>CM017481.2:4067962-5523274 GCA_007827005.2 Populus simonii
TTAAGATTTTACAATCAATATGTTGTTTCTTGAGCTAGTATGGGGGAATACTTGAAGCGCACATTAAAACAAAGCGATATCATTTCTATGTAGTTTTATGCTCTAAAGATTTCTTTTAATTGTAATTAGTCATACATTTAACTGTAGTTATGTTATGGAATACAAAGAAAGAAAAAATAAATACATAAAATAGACACATTGATTAACATGGAATTCGCTCATGTCATTTCATGCAGCAAACAACTGTGTGATGGCTTGAAGGAAATTCCTTTGCTTAATAATAATAAACCATGTAATGGAGCATGTAGTAAAATCCATATGATGGTTTGAAGGAAATTCCTTCACTTAATAATAAACCATGTAATCGAGCATGTAGTAAGAATCTATGTGATGGTTTGAAGGAATAAGATCTTTGATTTAAGTGGAGCTCAAGTTGGTTCTTGGGATTGCTTCCATTGCCTTATTTTTTCGTCTGGCGTTGCTACGAAGGTTCCTGTAAATGGCAATGTCAACCAGCTAGTCCATTTGATGAGTGTGGAGCAGCCATAAAGAGTACACATTGATTAACGTTGTTATTATACAGGTGGCCGCTGATATAAATAGTGGTGAAGTTGCTCGTAGGATGGAGGGATATAGTGGAGATGATCTAACTAATGTTTGCAGAGATGCTTCTCTAAATGGCACGAGGCGAAAGATAGTGGGCAAGAAACGAGATGAAAATAAGAACGTTTAAGGATGAGATTTCAAATGATCCTGTTGCAATGTGTGATTTTGATGAAGCCTTGTTGAGTTAAATTTTATTTTTCTCCAGAAATTACATTTGATTGCTTTCGGACAGGCTACTTCTGAACATGCTGTGTCAGTATATTCATTTGGTGTTTATATGGAGAACAAACAAAATATCATTTTCAGGCTATTATTATTTATTGGGTCACAGTTTGGCTTGGCTTCTGGTGATCGAAATCATGTGCTTGTGTAAGATACTGGGGAATACATTGATTCTTCTTGGGGTACTTCACCTGATTGGACGTATCCAATTGGATCCTTGTAAATTTGAAAAATCAATCTGATAAATTCAAGTTTAACAGCCCTGAAAAAACCTTCCAAGGCTACAAACCCAACTGTCTCAGACAATATATTTAGACCCAGGTTTTATGGGTTTAGCTCAGAGGAAGAGTCCAGTGAGCTCAATCATCGATTTGCAAGGCATAAGCTTTACTTCTGATCTATCTGATTTTTTTGGTACATTATTAATTGGTGATATTTATGGAAATTAATTAAAAAATCATCGGTTTATTTAATAATATTTTCAAGTCATTCTAGGAATTAGCCAATCTCAACCAGAAAAAATAAATCAGATTATTAAAACTAAAAAATTAATTAATTATTAAAGATATAAACCTTATTCTCGAGCTATTTATTTTTTAGAATATCATAATAATAGATTGTTGAATTTATAGCCTTTCTCCAAACTATAAACAATTATATTGTCTAGATTTATCAACTTATCTAGTTTTTAAAACTGTCATTAAATTAAATTATTAGTGCGGACATTGCGGTTGTTTAATGGTTAGAGTTAGTTACATAGCGGATCAGTCAACTGATTAATGTTAAAAAAAGATAGATATTCAGAATATAAATTGACGTATCGTTTCAACGATCAATTTTGATTTTTGTATGTGGACGTTTACTTGAGATCAATATTTTTCTCTTGATAAGTTTTAGATTTATTTAATTTAACTTGATTATTTTATTATGTTTACCATAACACAGTCTAGATAACCTCAAAACCCCCTAACTTTGAATCATCTAGCATAAAGACCTGAACTAGATCTTTCTCGTGGATCAACACCTTATTTGCTATATACTATCTTGTTTGTCTAAGTTAGGGTAATTAATTTGTGTGATCATGACATCGCAACACCTTGATTGTGAATTCCTTCAATTTAGCCCCCAAATGACACTAAACTTCTAATTTTCTTGCAAGTTTACCCCTAATTTGAACCAATTGACTTTATAAAAATTAAGTTTGGTCCTCTAAAATTCCAATCTTCTCAATTAAACTCGAATTGGGCTCCCAAACTTAATTTCTCACTAATCAAGTCCCTAGTAAAATTAATTTGACCCATTTAAAGTATAATTAATTCATTGCACTTAATTAAATCCTTTAATTTGACCCAAATTAATTCTTAAAAATAATTAAATCCTCTTGCTATTATTATTATTATTTATTTTAAAAGAAAAAAGGGTAAATTTTAGGGAATAACCAAAAAATACGTTATGACAATTATAACAACTTTATAATTTTCTTTGCAAAGTATTTTTGTCCGATGAACTTTATCTTTACTCTAGATTCATTAATCTAATATTATATGAATATTAAAAATAAATTAACAAGGTAGAGGATGTTTTGGTGGAATATGTAGGTTCAAAATAGTTTTGTTGGAGTTTAAAGTTTTTGAATTTAGTTGAACCTATGATTTTAAGAATTGTCATGTAATAAGGCTGGGGTTTTGTAAAATTCCAAGGTTTAAAATATTAGCCTAGAGGGAAAATCTTTGATGCTAATACATTTAAATCAGGATGGAAGAATCCATCTTCAATAATTAAAACATTTTGAAAACTTTTTTGATACAAATTTTTCTTTTGAATTTTTTTAAGATAAATGTATTTAGGAACATGAAGATTTGTATTTTAAAAAGGTTGAAGCAGGGGTTTTTTAGAGGAAGAACCTACTTTGGATTTTGAAATTACTTGAGAGGAATTACCTTGCTATAATGATTGTTGACTTATATTTTGTAAAGCAGGAAATAATTTTGAGGATTTGGATAAGAATTCTATATAATTTTATATTTGTGAAGAATGTTATTCCTCCTCATATTCAGTTACTGCTTCATACCAAGATTTAATTAGTTTTGTAGAAGAAATAACTGAGGTAAGAGTTTTGTTGGGTTTTGGGATTTTTAAGATTTTGGAGAATCTGGGTTTTGTTAGGGTAGCTTTGCCATTGGACTTTGGTGGCACCAGGATCTATTTTGGAGGAATTCTCTAGTTAGAAAATCAGAGATATAATTTTTTTTTATCTCTTTTTATAAATTATATATCAAAATCAATATGTAAATTAAAGAATTTATTCTTTGTTATTTTGCACTTGCTTAAGAATACCCCTATGCCCTAACTCAAAAGCATCTGTGTCAATTATTTTGGGAGCTAAGGAATTGACAATATGTAAGTAAGGAATTTCTTGGACATGTTTTTTAATCTGTCGAATAATTCTGATGTGTTCATCAGACCATAGAACATGATTCTTTCTCAACCTATAATGGTTTTGCTATTATGCTCAAACTGGGGTAAAAGTTTAAGACATAAATAAGACTTTTTAAAAACCCTTGTTACTAGGTTTTGTTTAGAATTTTGTTAAAGTACTAGCAAATGTAAGGGATCTCTCAATAGGTGTGATGGTTCCTTGAAAATTGTTATGACAAAAAAAAATAACATGAGTTTGGAAAAGATAAATATTTAATTTTGAAACAGTTAAACTATTATGTTTTGCAACATAAAATAATATTGGTAAATGTTTAAAATGTTGTTATATGGAATTGAAAAAAAATAAGAACATCATCAATATAAACTATGTAGAATTTTGAATATGAATTAAAATATCATTCATAATCATTTGAAATTCTGATGGAGTATTTTTTAAACCGAATGACATAAAATTCCACTCATATGAACCAAAAAAAACCGTGAATACAATTTTGTAATGGTCTTTTGGATGAATTTGGATTTGCCAAAATCTTGACTTCATATCAAACTTCAAAAATATAAATACAGAGTGTAATTTTTGTAACAAATATTTTTTGTTTGGAATCAGATACCTGATTCATTTTAAAGCTTCATTCAAAGGTTTGTAATTTATAACAAACACTGATGTGCTTCATTCAATTTTATAATTTTTGTTAACATAAAAAGTTGAACATGACCAAGGTGACTTAGATTTTTGTATAAGACCTTTAAACTCTAAATTCTGAATTTCGAGTCTACAATGTTGTTCTAATTCAGAATTCATCTAAATAGGTCTTACTTTTGTAGGTATTTATTTTTCATTAAAACTTTTACCATATGGAAGGTCAACAACATGATGTTTTCTTTTTCAAAAAGCATTTGGTAAATTAAAATAATTTATTTTGAAAATCTGAAATTCTTTTTGTAAAACAAGACTTTGTAACTGATTTTCATTTTGTTTTTGTAAAAACACATCTTGTTTAAGATGCATGAGATGAATATGGTTTCCTTGGATTAACACATTGACATGATTAGTATGAATAGAACATGCTTTGATCAAATTTAAATTCCTAGTCTTTGGTTTTTCTAAGAAAGGAAAAACAAGTTTCAAACTATTGATTTTTGAAATAATACTTTCATGAAAAGTTTTGTAAAGAGTAATCATGTTAATAAAAGGAGTGTCAAGAATAACAATATGATTAATATCATATGTAGCAACAAAGAAATTTTTAAGATAAAATCCATTATTAAAACCTAATGCTTAAGTTTTGTATTCAATAACTAATTTAGTATTATTTGTTGTATAAAGTTTTTCAGAAGTGTTCTGTAGAAATCATTTTGAACTATTTCATCTTTAATAGAATTCAAATTTGCACTTGTATCAAACAAGATAATACTGTTTATTTTAAATTCATTTCAAAAGATCAATGTAATTTTTATGATATACTTTTTTGAAGTAATTAAATTAAAACATGCAGAAAGTCTTCAGGAACATATTCAATATTTGACAATGTATGAGTGTTTACGGTTTGTTATTCTGATTCTAGTTCAGAATCAAACTGACTCTCTAACTTTGTGAGAAGGTGTTGTAAAATAGTAAAGTTTTTTTATTGGGCTTGTTTAAGGTTTTATAGTTTAGTCTTAAGGGTTTTGATTTCAGATTATAATTCTAGGATAACAACAATATGTTTGGATTTTTTTTTCTTGTTAAGGATTTTGGTAAGATCATATGTATTTGTGCTGGTTGATGGTAACAATACTTTTTTTTTAAACATGTTGTGTTTTTGGTTTATCGAAATTACTCATGAGTTTGTCTAGATATTTTTTTTTTTTTGTAATTGAGGATCATCAAGACTTTTGATAGCTTCAAGAATAAATTCCTGATATTTGAATAAGACATTTATTTGTTTTAAAGTAGTATGGGTTGAATTTTCTAAGTCAAAACTAGAAATTGCTAACTCATCTATTTGAAAGGGTTCTTCAAAAGTGTTGGAAGAGTTTGTCTGAGTATCAATGGCTTCAATCAAAAGGGTTTGGATATGATGAGTAACTTCTTCTTCTAATTGAAGTTCATGAAGTTATGTATTTACTCAGCATAACTACATGTATGACCTTTCTGGCTACATTTATAATAGATAATGACTTTAAGGTCAAATTTTGGCTTTGGTTTTTTGACTGAGAAGGTTTTGTGGGTTTTTATTGGTCTTTTTGTAGTAGAGCTCAATTTTGGTATAAAAACATTTTTCTGTATTTGTGAATTGATTTTTTATGAGGTGGTTTATTGGGTTTTGTGCTGAGTTTGGAATAGTTTCCACTACAAATTATCTTCTTTTTGGATAAGTTAAATTGTTGACAAAAACTACCTAGTTCCTATCTAAATCTTCTCATATCCTATGTAAGGTGTTTTTGAAGTTTAAAGTCTTGATATATTTGAAGACCTCCTTTTTGTGTAAAGCTAACAAGCCCACTATAAGTCAATTGGTTATATGGAATGGTTTTTGTAGCAAATGTGTCTTTGATTTTATTTCTGAATCTTTCTCCTAAAAGAATTAGTAAACTAGCAAGTAGTTTTTCTTTCCAGAATGGTTGATTTAAGTCTTCTCAGAGCATGACACGATTAAAGAAAGTATTTTTATACCATTGAAAATTACTAAGTTTTTGAATCTAAGGTTTAAAAAGAGTTCAATATTTTTGTCTTTAAGATGGGAAGGATCTCCTACAAAATGTAAAAAAAAATGGTTAAGATAATGGTTGAAACTGTATTTTGAATGGTGTTTTCATCAGAGTCAAGGATAAGTATTTGGTCTTTAGTCATTTGGATAGAGTTTAAGATTTCAAGGTGTTGGGTTTCTCCAAATAAGTTTTTTTATTTTAGAACTTTCTTGATGAAATGTTTTTCATATGAAGTTTAGATTTGGTTATTTTGGATAATATTGATATAACTTGTGGAGGTTGGATGATGATTACTGATTTGGAGTGTATTAAGAGGAATTAAGGTGGAAGATAAAGCTTCAAGGTGATTGAGATGGTCTTTGATAGCTTTGAGGAAGTAATTTTTTTTAATTGGGTTTGACTAGTTTTGGTAACCTAGTATGGTTTGAAAATTGGGTTTCTAAGTTTTTGGTCAACAGGCTTTGATGAAGTTTTAATAGGAGGACTAAAGACTTCTTGATATGCTTTTATAGTTTGATCAATTGCTTTTCTATTATGTTGAGGTTGGTATTTATAAAGTTATTTTGCTAAGTGATGTGTTTGGTATTGATGGTAACATTTTCATTTGAAGATTTGTAAGGAGCAACTTCTATTATCTGGTTATTGTGAAGGATTTTGAGGTTTCTTATTGGTGGATGCTCAACTCAATGAGAGTGTCGTTTACTAACTCCAGACGGAGGTTTTATTTCTAAATGTAATGGGACATGCATGTTTTACAAATAAATATGCAATATGATTTTCAAACACATAATACATTTCAAAGCAATTAAAGAATAAGATTTGTATTTTATGTAATGCAACGAAATCATAAAAACATCATTGTATTTTTTTCTTTGATGCATAAATTTTTTGAAAAACCAAAATCTCTTTTAAGATTTATGGTTGCGGTAAAAATCATGAATAAAATATTTTTGTTTATAACAAAATTTGTTTCAAGAATATTCAGCTCATTTTGGATGTTTTCTATTATAGAAGAGAATGTTGGAGAGGTTGGTGGAGAAGGTTGGTCATTGTTTGTATATAGTGGTTTAGGCATATTTGTAGTATAATCTGTATTTTAAAAACTAGTGCAAAGAATATCAGAGGTCGATTTCTTAGATGAGTTTATGTTGTAAGACATGTTTATAACAAAGGGAATCTCAGAAATTCTTCCAAGATTTATTATACTGGAGGTAAAAGATTCAACTAAGAATCTAGAACTAATTGAATGTTTATGGAAGGACAATTTAACATTATCATCACTATATTGGGTTATTTGTTTAAGTTGGATATTTGGTTGTGGTGGTTATAAAAGTTCAGGTTGGGTGACACCTTCAAGGATTCAGTCTTCTGGTATGATTGTATTTTTCTACTTGATAGATTTGAATACAATTATATTTTATCTAGAAATGTTTATTTGGAGGAGTAAGGTTTTACTTTTCTAGGATTAGAATTTATATTTATTGACAAAAATAGAAAACATTGCTTTGTAATGGATTTAAAGATCAAGGCTACAATGATACGTAGAATCATACTTTGTATGATGCTTCTTTTTTTTTTTTTCTAATGAGAAATATAGTAAAATTCAGATATTAGTAAAAGAAAACATGATCACTACATAAACTAAATTCTATGGAACTTATTAATGAATCATGAAAATTTTAAAATCTAGCATCTCCAACTCCAAAGATAGTTAAGATGAAAATATTTAGATTTTTTTTTTGTAAAAAGTTTGATCCCAACTTGTACGAGATCAATATAAATATATTTATAATTTCAGTCTTGATATTTTTATAAGAATTTTTTAACTTTATAAGTTGAATATTCATCTCTTCAGTTTTTATTATAAAATTAGTTTTGAAAAGATTAAAAGAATTATAATAAATCTGATTTTAACATGAACTAAATAGGTAATGAATAAGTCAGCATAGTTAAAGTCAGTGTGCAATTTTACCCCCAAAAAACCAGCTTTATAAATCCAGTCGGAGGTCTTTTACTCTTCACTCTTTACGTGTCCCCATCACTTTTGCCCTTTAACGAACACGCCTACAGCCTCACACTTATACTTGCATCTAGTCATCTACTTCCCTTTTGTTCACTTATCAGAGACTCCCAAATGCTGCAACGTGTCCCTCGAGATTCTAAAAAAGAAAAAAACTCAAAATTAAAATGCATTCCTAACCCTAAAAAAAAAAAAAAAAAAAAAAACTAGTGTGGGCATCCAATAAATTTGTCCTCGAACAATGCTTTACCTTCCATTCTCTTCCCACAGCAATAACAAACCCCATCTCCCTTTCTCTCCACCATTTCTTCACTCCTAGCCTAAAATCATGCTTGAAGAATCCTTGTCAATCTGGGCTTCTATGAATAGTTGGTTTACCCCAACTGTCCTATTTGTGCTTCTCAATCTCATGATTGGCACCATTTTTATTACTTCAAGCCTAGCCACCCACAAACCTAGTGACCAACATCAAGAGCAAGAAAGACATGTTCAAGCACAAATGGTCATGGTCTTGGTCTTGGTCATGGCCACCAGCTTGCTAGATCTCCTTCTGTACTTCAAAGACTCAAATCTATCAACTTTTATAGTTATAGATCCCAAGAACCTACAACCTTTACTTTTGAAAAACCTCAAGAATCTGACCAGCATTTCACTCTTCATCAACAAACCCCTCAACAAGGTTATCAATACCACCAAAATCAAAACCAGCCACCTATTTCTAGATCTCCTTCAATGTTGCAGAGGCTCAAGTCCATCAACCTCTACAATTACTTCTCCCAAGAACCCATTAACCCCACCATTACTAATAACCACAAAGATCAAGAAACTTCGGCAGCCCATTTCACTTCTCAACAAATGTACGACCACATACAAGAACTTGATGGACAGCTTCAAGAACAACAAGAGGAAGAGGAAGAGGAAGATCAAGAACAGACTCTTGAAGAGATATACAGCAAGTTACAAGGAAATAAACTGAGCAAATCCAAGTCAGACACGAAACCAACTTCTGGTGAAGTACCCAAGAAGCTACCGAAGAAAATGAAGAAATCTGCAAGTGCAAAATCTGCTTTTGCCCATTTTGAAGAAGATGACATTGTTGAATCTCGTAGGCCAGCTACCGTGAAAGAAGGGAAGGCCTCTACTGAGTTTGATGACACTGAAGTGGATGCTAAAGCCGATGATTTCATTAATAGGTTCAAGCAGCAGTTGAAGTTGCAGAGGATGAATTCTATTATGAAGTACAAAGAGATGATTACTAGAGGGAGTTGAACTCAAAATTGGTTTTGTTTTCTGGGGTTGGTTTTTAATTTTTTGTTTTGTTTTGGGGGCTTTTGTTGAAAATTTAGGATTTTTATTGTGTAGATCAATCAGATCTCCACCTGAAATTTACTTGCTTAATTAATTAATGTTCCTGCTTGCCGACGTATTTATCCGCAACATGGTCTCCATCTAATTATTTGTTAATTTCATGTACGACAACACTATAATGTGAATGGTGACTCTGAACCCCATTGACTTCAAGAGTTCATGTGATAAAATAATGGCATAAAACAAAATAAAAAGAATGGTGGAAAAAATGGCCATTTGGGTTCTCGATTCCTGGGTGTTTTTTTGTTTCAAGGTTTCGCCTCCAGTCAGGGAAAGAAGGTTGTAGCTGTTGCCAGGTTGGGAAAGTTAAAGACAAGAGCCCAGTTGCAGTGGGTTCTTTGGCAGAGAGCTCGTGTCTTTATTGTATTTTGACTGATTTGCCCAAAGAAATTTTGTTGATGTCAACAGAAAAGTTGTGGGCAGTCTGGTCAAACCAGTTTTGTGTCCCCATTTTGCTATCCCTAATGCACATGGGAGATTTAATTTTGGTACTGTAGGGTCCTCCACTTCACATTTACTTGTTATTGCATGATACCTACATTAAGTATTAAGTATAAAACTAATAAAGTATCAAGTATAAAACTAACAAAAAGGTGCTCTTTTTTTTTTTTTACTGGTTTCACTGTTTATTGCAAATGTTTTTTATTTTTTTAATTTTATTCTTATTATTTTTCGGGGAGAGAGAGGTCGTTGAATTTTAGTGATAGAGAAAAAAACATGTCATTGATATCGATTTAGACCACTAAAACAAATAATATTCATGCAAATTGTTTTCTTTTGATGAGGGGATTTTATATTACATGTTTTTTTTTTTTTCTTTTTAAGTTACTAAAAAAATAGGTATAAGTTCGGGTTGATTTCGGTTTTTTGGATGATTTTTTTTTTGTTTTTTGAGCCCGTGAATAGGTTTATCATGATTTTAAAAGTGTTTAATATGTGTTTTGGGTAAAAAATAGATTGAGAAACGGGTTTTTGGATAAAAAAACTTAAGCCCTGATTTTCCAACTACTGTGGGCAAGATCAAATGACACGTTGTCTGATTTTTTTTATAAAAAAGTTGGGGTGGACAACATGTCTTATGCCTTATAGCAAAAAAATAAAGGCATATGCTCACAGGCACTAACAAAATAGGTCAGACGGGCTGGCCTGGCTTGTCAGACATAATGCCTTGTTTTTTTTTTTCTAATTTTTTCTTTGTATTTTTTTTTATATTTAGATTAATATCATTTCTCTCTTTTATTTGTTTTAGAAAGCTTCTTTTAAGTGATGATTATTTTTAATATGCGTTTAATTTTTGAAGAATTTTTTCTTATTCATCTATAATTTTTTTTTTCATTTGTAAAAATAAATTATATTTTTGAAAATAAAAAATATTTATTTTCAAATAATATTTCTAATATGTGTAGCTTTATATAATATTTTTTTCTCTTTTTATTTCATTCAATCAATTTAATGTGTTTATTTATTTCTATTATCGTTAGATTGAATAAAAAAAATATTGTAATAAAAAAAATTTAACAAACATAATCAGGTAAATCTCTTGTCTTGTAAAATTAAATATCTTGATTTATACATGTATGTATAAGCTTTTTTATTTAAATTTAAAATTTTGAAATTACAGAAATACATAAAAAAAACTTACATATATAATTTTTTATATAAAAAATAAAAATATAAATATCTAACCCACAATAAAAACAAGGGAATAATCAACACTAAAGAGTTAGTGTAGGGCCTAAGGAGGGGAGATTTCACCATATTTGAGCATAGGGATGTCATAAATATCAAGGCACGGGGTGCCACATGCCTCGCCATATCTTCCTTCCTATATCAACTGTGGGGCTGAAATGTTTCTTTGCTGCTCTCGTGGGGCGATATCCTATAACATGCGATTATTCTTTGAGCCGACGTGGGTCCAAATTTGGCTTTATCCCTGAGGGGAAATTCTCAGATGATAAATTTAGAGACTACTGTAAGAAACAGTGCCTAAATGAGCTTGAATGTTCGTTCCAATATGGAAAGGGGATGCTATGATTATAGTGGAAGCAAGAACAGACATGGCGAGTGCTGTTTGCGATCTAAAAAGATGGGGAGAAGATGCCTTGCTTGTTCCCACAGAACTACCCTTTCATTGGAGCCATGGGATCTTGTGAGAAAGCGACGTCGTTATTCCAGACAAATAACACTGTTACCATACAAAAGACGACTCCCATGCTTTAAAACCAGGACCATTCAGCAATTCCCCGGGAGGCCGTGGCTTTCACAGGGTTCGGTATAATACATAGCAGGTTCTTCAAATCGTGATTTTAATAAGGTATTAAAAATATAAAATAAATTTGGATTGTAAAAATAGATTGTAAAATTATAAAATCACAAGAAATTTTAAAATACATTAAAAAAAATTTATGCTTCAAATAAAAATTCATACATAGTTCAAGCATTTTAAAATAAACGATTCAAATAAAAATTCATACATAATTTAAATAACTTTTCATTAACTAATAATTAACAAACTTAAAACAAACAATATACTGGTGTGTCATGTAAATTAAAACCAGTTTCATCGTGATTTCTTCATTTTGTATGAACCTAAATAAACAATTTAAATTTATAAGATTTTTATCAAATATTTTAACATTTAAAATAATATATATATATATATATATATATATTTAAAATTTTATTTTTTATATCAACATATTAAAAATCTAAAATACCAAAATTAAATTAATTTTAAAAAATTAAATTTTTTTAAAAACAACAAGTAAACCGCTAAAACAAATATAAAGCAATGTTATATTCCAAAGAAGTAGAGTAAATTGTAATCGATAACTCTCTCTTACTATCAAGATCTATACTCAATTTAATATAACTAAACTGCAGCCCCAAATTATCTAGAGTTGATACTTGACAGAGACTCATTGAACAACATGTTAGAAGGGGTAAGTTGCCCAACATACTAGAACAATGTAGAAGAGACATGAAAAATGATAGGAGTCATCTAGCTTATGCAAAAATTAATTTAAAATAACAAGGAAACAGTAACAATGAACAAGTACATGCTGTTTCGTTGTTTCTCGTGCTACATGTACACTACACTGCACCAAATGCTAATAGTCAGTCGACACCGTTAATAGTTAGTCGACACCGTCAATAGTAATTGCAATTTATTTTCTGCAGGTAAAATCGTTAAATCGGTGGTAAAAACATGATTTTACGTGATTTCACCTGATTTTAATGATTTTACTCGATTTAACCCGATTTTACTCATTTTCGAGTTTTATAAACGATTTAGCACGTAAAGCCTATATTGACTCGTAAAATTGTAAGATTTTATAAGTTAAATCGTGATTTTAACAACCTTGATACAGAGGTTCGAATTATTTAGATTAGATTGCTTATAATCTTATGTAACAAGATAGAATAAAAGTAAATGAACTTGTAAATTATATGAAAAACAGAATTATATTATGATTATTGAACATGTATTAATTTAAGGTAATACCTGAATTAGATTAAAGTGAACAACTGAATATTAATTAAAAAAATTAATTTTGTGAGATTTTTGATATTTTAGCCAAAATTTAATGGAATGTTTTTTGAATTTTTGAAATTTATAAGAAAAATTAGGCATTTTTAATATCGGGTCTGTATCTTACAGTGTAAGTCTATAAACCGACATAAGATAAAAAAATTGAAAAAATATGCGAGGAACCCATAAATAATTTCAAAATACTTCCTAAATTTATTTAGAATTTTTTTAGTATTTTAAGGATTGTTTGGCTAGACACAAATAGATATACACTAAAACTAAAAAAAAAAAAGCTTAGAGCCTGTTTATCAAATGTGTTATTAGTTTAAAATTAGAGGCATTAAAAATACCTTATTTTCTTAACAAAATTGGTGCTAGCTAAATGTGCTTTTTAGTTTTTTGGTTGGCTTAGCCCAACAACATAGGCTGAGTCTACTGGAGCTCAGGCCATACACACAGGTACAAGTTGGGTTAAAGCCTAGCCGGACCTGATTTGTTAGGAGACAGACAGCTCAACAGGCCCTCTTTTTATATATGATGTGGGCTGGACCAGGTCAGCCAATGGACTAGGCTGCCAGTAACGCAAATTATTTATTGGCATGTTTTAGCATGCTTTTGAAGAAGATGAAGAGGAGGGGAAGAAGCTTACCTGGCCGAGAAAAGGGGTTGCTTGGCTAGTTACTGTCGTAGCATGGTGGTGCGTGATGATAGAGCTACTGTAGTCCACGGTGGTGTTGCTTTGGATGCTGGAGAAGAAGTTGCTGGTGTAGGAAGCTTACGAGTAGATGCTTAAATGGAGGAAAGGAAAACATTGTTGTGGTTGATGGAAGCCCTTGACCACTATTACCAGAGCTGTTGGTTGCTAATTAGAGTTGCTTCAGGTGGTGGCGGCGAATGTTAAGGTGGAGATGCAAAGGTTTTTTTTTTCATTGTTCCTTTATTTTCTCCCCCTTTCATGGCTGCCATGGGGTTGATATTTATAGTGGACGAGGGACATTCTGCACCACCCTTCTCATGTCCAAACAACGTCATCTTAGCGCTTAAGGTTTAAATCTTCTCTTACAATTTTAGTCTTTAATTTTTGATTTATTGAATTAGATTTTTAATTAAATTTTAATTTTAAAAATCAATTCAATTTCATCATTTTCAAGTTTCAAGAACATCCTCTGATTTCAACACGGTTTTTATTTTAGTTTTTGGTTTTGGATATTTTCAATTTTATCTTAAATTAACTTTTAAACTTTTATTTTTTTTCAATTTTACCCTTATCTTTAACCAAATTAAATAGTTGAATTCACACACATTTTTCAGAAAGGTCATGGTGATGAATTTTTTTAATTTGACCATTAATTGACCCCCAAACCTTATTTTTTTCTTTCAAGATTTCACTCAATTGACTTTGTGAAAAATAAATTTGGTCCTATAAAATTTCAATCTTTTTAATTAAACCCAAATGAGGCTCCCAAACTTATTTTTTTTTATCAATTAAGCCCCTAATAAAATTAATTTGACATATTAAAAGACAAAATTAATTCTTAAACTTAATTAAACCTTTAATTAAGCATGTGATTAAATCAAATTAGGTTATTAAAAATCTAATTAAATCCTTAGACTTAATTTTCACGCAAATTCACCCAATAATCATTTAATTTAACCCTAAATCTACATTGTCATTTAATCTCGGGTACAATTAGGTTTTCAATTTTATCCAAAATCTCAGTTTGGTTCCTTGATACATTTAAAACTCTTCTTAGGCTGTTTTGTTTTTTAGCCAAGTTGTCAGACTTTCATTTTTCATTTTTTTGGTTGTTTTCATTTTTTTTTGCAAGAGAAAGACAATTCTTAAGGGAACCCAAAATTAGATTATAATAGTTGCTCTTTCTTTACAATGCTTACAACAGAAAGTCTCGTGAGAGACGCTCAAAAAGATATTAAAAGAGGTTTAGCTTATTCTACAATGTCTCAATTGGGTTATACGATGTTAGCTTTAGGTATGGGCTCCTATCGAGCCGCTTTATTTCATTTGATTACTCATGCTTATTCGAAAGCATTGTTGTTTTTAGGATCTGGATCCATTATTCATTCAATGGAAGGTATTGTTGGCTATTCTCCGGATAAGAGTCAAAATATGGTTCTTATGGGTGGTCTAACAAAACATGTTCCAATTACAAAAATTGCTTTTTTATTAGGAACCCTTTCTCTTTGTGGTATTCCACCTCTCGCCTGTTTTTGGTCCAAAGATGAAATTCTTAATGATAGTTGGTCGTATTCACCTATTTTTGCAATAATAGCTTTTTCCACAGCAGGATTAACTGCATTTTATATGTTTCGGGTTTATTTACTTACTTTTGAAGGGCATTTAAATATTTATTTTCAAAATTATAGTGGTAAAAAAAACAGCGCATTCTATTCAATATCTTTATGGGGTAAACAGGGATCAAAAATCTTTTAAAAAAATGCGTTTATTACCTTTGATAGTAAGTGTAACAACCCCGACTTTAAAACAATGTTCACATGGATTCCAGGATAATAAAAAGAAACAAAACAAGGAATTTGTTTTATATATAATGAAAATCCAACAACATTTTCTTTATATGAGCGAATACCAAAATACCGTTGATACTATTTAGTTTCTCATGAATAGTATATTAAATTCACATTTCAACATCATGGAATTAAGCAATCATTATTTAACCAATGCTATCCATCTATTTAATAAAATCTAAGAAAAATACATGCAATATAATTAATTACTCACAACAATTGGAATTCATGCATCATATAATTTAGATAATAAAAATAAATATGTTACATAAAATTTTAACAAAATAAAATATTATATAAATTTACACATATAAGTCAGAATTGATGTTAATTACAATCCAAAAAGAAATTTTTCCATTAACTTATTAAAATAAGTAGGTCTATAAAAAGGAACCAATACATTAGGAAATACGATGTTGAGATGAACTTACATATTAATTTATAAAAGCAACATAAAATTAATTAAATAATATAAGAATTTATACAACACTTTATTAATTTCTTTTAAACAACTAACTATTCAGTGTTTTAATTCCAATAATCTGATAACAAATTTTTATAATTGCCCATTAAACAGGGCACTAGTTCCAAACCAGAAAACTTGTTCTACCAAGCGCTCTTTCCCAGAGCATCAGTCCTATTACCAGGAAGTTAGTCCAACCAATAACCCATTCACAGGGCTTCAGTCCTATTACTAGGAAACTGGTCCAACCAATATTCATATATTAAACTTGCATAATAAAAATTCTAATATGAATTTTACAAGAACCTCAAAAAGAAATTTATAAGAGACTTTTAAAATAATTATCTAAGGTGCCGAGCATCTACCCGAAAATTATGCTTTATTGGTCGTCCCCTGCTTATGTTTAGTGCCAATGGTCTCACTTGTACTAACAGGTACACTTTATTTCCATTTTAAAGTAGTTGTTCTATAACCTAATCATGAGTTTTAATTTATTTTTGTCTCATAACTTGTAAAGTTTATTCTATATTAAATTATCTATAAATTGTAATAAACTAAAATAACATAATATAATTAGAAAAAAATCACTCACACATACGCTGTATAGTTTAGTAGTATATTAGTTTACTTCTTGCGCTATGTTGCTTGTTGGATTAAAAAAAATTCAACTTAAAAAAAATATCCAAGTTACAGTGAATTTTTTAACATTATCATTAAAATCAGTCTAGCGAGTCAAACCTAAAAACTCTTTACTCGAGTCTTTGTCAAATTCAGCTTTTCAATGAAATCATGAGGGAGTTGCTCTAATGTAACTTAATTGACTTGACGGGTTCAAAAATAAAATAAAAAATCAAAGAGTAAAAAAATAATATAAAAAACAAAAGTAACAATCTGAAATTTCCATATAACTTTCGCATTTCTAATCATTTTGTATGAGTATAATGGGGTAAATATTTTATTTTTTTAGGTGAAATTTGTCTAAATAATACATTTCATTATTGATCCTTAGGTTACTAAATTTATAGCAGAATTTCCCCTATAACTTATACATTTCCTCAATTCTTTTCTTAATCTCTTTGGGTAACATAATTCAATTATTTGGGTAGCACAACTTACCACAACTTACCAAATTTGTAGCAGAATCCTTTAGGTTATCAAATAACTTTATTACATAAACGTAGTAACTTTCAGCCACCCACCAGTTTAATTATTTCTCCATTCGATTCTTTTTCATCACTTCTTACAATTCATCTTATATTCTTTTCATTTTTCATTTAGAGAAAAACATATGTGAAATGAATATACACATATGATATACACAAAAAAAAAAAACCAATTATCATGTCAGAAATACACTTATACCATTTTAGTACATTTCCATGTGAAGTTATTAGCATAATTATAAGTATTCATAATACATAAAGTAAGTACCTAACATAATTATAAATAGTGAAATGACACAATCAGCGATGATCCACTTCGTGATATTGACTTGCAACATATATAGCATTATGAGAGTTATTAGTCATCAAGTAATGTTCAACACATTCAACTCAAGTTCAATAATGCATAAACTTATATGACAATATTTATGCTCATCATTACAAGCAAAATAACATTATGATTTAACAACTAGCTATAAAATAAACGTATGTGGTTTCCATGAAGGAAAGAAATCAATATGCTTATTCAAAATTCTTTTAACATCGATTACATTGTATATATATCGAATCACGCACTAGCTTTCATGACATCTAAGTTCATATTGATCACTTTCGACACTGTTTTTACAACGAATTATATAATACATTTAATTATGAGGTTACTGGCTACATATCACTACATAGATACTCATTTTCTCAATTTTTAATTCCTTGATCAACTAAATAATATTTCATTTTCTTGTCATTTTCATTTCAATATTAAAAAAAATATCAGCTTCAATTTATTGTTTTAATAGAAACAGATATTCATCAATAATAAAATGAAAACAAACCCTAAAGTACAAAGTGTTAAAAAAAACACATTAACTAGTTTTCTAATTATAATAATAGTGGATTTTCTAGTTATAATAATAGTGGATTCGAGGGGTTTTTTTTATAGAATTGTCAGAGAAATACCATCCATGTCAGATTTAAATCTTTTAAAGAATTTTAAGGAGGGAGCATACTATAAACTATAATAGCAGTTTGAGATGAACTCATGCCATGTCTTCAGCAGCTAATGCTGGCAGCTTGACGCTTGAGGGCACATCCAATAAGATAGATATATTATAATTGAACGAAGAATCTCCATGATGACAACCTTCGCTGACATGGCTGAAGGGGTAACCCAAAAGGTGTGTGCGTAGCTACAGGTTCGCTATCAAACCATTCTGCATCAAACGAAATTATTTTTTAGGACTCTTCCGGTGGCTCTACAAAGTTGAGACGTCAGAATAAAAATGTGAATTTCCTTCTCAGCATTAACATCAAGTTTTGAATGTGGCTCAGCAGCCAGCACTAACACTAGCTGCCACAAAATCACTACTTGTCTGATTTCAATAAAAACATCTGCACTATATCATGTCTATTCCATTTGAATTTAATAAGTTAGATTCAACAAACACGACACAAAGAAACATAAAAATATCGAATACAAATTCATGGATCTATTGGAGATATACGATGCTCCAGCTCCATTGATGCATGCTTCCATTGCATTCCCCCCCCCCCCCACCAAACATACTTGATTTTGTGAGAACTCATCCAAACAAAAGGGATATCAGAAGTTCTATTCTGTCAATGGCGCTTACAAGTGGGCCATTTCAAAATCAAAAATCAATCTGAGTTTCACTTGGAAGGGCAAACATCAAGCAGCTGGAACCTTTTTCCCATCTTCAATGAAGTAAATGGCGGTTTCAGGAACCTGAAAGGAAAAACAGTGGAATGTAAGCCAGTTAAGCATGAAAGAGAGATACAAAACAGAATTTATAAGGCAATGTAAAGTTTAAACAGATTGTTTTTAAGAACACAGTGAAGTTCTAATGTGAAAACAGGAACCCATTATTCATAAGTGAGGCACACGCGGTAAACTTCTACTAACAATTGACAAACGATATTCATATTCAAAGCACACAAGAAGCTTTCAAACCAGCCAAAGCCATGGGCATTAGTTATGCAACTTTTGATTTTGTAAATTTCAAACATCACTTTTGTTCATACAAATATAAATATCGCTAAAATTGTTCGAATGAATAGCAATCACATAACATGAACATGATCTTATTGTATATATATCCAATAAAGAATAATAGGCGATTTTTCACGTGAGTAAATGTAACACATGCTACACATAACATAATTACTATAGCATAATTTATGAATCAAAAGGTAGCAGAACCATTATAGGAGCAAAAGGAAACTCTTGCCAAGTCTGTAATCTTTGTACAGACTAGCATGAATCTTTCCCTAAGAGAATTGGACATTTGTAATCTTTCTTCAGCATCATCAGCACACTATAACTAAGTTAGCAAAAGCAAAGATTATCACATGTAACTCAAGAGCGAGAAAATAAACTTTCAAGACAACGCAGAACTTAAGAGTGAATTCTCCACTTGCATGTGTATAAACTTTCATCAGCATCAAACTATTCAGGATTGGCTCTGAAAGCCATAGTTTTGAATGTCTTGAGGTTTCAAAATAAAAGTCTTTCAAAATTAACTAAACACCCACAAATCAGCTTTCGACTCAAAACTTGCTTTTTGGCAAAAAAATAAATAAATCTTTGGTCGACTGAATTTGGACTTGTTTCTTATTCGTAATTCAAAAATATGCTACTGTCTAAAAGAAGAATGACAACTAAGAAGGATGTAAGGAAGGAGATAAGGAGAAGGTGGAAAATGGTTGCTAGAAGAAATTACATCAGGCCAAGTCTCTGTGATAAATTCCACGATATCATAAGCTATGTCTCCTTGAACATCAATCTGTTCCTTCTCTGTTGGACCCTGAAATGAACAAGGAATAAAAAGTTTTATCATTCAGAAGAACAAAAGGTGATGAATTTGGTTAATCATAGGAGGCATTTGGTGCACCTTAACAACAGATGCTCCAGTAGCAAACTTCTTCCCAAGCTTTTTGGAAGCATCACTCAATTTAATACCTGAACATAAATATTTCATCATAAGAGATACAACTAGTAACTTCAGCAATTAGTAATCAACGCAAAAAACCACAAGATAATGATTTGAAGTCAACAAAGCATCAGGCTTACCAAATAGGTCCAATCCTTTAATAATGGTGATACTTTTGCGCTTGTTGCGAACAACCTTCTCAATTACAACTTCTTGTCTTACCTATACGGAATAATGCAAAGTGAAATAAAAATTCCATTCAGTAATGCCATATCATTATAATTTTAGTTAAAAATTAAATCCAGCACAAAATCATCTCATGAACTAAAAGGCCAATAGTCACTACTATTTTTCCTCAATGAGACAAAAACCATCCAACAAACATGTTCCATAAGCACTTCGCTCTTACAGTTTCACTTCATCCACAAATCTTTGCCATCATATAACAAAAAGCAAACCTCTAATGCAAGCCATTTTGGGATTCCAAGTTACAGAAGAGGTGAAAAATACATGATCAAATGCAATAAAGCAAATTGAGCATCATAAGTTACAGAGGAAGCCACAATCTCATTTCTGAAACGGAAGCATGTCGATGATGGTTGCTAGTTAACTTACCAAAACAATTTAATTTTATGAATTAAAATTTCACATGCGTTTGGCCAATCTTAAATGCAATGCTATCAAAGAATGAAAAGCTTCCAAGACACACAAACAAGTCCTTACTTTCTTCTTGATTTTGCCACCTGGAAGCCTTTTCACTTCTTCTTGCTTAGATGATGATGTCTCTCCTGAAACCAAAAGGCAATGAACAAAAAGATAAAATTTTGGAGAACAAAAGTAATCATGCCCCGAGTAATGTTTCTCGACACAAACACCCATTAAAGTCTCATACTGGGTAAGGGTACAAAACAAAAGTTACCAGAGTGAACAGAAGAAGCTGACCCATCAGCACCAATTGAGGAAATTCCAACTGAGTGCAGTTGCTCCGAAACCCTCCCAGCCTCCTTTTCGTCAGCCTCTGCCAACCCAAATGAAAAGATCAATTCTTTGCGTCTTAAAATCAGTCATTACAGCAGGAAACAAGCAGAGTCTTCTGGGTTTTCGAGATTGAAACAAATAAATAAATAAATAAAAGTTCATACCTTTAAGGAGATCAGGGTAGAGTTCAGGGGCGTTTTTGATGAGCCAAGGCTTGCATTTCTCGAAATCAGACCCGAATTCACAATACTCTGCAGGGAGAGAGCATGTTGGGCAGTATAATACTTTCACTGGATCAGGTTTCTCTGCCATGGAATTCTGGGAGTTTTGATAGGGGTGATCGGGATTAATTTAAGTACTATGAAATATTATTTGATGCCCAGACCAGAGGGGAGGAAGAGAACCTGATTCTTAATGACACATCTAAATTCTTTAAGTTTTTATATTGCTTTTTTTTTTCCTTAATGTTTAGCACTATTTTTACATAAAATATCAAGGAACCCTAACATACTAATTAATTTTATATATTTGCTAGGTCTAATAAAAGTTGAAGACAAAAGCAGTAAATTATAAACAATTAATGAAATTTAATCTGATATTTTTTTTAAAAAATAAAAAAATTATTTTTTTATTTTAAATTAATATTTTTTAATATTTTAGATTATTCTACTACGCTGATATCAAAAAATCTATTTATAATCAATTGAAATGAATAAAAAAATGAAATTAATTTAAAACAATAAAACAACTCAATCATTCACTTAAAAATGAGTTGCTGTCCCTTTTTTTTTAATTTGATAATCCAACTGAGATCCTGGTAATCATAATCGTAAATTTCATAAATATAATCTCATTTTCTTTTCATTCATCAAGCCTTAAGAGATACTTACTTGCCTATCTGGCATGTTATATTTTTTCCATTAAAGTAAAAGAATATATTATCTTAATTTTCAATTGGATTTTTCCATGTGTTTTGATTATTTTGGAAATCAAAAGGTCACCATATGAACATTAACCAAATTTATTTTTATATTAATTGAATTTAGTTTTTCTAATTAACATTCTACATGAGCTTTTACTTTATAATGCAAATTATTAAGTGTTGAACGAAATTAATTTAAGAAATAGAAGAATTAAGGGATGTTATTTTTCCATATCAGTTTATAAAATCATAGTTTTCAAACCCGGGTTCCGGGTTTTGACCGGGTCACCAGGTTGTCCAGGTCAATTTTTTTTAAAATCAAAACGATGTCGTTTTAGTAAAAAAAAGAAAAAACAAAAGTCAACGGGTTGCAATCAGGTTTTTGACTGGGTCTTGCCGAGTTAACCTGTCAGATCACATCGAGTTTTTTTTTTCTCTATTTTTTTTTTAACCCGACCCGATTTCTATCCCAGGTTAACTTTCCAAGCTGGCCGGATTTCAAAAACTTTTGGGTTATATCTCATTAGTAACTTTACTTTTCTCTCTTTTACCTTTCAACCTTACTCTCTATAACCCTTCAAATAAATTATGCATTTTGAGTTTTATTTTGTCTTTAATTTTGAATAAGGGGAAAAAAAAAGGCAAGTGAAAGGAATCAAACGTAACTCAAACAAGTAGAGCACCCGTATTTGTAGCACGGGACAAACACTAGTTCTTAATTAATAATTAATAATTATTTTTTTTTATCTTTATGAATCACAATTATAAAGTAAAGTTATAATTTTTTTTTTATGGAGTGTGAATATAACATTATAAAACTAAGAGGCTT
Organism: Populus simonii; assembly: GCA_007827005.2. Taxonomy (NCBI): domain Eukaryota; kingdom Viridiplantae; phylum Streptophyta; class Magnoliopsida; order Malpighiales; family Salicaceae; genus Populus; species Populus simonii. Next base: position 4,090,688 of record CM017481.2, read on the forward strand.
TTTTTTGTAATTTAAAAGCTATAATATAGTAAAGAAAAATAAATGTTAGATAATTAGGTTTGGTTTGACAAAGTTTACAATAATTATATAAATTAAGAAATTAAGAAATATAGGGAAAATACCGGGTCAAATGATAACACAAGAAAACTTTGTTAGAATATTTTTATAAGAAAATTTATTAAGGAGTTGATAACACAAATAAATTTATTAAGGAGTTGATAACACAAATAAAATTTATTAAGGAGTTGTTATAAAAAAATATAATGTTTTTTTAGTTTATTTTAATTTTCTTCTAATTGCATGACTAAACTTTATATGTTGTTTTAATTGCCCTTTAATTGCATGCAATACAAAACATTATATGCTTAAAAACACACACAATTGTGACCCTCAACCACTCATCTCGCCCAAGCCACAATGGACGAGCACTTTTCCCTCTATTGTTGATTGTTGAAGTAACCAATAACGAGAAAAAAATATATGAGGCAATAGACATAAAACAAAATAGTAAAAAAGAAAAGGAAGAAAAAGAAACAAAAGATTGATGTTTGATGTGCCTCAATGTCCTTTATTAGAGAACATATAAGAGCATTGTCGACAAGGAAAGGAAGAGGTGAAGGAGCCACTTTAGATCCATCAATTTTAGCTTTTCAATTAGTGACAGCACATGGTACAGGCGCCATTATTATTCTAACAGTCTTTTTAACTTGATTTTAGTTAATTTTTGTACATGCTAAACATATCATAAGGTCGATTAATAAACTCATAATATATTTTGGACAAATTGCTATAATATTGTGAATTTTGAGACAAAATGATTATTGTTGTGTATATTTTTGGACTGTTTGGATATTATTTGATTTGAATTCATATGTGTTTTTTGTTCGATAATTTGTGTTGAATTGCGAGTTTATTTTTAGGGTTGTGATGTCTAATTGATACTAAATGTTGGTTCATGATTTAGGGTTGAGTTTATGTCGATTTGAACATTAAATCTTGATCTATGGGTTATGCTTGGATTGATATATTTGAATTAGCCTGAATTTTGAATATAAGTTTATAAAATTAGTAAGACTTGTGTGAATGTTTGGCGTTGTTTGGTTTTAAGTTGATGAACAATAATTTGTTTTAAATTAAGAAGAATCAATCCCCTTATTCAGACTCTAAAACCAATTAGGGTTTCTAATGATTAAAATATTAGATGGCAACTCCATCTTTTTGTTTTTTTTACTAATAAGAAACAAGAATTCCTAGTTCTTTCCCCTATCACCGAAAAGATCTTGATCCGAGAGGACAATCATCGCGACGCCGCACACGTGCGATATAAGACACAATAAACATTAATTAGAATGGTTAATTTACCATTGAATGTGGTTGTTAACATGTTAATTTAATTATTAATAGATGAATAAATTATTAATTTCAAGGAAATTTGAAATGGAATATTATTCCCAAATTTATGCTTAATTACGATAGAAAAAAGAAAGAAATAGAGATTTGTAAGTTCTTATCAGCGAGTTAAAAACTTAGTTATGATGGTGAAATGGAAATGTGAATTTTGTGTGGATGGAGATTTGAAGTTTTTACAATGTATGCGTTGGTATAGGTAAGACCGCGGGTACCATACATTAGCAAGGGATGGCTAGCAGAGCATAAGTTCCAGATTGGTGTTAAACACCATATCCTTTTTAATTTACTTAATTAAAGTTAAGTTTGTTTTTGAAATCTTGTTTAATTTAAAATTTATATTTTCAAATAATATATGTTGAGCTAGTTATCATAGTTTAGGGACTAGCGCTCAATTTGAGTATGTTGAGCTAGTTATTCTGATTTATGAACTAGCATCTAATTTAGACATGTTGAGCTAGTTATCCTAATTTAGGGACAAACACTCATATTGGAGAAATACGGATAACTATACTAGATATAAAGTTTAAGCTTGGTTTCGGTCATGATACAAGTTCATTTGATAATGAAAAGGAGTCTAAAAAAGGACTAAAATTTATTTGTATCCTAGAGATGTGAAGCTTATCAAGGGTTGTTTAATTAAGTTCAATTAAAGAATTTTTACGTGTTGCATATTTATTTTATATTATATTTTAAGAGTGATAAATTTTATATGAAACAAATTCTAAGTACCTTGCAGCAACATATTGGTCCATCGTTGTTTTAGGAGTTTCACTTTTGTATTAATTTTTGTAATGTAACAAATTGTTAGCTCATTGTATGTAAACATGTCCTAAAATGTTATATTTTAGATTTAATTTAGAATGTTATAAAATCATCTTGGATGATGTAATGTTAATTATTTTTAAACTAGGATAATTTAAATTATGTCTTGACATAAGTTTGCTTTAAATCCTTAAATAGGCTAAACTATACTTCGATTTTATTTAATAATAATTCTATCCTTTGAAAAATGTCAATAATGAATGTTTTGTCTTGAATTATAAATTAAAGATGCTAAAAACATTAATTATTGGATGATATTGAGAATGTGAAAGTCTTGGAAGGTGGGACATTAAATTGGTGAAAATATTGGATGATGAGAAAAGTTGAAATCTTTATTTGTAGGGTGTGAAAATTTGATTGAGTCGATAACTTGGTAATGAAATAAATAGGAGAAACTCTACCAAAGTTTTTGAAAAATAAAAATCCATGCACTATTAGCGATTATATAACAAGTATATATGGAATATCATGTGATTAAATTTGGGGTTAAATTAATTGTAGTAGATAAATAATTCTCATATAAACCTAAGGAAAATGGGGTTAAATTAATTGTAGTAGATAAATAATTCTCATATAAACCTAAGGAAAAGGAAGAGACGTAGAAAAAGAAGAAGAAGTTTGGTGAAGAGGAACCTAAATGTACTCCTGGCAATGGACATTCAGAAGTGAAAGCAATATGTAAGGGTTCAATATCAAATTTATGTGTTTTTATTTGTGAGAGGAATCATTTTGTGAAGGACTACCCAAAAAAGGGATAACTCAATGCTATCTTAGTGGAGGATGATGTTAAGAAATAGCATACACAAATCCAATGCATGTGTTAAGTGGTTGAATTACAGGATTCGATAAAAGGGTCAGCCTGATCGAGGGGGATTTGGCTTGGTCATACTACCTTGGGTGAGGGAGAATTTGGGGAGTTCTATGCATTTTAGTGAAGAAACATACATTGGTGAAGGAAACAAAATTGGTTGTTATACGATAGACACAAGCAACAATATTGTCTATTTTCTATACTTACAAGTTGCATATCAAGTTTAGAAATTTGAATGAACTTATGAGGGTTCATTTGAATTTTTTCAAATCTCTATATGGTTTTGTTTATAAAGAAAAGGATGAAATAATGGGATGCTTATAGAAAGGGGTGGAATATTAAGATGTTTATAATTCATTCATCTTTATATGGTTATGTTTATAAAGAAAGGGATAATACTGGGATGTTTATAGAAAGTGTTCAAATTTCATAAAAAAGACAAGCTTACAAATGAATGAATTAGCATTTAGGATTGCCAAGGGAATGATTATTATTTATGTGTGATGAGAAGCGTTGCATACAGTTTTCTAGACATCATGAAATTGGTCTCAACACATTGGTTTGATTTTATAGAAAACAAGCAAGATTCTATAAAGAAACAAAGTCATAACAAGGTTCAAAACAGGTTGATGATGGATTTTATAGAAAACAAGTAAGGCCCTAGAGAGGAACAAAGTCATAACATGTTTTAGAACAAGTTAATGATAAGAATGGTAAGTCCTTGTTCACTGTAAACTTCATGTGAGTAACGGGTTCATGCTAGCACGAATATACACTAGGATGATAGACAGTCTAAGTCATAAAAAACACAGCTAACCTCGCAACAATAGGGCTAGTAGTTGGCCGAGGAAGTTGCATCGGTGTTGTGGGTGGCATTTATAGCATAATAATAAGTGGTTATGGAGGTTATGAACATGACTAGTTCTGGATAAACATGATCAAATCATAAGAGCATGGCTGGATAGACATGGAACATGGATAAAACTATTCTTGACGTCATTAAGTTCATGAGAACACGGGGGAATACTAATACTAACTTACTAGAAAAAAAAGACCCTCATATTCCAAACTATCTAAGTAATGCTAGAAAAAAAACCCACAAGTTGTTAACACACCTACTTATTTTTATCATTGTTTTTTCCTTTAAATGACCATTTTATTGGCTTTCATGTATTTAAATTAATCCTTTTAAAATATAAAAAAAATAATCATTATGCCATTGTTGCATGATGAGAATTGTAAGAAACTCATTACTTGTTACAACCATTTAGTGGACATGCCGAATAAGAATTGAACTTGTGTAACAACCAAACTCATACCATTTAGGTTCATGAGTTCTCAATAACCAAAAAGGACGCTCACATTCAAAGATTATTGAATATAATTCTCAGACTTCTCTTCCTAGTTTATCATCAATATTGACTTCAAAAAACAAAAAGGAAAAAAAAACTTGTCAACATTTCTTTTTTATTGTTTCCAATATGATGGTTTCTCAAATTTTAGACAAGGATAAACTTTCTCTGGACATTTCTTTACCTTCATAAATTGAAGAACAAACTTTAGTGCCTTTTTACCACAAGTTATGACCATCACAGCCTTCAAAACACTCACTTGTTTTAATGATATTTTTCTTGTGTTTAGAGAAACTATCTCTCCAATTCTTCAAGCTTTCAGGTTATTTCTTGGAGATCCCAATCTTATTGTTGATGAATTTGTGCATGAAATTTTGCCTTTTTAGCAACACTTATTGGTTTCTTCATTCCATCAAATCAAATTAGGCTTCTTCTAGGATTTATTTTTAAAAAATTAGTACAGTAAATTAAAAATATTGGCAAAATAGCACAATTAGAAAAAAAGTTAGTGAAATAGCATAGTTTGTAAATGTCACGATTGAAAAAACATGATATTTATAACTTATCGCTATTCAAATAGAGACATAAAAAAATATTAAATGGACAAGAGAGAGGATAGATGAAAGGAAGAAAGAAAAGACCTCGGAGACACTCTGAGACTTCGATTACGATACCACTGGTACCATAAAAAACTTTTTGACAAAACAAATCCAACAACATCAAGGAAAGTCATCAATAGTGACCTGAGTGAGCCATATTTGCTACCAAAGATGAGTGAGCCACCCAGCACCTATGGGCGGCAAATATGGCACACTCGGGTCACCTTTTGTGACCTTTATTGGTGTTATTGAATTTATTTCGTCAAGTTTTTTCTGATGGTATCGATGGTGTCATAATCAAAACTTTGGTGTATCTCTAGGGTCTTTTTCTTCTTCTTTTTTTTCGTTCTTTCTTTTTCTCTCTACTCTTTTCTTCTCATTTAATGAATTTTTATGGATGTCATTATTCTGAATAAAAACAATATATAAATATAATTTTTTCCAATCACGACATCTATAAAACTATGCTATTTGGTCAATTCTTTTTTTAATTGTATTATTTCATCAATATTTTTTTAAAAAAGTGAAAATAAGCAAAAATAACCTTATGTTAGCACCAAATTGTCTGTCTCAAAATTCACCACCATCATTTCTTGACAAATAATAAAATGATTTATGTGGTTATTGATAGGTTCAACTTTCTTAGAGACTAATCATAAATATTGATGGAGTTTTATTTTTAAATGGAATAAAAGTGATGGTTAAAATTAAATTACAAGATAAGTTCAACTTAATTGTAAAAGAGATAGTAAAGGATAACAAGTTAGGATATGATTTGTTTGATTGGTTTGAATGATGACTATAAGAATTACATATACTTATAGTGGTGGACAAATAAACACTACATAGATAAATACTAGCTACCTCACTCGTGTTATGTTGTGGATCAGAATAAAAATTTTCTCGACATCATAAAAAAAAGGGTGCAAGTACCATTAATGAGTTTTCTAGCAACAAGAAAAATATTAATTGTGAACTTACAATTTGGTGTATGTTAAATATGATAAAAAAACATAAGTTTTTCTTTAAATTACAATTTTGAATTATTTGTTTACTAGAATATTTGTTTTTAGACAACATTCTATCATTATCACAAAAGCAAGTTCCAATTAAAAAAAAACATCCTGATAATTTTGATGTGATTATATTAAAACCCACAAGAATAACATCATACTCGTGCATTGCCACGAGGAACTCTTTGGCAGCATCATCAAATTTTGCATAGCAAATCAACCTTGAAACATCCCAACTTGAGTCCTTGCCTAACTTAAGCTCGTGGTGGTTGATTTGATATGACCAGGTTGGCTTGACAGGTCAAAGAATAACTCAAATGATCAATAAAAATCTGATTTAACTTAAAACATTCACGATGAAATCTTTTTTTTTCAATATAGAGACGATGACATATCAGATCAACGCGCATCAACCCGAGCTGACCTGTCAAACTTATGATTTAGGTTATGGACTCGACTGAGTTTCATAACTTTGTTTTTCAAAACTATTTTTATTTAACTATACAATCACTGAAGCCAAAAAAAAAAATCATTTGCTATTTTTTTATAATAAACATATTATATTTGTAATTAATTAACTTTTAATAAAATCACACCTAAATGTTGAAAAAAAATAAAAAAAAAAAAACATGCTAGGAAACTTGGCATAGGGAGCCAATTGCGACTAATCTATAAAATGAAAAGGTCAGATATACATACCTAGCTCTTTTTTTTTGTTAGCTCCTTTAAAAAAACAAAATAATCTAACAACACGTCGTTTAGAAACCCAAAATCTAACTACCAGACAGAAGGTTGAAAAATCAAGGATGGAGACTTTTGAAAAAGAAAAAAAAGATTTTCAACCAATTTTAATCTAAAAATATCTAATAAACACTCTAATAACCTAAAAAAACAAAACAATCTTCCAACTCAAAACATGTCAAGATTGGTAAAAACAAAATACAAAATCAAGTTGAAAAACAATCCATGTCAATCTTGATATATATATATATATATTTGCAAGATAAAGGGTAGAAAAAACTAAATAAAACTTCTCTTATCAAATAAAACTTGGTAATACCAAGATTGTCTTGTTTTATTATTAGATTTTGATCAACCATTGACTTTCTCTTTCTTCACTAATTTTTAATGATTTTTTTTTATCTTTTAATTAGGATTGAAAATAAATAAAGTAAAGTTTTGAATCCAAATGAAAATTACATAAAGTAAAGAGACCAAAACTAAACCCCAGCAATTTCACTAAAAAGGCAAGTAGAAAAAAACCCTTGTTTACATATAATATGAAATTGGATGAGATAGGGATCTTGTGACCCTTCGTGGAGGAGGCTTCAATTGTTTTTTCTTTTTCTTTTTCTTTTTGAAATTGAGGTGCATGTTTATGAGATTGGTTCGTTTAGTTTTTGGATTAGGATAAAATAATTAATAATCTACTCTGCTGGTTGATGTGGTACTCTCTTCTTTCTGCTTTACATTGCATCGAAAGGATTGGTAGAACATGAAGTGTTTTATTTATGTTCTATTTGTTTTTGTTTTTAAAAAAAATTAATTTTTTTTAATATTTTTTTAAAAAATTATTTTAATATACTAATATTAAAAATAATTTTTTTTAAAATAAAAAAATATAATTTTTAATCACACTTCCCAACAGTATATTTTTCTTGCTTTTTGTAGCCTGCTGTGTTTTTTCCCCCTTAATAGGCTTTAAATCCCTTACAAGTTTTTGGCTTTTTTTAAACTTCATTATTGTCAGAAACACTGTTTGCAATTGTTCAATGCCAAAGTTATAACTTTTAAAGACGAGCCTTTCTATATATCTGCTATCATTTGAAACAATTTCTGCCTTCCCAATTCCTATTCACTGGTGCAAAATCAATTTCTTGCCGACGTTCTTCTGTTTCTTGTTCCAGCATTTTCTTCTAGCTGTGAAAGCACTGAGATTTCTCTTTTCCGTTGGATTTTTTTTAGTTCTCTTTAATTTTAGATAGTTGATTGAAGCATACAGCCTCGTCTCCCCTAGCGGACAATGGAAGATTGAAGCATACAGCCTCGTCTCCCCTAGCGGCAACGGAACCCTCTCTTTTCATCTGTATTCTCAACATATTGAAAGAGGTCTGCCTCGTAGAGAATATCAGAAGAGAGGCCTCCTGCTGATTCTTTCGGTGAAGGTACAAAATACAGGGCCAGTTTGGCTGGCAATTGGCAACGGAGAGTGATCTGGAATTTGGGAAGAAGCCAAGAATGTGAATGGTGGTTTTCATTACCACTTGACACTTGGATTTGTGTCCTGTGGGATTAAGAGATCTTGAAAATCAAGATGATGGTTTTATTCTTTATACAGCTATGATTGAAAGACTTTGAGACGGCTCTACGAATCAGCCTGAGACCACCAGCTCCTCAATCAGATACCGGTGGCTTCCAAAATTAAGTTTTTAAAATATTTTTTATTCAAAAATATATTATAATAATATTTTTATTTTTAAAAATTATTTTTAATATTAATATATCAAAATAATTTAAAAATAAAAAAATAATAAATAATAATTTTTTTAAAAATACTTTTAAAATGTAAAATTATACCAATATTAAAATTAATATGTTGAAAATCCCAATTAAAAGCACTAAGGAAAAATAATTACAATATTAAATCAGTGATAAATCAGTAACACCCGTAATTATTGGTAATCGATGAATTCCATGCTGTGAGAATTTTCAACTATCTGGCACTGACTATGGAAATTTCACACTACTTGTAAGAGCAGTCACTGGCCCATCATCAGCAACAGCAACATGTATTCACTTGAATAATTGCCTTGCGAAAATTTGTTTTAATTAAATAAATTATGACTTAATAAAAAATTAACTTTAAGAAAATTTTATTTTTTCTACTTAAACAATCCTTTGTTTTTATATTTAATTCTTGATTTGTAATAACTAATTAAAAAAATTGATAATAATGTAAATTAATTCTTATTGATTTTTCAACCTTTTAACTTTTAAAATTCATTAAAAAAAAGAGTGAATGGGAATTTTAGAACTATATTTTTTCATATTTTCACATTCTCTTTCTCATCTTATATTTTTAGTATTTTCTTCTCGTTTTATACTTTGATTTTTCTTTTAAATGTATAGTTTAGATTTATATTGTTGAGATATATTTGAGTTTTATATTTTTTTTATTCAAAGTCCTTAACTTAGAAATGTATTTAAACCACAGTAGTGGTGTTAGAATCTTGAGAGATATATTACATATATTCTAGTTATACAAGTAAGGAGTAATAAAATTTTAATAACAAATTATTTATCCTTGACGACAACAACAAAATTAAGATTTATTCTTTTAAAGTACACAAGTAAATGGTTTTTTTATTTTAATTTAAACATAATTAATTCAAGCATGTTTTTCTTGAGTTTATAGATTTAAAAACATTAGATTGCTTTAAAAGCAAGACTAATAAATTTTCAACATATATTCACCCACTCATTCGGTCCAGGGGCCTTCTAAGCCTAATAAGCAATTCTCAAAATTTGTATCATCTTGGTCCCTTACCACATTGCAACATCGGCCTCTTGATCTGTTCTAGTCGAGCTATAACTACTCTTGTCAATAAATCCATTACCACATTGCAACAGAACAATAATTATATATATATATATATACACACACACACATACAAAACTGGTCTAAAAAGGACTTTAATGGATCCGGAACTAAAAGGCATAGATGATTTCTACATCGAAATGCTATTTTCGTAGACAATCCGGAACTAAAACCGAAATCGAACCGAAACCAGTTCCAACCGACCAGTTTTGGTTTGGTTTGATTTGGTTTCTGTTCGATTTAGTTTGGTTTGGTTTGTTTTGTTTATTTTATATTAAAAACCAAAAACTATATTATTTTTTGGTATTTGTTTTGAAATTTTTGATGAGATTGATTTCGGTTCGGTTTGATTGAAGATTTTTTGTTTCAAATTTATAAAACCAAAATCAAATCAAATTAAATATTTTTTTAATATTCTAATCAGTTTAAATAATTTTTTTTCATGATTGAATTTTTTTTAATTTTTCCAGTTTAATTAATTTATTGATGTAATAAGAAGTAGATGTGTGCCGTCTGTTTTGGAAAGCCGTTGTTACATCAAGAAGATGTAGTTAGGATCTGTACCCCGTTTAGTTTTTTCTTGCAGGTCTTGGGTTCCCTTTTCTAACATTAAAAAAAAATAAAAAATGTAGTGTTATCCCACATGCCTTATTTAAATTTTAATGCACTGCCTAAAAAAAATACCTATAATTAGAATGAAAATAACACGTACGACAATAATAAGGCACGAATTTGGTTTAAAATGCTTATACTAAAGGTGCTTTAAAAACATTTTAAAATATTTTTAAAAAAATTAAATTTTTTTAATATTTTTAGATCGGTAATTTTAAAAGTAATTTTTTAAAAAATAAAAAATATTATTTTAATATATTTATAAATAATAAAACACATTAAAAAACAACACTTGGACAGCACACCAGTACGTACTTTCACGTTGGCAATTCCATTATCGATGAGCAGACATTTATCCATATATCTGCTAATGTCGCCTACGACATGACAACAAGCGATGGATTTGGCAACAAAGAGCTCCCCACAAACTTTGCGGCTGTGTTTAAACAGGTTAATTAAAATTTTAAAAAAATTATCTGAAATTAATTTTTTATATATAATTTTGAATTATTTTGATATATTAATATTAAAAATAAATTTTAAAAAATAAAAAAATATTATTTTGATATATACAGATGGGGTATTTTGAACACAAATTGACCACTGTTTTCAAGATTTCCATGCGCAGAGCAAGCAAGAAAACAAACACAGAGAAAGAAAATCAAGATAACCAAAAATATAAATTTCATTCAAAATACAAAAACTGTAGCACACGTACGCCACGCCACGTCCCTCTATCTTTATAAATCATTGTGTACGTCAGTTAAGCCCTAGTCCCTCCCCCCCCTCTCACCCTCTCTTCCTTCTTTTTCTCCTTCACACCCGTTAATCTCTCTCTCATCTCAAGCTGCCGGGATCTTAGCTCATGAAACCGCCTGCTTGTGCAGCTTGTAGGCACCAACGTAGGAGATGTAGACCAGATTGCCCTCTGGCTCCGTTTTTTCCTCCTGAGAAAGCAAAAGATTTTGAGGCTGCTCACAAGCTTTTTGGGGTACATAATATTGTCAACAACCTCAAGAAAATAATCCCCGAACAGAAACCTGAGTCTATTACATCTATGGTTTATGAAGCTAATGCTCGAGTTAGAGATCCTGTTAGTGGTTGTACTGGCATCATTTCAAGATTGCTGCAGAATATTAACGCTGTCAAGGTTGAACTTGAGTTTGTGCAAGCTCAAGTGGCCTGCTTTCATACCCTGCAACAACAACTTGGAGACCAAAATGTTGTTGATAATGTAGGCTTTGTGGACTTTCTTCAAGAAAACAGTAGTGCTAATATTGTCCAATCTCTTAATCAAGATTGTAACTTTTTGTATGAGAATCTTCAGAACCCTCAGCAACTTCAAGAATCCAGTTTTGCTCAAGAAACTAAACTGTTTGATGGTGTTCATCAAGGGATTTCTCTCTCTATTGGCCAGCCTGCTGTTAAGCCTGAAAGGCGTTCATCATCATCACCATCCTCTTCAAAAGCACATGGGAAGCAACCACTCCAGGATGTGAGCGATGACGGTTTTTGATATTCTTGATTAGTGCATGCATATAATTCTTACTGTTTTTATTAGTCAATGTCAAGAGTTAATAGGTGATATATAAGCATAACAGTTACAAGTGTCAAACAATTAACAAGAAAGAATTGTGTTTTTGTAATGTTAAAAGAGTTGAAACCCAAATTAAAATTGATGAGGGTAATTAGATAATAGACTAAAGTATTCAAAAAAAAAATATATATATATATATAGTGTTGTCTTCTTAATTTGTGTTTGTGCATATAAGACTAGATAATTACGTTGTTTTGCAAAGTCTGAGGCCATGCATTCATTTCACTGTGGAGCAAATATGAGTGATTGTGTTGGTTATGATTATTTAAAGAGCCATAAATGTTTTGCTTGTAGAATGTTGCTTTGAATCACCCAGATTAACTTCAAATGAGATTATATCTGGTTTTTCGTTTTATTTCACACATTAGCAAATGCATTGAGTAAATACTACTGAGATAGTAAGGATTAAGACTGATTCCTCTGCAGATGGTTTCCATCAACAATTGGTTTGGACTTGGGATATAGTAGGTGTTAGTGACAAGTATTCCTACAAGTTTACAATTGTGTTGCATCAAAAAGAATAGGATAGCTCAAGTTTTTGCTTTCACATATTATGCAAATAATATCATTTCATTCATTCATGTTTTAGGATAGCAAGTGCAAAATTTCTTGGACCTTGTTTTATTTTCTGAGGCTCCAAAGGGCTGCTTGAGCATTGTCTTGCTACAGAGTGGCCTACCTCACTACTTTTGTTGTGTAGTTTGGGCTTTAGGTCCCTGGTTGACCGAAAGAGACTCTCAGGGAAATGTGATAATCAGTATAGGAGTGGACAATCAGTATAGCTTGTATTTGCACTGTAAAAAGAAGATGCTTCACTCTAGTGGTAATCAGTGTCCTTACCAATGTGATATGCTGTTATTACTGATGCAAGTTCTGTTTTGTTCTGTTTTCAGTTCCATAGAGGATTAAAACACGATGGAAAATCATGCCAACACGAGCAGTGGACAATCTAAAGGATGATACCATGGTTTTTTCTCGGAAAACTGATAAATGACAAAGATTAGACTGAAAACTGTTGCAGTAGCTCTGCTCAGGTTTCTTATAATTTTGATTGTTATATACCGAGGGGAGACACGTGCCAGCAGGAAATTCATACAGTGACATGTTTGATAGATTTGCATAACACAACTTAGCTTCTTCTTCTTCTTTTTTTTACTTCGGTAGGAGAGAATTCCACTGTTTCGTGCCTTCTTTGATTATGGTCTCATTTAATCATTTGAGTTTAGCAATGTCATTGAATAGCACAATCTTAAATTTCTGTTGCACCTGTAAATCCGCACCCTGCTGGAAGTTCACTTTTGATGTGGATCATTTTCTGTTTATGAAAGTGGAGCTAACTTTGATATGAAGTCCTGCCTCGCTTGAAAGTTTGTTTCACAAGGTGAATTGTAGTTAATATCCACAGTACTCAAGGTATTCGCTGTTTAGGCTGCAGCCCATGATTTTTTTCATGATTTGTTTTGGGTACAGTTGAAAACATCAAGTAATGGCTATCGATGGTTGTTGGATTTATCAATTCAGTGTCCTACAAAGGTAAGGAGAGGTTTAGGTAGCTGCTGCTTAAAAGCTGAAAGAAATGCTAGCCATTTGAAAGATTATGATGGACCGACCGATCCTGTGAATAAATCCATCTCCCTCTTTTCCATTTCTACTTGAAGCCACCTGAATTCTGGACCCCAATGCCAACCCGTTGATCGACGGAAAGATTGGCTCCTCATGAACAAGCATCCATGCAAGTTGGTCAAAACCATGTGATTTTGTGGCCTTTCTTTTTGGATTTGTCTTGCATTCATAGCCACACGTTAACATCTTCTCACGTCAGCTTCTAGTTTTGTTGCATTGTGTTTGTTGTTCATGACCTCTTAAAAGCTCATTCAAGCCTGTATCGTCCGAGTAAGATAGCATTAACATTGAAATCCTGTCCCAGGACTACCAAGCAAACAAACATGACCTTCTTTGAATGGCCATGTCTTGAGATTTTTCATCAGGAAGATGTACCGCCAGTTTTTTTGGCTCAGGAACAATTGACCATTCTGTGTACCCAACAACAACCAGTACTGTGCCAATAGTTTCAATCCTCTGTTTCAAAAAATACTGGTGTTAAATGTCAAACAGCTTCAGAGTCGCTAAGAACGACAAGATCCCAATTGCCTACATTTCTGCTGGCATTCTAATTGCTGACAAGAAATGTTCTGCTGCTACTTTGTTAGTGCTTGAAATCATGCATTTATACATATATACTATATAATTTCCATCATTCAGAACATGCTACCATGAAAACTAGATGATATCTACATGTCATTGTTCTAACAGAACTTGCAAATAGCCCAGGCCATGGTTTGCTATCTCAAATCCCAGCTCCCTTTCTGCTAATTATGAGCTTAATTATGCAAACACAACAGCTGCCACTTCTCTTCTATAAAGCAATCAATAACTCACACTGGTGAAATTGATGGTGCTTTCTGATAGATAATAGAATTCCGGTCACCACCCTTTTTCCTAATATCTTCAATCGTCGTATGCACCGTGCTCATCTTTGGACGGTCTCTCGGCGATGGAGCCAAGCAAAGCAAAGCCACTTGCATTAGACCTACCATCTCCCCCTCCATATATTAATATTATACCTCAACAACTCAAAATCAAACACCTCCCAAGTCCACTCTTCTCTTGCCACTCTTTGAGCCCACTTCACTAAACTTGTTTCTCCCTCTCCGTTTGGCATTTTCCCTGTCAATATCTCGAGCAAAATAACCCCAGGGCTATAAATATCGCATTTTGGGTGAACCCTCTTTGGCGAACATTATTCTGGTTGAGGCATGCTGGAGTTGGTAGAGACCAGCTTCAGAATTACTAACCATGCAAGAGAGAGTGTAAGCTTCCATTTAATTGAAAATCAGAGACCAAAAGCTAACTCATTAGAATCATAGTAAGCTTTTAATCTAACAATGATTGAAAATGTTTCAGTGTGTATTTAACTTTTGTGATTATAATTTAAAAAATATAGATTTAAATAAAATAGTTTTAGTTGGATTAAAATATATATTTAATTAAAATTATTATTAAAGTTGATATTAAATGAAAATGAATAAAAAATATTTAGTTTGGTTGAAATTAATATTAAAAATATTGTTGACATTTGTGTGTGCATATAACACATGACACTTGCATTTGGTCCCCTTCAATTTTATTTTTGCCACCAACCTTTTAATTTAAGAACTACACTAGAAATACTGTTAGTTTTATATATATATATATATATATATATATATATATATATATATATATATATATATATATATATATAAACTTGTATATAAAATCCACTAATTGAATTGGCTGACCCCACTTTTCCTTCGCGGGCCTCATTATTTTGTCTTTTTCCATAGTAACAACAGCACGTGATGGTCACGAGAGCTGCCAAAATTGCCACCGAGTAACACCACCCAATCACTCACTCCCTTTTTCTTTTCATTCTTCTTTCCTACATCACCTGATTTTGCTGGCTCACTCTCCATCGTCGATGAAAACAATCCACTGCTAACGGTTCACCACAATGTAAAATGGCTTATTTCTGTAATGAAAAACTAGATTTTTAGCTAATGAAATGACTGATGAGTTGTCCATATAAATCTTTGTAGGTTTTTTTTATGGTATTCGTAACTCTAATAATCTTCTTAGCTATATGGAATGACAAACACATGTTGTGGTAGCTATATATTCAGCTTCAAAAGTAGATAATGTGATAATAGATTGTTTCTTTGAATTCCATGTGAAAACTGTGTCTTCCATGTAAAAAACAAAACTTGTAATGCTCTTTCTATCATCGATATCTCCAGTCTAATCACTATCACTATAACCCACAAGATCAAAGCTATTAGAATAATCATAGAATAAGCCAAAATCTATGGTATCTTTGATGTATCGTAGAATTTGCTTCAAGATTTTGAAGTGAGTCATAGTTGATGTCTCCATAAACCTACTCGCAAGTCCTATTTCATAAAAAATATATGGACGAGTGCATGTCAAATATCTCAAACTCCTAACTAAACTCTTAAATGTTATAGAGTTTATATTCCCCCCTTAATCATTCTTTGACATCTTCACTGCACACTCGACTGGAGTATTCACTTTTGCACAATCCTTCATTTTGAATTTCTTGAGAATCTCCCTTGCAAACTTCTCTTGATTCACAAAGATTTCATCTTCTCCTTGTTTGATCTCAATCCCTAAGTAGTAGGACATGAGACCAATATTCATCATCTCAAACTCCTTGATCATTGCTTGCTCTAAGTCTCCAAACATCTTTGAATTATTTCCTGTAAAGATTAAGTCATCCACATACAAATATACAATAAGTGTATCACCACTCTCTTTGATATTTACATGGATAGTATATTCATGGGACACTTAACAAATCCATTCTTTTATGTAATAGACATCAATACTACTATACCAAGCCCTTGGGGCTTGCTTCAATCTATACAAGGCTTTATTTAACTTTAAAACCTTGTCTTCGTGTCCCTTCACTTCATATCCTACAAGTTGCTCAATGTAAACCTTGTCTTCAAGAAAACCATCAAGAAATGCTGATTTGACATCCATTTAATAGATTCTCCATCTATGTTAGGTAGCAGTGGCAATGATTAATCGAATGGTCTCCAATCTAGCAACAGGAGCAAAAACTTCTTCAAAGTCAATCTCATGCTTTTGACTATAGTCTTTTGCCACCAATCGTGCCTTGTATCTCTTAACCTCTCCTTTGACATTCTTCTTTTCTTTGTAGATCCACTTGACACCTATTGGCTTCTTTTCATTTGGTCTAGGACTCAATCTCCATGTGTCATTCTTCTCAATTCATGCAACTCTCCATCCATAATAATTCTTCATTTTGCATCATTTATTGTTTCTTCAAACACTATAGTATCATATGTAGCAAGATGACAATATAGTGTTACATCATTAATAGGATTAGTTACCTCATATAAGTCATCAAGGCTCCTCATCTTTTTTGGTGGACATGGTGGAGTGCCACTACTTGAGCTTTCATTAGAAGAAGAAGAAGAAGTTGAGCTCATTGGTGTTTTTGGAGGTGTGACTATAGGTTCTTGATGATCTTCATATCTTTCCTCCTTTTCATCAAGAATTAGTAAGAAGTCATATTTCTCACAATCATTTACCTTTCAATCTCATGCTCGGCTTCATTGAACTCAATATCTATACTAATCATCATCTTTCCTTCATTAGAGTTGTAAAGCTTGTATCATTTGGACTTTTGGTCATAGCCCACAAAGATAATCTTTTTACTTTTGTCATCTAGTTTGGTCCTTACTTGATCATCTACATGCACATAATCAATGCTCCAAAAAGCTTGCAAGTGAGAGACACTTAGTTTTCTTATACTCCGTGCTTCTTGTGGAGTCATGTCATTCAAGCTTTTAGTGGGACATCTATTTGACAAGTAGATAGCATAATCTATAACATCAACCCAAAAATCTTTAGGCATTTTCTTGGTTTTGACCATGCTTCTCGCCATGTTAAAGATATTTCTATTCTTTCTCTCCACCATGTCATTTTGTTGCAAGGATCTAGGCACCATTAGGAGTCTCTTTATACCATATCTTCACAAAACTCATTAAAATCATTATAACAAAATTCACCCCCTATCTGTCCTAAGTGATTTTTATAGAATAACCACTTTATTTTTCAACTAAAACCTTAAATTTCTTAAAACAACTAAACATATTAGACTTTTCTTTTAAGAAGTATACCCATGTCTTTCTACTATAATCATCAATAAAAAGTAAAAAATATAAATTTTACTAAACAAACATGGTTTGATAGAACAACAAACATCGACATGTATTTCTTGTAGAGGTTGATTTACTCTTGATGTAAACTCCTTCGAAAAAATCTTGTGAAATTGCTTGCCCACTAAACATCCTTCACACAACTGATTTGGATGTATAATGGATGGTAGACCCTTCAACATCTATTTTTGTGCCATCATCTTCAAGCTATCAAAGTTTACATGCCCAAATCTCATATGCCAAAGCCAAGTTTTATCTTTCATACATGCATTTAGGCACGTCCATCTCTATATTTAACAAGAACATTATATTCTTTGTCATGGCTACCTTTGCAATCATATCTCCTTCAGTGTTAAGTAATGTCAAAATATGATCTTTCATCTTAATCACATACCTCTTCTCTAACAATTATCATAAGCTCAATATATTGCTTTTCATCGTTGGTATATAATAGGCATCACCAATAAATTGATGACTTCCATCTTTTAATTTAATTAAAACCGTACCTTTTTCCTTTGATGGCAACCTTTGAATGATCTACAAATGTGACATTATCTCTAATTACTTCATCAAGCTCCATGAACTTATCTTTGTTTCCACACATGTGGTTATTAGCTTCGTTGTCTAGGTACTACATGTTCTCTTTGTCTTCCATTCTCTCATCATGCACTAGTAGTAGAGTGACTTCCTTTTTTTTTTTTTTATCACAAGATTTACATTATCCTCAACCCAATTGGTTGGACCCCAGCAATCCCTAGCATAATGACCTGTCTTTTGATAATTATAGCATTTAACTTTTGATTTGTTAAACCTGTTGTCAAATCTGGATCTCGAATTGCTACTGCCAGTTAAACAGATTGATCGGTTCCCTTTATTCGGTCGACCATTTGATCTTGTGAGGCTTCCTCAACCTCCTCAGCCTTTTCTTTTAAATCTTCATCTTTTTTGTTGCTACCCATTTTTTGACCTATGTTTTTGATAAATTTTCAGAAAAAAACTAAAAATAGCAAAAAAAAAAAAACAACAAAACCCCCAAAAAATACATGTTTGATTGTTTGGTCTATGAGCTTTTTTGTAAAATAAGTCTCATGTCAAAACAAGGGACTTTATAATACTTAAGTTAGTAAAGTAACTATTGAGGAAAATATCCATTGGGTGAAAAGGCTAACAAATGTTGCATTGTAGTATATGCTATTGACTTTTGGGAATTTGCAAGGTGCAAGGACTTGTCATGCAAAATCCTTGTTTGGCAAAGATATATATTTTTTATTTTTAGCTTATTAGTAAAAGGGTTTTTCTTCTCCTGTTGCTTGGGCCTAGCTCGAGTGCTAGGAGCTTTTTTTATGTTTTTCTTCTCTTATTGTTCAAGATTGGCCTAAGCGATAGAAGTGTTTCTTATCTTATTGCTTGGACCTTTTTTTTCCTACTTGATTTTTTAGCACTATTATTTGCCTCCATGTCATTTAAATTGTTCATGTTTGAAAGACTTGACTAATAAAAGTAAGAAAATACTTATTGTTTTATACATGTGATTTTACCTTCTCATGGTTTTTGATAATGTGCTTTCTTATTAATTTTTTTAATTTGCCAATAAGAGAGATGGAAGTTTGATGAGTTTGATGCCAATAAGAGAGATAGTAGAGAATATTATTACGTAGAAAGTGGAGAATGTTTTGTGTGAAAGTAGTGTTAAAACATTATATAAGAAGATATTGCATGGAGACGTTGAGATTTCTCTTGGAGACATGGAGATCTCATTATAGAGATTTTATTAGAGACATGAAAACCTATTTGGAAGCATGGAGAATTAGTTTAGAGAAATTTTAAAACATTACTACTTTTATTAAAAAGTTCAAAATATTTTCATGAAAATGGAGATACAATTTCTAAAGATTATCTGATCTTATTTAATGCATCATAATGATCTTTCCCTATTTATTCAGGTTGCATTTCATTCCTCGTAAATTATTGGAGGTGACCCTTAGCCATTAATATTTCTATCTTCTTTTTTAGGGCATGACATTCCTTAGTATCATGATCGTGGTCGTGATGAAAGTGAAAAAGTTATTAAAGTTTTTGTGTTCGTGCCACTCTTTATGTAATGTGGGTATCATAGGAATTCTTTTCCCTTACTAATTAAAAACCAATACCTCAATATATGTGGTAGTTAGAGGTGTGGCCATGAGCTTAAAAAATGTTAGGCAGTCACAAATAGATCATTCGGTTCTCCTATTGAATTCCCTAATATGATATTAATGATGTTGGAGAGATTCTGATATTCATGACTGGAAACAAAGGTGTTTTTGTCTGGTCACACTTACTTTCTTTACTCAAACGTGGTTTTCTATCACTTGTTTCACATTGAGGAGTGTTCAGTAATGGAGAGTATTCAATTGTTCTTATAAAAAGTAGTTATAGACTCTAGTGTTTAGAGCTTTAGTGATAACATGTTCGAGTAGATTCTTTATATTGAGCATTTCCTCATTAAACCCTTGGATATTGCTCTTGTACTCTCATATTCCCATTGTATTTATAATAAAGAGCTTAATGGTGTTCTTTTCAGTTGGTACGTTAGTGTTGAAATAGGAGATAAACTTAACACATAGATCATACAGTCTAATGATGGAGTTAGGCTAAATGTTGTGATACTAAACCTAAGCAAATCCATGGAATGTTGTCAGGAGAATTTCACACATAACATCACTTTTTTGTAATATGAGTTCTAGGATGCTTTCCAAGTTCTATATGTGATTTTTTAGGTTTGTAAGATATTCGTAATTGTCTAAGATGGCCTTCACGAAGACTCAACCTTCGAAGAGATAAGCGTGTAATACTTAATGATAAAATGGAGCATTTTCTACTTGGTGTTTATTCTTAGAAGCTCGTACAATTATTGATCTCATCTCGCATCTAGTTTTTTTCAATGAGGAGCATGTGAGCAACATTCATAAAATAATTGATGATGGTAGCCACTTCTTTAGCTAGGGCTTGTTGAGGAATGCTCTTTATAACATGAGTGACTCCTTCAAAGAGTTAGAGTACAAATGTTCTTGTGCTTACTTTGCACATTGTTCTATTATGTTCTCTTAGATAATTTGGAGTTGTCTATATGCACCTACTGGTGCAGGTAATAGAGCTAACTATTGTGTTTCTCATTCTAAGAATAGAAAAGTGCGAAGTTATTCTTATATATTAAAACAAAAGATAACAAGAATTTTTTATGATGGATGTGAAATTGAAATGAAATAGCTAGAGCTACAAATGAAGTCATGAAAACCTCAAATTGGATTGGACTTCTCATGGCTCTAATCTTAGATTGGTGGAGTGATTAGATTTGTCCATGAGCTTTCTTGCAAAATAAATTCCTTGTCGAAATAAGAGACCATTTGATGCTTAAATAGTAAATATATGATATAAGAAGTATATGTATGATGATGAGGTATGTAGAACAAGGGAGAGTAATAAATGGTCTTATGTGACCTTTTGCCCCCCTACCTTAGGTCATATGAGTTTACCTTGTGAAAGGGAAAAAATGACGAAGAATCATTACCTTGGGTCATATGGATATATAAGTTTTTAGTTGTTGTACCTTACTTGTCATTAGTAGAAAGGTTTAAGAGTGAAACAAGTCAAGGTATAACCATTAGCGAGAGAGTAGGCATCTCAGAAAAGACAAGGTGAGGGAGATAGTTATTGGCAGAAAAAATAATGGCTTTGTAGGTGAAGAGAATAGGCCATATTGAAAAAAGAGATAAGTTGAAAAATATATCCATTGTGTGATAGGGGTAAGTATATGCCAATAACTTAAGGAAACTCGCACGGTGCAAGGGGCTAGGACTTGTCACTAATCCTAATGTTGTTGGCAATTGGGGTAAATTGTGCCCCATTAAGGGAATTGTATTTATGGAATGCTTTTTTTTTTTAAAAAAAAAACACCTTATAAAGATTAATACAACAACAAGAGTTGTTGAGTGGGAAAAGGGATTGCAACAACTAAGCTAGCTAATAGGTACATTTATGAAATACCATTGCAATTGTTGGAACCTGATGAATTTTTGTAAGTGGTTTTGTTCTTAGTTTGAATTGACTTTTTAAAAAAAAACATGAAAGAATTTTTTTCTCACAAATATATTAGTTTAGGTGTGCTGTATCCCAAGAAAGAAAATTTTAATTTCAGTATGTTATTGTAAAAGCATCTTCAAGGCAAAATGCTATCTTAAAGTGTCAAAATATTAATATGACATTTTGAATAATATAAATATAGCTTTTTTTTTTTTCTCTTTTACTTTAATAAGAAAAAAAAAAGGCATTTGAAGATCCAATTTTAGTGGAGAACGTCAAGGAAATATGCTTTACTTTTTCTTCAAAGAATTTAAAATCATTTTCTTTTCACGTGGCTTCACTTAATTTCTTTATTTTTTTTATTGGCTTGTTGGTTTTAGTTTTTTTAAGAAATTTGTAAGAATAATTTTATGGGAAAGAGAGATATTTTTACTATATTCCCATTGGAGCTACTAATTGAGAAGAAAAAAAAAGCTAAAAGAACAGTTTTTTTGGGTTTGGCTTCTCTTTTACATCCTACGTAGGAGATGCCGTAAGAGGGAAAAAAAAACAAATAGCACCTTATTCCTCTTTAATTTCAGAAAGTAACCTTTTTTTATTTTTATTTTTTATTTTTATGATATCTATCAAGCAATTTGTGCTCCACGTTTTGACTCTTTCTACTTGGGAAATTGACAATCAAACTCTAGGTTGAAACGCAGGGTAAAGACGGGTCAACTACGAGATATATATATATATATATATATATATATATATATATATATATATATATATATATATATATTACATGAAAGAGGAGTAGTAGTAGTGCCATGTACATTAAGGAAAATAAGTTGCATCGAATGAATTGAACCTATATCTCACATCAATATAGTGAAGAGACGATAAAATTTATAATTTATAAAGATATAACTCAACTAATGAGATTATGAATTTATTTTTTAAAGATTACCGGTTTGAGTTTTACAAATCTCATGGTCACTAGAAATTTACATGATAATTAATTTCAGAATTCATAAAATTAATTGAGATACACGCAAACTGATATAAATATCTATTTTAATAAATAAAATAAAATAAAATTTGCTAAGAAGTTACCGTCTTCTCTCATTCTTTTTAAAGATTTAATGCCTCCTCGTCCTTCTTGCCCCTCAACTTGGATTGTCCCATGCAACTTCATTATTTCATGCCTTGGATCTTTTCTAAATTTCAATTTAATTTTCTACTCTACCTTTGCGATGCATAGGTCACAATATCACATTTATGATTTATGGACGAAACGCTTGCAAAAAGATCTATAATATCCATTGCAATGATTTTAGAATCTCGTTTGGTATTGAATTTTTTTTTCAAAGTATTTTTTTTTAAATATTGAAATAATATTTTTTTTTATTTTTTTAAATTTATTTTTAATACTAAAATATCAAAATAATTATAAATTAAAATTTTATAAAATTATTTCCCAACCACAAAAACAAATCAAAGTTAGAAATGAAAATCAATAAATAGAGAGCGAGCTCCACAAATTGATGCATAAATTGTTTAAAAGTGATTTTGCCATTAATTTCAGTGCTCTTGCATTAATGGAGACCTCCCCACATGATTCCAAATAAACGAACTACATTAACATAAATTCATCACATCAAAAGGAAGGTATTTAGAAAAGTCATAATTTATTTTTCTGTTTTTTATTTTTAAAATACATTAAAATAATATTTTTTAAAATTTATGGAAAAATATTTTAATTAAAAAAGAACATTAAATGACATCAAAACGGTTACTAAAAAATCCAAAATGCCAGCATCACTGGCCCATCGCTGCGTCCTTCCCTTTTGTTGAGAGAAACACAAGTACCCGATTTTGCTCTTCTGGGATCTGCACCTCCAACCAGGGGGTTTAATGCCCAGAAATTATTGCTCAACAGGTGTTCACAAAACTGGTAAATCTCAATCATGAACATGGATTATTACAGTTGAGAGAGAAGTAACCATTAATGCTAAAATACTAAGCATACATCACCCAAGAAGACAGAAGATTAAGTTGAATCACCAAAATATAATCAATATTTTTCAAGAATTCTTAATTTCAACACCTTTTTTCACTCTCATTCACCTACTCACATTTTCTATCCCTTTTTTTTTTTTTTTTTTCTCAATCCATAATTTGCACTTTCTTGCTTCTCAGAAAGTTTACAAACCACAAAACAAATATAAAACCAGAAAGAAAAAGGAAAGGGAAAAACAAAAACAAAAACAAAAAAAGAGGAATGAAAAACATCAAAAGGTCCACCTCCAGATCTTGATTCTTAGATCAACCTTACACTTAGACTTGGTAGTAACAGCAACCGTTGGTGTTTTACCTTTCGGTATAGACCCTTTAATCCCATCACAAGTAACTCTAATTCCAACTTCCTTCGTCTTTAATCCACCCACCTTCATTTTCACCCTTGTATCCATCTCAATCTTCAACATGACTGATCCATCTGCACTTTTCTTCTTCTTCAGATCCGATCTCAAAGAATTTAGTGCATCGACGTCAAGATCGTTCGACCCAGAAACCACAACGTTTCTAAAACTTGTCTGATTCTTTTTACTCAAACTGAAAGCAGGCAAAGAACCATTACCAAGAAACACACCATTGCCATTAGATAATGCAGAGACCGTGAAGGGTTCATAGTCTAGTGAGATATGTGAATTGGGGTTCTCGGAGATGATAGTGAGGTTAAGAAGAGTGGAGAGGTGGGAAATGGAGGAGTCAGCAGAGGTGGTGAGATTGAGACGGTGGATGCGTAGGGAGGTGATGGTGAAGGTAGGGCGGTGAGGTCGGTAAAGAATGTAAAGAGCAGTACCAGCAATGGCAGCGAGGAGGAGGAGCAAGAGGATGGTGAGGATTGTCCAGAAACAGCAACAACAGCAGATGTTTCGGCCACTACGGCTACGATGGCGACGGGTGTGAGGTTGTGGACGGTAAGGTAGGCGGGAAGTAGGGTTGTATAGGTGGGATTTGTTTGCTGTGGCGTTTGGTGGGTTGCTTGCGGTGGTGGTGGTGTTAGCAGTGGCGGTGCCATTGGTTGCTGGTTTTGAAGAAGGGAAGACTTTCTCTGACATATTTTCCTCTTTTTTGGCCAAGTGTTTGCAAAAGAGAGTTGCGTTTGTGTGCGTGTGCGTGCGTGCCTGTGTGGGTGTAAGGAGAGGGTGCAGAGAGAGGGAATGTAAAGGGCAGAGAAGAGAGGGACAATGTACCAACAAAGGAAGGGATGCTAACTGCAGACCAAAGTTGGAATCTTGCAAAGCAAAGCCTTTAATTTCTCTCTCTATTACTTACTGACTCTTAGTTTTTTTTCTCACTCTGGGGACAGTTTACCTTTCTGTGATCTTAATGGGACATCTTAACAAGCAAGCATGGTGTTTGCCTCTGCCTTGGTGCTTGACACGTGAAGATGGGTGTGGTCTTGTGAATTTGTCTTTAATTAATGATGTTCACACCAGTTTATGTGTATATTTTAATTAATTTTATAAATTTTAAAGTTAATAATCAAGTAATTATCTTTAACGATTCTAAAAAATCTTGAAATTACAAATATTGAGGAGCAAATTCAAATCCTACCCATTAGATACCCCTTTGCTTTTGTTTGATAAGAAGGTGACTTGGTGCTCTCTTACAATTTGACTGCGTTGATTTCACTTCGAACATTTTCCCATGTCAAGATGATTTGCATTGTTGCCATGTCTAATCACTCATCCTACAATAGTTGTAAGAATATGATCTTCGGTTTGAAGTCTTGAAACTAAATTCACAGTCCAGCAATTAAGTTAGCACATCAAACTCTAAAGCTGTTCATTCTAGCAGACTTAGTTTGTAATCAAACAAAACATTACAATATTAATATTTGGCATTGTATTCGAGACGGTTTTTAGAATATTTTTTTATTTTTTAAAATTAGTATATAAAAACAATTTAAAAATATATATAAAAATTATTTTAAATTTTTTTAAAAAAATTAAAAAGCACAACTAGAACACGCAAACAAATAATGACTATAACTATATATATTAAGAATTGGATTATATAAAATCTATTTCGAGAGATGTAGTTTAAGTAATCAGGTCCTGAGTTTACTTTTTAAATATTACTGGTTCGAGTCTTATAAACTTTAAAGCCACTGAAAACTTATATGATCATTAACTTTAAGACCTGTAGGATTAATTGAGGTGCGTACAAACTGGTTTATACACCTATATAAATAATAAAAAGAAAGAATTGGACTACATAAATATGGGTGCTTTTAATATGTCTACGACTACACAGTCCCGTTTGGAAAGGCATTTGAAAATTAAGTCCTGATGCTAAAACAGGAAAGGGAGGCAGAAAACTAGGACTCAAGTTATCAAACCCAGAAGGAAAAAAAAACAAAAACTAAGTAAGACAAAAGTTGTAGATGGAAGGCAACTCAACGTGGTAGCTAGCCAGAGTTTTACCAAATCCAGCCTCGAAAACAGCATTCATTATTAATGGGGTAATTATTGACTTGGGATTTAAGTTAAGTTGGTTGTCTGGTGACTTGTCTTAGTTAAACTAATTACTTTCACTTAACCTGAGGCCATGCCACTGTTTTAATTAATTATGAAGTCAGAATTAGTGTCATAATTATAATTAAATCTTGTTATTATATCATGAAGCTTTCATTGCTTTTAACAGCCATGGGGAAAGGCTTTAGTGGAGTGATGGAAAATTTGTACTTAGCTACGGCCACCGACACTAACGTGAAGCTGTGGTATTTCCCCCTTTTTTTTTTCTTTTTCTTTTTTTGGCGAGGGAGAGACCTATTTGGCACTTTTCGATATGGCTGACTTTTAATTTTTGTGTTTTTTTTAATGATTTTTAAAAATATATTTATTTACAATAAAAAAAATTAATATTTTTATTTTTAGTGTTACAATTTATTTTAATTTGAGTGCTCTAGCATATTCGTGGTGGTGAGCAATGGCCCAACATTAAATTAAAAGTCCATATTACAAATAAAATTTAGTTTTATAAATTAAAAAAAATTAAAACAACAAGGACTAAAATTAACACTAAAAAAATCTCTTTTTTACTATTCATAGGGTGTGGAAAACTATAATTTGGCCTTTGAATTTAATTTTTTATGCTTGGTCCATAGTATTGTTAATATTTTCTTTTTCAATGCTTAACTTTATTTTTTTTCATTTCAATCCCTATATAGTGAGACATGAGAGGAAAAATCACTAAAAATAAATAATAAAGAGAGAGAGTGAGTGTTCAGTCATTCATATTCTAATCACACAAAAAAAAATCAATAATTGTGTTAATGACTCTGTGTTGGAGATAAGTAGTTCGATAAAGACAATGTTTTCCTAAAAAAGATCGGGGCCTATAAAGTCAGTTTTGATTCTATTGGATTTTAAGCTTTCAGAGTGATTCAAGTGTTTTTTTTGTTTGAAATGAGTTTATTAAGCTTGCTAGAAAGTTTTGGGGGTGTTTTCAGGTGAAATCAAGTTAAAAATTGAGTTTTTGAGTTCCATAACTTGGACCTTTATTTCAATGAGTGACATGTTGTTCATCTATTGAAATTAAAACAAAAAGGTCAAACGCATGAAATGAGTATGAAATGAATGCATCAACATAATGAATATGATGTATCCTAACTTTCATCCTCCAAGTAAACTCAACTTTAATTTTAAATAAATTTCATCCAATTAGACAATATATAGATCTTTTTAGCTTGATAAGATACATATTTAATCTGGCAATTCAGAACTCGTTACTTTCTCTATTATAAGTAATATCATTGTTGGTACTAGAAATAATACCACCATTAAATCATAGTAATCAAATACTATGAGACATTATGTAAAACAACACAACGACACCCAACCTTAATTTATCGATATCATAAATTAGTCAAGATATATAATTTTGACAAAGCTTTAATCAACGAACTCTAAATCATAACATAATCAACAAAACCCTAATTCATCTTATTTATCCCTAAATAACATAATTTATCAACTCAATTCGAGCAATTTAAAGCTAATTAACAAAATATATAGTTAATTCAACAAAACTCTAAACTAAAAAAAAAAGCCTTTGACCTAAATAATATAATCTATCAACTCAATTGATGTACTTTATATCTAATTCAATAAATTTCTAAATTAACTTTAAAAACCCTAACCCTAACATAATCAAAATAAAAAATCAATACAAAAAATATCAAATCAATAGGGGTTATGTGTAATATACTCTTTTTTGTTTTATAACCCGAAATGTCTGGGCCAGCTTACGCGCACCACGACTAATCCCCGGACCCACCAAACACCCTGCAAGCCCAATAGATAGGTAAGGCACCGGCCCAATAGATAGGTAAGGCACCGCGGGGATGACATGCGTGCACGCTGAGGCTTGAACTCAGGATGCACAAGCAAGGAAACCTTGTCAAGACCGCTGGGCTACAAGCCTCGGCGCATTGTGTGTAATATACTTGATATATCGGGGGGGGGGGGGGAGTGATTTGTCATGGTGAAGAGAGGGAGGTTGTTGTGGTTGGGAGAGAAAGCTAGATAAAGAAACTAGATTAGTGATTGCGATGGAAGGAAAGGAGGAAGATAGGAGAAATAAGGAAAGAAAGGAGAAAAAAGGACTTCTGACATTTTTAATAGTCTGGAATCGCAAATGTTATATACGATTCGCTAAACTATATCATTTCTCTAATAAAGTGTTCAAGAATGTTATTTCTCTAATATTTTATTTCTATTGTTCTACTTTGAAAAGAAAATAAAGCTCCATGTATGATATCCCCTGCACTTTATATATTGAGGAAATAATTTTTCTCTTACAATGACCACAATAAAGCATTAGGAAGTGTAGAACTTCAAATCTTATGATTATAAAATCTATAGTTTTACTTCTGAATCATCTCATGTTATTTATACTAGTTTTATTTTGAATATAATAAAAAAAACATGTTAATATTGTAGATGCATTTTCAAGTATTATGATATTTTTTTTAATTAAGACAAGAAAACATATTATTTAGGTTTAATAGAACAAATTAAAAAAATATATTAACTGATAAACTGGAAAAAAAATTATTAATGCTAATTAAATACTAAATTGAAAAGCTAATTTTTTTCCCTAAAAGTAAAAGACTCATATATACAAATATCTAACCATATTTTTTTTAATTGTTTTTTGATATTTTCAACCTATTTTCACCTAAAACCTCCTTATAAACATCCTTATAGTGTCAATAAAATAATTTACCTACTCAAAACACCCTAAATAATTTAAAAAAATACAAAGCAAATTCTCTCTCAACTTTAATCCACTTTCCTCAATAAGATGCAGACTTAAAAAAAAGAGAGGTCCAAATAAAAAAAGAAAAAGAAAAAAAAAGACATAAAAGGATTCAACCAAAATGAGGATGAAATTAATTTGTTTTAAAAAAGATGAAATAAAAAAAAAATATTTGAGAAATGCTTCAGTTTTAATATGAACAATGAAGCAACTTTCAAATCTTTTAGTGTGTAATATGAATAATATTGTACCAGTGCTATTCTGTGGGTCTTTTTAAAGTTAAATTAGAAATTTATTGAATTAAGGCATTAAGGCTAATTAAATAATAAAGAGAGAATCTAATCTTCCTAGTCCATTTTATTTTACATCTTTTAATTTAATTTATGCTAGTGGTTAATCCTCGTTCCTAATACCAAATGATTTTTATTTTTATAAGGGCACCATTAAAATATAATTCATTTATATAAAATATATGAAGGAAGATTTATATAAAAAAATTATAATAATTTCTTCGAAGCATTCTAAAATTAAAAAAAAAAATTTAAAATATGAATCACCTTTTAAAAATATTAAGCCATACAATTTAAAAAGTAAAAGAGAGGATATTGATCAATATTTAAGTAGAAAAAGATATTATAATAAGTAAAAGAGAGGATATTGATAAAAATATTATAATAATTTCTTTGAAGCATTCTAAAATTAAAAAAAAAAAACATTTTAAAATATGAATCACCTTTTAAAAATATTAAGCCATACAATTTAAAAAATAAAAGAGAGGATATTGATCAATATTTAAGTAGAAAAAGAAATGAAAAAAAAAGAGGTTAAGCATTGTTGGGCTTGACAAGCGAGACCCACGTGTTTACCAAGCCATTAAAGAGCCTAAGTGTACTTGACTATGTTTATTTTCTTATTTTAAAGGAGTAGACGACACGTCGGTTGCTCTAATCATTTTCTAACAAGCGAGAGGTCGACTATGATGGAAGACAACTAGTCACTTGCTTGATTATTTTCCAGACATCTCTTGTGAGTGAAAAGTAGGGGTCGAAGTTTTTAGACCCAAAAAATTTATATTCCAACTCCTTTTCAATTGAAAATACCTAAAAAACACTATTAGAATTTCGATAAACACTTCCAACACTCAAATACCCTTTAATCACTCAAAAAATAAAAACCAACTAAATTAAAAAATTAAAACAACCTGATCTATGTTTTTCAACATGTTTATAGGAAAAAAAACCATATATATTCATTGAACTTATCTTAAGAAAACAAATTCATTGACATAAAAATTAGCCTTTTTAATGGTTGGCATATCGCAATCCAAATATATATTTTTTTAAAATTTTTTCAATGACTCTCTCTTCTCTCAACATATGTAGAATGTAATGTGAAATAAAAAAAAAATAGTTTTATATCAAAATGTGAATTTCTAAAATAATACAGGAAAAATGATTGAAGAACTACAACTCAAGAGATTGAACTAATTTTTTTCGCCATACAATAGTCAAAGTTGATCCTCCTTTTAATTTCTATTTGTAACAACAATTAAAGTTTGATTTTTCTAATTTATTCCACAATTAATCTTTGAATGTTGCTCAAAATTATGTACACCACAGATACTGTAAAATCAAATAAATGTTAAAAAAAAACTATGGCAATGTAACATGGGGATGAAATTAAAAAATGTAAAAAATTCAATGACCAAAAAAATACATTATTCAGAATACAATGACTCGGGCCACGAGTTTAGAAGGTTGACTCAGATTGACATCGTTTTCATTTTGTTCTTTGTTTAAAATTGATTATTTTTTTTATTCTTCAACATTGAGTTGGTTAGGAATCAGATTTTATAGTTTTTATTGTTTATTTTTTTTCCTATAGAATTATCTCGGTCTCATGACCTGAGTCATAGGTTTAAAGCGTCGGTTATCTCGAGTCTTTTTACTCTCTCATGTTTTCTTATCAATCTTTTTCAGTTTTGTCCTTCAACATTGAGTTGGTTTCAGTATTTGACTTTTAATTTTTTTGTGTTTGTCTTTTATTGGATTATTTTGTTCTTATAACTTGAGTTACGGGGTTTAGTTGACTTACCCAAATTGACTCATATCATTTTATGAATCCTTCTTTTAAAATTGAATTTTTGTTCATTCCCTTTATTCAATATTTTGTTGGTTGACATCTTGTTTTTTGTTCTTTATATTAATTTTCATTTAGCTCTTGCATTGTTAATAAATAAGATTGTAGAAAACTTTTGAGAATATTGACAATGAATCTTTCCAAAATATTTTCAAATGATATTTTTGTATATGCTATTATTATTAATTTTTTTAATTCGTTTGATTTACTATAGTTGTCTATTTTTTTTATTTATCATAATTAAATAAAACTTGCTTATTGACCCTAATTGAATCAATGACTTAAATCATAGTTTTTTTTTTTTAAAAAAAAAACAAGCCAGTAGTGCTTGAACTTATTATTATTTTTAATTTTTGCATTAAAAAAATTGACCTGACCATTGCATAGTATGAACTACCAATTTAGTATTATGCTCGATATAAATGCCCAAAAATAACATCGCCTCAAAAGTTTTTGCAAGACCCATGAACACTAATTCAAGCGGATGCCACTAATTATGAGTAGTTTTGGATATGTACAAGCAACTTTTAAAATAAAAAATAGAAAAAATAATGTGATTTAATCATCTAATATCTACATTGTACTCCAACAGTACAAACACTTTATATTTGCAATATAATTTACAGTATAGATTTTTATATACATAATAATAGTAAAATATTTTGAGTGAGACGAGTGCAAGTCGCAGGGTGCTGCCTGTGGTACTGCACTGTGTATGTCAGCTCGGTTTGGATTCAGTAAAGTGGTACTGCCTGTGGTACTGCACCTTACAAATTGTGTACTTGATAATGCAATTTATGCTGATTTTTACAAGTATTTTTATTTTAAAAAATATAAAAATGATTATTTTTTTATATTAAAATCATCATAAAACATTAAAAAAATTAATTTAATATTTTTCATGTTAAATATATTTTTAAAACACATTCAGTTAAAAACACAAGGCATTCCCCCATATTTGCAGACCCATCACATTTAATATCACCTATTCAGCAGGGTATCATCAGGGCTCGTGGTTCGTTCTTCACCATTACAATTGGCAATCTATTTCCTTACTCGAGCACTGCCATGGGGAGCTTATATGCAATGGTTATACAACGCAAACGTAATGCTATCTTACTCTTTCCTCCATTACATGATTTACATTATGTTTATTGAAATGTATCACGAGTTTTCATTTTTTTTTAAAATGTCAAATTAAAAAAAAACATAAATAAAAAATAACATAAGTGTTTATAATTATACATGCGGCTACTAACATATTTTGACATTTCGTGCACTAACATGCACGGGTTTCATGTCAGCGTCTTTGTGTGCTGCACACGGACGACTGCCTGCAGGTTTCATCTATAACCATCCCTCAAGGTTTTCCTGGATTTGTAAGTGATGATCAAACAAGAAGAGATTCTCAAGATTATATATAAAACCTGCACCATTACTAATTATTTGACAAGACACAGATGCAAGATTCAGACCGAAGACAGATTGGACTAACGACACATGTGATTTTGGTTTATCTTAATTCTGTATATTCTTCAGGTTGGAACACAATCATAACAATGCCACGGATCTCTCTATCTATGCACATGCGTATGCATGTTAGTATGCTAGATTCATCGACAGAAATAGCCGAAAAGCAACAAGGTTACATGTGAAAGTATGAGCATGTTTGTCTGGAAGCATGCAAGGCCACAAGGTGTGCCTTCCATGTGGCATGATACAATTGTTAATTTCCCATTTCCCATTATTGATCAAAATGCTTTATTCGTTATAAGCTCATCGTAGGTGACTAAATAAAACCCACAACCTAAAAACATTGCAATACACGAAATGTGGCAGATATTCGAGAGGAGCCCTCCATGTATGATGTAGTGTTTTGAGAAGATGTCAGCATCCAAAGCAACCTGGACAATCTGAGTGAAATATTCCTGTCACGCATTCTGTGTAGCTTAAACATCATTTAAGGCCAATAAAGAATCAAAACCATGATAATATCATCCTTGTATCTGAATTATGAGCTGTGCTTGAAAAGTAGCTACAGGATTATTGAATTGAAATATGTTGATCACGTAGAAGATGGTGCAGCAACTAAAAATCAGGCCAAACCTCAGCAAGCGGAGAAGACATAACAATAATCCTGACCTTTAGTTTCGGTTCTGTTAAATGCCTTGATTTACATTTTCAGATTCTATTTTTGAATTTTGTATAGCAAATTAGTAAGAGTGATTTACTCACAATTATATTATAAATATTTAGACTCTGTACACAACAAACTATTGAAATAAGAAAACAATTCTCCTCATCTGTCTTTATGAAAATCTACATGGTATCAGAACCAACAACTTACGTTCTCTCATAAAGATTCTTCTCTATCCATTACTTACATCTCCTCCTTCTAAACTCCTTTCTCAGATTCCTCTTAGCCACCATGGCCGCCTCTTCCCATTCTTCCCTTACTTCTGACAACACTTTACCTGTCTTCAATCCTTCTTCCAGTATCAATATCACCAAACTTACTCGCACCAATTTTCTAAATTGGAAAGCGACCATGCTTACCTATCTCAAAGGTCAAAAAGTGTTTGGCTATGTTGATGGCACTATTAAAATGCCTGCAAAGGAAATTCCTCACAGTGATGGCACTATGCAATCAAACCCAGCCTTTGATATATGGGAAACCCAAGACAATCTTCTTCTCAGTTGTATTAATGCCTCTCTTACTGATGATATACTCATGCAAGTAGCACAAT
Source organism: Populus simonii (assembly GCA_007827005.2). NCBI lineage: Eukaryota > Viridiplantae > Streptophyta > Magnoliopsida > Malpighiales > Salicaceae > Populus > Populus simonii. Next base: position 4,124,574 of record CM017481.2, read on the forward strand.
GCACTACTTCTCATGCAGTTTGGATATCTCTTCACACCACCTTTGCTACACAATCAAAAGCTAAGGCCATCCAAATCCGTTCGTAGCTTGCTACTGCTCGTAAAACTACTCAGTCTATTACAGAATATTTCTTGTATGTGAAAAAGCTCTCTGATGAACTTGCTATGGCAGGTTAAACACTCAAATGTGATGAAATTATCACATACGTACTCACTGGTCTAGGACCTGAGTATGATTCTCTTATCACCACCATTTCAATTAAAGAAAATGTCACCTTAGAAGAGGTGTACTCTATGCTGCTCATTTGTGAGGCACGTGTGTAGCAATATCATCAGCAAACTCTTCTGTCTGCCATACCATCAGCTAATGTTGCTACCAAGTAACAATCCTTTTCTGGATCCCGTGTCCGCAACAACAATTTTACCTTTTGAAGCAGGGGGCGTGGCCCTCCCTCCTTTCATGGTAGAGGTAATTGAACTGCTTCTCATCCAAATAACAACTACACTAATCTTTGGTGTCAGCTCTGTGATAAACCTGGCCATACTGCGGCTCGATGCTTTAAGAGATTTGACAGTCAGTTTCTTTCTCAACCTTTTCGACCAAATCCTCAAGCCAACATTGCCTCCAACCAACATATTCAGCACTCATTGGAGCAAGAATGGCATGCCGACACTGGAGCTACGCACCATTTGACTAATAACTTCAACAACCTTAATGTTCGTAGTGAAGAGTATGCTGGAAATGATCAGATTCAAGTCGGAGATGGCATAGGTTTGCACATAACTCACTTAAGCAAGGCATCTTTATGTGCACACTCAAAATCTTTTATCCTTGACCAAATATTAGTTGTCCCTCAAATTACAAAAAATCTTATTTCTATAAAAAAATTCACTGAAGATAATTCTGTTTATTTTGAGTTTCATGATTCCTGTTTTTTGATCAAGGATTACTCGGGAAACACCCTGCATAAGGGTGTCGTCAAAGATGGTCTCTACTGTTTTTCACAGCCTCTTCAACATTTATATCCCAAAGCTCTTGTTGGTGTTCGTGTTTCAGTCTCAGATTGGCACTGTCATCTTGGGCACGCCTCTTACAACACTGTCAATCATGTTATCCGCTCAAATAATCTTTCCTTTCTTTCCAATAAAAGACACAAGATATGTCTTGAATGTGAGATGGTAAAAAGCCATAATTTACCTTTTTTCGCTTCTGTACCTCATGTTACTAAGCCCTTGGAACTCATTTATTCAGATGTTTAGGGGTCTACTTCCGTGATTTCCAGCTACGGCTCTCACTATTATGTTTTTTTCTTGGATGCTTTCACAAAATTTATTTGGTTATTTCCTCTTAAGCAAAAATCCGACGTTGAAAATATTTTCTTACATTTTCAAACGTATGTTGAACGCCATTTTAATAGCAAAATTAAGGCCATTCAAACTAACTGGGGAGGTGAGTATCGTAGATTAAATACATATTTTTTCAAATGTTGTATTCAACATCTTCTAGCTTGCCCGTACACACATGAGCAAATGGGAGCTGTTGAAAGACGACATCGTCAAATTGTTGAAATGGGTCTAGCATTATTGGCCTATGCTAATCTTCCAAAACCATATTGGGAGGATGCATTTTTAACGACTGTTTATATAATTAATCATCTTCCAACTAAAATTTTAAACCATTGCTCTCCTTTTGAAAAGGCTTATCATCAAAAACCAAATTATAACTTTATGCGTGTGTTTGGTTGTGCTTGTTGGCCAAATTTACATCCTTATAACAAACATAAATTTGATTACAGATCAAAAACATGTATTTTTATTGGCTACAGTCTCTCACATCAGGGGTATAAGTGTCTCGATTTGTCTACTGGCAAAATCTTTGTGTCTCGACATGTCATATTTGATGAACTTTTCTTTCCTTACAAATCTCCCCAATCTGTGTCCTTAGTTCCCGGGTCCACTACTATCACCTTACCAGCCAATTTACAACCAAATGTTTCGAATTCCCTCACTCTTCTTGCAGGTGATGTTACAAATGCCAATCATGTCTCTCCACATGAATATGATCTCATTCCAGCTACTGTTACTACAAATGTTATTTCAAATGAGGTTCCAACTCCAGCACTGCATACTGTTCATCCATCTTTTATAGATGCACTTGCTCCTTCCCATATACCAAGCAAAATGACTACCAGATCTCAAACAAACTCTCTTAAACAGAAGCAACCATATGTTGGGTTCATCAAATACCCATTACCTCATGCACTTCTTGCACAATCCTGCCACGCACCGGTTGAACCAACGTCTTTTACTGATGCTTCAAAAGACCACAAATGGAGGGAAGCAATGAACATGGAATTTACTGCTCTTTTAAAAAATAATACTTGGGATCTTGTACCAGCTAAATCCAACATCAATCTTGTTGGAAATAAATGGGTTTACCGTATCAAGACCCATGCTAATGGCACTGTGGAGCGGTACAAGGCGCGTTTGGTAGCTAAAGGCTATCATCAACAACATGGTGTTGATTTTTTAGAAACCTTTAGCCCCGTCATTAAATAAGGAACCATTCGGCTAGTGTTATCTATCGCTCTCTCCCAGCGTTGGTGTATTCGGCAACTGGATATTCAAAATGCCTTTCTCCATGGACTGCTAGATGAAGAGTTTTATATATGTCAACCTCAAGGGTATATTCATCCAAATTTTCCCACTCATATATGCCGCTTAAAGAAAAGTCTGTATGGTCTTCGTCAGGCTCCATGTTCTTGGCTCTCTAGGTTGATAGATCAATTGCTTCAGTATGGTTTTGTAGGCTCAAAATCAGATCCTTCACTTTACATTCTACAGACTGCAAGTTTCCAGCTGCTCATACTTATATATGTTGATGACATAATTGTCACGGGTTCTCACTTTGAGGAAGTCAACAAATTAATTTCTTACCTTGGACGTGTCTTCCCTGTCAAAGATTTGGGACCATTATCATATTTTCTCGGAGTTGAAACTCTGCATGATGGTGGTGATCTGATTCTGACTCAACGAAAATATGTCATTGACTTGTTACGAAGACTCAAAGCTAGATAAGGTCAAACCTTGCAACACACCAATGTCTTGAAACTGCACAGTCTCTAAATTTGAGGGTATTGATTTCGACAACCCTTATTTATATCGAAGTACAGTTGGTGTCTTACATTATCTCGGTTTTACATGACCTGACATTGCATTTGCAGTTCACAAGGTGAGCCAGTTCATGCATCAGCCCAAAGATGTTCACTGGCAGGCAGTGAAACGTATACTTTGTTATCTGAAATACATTATAAATTTTGGTTTACATATTACTCATCAGTCTGATCATACTTTACAAGGATTTAGTGTCGCCGATTGGGCTGGTGACAGTGATGACCGACGAAGTGTAAGAGCATATTGTATCTTTCATGGATCCAATTTAATTAGCTGGAGTTGCAAACAACAACAAACAGTGGCTCGCAGCAGCACTGAATCGGAGTATAAGTCACTGGCCAACACTACTGCTGAATTGCAGTGGCTTCAATCTCTATTGCAAGAACTCAAAATGCCTCTCCAATGTTGTCCAACTCTTTGGTGCGATAATATTGGTGCGACTTATCTGTCATCTAATCCAAAGTTCCATGCTCGTACGAAGCATATTAAAATTGACTTTCATTTCGTACGAGATCAAGTTGTGCAGCAGAAACTTCATATCTCCTTCGTGTCCACATGTTATCAGCTTGCAGATTTGTTGATTAAACCTTTGACTGTTGCACGGTTTACTCATCTACAGACCAACCTTCATGTGCAGGAGCTGCCCATTCAATTGAGGGGGTGTATTGAATTGAAATTTGTTGATCACGTAGAAGATTGTGCAGATCACGTAGAAGATGGTGCAACAACTAAAAATTAGGCCAAACCTCAGCAAACGGAGAAGACATAACAATAATCCTGGACCTTTAGTTTCGGTTCTATTAAATGCCTTGATTTACGTTTTCAGATTCTACTTTTGAATTTTGTATTGCAAATTAGTAGGAGTGATTCACTCACAATTATATTATAAATATTTAGACTCTCCTCATCTGTCTCTGTGAAAATCTACAAGGATAACCTCCACTGTCCTTTTCTTCTACTGTTACTGCCATTATGTTATCAGACACTTGCGAATGATAATGTTACTGTTGGAATTTGTTTTATAAAATACTACTAATTAGTATATTTGAGGTTAAATTAAAAAATATATTTATTTATTTTTAGAGTTAAAACTTTGTTAAAAATTGTTCTCTAATAAAAGTTCTTTAATATGACATGATAACATTATTAAAATAAATTGTTGGTGAGTAAAAAGTTAATCTCAAAAAATTCTAAGTTGACATCTTTTGTGAAACCCAAAATCCTATATTTTACATAGAAAAAAAGTGAGATTTTCTTATAGTTTATATAGTAGAAAGTTAAGTGGTCATAAATGAGATACGTAAAGTGGTATGGGCTTAACTCACATATACATGCTCGGCTCAGGCTCGAGCAAGTGGCTCGGGTCTTAGGTTTGAATTTGTTTATTTCTAACCTATTCTAGACTTGGATTTAGATTTATTATAAAATAATTCTTTAGCCTCATAAAAAATTATTTTTTGCCAGCCCATTTATAAATATCTAACACATAAAAAAAAGGTTTGAACAATCAATCTTCTTCATCTTTTTGAACAATTTTTCAAAGGATAAATGTCTAGATTGAAAGCTATAAATTGATATGTTTTTATTTATTTTTATGGTAGATAATTAAGGTGAAATGATAAGAATTAATTCTTCATTAGTTTTGGTTCAAAATATTAATATAAATAGGGGTGGAAAGGGAGATGTTCTAGAGCCTTCCTCCCTTTTATTTTTCCTTTTTCCTCAATCTAGAGCTTAGGTTCCTATCCTTGTAGAGAGTTTTGAGTTATTTTATCAAATGGTTCATTGACTTTTAAAGTAAGTGCACATTTTAAGAGTATGATTGTTGGAATCCTAGAAGATATTTTGATATAATTTCTTCACATCAAAAGAGAAGTAATAAAGCTTTAAAAATAGAGGATATATCTTTGATAACAACTTGTTAGCATTTATGCTTCCGAGTTTCTTTAACAAGTAAGTACAATAAACTCTTTAGTTTTAGTGTTATACACACACACACACACACAAATTGTAGTCTTTGCTTAATCCATAGCTCACAAACAACAATCTAATGGCTTTATTCCTTAAACTTTGTTTAGTTTATCTTGCGAAAAAAAACTAGATTGATTGTTCAAGAGGTTTCTAGCATCTTTAAGTTTTTTTTTATTATTTATCTTATATTCTTGTTATATTTGCAAACTTATATGTATGACCATGCTAATTTTTTAATTTTTTAAAACATATTGATTTATATCTTTCAATATTTGATTAGTTTGATCTTGCATAGTTAAAGATAACTTGTTTAGCCTTTTATAGTTGCTTTATTTATTTATTGTTTTATATTTGCTTGTTCTTTGGGGAGCCAAATTTTTGTTTATAAATATTTTGCTATTTTTTATTATAGAAAATCATTATGTCTTTATATCAAGAAGTGGTTGTTCCAACAAATGTTGCTTTGATAACTACTACTTCGATAGGGAGGATTCCACCACCATCTACTTTGGTGTATAATGAGAAACCTAAAATTTTAAATAGATTGAACTTCAAAAGGCGATAATAAAAGATGCTATTCAATCTAACGACTTTGAACTTGGGGTAAAGTTCTTTACCAAGGAAGTATCAAAGTTAGCAGCTAATGAGTGTGACCCTGCCACTATAATAATTGTGGACAAATGGAATCATAGTAATTTTTTGTGCAAGAACTACATCCTAATTGAATTGAACAATGTACTATATGATATGTATAGTTTAATTAAAAGTGCTAAGGCATTGTAGGAAGCTTTAGAAAAAAAGTATAACGTTAAAGATGCTGATATAAAGAAATAAATAGTTAATGAATTTTTAAATTTCAAGATGATTGATTTAAGGATTTAAGGACTATCATAAGACATGTTCACAAGTTTTAGCTCATATTTCATGATATTTATATTGACAGTATGTTTTTAAGTGAATCCTTCTTAGTAGTTGCAATCATTGAAAAAATGCCACCATCTTGAAGAAACTTTAAAAACAACCTTAAGCATAAATGCAAAGAGATTGGAGTTGAAGACCTCATTTTCAGGTTGAAGATAGAAGAGGACAATAAGTTGTTTGAAAGAAGAGTCAACTTTTTTAGTGTGACCTCTAAAGAAAATATTATTAAACAAGTGGGAAAGACACACAAAAACTAAAAGAAGAATATTATTGTGCAAGGGAAAATGATTGCTAAGAAGTTCAATATTAAATGTTTTGTCTTCAATAAAGTTGGACATGAAGCCAAAAATTGTAAAAATAATGGTCAATAAGAAAACTCTAATAAAAGGATTGCATAAGCCAATGTTACTGAGGTTGATCACTTCATAAATAAAGTCTAAAAAATGAATACATTTACTATTGTTTCTAAAGTCAACCTTATCAATAATCCTGAATAGTGGTGGGTTGATATTAGTGCAACAAAAGATGCCAAAATTGTCAGGTCATGAGGGTGACATGTTCATTTTCTTGTATGGTGAAGGTATGAGAGAGAGAGAAGGCTGGAAAAGTGGCATCAAAGCTATGATTTTTAGGTTTATTAGGGAAGATGATGAACAATAGCTAGACGACGTGTTGTTTGACTTCTATTTTTTTAACTTGACATTGACTAAAACAACATTGTTTTGGTTAAAAAGTTGCTAAAATACACTGTTGCATTTAAATAAAACGATGTTGTTTTGGTGTTTAGGGTAAAATTAAGTTTTAAACTTCATCTTTTAATTTCAGCCCTTAAACTTTCAGTTATTCAAATAAGTCCTCAATTGAATTTTGATTCTATGAATCAAATTCAATTTCACCCTTGCTAAGTTTCAAAAGCACCCCCCTAATTCCAACACGTTTTTCATCTTTTTCCTTGGTCTTGGGTATTTTTAATTTTGTTCTTAATTGATCTTCAAACTTCTAATTTCTTCAATTTAAGTCCTTGCACCTAATTAAATCTTTTAATTCGACCCAAATTAATTGTTAAACTTAATTAAATCTTTTATTGGATCCATGATTAAATCAAATTTGCCTATTACAAATCTAATTGAGTCATTAGATTTAATTTTTATGCAAATTCATCTAATAGTCATATAATTTGACATTGAATCTACTTTGTCTTTCAATCTTGGATATAATGAGGTACAATTGAGTTTTCAATTCTGTTCAAAATCCCAGTTTAGTTCTCCATGTGTTTGTAACCCTTCTCATCCTACTACTACTAAGTTGCTAGTATTTTTTCATTTTCATCTTTATTTTTTGTTGGTTTTTATTTATTGATTTATTGATTTTTTTTAAGAAGAAGATAATTTTTTTAGGAGAACTCAAAATTGAGTTATGAAACTTGCAATGGTATTGTATATGGATTTATAGTACACAAGCCTAGTATTGAAGATATTTATCATAATATTATAATGGAATCAAGGAATGCTATATTTTTTAGAGATATATTTCCACTTAAAAAGCACAAGAAAATAATTTACTTAAGAGAATGATTAAGGTTAGCTCAATTAATTATCACCATTCAGAAGATTATGAAGTTTAGATTAGAAGAAGAAAAAGGGAAAAATAACCAAAATATTTGGTCTTGATTTTCTAACATATTTGTTAGAAAATGAACCTTAGATCTACCTCAAGGTAATTTCATGTCCTAAAGCTTCATACCAAAAAGATGCAATTAATGATGAAATTAAATACATTATAAATAATAATATATGACAACTAGTGAACCTTGCACCTGGAACTAAACTATTAGGATATCAATAGATTTTTAAAAGAAAGGTGAAAACAAATGGAACTATTAACACAAACAAAGCAAGACTTGTTGTTAAAGGTAATTTCTAATGGAAAATACAATGGAATTTCAAAATAAAAAAAATCAATAAAGATTTTGTTGGTAATTTCATCAACATTTTGAAAGGTTAGTTAAATATTAAGATGAATTAAAACCCGCTACTCCTTTCCTCTCATCATTTCATCTTCTTCTTCAAATTAAAATTATAGTAGCCCTCTCTCTCTAAAAAGTTTTGGTATGAAAGCTCCCCTGCAAGTTAGGCCACCCAACACACTTGTTAATGATCTCAACATTTAGAAAGACAACCTCTTCTCTATCACTTACAAAAAAGTGACCGGCTCATTGCATGCTCGTTGGATGACTGTGTCTTCAATTGAGCGAAAAAAGCAAGGAAGAAAGAACAAGTAACATGTTGTGCTGAATCGTTTTTTTCTTAAAGTTTTTTCTATTGTGTTTGGTTTTTTTTTGTTGATTTTGTTTAATCTAACATTTTATTTTTTGGATTTGGATAACTTTTTTTTTTCTAGGGTGGGGTGGTGTGGGGGGTGGTTGGCTTTACAGTTTGGGAACAAAACTGGGAGGGTGAGAAGAGAGGAGCTAGATAACATCTTGCCGGAGATCTATTAAGCAGAAAACAAAAAGAAAATAATATGAAGTGGTCAAAACCTTCATTTCATTAGTTTTGTCTTTTAATCATAAGCATTAAATTTTCACAACTAGAAATTGAAAATACCAATGGATTTTCCATTGGTGATTCTATTTGTATTTTCAATGCCATGGATTTTTTTACATAAAATGGGTGGTAAAAGTAGACTTGGAGGTTAGAATATTCCATTGGTGATTTTATTTGTATTTTCAATATCATGGATTGTTTTTATATAAAATGATTTTATTATTTTATTATTATCCCAATGTAAATCAGATTTTGGGTAATTTTTAGAGACGCTTGATAGATATAAAGATTTTCCAATAGGGTCTCACTTTGGATCAAGTTGAATTTGCTTGCAATTTCTTTACAAGTCAATCCACAAGAGTTGGCCCTTTTAAAATGTTCTATGAAAGAAATTCAAGTAGTCCTTTAGATTTAGCTCCAGTTCTTATTGACTTATTAGGGATATAGGAAGTTCAAGTTTAGAATATAAAAAATTAAAGATGCATGAACAAGTGTGTGATCAAATCATCAAATAGAATAAGAAGTATAGATCTTAAGCTAGCAAACATATAAAACCAGCAACTTTTAAAGAAGGAGATGTGGTTTGGATTCATCGTGTAAGAGGATTAGAGGAGTGACTAATGCTTTCCATTGTGGTTGCTGAATACTATATAGAGAGGAGCAAATTCTAGAACTCAAGCTATTGTAGAAAAAAATATCATTTTAGGTAATTCTGAAGTTTACAGTTCCATGGCCTCTATCTTTCTCCCACAATACAAATCTTCCCATAACCATGAACTCCACCTAAACCACAGACATCGTGCCCACATCCCTCAAGCCACTCGTCCACAAACCACACTACAGAACCCAAAAACAACATCTAGAGATCGTTGCCCGTCTACTACCGATTCAAGATCACATACCCTTCACCAAAACCCTTCCCTGCCCCAAAACACTACAGCCTGATCAGTAACCCAGCTATACTTCGAGGGATTTCAACCATGGCTGGATTACCAGACGCTGAGAAGAACTTTCAATAAGTTTGGTGAGGTGACTGCACTGTTCATATACCGTAGGAATAATCAAAGAAATTGGAGATTCAGTTTTGTTTCAATGAAATTGACTACTACAATAAAAAAACCATGTTCTTCAACTCAACAATATATGGTTTGTTGCGAGCAAATTTGAAGCGAATAGAGGAATCATCGGCAGGACCAAAGCCAAATAGTCAGAGCAACAAATCAGTTGAACGTGTTCCTGTACCAATTAAACAACGGACTCAAGAAGTTATGCAATGGTAGTGCAAGCAGGAAATAGAAATAACCCTTCTTCTGCAGTCGAGGAGTTCAAAGAGGTCAGTAATAGTCCATCTCTATCTGTGCAATTGATCATTCATGACCCCACTGAGGAGGATGTTGCGTGGATGAAAAATAGCCTACTGGGAGTATTGAGTGAAGGAATCGATTATCAAGAGATAAAGCAAGCTTTGATTGATAATGGGGAGCAAGTGTCAGGGTTTAGGTTTGTGGGTGCTACACAAGTCTTGATCTTTTTTTTATTCTTGCGATGATATGATGGGAGCTTTTGAATTGAATATAGCACCATGAGTTAAGACCTTGCATTGTGATAGATGGTCCTTTAGACCGCTTTGCTTGGATTTAAGTCACTGGCGTACCAATCATTGCCTGGAATGTTACTAGCATCGACAGGATTCTCCTGGATTATGGCAGAATCATTGGATTTGATCAAATCAATCTGTGATATAGCAGTCTTCGATTGAATGGAACTGATTATCTTGTTAATATACAGGAACTCAGTACACTTCATTTTCCAGTTTTTGAAGCTATAAAATATGATATGAAGGCCTTCAATCTAATGAGTGGGGAAGAAGATGATGATCAGAGTCCAGTAGTGATGGAAAGAGAGAGCCGTTACAAGTAACAGAAAGGCTGACAGAGGAGGTGATTGATTGCTGGATAAACATATGGGATATGCAATCAAGAGATGCAGTTATTCCAGACGTTATATTGAGATTCAAATTTCTCAAGCAGCTGTTAGTTCAAATCACAGAAAGGATCGAGCTCTCAGCAACTGGAAATGGGAAGCCAAGCCCATCGGATGTTGTTGTGGTGAAGGCCCAAACAAATATATAGGACCTACCGAGGATCAGTGTTTCTTGCTACCATGGAGCCAGCAAACTGATTCTAATATTAATAAACAAGCGCGCATACATCCAAAGGAGGAAGGAAACAAATGGTTCTCGGCTCCCGACGGCAGCGTCCAGCAGCTGAATGATGATCACCGGATTCTCTTGACTCTGAAATTAAGCATGGAAGTCTTCGTTACATTCATAATTACAACTTAGTAGCAGCTGCACACTATTCAAGATCAAATTCTCTGTTTTGGAGATGTTCAAGATTTGACAACTTTGGCGGTGGAAATACAAAGACAGGTGGATAGGGAGATTGAGGATTGGACTGCAGCTCAATAATTGCAGATTGACGCTGGACATGGTAAGGTTTTTATGAATTTACATACGAAGGATTCTTTCTGGAATAGCTGCGGATTGGATATGTTTGTCTACGGCTTTCAGGAATTTTATTAACTCCTGTAATTTACTAGAGGATCCCCTGCTTTTAGTTAACCCTTAAAGGTGAATGAGTTGTGGTATTAGTTGTTTTTTAAAGTATTTTTTATTTAAAAATATATTAAAATAATATATATTTTTTATTTTTAAAAAATTATTTTTGATATTTGTAAATTAAAAAAATTTAAAAATTTATAAAAACAAATGCTCAACCTCCATTTAGAACACATTACTAAACATCGTAGGTCAATAGATAAAAAGTTATTATAAATCTCATTACTCTAATAAATTTATAGGCCCACAATATTAAAAAGTGTTATACCTAATATAATCAATGTTAACCAAACAACTTTTATTTATAAAAGAGAAATTTTGGATGGATTAAAAAGGGAAAAGCATGAGTTTATAATGAAGGTGGATTTCACACAAAATTTGATTTTGTTTCATGGGATTATTTTGAAGAAGAAATGTCTTATATGGGCTTTGATACCAAATAGATATCTTTAATTGATGAATGCATTTCGGGATCTATATTGGCAAATCATAATTAATGTTAACCAATCGAGTTTGATGTGGTGCTGTGGTGCGTGAATTGCTCTTTTACCCTTTATATTTGACATAGCAATAAGTTATCAAAATTTAATAATTACTTAACCCATGAAATTTATTATTCATAAACTATTCCAGAACTATATTTAATGTTAAATGATAATGTCACTTCATCCAATTAACCTTTATTATATCTCATACTATTAAATACCTTTTTTTTTAATCTCATTGGCAATTCTCTATAATCAACTTTAATTGAATAACATATTACTTCAGTATTATTCTGATTATCCTTCCACGATTACTACCATCTTCGACAATTTTTCTAAATGTCATGAATCTAGCAATCCCCTCACAGATCCTACTAACCCCAATAATCTTTTATATTATCTATAATCTGGATATCCCTTCACAGATACCAATAAATCCAACAATCGTTTTAAATGTTATTAATCTAACAATGCTCTCATGGATATCAATAAATCTGGTAACATCTTTTGTTACAAACATTTCTTATTATTATTCATTTTACTTTTACTCAACACATAAATAAGATACTGCAAATAAAACATTAAATCAAATATAAAAAAAGAAATACCCAAGTGTAATATGTAATACCTACTTCCTATTCATGATGGTCCCGCGCTCCACCTAATTGAGATTCTATCCCAACAAACTCTCCTGTAACAACAAAATTATTTTCATTAAAACCTTGTCTATAATTCCAACATGCCTTATTTTAAGACACATTAAATTTTAGTAGAATCATCACACCAAACATTCCATTCAAACTTAACTCATCATGTATCAATATACTAATAAAAAAAACATTTCATTACAAGTCAATATCTTCCACTTCAATTATGAATTCTAGTTAATAATAATACACCATCAATATGTTTACACTTCCTAAATAAACATGTTTTCGCATAATTCATCATCTTATATCTACACTAATTTAACCATTTATAATTTTATTCATTAATTACTTTTACCTCATAGTCCCTAATCCCTGATTTATGTAAAACTTGTATAAATCATCAAACTCATCATCATATATTTCAAACAAATTATTTTAATTATTTCTTCACGTACCAATCAATCACATTTCCATAAATTTCTATAAATCTTATCTTTTCTACATACTTTAATATGTATAATGAATTATAAACTAATAACTTTATTGTCAAAGACATAATTTCTTCAAAATCAATACATAAAAGAAAATCATTTTTTCTTAACTCTTACTATATTCTTAGAGTTCATAAACATCACATACTCAAATTTCTTTTAAACTTAAACATGTGAATTTTCATTTCATTCCAAATCATCATTAACTATAATCTCATAATACTAAATATTTTTTTTTGTAGGTGTTTACATCGAAGCTCTTTGGTAGGAATCAACCTAGATGAAGACTTCACATTAGGAATGACAAGCAAAGTTTACTATAAATGGATCGGTCAAATACGTAGGCCTTCCTTTGGGTGCAAATCCAAAAAGACTCTCTACTTGGAAGCCTGTGATAAACAAAATTTGCACAAGGTTAGGAATGTGGAAGGGAAGATAACTAATTATGGTGGGAAAAGTATGTCTACTAAAGTTTGTGCTATCATCTTTGCCTTTATATTACATGCTAGTCTTTCTGCTTCCAAAAAGGAGTTGCAGAAGTTATATCTTTCATACCAAAAAAGATTTTGATAGGTTAGTGTTTCTAATAATAGAAAGATGTGAAAGGTGGCATGGAATGCAATTGTTAAAGAAGAAAAAAGCAGTGGTTTGGGTGTTGGCTCGGTATATCTTAAAAATAAGGCGCTGTTATTTAAATGGCTTTGAAGACTGGGGGATTGTAATCCAGAGGGATGACAAGACTTTATTAGAAGAAAATATCAGCCTTCTTGTGTAAATGGTCCTGATCTATATTTTAAAGTCCCACTTTAAAAAACATGGAAAGGTATTTATTCATTCATTTATAAACTCTAATTCTGAAACTTCATCAGTTTTGAAGAGTGAATGTTGTTTCAAGGTTAGCAATGGGAGGGCAATTCATTTTTGGACAGATAATTGGTTGCAATGTGGGATTTTAAGGGGTAAATTTCCACGGCTTTATGCTTTGTTTGCTGCACCACCTTGTTGTTTGGCTGACATGGGAGAGTATGTGATGGAAACTTGGCATTGGAAGTTAAACTGGAGAAGAAGCATAATGCCATCAGAACTGTCTCACTGTTAATAACTCCCAAAACTGATAAATGAGGTTAGTTTGAGTTCAAATAAAGATGATAGAAAGCACTGGGTAGCAGAAAGTCAAGGTATTTATACAGTCAAATCTTGCACCAATATATTGGATGGAATTGAATTTTCTGGGGTATTTTCTTTTGCATCACTGTTATGGAAAGGAATTGTGCCACCAAAGGTTAAAATGTTCTTGTACAAGGGAATTTTTAGCTTGAAGAAATTTAATCAAATGGAGCCAAGCTGCATGTCCTTTCTATACTGAGATAGATGAGTATGTTAATCAGATTTTCTTTTCAATGTTTTGAATCATGAAAGATCTGGCAACATTTTATGTACTGGACTGGTATTATTTTGTGTATGCCGAAAACAATAGATCAAGTTGTTTTGCAGTGGAATGTAATGGTTATGGATAATTTACAGCCATGATGCTTTCTTATGATATATTGTGAGGGTATTAGAAATGTAAGAAGCAAGCTTATTTTTTAGGATAAGGTGCCAAATTGGAATACTTTGTTCGAAGTTATACTGCAATACTTTGCCTTTTTTTTTTTTTTTTTTTATAGTTTAACGTGAGTGTCCGGGTCAGTTTGCGCGCACCTCGACTAATCCCACAGGCCCTGAAGTTAACGACCATGTAAGTCTCCAGTGGCCATTATATGAGTAACCACAGGGCTCGAACCTGAGATCACAGAGGGAGCAAACCTCTTGGTCCCAAGCTCTTACCACTGGGCCACCACCTAGATGGTTAATACTTTGCCTTTTTAGTTAAAGAGGTCTTTGAGGGAGTGGTGATGATTGTTTTTCAAAGTATTTTTTGCTCAGAAATACATCAAAATAATATATTTTTTTATTTTTAAAAAATTATTTTTGATATCAGTACATCAAAATGATCTGAAAAATACTATTTTTTTTATTAATTTGAAGTAAAGAAAAAAATAAAATAAAAATTATTTTTTAAAAAAATGTTTTTAAAATATAAAAAGAAGTTAAAAAATTAGAGTTTGATTTGATTAAGGCCTGACTATATTTTTTACTTGTTAGATTAATAACGTGCTAGCTAGTATATATCCTTTCACAGGATTATTTTGCTACTTTTTTTTCATCAGGCTTTAGTTCTCAGAATTAGATAGACTTTGTAATTCCTTTAAGCTTTAATATCATACACTTAATAGTATTATGGTATACTCAATAAATCCTCTCAATTATTAAAAAAAAAGGCGAGCAAATTCTGATCAATTACAACAAATGTAATATTATTAATCAAATACTAAAAGGTGTTGTTAAATCATTAGAGCTGTATGCACAATATATTATTAATTGGAATAGTGTTTTTTTTTTTTGCTTATTTTTATTTCACCCTTCACCAATCCAATATTCTTCTTTTTTTTTAAGTTTTTTTTTTCGATTTCATCCGTAAATATTAGATTATTTTAGAAATTATGCTTTATAATTTTTTTCATTTTACTTTTTGTTGGGCTATATACCAGTCTCATAAATTTAGTTTTTCTTTCTCCATTTTAGCTTTCATAATTAGATTTATTAGAAGAGCGGATTTAGATTTATTTTCTATTACTTTCTATAAATTTATTCTGATCTCATAACCTAAGTCGTAGGTTTAATAGGTTATCCCAGGTTGACTCGAGTTATTTTTTTGAATCGCTTTTCTAATTGATTTTTATTTTATCCTTCAATTTTAGATTAGTTGAGGATTAAACTTCATGATTTGTTTTTAATTTTCTTTCTGTGAGTTTATCTTAATGTCATGACCTGAATCACGAGTTTAACCTGAGTTAATTATATTTGTTTTTTATCCCTTTTTAATTGAAAGTTTTTTTTTTTTAACTAGGCATCATAATTTTCTTTGATTTTTTTTTTTCTATTGGGTTATCCGAATCTCATGATTTAAGTCGTGGTTTTGGTAGGTTTCATTTTTTTTATTTTTTAATTGATTTCTTTTTCAATTTCACATTTAAACAATTCAATCTTTTTTTTTTCATTTAGTTTTTTTAATCTCAATCTCATCCTTCATTATTAGGTTGCTTGAGAATTGAGCTTAATAATTCTTTTCAATTTTTTTTATATAGAATTATCTCGATCTTATGACTCAAGTAATGGTTTTGGTAGGTTTCATATTTTTATCCCTTTTTTATCGATTTTTTTTTATTTCACCCTCCAACAACTTAATTTTTTTTTATTTAGTTTTTTTTATATCTCAATCTCATCCTTTAGTATTATGTTGTTTGGAAATTGATTTTTTTTTTTTCAATTTCACCATTCAAAAACTCAATCATCGTTTTTCATTTAGTTTTTTTTTTATTATTTTAATCTCATCCTTAAGTATTAGGTTATTTGAAAATTGAGCTTCACGATTTTTTTCAATTTTTTTTATGTGGAATTATCTTGATCTCATGGATTTAGTTTTTTTTTCTCGATTTCGACATATATATAACATTGGACTTGTTAGAAATGAAGCATTGTAATATTTTAATTTATTTTTTATAATGTTATCTCAATCTCATAACTCAGGTTGTAGGTTTAATAGGTTAGCCTGAGTTGACTTAGATTGTTTTTTTTTCTATTTTTAATTTCTTTTTTTAATTTATTTTTCAATATTAGGTTGGTTGGAAATTGAGCTTTGCATTTTTTTTATTTGTTTTTTGTGGTGTTATTTTGATCTCATGACCCTAGTTAACCTAAATAGTTTTTTTGTCCTTTTTTAATTTTAACATTCAATATTAGATTGATTGGGAATAAGTCTTTAAATTTTATTCTAATTTACTTTCTATAAGGTTATTACGGTTTCATTACTAGGATCAAAGATTTGACAGATTAACCAGGAAGATTCAATATATCATTTTCTCAATATATATTTAAAAATATATGTTATTTAATATATCACTTTATCAATATTTAATAAAAAAAATTGGTTTAATATGAACTATATTTTGAGTTCATAATTAATTTTTTTTATTAGAAATCACTTTAGCAATACTTGAATGTTTTTTTATATAAAAAAATTTATCTGGGCCACAACACAGTGTTGATTAGTAATCTAGTTTATACTATAATAAAATAAATGATTTAAAAATATTTAATAAAAAAATTCATCTAATATATATTACATTTTAAATTCATAATTAATTTTTTTAAAAAAAGTTATTTTAACAATACTTGTATATTTTTTTATCTGATTTCACTCACAACACAACACAGCATTTGACCAATAATCTAGTTTATTGTATAATAAAATAAACAACTTAAACTTAAACAGAAAAAAGGTTCAAAACCCGAGGTAAAACTGTGGAGCACTATTTAGTACTGTTCATACAAATTTATGGATGCCATAGAAATATTTGGCTTTGGACATTCTCTATCTCTCTAAGAAGGAGAAAAAAAGGAGCAGGTGATATGACATATCGACCCGTAAATTGCTAACCTTGCCAAGGTGGTGGTAGATTTTGGTTCCTTTGCCCATATGTTGAAGGGTTAATGTGATCGAGCCAGTCTTTGTGAGGAAATGCTTTGAGACCCAAGAAATCTCTTGTCAAGTCATCATTGCCACCTCCATGAGGACTACCAACAGCAGAAGTTCTAACGTCATGATCACTCCTCCTAAATTGAGATTCTGTTGACTTTGAGAGTATTTCCTGAAAATTACCACTGTCTCTTTTTGGATTCAACATTCCATTGAAATCCTCATTATCAAAGGATGAACCATCAAACCCACTCGCAGAAGATAAAGAACTCATCATATCATGGACTAAAGAAGGCCCTCCTGCATCACTCGCAGCAAGATGTTCCATGATACCAGATGTGACAGCAGCAGCTTTATTCTCTAAAGATACCAGCCCATGGCCAAACCCACTTCCCATCTCTTCACGTGATGACAAAAATAGACCAGATGTGACAGCTGGTAACGTGGAACTGAAACCAGGGTTCAGATTAGACATGTGACCTTGGTGGGGTCTAAGTATGGCAGCAGCAGCAGCTGGCGGAGAAGGCTTGCTCATCGTCACCCCCATTTGTGCTGCTTTTTGCAGCAATGCAGTGGCAGACATGTGAGGGGAAACTGTTGATGCGGACTGGAATGGAGGAAGTACAGTAGGGTTAGTGCTAGGGTTTCCATGTTGCAAAAATGACTGGTTAAAATTTTCTGGGAATAGCTGTGAGGAGAGATTGATTTGTGGTGGACCTGTACCAGCATCTCCGATTGGTGGAAATACTAACCATGGTGGGATACTATATTCTGGTCTAGGGTTAAAATGATGCTGGTTTTGATCATGCTCTCTTTTGACCGACAGGGCTTGTAAATTGATCAGGTGTGAAGCAGAGGAGCCAGGTTGCTGAGAGGAGAGAATAGGGTTTACAGTGATCGCTCGAACACTCTCTTCTGCTAAAGCATCACAGAAGGCTCTGTGGGTGATGAAACTGTCCCTCCTGTAAGCACAAAAAAACAAGCAGAAGAAAACAAAAAGGTATACCATTAAAATGAAGCAAACAGTAGTGAAGTACCACTTCTTTTCTTTATCGCTCTCTCGTGTCTAGCTACTTTTTGTATTTTCGTTCTTTTTCTTAACCAAGGACAATTATATAGTAGATCTAACCATTAAAGTTTCTTAACCTTAGCAACTTTAAAGATAGCGATAATAATTTAACTTAATATAGTCTCTCTCTCTTGCTCTCTGAACTTGAAGCATTTTGAAACCATAAGAATATGAAGTCAAGAACTCGAGATACTTTTAACTTACACTAGGAGGAGGCATGTCCATATATACTACATCATCATTAAGGAGAGCTAGTAAGCTTAATTATAGATCACTAAAGACTAAAAGAAATGAATCTAAACTTTGATCATGGAATGGAATGGAGTGGAAACTGAATTGTATATTGTACTTGCCTAGAGAAAAGAGTGCCACAATTACATCTATACTCTCTTGTGCCACAAATTTTAGAGTGAGCTTTCCAGTCTGATTGAACTGCATAACGTTTTGAGCACTTTTCACACTTCCACTTCTTCTCACCATGCTTTCTGCTAAAGTGCTTCTTGATCCCTGTAAGGTCCCCAAGAGCCCTTGATGGGTCATGGTGCACACAAGTAACCTCTGGACACACATATACCTTCTTTTTCACCTCTTTGTTTGTTCTTTGCTTTAGCTTCCATGGCAGGTTATGCCCTCTTCTATGAAGTTGAAGATTCTGATCTCTTTTAAATCCTTTGTTACAGATCTCACATATAAATCTGTTTGTTGCCTGCAGACTGTTGGGAGACAAAGCTATCACTTCCGCATCTGGGTCTGATGAAAAATTAAATGAAACCAATATTAAGATACAAATAAAAAGATAATAATGGAACAACTATGTATATATATAGCTACTTTAATTTGCAACCAAGATATATCTGATGGTCTTGATGACTTGAAACCTGGGTTGCCTGGAAAACTTTTTTTCTTCTTTGGTGGCGGTTGATTTGTTGAATCAAAGGAGTGTTGAGGGTATATAGCACCAGTTTCAATTCTGCTGCCTGAAGAAGCACTTACTTCACCAGATGCTGAAGTTAAATTGGACATATTCTCATCCATTACCAGGCCTTTCAATATCTTCTCTCTATATTTAAGAAATAATTACATGACTTTGTGAATGATGACATAAGCTACAAGATGCGCACCCATGAGCCACAGATTAACCTTTTTACATGTGTGACAGAATGTCCTAGGATCTGTGCGGAAACCCTAAGCTAGTAAGGCTAATAAAAGTGGAAAGCAATAAACTAGACCATGTGCACAGAAGCTGATCTCAGCTTGCCTTAAATTTCTGAGAATATATTCAGTATGTAATAAATATCCTTTCATTCTCTCTGTAGCCTTCTTGATGATGATCTCACTTCTCTTTCCTTCAAAACTAACAAGAGTCCTAGGAAGAAAGAAAATAAGTACAATACAAAAGAACAAAAAATGGACAAGAAAAAAATAAAACAAGTTCCTAGGTGGATTAGCTTAACTCCTTCAAGACCAGAACAAAGCCTTTGCTTCTTAGCTAGCTAGCTAGCTCGGCTATCCAAGAAGATTAAACAAAACCAACAGCACAAAACATCTGTGAATTAATTGAATCTAAACCGTACCATGCTGGGATGAAATATGTAAACATGACTTTCTGGTGTGTGTGTGTGGAGAGAGAGAGAGAGAGAGAGAGATCGAGATCAGAGATGAGGATGAGAAAGGATTCTCCTTTGAAGCCCTCCACACAACCAAAATCAAGATCTAAAGCAACAGTCTTGTTTAATCTGACGTGCGCTTTCTGTCTTTTCCCCTGTTCCCTTTCAAGTCCTAGCTAGAAAATACACGCACTCTCTCTATCTATTTATTTTGTAATAATTGTATTGCCAAATAATTTCCACCTTGTTTTACTCACTGCCACCTTTCCGATCCCATCCCATAAAAAGAACAGCGGATATAAAGCAATCCAAGTAAAAAGGGGAGTCTCAAAAAGACTGTAATCACAACACAGCTGCTAGATAGAGAAGAGAGTCATCATATGAAGTTTGATAATCACAGGCTTTTAGCATTCGGTAGGTAAAAGAGTTAAAAAAGCAAAAGCTGTTTCCTCTCTTTCCTCACACCGGCCATAGCATGATTAGCACTGTGATTGAATTCCATCAGACCTGCTCACGGGAAATACCTACATATAATAATATATAAGAATATATATGCTGTCATTCTCTTTTACTGTACGTACTTGTTTAATATTACACATTAAAATTAAATACTCCTGTTTACTGTTTATGGCAAAGTGGGTCGGGATCTGTACATTTGAGGAAAAGAGGATGTCGGTCTGGAAAATACCATTTTGATTTTTCTTCTCTCCAATAATCGTACAAAAAAACCCTCAACAACGCATGCCAATAACTTGGATTTTCTTTTTCCTCCTTTTTTTTAATAAAAAAAATAATGCAAACTTGGACGCTACCGCATGCCATATCTTTCTCAACATTTGATGCACTGAATGCAAATATGAGGTTAGTACATAGTACACACAGCATTTGAAAATATAGTGACAAATGAGCTGTTGCAGTAGTTGACTATTAATACATTTATTTTTGTTTTTTTAAAAAATAATTTTTTTATTTATATTTTTAGATTGTTTTGATATATTAATGTCAAAAATAAATTTTAAAAAATAAAAAATCATTATTTTAATATATTTTTAAATAAAAATATTTTAAAAAACAACCGCCGTCACAACACACAAATAAGCTTTATTTTTTGTTATATAACTTTCTTTGATTTTATTTTTCTAGTAATTAAGGGCACTAAGTTCTAAAATATCGTTTAAAGGTTAATAGCTTAATCTATCTTTTATTTTTATATAATAGGATATTTTTATAATATGCTTTATATCTTTAATTTAACCAATTTTATTTTTAAATATATGTTAAATTTCTAATATATCGTTTGGATAAATATTATAAGTCAAATACTCGTAAAAATTGACCACATGTTTTACATGTGATAATAAATTTATACTGACTATATGTTTCATTTCTGAGTCGTGTATTTCTCATGGCAAATCACGTACCTAATTTTGGTAGACTAAAAATCTCGCCAGAAAGAAAGATTGACGTAGACAAGACTGAAAAATCTAATAGTTCTGAACTTATGAGTCTGCCATATTTGAAATATCCAAAAAGTATAGGAGACTTGTTTATGGATTAATAGGATAAAGTTAAGTCTAAGATGCAACATACAATCAACTTTATAAATATTATAGAAATTTAGTAAATATAAATGGAAATATTAATGAAATTTTTTCATCAATAAATTGTGATAAATTTTACCGATATATTTTTCTATTATTATATCAGTTTATATATACCAAGGAATTACAATGAAAAAATAATAAATAAAAAAACTAGAAAATTATGATGACGTGTAACTTTTTCTAACAGTTTTATTGACAAAATTACCTCGATTATAAAGTTTTTTTTGTAAATATACCGACGAAAATAATCCTTTTGTATATACCAATAGAATTACAGAGGGTATTACAGTGAGATTCAAAAAGACAAATTATACGGTGATGTGACACTTTTTACCAGTAGAATAATCAATAGAATGCTTAATGAAATAATTACATTGGTAAATCCATCGGTAATATTTAATTTATGACCTGACGATCAACCCTCCTCTTCTCCTTTCCTATTTATCTTTCTTCCTTATGTATTTTTTCTGTAACACCCCCCTAATCTCAACACAATTCAACCTCTCACAATAAATCCGGCCACCACAACACTTTATTTGTCACCATTCATATTCTAATTCAAATTTTATTGAGGATTCTCCACCTTAAGTAAGCAAATCTTTTTTTTATTTGAACACAATTTTTAAATGTTAATTTTTTTTATATTTTTATAATATATGTATTTTGTTTGGGTGTTTACTTATTTTATAATTTTTTTCTCATACAATTTTGTTATATGGATTTATGATTTGTATATGTTATGGTTTGTTTTAGATTTTGTAAAAATTATATTTGTTTGTAAATTGATGAAACTTATGTCAAATGTTTTACTTTGGTATTTTGAAATGAAATGAATAATGGCTTAATTATTTAACGGGTTCGATTTATATTTTTTCAATTTTTTTGTCGGGTTGTAATTTTTGATAAATGTGTAGAAATTTAAATTTATGTAGATATATAATTGATAATAAATTAAGAGAATTATTAAAATAGATTGAATAAGATTTAGTTAAATCAATATTTTTGCAAATTTATTTAGTTAACGTTGTTAATTAATACATGTTGTCATTATTATTTAAATAGGTTTTATATAAGTAATGAATAATTGTTCATGGATGTATCGAGATTCACCCCAGGGGTTGTAGAAGATGAATTATTGTAATCGAGTTCAAGGTTTTGTTAATTATGCATTATCTAATTTGAGATATATTAGTAGAGGCAGTATTAGATATTCATGCAAAAGGTGTAAGAATAAAAAATTTATCTATCAAGATGTTGTAATGATGCATCTTCTACAAAAAGGGTTTACGAAGAAATATATGTGTTGTTATGCAAACAAAAAATCATATGTTCCTCATGATATCATGATAAAGAGGATGGTTGAGTCAACTTCTAGTGCTAACAAAGTGCATGAAGTTGTAGATGACAATAGTAATCCTTATAAGAATATAATTATGAATGTGATGAATTTGAACCTTTTATTCAGTAAGTATAGTACTTAACATGTCATTATTTTTGAACAATTTATCTCTTATAATATCATAAATTGATACATTGTTGAATTTCTCGTAAACAACATCATCAATATTTACTGTCTCGAGAATCACAATTGACTGAATCTCAAATCTTTCGATTACAAGATGAACAATTTTTTACATGGTTCAGAACACATGTAAGTATTGTTTAATTATTCTTATTTCTCAGGATACTTAATTTCATTACATGTTTCTTGTTAACTTTTCATGGTTGTACTTCATGTACCAGGTTTATAAATTAGGAAGGAATGCTAGTGTTACTTTTTCTTCATTAAGTCTGGTCCTAAAAAAAATGTGAAGTGCTACAATGAGTATTTCGTCAATGAACATGTGTTTCATACTAAAGAATATGGGTATGGTAGAAAGACATATAACAATGAGGTTTGTGTCAAGGGATCAACTTCAAATGAGTTTGAAGTTGACTATTATAGGAAGTTAGAAGAGATAATTGAATTGAAATATCATAGAGAACATAATATAATTTTTTTTATTCAAATACTATTAGTATGACACCACTGACAAAGGCATCAGCGTAGATCTCCATCATGATTTAGTCGAAATTAATTCAAATGCTAGACTCCACAATGTCAACGATGTCTTTGTTTTCGCAAAGAAATGTCAGCAGGTATATTACACATACACTTCTTCCTTTAGAAATGATCATTCAAGAGTTGATTGGTTATCTGTAGTAAAAACCAAACCCAAGGGTTGTGTCAAGGTTGTCCAAGATGGGAACGATGAATTAACTATAGGAGATGATCTTTCAATTTGATGAGTTAGTTGATCCATATGGAGTTGCTCGGTCTAATGACTTAGAAGAAAATTCAAATTTCCGCATCACTGATAATATTTTTGTTAATGTTGATGCTGAGAAATTGAATGATGTTTTGAGTTCTAGCAGATATACACAAGTCAATGGAGATAACGGTAGCAATGAAATCAACATAAAAGATTGTGATGGAGATGAGGATGACTCTATTGATGAAGAAAAAGATAATTCTGATTAATTTGTAATGCCATATACTATAATGTAATATTTATGGACGGAATTCACTTCAATGTAATGACAATGATATTAATAAATTATTGAATGACAATGAAATATTTATTTTATTATTGTGATGTGAATTGGTGTTATTGTGTTATGTGTATAATTGAGAATTTCAATATTTGAAGGATGGATAAATAAGGAATATAGATACAATCTAGCATCAGACACTGTTTCACACCAATAGAAATATCGATGGAATGTGTTTGTCGGTTTATTCGAGTGGCGATAGGTATTGTTCCCCTTATCCCTAACACTGTTAATGGTGTTAATTACACACATATATACTGACAAAATATTTTCATCGATATATTCTAGTGGCAATGAGAATTATTCACTTCTCAAGGCACTAATAATTAATGCTTTTCTTACCAACAGAATCACCGACGGAATGAAAATTTTAACGTGCTGACAGTTAGTGCTTTTTTTACAGTGGGACACATTCCTCAACAAAATCACTAACATAATGGGAATTCCAAGGCGCTGGTAATTAATTTTCTTTTTGATTGTTGATTATTTACTCTTTTACCGATGAAATCACCGACATAATGAAAAGCCATTGGTAATATTTGGAGGGGTTTATGAAATTTTTCATGCAAATTAAAAATTTCAACTTGACTTCATAGACAGAATCACCAATGAGAATTTTAAAGATATTAATATTTAATATTTCATCGGAAAAACCTAATATAAAAGACCATGGGCATAGTAGAAGGGGCTTCATCTTCTTCATTCTTCTTCTTTCATCCTCTCATTTTCTCTCTCTTATTTTTCATTCTATTATTTTTGTTCATGGCCCGAGCCAAAATCAAGCATCATCTTTTCTTCTCATCCTAAGGAATGTTGGCTCTCATCATTTTTATCATTATTTTTCTTATCTTTTTTTGCATTATTTTGGCTTTTTAGTCATTATTTTTGTTCAATTTTTTGTTGAATTTTAATTGTATTTTTAAATATTTTTTTCAATATTTTGAAGAATTTTAGTTATTAATTCCAATTTTGTTCTTCAATTTCAATTAAATGTGTAGGATTAATTTTAATTATTATTTTGATTTTTTTTAATTTAGATTAAGTTTTGTAAATTTAGGATTAAATATATTACCACTTAGAAATGATAATTTTGTGTTAAATTGAATTATTCTAATTTTGTTTTGTTAATTTTTGTAGAAGCCTAGGGGAAAGTTTTATTGCACATTGAGAGGACAAGATCACTGCTAGTTTTTTTTTAGAAGCGATGCTAACAACAATGAGTTATTAGGTGCAAACCAAGAACAAGCACCTGAGGGACAGACATAGACTAACGATGTGGGGTCGTCGAGTGTGATGTTGTAATGTTAGGTGGGTCCCTTCATAATGAGATTCATTTACCCGCAAGTAAGAGGTCTAGTGGAAGGAGGACCTTTCAATATAAGTTTGATTTGCTTTCACAACGACATGTTTAATAATTTTTTAAAAATAATTTTATTTAACGTATGCAATTTCAGGTTTACAAACATTGAGGCTACAAGAACAATAACATCGGCCTTTAAATCATCGATGTAAATTCTATAATTTCAATGGAGTCAGGTTTTTAAACATCCTGAATCGAAACCACATGTCTTGTCATACCCGGACATCGCGACGACAAATTAAAAATTTTCTAGAAAAAAAATAAATATCTGGCATCTTATTCTTGGGGGAAACGGTCTCGGTTCAAGCCGCCTAGTATTATGGTCACTAGAAACTCTAACTGGTCAACAGAGATTCTATGATACGGGACTAGTTATATGAAATAGAAGATTTTATCACCTCTTAAGCATTCTACATAAAGCTGATTGTATTGTTGGTTTTGTTTTAAATTGCTAAAGGTTTGTTTTTATTCCATTCTTATGGTTTTCTTATAATATTCTTAACTCTAGCATCACTAAATATTCTCTTACGAATATTTTTAATTATAACGTTAATAAATATTATGTAACCCAAAAAGTATAATATTTCTAACTTTATGATGAATTAAAAAAATCTATATATTTTTAATTTGTTTTTTCTAGTTAGATCGAGCCCAGCTGGTACATCCAACAGGTATAACTTAGTCACTAACAAAAGCCAATGACCAAAACCGTGCAGCAGCGAGCACGAGTGAATTAATCCACGCATGCTCTGCACAGTAGATGGTTAATTAAAAATGGCAAGACGAGGGAAAGGAGAAGAACTTACCTGGGGACGAAGCTCGGTGTTGGGATTCTGGGAGAAGGCTAGGATTTGCCTTTCTGCTCTTGGCTTCCCCTCTCCTCTGCTGTTTTAGTCTTCTCTCCTTTGATTTTTCCTTCTCCTGCTATCTCTCTCGTCTTCTCTCTGCGTTTCTTTTCTCTGCTTTTTTTTCTCTTCTTTTTCGTCTCCCCTTTTTGTTCTTTTTCTTTCCTTTTCTCTCCTGTTTTTCTCTTCTAGCTGGTGTTTTTTTCTCCTCTATTATCTCTCTAGCTCTCTGTCTCTTTGTCGTCCCTCTCTCTACTGGTTTCAGTTGGGTATTGCTGACGCAGAGGAGGACGCTACTATGGACTGTGGAGGGCTGCTGAAGGCTACGAGTGAGGAAAGAGTGGCTGCTCCTGCTGTTGCTCGCTCATGGTGCAGTATAGAGAAGGTCGATCGCTCGTTGGAGGTGCAACTTGCTGCTGTTCCACGGCCGGTGCAGGACGAGTAGCTGGCGCAAGAGAGAGGACGTTGCTGCGCTGGAGCGGAGTTGCCTGGAAGGTCCTTCTATACGCTGAAGCTGCCTACGGTTGGAGTTTGTTAGAGTACTGGCTGAGGAACGCAACCACTGCTGCCCACGGCTAAGGAGACGATGGATGCTGGGCAGAGGTGAAGCTTACTGGCAGGGGGTGAATATTGCGCTTTGCATCCGGGCTTTTATCAAGGAGACTTTGAGGAAAAACAACAGCATGGGTTCTACCTTGCTCTCTGTCACTGGCTGAGACTTTTCTGCCTGCTACTGCTCGCAGTATTGCTTGGATGGTGTGGTAACGTGAAGATTGGGAGTGAAGAGATGAAGGATGAGAGGCCTCGTGAAGCTTTCGCTGGGGATCGAATGGTTCTAGTGGCTTAGTTACTGAAAATAGGGTTCATTTTTTTTTTATGTCTTTCTTACAATGGCCTCTATGTGTGAGATTTATAGTGTAACAACCTGACTCTACGACTAGATCAATGTTAAAAGATTTTAATATATATTTTTAATTTGAGAGTATTTTTTTTTTTGAAATCTATCAAAAATTCAGCAGAGATTCATTTGTATTTTGAACATCATACGTTATCGACTATTATCAATTTACTCAGTCAACCCATCATTACAAGGTCTCATAATTCCGGACCGTGTATCAATTATCATAATTCAACACCTCATACAATCCACATAATATATATAAATATGCTTATGTAACGTATACGAATGAAGTATTCATTTTCTATTGAATCCATAAGAATTCTAACAGACAATTTATATTTTGCTAGTAAATCTTTTAAACCCAATTAACACTCATTTGCATATTTTTAATTTGAATACTCTTATTTACTTGCATGAACTGGGTGACCTTACAAAGTCTAATCTTGTAATTCATTTCCCGACGATCCTATCACGGATGCCATTAGCCGATACTAATATTTTTCAGCGATCCTATCACGGATGCCATTAGCCAAAGCTAATCTTGTAATTCATTTTCCGGCAATCCTAACCGAATGCCATTAACCGAAGCTAATCTTGTAATTTATTTCCCGGGGATCCTATCATGGATGCCATTAGCCGAAGCTATTCTTGTAATTCATCTCCCGACGATCCTATCACGGATGCCATTAGTCGAAACTAATCTTGCAATTCATCTCCCAACGATCCTATCATGGATGTCATTAGCCGAAGCTAATCTTGTAAATACGCTAGACTTTATTTACATTGAACACGATATTTATTATAATTGCATTCACCAGAAGAATTCTAAATTGTATAAGTGCAAATAGGAGGGAAAATTGCGCACCTGCTCCGCCTGTCTCGCGACCTCCCCTAACAGAAGATCCAATCCTGGTTGCTTTTCCTGAATCACAAGGAAGTTTTTGGTTACGATTCCTTCAAGCCGATATTATAGAGAATCCATATTCATCTATTACTCATATGTTACTTTCTATGCATGTTCATTTCCTCATAATAACATACATACATATATCATGTATATTTTCAGAGTTAGAATCTCAATGTGCAAGTGTTCGTATGACTCAATTCTTTTATATTCTTACATATAGTATTTGTGTAAAAGTCTATTGTTACTGTCTAGCTTTGAATTATTACTGTCCAATTTCCAATTGTTATTATCCAACTGTTACTATCTTGGCATTGAACTGTTACTGTCTAGACATTTGAATTATTACTGTCTAGAAATTTGAACTGTTACTGTCCAATTGTTACTGTCTAGATATTGAACTATTATTGTCCAACTGTTACTGTCTGAACACTCATCAGATTTTTAATTATATCTAGATTTCTAAAACTCCATTTTAAGTGAGATTGATCTCGTTAGAAAGCTAAGACATGAGGCTACAAGTTCTCTGAAGGAAGGAGAACCCAGTTCTGCCTCCAAGATAGTCAAAATTGCTCATCAACTAATCAGTCCTACTGCCCTACATAATCAGTCACGACTCAGTCTCGGTTGGTAACCCATAACTGGAGTTTTACATCTCCAAATTGAGCAAGACTAGTTTTCTTGGTTAGCTAACATTCAAATCTTCATTTTCTATGAAGGAACTCAATCCTAATTCCCTCATTCTCCTACCCGAAATCTCACCAAAAGTCAGTAGACGAGTCTGTCCAGATTCGTCACCTCCTTCCATTCACACAATACTTTCATAAACAACATACCACACATGAATTAACTTAATTTTAACAATAAATATTTTTTCCCCAATTCATGTCTAAGAACCTTAACCTATAATTCAATATCAAGGTATCAATTCATTATCAACATTGAAATGAATTTTTAAGATCATGTTTAGAACACCTTACCCGGTACAAATTAAGATTTTGATCTTCAACCAGTTGAAGTTTTTCAACTCCCTCCTTTCTTTTCTTATTGTTTAATTTTCTTGTTAATCTCTTGCACACAAGTGTTTATCCCATCTATAAACCCTTAATCTTGGATGGGTTCTTGAAATTTTAGTGTTTCTCTCTTGATTTTGCAAGAATGGATACAAAACTCTCTATTTTCTTTCCTTATGGTTCCTACAGATTTTTGGTGAGGAGAGGGTATTTATACTCTATAATTTCTCTTATTTTCATTTAGGCCTCACTTCCTTTAAGTGTATTATTCTCTTCAATTAAATCCAACCCTCAACAGTACAGGGTTTATTATAATGTCTCGAATTATTTTGCCTAGAAATTTATATTCAAAAATTTCTGAATTCCTATTTTTATTTAACCATATGCATGACTTTCTTCACTTTTATTTATTTATTTATTTATTTTCCCGGGGTTTACATATAGTATAAGAGTTTTATCGTATATGAGAAATAAAGTTTCAACAAACTTATTTTCTTCTTTGAAATTTGAATTTGATTAAAAATTAAATTCAAAAGCTGATAACTATCCTTATCTTGATGATAAAGATAAAATAAAAAAAGTATATTATAGTCTCTAGTTTTCACGCAAGTTGACAAATCACACTTTTCATCGAAATAAATCCCTGATCTTTTAATTTTACATTTTAACCCTGCAAAATTAAATTAAATTCAATGAGCCAAAATTGGGTTATAACAGGTCTTGTGCATGGTTTTCAAGGTTTAAGGTTAATATTAACTTAAATATTTTTTTATTATGTTAATTTAGTTAGTTTATTGAAATTACTGAAATTTTCTTTTTATAAATTTGTATTGCAAGGGAAAATTTGAATGTGAGAGAGTTGATAATGTTACGAGGAGGGTTTAAGAGAATCATGCTGCAACTAGGTAAGATCAAAATCAAGATAATTTTTTTTTATTTCAAATATTAAAATTTTATTTTTCATTTACTAACAAATAATTTATTGGTAACATATAAGTCGCGTGATTTTTGGTACGAGAGAAAAAGAAAAGCTAAAAAATATACGACAGAAAATGAGCTTCTAGCTTGGAATGACATGGTAGTTTGGAAGGATTTTAGACTGCCATATATCTCAGAGACTGTATGGGTGGACTACACTCAAAATGTGATGTCCACGTTTCACTTGATGGTCATAGTCCAGTGCGGGGAACCGGCACCGGCACCGGCGTGTTCAAGATCCTGTTACCATGCACATCAGCGGCTTTGTTTTGTTTATTTCGCATGCGAAGCGGATGGTAAGATTATTTTTATTACTTTTATTTTTATATTTGTTATTTTGTTATAAATATATTTAACTGACAACATTTTTATCTTGCAGGCTAGGGTTTTCGGATGCGAGCCAAGCCCAATGAAGCTTTTTGTTGAAACGCATGTGCGGAGTGATGAGTGCCAAAAGGGGTGCAACAGTTCGTGGATTGTCAAGCTCAGCACTCTGTGGTATGTTGGTTTTTAACCATTGTTTTATTAAGTTATAATTTCCTTCAACTTAATGAATTTATTTTTTATTTTTAGGATATATATAGCAACCACTTGAATGAGAGATACGAGGACGAACCTTCGACCCATCCAGATCTTGATCCAGATTTGTAGTTGGAGGCAGGATTGTCTAGTGAGTTCAATAGAAATCAAGTTTACGAACTCTCTAATACTATGATCGAGAACTTGTGAACGACCCGTAGTGTTTTGACTGTTGCATGCTCATAATCAGTTTCGAGCACTCAAACGCTCGAGTTCAAGACGATATTAGACCAACGAGT
The DNA here is from genome assembly GCA_007827005.2 of Populus simonii. Lineage (NCBI taxonomy): Eukaryota > Viridiplantae > Streptophyta > Magnoliopsida > Malpighiales > Salicaceae > Populus > Populus simonii. Next base: position 4,155,701 of record CM017481.2, read on the forward strand.
ACATGACATGACAACCTATCTTAATAAAAAATATAAACGACTCATTATGGATTATGAAGAACTTTGTCGAGTGGTAATGAAGATTAGATCACACATGGGTGGTCCATGTGCTCCTTATTGGCCCCACGGTCCTGGCAACAACCAACCTCCTCCTCCTCCTCAAGTGTCATCTCTATTTTAGATTTATTGTATTTGAATGTATAAATGTTTAAATTTTTATATTATTTTAATTTCTTTTTATATATTTTATTTGATTTTGATTTGATTTTAATTTGCTTTTAATTATTTTTCTACTTCTATTCAATATTTTTTTTAAAAATATTTTAAATATTACTGACGGGGTTATCGACGCACCACATCCGTCAATATATTCCAGAGAGTTGAAAAACAATTACTGCAAATATCACTGCTATTGTTAATTCTTTGATAAAATTATAGATGATATTTCGTCAGTGATATGTTATATTTACCGATAGATATACCAACGGACAAATAAAAACACATATAGAATTGCATACGGTATTCCATTGGTTATATGGAAAATTTCCCGAGGCAAATATCGATGGAATGAAGTGGATAATTGTTTTTGGCACGCTTCGTCCGTTTGTGAATCCATTAGTAAATTTATTACTGACAGGCTCACCGACAAACCAGAAATTACCGATGAGAGTTTTTCTGATGGACTGTTTTCGTTCGTGAGTAAATCACTTATCGATGGATTGTGAGTGTAAATACCGTGGAAATTTCCATCAGTAAAACTGTTAAATCTGACAATGAAGAAAATCTTCTTTCAATCTAAACATTAAACTGCATTCAAATTTGGCCAGGATGTTCCATAGGCCTGGTTCTATAAGGGGTATATCGACTATAACTAGTCAAGCTCTGAAAAATCATTAAATTAGGTTTGGAAGATGTTGTTCGAGCAAATTTTGTTACAATCCTTATATTTGTGTTTTTAATTGTTAATTTTGGATTTTATATTGTTTTTCTAATTTGACTTAGGATTTTGTTTTTTCAACCTTGTAAAGGTTAGTTTATTAAGAAGAAAAACTATTTTAGAAAAAAATATCCAAGCGATAAAACATGATTTGAGGTTTTTGTGGTTAAAATCCTTTTTAACAGTATTCTGTGTTGATGGGCTTATTATCTTTCTTGGATTGTTTTTGTTTACATCAAAGATAAATAGGAAGTTTAATGTATATTTAAGGATAAGATTAGCTAAGTTAAAGATATAATGGAGTATTAGAAAAACATATTATCATATAAGAATCGATTAAGCCATTAACCCTTAAATTATATTAAAACAAACTATATGATGGTAGCTAGCTATAGCCCTAATTAATAATCAATAATTGATCATGGAAAAATGCATATTGTCATGAGGTGGATTAATATAGCGAGGGATATCTGGATTTTATAAAAACAATTCTTGTAATATCATTAAATAGATTAAACTTTGGATTAAGGTGATTTTTTAATATGTTTTTAATAATCAAGTGTTTGAATCTCATTATTTTTATCATTTCTAATTAAACTAACAGATTTTTGTGCTAGCTTTAAGTTGAAAGAAAGAAAATTGAGAAAGTGTATTAAGGAATTAATATAAAATAATTTAATTTAAATTTTTAGATTGATATGGAATAACTAAACTTCAAAAAAAGAGTTATAGCCTCTTATTTGTGGTATATATGTGCAAGCAGTCCAAATTAAAACGATGTTAATTTATGCTTATATAGACGTATGCCCCTCATTGATTGTGGGGTGCAAAAAGCAATAGCCTCGTGACCTCCTCGCCCCACACAATATAATGTACACTTGAGAGCCTACAAATAATTGAAGGTTTTGGAGATACACTGTCGATATGTTTGTTCATTTGAAAAATTATAGATTGATTAGCTTTCATTTGTCAGTTTCATCTTTTACATTTTTATTGTCATACTCCATCGTTGTTTTTTCAGAAGGCATGCTCCTAGCTCGACACTCTCTCTTTTCTTCTTTTTTTTTTTTCCCATTTTTTCTATTTACTTTACTACCTTGAAAGCAATTTCATACCAAAAACCAATGTTCTTGGACACCATAAAATTAAATAATCCAAGAAAGGCCATTTTATTTTGTTTTCTATCTGATTTTGTCCTAAGAAGCTTGGATTAAAGATTCCTAAATTTCCCATGTTTTGGCTATTGTGTTTGTGTGCGTGTGGGTGTGCTGGGCGATTCTAATTAATAAAAGTTTTTATTTGAATTTTTTTTTATATTCATGTTTTTTATAAAAATAATTTAGTCTCTAAATGATTCCTTTTAAATTAAATTCCTAAATGTCAAATTATAAACTTACTCAAAATTAATTGGCTAAAAAAATTAAATGAATTTATTATGTACAAGATAAGTGTTGAGTAGATTTTAAATAGGTGTGTACACATTTTAAAAAACAAAAATGTTGTTTCATATAATATTATATGTCAATTTTCAGTTTTTTTTTAAATTTATTTCCATGACTTTAAACTGAGAAAATCTAGAAAAACTTTAAAAGAGTGAAAGAAAAAATCTCAATTATAGATGTATGATATTATAGGAAGTAAATTTTTTTATTAAAAAATAAATAAAAAAAATTACCTTGAACACATTATAGTATAGCGTTTTTAACTTTCATACTCTATTTTTTTTATATTTCACATGCCATTGGTGTGTCATGACATTAAGATTTATATCATATTATAAGTAAAAAGATGAATTTTCCCCTATTATATATATATATATAAAAAAAAAAACTCATAACTAACCATATCGCTTTGCAAATCACTCTCACCCCCTCCCTCTCTCTCCTTCCTTAATTTTCAATTGAAACTAAGAAAAAACTCATTAAACAAAACTAATTTTGTCAAAATCAACCTGAATTGACATAGATCTTTTCTTCTATGAAAGCAAGTGTTCAATGTAGATGAAAAAGGGATTGTCATTCGAGATGAAGGCGTGCTTAGAGCTTAAGATGATATTTTCACTACGAAGTTGATGTCTGCCTATGAATTTGATGAAGTTTTTTGTTACAGGTCAACCTATCTTTTTTCTAATGTCAAAGTGTTATTGTGACCTCCAATAACTAAACTTTTTCTCGCACGTAATATTTTTTCTAATTTCATAGAATATTATATAATACTAGGTTGTTGCTAATAAGGGATTCACAATCAAAATATTATACAATAATTACATAATATTTCATCAATGTTTAAACAGTAATTCTGTTAGAAACAAAAATTACTCACAAAATTGTGACAGAAATATATCGTCGAAAAATATATTGTTGATGATTTATATTATGTCGATCATTCCAACAATAATATAATCATCAATGGATTTACAGACAGAAATAGCATGCTAAATAAAAAAAAAAATATGCATTCATTTCGTCAATAAATTCATCGGTGATTTTGACATATTACCAATAGAATAAACCGTTGGTAAGTCTAATAGTGATCATATGCGTATTACATCTAATAGTAGCAAGTCTTGTAATTGTTTTCCAACTCTCTGGAACTTTTTGACGGATTTAGTTCATTGGTGGTTCCATATGTAATTGGCAGTCGCAAACTCCTGTAATGTTTTTTAATTCTTTGTAACTTTTTGAGTGACTTAGTCCATCGATCATTCCATCAGTGATATAAATTCTGTCGGTAATGTCATCATTATTTTATTTAATATTTAAAAAAATTAAAAAAAGGGATCAAACTATAAAACTAAATTTTTATTATTAATTTAAAAAATATTATTGAATACAATTTATATAGTGGACATAAGTTGGAGAAGAAGGCAGATCTTCGTTGGAACTAGGAGTGCAACGAGGGAGACCACATGTACCAATGAGGGTTACCAATAATCACTCGATCACTTTCACTTTATCCCTCATGGCGTCCATCTCGGACCTAAGTTGGGTTGTCTCAACATTAAACAAGGTCGCCTAAGCTTGAACTTGTTCTTGTACAATTGCCTAGACGATTAGGGATTGTTGACTTGATTTTGATTATAAGGAACCAAAGATCGATACACTACGGTTTGTCCGTCATATCCTTGGCCTAGTGTTGGAGATATCGTAAGCCTGATTTCTATTGAGTCCATTGGAAGATCCAACCTCTAACAATAAAACCCAGATTGAGTTCCAGATGAGTCAAAGGATAGTCCTTGTATCTCTCCTGCAATCGAGTATTATATGTTTTCTGAATAAAAAAACAAGTTAGTAAATTTAAGAAACAATAATAACTTAAATTTTTTTGTTGAAATCCAACTTACCACAGACTTTTGAGCTTATCCATCCATGAGTTGTTGCACCCTTTTCTAACGATTCTTATTTTGCATATGGATTTTAACAAAAAGCTCAATTGATCTTGGATCGCATCTAAGCACTGTAGCCTGCAAAAGAAAACTATTGTTAGTAAATATTTTCATATAATACAACAATTAAAAAAAATCTTATAAAACAGAATCTTACCATTTGCTTTGTATGTGAAACAAATGGAATGGATAATAGTACCATGAATCTCCCTAGTACAACTCTATGTACTAGACTGTGACTACTACATGAAACACTCACATCATGTGCTAGATATAAGCATCCTAGTTAGCCTTCAAGATGTGCAAATAACTGAAATCTCTCTACACAACCATGTCTTTCTACCCTAGAATACCTCTTTCATTTGCATATTTCTTTGATTTTTTTTGCCTCATACTAGAAATCACGCAACCTGGTTCATAGAAAAAAATATCGGTTAAGATTACGAAAAAATAAAATTGGGACATTTTGAATTCAATCTTATCTAATAGCACTGTGATTCTCTCACACTCTCTTGGAAACAACGTTTGTCATCCTCCTCCCAGTAAAATTCTTCCTTACACATCAATTTCATAAAATAATTAGTTTATTAAAATTTAAACATTAACTGAATTAAATATTAGAAAAATTGTATATGTATATACTAAACTTGAACTTTTCAAACCAAGCATTAATCATAAGCTTCTATTCAGGATTTTTGGAAACCTGACTCCACTGTAACAAAACTCCACTGTAACAAAGCACTTCCATCGACGATTTCATCGTCGATGTTATCGTGCAAGCATCCTCCACATTTGTAAACCTAAAATTATATTCGTTCATTGAAAATAATTATTAAAAAATTATCCATTGTTGTTTATTTTTTTTATCATTTAGGAAAGGAAAACAAACTCATATAATGTGATCAAGCTTTCACTAAGCAATATGCTTCTTAGTGTATAACATCTTGCTCAGAAAAGACACCCATTTTGCGAGTAGCCCTCGTTGTAAACTCCCGACTAAAATGTTTTTCAAATATAAAATTTTAACCTAGAGATAAAAGCGGTTAAATTAAGATTTAGAAAACTAAAATTTTAAGTTAAGGGTGAAATTGAAATGAAATAAAAATTATTGTGACATAAAATAAAAGGGAGAAAAAACAATTAGAAGATTGTGGGGACAAATTGGAATTTGTGTGAGATTATGCGTTAATGTATAATTAACCAAAGAATTAAAATAAACACTCGCTCTCTTATTCATGTTGGCTAGAAAGAAGAAATTGTAGAGGAGAAGAAAACTTCCATTTTCACTAAACTCTTCATAGGAAAACCACTAAGAAACAAAGAAATTTAATAGAGATAGTGAGGATTTGTAAATCTAAACACTTAAACACTTGAATATGAGAGAGAAGTGTGGAAAGAGAAGAGATTTATTGGGAGAGTCACGACAACAAAGGGGAAAAATGGGAAGGGCTTGGAAATTTTTGACTGGTTGGAATCCGAAGTATGAAATATTACCTGGTGAGAGGTTCTAAACTTAACTTAGCAAGCTTATATGAAATGGTTAACAATTAAGGTTAAATGCATGAAATTTATATTAGGTTTTTATAGTAGAAATTTGGGGAAATATGAATTGAACAAATCAAGTTAGATTAAGTTATGTTGGGTGCTAAATTAGAAAGAAATAATGAAGAAAAAACATAGTGTCCCTAAGGGTCCAATGGTCGACCAATAGATGACTAAATTACATGAAAATGAGGAAAATGATTCTTAAAAGAGTTTAGTTATCTATAAAGTGTGATGAAAATGTCATGTTGTTAAGAATTGGGAATTGAAGAATATTAGCATATTTAGAGGTGAAAGATTCTTGTGTAGTGCTTAATTTCTCATGTAAGGGAAATTCTTGATTTAAAATTTTAAGAATAAATCATGGCAAGAGAAGAGATTGTTATGCCAGTCAAAGAGGAAATAAATTGAAAGTCAATGCGATTATGTTGGTGGTTATGCAACGTGGTATATTTGTGAATTTCTATAATGCATATGTTTTCGTGAAATAGTTTTGACTAATTTAAATAAAACATATGCTGGATCGGTGGTTATGCAACGTGGTATATTTGTGAATTTCTATAATGCATATGTTTTCGTGAAATAGTTTTGACTAATTTAAATAAAACATATGCTGGATCGATGGTTCTTAGAAGGTCAAAATTGTTGATATTATAACATATATTGAAGGCGAATGGTTGTTTGAATATTGAGAAGATGAATAGAGTGTTTAAATTTTTTTAAAAGTTCATAGACAAACTAAACAATATTTTCCCATAACATCCAGAGAAGTTTAGGGTATGAAAATGATAAAATTTGGGATAAGTTTCTTAATAAAAGTTATAGACATGGACGTTAACTTTCTAACAAGACCAATCTTGTGTAATTTGGAGTTATGGCTAAAATCTTAGAGGAGTCGAGTTGATAGTTGTGCTTGACAGTTTTAGCAAGTTGTGATATCGAGAAATTTTGGTGCGTTAAAGGCTAAATTGAATTTATCTTCTTTCAGTAAAAATATAGTTTTGTATTTTAGCTTTTGAAAAAGATAATTTGCGATCGAAAATGAATTTTTATAATTTGAGTTATGATTAAAATAAAAGATTGTATTCTTGAATGAATAATCTAAGTTGACTGAAATTGGCCAGCTTCTACTTTGTTTAGAGGTTGTTTTTTATGTGAGACTTAATATAATGGTGGTTGTAAGAAATAAATTTGAATATGCATGTCTGTGTGTTAGTTATAAAAGTTTTTCTTATTGAGTATACTATATAAAATGAATAGAATGAGAAAATAAAAATGAAAATGAAATTTAATGAGAATTGAATTGGAATTAAATGTTAAATTAAAAGAAGTAAACCTAGAATATTTTTATGTGGAGTGAACATGAAATGAAAAGTAATGTGGTATATCTATTGATACATGAAAGATCATTAGAGCAGTGCAGCATCAGGGAGATACTACTAGAGCTCCGATAATAAGTAGGTATTAGGCACTTTAGCATTTTTCTTTACTTAGTATATGGTAATAGTTTTCGTAAATGAAATGATATGTCATGTTTGTAATTTTTTTTTAAGATCAATCAAATTAGATTTCTGATAATATAATGTCCGGTAAGGGGTAATGAAATTAGATTCCTAGAAATAGGACTAATACCCAATAAAGGAGGATAGAATTAGATTCTCATAAATGGGACTAATGTCTAATAAGGGGTAATGAAATTAGATTCCTGAAAACGGAACTAATGCCCGGTAAAAGACAATGGAATTAGATTCTGGATAATGTGACTAATGTTTGGACGTGAGCAAAGGAACAAGGTACATGGCGAAGGGTATTACTTGGAAAATGGACTTGAAAATTTTGATTTCTGGCGAGGGGTTATTGCTAAAAATTATTGGTCACTTTAGGTCGATAATGACTACGAACTTTTGATTAGATGAATGAGTTCTATTTAGGACAACCCAATTTTTGACTTCCTATTTTTCTAATCACTTTTTAAAATACAAAAAAAAATAAAAAATATATGGTCTTGTTATATTTGCATTATTTTCAGCATCTTTTCAATAGAATTCAAAAATTTATTTTCAATGCGTTCAATTATTAACGTGCACATTTCAAAATCATTGGTTATTTTTTTTATTGAATTGACGTTGATGCTGTTTTTTTTTAAAAATCAAAATACAAAAAAAAAGTAAGAAAAATTAAAATTAAAAATATATGGACAAGGGAACCAAAAGTGCAAGGAAAAAATTAGGAACTAAAGTTAATTTGATTTGCTTCGTCACCAAGCAATTGAGAGAGAATTATAAATAATGAAGGAGTCTCACACACATGGATGAAAATAAAAAGGAAAAAAGAAAAAACCATAACCTAATTTTTTTACACGATCCGCTACCACCACACAAGAAAAAAAAACCAAGAAGCCACCTATTAGAAATTACCACCGTCCCTTAACCAATGCTTTCCCTCATACAACTACGTACATCTTTTTCATCTCTAAAAAAATAGAAATCAAAATCCAAAACCATGACCCACAGACAACCTCTCTTCTCTCTTCAGTTCACCACTCTCACCTTAAATAAAACCATATTTTCCTTACATAATCATCATAAAACAACATAAGAAGTCCCTTCTCCACCACTGTCAACAATACCCACGGCTGACCCCTTCAGTCATAATCAATGCCAGCACCAGTGCACCACCCAAGAGTGAATAAATAGCCAATAATAACTCTCCACCAAACCTAGCAGCCGACAGCACACATACTTCATTTTTTTAACTGACCCGTGGTAGACCCGACAGCTCCAGCTTCACAACTTCCCTATCTCTCTGCACAACAGCAACACCATCGAGACCAGTACAAATATAAACACAACCCCTCTCTTTGTCCAGTCACCTCACTGTCATCAACTCTCTCGACAACTGCCACTACCGACTATGATCTCCACCAAAACTCTAGCTTGAACAAATATTGATAGCAACTTCACGTCGCCATTGTTCCAGTGCTCCTCGAATTTCATTATAGTAACTCTTGGAAATGCTAAACATCTCAAAAGATTTCATAATATGAGAGAATGTTTATTGTTGTGTATAATTTTGAACTATTTTGACATTTATATGGTGTGATGTGTCTTTTGATTTTGAAGTGATTTGATCATTTTATGGTGGATTTTGAGTTTATTTTCTAAGAATCATGATTACTAATTGAATGTTAATTTCTTGATTCATGATTTATGCTTGGGTTTGTTTTGATTTATTTGAGTTGGCATACAATTTAAGTATAATTCATGAAGTTAACAAGACACTGATGTTTGATTTCGGATATTGCTTCTTTTTTAGTTGTTGAGTTATTGAATAAAGGCTTTGCATGGAGATGATATTATGGTTAAAATAGCTTAATTAAAACACATTTTTGTGCTTTTGTCAAACAAGCTCTAATTAGCTTTTAAAATTTTGAAAAAAAAATAGGGATCATTTTAAAATTATTTATAGGTTTCTCGTGTGTTTTTTCCAATAATTTTAAGTAATATCGAATTGTAGACTTAAACTATAAGATACGAACCTGATATTAAACCTAGTTTTCTCTGAAATTTCAAAAACAATAAAAAAACATTAAAAAATTTCCTCATTTCAAAAATATAAAAAAATGTTTTCTTTTGTGCTTATGACCAAATTCTAAAGTTTCCTCATGCATGTTTTCTTAAAAAACAAAATTATATTTTTATCATGTTTTAAAAATACAAAATGAATATCGTAATCAATTTATGATTATCCATTAGGGTTTGGTTAAAATACCAAAAATCCCACAACAATTACTTTGTTTAATTAATATTTTGGAGTGTTGGGATTTAGTTGTAGACTTTAATATTTGGGGATATAAAATTACATTATAAAATATACCCTCATGTATTAAAGATACTAACTAGAAAATAAATGTGATGCTAAAATTAGAGCTTTAGAACAGATAAGATTTAACTTGATAAGGTAGACACTTCCTCTCGAAGGAATATCTATCTTGAACTTTAGATGAGACCAACAGATATAAACATGACTTAGATAAATAATCAATCAACAATGCAGCTTACTATAGATAGGACACACTATGGGTGATGTGTCTTTGTCTTGCACAACTAGTCCTCTTACTCAAATTATTGAAGACCATTAGGTTTTCTAGTGACCATTATATTAGACGGCGACTCCCTCAAGTCATAATTTCATGATTAAACTTAAAAACCTTTTATAATCCAGGAGGCAACTCCGTCATTCAACGTCGTATTTGCCAGCACACTATTGATTAATAAAATGAAATTGTTATTAATGATGAGTTTACAATTTAATTGCATTATTAAGGTTGTTCTTGTTTGCTAATTTTTATGAAATAACATTATCTTTTATTGTGACAAATTATTTACATGTACTTCACAGCCACAAAATGAATGATAAATATTTAGGATTGCTCTTGTTAATTTTGAATGAACATGTATTAGAAACCTTTTTTGTATTGTAATTGGTTATGTAACTAATGATAATCGTATTGAAGTTTATATATTGTTTCAATTAGTTCTTTTATGTAAACTCATGATAATTTATTAGTTACTTTTATTGTGTCAAAATTATGATTGTATGTGATTGTGTTACGCTAATTTCATATGGAGATCTGTTATTATAAGGAAAAACAACAACAGAGCAGTTTTTGTTTTGAAAAAAAAATAAGTTACCAAAGTTTTGAGCATAGAAAGTATAAGAAATGCAAAATCAACGTAAATAAATGTGAACATCCATACATCAAACAAATTACTTAAAAATAATATTATGAAATAGGTTGCTTAAAAATTTTACAAGATAAATATGTCAAATATGAACTAATTAAATTAGATTTAACCTCTAAATAAAAATCCTCTCATGCAAGAGATAAACTTCAAATGAACACTAATTTTACACCTAGCAGCTGGACAATAACCTCTTAGGTATAGAGCATAGATCCCCACCATTCATTTCAATTTCCACAAATCTTTTCAAACAACATCTACCATATATAACAACCACCACACTATTAAATTAGCCAAAAATAAAAAAATAAAACCCTCATTAAGAAATTAAGAAAAAAACAACTATCAAACCAATTACATTCATATTACATATATAAACATCAATAAATCCTAACAATCAACACTATCATAAAACCATTAAATCACTATCAAATATACAAGAATTGAGAAGAAGAAAACCACATAGTTGAACATTTAGAAATGGAGAGGGAGAGAGGAGCGACTTACCTGGAGAGAGAGCAGGCTAGAGATAGTATAAAGGATGATTCCTTGAATCATGCTGAAGATCCCATAAGCCACAAATCTGCCAACAATCAAACATGTAACAGCTAGGAAATAACAAGGAAAGTTGTATGTGTATGTTGACAATGTTTTCAATCTTGTAACCGTTAGAAAACATATCCTTAACTTAAGCTTTCCTTCCTAGAATAAATCTTACAAGTTATGTATATATATATATATATATATATATATATATATATATATATATATAACACTAATCTATGTACAATTTGTAGCCTGCAATACAATTATTTCTCTTGAAAGCAAAACAATCTGTGCAATAGTCAATTGTCATTATGGTATTAGAGCTTCACTCCACCGAGAACTTGATCCCCAACCCTGATAATTTTCTCCCACCCATCATAAATCCGCAATCCACTACAGAAGCTCCACTCATTGCCCTAAACATTGCAACCCAAATCAATGAGAAACTTACACCCTCAACAACGTGCACAGTTTGAAGCCCTTTTAATTGGCTACAATCTCATTGACTATGTTACTGGTGATAAACCATGTCGCCTCCAAGATAACTCCTCTGTTTCTTCTCTTCAAAAATCCCACTAGGTCAGGCAAGACAAGCTAATCCTAAGTGTTATCTTAGCCTCCACTACACCCATCATAACTTCATTTATCTCTGCTGCAACAACATCCCAAGCCGCATGGTGTAAATTAAACACCATGTATGCTAGCAAATCACGAAGTCATGCCATACAATTAAAGGAGGAACTTACCTTAATGAAGAAAGCAAATCGGTCGATTCAAGACTATATGCTTACTGTCAAGGCTCTTGCCGATGAGATTGCACTCATCGATCATCCCATTTTAGAGGATGACCTTACTCTTTATATCTTAAATGGTTTGGGACCAGATTTTAGAGAAATTGCAGCGCCAATTCGAGCAAGGGAATGTCCACTGTCTTTTGAAGAGCTTTATGATTTGCTTGTGAGTCATGAATGTTATATGAGTCATCTTGATGCCACCACGCAGCAGCTCATCGCTACAGCCAATTTCTCCAATCGCAGATTGTCCTCCAACCCTTCAAATGGGGGTAATGTTTACAGAGGCTTTAACAAGCCAAACAAAGGAGGCAACTTTAAATATGATGGTCATTCTACCTCAAATCGTTATAATGAAAACCCACATGATAATAAAAAGCCCAATCAATTCAATGATCAGTGCAGGTATCCATCAAGATGCCAAATATGTGATCAATTGGGTCACACTACTAAGCATTGTCCGCAGTTTAATTCCTGTAATGCAACAGTTAATTGTGCTTCCACCTCACAAGCTAAGGATACTAAATGGCTTAATGACTCTGTTGCTTCTCATAATATCACCAGTGATCTTGCAAAATTATATGTTCATTCAGAATATGACGGTACTGATGAGGCTGTCATTAGTGATGGATCAGGTTTGCGCGTCTCACATATTGGCTTATTAGCATTTCATTCACCCACTCGCACCTTTCATATAACTAATACACTTTGTGTTCCGAGTATACACAAAAATCTTATTTTTGTTAATCATTTCACTCTCCAAAACAATGTTTTCATTGAATTTCACCCTTTCTTCTTTCTTGTCAAGGATCAGATCATGGGGGCAGTTCTATTCAAAGGTGTATGTGAAAATGGTGTTCACACACTTCCGGACTCACTAGTATCCTCCAAAAATGGTTGTAAATGTGCATGAACGGGTGTCACTTGATGGGTGGCACAAACGTCTAGGACATCCGTCTCAAAAACTTGTTACACAAATTGTCAAGTTTTTTTCGCTTCCAATAAAACACAAAGATCAAGTACCTTTTCTTTGTACCTTTTGTTCGATCAATAAAGCTCATAAGCAACCATTTCGTTCAACTAGTCTTGTAAGTCATGCACCACTTGATCTTATTTATACCGATGTTTTGGAACCCTCAAAAAAACATAGTTGGTCTTGATGGTTCATGATTTTATTTGATTTTGGTTGATCATTTTACCAAATATATATGGTTTTATCCCATGACAAATAAATCTTGTGTCAGCCGCATTTTTTCTCAATTTAAACATCTAGTTGAAAATAAATTTCACACAAAAATCAAAAGCATTTACTCGGATAATGGTGGTGAATTTGTTGTACTTCAACAATATTTTTCTATACATGGAATTAGTCACCACACCACTGCCCCTCATACACCTCAACAAAATAGTGTCTCAAAACGTCGTCATCGTCATTTAGTAGAAACTGGTCTTACACTGCTACATGATGCCTCTCTTCCACTATCTTATTGGCCTCATGCATTCTCCACAACTGCATATCTTATTAATAGGCAACCAACTCCCCTGCTACAAAACAAAACCCCATTTGAAATCTTATTTCATCAAATTCCTAATTATCTCAAATTAAAAAAAATTTGAATGCCTCTGTTTTCCCCTCACCAAACTGTATAACACAAATAAGCTTCAACCAAAAGCAACCCCGTGCCTGTTTATTGGATATTCTACAACTCAAAATGCTTACAAGTGCCTAGATTTATCCACAAACAAACTATATATCTCTCACCATATTACGTTTGATGAAACCCAAACCCCATTTCAAATACTCTCCCCTGCATGCACATCCTCTAATTCCTCCTCTTCGACAGCTGCGCCACCCATCGGTTTACCCACTCCACTGCGACCATCACTAGTGATCTCGAATCGTGCCACCATTTCTGCATCATCTTCAAGTACCGCCTCTAATCTTCCCTTTTCTGTTGAGGAACATTTGCAATTCAATTCTCCATGTTCTAGTCCTAATGTACTTCCTCACAATGAGGATCTCTCTCCCTCACAAACTTTGCCCTTTACACCGCCTTCTATTTCACAAACAAACACCGATGTTACCATCCCCGCCCAAATTTTACCCACTGTGTTAATTGTTCCTAATGAATCCCAGCCCCAAAGAACCCATTCCATGATCACTAGGTCCATGAATCAAACTTACAAACCTAAGCAATTTCATGCTGTTACCAAACATCATCTCCCTCATGCTATTAAACCTAGTTGTGTGAGACAGGCATTATGTGATCCTCGCTGGAGACAAGCCATGTTTGAAGAGCTTACGGCTCTGATGAGACACAGCACATGGACATTAGTATCTCCACCCAAACATTGTAATCCCATCGGCTGTAAATAAGTATTTCGAGTTAAGAGAAAAGCTGATAGGTCGATTGATCGCTTTAAAGCGAGACTTGTTGCAAAAGGTTTCAATCAACGTCCTGGTTTAGATTACAAATAAACATTTAGTCCGGTTGTGAAACCGGCTACTATTCTGACTATTTTGACCATTACTGTCACACAAGGCAGGCAATTGAGACAACTTGATGTTAATAATGCATTTTTGCATGGTCTGTTAAATGAAGATGTATATATGGTTCAACCTCCAGGTTTCAAAGATGATACCACACCTCACCATGTCTATCGCCTAAACAAAGCTATTTATGGCCTCAAACAAGCCCCACGGGCTTGGTATTCCACTCTTAGAGGTGCCATTTTAGAGTTTGGCTTTGTGAACTCCAGAGTCGATTCTTCCTTGTTCATTTATAACACCAAATCTGTTACTTGTTACTTCTTGGTGTACATGGATGATTTGGTTATTACAGGAAATGATACCATCTTTGTCTCATCCATCATTGTCCAACTTAGCAACCGGTTTTCTTTAAAAAAACATGGGTCAGCTACATTTTTTTTTGGCATGGAGGTTATTCCCACTACCACAAGTCTTTTTTTGTCTCAACACAAATACATCGGAGACTTATTAACAAATATGAACATGCATAGAGCGAAAAAGGTTACCATTCTACTATCCACAACTACTGTGCTCAAGCTTATTAATGGCACATCCTCGGTTGATTGCACAGAATACAGAAGTGTTATCGATGCCATGCAATACTTATCTCTCACACGTCTTGACATTTCTTTTGCAGTGAATAAGTTGTCCCAATTTATGCATAAGCCAACGGCAACACATTGGACAGCTGCAAAACGATTGCTTCAATACTTGAAGCATACAATCTTTCATGGGATTCATATTCGAAGAAACATAGCCTCCAATCTCATCACATACTATGATGTTGATTGGGCAGGTAACTATGACGATCGAAAGTCTACTTCGGCATACATATGTTTTCTTGGTTCTAATCTTATTTCCTAGAGTTCAAAAAAACAAAGAGCTGTAGCCCGATCATCAACTGAGGCTAAATATCGTGCACTTGCCAACGCTGCCTCCGAGACGTTATGGCTTCTAGCACTTTGTATTGAACTTGGCTACTCCACTTTAGCTCCTCCACAGCTCCTATGTGACAATTTGGGAGCAACACATTTAAGCTTCAATTCGGTCCAACATTCCAGGATGAAGCACATTCAAATTGATTTGCATTTTGATCGTGATATTGTGTCCAGAAGGGCACCCTACATGTTCATCATGTCAATACACAAGATCAGCTTGCTGATCTCTTGACAAAACCTCTGTCCTGTCAACGAACAGAGCTTCTTAGGACCAAGATTGGAGTAACCGATGGTGACTCAATCTTGCAGGGGCGTATAAAGGATGATTCCTTGAATCATGCTGAAGATCCCATAAGCCACAAATCTGCCAACAATCAAGCATGTAACAGCTAGGAAATAACAAGGAAAGTTGTATGTGTATGTTGACTCTGTTTTCAATCTTGTAATCCGAAACATATCCTTAACTTAAGCTTTCCTTCCTAGAATAGATCTTACAAGTTATGTATATATATAGAACACTGATTTGTGTACAATTTGTAGCCTGCAATACAATTATTTCTCTTGAAAGCAAAACAATATGTGCAATAATCAATTGTCATAAGATAGCAGGAGAGTGAAAGATTGCTGAGAGATATGAATAGGGAGTAGAAGGGAGGATTTTCGAAGGAAGTGGAGTAGTAACAAGTGGTCCGCATGATGAGCTCCACCACAGTTGAAAAACATTCTACAAATTCATAACTTGAGCTTTCATTGAACAAACCCGATTAGGTAAAAAAATTTCAGTTCATTGTCGAAGCACAAATACAATACCTTACTGAAAGTAACTCAATTTCATCTTGCAGCCCAATCAACCATTCACAATTCTCATGAATATTCCTCATATCCGAAAATACAATTCGATAACACAGGCAGAGCAAGAAGTATTAATTGACAAGACATCCTAGTTATGTCATGAATTAGAAACTAAAAGAAGGAAGCCAGCACAATATCAGATTGACTCCTAGGCACAAAGGAAAATTGAAAAGACATCGGCGTTATGTCATGAAAAGTGAAAACAAAAGAAAGGCTTTTTTTTCCTTCTAAAATTTAAATAAAAAGGAAAGGCCTCTTTTATATGTATTTAAATCTTTTGTTCTTTTTAGTTCCAATTTCTCAACTACGATTTAAGCAACACTAGGTCAGCATAGTTCATTCTTCACATGTATGCATCACCAGGGAAGGAATAAAGAGAGACAACATATTGACATCTCATGCATTCAAAATAAATTAATAAATCTCAATCTTGTAACTCAATAAAGTCATTAATCTCATTGGTAACTATACCAATCCAATTCTACTGAAAGATCTACTCACAGAACAGAAAACATGAACAAGCCATAAGATCTCACCCGAGAGGTTACTGCTAACTAGACTGACTGTAAGCTCTGGAGAACGGTTCTGCTCCAACACTGGGAATCATGTTTGTTAAGATAAACTCTTGAAAGGGATTGCTCAATGACCTCTCTATTGCAGTATGACTGCAAACAAGGGAAAAAAGAAGTAAAATAGTGAAAACCTATGCAACCAAGAATCAGATGCATGGTCGCTATGTACATATGTAGATTTATCTGACCTGTGATCATGCTTTGATTGTTGAAAAAATCAAAATTTCAATCATTGTTCGGTAATTCATGATTGCAGTCAAATTCGTTATAATTACCTAGAGCTCAATCCTGTACTGATCAGGCAATGAAAAGACAGCATACATATGTTACCTGCTAACATTATGTACAACCAACTTATCTTTAGAAGTCCAAGTTAACACTGTAGCACCTGTTTCTCAATCCAACACCAATGTCCAAAACATGCACAGATATAATACTTTGAGAAGGGAAAAAAGAAAGATAATTCAATTTTTCTAGTTTTGATTAATAAACCAGATACCAAAACATATCATTGCTAATGACAAACATGACAAATTGAGATGAGTCAGGACTCTAAAATATATCATGCAAATTAACAAAAAAAAAAAAATCTTCTCTTAATAAATCTGTTGTTTATATTCATGCTTCCGAATTCATCCTCTCTCCTTCCAATGATTACACGACAAACAAGTCAACAATCAAATATGTACTCAGTGATCATAACAAAAACTGGCAATTTACAAGAGAGTTAACAAAATAGCTCCACGTCAAAAGGAAAGTGCAACATTCTTTCGAAGCAGCACATTACATACACATTTTGGAGCCTCCTAAGAATTTCCTTGAAGTTGGAATACGCTGTAACTGAGTTCCCCTGGTCATAGACCTTAATATATTCTTTTTCTGGCAGGTGCAAGCTTCACAAAATGAAGGAATCTACTAATGCCAGCTCTCTTTTTTCCCACCTATTCTCACAGCTCTACGACCAATTCTAGGTTGTTTTGCAGCTCCAGTGGCACTATAGTCGCACAAAGCAAGCAAAATCAATGCCTTCAACCAGAAACCATCCTGATATCAACTTTTACCCTTTGGCATACTTATCAACATAACCCTGCAGAACAAAATAAGAAAATGGTATTGCCAAAACAAATATGACATAATTAAAGAGCATATAGAATCTAATCATGCATAGAACAACTTTTTGAAGTTGCACTCCCCACAAATTTTCCTGTTTTGTGTCCCCAAACATGTCCATTTACAAAAGAGAAGTTCTAATCATATTTTGAAATATTCTTCATGATGGTCTTAATTGCTAAGAATGTTATTTTGTGCCCACACTTGATGCAATTTTTCAGTCATATGAGCTTCTTGAAATTGGACCATTTTTGTGGCAAGGTTGTAGGCGCAACCTCCAAACTTTAAAAACCTACCTTCCCTTGATAAATGAAATACAACTGTACAATTCATTGTTCAAAATTTAAAAAGTACACTGCAACAAATCCCAAGTCCCACTAAAAAAATTACTAGATAGAAAAAACTCATGGTTAAGAATTCATGTCCATTAATTTCCCTTCTTTCAGCGGAAAGGGGCAGAATTGGAGAGGAAGCATACTTATAGAAGAGTTGTCTAGCTGCATCACACAGCCTGTTTTCCATCCATGATTTCTATGTTCTAGAATAACAATATCCAATTCCATGATCATACTTTTACTGATAGCGAGAAATTAATGTTCCAATCAGTAGACTCATAAGCTAAGTAATGAGGTCATGGGACCTCTATCTGTCACTACTGATTCATATGGCCTGGCCAGACAACATGAATCAGATATGATATTTCTAAAAGAACCATTTCTAATTATCCATCCCCACTGATTTTTATACACACAGGCCTTAAATATAAATATCATGTTTTTGCCAACTTAATTAGAAAGCATCATTAATTGAAAGCTAGGCAGCTTCAAGGTAAAAGAAAGGAGGATTTACCATCACAAGTTTTCTCAATTTCCATTGTGATGAGTCAATATAATGATCTATTTTCGCCTTGGACTTGGGTATTTGGTGGCTCTTCATCGCTCCTGCAACCTTATCAACTGTCTTCTTGACAATAGTCTTAAATGCTTCCTTGCTCATGTTACCCTGTTGCCATGATGGCTTTAAAACCTCCTTCACAAAATCTGCAAGGGCAACCTTGAAAAGCTTCATTGATCTGGAGTCCTTGCTATTTTTGCTCTTCCTTGGAGACTTAACCTGATCGATCTCCATATCACCCATATTCACATTCAGTACAACAGGATTACTTTGGCTCTGATCCTCAACATCACCAACTTCTGCATCTGCAGTCTCACCAAACTCCTCATTATCAAAGGATGTAGAAAGAGCAATGCCTCTAACCTCTTTCTTATTGTTTTCTTCGACATCCAATGATTTGTCTGAGCCACTAAGCCTCGGCATAATGTCAGTGTTACTGGATTCCCACTTCTGAATGTGGTCAAGTCTCTTAAATGAGTTTGAAGTTGGCTCAATGCTGTCCAAAAATGGATCATACTGATCACTACCTGACCTAGGAATAATTTGTGCAACATCCCTAGCAGAACTGGGAGAAGAGATTGGCTGTCTTGATCGAACACTGGCATCTTGTCCATCATGTGAAATATGGTTCCAACTTGAAGATTGATCATACATACTAGTGTAGGATGCAACCTTTTCTTGTCTTAAAACATCAGAACTGAATTTGGAGTTGAGCGGCAGCTCAAAACTAGCTGGATAAGTATTAGGGAGAGTTGAATTTTTTGATACTGCAAAATTGGGCAGGCAAGACAGCTGATTTGAGTCCAGAATATCTGGTGGGAGCACGGATGAAGAACCTATCTTCCCAGATAGACCATACACATTATCAGAAGCAAAGTGACTCAAACAATAGGATGGCTGTTGCTGCTGCAGATCTTCAGAGCCAACTGTAACTAATTTTGAAGCAGTTTTAGGAATGGTATTTTTCAAATAGGGCTCATCATTATTTTCTGAGCTATCCTCAGAAGCATTATCCTGCAGAAGTCTGAATGGGCTGCCGCCTTTTAAAACTTCACTAGAATACTTATCAGAATTCTCACATCCAGCAGCTGCCATGGCCCTTGATGAACTTTTTTCATCAGCTCCAGCTGAATTAATGACGGGGCTATGAACTTCAGAAACTGTTTTTCCAAATGTCAATTGGTTACGACAGGAATTGAGTTTCGACCATTAAATTGAAATCATTATTAACTCCAAACTTAATGGACATGCAACAGGTCTACACATCATAAGCAACCTACGTGAGAACCATACAAGTGCAGATATAAGCACGGGCATACAATATTAAGCCATTAAAATATCTAATTATCTCAAAAGGGAGAAAATTGGGAAGAGATTGTACACGTAGAGAAAAACAGTGTGTGGGTATAAGATTGACCTTGTTGACCATTATCCAGCCTGGAGGAACCAGGGACTGATAAAACCAATGTGGCAGCATCAGATTGTCCTGAACTCTGCAGTTCACGCAACTGCTCTCTTATATCAGAGTCTCCAGCTATCAAATGATTGCAGTGAGTTAGATCTCCAATAGGGTGATTTGCTGCCTGGTCATTGTCAGACTGGGTAATATCATCTGAAAAGCACCCGGTGATGAGAAAGAAGCAAACAATGATATGAATCAATAATTCCACAATACAAACACAAAATATTACTCATCCATAACGATATGTACAAACAAAATAAACAGTCAAGAAAACTTCACCAAATTGGATCAGTTGTTCAGATCATTCAACACGAACTCTTTCTTCCACCAACTAACATGCATCATCCAAAACACAAAAGTACCACTTCTTGACAAAGTCAGAAGGGGAGAGGCCTCTTGGCACCACATTGACACAAGACAACCAAACAGCAAGCCATTCCACTAACGAAATTACCTTAAGTTATGAAATTAAGATTGGATTTAAATGAATAAATCAATAAAACAAAACCAAGGAAATATTTTTTTTTAGTGATATCCCATTTCAGTTAGAAAACGCAATCGGATGTTTGGGGGTAGCACAAGTGACCTAGGAGGGGTAAGAAAATTTGGCATACAAACAACAAATTTCCAAGAATAATAACTATTTTGTATCCCGGTCACACTTCACAATCACGGTGCAAACAAGAAACAGTCAGGCATCTCATTTTCTCTTTAACATCAAACTAATAGATGATACGTTTTATAAGATTTACATACTTCAAAGGAGGGTTAGAGACATCTGAGAAACATAATTACCTTAGCAAATATCAGCAAACAAACACCTTATGAAGTAGACCAAGAAAATACCGATAAGGCACTAACCTTCCATCTCCATATCGGAATCAGAATCAGCAGACATGTGGGATCCAGCGGCAACCATCAAATGACTGGGTTGTGAAAAATTCTTTGCTTCATCCAATTTACAATCTACCTCAGTGCCACTTCCACCTTCCAGATATATGTTGCCATCATGCACAGGAACACTATGTCCACCCTGATTAAGAGGGATAGCTTCATTGACAGAACCAGTAGTGCCCAATTTATCACCAGAAGGTATGCTGGAGTTGGAAGCAATATCAGAGTGAAGCAGTGGATAGGAACCAGCTAGGACAGGTGCAGATACTGGCAACATGTGAGAGTTAGACTGAGGAGGAGAAGGTGGAATCAGCGGTGCAGAAGAGGTTGGTGGTGGGGGTGGGAGTAGTGGTAGGGAAGCCATTGAAAGCATTTGAGGATTGGCACCATTAGACTCAGCAGAACTCCCAAAGGGAGCAGATGTTGAGAAACTGGAAGTTGGAAGAAGAGGTGGGGGAGGTGGAGGGGGGATATGCTGCAGACCCTGCACACCAGCTAGCTGTTGTGGCAGCGAATTATAAAACCTCTGACCTTGAGAAGGTGGTGGTGGAGGAGGAGGTAAACCTCTAGGAGGCAGCGGGGCCTGTAACATTTCAAGACGATGCAAACCAAAGGGAGGGGGAGGGGGAGGGCCCGATGCTAAATAGGAAGAATGCTGCGCAGGTGCATAAACATGCTGGAAAGGAGCAATTCCACGAACAGTTGTAGAAGAGTGTAAACAAGACTGGGCAGCATTTGCCGTCCCACCAGGTGCCAGTAGATGTTGGGGCGGGGGCAAACTTGGCTGACCAGTGTGAGGAGGAGGACCTAGTTGGAAATTGTGAGGAAGAGGAGGCGGACGGTGAGAGTATGAAGGAGCAATGGGTGTTTGAGAACCTTGGCCACCGGACTGGGGATAAAACTCCCTTGACCATACATATTGGAGAAATTCAACGACTTTCCTAAGCCTGCGGAAATTAATTAACTAATTAAGAGAAAAATGGAAAAAAAAACAATAAGAATAATTAAAAAAAAAAAAAACATTGATATGAATTAATTAGGAAAGCGGAATTTAATTAAATCTCAACAAGCAAAACGACATAGTAATAGCATCTTCAACAGAATTGGGAAGTAAGAAAGCAATATTCAATAACGCAGGAAAATCAAGAAGAAGAAAAAAGGGAAAGTCAGGTTATAATTTCAACAACCAAACAATAGAGAAAATAAATAAATCGCAACGGCAATGAAGAAGGAAGACTTACCATGAGGAAGAGCGTAGGGTAGAGAGAATGAAAAAAGGAGGAATAGCGAACCCTAGTTCGTGCTGAGAGAAGTGGAATTGTCGCTTAGATTGTATTTGTAATGGAGGAATAGCAAGAAGGAGACACTGAGAGATTATTTGAATTTTGTGATGGACTCGGTTGGGTTTTTCTTTAACTCGGCCTCGGCGTGAGAATAAAGAGACCTGTGAGTTAATTTTTTATATGAAAATAGTGAAATTGTAATTTTAGGATGTGTGTGCTATGTCGAGTCGTATTACGTCTAAATAAAAATAGAACGAGAGTTTGGTCATAAAAATTTGAAATTAAAAAATTTATTTTCATGTGATTTTAAATTTGAGTCCTGTAATTATTAATATGAAGGCTACTAGAGATTTATGTGATCGTTAACTTTAAGGCTCGTGAAATTAGTTAAGGTACGCACAAGCTGACCAGACATATGTATTAATTAAAAAACAAAATAAAATGAGATTTTTTATGATATTTTAGTCTATATTTTTCATCCTTTAATTTTTTTTATGGCATGTGAGATTTATTTTTTAAAATAAATAAAAAGTAACAATGAATCTTAATTGTAGTCTTTATTGATGAATAAATTAGTGTGAATCTTAATCTCCTTATGAATGATCGATTTCCTTTCCTTACAATCCAGCTAAAAACCTAACAATGAACAATAATTTTATCTTAATCAATTGATAAGTGGATGGGTTTTTTAGTAAATATATTATGAAGTTAATAGGTTGGTTATATATAATATTAATTTTATTCATTTGAAACATATTTATTATTAATAAAAGCTTTATTTATTTTTAATATTCATTTATATTTGATTAATGAATTTAATATTTAATTAATGAATTTAGAGTAAAGATAAAGCCCATAAAACAAAAATGTTTTGCTATAATTATGAGATTCCTATTATATCAAACATTGTTCGTAAATATTCTTAATCAATGTTCTATTAAGATTGAACATTAATTAGAGGTGTTGAGACCGATCCATATTATGTTTCTTCTTTTATGAAAGGTAGAAAGGTAGCAGTTGCTTTTATAAATTGAGGTACCCTACGTAGAACTCATATGTAGGTGTTTGTTAGATGATATGTATATTGAACTGACCCGCAAAAGAATTTCATATGGAGAGATCACTTATATCTATGAAAAAACTCTTATAATAGTTATGTAAGTGATTCTTAAACTTGATATCACTAAGCTATCTTATATAGAGAGTGTTATGTTCTGATCCTGACCACATATTGTCCTAATCAGAGGTAAAAAATGAGCAGACATTGGGTATAACATAAACTATATGAAGGTATTTGAGTAATCAAGAGAGGATTCATCAGTCCAAGTGAATTAGAAAAAAAAGTTTCATTTGTTCTCAAATAATATTGATTATGAAATCCTTGGTTAAGATGGAATAAGTTTTGAAAAAAAATTCAAATAATCAATGACTATAATGTTGAGAACTAACATAATTAAAACAAAGCAAACATATTTTATGTTATAATATATAAATCAAAACATTCATGATGAAAGGATGATAATTACACTAAAAAACTAATCACTAAAAAGTTAAGTCAAATCACTTATGACTTTCTTGATATTTTGGGGATCATAACAAGTTACTAGTCATTGTACTTGATCTTTAAATATAAATAAATCAATTATTGAAATTGATAATAAATTAAAATTTTTAATTTATTTAACATTATTTTATGATTTATATTTAGACCAACTTATTAGGGAACCTAATAAGTCACACATATAAGAATCATTGGTCAGAAATTAAAATAAGATGATTAATCAAGTATGAGTTGATTGCAAATAAATTTTAGAAATTGAAGACTAGAATGTGATTAATACAGGGAATTATAATTTTAAACCTTGAAAAATCAAGTAGTGACTTGATTGAATAAATTTCTAAAATTATTAGAAAATAATATATGTGATATTATTTAAGGGGCAAGTTGATATTTGTCATTTATAGGGTTTTTAGGCTTCCCTATAAATAAAATGTTATGCCTCTTATTTTCCAAGAAGAAGTGAAGGTGAGAAAAGTATAGCACATAAACACCTAAAACACAAAAGAAAAGAGTTAGAACTCTAAGGTATAGCAATCCATCTTTCTTGAAAGGTTTTAGAAGATTTATCACAAGTGGTTCGTGTGGATTAATGTTAGAGGCCGAACACTTAGATGACTTGTAGTTTGAGACAGCTCGGCCTTGAAGCAAATATTCAAAACCGAAAAGAACGTATGATCTTCAGGTAATCTCCACATAAACCCTAAACAACTTTAAATTTGTTTAATAGGATCTTTGAGACTCCTAAAAATTTTAAATTTATCATTTCCGCTGCATGTATGTGTTTCAAGAAACCCAACAAGTTTGACTTCGGTATAAATAATGCCTTTCTTTTTCCTTTATTGAGTCTAAATGAATGAATATCGACCTATCATTTATGCTTAAATCAATCATAACATTGACCATGAAAAATCAAGCATTGTTCCCCTAAAAAATTAACTATGTTTCATTATATTACATGTCAACCAATTAAGCAATTTTAAAATGAAACATTTATTGGCTTTTAGGAATAATGATTAGAATTACAAGAACTATATCATTGAATTGAAATTAATTCATCAATTCTTTAATTAATACCCAACTCTTCACCTTCTTCATTAAATCTTCGATTTTCTCATAAGATACGAAAGATTTCTATAAAAAAAAGAACCGTAAGTTTACTTTTCATTTCAAATACTTAAAATGACATCGTTAAACTTTAAATAACAAAGACCTTCCCCACTTCCAAAACTATACATATTGGGTCACTTACGTACACTAGTCGATCATTAACAATGCTCTATAAAACAAGGATGAAGAATGTCTTGGTTCATACTAAAAAGAGATTCTACAAGAAGAAGGTGCTTTATTCGTCTTAGATATAGAAAAAAAAAAAAAAAGGTTTCCACTCTAGGATGATCATATGAACCTCAATATATGGAAGAAGTCCATACCAATATGGCTTAGTGTTATCTCTACAAGTTACATCATATGGATTATATATAATACAACAACACTTTAGTGAAAAATAGAAATGCTAGATGATTTTTTATGCAATCCCATTATCCATGATCACCATCAAACGAAAAAAAAAAGATGTTGACAACTTTTTCTCTTTTTTGGTTTAAGTTAAATAACATATTTGTATTTATGTATGAGACACAAACCATAACTTTATACAACTTGGCTACAATAAAAGGTATATACTTAGAAATTGAGAAACTTTGTGCCTCCACATAAAATGTCACATATCAATTTAAAGACATCTTGGTAAATACACCAAAATATAGCATTTTATCAAGAAGGAAGAAGGAAGAAGAAAGAAACCAACTTCCTCACCTAAAAAGAGTGCATGGCTTTTTTTATTTACAACTTATGTCATAACTCAAATTTTACCCCTTGAAATTTTTCAAAATGTTAAGAAAAAACACTTTTCTTCAATTTGTTTTAAAAAATCATTTTCAGTAAACAAATCTTCACAGAAAAAGGATTCAAAAATAAAATATAGCTTCGATTGCAATTGGGCAAGAATTTAATTTACAATAGTAGTCAAAAATTCACGTAGGCATGCCATTTAAAGGTTTAATTGAAAACAAATTGAAAAAATAGTTAAAATTGGTCATAATTGCACAAATTGAAAGGCTAAGGGTCAAAATGGAGAATATGGCAAAGTTTGGAAGTCTAATTCATTAAATTAGAGGCCTAATTAAGGAGAAAATTAAAATTAAGGGCGAAATTGACTGAATATGAAAGCCAAAGACCAAAATGAAAGAGCTAAAAAAGTTTGGAATTGCAATTAATTCAATTATGGACTTAGTTTAAGACAAAATTGAAATTTAAAGTCAATTTGATCAAAAATAAAAGAATTAAAAGACCGAGAACCAAAATAGAATAAGTGGTGGAATTTGGAGACCTATTAATTCAATCATAGTATAATTGAAGAAAAAATAAGATTTAGGATCAATTTAATTGAAAATGCACAAATTGGAAATCCATTAACAATATTGTAAAAGACACTAATATTAAGGGATGATTTTAAAGGTCATTAGACGTGAAATTGAAAAGAAAATCAAAATTAAATCCGAAATCAATGGAGATTGTGTAAATTAAAAATGAAAAAAAAAATCAATTTTAAGGGCATTGGTTCATCGCGAATCAGAGAGTTCAAAAGGAAAGAAAGGAATAAGAGAGGAATACAAGGAAGAAAAATGAAGAGAAAAGAGGCACAAACTAAAGGGAAAAAAGAAACCCTAGCCTATAGAGAGGAAATCGACCAAACTACCTCTCCATCATCGGTTATCCACCATGACAGCCATTAAAAACCACCACAGCACCTCTCCATTGTGTTGGAACCACCTTTGAGGTAAATCACAACTCCTTTTCTCTTCTTTTTTTAATTTAGGGTTTTTGTGAAAAATATTGCAAAATGGTCCTTTTATCTTTAAAATGCATGAACACAAATTAAAAATGATGTTTTTAGGCTTTAGTTAGGTTTAATTTAGACACTGTATGTTTTTATCAAAAATACAAAAAAAATAATGGTTAAATATACGAGAAATGCATGGAT
Source organism: Populus simonii (assembly GCA_007827005.2). NCBI lineage: Eukaryota > Viridiplantae > Streptophyta > Magnoliopsida > Malpighiales > Salicaceae > Populus > Populus simonii. The sequence continues at coordinate 4,182,786 of CM017481.2, forward strand.
AGAAATTTAAAGCCTGGCTTTTTAGCATTTGTTTTATGTGCTATTTAGGCATTTTAAATATAAAAAAAATGGAAGAATAAATGTGATGATTTTGGTTAACAAAACAAATGCACAAAGAAAAATCAAAACTTGTGTTTTTAGGTTTACTTGTATCCTAAACTTGGAATGATAAAAGTTAGTTTTTAAAATATGCTTTGTTTTTTTAGATGATGGTGCATAAGAAAGACTATTTTTTTTGTTAATGTGGCATGCTTTATTGATTATGAATGAGAAAAAGTTATAATATATGTTTTTGCTTACTTAGATGATTAATGAATGAATAGTATGAGACTTGAGATCCTTTTTTCTAAGGCTTAAATTGTTATCTAAGATTTTTATTACTATACTTATTGTAGTTATCCTTAGCTTCATGTTTATGACTAAAATATGTTTTAAATCCTTTTCATATAAACCAAACCTTTTATGCTCACTCTTAAAAAAAATTCATAAATACTTCTTTTTTATGTTAATTTTTACAAAGTTTACCTGCGTAGGCATTCCAAGGTTTATATTCTAATATTTCTAAAAAGAAAAGTCCAAAAAACGTGTTTTCATCATATTACATACATATTAGGTTTTATAACTTATTTATAAAATCTATTGAGGTTTAACCCAAATTAAAAGGTTTTTATGGACTGACATTCCAAAACCCTTTTAAAAAAATCTTTGTTTTTCAAACCGTATAAAAAAATGCTTTATTATTTACTCGTAATGTTTGAGAGATATAGATTCATATAAAGTTATTATCTCAAACGTTACTGAGGGATAACACCTTTGTTTTTCTTGTTTTCAAAACATATATTCTTTTCAAATTTCAAGCTTTTAAGTCTAATATTCATTAATGGCATGTAAGTGTCAATATTAATTTTGATGAGTAAGTCCAAAGCATTTGCATCACTAAATCCTACCTCCAAGTAGATCAACTCATATTGGTTATTGTTTGGATATTTAGAACTGCGACATTAAAAACCTCATTTTACAAAATAATGTGAGTGAACCATGATATTATAGGAAATAGAACTTTAAAAAGTCAGTATCCAAGGTTTGTTGTTGCATTATGAAAATATTTAGCGATAACTCATTTTAGGTCTTGGGCTAGGTTTAATGAGCCTAATAAAGGCTCACTCAATGATTTATTGACATGATTTGATAGACTGTTAATAGTCACAAGTTGTAATCGAGAGCAAATGGTTGTCGATATGTCAATTTACTAAGCAATTAAGAGTGGCAAAAATGATCTGGACTTTAGAATGGATAGAGTTGAACCCACTTATTCATTTAAAATTTAACTCATAACAATAGACATATTCTCACCCATGTATAGATCACTGGTACTAGGTACAACAAACCATTAGGAATAAAAGACAAGTAACAATACAACTTATCTCATTTATGATACTTTAGGGTGATAATATTTTTTCTTTAACATAACCAATCTCTTACCTTAGAATCTTGAAGACCAGTTAAGATTCCTAGTAACCATAATACTGGGTGACCACTCCTTTTTATAACATAAGACCTTTTCCCCTTCACAATATAAAAAATGCATTTTTCATTTCCAAGAAAAAGAGCGAGGTTCACGATGTCGGGTGCAATAAAATGGTGACACTATTGGGGAGTTTAGGACTAAGCTTTATTTTTTTATTGTTAAATGTTTGTTGTGCTTGTTTACCTTCTGCTTTAATTTTTAGCATGCATTCTATTTTTTTCTTTTTGTCTTGTATATATTGGATAAGGACTCATGCCTTCATATAATACCATTTGAGAACAAACACCCTAACTTTAGGTGAGGTGAGGAGTAGCAGTATCCTTGTGCTCTTGGCCTAAGTTAGATCCTAATTATTGACTATATCTTATTACACTTTTATTCATATTTTTTATTTTTGATCTAATCATCTTGGATCTCAAACTATATCAAGAACACTAATTATATCACCAAAGTCCTCAAAATATGCTCATAAATAATTATGCAATTTAAGGAAAATAAAAACTAAAGCATATGCATATTAACTCATAGATATATCATTATAGAGAGATTTATTATATTTATGCATCTAATTTTAAAAATTTAGTATTGTTATTACATAATTAAGTGAAAATACATTCAATCCTGATTTTAGTCATATTATACCTAATCTATGATAACAAAAGTAAAATAGGATGAGGACTACTCATGACGTGAATAAAATGACCCTAAAAATGCAACAAGTCAATATGAGTAATAAAATAATTATAAATAATACATATTACATTGGAAAATATCATTATGTTCTCTTTTCTTGTTTCCACCTCACACTTTAGGAATAATTAACCAAGATTATACTAATGTCAAATCACTAGTATTAATTGTTATCTTTCCTTAGATAGCTAACTCATATTTTGAAAAGATGTTGATATCAAGGTGTCCCCTTGATATCATTAACTGTTTCTAGTTCTCAGGAGTAGCTAATCAAGTATATTTTCTTCTCCTAAATCCATTAGAGGGTTTTATGCCAATGCTAATAAATCTCATTTGCATCATTAGTCTCATTTACCCAAGAGGCCGAGATCGACTAATCAAAATCAAAATAATGTTGATATCAATGAAATCCATCAATATCATTAGTTATCTGAAATCGGAGTCCCTAATCAAGTCCTTTTAGATACTTTAATTTATCCATCGGTAATGTCAATGTCAAGAATCATTTGACATCATTAGCCTTTATTTCCAAGAGTAGCCAATCAAGTTCAATGTAATACCGGTGTCAATATAATTCATCGATATCATTAGCTATTTGAATTTGGAGTAGCTAATCAAGTTCTTTCAGATACTTTAATTTGTCCATCGGTAATACTGATATCATAAATCTCTTGATATCATTAGCCTCTATTTACATGAGTAGCTAATCAGGTTGTTTATCTATATTCTTTATTTTCCTCTATTATTCATTTGTTCATTTGTTTCATATATCAATGCAAAGATAAAATGGGTAAATTCTAACAATGTTAAAAAAAAAAAGCAATAATTTAACAAGTTATAGGTGTTATACACCTACCTATTGTGTTCGAAGTCCCCACTCCGGCTCGAGTTGGTGGCCTAGTTGCCAAAGTATCCCTTATAAATCAATTTACCCATTGATTAACACTATTATTTGTAAATTAAAAAAAATCAATTGTATAGTTCTCAAATTAATCATAATAACATTTAAAAGAGAGATATACGACCGTCTCTAAGAGCTTCACATCATTCAACTTTTTGTTGTATTAAAATTTCTTAATTCTAAATTTTCATCTCAATATCCAAACATAACTAAACACATTAGTCTTATAACTTTATCTTTAGGTTCTTTATTAAAAACTTTTCTTATAGAAAATTTTAAATCATGCATAATCATCTTATCAAGCTTTTATCTTTATCCCATTCACTTTAGATTCTAATTAGATTGTACAATATCCCTTGACACAATCCTTATACTAATTAAAATACAACTCAACTCAACTAAACTCTCTCTCAATCAAACAACATGTCAAAATCATTCTAACCCTTAAATAACCCTAAAGAACCTAAAAAAAACCAAGAAGTAAACCCACAATTTCATTTTAAAATATATTCTAATCTATATTGTACGATAATGTATCTTTTGATCCCTAATTGTTTTTAAGAAATAAACCCACAATTTCATTTTTAAGTGAAAAGTAAATAAAAATAATTAAAAAACTAAACCAAAGCTAAGAAAAAAAATTGATTCAATTTGCTTTATGATGCACACTTGAGAGTAACTAGTAATATCATATTAATTACTCCATTTAGCTCACTTTGTAAAAGAAATTAATCGACACGTGTAGGAAAGAGAAAATTAAATCCATAACCCATCAAAAGTGACAAGTATATCTCCATATATGTTTTCTTTCTTCTATTTGTATTTATCTCTTTCTTTAGAGAAAGCCTAATGGAGTAGCTAATAAGATGTCACAAATTACTCTCTAAGCACCATAAAATTACTCGAATGTTACCACTTTGAGTTTGAGGGGGAAAGTTATAATATTATGCATTTATCCTAAAATATATGTTATGATTATAGAACTGACTTGATGTTATTTATAGCATATAAAAGAAATAAAATTAAAATAATTAAAATCACATATTATTAAATAAATTAATGTAGAAAATAAAGCAAAGCTTTATACCTTTATCACTAGAAAATTAAGAATAAAAAAACATGTTTAATGTAGTTTTGTGATATAGAGATGTTTAAATCATCATTATCATACTATCACAAGATAAAGATGACTAGGCTAAAGTATGAGTTGTGTTATTTTCTTGAGATGATACAACTTATCTATAAAATTAATCTAATATAGCCAGAACTATATTATATGTCATCTCAAGGATATAATAGCTCAACAATCTATGTTGTAGCTTTAAAAGTGTGACTATTTATAAAGCGAGAAGCTCTCGTAAAGTAACATTTACATTGATAATATATTTTAAAGTATGATAGTTTACTTTTGAGAACACTAATAGAACAATCAAAATTTGATTTTTCAATCACATGGAATATATTTCAAGGTATCCAACAATGCCTTTTTAATACATAGGCTAAACAAATGGATATGAGCATAATTATTTTTCATGGTATCATATCATGTAGTGAAACCGCTAGTTGCTAGTATTAATTATCTAATGGTTTTAGAGGTCAATGGTGCGTAACACAATGATGAATCTAAACACTAAACTAAGAGAAGAAAGTAGCCAAGGTAGAAGCAAAAAGAACCAAAGAACAAATATGTTACAAATCATTACTCTATAAAAGCAGAAGACCTTGCAGGAAACGAGGAATGCAAGTCCAAGTTAAAGCCTTTGATTCCTTTTTACAAATCACTTCTCTTCCCTTTTAAATAGCTGAATCCAAAATAAAAAAGAAGAAAAGAGAAATAGAAACCATAGTGATGTGGTCTCTAGGGAAGGAGGGGAAATAGAGAGGTGAAAAGGAAAAATAATTAGAAAGCCGTAATTGAAGGAATAAATAATATATAGTTGTGGCCTAAATTCAATTAGGGTTTGAAGATGCATTGCAATTTCATGTTGCTCATCAAACTCCTCGGTCTCACCCCACCACCAACCATGACAAAAGCTAAACAAAGATGCCCTCTTATTTCTCTCATCATCCTAGTAAAAAAAAAAAAGAACAAAACCCATCAACATAAGCTAAGGAAAAAAAAGATGTAGAGAAATATCAACCATTATGTAAAAATAAAAATAAAAACTCATCTCCATAAACCAAAAGATATAGACCAATGAAAAAAATGACAACTTCTAATGTGAGAAAAGAGAGTATGTGTTGCTAGTGTAGACATGAAAGGAAAGAAAAAAAATAACCCACGCTGAGAAAAAAAGACAAATAAACTAACATGTCTTTACTTGCCTAACAGAAAGAGAAGAAAACAAAAAACCCTAACTATCCTTCTAACACAACTAAATTTCTTAAATGAAAAGGGGTAAAAAGGTAATTACACAGTTAAATAAAAAAAATCTTAGCTTTTTTATCTTCTTTTTTTAATTTTAATATGAAGATGAGAGATAAATGTTAGCAGTGTTATTAAATCATGTATGGTTTCATAAGAAAACTTGACGGTGCAAAATCTTTGGTTAGGTTTGAAAAAAATTAAGAAGATATTTTATTTGGTCAAATCTCATAAATCTAATCAAAACTTGATTGATTTAATTAACTTGATCTGATCTAATTTAAACCTGATCAAATTAACTTATTGTTTATAAAAAGTCAAAATGATATCATATTAATTTTTCATTAAAAAAGAGGTTAACTTGATAATGCAAGCTTTGATTAAGTCAGATCTTAAATTAAATTTGATAAATATAAATACGGCTTATATTGAGTTCCATGTTGCACTCCACAAACATTTAACGGAAGATAAGTGAAGTAAGCTTTAACTACCCTACAAAAAAAAAGCAAAGAGTTGAATTTGATGCCTCATTATTATTTTTATAAAAGCATACTCTTTATTTGACCTTTTTTTTATATAAATTTATAAAGCAAACTTTATTAATTATGTTTTATAATATTTATGCTATATATATTACTATTTTATTTATATTGAACAATAAATAGTACTTGAATAATGGATACCCGTATAAAAATCCTAAAGATAAAATATAAATATCTAATTTTTATGTATATTGAATAATTAGTGTGGTATGAATGTAATATAAACTTGATTTGCGAATACACATTGCCATGTTTTTCTATTAATTTGTGCTAATGTAAACTAGAAAACTCAAGTGTCCAAGTTTAACACATGCATGAAAAGCTCATAATTGAAAAACAAAATGTTGAGTAGTCTTTGTTTTTAAATAAAATTTCATATATTTATGCGCCCACTAAAATTTAAAATTGATGATAATATTGATTTGAGTTATAAATAAATGTATTCAAAAAATTAGTTTTTTGTTTCATTAAAAAAGTATAATACACACATGTATTTTTAAGTATTTAAATAGTAGTGTTATCATTACCAGCTCAATCAACCTAATAAAACCAAAACTTGAATGATCTAGAATTAGTTTAGATTGGGTTATTAGTTTAGTTGTTTGTAACATTAATTTATTCAAAACCACTTAATTTGATTAGATTTTTAGAAACTCGTTTAATCATCACTCAAAAAGTCAACCATGCGAAGCAAATATATATATATATATATATATATATATATATATATATATATATATATATATATATATATATAAAGCAACCCGTTAAAAAACTAATTACATGTTTTGCAAAATGAATCAAGCTCAAATCTTAAAAACTCAAAGCAAGGTTTCTAAACAAGAATAAGGTAAATCTAGTTTTGTTTAAGAATGAAGATTATAGAGCAAAACTTTTGGGAAAACAAGAAAGAAAGAAAGAAAAAGAAAGTGGTAACAAGTATGGATGAGAAATTATCAATGAGAAGGATGTGATTACATTGTTCAGAGGAGATAGAATATTGAAAGTTGTAGCAAAAAAGCAATTGGATATATTGTAGCGGCTACCCTTAAAATGAACTTTTTGAAAGTTTAGAACCCTAGTTATCTTACAAGATAACTTTTTCAAACTAACTGCATCCCCATTTACCATGTAAAATAGAGATGCCTCCTCCTTTACTTGTGCTTGGAATAATTTTAGGGGAGAAAAAAAATTAAAAGAGGTTAAGATTTTATCACAAAAGAGAGAAGAGAAGTTAGAGGTTGAGATTTGATCCCAAAAAAGTAACTTTTCACCTCTATTTACTTATGTTTCAAATAATTTTAAAGGAAGAGAAAAAAAATTAAAAGAAGGTTGAGATTTAACTATAGTTTTTAAATCCAACTTGGAGACCGACTTGGGAGAAGTATCGGGTCATGATTCAAGTGATTTGACCCAGGTCAACTCTATTTTTTACTTTTTAAAATTAAAAATGATATTGTTTTAGAAAAAAAGTTAACGGGTTTTGACTAATTTTTTTCCTGATTGATCGAGTCACAAATTAACCGTGAACCATATTTTTACTATAACTTTACTAGGTATAAGTCACAAGTTAACTTGTTAGGTTACATGAGGTTTTAAAATAGTGTATTTGACTTCAAAATTGAGGTTACATGTTAACTTGTAGAATGAAGGATAAAGAAGTTTTAACAGAGGAAACGAAGCTTTTATGATCCTTCGAAACTTTTGTTTTTTAATCTAATGATTCCTTTATTCTTTTTTTTCATTTACTTTTCATTTTGAACAACAAGATATATATTATTTAATTTTTATGATTATATTTAGCTTAAAATTTGATTTTATCTTTATTAATATCCAATTTATAATTTTTCAAAAACTATCTAATATCCTTAATATTTCACCTTTAACTTCTTCTTATTCTTTTACATTCTTAACAGTTTCTTAAGATACACTCTTAATATTTTTTTCTCTAAATCTTTCCATACTACCAGCACAAATCTCATACATGGGTGGGATTTTTTTATGCGAACTTTGTGATCATGTGGTAACGTAACCCATAATCAAGATTGAAATCTAATCCTGGAAAGCTGAAAAGGGTTTAATAGGAGTGTAACACAATGAAAATTTTTTTCAATGCACCAATATTATTGGAATTAAACTGAATGAAGCCACGAAGTCAATTAATATTTGATAAGTCGGTTTAGTTCTTTCAAGAATCAAAGAGTGCAAAAATCACTCTCAAACACAAGCTGAAAATTCGGAATGACATTATTCAATCACTATAATTTATAAGGTATTGGATGTTTGGTAGCGTACAAGTTCAACTTTTCCACCAATTTAATACTGGCTATATTAGTTCAAATACCACCATCTATGATTAAGCTCTATACCTTATTTTAAACATGACATCTCGTGTAGAATATGTTCTCACTTTTACTTTCTAAATCATTAACCTTGACATGCATATACAGTGCTCTTCTTACCACAAATGCCTCTTTCTCAACCGATACTCAACACAAACATCATCAACATCCTTCAATGGTGGAATCTTCTCCTCTTCATCCTCCCCATCGATCTCAACCTTATAATTAGCTTTCATAACTATGACTCTTTTTTTAAAACACTATAAAGCAACAAGATCAAAACTCAAACAAAGAAAACATTTATTGTCACAGTTACGAGAAGTAGGAGTAACATTGTAACCTTTAACAATGATTGAGGTGTCTTTCTTTTCTCTAGGGTATTTGACCTTACCCTCCTCACTTGGCTTTTCCGAATGATACCTTTCCATTTAAGTCGTTTCTCCACCTTCATGACCATATGCATCATCTCCTCTTCACGACCATATACACCATCTCTTTCAACTCCACATAATGATACAACTGCACAATATGAGCTATATCATGATTAAGTTTATTCATGAATCTAGCCATAGAAGTTTCCTTATCCTCCTTAACATTAGCTCAAATCATAACAAGTTTCATCTCCTTGAAGTACTCATCAATACTTTTTATTCCTTGACTCAAATTATGCAACCTTTGATATAATTCTCTATAATACTGGCCATAAATAAATATCCTTTTCATAAATGATTTCATCTCATCCTATATATCAACTTACCTCTATTTCTCTTATGGTTTGTCACTAACTGATCCCATTACAAAATGACATGGTCAGTAAAAGCAATCACAGTAAGCTTGACTTTCTAAGGCTCCATATAATTGTGACACTAAAAAATCCACTCTATCTTCTTCTCTCATTTTAAATAAACTTCTAGATCATTCTTCCCCTGAAAAGTCATTTAATATTATGTTTGATTGAAAATTATGTTTTATGATTTGTTTTGATTTGCTTTTTATTAGGTTATCTCAACCTCATGACCTGATAATAATACCTAATATGCTAACCCGAGTTGACGTAGCTTTTTTTTTTTGGAATTCCTTTAATTAAAATTTCATTGTTTAACATTGGGTCCGACAAGGATGATTGAAAATTGAGTTTCATAATTTATTTTGATTTTCTCTTTATGGGGTTATCTCAGTCTCATGATCAAAGTTGTAGATTTAGCAGGTTTAACCCGGATTAAATTAGGTCATTTTATATTTTCTTTCTATTATGTTATTTCGGTTTGATGATCTAGGTCATAGGGTTAGGGGATTAACTCGGGTAGTTTTTTATTTTCCTTTTTTAATTGATTTTTTAATCACATCTTTTAATATTGAGCTGATTGGGGATTGAAATTTATAATTTGTTTCTATTTGCTTTCCATGAGGTTATCTTAATCTTATAACTCGGGTCACAGGTTTGACAGATTAACTCAGGTTACTTTTTTAGGTCATTTCTTAATTGATTTTTTTTTTAATTTCATTCTTCTAGGTTGATTGAGAATTAAGCTCTATAATTTATTTTGATTTTTTTTCAATGTAATTATCATATTCTCATAACTCGAGTCACAAATTTGACATGTTAACTCCAGTTGACTCACGCCAATACAACATATTGTTATCTTAATATTAAAAAAAAAACATCATCTTGAATTTATTTTTTACTCAAACTATATTTTTACTGGTTGAATGAATTGTTTTTAGACCCACAAAGTCAATCTGGTTATATTGAGTCAACCAGGTTATATCAAATCAACCCTTATACCCTTATATGATTTAAATTTTTTCTCCTAAAAAATATGCAATATCTATATATTTTTTTATATTAAAAAAATTAATCTGACTATTGCAAGATAGCATACATCACTAATCTAGTAAGTTTCTATTTAGAATTGCGGTACAACTGCTTTTTTAAATTTTATTATGATGTTTTGAAGGCCCTGAAAGGACAAGTCGCCGACCTAGAGAACTTGTCCCATGAACCCAACCCCAACTATCTTCCTCACTCCTAGTTCTGCCTAGCTGAGCTTCTAAACCCAGAATATCGTATAGTATATACAGAAGACACATTTCTTTGTTTATATATATATATATATAAACACACTGCATACCTGATTAATTTTTTGCCCATATGAAAAAAATATTTTTGCCATATCATTTTTTTTAAAAAAATCTAAGAATTTAATAATTAAAATATATTATATGTGTTGTTAGAGCAATGACTCAAAAAACATTTATTAGGGGTAAAACTAAAAAAATTATTAATTTTATAAATTATTCTAAATAAAAAAATTATAACAAAAAGAATAAAAACAAAATTTGAAAGATAACAAATCTTAAAAGCTGATTTGATTTTTTTTAAAGACTAACACAAAAATCAAGTAAGAGAGAAGGATAAAAAAAGGTCATACGCGCCAAACTAACAACAATTATGTAACACATGTCGTTTTTATGTGGAAGGGATGCCTAGTTGTTTCGGTCGCCACCTTAGAAGCAAGGTTTTGGTTACTAGACGGTGTCACATGTGTCATCCAAACCCGACCCGATGGACATTGTTCACGTGTTTTTTTTTTTAATATTTTATTTATTTATAAGATTACACTGCTATAAATAACCAAATATAAAAGACAAAACTCTTTAAAATTTAAAAATAATGATATAATTTAACTGTTTTAAAATAAATAAAAACTAAAAAGTCTTTGATCAAAGTTTCATATTTTTTTATCACTATACAATAAAAATACAAATAAACTATTTAACCCCAAAGCTAAATGATTTTGCCAATAAAGTGCAAAATCGTAGTACCACCGTGGAAATTTCTTTTAACGTTTGTTTTGTGTGTGTGTGTGTGTGTATTACAGCCTGTACTCTTTAATCTGTTAGAATTCAATTATCATTAATCGATGGACAGGTTTGGAGGGGTGCATGGCTTTGGCAGCGGTGGTAGTGATGAACGGAGGGCTCTTCTTAGTCGAGGAGTAAGCTTCTTTTATTTTTTTGACCATTCCATATTGTTTTTGTTTCATTTCATGCATGTTTGCAGCCTCTAGGTAGTCCATGATACCATTTCTGATATGTTCTGCTCATCGTTCTTGAGAAGTTTTGGAGTTTGGGTTGATTAATTATATATATTGTCAATTGATTGTGCTTGGATTGTTCAAGATGTTTTCAGATTTAAACGTAGTCATCATCATGTTTCCATATACATAATTGATCAAATTAACAAAAACGGCACTTGGGTCGATTTCTTGTACTTACCAAGTGTTTGTTATTTTGGATCTTAGTTTTCACATGACCTCTTATGATTAGGTGTTTCTTTAGATTTTTTTTTAAATTATTATTGCTTGCTTACATTTCGGAATTATCTTATCCATTTACTTTCTATGTTTCTTGAATTCTTGTGCTTGCAAAGGGAGGAAGAAAGAGAAATGATGCATCTGAGGATAGTCAGTTCACAGACCTTGAGCATGGAGATGCAGTGCCAGTAAGTGCATTTCCTGTTAGCTGCTTCAGCTTCAAGTCCTTGCAGTGTTGTTGAGTTGAGTGTTTAGATGCCAACTTTATTCATGAAATTTTCAGGCTGCAAATGTGGGATTTGGTCGAGTGCTTTCACTGGTAAGTCTCCTTATGGTGTTTCTTGCTGAAAGTATAATATTATTGCTACAAATTTAGATTTTACCAAGCTTGTCTTGTCACATTACAGGCAAAGCCTGATGCAGTAAAGCTGATAATTGCTACGCTAGCTCTCCTGATTGCTTCCACATCAAGTATACTGATTCTGCGTCTTTTTGTGATTCTAGATTCTCTGTTGTGTTTACAATGATTTCTCTGGTTTTCAGGCGTGTATTTTTTGCCTTATGATCATAACATTTGGATTTCTCATGCTGCAGCCAAAGTTTGGTGGAAAGATAATAGACATTGTGTCGGGAGATATAGGAACACCTGAACAGAAAGCTGAAGCTTTACATGCTGTCAACAACACCATACTAGAGATCTTTCTGATTGTCATAACTGGGTAGGACTGGTGTTTCCCTTGGCCTTTAGATTCTTTTACTTTTTTTTATAGTAAAAGGTTTACTTCATCCCGTTGCTTCCCAGATGTAAAACCTGCTTCTTTCTGCTTCCTTACCATATTTCACGGCAAAAACTGCCAGGGAATATGTACAATAGTACTATCTTTTTGCATTGGCAGTCTGGCTGTAATTGTTTCATCTATTACTTGACGAGATTCATGAAAAGTAATGCAGCATTAATCAAATTATTCACATGATGATTTTTGTGGATTTTCAAGGGGTTTATTAATCTTTATCGATTGTTTCTTCATTTAGTTCAGTTTGCACAGCACTCAGGGCATGGTTGTTTTCTTCCACTAGTGAAAGGGTGGTGGCTCGGTTGAGAAGCAACTTATTTGCTCACCTTATTAACCAGGTAAAAGATTAGTTCCTTCTAGTGTTTTCCCTAACTCATTATGCTCTATCAACTACTAAAGAGCAGGTATATTCTTTTCTACTTTCTCATCTATTTGGTATGTATTGTTGTTAACAGTGGTTGGTGAATTTTGCAGGAGGTGGCCTTCTTTGATGTAACTAAAACTGGAGAGTTACTGAGCAGGTTATCCGAAGATACCCAGATCATAAAAAATGCTGCAACCACAAATCTTTCTGAGGCCCTAAGAAATGTGTCAACTGCAATCATTGGTCTTGGCTTCATGTTTGCTACATCCTGGAAGTTGACGTGTAAGCATTTAATCATTGGATTGGCAGTACACGAACCTCATTTTTTCCATGAGCCCATGGTGCTCATCATGCGCGTTTTTTTTTTTCATTTACTTTCAGTGTTGTCTTTGGCTGTTGTACCGGCTATTTCTGTTGCTGTACGTCAATTTGGCCGCTTCCTTTGTGAACTTTCTCACAAGACTCAAGCTGCTGCTGCTGCTTCTGCTTCAATTGCTGAGGTATATTATTGCCAACAAAATTTAGATTTTCAGTAGTTGAATGTAGAAAATTGATGAGGGATAACATAATCCATTGGTCAATATTTCTTAAAATGATAGTCTGAAGAATTTTCACAAGAGTTACTAGTTAGGAACTGCTAAATGATGAGCAAGATGGTATAAACAGGGTCATATATATATAGAAGGTTTCCCACTACTATAGTTCATTTTCTTATAATTGTGTTTGCTGGTGAACCTAAATGGGTAAGTCTACAAATCTGATACTGTGATGCAGATGAAGTGCCCAGCTAGAGGCCAGTTAAATGCCTTTTCCTGTAAATGTTGTTGAACGTGTAAATTGATGTAAAATTATGCTGAAGGGTTATGCATAATGTGGGTAAATGCTAATATCTTGAAGGGAAATTATACCTCATAACTGATATAGAGGCAAGTTTTTAATATGATAACTTTCAATTTTTCTTTCTTTGTTGGTGTGAAAATTTAGTATGATTACAACAATGCAAAGGGTTTGCTTGTGCATTACATGCCGAAATGCTATTAAATTTTGTATGATTACAGTGATGCAAACTGTCTACTGTTAAAGTTACATTTGGAAATCACATGTGAATTATATGACTGGTGCTTAGGAATCTTTTAGTGCTATACGGACAGTCAGATCTTTTGCACAAGAAAGTTACGAGATTTCACGTTATTCTGAGAAAGTTGATGAGACATTGAAGCTTGGACTTAAGCAAGCTGTAAGTTCCCTTGTGTTGTTTGATATCCTCTTCAACGTCACCTGAACATACTTTCTCACTCGCTGCCCTGTCCCACCCCACACAAACCCAAACCAAAAAGGAAAAAATAATGAACAATAAAAAAAACTCTGTCCTTGTTTATGTGGATCTTTTGATCTAGCTATTTATCGTACAGAAAGTGGTTGGGGTCTTCTTAGGAGGTCTCAATGCAGCATCAACCCTTTCAGTGATCGTAGTGGTGATATATGGAGCTAATTTAACAATTACAGGTTCTATGACCGCTGGTGCTCTTACATCCTTCATGCTCTACAGCCTCACAGGTAAATGGATGCAGGGATACCATTTTTCATCTAATGAAATTATAATCTAATTTAGGAAATCTATTTTTGATGGTATCATATTATCAATATTGAAATCTCTCAAGTCCAGTTTGATTGACTTGTAGCAACTAATTTCACTTGCAGTTGGCAGCTCTATATCTGGATTGTCAGGATTGTACACTGTGGCAATGAAAGCTGCAGGATCCAGCAGGCGGGTTTTCCAGCTTCTAGATCGTGTCTCATCCATGCCAAAGTCAGGGAACAAGTGTCCTTTGGGGTTACTCATGGGATTCTCATTCTTCTAATATGCCTGTGAATGATTCCATGAGTTAGTCATGCTTGTTGATAATTGGAATAAAAAATGAAATTGGTGACAGCGATGCACAAATATGCAGTAAACTTACAATTATGAGAGTGCCAGTTGGGTTACCGTTACTTGTCTGTGGAGTCTGGACTAAACTATGATCATCCACCATTCTTGCTTTCTGTGAAGCAATTGAATATGAAAGAAATTATGAACTTCAGTAGTTTGCACGCAGTTTTTCTTTGTCTAAACAAATTTACTCTTTCAAAACTCTCAATTCCATATCATGATTACAGTTTCTCAATCATGACAGCACCATATCATCTTGCCCACCCCCTACCTACCTCTCTTTTTGCTGAGGTTTATATGTGATAAACAAGTATCACGCAGCCAAACCAAAAACTCATAAAATCCACGCATTTTGTGACTTCAAAACCAGAAAGAATCTCATAACTGATTATTGGTTTTCCTTGTATTCTAGTGAACAGGATGGGGATGTGGAGTTAGATGATGTCTGGTTTGCCTATCCATCCCGCCCCAACCACATGGTTCTCAAGGTGATTAGCTTCCTCTAACTACCTCTTAGAAGTTATTGTCTGTTCATACTGTTCTGATGATAAAACACAATACAATCTTTCAATTACAGGGAATAACATTGAAACTGCAGCCTGGCTCAAAAGTTGCTCTTGTTGGCCCTAGTGGAGGAGGAAAAGTAATATTTATGTATTTTTATTTTTTTTTAAGAAAAAGAAATATAAGTTCCTAAGCTGCTTCAGTTTATAATACTTGCCATTCTAATTGAAGAAGTACTTGCGAACTAAGTTTGAGTTTTGCAACATAAGGCAGAGTGTCATATTTATATTATTTTGCTTGTTTCAGACCACAATTGCAAACTTGATTGAAAGGTTTTATGACCCAATTAAGGGAAAGATTCTCCTAAATGGGGTTCCTCTGGTAGAAATATCACACGAACATCTACACAGAAAGGTAATTTTCATTTTCCGTTTGCATGTCAATGATCCAAAATTTTTTTTTGGTATAATCTGTTTCTCCCTGACATAAAATGCTTGTATAAATTTTAGATTTGCTTGGCTAATTTTTTGTTTCATAACTTGGTGCTTTTATGGTCTAGAGGTTTTTCTGTACATAATAAACTCAGCCTTTTATTATACTTGTACAGATCAGTATAGTGAGCCAGGAGCCTGTTCTTTTCAACTGTTCTATAGAGGATAACATCGCCTATGGGTGTGAGGGTAAAGTCAGCAGCATGGATATAGAAAATGCAGCAGTAAGTTTCTACCTCTCGAAAACTGCCACACAATCCCTCTTAATTAAACATTCAGCAGTAGCTAATGTAATTGTGATATTGCAGAAAATGGCCAATGCGCATGATTTCATTGCAAACTTCCCAGATAAATATCAAACTTTTGTAGGAGAACGTGGGGTAAGGCTTTCAGGGGGTCAGAAACAGAGGGTAGCAATTGCTAGAGCCCTACTGACGAATCCAAGGATTCTCCTCCTTGATGAAGCCACAAGTGCTCTGGACGCCGAAAGTGAATATCTAGTGCAGGTCAGTTTACATTTCAAGTCTTTGTTTTAGTTTCTTACAAGGTTTTTCTAAAAACTTGATACCATTTATTTGTCACATAAATTTTTTACATGCTCTCATGGTGGAAATTTTGCAGGATGCCATGGATTCTCTAATGAAGGGAAGGACTGTTCTAGTTATAGCCCACAGGCTATCAACTGTCCAAAGTGCAGACACTGTAGCAGTTGTTTCTGATGGTCAGATAGTGGAGAGGGGCTCTCATGGAGAGCTCCTTAGCAAGGATGGGGCCTACACTGCGTTGGTGAAGAGACAGTTACAAGGACCCAAAACAGATGTCATAGTTTAAAACCCTTAAATATGGACCACGAACGTTTTGGTGAAACCATGAAGCTCTGTAATAAAATCTTCCTTCATGATATTGCATTCAATGCTACGCCACTGATTTGTTGTTCTGAAAGCCAATGCTATCATCAGTAAAGCTTGTTAATGTATCGAATCCTTCATGGAAGAGTTCCAAGCTGTTTGATGAACCTAGTGAGGATATCCTTATGATCAAGTCCTGATCATTTCTGGTACTTTCGAATAATAGAGGAAAGTCAGAGGAGCGGCTTAGCCAAGATAATCCATGGATGTCAAGCATCTCATTTTTGCCTCTATGGGCATTGTGTGATCATCTTTGGAAACTGTAGGCAAGTTGAGAGAGTTCAGCACGATTTGGCTTGGCATATCAAGGAGACAAATTGACCAGTTAAAAATTATTCGAGAAAATGCTGTCATCATCTTCGTATTGCTCTTCTGCTGCAATCCTAGTTATCAAGTTCGGTGGGAAAGAGATTATCACTTGAACTTTAGAACATAAATAGAACATAAAGCGAAGTTTCGCAAACTTAGCGACAAATAGTTTTTGAAATATAAGTAGTTTAATTTGTACAACATCATAACCCTTTCTGAAACTGAACAAATACAAAATATTATTCGACACCCAGAAAAAAGAGAGAAAATCCAAACAAACAGATAGATGGATCAGTAGTGTATCAAGGTACTCACAATCGTGACAGTTAATACAAGACATTAGCGAGTCATTGACACGCTCAGTTAAGGTATTGACCTACTGTCTCCAAGCCAGGCAAATCGGCAGATGTTTCAGAAAAAAGTAGAGGTTAGGATACTCGAACCTGCATGAGGTTGGATGGATAAAAAAAAGGGGGCAAGTTTCTGTGAAGGCTTCCCTGGGAATCTGACATTTTCAAACAGTATTAAACAAAATAATCCCATTTCTCAAAATTTACCTTGCTTGTAGCTGTACTTCACATATCATGGCGGTCATTGCCTGCCCTGTTCGCGTCACATTTTAATAATCCAGTCCTGAGTAAGAAGTTCCAGTGCATGATGGTTGAGAGCTGCAAGAGCACACCAATCTGCATGATCAGTTGAAAATCAACTTCAAGAATAACTTGAACAATTTCTGTGCTTCACAGCTTATAACAACCTGTGAATTGTCAACCAAATATTTTGCTGAATTGCTTAGCCATCATCCATAATTAATTAAACAAACCTCCAGAGCCCAAAGTACATGCACATGCTAGCCAGTCCACACATAAAATTTTATATGCACGAGTCTCTCTTGACTAAATATTTCCACTAATGAACTGGAATTCCTTGTGTGCTGTCCAGGCATTCTGAAAATTGGGTATCGAGTGCCAATCCGATGATTTTGAGAACCATATTTTTCTAACAAAGTCCCCCCATCATGCATCCAGAGAACAACAGGCCAAATACAATTGAACAAATTTTCCATCGCCTAAAATTACAAGAACAAGAGTCCACTCAACTGCACCCTAAGCTGCATATAGCAAATCATCCTTCTTTGCTAAACAAGTCCTTCTATGATAGACTTCATGTTCTTCACATCTTCTTTCGAGTCAGGATCCCTTTGTTGGGCCATCTCTGCTAAACAAGTCCTTCCATGAAAGACTTCATGTTCTTCACATCTTCTTTCGAGTCAGGATCCCTTTGTTGGGGTTTCAAAAGCTTCCATAATCCAGCCGGATGTTGGTTTTTAACTTGAACATCACCTGAAAACCTTCCAAACATTTTTTCACATTCTGGATATGGCTTAACATAAAGATTATAGAATCTAAGCCTACTTAGCTTGATCATGGCCTTCAATCCTACCTCATCACCAAGTCCACCTTTTGCACGCAAATACTCTATTACCTTATATCGAGGAACAACCTGCTTCTCAAAACTCACACCCAGATACTCTGGAACATCAACCAAACAACCGACATTCAATCCCACTGTTTTCACTATAAAATCAATCTTCTTCTCAATGTCATCTATTTCATATAAAATTACCCTTGGCTCTTTCCACAATATCTTAAAAGCTTCTCTGCGAATCAACCGATATTTGCATAAGCAGTCGACTCTAAGTTTCACTTCAAACCCAGCTCTAAATGCTCCCTTACTAAAAATCTTCAATTTGATCGGTTCTCGACATTTCAAAGACCTAATCAAGTCCAAACACCTCGAGAGTTCACCTACTTCCATACCGAGAATCCGAGGCTCTCTAATAATCTCTTTCCTAACCAACTCTTCACTAAAACCCAAATCCTTAAACTCATAGAGCAATGGCATTAGCCTATTTTCAATTCCAAACCCTAAAACCTCAGGAAATGAATTGAAAACGCGGTCAACTCCATCTCTAGGAATTCCAATTGCCATCAAGAATTGAATTCTCCTATGTATTTCGCATTCCTTCAAAGCAATCACTCCAGGAAAACCCTCTAAAACCCTCCTCGTAGTACTTTCACTAAACCCTAAACCCTTCAAAACCTTCAAAGTCTCATTAAACCTATCTGGGTCAATCTGGAATTTCTTAGAATGCTCCAAAACAGTTTTGATGAGCAATGGAGGAACACCCAAATCTGCAAATTTTGACAAACCAAATTCCCATCTCTTCAAGAAATCAAAGTCCAACACCCCGGGACAGTCAATGATCAAAGAAACAACGGATTTATGTGGAATCTTGAAGGATGATGTGAGCATACCAAGGGATTTCTCCGTATCATGTAAATTGGAATTCAAAAGAAAATGATTTCGAGAAAGGAAAGTTTGTAGCTGAGAGGGAGGGAAACCGTACCTCTGAAGGAGAGTGGAGAGGGAAATTTGCTTCCTGTAGAGGGATTGATTTGAGGGCAAGAAACGGGGTTTTGGTTTAAAGGGTGCTGGTGCGGATGCAGTGAGGTGATGAAGAGTTTCTGTTGGTCGAACCATTGCAGTGCAGAGAGACCAAGTTCAGTTGAAAAACTGAGGAACCTCTAAGCAGAAAGCTGTTCGGTCTTATGGCGATGCCTCGATTGTTGTTTGGGAATTTTAGAGCCGCTTGGGCGTCCTGGGCATAAACCACAACTTCTTATAACTATGTCTAGAAACGAAACAAATTTCTAACAATTAAGTTTTACCATGTCATTTTAATTCTATTTTTACATGAAAAAGATAAAATTAAATTAAATAAATAACATAAAAAATAAATATACCTTCATATATTTTTTAACTACTAAAAAATTGATATATCAGATGAAATATTTAAAATATCTTAACATAAATATAAAATTTTATAAATAAAAATTAACCAGTGTCATGTGGAAAGAACTTGAGAGTTCTTAAAAACATTTATAAATAGAAGTTCCTGCCCTAAACAAAAAGAGAAGAAGAATTTTTGGAGATACAATTTTTTTTTCAAGAGAAGCACTTGAAGCAAAGAAACTCTCTTAAAAACTCTCAAGTCTTTTTCATCTACGCTTAAAGTCTACAAAAAACAAAACTCTATTGGATCAAGTCTAAACGTTCTATAAGAGTTCTTTAACAACATTTCGAAGACAAATCAAATGTACCATTCAAAGCATCAAATCACCAAATATTGCTTCGCAATACACATCTAAATTCGCGTTCTTGTAAAGCACAAATCTTGGCTTGATTTCACAAATAAATCAAGTTACCATATATCAAATCCAAGGGAAGAAATTGTCTTATTCTTTTGAAATAATATTTTAGATAGTGATTGTACACGGTCATATATTTAATAAAATCATATATTTGTACATGTATGCTTATTTAATTTCAGGTGCTCAAAATTGTATCTATAATTTTCTAGCGACTCTACTAGGGACATCTCTACTTCTCATGTCTTATCTTCAAGAAAGAATTTTCAACAACTTCTCGATAGAAACTAGGAAGAACGTGATCACCATTGTCGCTCCCAAAAACAACAAGGCTACTAATTCAATTTGCCAACATATCATTGAAGATTCTCCAACCTCGCCATTGAAAAAGAATCCATTGTCGAGTTATATGCACAAACTAAGCGATTTTGAGCTAGTGTCAGCATCAAATGCGAAAAGGGGGGCATATGAGCTCTCTCCAAATATGAAGTTATAAGTAACTCCACCATAAAAAATCAAATGGGGTGCATGGATTTTTGTTCGGCACTTAAGGTGACTACTTCGACAATTCACCCATAAAGACCACTCCATGTCGATCACCAAGTAAGGCTTCGAGTTTTGGTATTATGTCAGTGATGACAATCGAGACTACATTTTTGGAGGATCAAATGATTAACTTGACAAAATTCGTAGAGGGGCTTTCAACTTCACTCAAGGCAAAAGACCACGATATAGCAAAGCTGATGAACAAACTCGAGAGCATGAACAAGGGAAGCCATACTTTGGCTATTAAGGCTTTGCAAGTGGATCAACTAGATGTCATTGATGATTATACAATTAGAGCTACAAGGAATATTCGTAATAGTACTGATGGATGTTGCATGTCATGGTCTCACAAATTAATTACCTTAACTTAAATAAATAAGATAGTATAGAGCAAGTAAGTGATCAATCCTACGAAAAAGATATAGTCTAGGTCTTTATGTTAAATGATTCAAAGATGGGGGATTTTGAGATTATCTAAACTATGTTAGGGTAAACAAAATAAAGTACTCAAACTAAGTTAAATAAACCGAAATTATTAAGAGAAAAACATTGGTCTGAAGTAAACATCCACTGATGAAAATCAAAACTGGTCATTGAAACGATACGTCAATTGTATTATGAATATTTATCTTTCTTAATATTAGTCAGTTAATCGATCTATAGTATAACTATCCTTAACTATTAAACAACCACAACGTCTACGCTAGTAATTTAATTTAATGGTAGCCTTAATAACTAAATATATTAATAAATCTAGACAACATAATTGTCTACAGTCTATATTAGATTTAATTGAATGTTTTTCCTAAAATTAACAACACAGATCAGCCATAATTATTAAACTTAGTCGTTTCACAAGTTAAATATCACAACTCTAGTTTTGATAGCAAACTTAGCAATAGATTTGTTAGAATAATAACTTAGAGTTCGCTCTAACAATCAAACTAAACAATCATAGGAAATAAGAATAGAAAAATATTCATACTCATCATATAAATTTAAAAAGAAAAGATAAAATAAATCTCATATTTTTTTAAATCTGAAGGCTTTTGTATCCTTTCAACCAAGAAAAATAACTTAGTCTTGCATGACTATCGAAAATCTAAGGAAGAGAAAAGATGAAAACATAATTTTGGGTGTAGAAAAAAAGGTGAAAGTCTTTCTTTTTATCTTTCTGGCTGTTACCTTCTTCACCTCTCTCTCCTTTCTTTTTATCAGAAAAAAAAACCCTAAGACCCACCTTCCTACTGGTTTGTTTTTATCAGGAAAGAAAAAAAAGAATCCTTTCCAAAGTAGTCAGTCTATATTTAAGTAATACAACAACAACTTTCCTATAAAAAGGGAAAAATAGCCTTGCATGAAATCTTCAAGCTTTGAATTTGAACTAGGTGAAGTTAATTTGCCCGTGTAAAGATCTTTTTCATATGAATAAATAATTTTCATATCGGTTTGGATGCTTAGGAAGTAAGTTGGACTTATTTCTTTACAAAACCTTTCTGCTGATAAAATTTATAGGTTGTCTTAGAAAAATCATATCTCTCTTATATGAGCTCCTTTTTATAGAAATTTGGTAGGTTAATAGGTCTTTAAGTAAAAAATCCAACAAACTTGAGTTTGTAACAAATGGATTTCTTTAGCTTAAAATATTCAAGTCAGAATGGGTTGAAGGTCAAAATTGACAGAGTACAAGACTTGTCTTTGAAGGCTGCGATTTCCATGCTCTTTATTTTTTTTCTTGCTATTTATGGATAAAAGGTATGGATGTTATGTTTCTAATGCCACTAGAATTACTTGATTTCAACCTCTATAACTCAAGTTCTTCGTAAAACATTGATCAAAGGTTAAATTTGTCAATATTCAACACGAGCTGAAACATGGTCTGAATTTTATCTCCAAATTACTCCTTTTTGAATCTTACATCCAAAAGTAACTTTAAAACATGATACAAAAAATATCAAGGCATTTTATATATAAAACATGAGCAAAATACTAGGTAAATGTGGGTAAAACTATCAAATAATATGGTTGCATCAAATACTCTCACATTTAGCTCTTGCTTGTCTTTGAGAAAAGAGAGATAAGGTTAAACTTAAGGAAGTCCAAAGTATAAAAAAAAAAACATAAAAGACTTAGCACAATAACTATAACTAATCTCTCATTAGTGTCTAAAAATATATGTATTATAAACAAGAATACAATAAAGAAAGATAAAAACATGAATTTTCATTCACATGTGAAATTCAAAACTTAATTAATCATTGGGATTTAAATGAAATCTACACCATACCAAAGTGACAGGTCCTGTCATTGATATACACTCCAACACTCATGTGTTTAAATCTCTCAAATTCAATCAACGAATATGTTCTACCATAAACCTGCTTTTCAATCTCATCTCTATTACTAAAAATATTATAAGTAACACATGAATTAAAAGGTTTTACTTTCGGTTGTAATGGGGCTAAGGTTAAGGTGAGGTAAAAGAAAGGAAAAGAAAAAAGGTTAAAACAAAATGAAGTAGAGCATTCTATAAAAATGAATTTTGAAACAAGATATATCATCAAAACACACAAATTCACCATCTTAAAGCACCAATACTTAAATTCTTTTGATTTCAAGCTCCATCAACATAAAACTTTAAGAACACAATGTAACAACTTTTCTTTCTTTCTTTTTTCCTCAAATGGTCTACCTCTAACAACTTTGCCCATTCTTTTCATCAAGTATCACTTTTTTCTTTCACATAATTTCCAACCATAATTACATGAAATATCAATAAGTATATGCTCTACTAATCATTGGCCATGAGAAAAGGAAAACATATAAATATTTAAGGCTTATAACATAAGTAAAGCAAAGAAAAGACAAACAAACTCAAAAGGGCTCACAAAGGATAATAAGCTCTGGGTTGGCTTTTTGGCTCAAGTGGTTAAAATTTCTACTGCCTTTATCATCTTCATGTATACATGTAATGTAAATGTAATCTCAACAAGATATGAAGCAAGTCCTAAAGATACATATCATTGAAAGAATGTACACATCAAATAATATACTACTGAAGGCTCAAAAGCTTACATTGGTACAACATTATTAAGTCAACATGATATATTTTCAAAATGAATCTCTAAACTAATTAAACTTTTAAAACTTGTATGCACACTCGTTCATTTGA
The DNA here is from genome assembly GCA_007827005.2 of Populus simonii. Taxonomy (NCBI): domain Eukaryota; kingdom Viridiplantae; phylum Streptophyta; class Magnoliopsida; order Malpighiales; family Salicaceae; genus Populus; species Populus simonii. Next base: position 4,206,701 of record CM017481.2, read on the forward strand.
TTTATATTTTTCATCTATCTCAACTAATTCTCATACATAATACTTATATTCTCATAAATTAATGGGAGTTTAATAGATAAAACTTAATACTTAAGGTTTGAAAACATAGTTTTTTTTCAAATGTTTATGAGTTTTTCTAATAAAACACACATAAACAACAAAGAAAATCAAAATTCTCCCCCCACACTTAAACACAACATTATTCTCAATGTTGAAATAAAAGAAAAGGAGTATGAGAGAATGACAAACATAAAGTAAAATGTGAAAAAAAAAGATAATGAAAAAAAAGCAAATCTGAATTTTTTTTATATAAGTTGGGTTGGCTCCTAGTAAACACTTTTATTTTATATCATTGGCTCGACATATCGCATGTTCATGCCTCATTGATTGGTTCAACTAACTCTATAAAAGTAGTGAATTCAATCGTCCAATGTTTATAAAAAGTTTTCAGTTGATGCTCATTGATCTTGAGCACTTTGTTTGTTTCTACACTTGTAATCTCAACTACACCATAAGAAAAAATATTAGAAACAACAAAGGGTCAAATCCGATGAGAGCATAACTTACCAGGAAAAAGTTTCAAATGTGAATGATAAAGAAGGATTTTGTCTCCAACATGAAACTCCTTTCTTGTAATCATTTAGTCATGAAGACTAATGGTCTTTTCTTTATAAATCCTTGCATTCTTGTAGGCATCATTCTGTATCTTTTCCAACTTTTGCAATTGCAACTTCCTTATAACCCCATGAACATCATAATCAAAGTTGCATTGCTTAATGACCCAAAAAGGTTTGTGTTCAAGCTCCATTAGTAGATGACATGCTTTCCTGTAAATAATCCTATAAGGTGACATTCCTATAAGTGATTTATAAGCAATCATATAAGCCCAAAGTGCATCACCAAGTCACAACTCTAATCTCGCTGATTAGATTGCACTGTCTTTTCCAAAATAGACTTGGTTTCTTGATTTGAAATTTCAGCTTGGGCATTCATTTAAGGGTGATAGGCTATGAAAGTTTGATGAGTCATATTGTACTTGCGTAGTAATGCCTCCATTGAACGATTGCAAATATGAGTGTCACAATCACTAATGATAGCTTCGAGGATTCCTGACCTATCAAATATATGAGTCTTGGCAAGATCTAAAACAACCGTAACTACGTTAATTCATAATGCTTTTGTCTCAATCCATTTGGACATATAATCAACAACAATAAGGATATAAAAATTATCAAAAGAAAAAGAAAATGGATTTATAAAATCAATACCTCAAACATTAAAAAATTCACTTACTAGAATATTAGTTAAAGGCATTTGATTCTTATAAGTGATATTACTTGTTCTATGACATTTTTCATATGATTTGCAAAAGTAATATGTATCTTTAAAAATAAAAGGCCAATAGAGACACTTTCAAGTACCTTGTAGGCTGTTCTTTTTGCTCTAAAATGCCCACCACAAGAATGAGCTTGAAAAAAAAAATGAGAATGGAATGAAATTCATCATATGACACACATCTTCTAACTACTTCATCCGCATAAAATTTCCACAAATAAGGAGTGTTCAAAAAATAATATTTAGCATAAGCTCATAACTTATCTTTTTGGAATTTAGACAAACTCGAAGGGAATTCTTTGATGACTAAATAGTTCACCAAATCAGCATACCATGGTCTTGTAGAGGAATGTAACACATACAACTGCTTATTGAGGAATCTCTCTCTTACTATTTTGGTTTGTGTTTCCTTAGTTCGCAGTCGGCTCAAATGATCAGTTGTACAAGAAAGATCCATTTAATCAATCTTGGTTTGGATTCCTTTTTCTTCAAAAGATACCTCAAAGCTGCATGGTCAGTAAAAACAATAAGTTTTGTACCAATAAATAGGAACTCAATTTTTCTAGAGTAAACATCACTACAAACAATTCTTTTTCATATTCATGAAGCATAGGCGATAACATGCAAATTTTTCCCTATTCTTTTTCCAATTACAACCCTTACTGTGTAGTTACTTGCATTGCACATTATCTTGAAAGATTCATTCCAATTAAGTGGTTGCATGATGGGGACAGATGTGACACACCTTTAAGCTCATTATGGGCATCTTTACATGCTTGATCAAACATGAAATCCATTTTTTTTAGCTAATAATTTACACAAGAGTGTTGTAATCTTCGAGAAATCTTTGATAAAACATCGATAGAAACCTGCATGGTCAAGAAAAGAACGAACCTCCCTCACGCACAAGGGGTAAGACATTAATGAAATAACATCTATTTTATCTTTATCAACTTTTAAACCACGTGAAGACACAACATACCCAAGAACTATTACTTGTTCTACTATAAAATAACAATTTTCATAGTTCAAGATAAGATTAGTTTCAATGCATCTTTTCAAGACTAATGATAAATTTTCTAAACACTTATCAAAAGCATCACCATACACCGTGAAAACATCCATGAAAACCTCAATTATTCTTTCAACATAGTTAGAAAAAAATATCCATCGTGCATCTTTGAAAAGTTGCAAATGCATTACACAATCCAAAGGGAATTCTCTTATATACATATGTATCAAATCAACATGTAAAAGTAGTATTTTCTTGATCTTCAAGATTAATAACAATCTAATTATATCCGCTATATCTATTAAGAAAGCAATAAAAAAACTTACATGCTAGGCATTCAAGCATTTGATTCATGAAAGGTAATAAGAAATGATCTTTGTGTGTAACAAGATTGAGCTTTCTATAATTAATTACATTCTCCAATCACTTGAGATACAAGTAGGAATGAGTTCATCATCTTTGCTCTTTACCATCATGATTTCTGTCTTTTTGGGCATCACATGGATTGGCGCCACCCACTTACTATCCTTGATGGGGTAAATGAATCATGCATCTAATAGTTTTAAAATTTCAGCTTTTACTACCTCTATCATAGGTGGATTCAACCTTTTTGGCAATTCCCTTGTTGGTTTCGCATTGTCCTCTAATGATATGTGATGCATACACATTGAGGGACTAATGCCCTTGATGTCGGCTAAAGTCCAACCAATGATTGTTTTGTGATCACGTAACAATTTCACAAACTTTTTCTCTTGCGCACTTGTCAAACCTTTTGTTATGATAATGAGAAGTGTATTGTTGTCGCTATTGAATATATACTTCAAATTGTCGGGCAATTTGGTCCTTATTTTTATTTTATTTTATTTTGTTAAAGATATTTTTCTTTTCAATTTCACTTCGATCAAAAATTTATTTTTATTTTTTTATGTCAATTTTCATCCTCATTCTTTTGATTTTTGGTCCTTTTACTAAATTGATTTTCTTTTCAATTTAACATTTCAATCAAATATAAGATTTATTTTGTATTTCAATTTTGATCTTTATTTTTTTAATTGTTATTTCTTATTTTGAATCCTTTCGTATAATTGAATTTATTTTTTTTTAATTTTATCCTCTAATATTTGATTGATTAAGAGTTGAGTTTCATGGTTTTTTTAAATATGGTGTTTTGAATCTAATAACACGGGTTACAAGTTTGAAAAATTAACACGAGTTGACGGTTATTATTTAAAATAGGTTTTAAAATTTTTGTATTTTTTTATCGAGTTATTCTAATTTTATGATTTAAGCTGCGGGTTTGATGTGATATTCTGAATTACCTCAACTTTTATTACTAGGGTTACATGTTTATCCCGGTAATTTTGGTTGATAAATTCTATAAGCCTGGGACTTGATTGATAATGAATATACAAGTCTGTGACTAAATTGAGATTTCCCGGTAATATAACTTTACTCTCTCCCTCTCTCTGTTGTCACTCTTCCCACCCAACCCGAACCGCCCCTCCTCCCAGGCGGCAGCAACGGTTACTCCAGACACCGGAAAACAGCAGCAACTAGCAACAACAGCAGCCAACGGCACGACGGTGGTGCCAGCAACCTTCATCGTCTCCAATCTCCCTTGCAGGGTTCATACCAACCTACAATGGTATACCTTCTGTCATCCCTCTTCTTTGCTACCTTCATTTCTATTTTTTTGCTTTATTTCCCTCCTTTCCCTTCTTTATTGTTGTTGTTGTTGGGAGTAGCTGTTTTGCCGGAGACCGCCTAGTTTGTGTATTTCCGGCGAAGGAGATATTGTCAATACCCCTAAACTGTAATTGTTGTGTGTGTGTGTATGTTGTCAGTTGATGGAAAGCCCAGATAAAAGCTCTTCTTCTTATCAATTACAAAGCCCTGGGTGGAGTTCTTCAACGCTGCCTCCATCAGTAACGCGGCTGTGGAGACCAGCTACTCAGCGAAACCTGAGAAACCAATGGTCAAAGTTGGCCTCTTACAGGTTACAATGGGTCTCTTCCTCTTCTACTGGAAGATCACATGCTACTTCTCTTGTTAACACTTATCTCTCGCTAAGGTATTGCCAGCTAATCTTCTTTGTCCTTTATAGTTCCTTTCTTTTGGTTCTATTGTGGTATTTTTTGTTGCGGTGATGCTTTTTTTTTAATTTTTTTTTTCTGTGTATTGTTTTTGTGTGCATTTGATTTTTATTTAATTAATTATAGAGTGTCATATAATGGTCGAATTTGTATTCAGATACATACCTTCAATGGAGCTTGGTGTTTTAAGCGACATGCTTGATCTTCGAAAGAAAGCTAGTTCAAAGTTGCTTAAACAACAGGTCATTTTTCTCCTCTAGTTCTTGTTTGGTATTGAATTGAAACAAAATTCTTGTGCAAATATGTTAAGCATGAATTTGCCTTGACTCCTTGCTTATAGCCTTGTACTTGATCTTATCTCCTTTTCTTTTTCCCCCCTATAGGAGCTTTATAGGCGCAAACTCTTGTCATCTTACAGGGATTTGGTATGTACACTTTGGTATACTTAATTTTTTTTAGTAATTGTGAATGTGTCTTAGCATGTAACTAAAAAAAAAAAAACAAAAAACATTTTATTGATAAGAAACTATTTTGCAGTAATATTGAGTTATGGTACGGAGCCAACCTTCTGCTTGATTTTTGTAGATCCCCAAATTGTGAGGAGGAATCATATAATGAAAAATATTTTATAGCATTATAAGACTTTTCCATATGTTCAGTAATGCATGTCCTTTGTATATAGGCCTGATCATACTTAGTATTATAGAGGAGGAATTTCTGATACCTTTAAAATGTTTCAAGTAAAATACTCAAGCTGCTAAAATTTTGTATTTAGTAGGATAGAGTAAGCTCTTGATATATTCTCTATTCTTTACTAAGCTAAGCTAAATACAGAACGAAGGCCTCTTATAGCACTATGACCTAAAATTTGACAATAGGATTTTAGAATCCAACCGCAGTATGCATGTGTTCTTCAATGTCTTGGAGAATGATCCTTATTTCCACTCTTGATATTAAGAAAGGAAATAAGGATGACATCTGATTTAGTTGTCATCATAACAAGGATCAAACTACACAATTGAATGAGCATTGAAATCTTTTCTAAGACCCAACGATGAGCATTTTTTGCTGAGAGTAAATATCTTAGATTAAAATCTCAAGAACTTTTCTAAATAATTTGGTGTGGTTGTATTTATTGTATTTGTTGTGAGATTTTCTGTAGGTTGCTGTTGTAACTTACATGGTCAACACTAGTAGAGCTATGAGATGTTATGTCAAAGGGACAAGCAGCAGTCCACTTGTACAATTTTCATGTAGTTCTGAGGATAAAAATGATGCTGGTGATGGTGGCGGCATCCCAGTTTTTGCATTTTGGTCAATCTCTTCTTTTGGTATGTGAATATCCCCAAATCTTCAAAACTTTGGCCATTGTTTGTCAAGTTTTGATGTGGCCATTCCTATTAATGGTATGGTGTTACCATTTTTGTTTAAAATCTTCAAAACTTTGCCCAGTGTTTGTCAAGTTTTGATGGGGCCATTCCTATTAATGATATGACGTTACCATCTTTTTTAATGAACAACATATGACATTAACAATGTGTCATCTATTTTATATCTTTATTTTTTAGCCATGTCTACTTTGTTTTTTTGAATTTTATTAAGTTCTAATTTCAATCATCAATGAGTAGAATGTAATCCAACAACAACAACAGTAACAACCATAAAGCCCAAACTTGTTAATATGAATCGTTCTCCGCCATTCAACTCCACCATAAACCAAATCCACTTCAGTATCGAGAGATTTTAGATCCTTTGATACCAGTCCCATCCACCATCTTAGCTCTCAGTCTTCCCATTTCCCACTGTTCAGCAGCTTGTAATATGCAGCTTAGGAATTTTTTGGGTGGATCCATGGCCATCCATTTTCTGGGATTTTTTATTTTGAAATATAGAACAACCCTTTTCATCCACTTGATTGATATTTTTTATAACATTTGTTAGAGTGTTGAAGAGAAAGAGAATAGGTCTAAAAAGTGGAAAACTGGATGAACAATTCCACATTAAATAGACTCCAAAATTTCAGATTTCAAGCATTGATGGGTGGCTAATTGATTAGTTGTCAATTATTATTTTTTGTCCCAACTTTTCTGTCCAGTTCTTTTCATTAAGTTGTATCTCGAAATGTCTTTTCATTTTAAATGTTAAAGAAATGTCTGTTAGTTTTCCACACCTTTGGTTAATGATTTTAATCTTTGAATGATTTCAGAGCAGTTAGCAGATGAGCTTGTTCTAATGTTTATATCTGAATTAAGTTTAAAGGTACATGTTGGTTGTTTTTCCCACGATGAAATCCCATGTGATTTGGTCTTTGGATTCAAGGATCTCTCTTTGTTTGGGATTCTTATTTGCAATTTTCTTGGGTATTCTTTGGCTTTGGCAGCGCGCGCTTGTTGTGGAGTTATTTACCATTAGTTCTGAAGCTCTGGAAGTTAATGAGTTTTGCTGGTTAAATGAGCTTTATCCTGGAGAATTTGATGATTTGAGAAAATGCAACTTGTTTTCCGAGGATACTTGTGGACCAGTCCCTCCAAGACTGATGGAAGGGAAATCTGATATGCCTCCCTTAAAATTTAATAGCCAACCAAACCATGAGAATTTGCAGGTATTTGGCTGATTTATTTTCATAAAATGTTCTAATATGTGCGTTGAAATGTTATACTTGCATTATCAAATAAGCCGCACTAAGTACATTGAAACTCCTAAGGGTACACCACATATTATTTCATTCCTAACTGTTAGCCATGCAACAGATATTGTCCTGTTATATATTTCACTTATTTGCTAATATGATTCCATTTACGTGATTTATGCCAACTGCTCGAGTACATTGCATTACAGGTTTATCTAACAATATGGCTTGAAGAGCTGAACATAGATACCCATAGGTAAGCTCAAGCTATTTAAATGTCCTTTTGTAATATAGGATTAACATCAAATATCACCCTTGAGATTTATTGTAGCTGTAACTTTATTTATGAAAACTAAAGTAAAGAAATTAGTAATTTATTTTGCCACTCTGAAAATCTCATCATTAGTTATATTCAATGCACTTGTTTAATTGTTTATTCGTGTTGATCTGAATTAGTTGTGTATTCTTTCTGTAGGGTCAATGAAATGTTTGCAATACTTGAGGAGGAAATGCATGTTCGTCTTTCATAGTCTCATTTCCTAGTAAAAGAACCATAATTAAATGACATCATTTACCTATCCCCTGAACCGTCTGGACCAAAGTTTTGAGTCTCTTAAGAAGGAAACTGTTGCAACCACACAAGGATTTGCAAAATACATGAAGCTGAACTTTAGCCAAGGTAACAGGCTACAGGAGCAGGAAAATAGTTACTTACCTAAGGAGACATCAACTGCGGCATTAATCCTGTTGTTGCCACGTTATTAGGAACTTCCCAAGGCGCATCTGCGGTGATCTCATGAGGTGGTTGTGCTACAAGAAGAATGCTAAAGTTAAGTGCTTTGAGAGGGCCATAGATGGCAAGGACAACCTTGATGTGGTGAATATATCGGTACCAAATTTATGGTTCTTAAGAAAGATTGTTGAGTATATTTATTTATTCTAGAAGCCTGCCGCCTGCCGCCATGTTCATTATAGTTTTCTTTTATATGTGTGCTCAGTGGCTAAGCTGTCTGTTATAGCAAAGTTGTGTTGATCTTTTGGCTAAATATAAGATTAGGTCCGATCTGAAGCAAGCCTGAGTAATATAATTTCAAGTTTGGTTAGTGAAATTTATTCTGTATGCTGCAGCAAGCATTGTTGCACTCTCATTTTGTGGACGGGAGTGTTTGATTTTTTTGTTTCAACATGATTTTCAAAATCAAGCATTATTGCCCTCTCATTTTGTGGACCTATTCGGGAGCGTTTGATTTTGTGTCTCAACATGATTTTCAAAATGCCTTTTAAATTTATTTTTATTGAAAAAATATTAAATTAATATTTTTAGATGTTTTTAAATAATTTTAATAAAAAATATTATATTGATATATTTTTAATTGAAAAATACTTTAAAAAAACATCTCATATTACCACACATTTTACATGTGGAAGATGTAGTTTCTCTATTCTTTGCATTTCTTTTGTAAAAGCTTTATGAAGGGTAGCCTTTTTTATATTGTTTGTTTATTCATGAAATAAATAAATAAATGGATGATTATAAAAAACCTTTTATAGTTTAATTATTTTTTTTACTTTAACTTTCTATTTTTAGAAATTATAATTTACAATTTTGGTCAATCAAAAATTTCAAAAATGATGAAACAATTAAATTACCCTACTATATAATATAAAGAGAACCAATAGAAACACTCATTACATTTTCTCTCTCCAAAGTAACACAATATGTCTTTTCTTGCCTTGTTGATTGAAAACTTCGTTGACTGAAAACTAAAATCAAAATCAAAATTTGTTTACTTGAAATCTCTTTTCTTGTTTGTAATGTCTCTCTTTTCTATGTCAAAAATTAATTTTAGTGTGTTTTATTGATAAAAAATATTGTTAATTCATTACAATATAGTTTTTTAATGAAAATATTTCAAATATATTACTATTGAAAAGATAATCCCAATACTAGAATCTTTAAAATATTCAATGTTCGTTGTTTAATCAATAAAACTTAGATTCCATACAAGTTTTAACAATTGTTTAACCTGATTAATCATATTTCTTCGGAAACCATACAAATCTTCAAATTTGAATGTTAGGGTTTTGTTTACAAAACCTTAATTCTTTAATCTTTGCTTATATTGTGTTTAATTGGTTGATTAAACCATTTGATTAACTTTCTTCAACCAATAGCCAATTGGGTATGTTTAAATGAAAATCATAAACCCCCTAATTTGAATATTGGGGTTAATGTTCACATAAGACTAATTTTTTTAATATTTACTTATAACATGTTTAATTAGTAGATTGAACACTTCCATTAACTTTCTTTAATAATTATATTGCCTACTTAGACATGTTTATTTGAGAACTATAAAAAAGCCTCTAATTTAAATGTTGTGTCCAACTATCCACATAATCTAACTAGGCATTTTGTCATGCTCTTTTGTTAATGTTGTAGAAAATACTATGAAGATTTAGTTTAGTTAGTGGACAATAACATATGATCACTTAGACATGCATAGTTTGATTGTGTTCTACTGTGTGGTTTCATGTAACATAATTTACTTGTCATTTTTTTTTGTTCACATATGCATCACATTGTAGACTTTTTGAACTCTATTTTACCATACCAATGTACATCATGCAAGATACAATATACTAGATATAGTTGCTCATCATGGAAATTCTATGCATGTCAAAAGAAATTATGTAAAACTAATTATGTATCTTACATAGACATATTTAGGAAATAATTATTTTACACCTTCTTGATTGGAACTTGAGAAAATGAAGAAGTCGGCTTTTGGGGGGCAATTGATTTAGTAAGATGATTCATTCCTTATCGGGCTGAGCGAGCGAACCCTTGAATAAAAAATCTAATATTAATAGAGAAACTGTTTTCTTTAACGTAATAGCATATATATGAGATCTATGGGTGGTAATCCGAATGTATGATGATCCCCATCTTATTCTGCTTTAATCACAAGCCATAAAATTAGCTCAAACCTTAAATGCTAATTCAAAAGTAGAAAAAATTCAATTGCCATAACTGGAGCTAAATTTATGATCAATATCAAAGAAACAAAATCATACCAGTCATCATTACCAAAGTCATCACCACTATTAAAATTGTCATCAATATCGAATCCATCAACATTGAGCCCGTAGAGTACTATAAGTAAGATAACACCTACATCCATAAACTAAAATATGCCTATGGTTAACTAATTGGCGGGCTCATATCAAAAGGTGATGAACAAAGCTGCAAAGAGATGGTGTGCCTTTCTTTGTTCTCATAATAGAGTGATGGGAAATATCCATCAACCAATAGAGCTGATTTTATTGAAGATCCGCTTAAATGCTGTATAAGGGATGACAAAAGACAAGTTTACTTAAGAGTTAGTTGGAATTCAGACCAAAATCTCACGTTCAGCTCAATTGACTTGCTTTCATTGCATTCGTGTCGAAAGTGGAGAATAAATAACGAAGATTTAGTTGGCTGATCTTTTTCTTTCTGTTCGAGAGGTTTTATATGCAAACAAGTTTTTGATATAAACTTCAAGGGATTTCAGATAAGGGATGATAGTGAGAATACAATTATTGATGATGCCTTAACATTACATATATTTAGTATGAATGAAGGTGAAAATAAGATTCATCTATATGTTGATGATGATCTTACTACTATTCCTTTAACATTAAGAATGCCAAATAGTTATTAAATCAAACCTAATGATGATAGGCTGTCTGGAACCAAATATTCTGCAACATATGATGATGATGATAATAAAGGAAATAATAACAATAAAATGGTACTATTTGTTGAAGAAGAAGATATGGATATATATGATAATGATGCTAATGATTTTTGCATTTGTAGTTCTAGTGTTGATGTGTGTATTTTTATTTATTTATTAATGTTGTTGGTGATAGAAATGATGTTGACACTTATAGTGTAAATGAGGAACATAAGGAAGATGAAAAAGATAATAAGTATATTCCTATTGATGAGGAAATATTTGAATTTTGTAATGAATATAACCTATCCTCCAAGATAAGACTTGGCGATATGTCCTACTTACCCATGTATTTTATGGTCATTTTAACAACTTTTGATAATACAAGACTCCTTTTTATCGTGTTCTTTATAAATAGATATGCATTGATAACCTTAAAAGTATGTAGATCTCCATCTCTAACACCTTCTAATTCAATGTATGGCACCATTATATTCTTCATTACTATCATGGTTTCTTCGGCTTTTATGATAATAAATCTTTTATTTGCAATATATTTAAGCCTTTGATGCAAAAAAAAGTGACAACTCTTGCCGAATAGATCCAAGGTCTTCCCAATAAAATATTATAGCTTGGTTAAATGTCTGTCATTTGTAAAATAACTTGGAATTGCTGAGGTATGATCTCTAAAACAATGTTGATATCACCAATAACTTGCCTTAGTGTGTTGTCATAGGCTAAAGCCATCAACTTGTTAAATCTCAAATAAGATGCATCAACTAATTATCCTTTCAAGTACATATTTTAGGAGAAATTAAAGAGTTGATCCTTTATCATTCAAGGCCTTGATGATTATATAGTTCTTGCATTTGATTATGATGTGCAATATAGTTGCATTTGATTATGATGTGTAATGCCTTATTATACCCCATACCTTCTAGACCAACTCATCTTGACCAACTCATCTTATATAAAGTACAAGTAAATTGTGGCCTTAATCTTGCCTACCAAAAGCTTCATGGATTCAAAAGCAATGTCTTAAAGAATATAAGACTCATTCAAGACCTTCTCCAAGGCTTTATAGTGTGATTTTAAGCTTAAGATCAATGAAAGAAATGAGATCCTAGCTGATGTCTTCTTTAATTGATTAATCACATTATATTCATTATGCTTTATCAGCTCGTAGAATTTAGCAATCTCTTTGTTATACCCCACATTGTAGCGACCATGTTTTTTTTCCCCTGAAAAGGGGAAATGGCCTTTTGTTCTAGAGGGAAAAAAGTCTTATGTTAAAAAAGGTTCCCTACCTATTATTATGGTCACTAAAAAACCTTAACTAGTATGTACAGTTCTAAAGTAAGAGACTAGTTATGCTAAAGAGAAGATATTTTAACCCTAAAGCATCCTACCTAAAGTAAGTTGTATTTTTACTCTTGTCTATTATCCCTAATAGTCTGTTATGCCTAATCTACCACTAGTCTATATATATAGGTTATAGTAGGTCTACTATAACAAGTTAAACCTTGAGTGGTTGGTTTAAGCCTAATCATTCAAGTGTAATCATTCTAAGGTCTGGTTCATTATTGCTACTCCTAGTTATTATCTTATGACAATACTTGGTAAACTGACATGTCTATAGTTAGTGACTCCTGATCATATGACTAATAATTTATCAAACCTTTCTAATGAATAATTAATGGGTTTATGTTTGGGCTCCTAGTCTCAAATCCTAGTAAAGACCAATATATAATATCTTGTTAAGGTTCATCTATCCTATAATATCTAATATTTACTTGCAATAATTGCTGAATGAAATTTAGATGCTCTAGTCTTATCCAATTAGTTATTATTATGGGGAAAACCATATATTTTTTTTTGTCTAAACATATAAGTCTTTTAAAACATTAATACTCCTGTTTAGATGATTATTGGGTTTAAATGTTTATTTCTTTGAAAATGAAAAGTGCTGCCCTCCTAGTTCTTAAGACCATGCAGAGTTTATATACTTTAAACTCTATAAATGGATAACAAAACAATTTCTGGTTAAGAATTTTTTTTTTAAAAAACTAAATAAATAAAAAAATAACTACTTCTCTTTAATATTTAAAGTAACGGCCCATATAGCCGAATCGTGATATTTTAAATAAAAAATATTTTTATAAAATATAGAATATCAGCTTAATAGGCCTTTTAATATGAAAGTTGCAAACTAGTTCTAAGACTCAAAATTCACTGGTTGAGTTTTATTGTTTTTTTTAATACTAAAAAAGGGTCAAATTTATTGTCATTTTTTTCTTTGAAAATGAAAAAAAGAGTGAGAATTGTTATCGAGTTTCAACCAAATGCAATTTTTTCTTTGAAAAGGAAAGGGAGAATAAAGGGAATGAGCGAAGCAATTTGAGACGGGGCATAACCTGGGACAAGATATATATGTCTTTTAAAAGAACTATTCAAGGACTGACTAAGAAATGCATTAAGACGAGGCTTGTGGCCTAGCGGTCTCGGTAAGGTTTCTTTATCTTTATATTCTGGGTTCAAGCTTTAGTGTGTATGTCTGTTATTCTCGCGGTGTCTTACCTGTCTGCTGGGCTTGCAGGGTGTTCAGTGAGTCCGGGAATTAGTCGTGGTGCGCGTAAGCTGATCCGAATATCCTGGGTTATATATAAAAAAAGAAATGGATTAAGACAAAATCATGCAAGACACACACCACAAACAACAGCCAATAGAAGATTTATTAATCAAGTCATAAAAGAAATCTCACATACGAGCATATAGTGCTTAAGGGACATGATTTAGTCTTCAGACCACTATTCACAAAGCAAGGTTTTCATGTCATTATTAATGTCTCCTTCCTGTTCTCTTTAGCCTTCCAAATTCAAATTGTAATGATCCAATTAACAGTTATTAATGTCTCGGGTTCAATACCCGGCTAACACTTTTTTTTTTTCTATGGTCACTGAACTTTACTTATCTGTAAATATAATGAATATTTGGTAGTATTTGAAAACACGGTTGGAATGATGTTTCTTAAAATTTAAATTTTTTTTATTAAAATTAATTTTTTATGTTTTCAGATCATGTGCTAATGTTAAATATGATTTTTTTAAAATAAAAAAATATTAATTTAATATATTTTCAAATAAAAAATACTTTAAACCATAGTCATGCTCGTAATCACGTTGTTTACTAAGAAAATGTCAAGCAACAGTCTAGTTGCAAGGGGTTGGTGTATTTTTGCCACTGTTATTAAACCCGGATTGACCCGGTGGTTGAACCAGTCTGGGTAAGATAAAAGACCGCCCAGTGCAATAACCCGGCAAAACCTAGGCGAACCTGGACGAAACCCAATTTTTTTTTTCAAATATGTTTTTTTTCCTATACCCCTATTTTTTCATATTTTTTTAGTTAATTATTAACACTTTTTAAAGTTCATTATATAAATACTAGAAAAATATTTTATTTTTTCAATGTGGGATTGGAAACCTTTTAGTATATATACTCTCATAAGAAAAAAAATTATTTTTTCAATGTGAGATTTGAAGTTTTTTTTGTATATATACTTTATGTTCACAAGAAAAAAGTTAAGTTTTTTTAATATGGGATAAAAAACTTTTTGGTTTAAATACTTCAACTTAAAAGGATAATATCATATATTTTCAATATGGGATCTAAAGCCCTTTAATATATATACTCTATGTTCACAAGAAATAAATTATTTTTTCAATGTGGGATTTGAAGTTCTTTAATAAATATACTTTATGTTCATAAGAAAAAAAATTATATTTTTTTTAATGTAAAATAATATAAGGGAGAAACAAAATACAAAATAATAAAAGGGAAAAACAAAATAAACATAATAAATTAGCATAATCATAATAAATAATAAAAGAATTATCTTTTTATTCACTATCAAAGTATATTTTATTTGTAGACACAATTCTTCTAAGAATAAACATAGATTTTGCTTTGAGAGAGAACATTTATTTATTTTTTATTTCTAATTTCTCCTTTGTTACTTCTTCGTGGTTGTCGTTAACATAAATATATTTATAACACTAAAGAGTTACAATCATTTACACAAGTTGAGAATGATGCTTAACTTATTAGTTAGTTAACCTTTATATATATATGGCAATGTATAATAGTTAATGTAGAGATTACAATATACCCCCTCAAACCAAGGGTGGAGATTTTACCTGAAGTTTAAATCAAAGAGCAGTAAAAGAGGAAGCGGATAGAGGTTTTATGAGAACATTTGCAAGCTAATCCTTAGAAGAAATAAAGCAAATTTAAATGGCTTTTATAGCAACTCTATCACGGACAAAATGATAATCAACCGCAATATGTTTAGTATAGTATGAAAGATAGGTTTGATAAACAAGTAAGTAGCACCTAGATTATCACACTAAATCATAGGCACTGAAGAAGGTGTAATCTGCAGATCTGATAATAAATATTGAAGTCATATGACCTCAAAAGTGCCATCAACTAAGGTTTTATACTTAGTCTTGATAGAAGATAGAGCAATAGTGCGTTGTTTCCCGGATTTCCAAGAAATCAGTGTATGGCCAAAGAAAACAAGATAGCCACCCATAAATTTCTGATCATCAACACTACTAGCCCAATTAGCATTTGTAAAACCATGCAAGGAAAAAGAAGAGCTACGTGTGATATGAAGACCAAAAGAGGTTGTACCTTTAAGATAACGTAGAATGCATTTAACGACAGCCCAATGTGAATATGCAGGAGCATGCATATACTGACAGACTTTGTTAATAGCAAAATAAATGTCTGGTCTCATAAAGGTGAGGTACTGAAGAGCACCAATAATTTTATGAAAACATGTAGGATCAAAGAACAAGCAATCTGATACAGCAGTAACCTTTGATATAGAAATAAGAGTATCAACATGCCTATAAGAGGACATACCTGCACGGTGAAGAATGTCAAGAACATACTTAACTTGCCGTAGCATGAGACCCATAGGAATAGGATGAACCTCAATGCCTAAAAAATAATGAACAACTCCTAAATCCTAAAGCTTAAACTCTAAACTCAGCAAGTGAATCAATCTATGAAGTAAGACTGAGTTGCTTCCAGTTAACAAGATATCATTAACATAGACTAGAATATAAAAAATATCATCACCCATAGATAAAATGAACAATGAAGTGTTAACCTTCGAAGCATGAAAGCCAACAGAGACGAGATAATCACTAAGTCGAGTGTACCGTGCTCGAGGAGCTTGTTTCAAGCCATATAAGGATTTATGCAATCGACACACATAAGAAGGGAGAATATAGTCAACAAAACCTGAAGGTTGCTGTATGTAGACCTCTTTGTCATGTGTCCTATTAAGAAATGCATTATTAATATCAAGTTGACTAAATTTCCAACCACGAGACACTGAAATTGTGAAAACTAACTGAACAATGACTTGCTTAACAATAGGACTAAAAGTCTCAAAGTAATCAATACCTTCATATTGACTAAAACCTTAAGCAACCAATCGAGCCTTATAACGTTCAATGCTGCCATTAAGACGACGCTTGATCTTGTATACCCAACGACAACCAATAACATTCATCGAAGGATGAAAAGGAACCAAGGACCAAGTGCAATTGAAATGCAACACTTTAATTTCAGCCTTCATAACATCACGCTAGGCGTCGTACCTATCAACATCAAAGAAGTTAAGGGGTTCATAGGCAAGAGGCGAAACAATCCGAGAGGCAGGAGTGTCGATGATGGCAGAAAAAGCAGTCAGATTGGTTGTCTTCAATTGCCGCGAATGAAGAACCATAGGATGCCTACTAACCATAGGCGGCGATGCATGTAGAGGTGAATATGAAGGAGGATCTTGCTGCAAATGAATAAGATGACAGGTTAATAACTAAACTTAGCCCATCAGTAGAAGCAGAGGCAGAGCTCGCAGCAGAGGCATCACTAACAGACAATGGGGAAACAATAATAGGACAACCAGAAGAACATATCTAATACGCTATAAAGCAGGGGCCGAACCTGCACCTATATCTGCAGTATGATTGTTAGATAAACATGCATGTGGTGATGGATGGGGGGAATTGTTGGGCTGTTGTGGGTGAGTAGAATAGGTGTATAAGAGGGAGGGCATACGAGTGGATAGGCTAAGAGGCGGTAAGCATAGGAAAGTGAAACAGTTGGGAGATGAGGAGATTGGGTAGAAGAGGAAGGTCAGATGAAGAGTAAGACGTGGATTGTGCAATCTGTTCAGATATGTTAAAAGAAAAAACATGTTTATGAAAACATACATGACGAGAGATATAAATGCGTTGAAATGCGATGTCAAGAGAACGATAACTAAGATGAGAAGAGCTATAGCCTGAAAACACATACGGAGAGGAACAAAAATCTAATTTATAATTATGATCGGGATGCAGAAACGGAAAACAACGACACCTAAATGTATGTAAAAAATGATAATCAAGAGACTGTTAAAAAAGACAATCATAAAGAGATCTATTGTCTAGGACAAGAGTAAGCATTCGATTGATAAGGTAAACTGAGGTTTCAAAAGCATAATTCCAAAATTTTAATGGTGTTTTACACTATCTTAGAAGAGTAAAACCAGTTTCCACAATATACCGATGACAATGTTCAACTATTCCATTTTATTCATGAGTATGAGTACAAATCAAATGATGATGAATACCAATAAACTGAAAGAAAGTGGATAACTTGTGGTACCCACCGCCTAAATTAGTTTGAACATATTTAATTTTTAGTAAAAATTGACGCTCAACGAGGGTTTGAAATTGATGAAAAACAGAGAAAACATCAAACTTCACAACAAGAGGATAATACCATATATATTTTGTATGCGCATGAATAAAAACAAAATAGTGAAAACCATCAGATGAAAAGAGAGGAGCAGGACCCCAGACATCACTAAAAATTATTCTAGTAGAGCAAAAGTTTTGTGACCCGTAGGTCCTAAAGACAAACACGATGATTTTTCTAATAGACAAGTTTGACACTGAAAGTTAAGGCGTTTAGAGCTACAAGCAATCATATTTTTTGAGACTAAAAAATATAGGAGGTAGGATGACCTAGTCGACGATGACATAGATCAACAGAAGCAGATATGCAAGGAGACCAATAAGCTTAAGGAATTAACGTGGCAGAAGACTCGAACAAAATATAGAGACCATCTTTACTCTGACCGAAAAGGAGCAGTGTCTTGAGGTTGAGATCTTTGATATAAAATGCAAATGAGTGAAATTTAAAATAAATATTGTTATCAAGACAAGATTTTTGAACAGAAAGCAAAGGTTTTTGAATATGTGGGACATGAAGAACTTTAGACAAAGTGAAGGTACAATGTGGTGTATGTAACTTAGTACAACCAATATTAGATATGAGAAGTCCTTTACAATCACCAACATGTAATTGATCATTACCGAGATATGGTTCGGACCCTGTCATATTTGCAAGATTAGGTGTGACGTGTTGATTAACGCCAGTGTCAGGAAACCAATTGACAAAACCTGTTAAGAAAATATTGCTCAGCAACAAATTTGCACTAGGCTGCTGGCTATGGCTTTGAAGTTGAGCATATTGAGGGGTTGAGTGGTCAAAGACTTGACAGAACTTACATCGAACATTAGACCATTGTGAAGAGCCATAATGCCTCCTGTTTTGCTAATCTCCCTACCTCTTAGTCATTGTTGGAAGACCAGTTGAAGCTGTGAAAATCAGACCTGGAAGCAGACCCGTGTCTTCTACCGTTTTCAAAATTGGGATGCCACCCTCCATGAAAGTGTCCTCTTCCTTTACCAAAAGAACAAGAAGACTGATGTTGGGCAACAAGAGCTAAAAGGAGCTGGTTTGGCATGGGCAACAAATGAGTATTGACAACAACAACTCCTATAGATTGAAGGGAGGTTTTGTGAAGAAACTCATGAGTTAGGAGATGACTATGAAGATCTACATACAAAAGAGGTTCTGCTTTGGTCACGAGACTTGTTAGCAAGTATTTGAACTCACCCTGAAGACCACAAAACACATACAAATTAAAGCTCTTTAGTGAAACTGGCCAACCAACAACAACTAATTCATCTAATACTGTCTTTGCTTTTTGCATAAACATAGTGATCAAATCATCACCTAGTTGAAGATCTTGAAATGAACCATGAGGTTGCATAATATGAGAATTAGACGGAGAAGCGAGAGCTTGCTCAAGAGTATGCCAAACATAGTATGAGGTTTGACAATAAACAATAAGATGGAGAACATCCATTGAAATAGAAGAAAGTAGTGCACTTAGAATAAGTTGGTCCTGCTGTTTCCAACGAAGAAAAGAATGATTAACCTTAAGAGAAATACATTAACAACAACCACATGAGGAGAAGGACACGAGAAGGAGCCATCAACAAAGTGGAAAACACCTTGTCCAAGGAGATATGACTTTATCTGCATTCGCCAATACATGTAATTTTTGTTTGTAAGTTTCAGAGAAATAACTTCATGAGTATTAGAGAGTGAAACAATAGCATCCACGAAAGCAATATGGACGACAACAGCAGCAGCAAGGGAAGTCTGCAAATTTGAAACATTTATAATGGCAATATTCTAACCAATAGCAGCAGGAGATAGTTCAAAACAGAGGAAAAGAATAAGAAGCACGACAAGAGTAGAGGAAGCTTCCAAAGCATATGAGGAAGAGGAAGTTTGCATCGGTGGCTGAGGAGGAGAGAAAGTCTAACAGATGGTTGAGAAGAAGAGTTCATTGGAGAGAAGGAAAAAGAGTTTTAAATTGTTAGGGCTTTAATACTAAATTGAGAATAATAGAAGACTTAACCTATTAGTTAGCAAACCTTTTCTATATATATATATATATATATATATATATATGGCAATTTATAATAGTTAATATAGAGATTATAACACTATAATAGGACATAACTTTTTATCATTTTTCTTTATATTTCCTTAGTAAAATAAACAATATTAATATGGATTAAGTTGGCCAATCATGTATGACTCAAACCTTTCTTCTTTTTTTTTCCTTCAGTACCAAATAATATGAACTATATTAATACAAACACCAGACCAAATACAAAGTATTTATGTGCATAATGCATGAATTTAATTAAATATATACATGCACCATTATTAGATTCTAGAAATAAAGTTTATCTTCCAACAAGAACTTGATTCCAGTACAACAAGCAAAAGATACATGCAACTTAAGATAAATAGATACATCGAGCTTTGAAATTAAAGATCAAGAGAGTAAGGAAAACCAGTGGAAGGCAACCAACTAGCCCCTCCAATGAAATTTCTAGCAATAAAGGGTTGTACCTCAATTGCACTAGTAACCACCTTGAAACCTTTCCAATTCACCCTATTGGCAGTGTTAGCTCCTGGTCCAGTATTCTGATACTCTCTATAGACCAATGTATCGAGAGCAAAGTCACCATCCCACTCAAACCAACCTGCAGGGTCTATAATATCGCTTATCTCTGTCTGCATTATGATAGTCCTCGAGTACAACTTCCATGGTCTACCTAAATATGAACGAAAACTGCTCTTTGCGGCTAGCAAATCTTGAGTTGCACCAATCCTGCATTTTTGGATCACTATGCCTGTGTTTTCATTAGGGTCATTGCGGCCTTGTGCTGTAACCATATTCTTTTGGCCTGGATTGGGGCGACGAGCATGTATGTCACAGTCTTGGAATACAACTGCTGCGTTACCAAATATAAAATCTATCGAGCCAATTATGATGCAACTAACATAGAATTGGCGAAGTGAATGTATATAGAGGGTATCCTGGTATGCTATCATGTCACACCTATAGAATGCTGAGAGGTCTGATCCCACACGAATTGCAACAGCTTGGTGTTTTGATGGTCCTGCTGAATTTTGAAATGTTATATCCCTGGCCAAGAATCCATCTCCAACAGCAGCTGCAAGACAATGAAACTCCTTAAACTATGTTTAAAACGTACCTAATAGTTTGCAGAAGAAATTGGACTTAATCATGAATTCAAACATACACTGAAATATATAAAAAACTAAAACAAAAGGAACTCAAGACCAAGCATGTTAATTCTTCGTTATATTTCCAGTTTTTCTATTTTCTTTATGTCTTACTAATATAAAATATTTCATCTAAACATCACATCAATTGGAAAAAAACAAGGTCCCATATCTAACTATGACCTGCTAATGCAGTTGTTTTATCTAAAATTTTGAAAGATCCAATATATATATATATATATGCTTCTCAAAATTAGAAATTGTTTCTGAGCTGGCATCAGTAAAAGCTCCAGGCCAAACCCGTTCATTTCTGGTCCCTATAACTAAGGCAGTAGGCACCATCTAATAGCTACCATCTTTGGTGGCTTCGATGTTTTAGGAAAGTATGTACACCTAATATTAGGCTATTTTTGTTTATGAGCATATTTTATTAAACATTATCAGAGAAATAACATAATCTTTTAAAAAATAGTGAAGTAACACAGTTTATATATATATTGTAACCGTAAAAAATAACATTCAAGCTTGTCACTATTTACAATTGTGACATTTTTTTTTTAAATGACTTGCATATAAGGAGAGAGGAAAAATAAAGAAAGAGACATCGGAGGCACAACGAAGCTCCGATTATGATACCATCAATTTCATCAAAAAAATTTCGGCAAGATAAATTCAACGACACCAAGAAAAGTCACTAATGGTAACCTAAGTATGCCACACTTGCTGCCTAGAGATGACAGGTGGCCGACTTGGGTCACCATTGATGACCTTTATTGGTGTTGGATTTAATTTATCGAGAATTGTTTTTATGATGCTAGTGGTGTTGTAATTAAGAGGAAAGAGAAAAAGAAAGAAAGAAAAAAGAAAACGACATCGGAGGTACGCCAAATCTCAGATTATGACACTAGTACTATAAAAAAAGAGAAAATAAAAGAAAGAAACAAAAAAAGACATCAGAAGCACATCGAAGCTCTAGTTATGACACCATTAGTACCATCAGAAAGATCTTGACAAGACAAATCCAACAACACTAAGGAAAGTTACCAACAGTGATCCGAGTGAACTACACTTACCGCCAAAGACAAGTGAGCCATCCACAACTTTTGGGAGGCAAATGTGACACACTCGGGTTACCATTGGTGACCTTTTTTAATGTTATTGGATTCATCTCGTTAATGTCTTTCTTATGGTATTAGTGGTGTCATCTCTTCTCTCTCTTTATATACAACTCATTTTATAATTTTTTTGAAATATTGTTAATCTGAACAGCGACATGTTTGAATGTCATGTTTTTTATTTGCAACATGTCAAACTATGCTATTTAAGTTTAAAAAAACACGAGCTATTTTTTAGAAAGAAAAAACCCACGAATTCTGAGTTCTATCTATAGTGATCATTCCACAGATCATACTCGACAATCCGTCTATCTTGTCACCATTGCCCATAGTGTCGTTTTAAATGCCGCAATCACCACCAGTGCAACTGGACAGTACACCTGCTTCCACATCACCTTCAGGTAATTCCCCTAATTTCTCATCCCCTGTTTTACCTAATTTTCAGCACTCCACACAGTGCACATGTTCTCATGCACCACTCTTTTCCTCTGTGTATGAATCGCCTCCTATCCACTTCCAATCTCAAATGTCATCCAATCAATCCGATTCTCTCCCTGAACCCATAGATAATCAATCAACCTATGACACATCTCACACCTACTCCATGAAAACACGCTCGATGAACAACATCTACAAGCCAAAACAATTTCATTTGGTCATAAAACACCCCACTCCACCCACTATTGAACCAACTTGTGTGAGTCAAGCAATACGTGACCCAAAATAGAGGAGTGCCATGTCTGATGAGTTAACGACATTAATGCGCCATCACATGTGGGACTTGGTTCCCCCGCCCCCTCACTATAAACCAGTGGGTTGCAAATGAGTGTTTCAGGTCAAAAGAAAATCTGATGGGTCTGTTGACAGGTTCAAAGCGGGACTTATTGTCAAGGGTTTTACTCAACGTCTTGGGTTGCATTACAAGGAGACATTCAGTCCGGTTGCAAAACCAGCAACAATACAGGCTGTTCTGACCATTTGTATGATGCAAGGGTGGTCTTTGCGCCATTTGGATGTAAGCAATGTGTTTTTAGATGGAAAATTGCAAGAAATTGTGTATATAATTCAATCCCCTAGCTTCAAAGATTTGACAAAACCTAATCATGTATGCAGGTTACATAAGAGTACCATTTATGGTCTTAAACAAGCTCCACGGGAATGGTACTCTGCTTTAAAGAAAAACAAATTAGAGCTTGGGTTTGCAAATTCAAAAGCCGACAGCTCTTTGTTCATCTATAAAATTGCCTTTGTTTTATGTTACCTATTGGTATACGTAGATGATTTAGTCATCACTAGCGACAACAATAAGTTTGTGAGCTCAATCATTACCCAACTTGGAGTCTCTTTCTCTCTAAAAGACATGGGGCCTCTTCATTTTTTTCTTAGCATGGAAGTCATTTCCACCACAACTGGCCTTTTCTTGTCTTAGCACAAATATACACATGATATTCTCTCAAAAACACATATGCTTGGTGCCAAAGAGGTGTCCACTCCATTGTCCACCACCACAACTCTCACATTATTTGATGGAACTTCCTCTATGGACAACATAGACTTCAAGCGTGTCATAGGTGGACTTCAGTACCTCTCTCTTACATGCCTCGACATATCATTTGTTGTCAACAAACTTTCACAATTCATGCATAAACCCACTGCCACGCACTGGACAACGACAAAGAGACTCGTAAGATATTTAAAGCATACCATTTATCATGGTATTCACATCCACAAAAGCTCCAGCTCAAACCTCATAACTTACACCAATGATGATTGGGTCGACAACTATAATGATAGAAGCTCAACATCTGCCTATATTTGCTTCCTTGGTTCAAATCCAATCTTTTAGAGTTAAAAAAAACAACAGGCTATTGCAAGATCACTACCGAAGTGGAATATAGAGCCCTTGCAAATGCCGCCTCTAAAACCATCTGGTTACTATCCCTATTTTAGAAACTCAGTCTATCTGTCTCTTCCCCACCGACATTGCTTCGTGACAACTTGGGTGCTACCCAACTCAATTTTAATCTCGTTCAACACTCTCGGATGAAGCACATTCAAATCGACCTACACTTTGTTCGTGATATGGTCCACAAAGGCATGCTGACAATTCATCATGTACACCAAGCCCCTATCCAAACAATGCACTAAACGACTCAAAATCAAGATTGGACTTGTTAATGGCAGCCTTATCTTGCAGGGGCGTATTAGAGATCATTCCACAGATTATGCCCTAAATCAAATCATAGAAGAATAGCTGATGATCAAGGACAATCATTGGAGTAATCTTAAGAATCAAGTCTCACAACAGTTACAATCTTCACAGCCACAATTATAGCTAGCTTTCCTAGAATAGCTTTTGAATTTTATATATATAGCACTCTATTCATCTGTATTAGGGTGTGAAGTATTGTAATCAATTTCATTAATATATTGTCAATATTCAAACTTCATCACTATCCATACCAGCTCTTGCAAATCAAAGTCAATATCATCCTTCTATGTCCTGTTTTGTTGCCCTAGTTAAACTTTTTGACCAGCACTAGAGTAACAATGACCAACATTTTTCAAGAGCAAAACTAAATAACACAATAGCCTTGGTTTATTATAACCATCAATTGGAACAATCTTTAGTCATTAATGAATGCATAATCACATTTGGGTACTTATTAATAGTGTTCTTAACTATTGTGGCTTTTCAATTTAAGCATGTGATTACAAACAGGGGCAGAGCCTTTTACAAGGCTAAGGAGGGTTGTAGCCCAGGTTAAAAAAAAATTAATGACCCACTTTCCCATTTAATTTTTACACAGCCTATGTCCCACTTTTCTTATCTTTTACAGCAAACATATGTCCCACTTTCCGCATCTTTTACAGCAAACCTAGTGTCCCACTTTTTCTTGTAATACAAATTAATTACTTGCCATCAGCCGCCACTTTACTTTCTATAGCAACACTAATTAATTAGCCACCCTTCTTTTCTTTCGATACTAATTAATTAGCTATATTTTACAACAAATCTATCTAAATTTAAATAATTAATTGATTCACATGTCTTCTAAATAACTTGGGGTTTTAATTATTTTTCTTCTCAACAATATATAATTTTAGCTTGGATTTTGAAGAAGAATCTATACAGAGAGCCGCAAGAGTGTAAAATCATCAGGTAAGAATTTACAAGCCATGACTTTTCATTTTGAATTCAATATTTCACATTCATTACAGTAGATTGTTAGTGGAGTAAACAGTAGACTGTACCCTAGAAATGGATGCATGCTAACACACTAGTAGTCTAGTACTAATAATTTACTGGTTATTTCAAAGTTAAGTTCTCCAAATCTCCCAGTAGTTTGCATCACTAGTTTATCCTTATATATTATGTATTTTATGAATATTCTATTGTGGCATTAGTATCTTTTCATCTTGCACCTGACTTCCCTAATCCTTTTTACTTGAATAGGTTATAAATTATAATGGAAAATCAAGGAAACAAGAGAGGAAAAACTATGTTTTCATTCTTTAAACCAAACGAACAAACATCAACCAGTAAAGAACATTCTCCTTCCAATGTTGATGTGTCAAATCATAGTGAACAACCCCCTTTCAAATCTCAAAGAGTTGAAATTGATGTTAATACTCTTGAACGAGATCCTGGGTTACGAATTCCAATATGGAGACATCCTATTAATCAACAAGATGAAATTAGAAGAGCTTATATCAAAATGGGTCCATATCAACCTAAGTTAGTAGAGTATCTAAGGACTGAATCAGGGAGACAGTATCGTCGATTTCAGTACACTTGGTTTGATCAATTTCCTTGGCTAGAGTACTCTCCATCAAAGGATGCAGTATTTTGTTTTCCATGCTTTATCTTTGAAAACAAAGTGCCTCGTCATCTCACATTCGCCACCGAAGGCTTTAGAAGTTGAAAGAGGGTTAATGATGGGGTTAGATGTGCACTTTTGATGCATATGGGACGTCCCACTTCACCACATAATAATGCTGTGAAATTTGCTGAAGATTTAATGAAAGTAAGTAGACATATTGATAAAGTGTTGAATGCACAAACTATTGAAGAAGTTCAGAAAAATCGGTTGAGACTTATGACAACAATTGAAAGTGTTCGATGGCTTAGCTTACAAGCATGTGCATTTAGAGGTCATGATGAATCTTCGGCTTCTAATAATCGAGGTAATTTTTTGGAGATGATAAGACTTATGGGGAGACTGAATGTTGACATTGATGATGTTGTCTTAGAAAAAGCTCCGAAAAATGCAAAGTATACCTTGCCGACTATTCAAAAAGAGATTTTGCATATTCTTGCGAACAAAGTGAGGAAAAAGATTTGTGAAGAAGTTAGAGATACAAAGTTTTGTATTTTGGTTGATGAAGCCAAAGATGCATCAAATAAAGAACAAATGGCTATTGTTTTAAGATTTGTTGACATTCAGGGTTTTGTACGAGAGCGTGTTTTTAGTATTGTGCATGTTTCAGATACTACTTCTTCAACACTTAAAAAAAAGAAATTTGTGATGTGCTCGCTCGATATAACTTGCATATTTTTAATATGCGAGGTCAAGGGTATGATGGTGCTAGCAATATGCGTGGCGCATGGAATGGACTACAAGCTCTATTTCTCAGAGATTGTCCTTATGCATATTATGTACATTGTTTTGCTCACCGACTACAACTGACATTAGTTGCAGTTGCTGGAAATGAGATTTCTATTTGGTTATTTTTCTCAAAATTGACAACCATTATCAACCTTATTTGTGCTTCTCCCAAACGTCATATCGAGTAACATTATGCTCAGGCTATAGAAATTGCGCATATGGTAGCTACTAGAGAACGTGAGACTAGTAGAGGGGCTAATCAAATTGGTAATTTACATCGAAGTGGAACTACTCGCTGGAGCTCTCATTTTGATTCTATTTGCAGCTTAATAGATATGTATGGTGCAACTATTACTGTGCTTAAAAGTATGGTTCAAGAAGGATCTTCTAATTTTATACGTGGAGAAGTTGGTGGTTGTTTGATTGTGATGAAATCTTTTGAATTTATATTTATCTTATATTTGATGCATAAAATAATGAGGATTACTGATTTACTTTGTCGAGCTTTGCAGCAAAAATCTCTTGACATCTTAAATGCAATGGATCTTGTATCAACTACTAAAGCATTGCTTCAAACTTTGAGAGATGCCAAATTTGATCTTCTCCTTGCAAATGTGCAATTTGTTTGCAAAAAATATGAAATTGACATACCACACATGAATGCTTCGTATAAAAAGGCTACAGGTTGTTCATGTCAACAACAAGGTTCAGTGACAGTTTACCAGCATTATCATTATGATATATTTAACTCAACAATAGATTTTCAGTTGGAAGAATTAAATTCTAGATTCAGTGATGAGAGTGGAACTCCTTGTACTTAACTCTGCTTTAGAACCTAAAGACAACTTTAAATCATTTAAAGTTGCTATTTACAAGCTTGCTGAGAAATTTTATCCTGAAGATTTCAATGAATAAGAGATGTATTATTTGAGATCTCAACTAGAGCATTATCAGATTGATGTGATTCATCATGAGAGCTTTCAGAATATGTCTACTATTTCTGAATTATGTCGAGGATTAGCTGAAACAAATAAGTCGCAACACTATCATTTGATTGACAGGTTGATTCGTCTTATTTTGACTTTGCTTGTTTCCACTGCCACTACAGAGCGGGCATTTTTAGCTATGAAACATGTTAAAACTGTGCTTCGCAATAAAATGGAAGAGGAGTTCTTAGCAGATTCTATGATGATTTACATTGAACGAGAGCTTGTTGAAGATATTGATTCGGATTCGATCATAGATGAATTCTATTCTACAAAACATCGAAGGGTGCAGCTTTGATAGTATAATTTATTTTTATTTTTATTTTGAATTTTATGTACTTTAAATTTTATTTTTTATATATTTTATGTTATGAATTTGAATTAAAACTTTATTGTTAACTTGATAAATTTATATATTCGAGTGAATGATTAATCTTAAAAAATAATTTATGTATATTTATATCATAGTCTAGGATAGGAAAAATTCCTGGTTCCGCCCCTGAATATAGACAAGGCAAAAGCTAACTATAAGCACATTAAGCTGCTATTTTTAGCTCTAAATACTACTAGTAATAACGGAGGAAATATTTGGAAAACATAATCCAATTGAGTTGTATAGAGAAGACTCACCAACAGTTGCAGAGTTGAATGTGGTGCTGCCATCAACCACATTCCTACTAGCAGTAATGATAGTAGTTGTCCTTCCATCACCCATGAACATAATGTTTGTTTTTCTCCTTGGCACATCCACATTCTCTCTATAAACCCCTGCTTTAATCCTTATAATGTATCTGCTACTACTTCTTTCTGGTGAAGCCGCCACTGCCTCAGACACTGTCCGGTAGTTTCCACTCCCATCCGCAGCCACAACAACATTAGGAGTCACAGTTGTTGCTTGCAGCAGCCTCCGGTCCCCTGCTGACAACCATTCAGGCCATTCTGTTCCGTTTTCCTCTTCAAGCTTCCTGCCTGATGATAGAGATTGCTCCTTTGCCATGTCTGTGTCAGTTAAGTTCTTGATTATTGCCAATGCAATGCTACTCATGTGGTAAACATGCATTTCTTCATCTATAAATAGTTCACGAACCTATCAAAGAAGCAGCAGATATGAAAAAAGGGAATCTATAGTACTTTTTGCTTCATTCTAGAAGTATCTATAACATAATAATTTGAACCTTTTTATCAGCTTTGTCATGAGAGAAACCGTCAAGGCAAGTTTCTTGGTTAGTCATTGCAGCACTGAGTAGAATCTTGAGGTCATCAGCGTGTACTGATAAGGACTTTTTTAAAGATGGATATTCTTGGAGTTCCTGATAAGCCTTGGAGAGTTGATCTAGAGTTTCATTTAACATTACTAGACAATCATGGAGGGCAGTGTTTTCTCGCTCTGTGAAGCTCCTTCGGGTAGAAGTGAGTTTCTGAATTTTGAAATAGCTATGCCGGGTAGCGGACATGGTTCGATTCAACGACAGATCTATTACATCCTTTTTGCTCTTTATCTTGCTTGTAGCATCTGGTACAGCTGATAATGCTGAGAAGCACAGGTGCGGGTACAATGTACTACTGCATGAGTATTTCAGGATGGTATGAGCTACTTGGTGGTCATTGTTAGATTCGGTGGAATTCTTACTTGAGGTTACACCGGCAACCATGCTAACAATGGCAGTGACTAGTAGGATAGATGAAAAGAGGCTCAAGAAGAGCCTTTTCTTGTTCTTTAATGTGTTGTGGTTGTCGGAGCTCGACATTATCAGAGCAAGAAATTTTCTTGCTGCTGCCTATTTAGGAGTGAAGGAAGCGTGTGAGCAGATTGTGGTGGACAGGACAACAAGATATTTTTCCCCTCTTATAGGGAGGCGATCTGAGTAGATGAAGTAAAGTAACATTATTTTGCCTGTTTTTTTTTATTTATTTATTTAGAATGCACTAAAAAGAAAAAACTTGAACTAAGGGTGAGATAAAAGACTTTTCCTTTGCTCTGATGCTAGAGCATCTCGCATATTCGATCATAACAGTGGTTGTCTGACATGGTGAGTAAATGGTAACACATGTTGCCTGCCAACCTAAGGCCCATGTCCTAATCCTTGAAATAAATGTTAGTAGCCACAATGTCCTTCTGAACGGGACCGAATAGACAAGGTAGTGGATGATCATTGCAGATATTTTTGATGTCTGAAGCTTTGTTTGTTTGTTGGTGCTACAAAAGTTTCATGTTTCTTCTTTCGATTAAGAGAAATATTTTGAGGGAAAACTTAACCAATTGCGTTTTTCAAATTCATGTCCATCAAATGGTTTTAACATTCTACTCATGTCACTTTGGCATGATGCCATGTAAATTCCTCCAGCATTAAAGAAATGGGTGGATTTAGAGAGAAATCAAGAGCGACCACTATAATATAGCTCAAGAACCCAAATGAACTTTAAGTAAATCAAATATTAATTTTTTAAAAACAGATTGGTTCAGCACAGTGCAAGAGAATGGGATTACAATCTTATCGAGCCCAATCTTCTACAAGGTTTAAGGAAAAGAAATTAAATAAGAGAACAGCGTATTTATTTAATGCCAAGGGAAGAATGCAAACATCCATTTCTCTATGAATATTTAATATTTATGACAAGTTATAGTTGGTTTGTTGGATAATCTCGAGGTACATCAATATTTTTGCAAATTTATTTACCTAACATAGTTAATTAATACATGTTGTAATCATAATTTTATAGAGGTTCGATAGAAGTCATGGATGATCGTTCATAGATGTATCGAGATTCACCCCAAGGATTGCGGATGATGGATTATTGTAATGGGGTTCAGGGTTTTATTAATTTCACAACATCTATTCCTAGAAATTTTACTAGAGGCGGTATTAGGTGTCCATGCAGGAAGTGTCAAAATAAAAGGTATCTGCATCCAGATGTTGTAACGATGCATCTTCTACACAAAGGGTTTATGGAGAATTATCAGTGTTGGTATGCACATGGAAAAGTATTTGTTAGTAAGAAGAGAATGGGAGAAAGGGTGGTTGGGTCAACTTCTAGTGCTAGCAACGTGCATGAAGCGACAAATGACAACACTAATCTTTACAGGAATATGATTAGGGATGCAATGAGAATGAATCAAGGTAATGTTAGTCAATGTTCAATTATAGAAGAAGAACATAATGCAGATGCAACTAGATTTTTTGATTTGTTGAAAGATTTTGACGAACCATTATGGGATGGCTGCACGAACCACAGTAAATTATCGGCCGTTGCACAGGTGTTCACCATCAAGTCAGATCACGGGTTGAGTGAGGCCAGGTATGACAAGATTATTGAATGGGTGAGAAGCATTTTACCTGAAGGGAACAGGCTGAAAGAGAACTTCTATGCTGCGAAGTCCATGATGAAACCCCTCGGTTTAGGATACTAGAAAATCGACATGTGCCCTAACTTCTACATATTATACTACCTTGAAAATGCTGAGATGATCGAGTGCATGACATGCGGGTATTCCCGTTACAAACTCAGAACTAGTAGGGGAAAGACTCTAGTGGCATATAAAAAACTTAAATACTTCCCAATCACATCTAGGCTGCAGAGGTTATTCATGTCACCAAGGACTGTTGAGCATATGACATGACACCAATCACATGATGTGATTGATGGAGTGATGGTGCATCCTTCTGACGGCGAAGCGTGGAAACACTTTAACAGTGTGCATCCTCACTTTTCAGCTGAATCAAGGAACGTGCGTCTTGGGTTATGTACAGACGGATTCAACCCATTCGAGTCATTTGCTGCTCCTTATTCTTGTTGGCCGGTCATACTAACGGTTTATAACTTGCCACCGGGGATGTGTATGAGGCTAGAGTTCATGTTTTTATCTATGGTCATACCAGGTCCGAGCAGCCCGGTCCGGAATATAGATGTTTGTCTTTGACCGTTGATTGATGAGTTGGCGCAGTTGTGGTCCTCCAAAGCTTTGACTTATGATATATCGAGGAAATAAAATTTTCTTATGAGGTGATTAGTACTTAAAAGTGCATTCTCATTAAGGCTTTATATCATCATATTGCACTAAAGTATCATTAAATTCTCTAACTAAAGCATGTTTTATAATAACAAGTCTGATAATATAATATATCTTTAATTTATGGTAAATTCTTGTTTTGAATGTAGGTATGTCTCACAATTTAAAGAATTGATTGATGTGATTAACTATTGAAATTAAGAAGACAAAGAAAGGGCTAAGAGAAGAGATGTTGGTTCAAACTGGAACACCATTCGGTTATTGGATCATAACTGAAGTTGTAGACCTTGGATTTAGGTCTGCTTTATATGGATGGAAAGCTAAGACATAAACCTAAAAATTTCATGAGGAGCCCAAGAATCAATTCTATCATTTTCAAGTTCAAATCTTAGCAACAACGGAGAAGTCAGAATCTATCCTGCAGCTCAGATACTGTTCGGTGTTCAGCTCATATCTTGAGTTCTATAAGTCCAAATGAGCTCTGGTTTTTTTTGTTGGAAAGCTGAGACAATTTCCCACAACTTTCATAGTACAAGGGTCTCTAATTCAGATGTTAGCAATGACGTTTTGGCCAGCCAACAATATCAATAACCAGCTAACAATGTCAATAACCAGCAGCCAACAATGTTAAAAACCAGCCACCAAATCAATGGTTGGCCACCAACTAAATAGTTTGTCAACCAATCAATAGTTTTAAATTTTAGCCTATAAAAGAAGGCATTTGCCATGTATTTAGTCATATTATTTTTCAGATCAAAATCATCTTCTTGTTTTCTTCTCTCTTTGTAATGTTCAAGTTTTCTTTCATGCTATATTAATCTCTTGTTTATGCCTTTTCATTTCTTTTCCTATACTTAGTTAAATTATATCATGTTTATGTTCTTGTATTGTTTATTTATATTTTTCTTGTTCATTATGTTTAGCTAAGTTAATTATGTCAAGGTGAAAAGGTTTCACTAGTGGTGTTAGAATATGTATAATATAAACTCAACATGGACTTTAATGTTTATATCCAAGAAAGATTGTTATTAACATGTTTTTATCTTTTTATCTTACTAATTCTTAATACCTTGCTTGTTAAATGGTTAGTCTAGATTTGTGTTGTATAACACTTGGTACATCAAATGCTTGATCCTTCATAGTCTTCGGCCGACATTGTTATTATGATAGGAACTTGATTTGCTGTTAACATAAGCTAACAACATGAATGCCTGATGATATTTATAAGTATGGTGTTTCTTAGATAAGATGATTAATATGATCATGCTAATAATTTATAATGAGCTAATAACGATAAATCATCCGATTGGAACCTCCTTTGTATGTGGTTTCCAGTTGAGTAATAAAAAGAGTTTATATTATATTTATTTAAAATACCATTAGTGAATCCTCTAACCTTGACATCTGTTTTATCATTGTTTAATCCTTACATCAATATTACATCTCAAAGTTCTCTTCAACATCAATATCATTTTCATCATCATCATCATCATCATCATCATTATTAGTATTATTTATAATTTATATAGTTTACCTCCCTGTGGTTCGACCCCAGTCTTGCTGGGTTATTTATTACTTCAACATTCCTGCACTTGGGATAAGACATCAACTCTTTGATCGTGTCATGAGGGCGGCTTTGATGTGGACTATCAATGATTTTCCAGCTTATGGAATGCTTTCTGGTTGGAGCACGCATGGGAAACTAGCATGTCCGTACTGCATGGAAAACAACAAGGCATTCACGCTAACAAACGGAGGTAAAGCTTCTTTTTTTTACTGTCACCGTCGTTTCTTGCCACATAATCACAGGTACAGAAAGAACAGAAAAGATTTTTTTATTGGCAGAGTTGAAAAGGATGTTGCACCCCGCGTCTTTTTGGTGAAGAATTGCATGATGTTGTATTAGAGTACGATGACATTGTGTTTGGTCTCCAATCAGGTAAGCAGAAGTTCCTTGGTTTTGGTTTGACCCATAATTGGGTAAAGCGAAGTATCTTTTGAGAGCTTCCTTATTGGAAGACCAATCTTCTCCGCCATAACCTTGATGTCATGCACATTAAAAAGAACATGTTTGAGAACATTTTCAACACCATCATGGATGTGAAGGGGAAGACAAAGGACAACATCAAGGCTAGATTGGATGTAACTTTGTTTTGTAACCGTAAAAATATGGAGTTGGTTTGTGATGAGCCATAGGAAACAAAACCAAGAGCAAGCTTCGTGTTAGAGAAAAACGCACAACTATTAGTCTACAAATGGCTTAAGAGTCTGCGTTTTCCGGATGGACATGTCTCGAACATATCAAGGCTGGTTAATATAAAGGAATGCAGATTGTATGGAATGAAGAGTCATGACTGCCACGTGTTTATACAAACACTCATCCCATTCGCTTTTGGTGATTTGTTGCCAAATGGGATATGGGATGCACTCACAGAGATTAGTCATTTCTTTAGAGATTTATGCTCCAGCAAGTTGAATGTTGATCACATTGAGAGGCTTGAAACGAATATCGTTGAGACACTATTGAAACTTGAGATGATATTCCCTCCATCATTTTTTGACTCAATGTAGCATCTCCCCATACATCTACCGTTAGACGCAAAAGTTGGAGGACGGGTCCAGTATAGATGGATGTACCCATTCGAACAGTTAGATATTACAGTTGCAATATAATTCATATATAAAAGTATTTTCTTTGTTTTTTTTCATTGAAAATATTTGATTAATTCAATGCAGGTACTTGTTCAATCGCATGAAAAAGGTTAGGAACAAGGCGCATGTTGAGGCTTCAATATGTGAGGCCTATATTGTTGAGGAGATCTCAACATTTATCTTGTACTATTTCAAACCTCATCTGAGAACGAAAATCAATCGCGTTCGACGACATGATGATGGCGGTGAAGTGTCTTCCAGTGGGAACTTGTCAATATTCTTCAATCCTGGACGACCCACACCTAAAAAAGTCGTAAGAGGAAGATATTTGTCAGAAATAGAGTTCAAACAAGCACACAATTATGTTCTATTTAACTATGATGAGCTGAGACCTTTTATTCAGTAAGTGTATATATGTGTAATACTAATTAAACTTTGTCAATAATATACTATTAATTATATATTGAATATCTCATTACCACTTGCAGGGAATATCGACAATATTTGCTGTCCAATAACTCACAGCTGACCGAATTCCAGATCTTTCAATTATAAGATGAACAATTTTCCACATGGTTCAGAACACATGTAAGCACTATCACAAACTCATTCTCACTTGCAAAATTATTGTATGCATGTCATTATGTGATTCTCGTTTACTGTTCATTAATGTACATTATATACATGGTTTATCAAATGAGAAGAAGTGATACTAAGTCATTGTCTTCACTAAGCCTGGGCCCTGAAAGAAAAGTTAAGTGCTACAACGGGTATTTTATCAATCGATATATTTTCCATACTGAAGAATACGAGCATGGAAGAAAGACATACAACAGCGATGTTTGTGTTAAGTGATCGACTAGTAGTGAGTTAGAAGTTGACTACTATGGTAGATTAGAAGAGGTCGTCAAACTGCAATATCATAGCGAGCAGAATAGAGTGTTTTTATTCAAATGCTATTGGTATGACACGACTGACAGAGGAATTAGAGTTGATCCGCACTATGGTCTAGTCAAAATCAACTCAAAAGCTACACTCCGCAACGTAAACGATATCTTTGTTTTCGCAAAGCAATGTCAATAAGTTTATTACACATATACCCTTTTTTTTAGAAAGGATCGATCAAGAGTGGATTGGTTGTCTGTTTTAAAAACGAAACCCAGGGGTCATGTCGAGCTTGTTCAGGATGAGAATGAAGACACAAGTGTGCGAGATGAAGTCTTTCAAGTTAGTGAGTTGGTTGAACCATATCGAGTTGCTCCTTCGATTGACTTGGAAGAAAATTCAAATTTTCATGTTTTCGATGATAGTCTTATTGATGTTGACGCAGAGGAGTTGAATGTTATTTTAAGCTCTAGCGGACAAGCAAATGTCAATGAAGATGATGATATCCATATTGAAGATTGTGATGAAGGTGATGACTATTCAATTGATGACGAAGAAGAAGAAAATTCGGACTAACTATCAGAATAAAGCCTTGTGTAAATTTTTTTTTTCATGTAATATATATTATGGATGATATATTTTGTAACATGAAATATTTATTTTATAAGTTTATGTAATTTTTAAGCACTGTTATTATTTTGTGTGATGGACAGTTTAGCAATCAAAATAATTACTTGAAATGCCACCATCACCGACGTCTATACCGACGGACAAACTTCCGTCGACATTTCACAGAGAGTTGAAAAATAATTACTTGAGATGCCACTATCATCGACGTCCATACCGACGAATTCCAGGCTGTCGGTATGTTGTCGGCGAGTCACTATTACCGACAACATCACTGACGGACTGTGCGAATTCCAAAGAGCGGTGCATTAAATGCATCTCTGACCGCGTCATGTTGCCGACGGAATTACCGACGGACCGCGAAAAATATGGAGGGTAATTAAAAACATTGGTGCGAAATTCAAAATTTACCGATGGATTTTCGAAGCTTCACCGAAGGAATAAATTAAAATAATATTTTTTTTATTTCCATCGGTGAATCCATCGGTAAAACTGCCCTATAAATCTTAGCGACCGTCCCTTCAGTTCATTTTTTCATCTCCTCCGTTCTTAATTTCCCCTCTTCTTTGATTTTTTTTCCTCTCATTTCCTTCAAGATTTCTGCAAAGGTTACTAGTTTTATTTTTGAATCTTCATCAAATTAAAAGGTATGTGTTTCCTCTATTTCATTTTACTTTAAGGATTTTTTTATTTATTTTAGCTATTTTTATTTTTGTTATGCTTTTTGTTTTGGTGTATTTTTATAATGTAGATAAAGTCTTGAAATAAACACATTATTAAGGTAAGCATATTTCATTCCTAAAGTGTATAGTTTTTTTACTATATTGAATTTACCTTAGAATTAGTAATTGAATATGTTGGAATAATTAGTAATTTTACTCTATTATTGCATGATTTGTGTTTAATTATTTCCATTGATTTTAATTGTTAGTCTATAGTTTTTCTTAAAAAAAAATTTATTCAATATATTTTATTGTTGTATTGGCATAATAATTGAATAATTTGTTGAATTATAATTGTTAATGTTGAATTTACCTTAGAATAAGTAATTGAATATGTTGGAATAATTAGTAATTTTACTACATTATTGCATGATTTGTGTTTTATTATTTGCATTAATTTTAATTGTTAGTCTAGAGTTTTTTTTAATTTATTGAATATTTTTTATTGTTTGTATTTATATAATGATTGAATAATTTGTTGAATTATAATTGTTAATGTTGAATTTACCTTAGAATAAGTAATTGAATATATTTGAATAATTAGTAATTTTACTACATTATTGCATGATTTGTGTTTTATTATTTGCATTAATTTTAATTGTTAGCCTAGAGGTTTTTTTTGAATATTTTTTTATTGTTTGTATTTATATAATGATTGAATATGTTGTTAACGTTGAATTTACCTTATAATTAGTATGAATGTTATATATATATATATATATATATATATATATATATATATATATATATATACAATATTAGTATAGATGGAGTCAATTGGTTGTGGCTTTTGTCAATATTTGCAGGTTTGTGGATTTGGGTAGTATCTAGTATACGGGAGGTGTTGTCGAATTTTTTTAAATATTCGAATTTAATTATATAATTATTCGTATACAATTGTGTAGATGCATAGAACGAAAACCACAGCTCGTCGCTCACGTATGGTCGCAGCTAGTTCTTCTATCAGTAAGGATGACGTATCCTTAGGTGCCTCTCAAGAAGAGGCACCTGCGCCACCTGCGCCGTCAACCGATGCTGCCTTTTCCCGTGCAGGTTCACAGCGCAGAGGTGGCGTGCCTTCGCAGCGGAATCAATTCACCCGCAAGTACGAGGCACGATGGAAGGACAACCTTTCAATGTAAGTTTGTTAAGGTTTTAGTTTTTTCTTTTAAATTATAACATAATTTATGAACAACTAATCAATATTTCATTAATTTAATTTATTTTTAGGTTCACAAACATTGAGGCCGCCCAAGTAATATCATCGGTGTTTAAATCGTCGATGGAGATTCCATTATTTCATTGGAGTCAGGTATCCAAACATCCTAAATGGATACCTCAAATCGATGCATGGTTTGACAGATTTGAGGTTGGTGTTAATTTCTAATTTCCAGCTTATTTCTAATAATTTATTAATATAATTGTAAATAAATTATCATTTTTATTTATCTAATTATTTATAAACAACACAAATTCACCTAGGACAGGGCACATGACAAAGTTGTGAGGAGGGTGTGGGAAAATCACGCGGTAATTAGGTAACATTGAAAACAATACAAAAGTTTTTTAGAAAACAATTTATGTATTCAATAACTATACGAATGGTTTGTATGTACCCAAATTTAAAATGCCCAATTTCAATATAAACTGCAATAA
This sequence comes from Populus simonii, assembly GCA_007827005.2. Lineage (NCBI taxonomy): Eukaryota > Viridiplantae > Streptophyta > Magnoliopsida > Malpighiales > Salicaceae > Populus > Populus simonii. The sequence continues at coordinate 4,244,777 of CM017481.2, forward strand.
AATCAAAATACATATTGGAATACGTATTAAGAAATTTAAATTAGATTGAGGTGATTAATATTTGACCAAATATTTCAAGGATTATCTAAAAGAGAATGAGATTTTTTACATCTCTTAGAAAACAACATCTAGATGAAATATATTCTCAAGGCTAAAACATTATATATATTTAACCTTAACCTTAAGAAACACAAAATCTCTATAAATTTGGTAGGACATATCATGCATCAATAAGATAAGGACCTCTCATGGAAGCTATGAATGACATGTTGTTCATAATTGATGAGCCTACCAATTACTTTAAAGTAATATATGATATTTATTCCAAGAAATGACTTGAAGCTATGGATTTCATATATGAACTAAGTTTGTAACTTGGTTGATTCACTTGAAGAAATAAAACCCTATGGATCTAAGTGAGTTTTTAAAAGAAAAACTAACATGAAAGGCAATATACAAATGTATTATGCAAGCTTTAAAGAGTAAGAATATTCATTTTCAATGGTATAATCAACATATTTGATTTCATAAAAAAATATAGATAAACTTTGTGTTTACAAAAGGTTAGGGGGAATGTTTTTTTCCTAAATATTATATATGAATGACATATTTAGAAATAACATATCTTTTCTTTAAGAAATAAAGTTTTGGTTGTCCAAGAATCTCTTCATAAACAAATTAGGAGAAGCAATCTATATATTGGTAATAGAGATCTATAGAGATAGATCTAGAAGGTTGCTTAAATCGTCTCAATCCATGCATATTGACTAGATGTTAAAATAGCATAGTATGGAAGAATATAAGATTAAATTCTTATCTATTTGCATGGATCATTTCCCTCTGAATACATGTGTTCTAAGACATAAACTGAAAGAGATATGATGGAAATGGTATCCTATACTTGGCTATAGGGTCCATCAATGTAGAAAATAAACTAAAAGTTTAAAATTATTTGAATTAAGATTTTTTTTAATGAATTATTGGAGAATTAGCAAACACTGGTCAATATATGTTTTACTCTAAATGGTAGTGCTCTAAGTCAGAAGATTCCCAAACAAGAGAGCATAATTGATTCTATAACTAAATAACAGTACATCTCCATATTTAAGGAAACAAATAGGTTGTTTGAATCGAGAAGTTCATCAATGAACTAGGTTGGTTCCTAGCATTGTTAATCCAGTTACCTTATATTATGATAACAATGGAGCCATTGCATAAGCAAACAAACCAATATCTCATCAATGATTCAAACAATTACTTAAGAAATTTCATTTGATTTGATAAATCAATGAAATGAAAGATGCAAAGATAGAGTGAGTACCCACTGAAAATAATCTAGAAGATCCTCTTACTAAGTCATTATCCATGTAGAAGCAGTAATGCTACATGGAACAATATGATATTAGATACATAAGGGATTAACTTTAGTGCAAGTGAGAGTTGTTAGTTTAATATGCCTTGTAGCCAATCGGTTGGTTGCACATGGCATTATTATATTCCTGTAAATATATATTTATTATTAATAAAGGCTTAATTTATCTTTAATATTCATATAATATTAGATTAATGAATCTAGAGTAAAGATAAAGTCCACAAGATAAAAATGTTTTGCGAAGGAAATTATAAAGTTGTTATTATTATGGGATTCCTATTGCATCAAAACTTTGTTCCTAAAATATTCCTGGTTGATGCTCTTTTAAATATTGAACATTCATTAGAGTCGTAAAAAATGGTACATATTGTGTTCTTTCCTTTATAAAAGAAAATAATTGTTCTCATAAGCTGATGTATAAGGGATACCAATAACTAATATGTAGATGCTCGTTATAAGACATGTACACTAAATTGACCTGCATGAGAATTTCACATGGAGAGAACACCCGTGTCATCTAAGTCATCTTATATAGAGAATGTTATGCTTTGATCATGTTATATATTATCTTAATCGATGTAACAAAATGGCAAACATTGAGTATAACATGAACTATATGAAGGTATTTGAGTGATCGAGAGAGGATTCATCATCCTAGATGAATTAGAAAAAATGCTTATCTATTATCGAATAGTATTGACTGAGAAATCATTGGTTAAGGTGGAATGAGATTTGAAAATAGTTTCAAATCTTATTTAAACGATCAATGACTATTATATAGAGAATAAACATGATTTAACGTGGTAGACATGCTTTATGTTTTAATGTTAAATCAAAACATTATTGATGAAAAGATGTTAATTACACTAAGAAACTTATCACTGAAAGGTTAAATCAAACTACTAATGACTTTTCTATTATTTGGGGGATCATGACACGTTGCTAGACAATGCACCTGATCTTCAAATATAAATTAATCAATTATTGAATTGATAATAAATTAAATTATTTAATTTATTTAATTATAATTATAATTTATATTTTGGTCAACATATTAGGACCTAATGAGTCATACACATTAACACATTACGTATAACTTGATTAAAATATATTTTAGAAATTAAGAATTAGAATATAATTAATACAAGGATTATATTTCTAGAACTAACAAAATTAAGTAAGGACTTGATTGAGTTCATTTTAAAAATTATCTTGAATTAACATATGGATATTATTCATGGGCAAATTGGTATTTTGCTAATTTATAAGGTTTTTTAGATTTTTTATAAATAGTAAGTCATGACTTTTATTTTTAAGAGATATGATTGTTTGTTAGACAGAAAAACTACGTAAGTCACAAAATAGAGAGTTAGCACTGTAGATATAGCAATCCGTCTCTCCAAAATAGAGACTTAAAAGATTTCTCACGGGTGATTCGTGTGGATTACCATTGGAGGTCGAATAATTGGACATCTTGCGGATTGCGTCAACCTAGCCTTTAAAGAATTATTGAAAGTCGAAGAATATCAAATCTTCAAGTAATAAATCCCTAAACAACTCTAGATCTATCTAATGAGATCCTAGGGACTCTTGAATAATTTTGTTTCATAGTTTTCACTGAGTATATGATATTCGGGAACTTAACATCTCTTATATCTTAGCTTGTGAGAACACTTACTTTCTTTCATAAACGAAATAACATAATATGTATCAGTCTGTACGGTTTTAATAAATATCTAGTATTTAAGAGAGCATTGACCATGAGTAGTTTAGGAACATTGTTTTGATGCAATATGAATCTCATAATCATAACAACTTTATAATTTCATTTGCAAAACATTTTTGCCCATGAACCTTAGTTTACTCCAAATTTTTAAATCAAATATTAGATTCATTAATGTAATATTATATGAATATTAAAGATAAATTAAGATTTTATTAATAATAAATATATATTTGCATGAATTTAATAATGTCACGTATACCTAACCGGTTGGTTACAAAACATATTAAATTAATAGGAACAACATTTACCAAACTATATTATTTCACAAAAACTTTTTCTATTTATGTTTTTTTACCAATTATTTTTTTAAACAGTGATAATTTTTTTTTAAAAAAAAATCCGACCTCTAGCCCTTCAAATTTCTAGAAGCTGTACCAATTGCCTTTATTCTTTAAGTAAAAGAATGAAAGAAATCAAACCATTTTCCCACTAGAAGCCAAATTGTTGGTTGGTGAGTCCATTTGAGTTTTGTAATGTTAATTATAAGGCTTTGCTTTACATTTCTTGTCGTCGCCTGCTAGGTTCATCCTTCACGTCAACATGCAGGGTCATGATATGCGTATCTAATCGATGCAGTTCCAGCAAAAAATACGCTGACAGCACTAGAAATTTGTCCAGGTCTCCAGCTGTAATTTCAGCCCATGTCTTCTTGGAAAAAAAAAAATATATGTTATATCTATATCCATTTATAAAGATGTTATTAATTTACAAGTGTGATCGATTCTGTACAAGTGCGTTTAGATTTAGACAATATTTCCCACCCAAGAATATATGTTTATCTTATTAGGACATTCATACTGGAATCATCATCATATTTGAAGTGTACATTTGATACTGTCATGTAATGTATGTGTTTTTCAATTAAAAAACATCAAATTATTATTTTTTGATATTTTTTTGTGATTTTAAAATCTCTATAACAAATCATATATAAAAAAAAAAATTGAATTTACATCTTTTAATTCAATGGTACATTGAAAATCACTTTCCACCAATTAATATGCAATTGGATTGAACGTTTTGAGCAATTCTGTTTCTTTCTTGCCCACCCACACATGTCAGACTGAACCTAGATCTCTCCTTGTTATTCTTTCCTTCTTTACTGCTAGTTGAGTTCTCTCTAACGCAATCTTATACTATAAAACGTGATTTCTAATAAGTTTATCAAGTATTGTAAGATTTCACATGGCCATACATAAGAAAGTAGCAAATAAAATTATTAAGATTCTTATGACGACTAAATTGGTAAGAATATGCATAAAAGACAACGAAAAAGAAGATGGGTCGGAAGAATTACGTGCTTAAATTACACTGATTTTGGAGTTCATCTTTTTTTTTGGATGGGGTTGGTTTGTGCTTGCAAAATAATTTTTTTAAAATTATGGGTATCCGAGTCAGCTTACGCGTATTTTAATTAATCTTATGAGGTTCTGAAATTAACAATAATATAAATCTCTAGGAGTCTTAAAATTTGTTACACTCAAATAAAAACATGATAAAATGAGTTATATCTCTTGAAATTGCTTGCAAAATACCGCTAAAGATTAGATAGTGATCCAATTTATTTGTTAGTTACCTCCCTCGAAGCCTTGAATGATGGAGGCTTGGAGGGAGGTATATATCAATATCATACATGTCCCTGTCAAAATTGAACGATGTTGAAGGTTAGATGCGCAGGAGTGTCCTTTTTTTTTCACTAGTATGGCTGATGCTGACTTCTTGTTGAGCCTTCCTAATGGAGACAAGTCGCTGCGCGAGCTTCTTCGACCTTCGGTTACTCTTAACGATTGGGAATTTTTTCTTTCTTTCTTTCTTCTTTTGTAGCATATATATATATTTTTTTGAGTTTAACGTGAGTGTCCGGACCAGCTTACGCGCACCTCGACTAATCCCACGGGCCCTGAAGTTAACGACCATGTAAGCCTCCAGTGGCCATCATATGAGCAACCTAGAGCTCGAACCTGAGACCACAGAGAGAGCAAACCTCTTGGTTCCAAGCTCTTACCACTAGACCACCATCTAGATAGTAATCTAAGTGTTGTTATGGTCATGATTTATCGGTTGTCGTGGAGTTTCGGCTCTCAAATCATGGCCCCTTGTGACAATATCTTACTGATCTAGATTTTGTTTTTATTTAATTACAGGAACAAAAAATTGTTTACTTACCTAAGTAAATTTGGTTTATTTTAAATTTTAATTTGTAAAAAATAAAATAACTTATTTTTTTAATTATGGAAGACTTCTTTTAATTTGTTTTGCAAAAACCATCTCACAATAAGTTTATCATAACACATATATTTTTAATTTTTTTTAAATCATAATTAAAAAAAAATTTAAGCATATTTTTATTAACAAAAACATACTAAAGCTTCATTTAGTATTGTAATCCAATGGTGTTTTTAAAATGTTTTAGTTTTAAATCAAATTTTTTTATAATAATTTTGGATTATTTTAATGAATTGATATAAAAAATAAATTTTAAAAATAAAAAATTATTATTTTAATATATTTTTAAATAAAAAAAAACTTTAAAAAATATTAAAACTTTATCAAATTACAGCAAGACAACAAAGAATTTTTCAGTCATATAAAACTCTTGCGAGTGCGGCCACGAGTAGGGTTGTTGAATCAGATTAGGATGCCCTTTTCAATCAAATCCGACTGCAAAAAAGGTGACGGACACTGTCAGATACGTACATACATAGTACATACAGACAGACACACAGACACACACCCATGTATTTCTATGAACAAATTGAAACTACTCCCAGCGGCTTGTCCGTACTGAAAACCGAAGTACAAATTAAAATCAATAGATGCTCATGCATCACTACCAGAATAAAAATAAAAATATACCCAAGGACGCACAGTTGATGATCTGAATTTGTAGCTTTCTGAACCCACTCATTGTCGGTCTGAATTTTTTTCCCGTTCATCTCAAATCTAATAATAAATTTGTTCCGTAGAGCAGAATTTCGGCAGTTTTTTGTGAGTTTTTTTTTTTAAATATATATATAACTATAGTTTGAACTCCAAATTTCTTGATTATGTAAAAGTAATTGCATATCATAAGAAGTTAGAAGTAATTGTATATCATAAAATGTTCTAATTGCTACATAAACATGCTTAGAAAAAGATTGTACACTTGATAGTTCAAGTATCTCAAAACAATAGTATTTAATATATAATCTTGTAAATTAAATTAATTGGTACAAGATGCTCTAACACCTTGAACAAGAAGGAAATCATACTAATTATTGGGGTTATTTCTTGTTCTGAAACACTTTAAATAGCAAAATGTACCAAGAAATAGATATCTTATAATAAGCTGCAAACAAGAAGAAAAGTGTTTTCATTTTTTAAAACCAATTTTTTTTTTAAAAGAAAAGAAACTAGAAATTAATTAGTTGTCGTGTCTCAGTTGTAAGGACCCCCCATTCCCCCTGTAAGTGCAAAACTTGTCTATAAAACCATGCAAAACCCACACCAAATTTCCAGTAACACTGCGACCTACTGCAACCACGAGTTTCATCTCCCCAATGGATGCTTTCTCGTTGATTGTTTTGGTAGTAGCATGGCTTTTTGCCCTTCTTTACCTCCCAAAATATTTTAAATCCTGGCTTAGCCCATTAAAACTTCCACCAGGTCCTAAACCGTGGCCAATTATTGGCAACTTCAACCTTCTGGGTCCTCTCCCTCACCAATCTCTTCACCAATTGTCTCTCAAGTATGGAAAAACTATGCAGCTCCATTTTGGGTCCTATCCAGTTATGGTTACCTCATCACTGGACATGGCAAAGCAAATTTTGAAGACTTACGATCACATGTTTGCTAGCAGACCTCAAACTGCTGCTGGCAAGTACACAACTTATGAGTATTCCGATCTTGCTTGGGCACCCTATGGACCTTACTGGCGCCAAGGTCGTAAAATCTACCTCACTGAGCTGTTTAGTGCAAAAAGACTGGAGTCCTATGAGTACATGCGAGTGGAGGAGATGCGTGAATTTACAAGACGACTATATCGCAACTGTGGTAAGTCTATTGAGCTTAAAGATTATCTCTCTCATTACACTCTTAGCATTATTAGCAGGATTGTGTTGGGCAAGAAGTACTTCAGTGCATCGGAATCCGAAAAAGAAATAGTTACACTTGAGGAATTTCAGGAAATGCTAGATGAGTTGTTCTTGCTTAATGGGGTGTTGAACATTGGGGACTGGATCCCGTGGCTAGATTTCTTGGACTTGCAGGGGTATGTGAAGAGAATGAAAAAGCTCAAGGTAAGATTTGATAAGTTTCATGACCATGTCATTGATGAACACAACGTTAGGAGAAAAACTACCAAAAACTGGCAGCCGAAAGACATGGTGGATCTGCTCTTGCAGCTTGCTGATGACCCTGAGCTTGAAGTTAAGTTAACTAGAGACAACATCAAGGGTCTGACACAGGTAATTTCCTTTTATTTAATTGTCTCTTTCAACTATTTTCTATTTTTTCCTTTCCATTTTCCTTCATAGATCACTTTATTTCCCTTTTTTTTTTCTAAACAAAAAGGACTTCACTTTGTCATCCGAACAGCCAAAGTAGAATATAGATTGTGATGATACATACATGTTACTCTCTCAGTCTCATTATTAGTACGTAAGCTTCTGAGTTTGGAGAAACAAAAATTAGAAAGAAAAAATATATTATTAATGATTTTTGTTAATTCATATTGTTCAATACTATTGATTTTTGTAAATTTAAAAATAGTAAAAGATAATAAGAAAAAGCGAGTAAAAATAGGCGTAGTCAATCACTAGTTTTGGTCAGTGAAGAGGGGTGAGACGGATGCCTTTGCTATTTTGTTTCATGATTTTACTCAAAGTTTAAGAGTTGTTACATTTGGATCTTAAACATGCTTCCCCTTCAGTCCCCATTGGCTTAAAATATTTACTGTTTTTCATTCTGATGACTAGGACCTGATTGCTGGAGGAACAGATACCGCTGCTACAATGGGGGATTGGTCAATGTCTGAACTCTTGAAAAAGCCCCAGTTATTCAAAAGGGTAGCCGACGAGCTGGACAGAGTTGTTGGAAGAGAAAGATGGGTGGAAGAGAAAGACATCCCTCAACTTCCATACATAGAAGCAATAATGAAAGAGGCGATGAGGATGCATCCATCTGCTGTTATGCTTGCACCCCATTTGGCACTACAAGATTGTAAAGTTGGGGGCTATGACATTCCTAAAGGAACTAGAATCTTCATTAACACATGGAGTATGGGTAGAGACCCTGATCTGTGGGAAGATCCTGAGGATTTTAGGCCAGAAAGGTTCATCGGTAAGGGAGTTGATATTAAAGGACATAACTTTGAGTTGTTGCCATTTGGTTCTGGGAGAAGAATGTGCCCTGGCTATCCCCTTGGGACAAAGATGATTCTTGTCAGCTTAGCTAACATGTTGCACGGATTTACTTGGGAATTGCCTCCTGGAATAAAACCAGAAGATGTGAAACGAGATGAAGTTTTTGGATTGGCAACACAGAGAAAGTACCCAACTGTTGCAGTGGCAAAGCCTCGACTCCCACTTCATCTTTATAATTAGCATGTAATACTGTAAACATGTTTTGCTCTTGTAATGGGCTGCGACCATAGTTTTTTCATCTACAAATGCACTCTGTATCAATGTGGCACTGTTTGTGAGGTAATGCTGCAAGACTTTATTTCAATAAAATATTCATCAATGTTATGGAACTTGTTAATGTATTATGAAGGGAAGCGTGTCTCAAGCTAATTGCAGGTCTGTTGATGCACAAAGTTAAGAAAAGCCCCACCTCAATCGATTTGTCGCATCAATATTTTGACAGGATATTTCCAAGAATACTGCTTTCTTGTCCTTTTTCTGTGAAGGGGCTATCATCCAGGCAGCAGTACTCGTAACCATAGTTACGAAACACGGCTCAATGAATCAATCCACAATCCAATTGATCTGATAACTAAATCAGTTTGAATTTGTTAAAAAACCAACAGGTGCACCAACAGGTGCAATAACCTGGTAAAATATGGGCTACCCGACAGGTCGACCCATGATCCAGGCGACCCGGAAAATCCCGGACAAGACCTGGTTCTTTTTCAAATGTGGTTTCTGTCATTCGACTTCTCTTTTTATTTCTTTATCTTCTCTATAATAAGCTGTTATTTGTAAATGCTCCAGTTGTCCATGGAAACTGGCCCGCAGAGACAAATTGGCTAAGAAGGTTGTTGCTATTAGCAAGGCTAGTCTTGAAAAAGAAACACATGAATGGTTTATGTTGTTTGATTTTCAAACCTTTAATGCTACTAGAAAATAAAAATAATGCAACAACAAGTAAATCAACATTGAAGAGCTGGGTCTCTTGGTTTGGCCAATAGGTGGCTGGGGATAAAAAAAGAGGAGCTCTCTAGTTTTGGCCAAAAGGACAGGGGGATGACTGAGAGAGGGATGAGGGAAGTTGTGGCTGGGTCTCTGTGGCAGTTGCTTTGTCAAATGAAAAGGGAAGCTTTACTGGTTTTGGAAGAGAAAATCCAAAGCAAGGGGGCGGCTTGTTTTTATTTTTGGTAGAAATAGGGAAAATTTAGGGCTGTTTGCGCCTTTATTTTAATTTTTTTTTTCTTTTTAATTAAAAAAATAACATATTACTTTTTAATGTGAAATAAAAAAAATTTAAAATATTTTTTAAAACTTTATTATTTATTCACATGAATTTTTCTTAATTTTTTCATATAAAATATTAAAACTTTAATATATATATTTTTTAATTTTTTCAGGTTGACCCATAAAACCAAGGACCCGGCTCCTTAACCGGGTCAATCCCTAGACCGGATTTAATAACTATTCTAGTAATTACACTATCCTAGTTGAAGTTATAACTTAGCTCATAAAAAATAAAAGACCCTGCCGACAAAGGTGATAATAACAAAAGAAGAGAGAAATGGAGAACAAAGATTAGCAATCACGAGATGACATGCCCGTGCACTGCCGCGGGCTTATAAAACAAATATATTTGACAGTGTTATAATTGTGAACCAGCGCTAGATAAGTAATAGAAATTAAAGGCATGATGGAGCAAATATTTCATGACGAAAAAAAAAGTTATGTTGGTGATCCAAAACTTAGAGACCGAACAAAATGATTTGTAGTAATTTACAGTGTTTTGTGAGGAAAGATACAGTGCTTTCGCCACATGATTTAGCTTTTCAGTTAATAAAAAGAAAAAAAATTACAAAGCTAAATTCTCTACCAACTTAATATTAAAAAAAAACCAACAAAGATAATTTTGGAAGGAAAAAAACCCATGAGAAAAAACATTGTAGCAATTGACAATGTTTTGTGAGGAAAACTATAACGCTTTTCCCAATAAAATAAAAGAAAAAACCATTTAGAGAAATATTGTAGCAATCCACAGTGTTTTGTGAGAAAAACTACAACTCTTTCCTCATATGATTTAGTTTTATTGTAATTATAATTCTTAACCAACTCAATATTAAAAAAAAATCGACAAAGATAATTTTGAAAAAAATCATAAAAAAATCACATGGAAAAACACTGCAACAATTCACAGTGTTTTAAAGAAAAAAATTATAAAGCTAAATTCTTAATCAGCTCAATATTAAAAAAAAATCGACATAGACAATTTAAGAAAAAAAAAAACAAAACAAACACCAAAAAAAGGAAAAAAATCATGTTGGAAACACTGTAGCAATTCACTGTGTTTTGTGATGAAAGCTACAGTGCTTCCCAACATGATTTAGCCTTATTTGTAATGACTTGTAATTGTAATTCACAAACAACTTAATATTAAAAAAATAAAATTGAAAAAGATAATTTAAAAAAATTATAAAAAATACCATGTGGGAAAAAACACTGTAGCAATGAACAGTAATTTTCAAAAAAAGTTACAGTGCTTTCCTCCCTCACATATTGTAACTGTAATTTTTAACCAGCTCAATATTAAAAAATAAAATAAAAAAAAAAGATAATTTTGGAGAAAAAAAAATCATGCGGAGAAACACTGTAGCAATCAACAATGTTTTAAAGAAAAAAATTACAAAACCAAATTCTCAATCAGCTCAATATTAAAAAAAAATCGACAAATATAATTTTGAAAAATAAAGAAATAAAATAGAAAAACTAAGTGGAAAAACATCACAGCAACCCACAGTATTTTAAAGAAAAAAAGTACAAAGCAAAAATTTTAACCAGGTCAATATTTAAAAGGTAAAATCAACAAAAATAATTTTGAAAAAAAAATAAATGAAAAAAAAAAAGAAAAAATAAGAAAGTTGAAAAAAAAATGAAAAAAAAAGAAAAATAAACAAAAAAAAAAGAAAGGGAAAAGAAAAAAAAAAGGAAAAGAATCACTGTGGATTACTGTTGTAATCCACAGTGTTTTATGTGTGGGGGAATAGTAAATCCCCCATACGGTTTAGTATATTTGTTAATGTAGAAAGAATGAGTATCATGAGATTCAATTGTTGATATTATCTCATGATTTTATAATAATTATATATTTGACACTATAAGTTTATTTATAAAAGATATTTTTTATTTTTATTTTATTTTTTTAGCATACATGATTAAATTAGAATAATGATAACATGAATTATTTTTTGTAAAGACATTATTATCCGACCGCAAGGTTGTTAAAATCACGATTTTAACACGGCACGGAAAGCAGCACACAAACTCGAATCATAAAAACGAATCGTAAAATCGTAAAATCGTAAGGAATTTTAAAATACATTAAAAAAAAATTATGCTTCAAATAAAAATTCATACATAGTTCAAACATCTTAAAAAACACGCTCCAATTAAAAATTCATACATATTTCAAGCTAAAAATTCATACATAGTTCAAACATCTTAAAATACATGGTTCAAATAAAAGTCATATATAATTTAAAATAACTTTTCATTAACTAATAATTAATATTGAATTCATAAACATTTTAGATACTAAACATCCAGCTATCAAAAAAGAATTACCATAATACTGAATTCAAAAACTAATTACAATCAGTAAACTAGTTAACAATTTCTTAAAATAAAACACTGAATCCAAAACACAAAATGACAGAATATAACATCAAGGTAGCCAATCAGGTGCAACACGCCGCACAATGATCCGATGGATTGCATCTTCTAGCTTTCTAAGCAAGGGGTCGGTTGATGAAGAGGCAGAAGAGGAATCATCAGTTTCTGATGGACTGTTGCTGTTAGGAATGTTTGATTATGCTCTAAGGGTAAGCAAACGAGAAGAAAATCTCGTTGATGATGTTAAGCAATGTGTTTTTGTTAGAGAAACAGAAAGAGAGCGAGCCATCAGAGGATGTTTTCGGTGGAGATGCTTTGATATCAAAACACTGTTATCAAAACAAATTCACAGACTAATTTAACAAAATAAAAATTCAATTAGCAAACCCATTCACATACCCATTCATAAACAATTAGGAAACATTGTTATCACATGAGAGACCCATTTACAGACCCATCAAAAAATAAAAATTCAAGCAGTCGGTGAGAGACCCATGAGAGACCCATTCACAGACTTGTTTTCAGTGAGCAACCCATTCACAGACCCATCAATTCATAAAAATTCTATAACCAAGAACCATTACAGGGGACATGGACATGTCTGCAATTTGACAAATAAATTACTCTAGACTCTAAATCATGATGCTATTTGCAGAAGGTGCACCAGATCTTACAGTTCTCTACAGAACATGTAGAGTTTTGAAGAGAAAAATCTATAACCAATAACCCCGGACACGGTGATAAAAGACAATCTCATAAAGCAAGAGAGACATCAGGCAACATAATTTACTGAAGACAAGTTATCAAGCAAATTCTTAAAGAATGAGTCAAACCTAGAGAAAGTGATTCTTCCAATTTCCAATCACCCGTGACACAAGTTTTGGGATAAAAGGAATCAGTGTAGATATTTGCTTTTCTCGAACTGCTTTGTTAGATCGCACGTTACTGGAGCTCTGCATCAAAAAAAAAAGATGGAACAAATCAACAAAAAGTTAATAAAGGTACTGCTTCCAAATCATCTAAAAGTACTCTTTTTTAAAAATATTTGAAAATCTCCCCAAACAGCAGTGACTTACTATAGGATTTAGTGACTTAGTCTTAGGGATTTTGATTTTTTCCGGTTGTTGCCTGTCTGTGTTGTTAACTTGTGTGAAAGACTGAAAACTGAAGAAAGATGAAGAAAGACCCGTGGTTTTGTTCTGCGTATGAGTGTGTACTGTGTAATAGTCAATAGTCCAATACTTGCTTGACACGTGGAGCTGGAGGGAAAACTGGCGCAACATTTTCTGTTTTGGCACAGACGCGTAAAATCGGGTGTAAAATCGCGTTTTTACGCAATTTCACCCGATTTTATTTATTTCCGAGTTTTGTGAACGATTTAGCACGTTTAGTCTATATTGACTCGTAAAATCATACGATTTTACGAGTTGAATCGTGATTTTAACAACCTTGTCCGACCGATTATATAATGTTATATTACATAAAAACTAATATTGTAGTACATGGAAGAAACTATATCAAATAGATAATTTATAATTGTCATGTTTCTTATTAGTTCTTACTTCATTATGATATATGGTGAGACTAATATATGTAAAGTTTTAACGTTATTCTACGTGTATTATATTAATATATTTATTAAACCATAAAAAAGATAATATTATGTGAGTGGAGAATATAAAATGTGGCCTACATAAATAAAATAATGAGCGCTTAAATAGTTTAATAAAATATTAATGTTGAAACCTATTAGTCAACTTGAAAAGTAAGAGTTTAAAAGAAAAACACGATTTTCTTTAGCAAATCATATCCGATATTTTAATCTCCAAATGGATTTATTATAGATCCAAGTATACTTTCTTTGAAAACTTTCTTTAAATATTTATTTTAAATATTAAAATTATATATGAAGTTCTAAGATCATTATGTATTATAATCTAATATAATTGTTCATGTTTAGAGTCATATAATTGCTAACACCATCACCATGATCTCCATGGCCATCACTAACATAATTTTCTTAACGAGTTAATTAGCGATTCCTTAGAGATGAAATCTAGCTTCAATCATTTTTTTTAAATAACATAAGCTTTGTATGCACCTAATTTGAGGAATTTAATGAGTGCTCGGCGTGGCCAATTTTCAATTTAAAAAAAAAAAAAAAAAAAAGAAGCGAAAGGGACAAATTCATGATCCTTAATCCATGCATGAGAGGGAGACAGCATGTTTGAGTTCGAAACTATTGGATGCTATGTTAGAGACTGAAATTATCATTTCCTTGCAATTTGCAAATCAAGAAAGACAGAGACATGAAATGGAAGTGCAGATATAATATGGCAGTGTAGGCAAATTTGAAGGCCACAGAATTCGCGGGAACTGCGGTTATAAGGGACAAATTCTCTTTCAACTATTTTTGTAAAACCCTCAGTTAACCAAGTTTTGAATAGATTACCTTAAAACTCTCCTGATCAGATCCCTTCTGTCGTTTACTTAACAATAATCTGTAATTTCATAACCAACGATATTGTTGCGACATTAAGAAAAAGAATAGCAGAAAACACATTCTCCATCTTTCGCATCTCTTCTTCTCTCTGCCTTAGCTGAATTCTAAGGCAGAGAGATCTCTGCCTCAAAAATATTGTTGTCAAAATGGTTTTCCAAGATTTTGATCTCCTATCCGAGAGAAGAAGATTAGAAAGGCGACAAAAACTTAGAAAGAAAATTGTCGTTGCTGCAGTTTCAGGTATTGCTTTCTTTGTTATAGTTGGTGCTGGAGTTTTCGCCCTTGTCTCTAATCACAAGAGCAGCCCAGGAAACAACGGAGGATCAGCTGTGCCTCAGCCTGTAGAATCCGCAAAACCGATATCACGTGTCTCCAGGGTTATCAAAACGGTATGTAATGCTACCACTTACCAGGAGACATGCCAAAAAACCCTCGAGAAGGAAGTGGAAAAGGACCCTTCTTTGGCTCAACCCAAAAATCTTCTCAAGATAGCAATCAAAGCAGCCGATGAAGAGATGAAAAAGGTTTTAAAGAAAGCCTCATCCTTCAAATTCGACGACCCACGGGAGAAAGCTGCATTTGAAGATTGTCTAGAACTTGTTGAGAATGCTAAAGAAGAATTGAAAGACTCTGTTGCCCATGTTGGTGATGATCTGGGAAAGCTTGCTAAAAATGCCCCGGACTTGAACAATTGGCTCAGTGCGGTCATGTCTTACCAACAAACTTGCATTGATGGATTCCCTGAGGGAAAATTGAAATCTGATATGGAAAAGACATTTAAGGCATCTAAGGAGCTCACCAGCAATTCCCTTGCGATGGTTTCATCATTGACTTCATTCATGAAAAGTTTTCCCTTTCCAGCAGCACTTAACCGTCGGCTTCTGGCAAAGGAAGACAATTCACCCGCATTGAACAAGGATGACCTTCCTGGATGGATGAGTAATGAGGATCGCAGAATATTGAAGGGTGCTAGTAAAGACAAGCCAAAACCAAATGTTACTGTGGCAAAAGATGGTAGTGGTGACTTCAAAACTATTTCCGAAGCATTGGCGGCCATGCCAGCAAAATATGAAGGACGGTATGCAATTTTTACGACATTGGTATATGAAACTATTACGTTAATTGATGATAATTCATCGTTTGAAAAATATCTTAAACTACCATTTCTGTTAATGCTTTATGCTCTTAGCCAACATATTTATTTTGGGTGAAAAATGGCTTATATTTTCTCATGGTAATGCAGGTATGTTATCTTTGTTAAACAGGGAATTTACGATGAGACCGTGACAGTGACAAAGAAGATGGCGAACATCACTATCTACGGTGATGGATCACAAAAGACCATTGTGACAGGGAACAAAAATTTTGCTGACGGAGTTCAAACTTTCAGAACTGCCACTTTTGGTATATTGATCGCTTTGACACTCTGACCCTAACAACTCCATTATGCAAATCTTCTTCTTTTTCTTTTTTTTAACGTGGGTGTCCGGGTCAGCTTGCGTGCACCTTGACTAATCCCACGGGCCCTGAAGTTAACGACCATGTAAGCCTCCAGTGGCCATCATATGAGCAACCACAGAGCTCGAACCTGAGACCACAGAGGAAGCAAACCTTTTAGTCCCAAGCTCTTATCATTGGACCACCTCCTAGATGGTTCATTATGCAAATCTTTTGTTAATCGGAATGATGTCTGAATAGCATTGCTATCAGATTATCCGGCTAAATATACAATTTGAATTCATCAAAGTGGAAAAAAATTGCTAGTTAGATTCATTCTTCTTATCAGCAGCCTAAATGACATAAAAAACTGGAACCAAATTTTGCAACCTTAGAACTTGCATTCCAAGTTCCTTTCTCCTAGACCAGGATTTTAACATGAAATATACGTTCTGCAGTGGTGTTAGGAGATGGATTTTTGTGCAAAGCTATGGGATTCAGAAACACAGCAGGTCCAGAGAAACATCAGGCTGTGGCTATCAGAGTCCAAGCTGATCGTGCAATATTCCTGAACTGTCGTTTTGAGGGATACCAAGATACCTTGTATGCACAAACACACCGCCAATTTTACAGAAGCTGTGTCATTACCGGCACTGTTGATTTCATCTTTGGAGATGCAACAGCCATCTTCCAGAACTGTCTTATTACTGTCCGGAAACCATTGGAACACCAACAAAATCTCATTACGGCCCAGGGTAGGGTTGACGGACATGAAACTACAGGAATTGTTCTTCAAAATTGTCGCATCGAACCAGACAAGGACTTGGTTCCTGTAAAGACCAAGATCAGGAGTTACCTTGGAAGGCCCTGGAAAGAATTTTCAAGAACTATTATCATGGAATCAACGATTGGTGATTTTATTCACCCTGATGGATGGCTACCATGGCAAGGAGAGTTTGGACTCAAAACTCTGTATTATGCAGAGTACAACAATAGAGGAGCTGGTGCAAAGACAACTGCAAGGATCAAGTGGCCTGGCTATCATATCATTAATAATGAAGAGGCCATGAAATTTACTGCTGAGCCTTTCTATCAAGGTGATTGGATTAGTGCTACCAGCTCTCCTATTCACCTTGGCTTGTTTTAATTGAGGAGTGGTCAAAACTGAAGATTTGATGTGGAGAAGAATGTTGCTATGTCATTATTTTGTTTTTGTCATCTCATTTACTCAATCTCTTCAATTATATAACAGAATTTGATGGCGTATGTATAACGCATATTTAAGAGAGATTACTTAGCTCATCATTTCTCTTCTAATCAACTTGAGAGGAGAGCTCTACCTTTTGCGACAAGCACAAACCTTGAGAGGTAATTTAATTGATTAGATTTTGAGTCTATTCTTTAATTGTTACGAGTTCGAGTCCTTTTAAGGTTACTGAACGCTTACATGTTGGTTAGTTTCAGGGCCCATGAAATTAGTCGAGGTGCAAGCAAGCTGGCCCGGACACCTATATTAATAAAAATATTTTAAAAATAAAAAATAAATACAACGACAAAAATCCTTCATCTCAAACTAGCTCAGCTCAGTCCATCAGAACCATGTGTTACGTGACAAGGTACCTGATTCATGCTTTCCAAGCATGTCTTCATCTCTTAAAGCCTCCTCTAATGATATGCAATCCAAACCCTGATCTTTAAACGTTATTATTGATGGCTCTCCATGTTTCGCTTAATGAGCTCACAAAACTTCCTTCTTTGCCTAAGTTGATCATGTCCTCCCATACGATAGAACCTTTACAAATTAATATCTCTATAACCATAAAAATTTATTTATTAATTAAGATATTATTTAATGGATAAATTAATAAATTATACATTAATTAATAAGAAAATAAATGTATTTTTTCCCAAGTCATTGAAATTAATACATGTATCATATCTTGTAATTATACAAATACTGTAGACCTAATTACTGAGTTATGAATTATTATTGTTATTTTACATATTTGTTTA
The DNA here is from genome assembly GCA_007827005.2 of Populus simonii. NCBI lineage: Eukaryota > Viridiplantae > Streptophyta > Magnoliopsida > Malpighiales > Salicaceae > Populus > Populus simonii. The sequence continues at coordinate 4,262,938 of CM017481.2, forward strand.
ACCAAAATAAATTCAGGAATATAATTAATCTTATTAAATAGAAGTCATAGATTTATCCATTTTTATAACAAATTAAAATTATATTTGTTCTATATTATATTTAATTAATATACTTCATGGTAAGATCAATTAAAAAAAAAACATATAAAATCACTAATGATAAAACTAAATACAATAGCTTTTCATCTCAAAAGTGTAAAGAAATTGAAAACATCATGGAAAATAACATAGAAGATGAGCTAAAGGTAATAATTATGTACTTCAAGTTTGTCTCGGGCAAAAATACACTCAAAGTAATAATTATTTTGCATAATTTTCTATTGTAATTCGAAAACACTATATCAAACCTTCTTAATACACTAAGAAATGTTAAAGATGAGATAAAACAAGCAATATTAGAGTTATATTTTACAAATATCTTCTAATTAAATCGTGTGTGTGTGTATATATAAAATTATGATGTATAAAGAGATTATTAATTTATATATCAAGTAGGATTTATGTGTTTTTTTTAATGTATTATCTGATAAATTTAATAAATCATTAATTTACTATACTAATCATAAGTTGGACCGACAAAAAATATTAGTTCAAATTTGGAAAATTGATGCCCATTAAACAATGGAATGGTATCCAAAACTATAAACATGCTAGAAAATGAAAAATGGAAGAAAAAAAAAGTTATGTTTTAATATTTTTGTTAAAACATTTCCATTAAATTATTTATAAGTATAATAAAAATTTGAAATTATAATTTTTTATATCTTGTTATTATAAAAAGTTCCATATCCCTTTTTCATACATAAAATCTATAAAAACAAAAGAGAAAAGATTTCTATTTTTTATTAAAATGAATGTGGGAAGTTAATTTAATTAATAAAACCAAAAAAATATTCTTTAATTTTCAATTTAATCTAAACTATAAATATGTTATCATTATCTTGCTCTCGCATCCTAAATGATTATAACAACAATAAATATTACTCCTATATAATTTCTTTTATGGATTGTTTTTTTTAATGCCTCAAGAACTAAAGTTGAAATTAAATTAGTTTGGTAGTATGTTTCCGAGTTTCTAACAAAAAATGAGATATCAAAATAAAAATATGATAATAAATATTTTAATATTTTAATTTTGATGATAGACATTTAGTAGATATCTGAATTCGAAAGGTCTAGACTTTGAGAAAAAAAATAAAAATTGATAATTATTGGATGTTATACACTTTTATTTATATCTGTAACACTAAATTTTAATATTTTTTTTTATATATAATTACTATTATTTTGGTTGTGTTATTCGATTCTTTTATCTAAAATGGTCGTTAATTCAAATGAATTCAATTTATATAGTATTAATTAATAGATAGGTGCATGATGTGAACAAAATTTTGTATTCAAACCTCTACTAACGTTTAGTACAATAATAACAGTATTAGTATTATATTATTTATAAATCATTTTTTAAAGAGTTTTATATAAGAAGGTATTTTGGTGAACCCTGTCACACTTGGACATAAATGAGTCCCTCCAAGATTTAAAAAAAATGGAATATAAAAAACTTTAGAGTCACCTGGTAATATTTAATATAAATTAAAAATTATAAAATATACATTGATTATAAAAATCTATGTAAGAAGTTGGTTATGTTTAAGCGAAAATAAACATCACTCTTATCTCATTATTTTTAAAGAAAAATTACCTTAGCTATGTATTTTCTTCTAGATTTATTATATACATGCCATTAATTGTTTAAATTATTTCTTAAACTTTATTTTATGATTTATTTTATTATATCCATTATAAATTTTTACACAGATACTCATCAAATTAACCATTTGTGAAAAATTTGATATTGGTCCCTTAAACAAGGAGACGTTGAAATAGTCATTTGAATTGGGTTCTTAAAACATGGCATAAATAGGTTTTGAATTCTTCATAAAAAATTTATATTTATGTTTTAGCTTTTTATAAAATACAAAAAAAAAGCTTCAAATTGAAATATTTAGCTTCGGTTATAACCTAAAAACCAAAAAGTATTTAGAAGTATGCAACACTAAAAAATAAAGGATAGATGTTGTTACAGTGTTGGTGTGTTGCCATAGACTATGGTTGGTTATAGAAGAGATGTAAATCTAGTGTCTCGATCCAATACAGGCATTCTATATTCTATGTAATCTTACTATTTATTTACATAAAACCTCACTAATTTATGAGAAGAATATATCATCTTCATATGCAGAAATAATGTAGACTTAGTCAACTAATTCATTATACCACATAAAATCATTTCCTTTCTTGCCTTTAGGTAGTCTAGAAACAAAATCTACGGTAATATCTTATCATTTCCACTTAGGTATCGATAGTGGTTGCAATGACTCTATTAGCTTTCGATGCTCCATCTTTATTTATTGGAGTACTCCACACTAAGCCATATATTATGGCACTTTCCTTTTTTTTTCTATATTGTGCCACCAATAAAATTCTTTTAAATTTTTGTACATGTTAGCATTACTAGGGTGATCAACAAACTCAAACTCATGTGCCATATCTTACCCTTAAATATCGTATCATTAAGTAATTGTGTATTACCAACATTCAATCTTTTAAAACTTGAAAAGTGTTCAACTCCTATTTTCACCTTATTTATCACTTTTCCCACCTAGATCTTTTTGTTGAGTTTTAAAAAGCACCTATCTAGTGCCTATGAATGCCAAGTTGCTCTTGCTATGTTTATATTTTAGTTTTTTATAAAGTAAAATAAAAAAAAAATTTAATTAAGATATTTAGCTTCAGTTATAATCTAAAAACCAAAAAATGTTTAGAAGTACGCAACACTGAAAAATAAAGGATAGATATTGTTACAGTGGTGGTGTGTTGTCATGGTCTATGGTTGGTTATAGGAGAAATGTAAATCTAGTGTCTCGATCGAATACAATCAGTACATGCATCTATGTAATCTTACTATTTATTTATATTAAACCTCACTAATTTATCAAAAGAATACATCATCTTCATAGGCAAAAATAATGTAGACTTAGTCAACTAATCCATTATACCACATAAAATCATTTCCCTTCTTGCCTCTAGGTGGTTTAAAAGCAAAATCTATGGTAATGTCTTCTCATTTCTACTCAGGTATTGAAAGTGGTTGCAATGGCTCTATTAGCTTTCGATGCTCCACCTTTATTTATTAGTGCCCGTTTGGTAACGTGGTTGCAGGTGAGGTTCACCCGCAGCCACACATAATATCGTTTTGTAAGGGAAAAAAATGCTTTTCACTTATAGGACCCACTACAAATTAAAATGAAATCGCAGGTTTTGGAGAAGCAGCATTTCTCCTGAGGCAGGAAGCTGTAACAGTGGAGCATGGCTCCATTGTTCAGTGAACAGTGGAGCCATGCTCCACTGTACAGTGCGAGTGAATTAAGTCACTCGCACTGTACACTTAAACTTAAATCAATTTTATTTTAAAAAAAAAAACCAAGAAAAGTTTAATTTTTTTTAAATTATTATTTCAAAAAACTAGTAAAAGTTTAGTTTTTCTTTTCTGAAAAACTAGTGCAGTTAAGTGATTTTACTCGCACTATTAACGTGAACATGAACAATATTTTTTTTTTGTTTTTTAAAAAAATTAGTTTAAGGTGGATTAAATTTACTCGTACTGTAATCTTAATTTTATTCCTGATAATATTTTAACTAATTTTATTGCATGCTTAAAAAATCATGAAAACTATAGTTTTTGTCGAATGAATTTTGTACGTAATGAAATTGTAAAATATTTTTAAAAAAATTGAGTTTTACTTGAAAAACTAGTATTTAATATTATTTAATAATACTATATAAATTAGAAGGATATCGCATGATGACATAGCATTTGTGGAATTTGATCGCAATTCCAATTATGTTCTTGCCGGGTCCGACCCAGTTAAAAAAAATTCAGGTTATATTTTTATTTTAATTGTGTTTTATTCAAAAAATTAGAAGGAGATCGCTTGATGACGTAAAAAAAAATGCAGTTTTTTTTGTTGCGTGCTTAAGAAACCATGAAAAATATAGTTATTGTTGGATATATTTCGTATGTGATGACATTGCATATAGTTTAATGGAATAATAAAAAATATTTGATATCAATATTATTTATTTCATGATGTAATAATAGTAGTTAAATCTACAATATTTAAATTAAAAATATTTTTTAATTATTTTATAACCTCAATTTGAAAAGTATTTTTTTAACCAAACACATTAAACTACTTTTTGTTCAACCTCAATTTCAACCACAGTTTTAACCAAACATATATTTTTCCAAACCAACCTCAACTAAAAGTACTTTTTATAAAACAACTTTTTTAAAACCACAACCACAACAGCAACAGCAATACCAAACACACTCTTAGAGTACTCCACACTTAGCCATATATTATGGCACTTTCTTTTTTAATATTGGGCCAGCAATAAAATTCTTTTAAATTTTTGTACATATTAACATTGCTAGGGTGCTCAACAAACTTAAACTCATGGGCCTCCTTCAAAAATTTAAAAAATTTTGATTTTGTTTTCAAATTAATTATTTTATGTTTTTTGGATTCTTTTGATGTATTGATGTCAAAAATAAATTTAAAAACATTTTAAAAAAATCTATTTTAATGTATTTCCAAGCAAAAAATATTTTGAAAAGCATTTTTTACCACAATATCAAATACCACCTGACTCAAGAATAGAAACATCGTCATCTACTATATCGATTAAGTGTTGTTCCCAAAGTATGATTGCAGAAATAAAAATTTTCTACCATTCAAAATTTGGCATGTGTTATCTTTATTTTATTTTTATATAAAACAATATAGTAAAATTAAAATAAATAACATGAAAAATAAATGTGTTTTTATATATTTCTTTGTAAATGAAAGGTTGACACATGGGATAAGATAGTTAAGGTATTTTCTTTATAGATAGAAGATCCTATAAATAAAAAATTAATCAATAAAATAATGTTATGTAACATTGGCAAAAGGCTTGAGTGCCTTTACAAATCTTTATAAATAAAAGGCTTCAACCTAGAAAAAACTTCTTCTTGAAGATATAAATTTCTTTCAAGACAAGCTCTTTAGGCAAAAAAGATGTCTCAAAAGCTCTCAAGCCTCCTTTATCTATATTTAAAGTCTACAAAGAATGAAACTCTATTGGATCAAGCCTAAACATCCTATAATAGTTCTTCAACAATACTTTAAAGATGAATCAAAGGTACTCTTCAAAGCATCGAATCACCAAATCTTATTCTTCAATACACGCCTAAAATCTTGTTCTTGCAAAGCACAAATCTTGGCTTTATTTCACAAATAAATTATGTCACCATAAATTAAATTCAAATGAAAAATAAGAGGATTATTTATTCTTTTGTAAGCATATTTTAAATATTGATTGTACCTGGTCATAAATCTTAATAAAATTAAATATTTGTACATGCGTGCTTGCTTAATTTTCATGTACTCAAATTTGTGTCCATAATTTTTTAACGACTATACTATGGACATCTCTACCTCTCATCTCTTCACTTCAAGAAAAAGTTTTCAACAACAACTAGGAAGAACATGATCATTGTTGTTGCTCCTGAAGACAACAAGAATGTTGAGTCAAGTCGATGACACTCCGTTGAAGATTCTTTAACCGTACCACTAAAAACAAAATCCATTGTCAATTTGTATGTGCAAACTAAGTTGATTCTCGAGTGAATGGCAGTATTGAATGCACAGAGGGCAAAAGGACTCTCTACTTTAAGGTTGAAACTACAAGTAACTCCACCATAAAAGTCAAATGGGGCACATGGACTTTTCATTGACACTCAAGGTGATTACTTTAGCAATTTGAATATGGAGACTTCTTTATGACAACTAACATCACCTAACAAGGCTTCAAGTTTTGGCATTATATTAGTGATGATGTGTGGGACTACATCTTTGAATGATCAAATGGCTAACTTGACAACACTCATTGAGGGGCTTTTAGCTTCATTAAAGGCAAAGAATCATGAGATAACAAAGATGATAAACAAACTTGAGAGCATGGATTAGGAAGGCCAAACATTAGCTAACAAGGTTTTACAAAAGGATCAATTGTATATTGTTGAGGATTCCACAACCAGAGCCATAATTAATATATATAATTTAAAAAAGCTCATCAAGAAGAACATCATGTATCAAGTAAAGAGTTCAATTCAACCTTTATATTCTTATCTGAAGGCATGCACCTAAAGGATCGACCTACTAAGGATGCCTTTAAACTATCAACTATAAATGGAATCCAAGGAACATGTGGCTCACTTTATAGAGACTTAAAACAATACTAGAATTGATGATGATCTCATACTAAAATAGCTCATTCATTCCTTAAAAGGCAATGCTTTTGACTGATATATTGACTTGGAGTTTGGCACAATCGATAGTTAGGAGCAAATAGAATGTGAGTTTCTCAATCGCTTTTACAACACTTATCATATGGTTAATATGATTGAGCTCACCAATGTGTGCCAATGGATAGAGGAGCCAGTCATTATGAAAAACCCCATTAAAAAAAATTAAACTAGTTAACTGATAGGAAACATGAGAGAACTAGTCAAAGAATAACCTAAAAGGATACTAGGATAAGAGTATCCAACATTCAAACATAACCCACCCTCGTTTAAGATGGGGTATAAATACATTGAGAGGAAAAAAGAGGTGACTTTTCCTCTCCTTATACCTCGGCAGGACAACCCTAGCAACAACCCCTCCCTTGTAAAATTTTCATCCAAACCACCCTTGTATATCACCTTCCTTGAATACTTGAGTGAGAGGAGAGCTTAAGAGTGAAAAGAAACTGAAAACATTAAATAGAGAAAGGGAATAAAGGGCCGGCTGGAATGATAGAGAGGAAGGGGAGAAAATCAAGAGGAAAGAGAAGAAAACCTCCCTCAAATATTGTCTAAAATCATGTGCTAAGGGTAACCCTACGCTTATATTTGTTGTTTTGAGATTTTGAAGCAAAATAATAATAAAAACCCTAAATAAGGTGATATAGGGTTCTTACACCTTTGATTGCAAAAAATTAAATGAAGAGATTGGAAAATCAGGATAGGAAGGATGTGATTTCAGATTCTATAGCAAAAGAAATTGATGCATGTTCAAGAACAAACCCTAGCTAAGACCGGCCTATTGAAGGGATGAAAGGAGGATGGAATGGGATGATACAATATGTTAATTGTGACCTTGATAAACAATTAAGAAAATGCTTAGGTTGAAACAAAATTTTAACAAATGCTAATACCCTTGTTTTCCATCATGATTTGTAGAACTTGCTTGATTGTGAACTTACAAGATTGATATATGATTAATGCATGATAACATAAACATGTTTGTAATGGAAATGATAATTTACATGAGTAAACTAGAAAGGAAGAAAATGTTATGTTTCGGCTAAGAGGAAGAACAATGAAGGAAGTTCTTTGTGTGATGAGCATCCTTAGAGAAACAAACTAAATGGTAGAAATTGAACACATGTGTAATGTGAAAATAGCTATTAGCTTGTGTTTTATGATTTGGAATGATATGATTGAGAATGAAAAAATAAACACTTGATGTCAATGCCCCATGTTTCGGCCCCATGGATGCTTAGATAGGAAAATCCTTGAAAATATACAGGTTTGAACTTAATTGTATACCACTTGACAATATTGTTATGAACTTGATGAGATTATGGAAATGAATATGACTCTTGAACATGTTTAATAGAACGCTATAAATTAGAACGTGTAGAACACCTTATGTCATGCTATAATAGATGAGAATTTGATGATACCAAATGAAGAACACAAAGTATGCTTGTTAGGGAAGTGTCATAGGCTTCGACCATCTTAAAAGAAAATAAAAAAAGAAAGACCTTCATGAAGATAATAGTGATTAATAGATCCTCCTAAACAATGTTTGATGAATGGGTGAGATTATAATGGAATGGAGACATTACATGTTACCCTTACTTCATAAACTCTTAAAGGTGAATTGGGTTGTGGTCTATATCTATAAGTAGGTTAAAGTATAATCTTTAGAAAGAAAACTTGGTATTAACTATATTCATGAACTTGGGGAAAAGAATCAAAGTGAATCAGTTTTCGTTGATGATTTTCAGTGTCAAAGTGACTCAGTTTTCTTTGATAATAGTTTTTGCTGACAATTTTTAGTATCAGAATGACATAGTTTTCGATAATGATTTTCAGTGTTAGAAGGACTTCGTTTTCAATGATATTTTCAGTGTTAGAATGACTTAGTTTTTATTGATGTTTTCAATGTCAAAGTGATTCAATTTTCAGTGTCAAAGCGAATTAGTTTTCAATGACAATTTTTAGTGTCACAGCAAATTAGTTTTCAATAATGATTTTCAGTGTCAGAGTGACTCAGTTTTCATTGATAATTTGCAATGTCATAATAATGTAATTTCGATAGATGACCTTCATTAAAGTTGGGAACGATTGTCTTATTATAACATTATCACTATGCAAATGCACGAACACAAGAGATGTTTATATGAATGTATGTGTGTATACGTATGAATGTATGTGTGTACATGGATGTGTGTGAAAATGATCTTTGACGATGCCTAGATAACAATATACTAAGTAATGGTCATTGTGTGTTAGAAGGTGTAACCAGAATCAAATCTTTGATCGGGCGAGAGATACTACAAGAGCAGCAGGTAGGTGATCCCTACCTTCATTTGATTTTATTAAATTTTCAAAGTATTATTACATAATGTTGCTACCTGAATTAAATTGGTTAAATTGTTCATGATTTGCAATGAATAATGAGATTACCTTTGGCTAATGGTATCCATGTTTGATAACTGGGAAAGAATGATGAGATTAACTTCTTCTAATGGTATCCATGTTGAATAACCAAGAATGACTAATGATATTAACTTTGGTTAATGATATCCATGTTGGATAACCGAGAATCAGTGATGAGATTAGCTTTGGCTAATGGTATCCACGTTGGATAACTGGGAATAGATGATGAGATTAGCCTTGGCTGATAATAATAATATTCATGTTTTTTTTTATCAAAATGTAAGTATATTAATAGATCAAAATTATACAGTGCTGGGAACCAGCAAGTTCGTATACAGTGATTTACAAAAGCAAGAAACAGACTCCCTGAAAAAAACTATACATCAAAGTCATAGCTAACAAGCTAAAATTAACAGATAATGGTTATGTGAGGAACCATAAATTACAAGGTTCCCAACCTAACATAAAGTAAAAGCCAAGACAAGTAGGCAAGAAGACGCCTTGGGCACCAATTGAAACAGGAAACACAAAGAAGATGCCTTGGGCACCATAAATTACAAGGAGTGACAGACATAAGCATCATGTAGCACAACAAAACTTCAAGAGAAGCAGCAACAACCAATACGATTAGATCAAATGAAGAGACTATATGGACTGCAAACCGAAGAGAAGACATCATCCCATAAGAGAGAACATCCAGAACAACCACCAATACGGTCAGCTCACAGAAATTTGAGGATGATTGTGCTCATGAAAGTGCAATATCATGTAGAATAAAACCTGAAATCTCTAAAAAACATATTCAACCAGTGTGCAGGAGTTTTCAAAAACTCTTTGATTCCTTTCTTCCCATATCAAGTACACAACAATGCTAAGGGAGACCTTTTTCATCCTAGCAACAACATTTCCCTCCTGATATTAAGGCCCTAAACAACACTACTAATGGTGGCCATACCCCTGTAGAGTCGAAGCTAGGATTTCACCTTTCAAATAATATTCATAATTGAAAGTATTTGTTGATACACTAAAGTGAAGAATAATAATGTGTCAATTACAATTGGGATTAATGTTCAAAGAACTATAGACAATTTGACCATGTTAGGAGAGAATAGTCATTTATGGAAAGATGTCAAACATGCAAGGATTTTAAGACCATAATATATGTTATCGATTAATGTTAAATATACGGTGAAAGGTCGTACAAAGATGTGAAGCAAATATTATGGATAAACTCAGTAGGAAGTTATTAATGAGAATCTGCCTATTTAAATGTTAACATTATTACAATTATATGCCTATTGCCCAATTATATCATAAAAAATTGTTTATAAACTTACATTGAGTTTGGTTTGTAATAAGGACACCTCATGACCATGATGATTAGCAATTTCTTAATAAGTATTTTGTAATAAACTATATAGTAGTATGAATACACGACTTGCATTTTGTAATAAACTATGTAGTAGTACGAATAGACAACTTGTGTTTTGTAAAAAACTTATGATGTCGACTTTCAAAGTCATAGTTGTAAATTATAATGTGTATCAACACTTCATGTTATGTATGCAATGAATATGTATCCTTATTTTGTGATGCTATCATATATTATATGTATGTGTGACATACTGAATCACTTAATAATGTCTAATTATTAAAACAATAAATGGTATCATGCATTGCATCGATGAAACATGAAAAAAAAATCACCTCATCTTCAGCTTATGTAACATGAATAAGTAGTGTATCATAAATTTATTGAATTTTATGGGTTATTGCAGTTGATATCAGAGCTCCTGGTTTTGGTTCTGGAAAAATTGAAAAGAGTGATTATAATCATTATCTGTTTTAGGATGGTATACACTCGACAGGGAATGCATACTGAACCACCCTCCATATAGAGAAGGAGCAAAGGTAAAAATGTTGATAATTGACAAAAAGAAGACCCATTGAATGATACTACTTCTCATATGCCAATAACATCATCCCAGTCTAAGCAAGGAGAATTAGTGGGAGTTTAGAAAGTGATTAGTACTTAAAAGTGCATTTTTATCAAGGTTTTATATCATCATTTTGCATTTGAAGTATCAATAACTCCTTAACTAAAGCATGTTTTATAATAACATATCTAATTATATAAGATACCTTTAATTTATGCTAAATGTTCATCTTAAATGCAGGCCTATCACATAAATGAAAGAATTGATTGATGAGTTGAAGTACTGAAATTGAAAGGACAAAGAGATGGCCAAACTTAGAAAAGAGATGCTGGTGCAGTCCAAACTGGAACACTGTTCGGTAATTGGGTCATATCTGGAGCTGTAGATCTTGGATTTAGGTTCATTTTATATGGATGGAAAGATAAGACATAGGCCTACAACTTTCATGTGGAGTCCAAGATTTAACAAGGCCGTTTTCAAGTCCAAATTGTAGCAACAAAGAAGAAGTCTGAATCTGTCCTGCAGCCCAGACATTGTTTAGTGTTCAACCCATATCTCGAGTTCTAGAAGTCCAAATGATCTCAAATATTTACCCTGGAAAGATGAGACAATTTCCTAGAACTTTCATGATTGAAGTCTGTTCAAATTATGACGTTATCAATGACGTTTTTGGAAGACAAGAAGATAAGAATTGTGACCAAGTCAAGATGTGGCCACCCACTCATCAATTAGTCAACAAATCAATAGTTCCAAATTTTGGCCTATAAAAGGAGGCATTTGCCATGTATTTAGGCATCTTGGTGTTCAGATCAAGATCATGCTCTTGCTTTCTCTCTTTGTATTGCTTATGCTTTGCTTTCATTAATATCAAGTTTATGCCTTTCATTTCCTTTCCTTTACTTAGTTAACTTTTAACTTACTTATGTTCTTATCTTGTTTATTTATGTTTCTTTCTTTCATCATGTCTAGCTAAGTTAATTATGTCAAGGTGAAAAGGTTACACTAATGGTGTAAGGATAAGTATAATATAAACTCAACATGGACTTTAATGTTGGATACTAACATGCTTTATATTTGTTATCTTGTTCACTTTTAATACTTTGCTTGTTAATTGGTTAATCTAGATTTATGTTGTATAACACTTGGTACAACAAATACTTGGCATTTTCATAGCCCATACTATATGGTATAACCGACACCTGAGCTATGAAAGGAACTTGATTTGTTGTTAACATAAGTTATAATCATGAATGCCTGAAAACATTTACAAGTATTAGCATTATTCGAATAAGATAACTAATGTAATCATGTTAACAATTTATAATCTGATTGGAACCTCCTTTGTGTGTGGTTTCTAATTGAATAAAAAGAGTTTATACTATACTTGTTTGAAATACCATTAGTGGAACCTCTAACCTTGACATTTGTTGTTATCATTGTTTAATCCTTACATTAATCTTCCATCTCAAAGTTCTCATCAGCTTCTTTTTCTTCTTCTTCCTTATTATTATTATTATTATTAGTATTATTGGTGTTATTACTACTACTACTACTACTACTACTATTACTATTACTATTATTATTGTTGTTGTTGTTGTTGTTGTTGTTACTATTGTTGTTGTATTATTGTTGTTTATAATTTATACAATTAACCTCCCTGTGGTTCAACCCCGGTCTTGCCGGGTTATTTATTACTTCGACACTCCTGCACTTGGGAAAAGACATCAATCTTTTGGTCGTGTCAGAAAGAGCATGTCCTAAAACAAACAGAAAGGATACATTCAAAATGGTTGGAACCGCAAGGAAGAACAAAGATACCCCCTTTGATAACTCCAGCAGAAGTGTCCACACCTTATATAGACTCAGGGCTTCTAGTGCAGATAAGCAAGGCATTAATAGAAGGTATGGCAAGTATTACAGCTTATGTAACCCCAACAGCACCAGCACCAGCCCTACTAGCAACCGTAGGGGTTTCTGCAATAACCGATACTGTGGTGCTCCTAGTACGACTAGTTAAAAGCATGAGAGAAATGGGTTGTAAACCCTATATAGAAGAGTAGGATGCTGAAATAGCTAGAAGATGGATTAGGAAGGTGGAGAAGATTATGGTTCAGATTAAAATACCCGATAATTCTAGTGCAGATTAACATAATTATTATAGGGGTTTCTTTGATAATAATTATGTTAATCTGCACTAGAATTATCTGAACCATAATCTTCTCCACTTGAGAGAAATGGGTTGTTAACCCTATATAGGGGTTTCTTTGGTAAATTGTGTTACATAATTATTATCTGACTGGGCCATGACATGGTGGGAAACCATCTAACTAAGACGTGTTACCAAAGTATTGACCTGAAATGACTTCAAGTTTGAATTTGCAAACCAATTCTACCTCAAGTATCATCGCAAGGTGAAGGAACAAGGATTTTTGGCATTAAAGCAGGGAGAGATGTAGATGTTGGAGTGTGAAAGGAAATTTCATGACCTCTCATTATTTGCCCCATATTATGTCCCAACAAAAGAACATATAATAGAAAAACTTAATGATATGTTCAGTCAGGAATTGAGGTAAGGATTAATTGTCTTATAATTCAAAACAGTGAGGGAGTTAATTGAGGTAGCACAAGCATTGGAAGCATGCATTGGGGAAAGCTATTAGAGCCAGTGTGGAGTTGGTAAAAGAAGGGATATTGACTATTTTGCCAAGAGGCCGCTGCTTTTGAGAAAGGAGAAGAGTTGACCATTTAATCAGTTTAAGAAGAAAAGGGGGACATCAGTGGGTTCCCACCAACAAACAGGTGGAAGAGTGATGGGGGCTAGACACACATAAGAACTAACCTATTGAGGGGATTTAGTGACCGGAAAAATGTTATATACCCTCCTTATGTATTTTGTGAATAGAGACACCCTGGTGATTGTTCAGTCTCCTTAGGGCAATGTTTTGTATGTCATTACTATGGTGAAAGAGGACATTTCAAAAGAGAGTGTCCTCATATGAACACTGGGTAAGCACAAAATATGAAGCAACCAAGTCAGAGTCACCAACAATCCATCACAGTGACCATAGTGAGATCCACACAATTAGGGGCTAATTCTAGTCGAGGACACAAAATGATCGGACTTAGGGAAGGGTCTTCCATATGACACAAAAAGACATTAGAGCAACATTTGATGTAAAGGCAGGTATGCTATAAATGAATAATTTAAAAATACATGTTTTGTTTGATCTGGTTGCCACTCACTCATTTATACTAGTAAAATTAAAGCTAACCCAGGGAAAGAAGCAAAAAAGGTTAGAAAAGGGGTTTATAATTAGGACACCTTTAGGTGATGTGGTAGAAACTAATGATATGTATGTGGGTGTAAATATTAGCCTAGACGAATATGAGTCATAAGTAGATTTGATACCCTTTGAATTAAATGACTTTGATGTAATCTTAGGCATGGGTTGGCTGAATAAACACAGAGCTTCGATAGATTGTTACACAAAAATTATAATCTTTCAAGGATTAGAGAATAAAAGAATGATATTTAGGGGAGAAAAGACCACTATCTCGACCAACCTGATTTTAGTTGTGACTGCCAGAAAGTTATTAAGGAAGGGATGTATGGGATACCTTGCGTATGTGTTAAAATCCAATAATGATGACATAAAGTTACTTGGGCTACCTGAAGAACTATATGGGCTGCCTCCGAACCGAGAAGTCAAAGTTTCCATCAATATCTTCCTAGAAGTGCCCATGGTAGCACAACCACCATATAAAATGGCTTTGGTAGAACTGAATGAATTAAAAATCCAGCTACAAAAGTTATTGGATAAGGAATTTATACAACTCAACAGTTCACCATGGGGAGCACTCGTTCTGTTTGTGAAAAATAAAAATGATACTTTTAGGTTTTGTATAGACTATCGCCAACTAATTAATGTAACAATGAAAAATAAGTATTCATTGTCGCAGATAGATGACTTATTCAATCAACTAAAGGGGGCCAAGGTGTTCTCGAATATCGATCTAAGGTCATGGTATTACTAGATGAAGATTAGAATAGGATGTGCCAAAAACTACTTTTAGAACTTGATACAAACACTATAAATTTTTGGTGTTATTGTTTGGGTTGACAAATGCCCTGACACTTTTCATGGATGTGATGAATCGGGTTTTTCAGCCATATTGTAGCACGTGTGCGACATTACAGCAAAAAACATCCACCTTCATAATTGTATAATGTGGCAAATATTGGGGAGACAAGGAATTCTTGTCTTTTATTAGTGGAAAGTAGGAATGGGAGTTGCCACCTAGTATTTTGGTCACTAGAAACCCTAACTGGTCTCAGAGATCGGGTACAGGGATTGGTTGCGTAAAGGGAAGGTATTCGCACCCCAAATACGTCTTACCTCAGGTAGGCTGCATTGTTTTATTGTATGATAAAACCTAATGTCTTGTCATGTTTTCTAATTGTTGGTCCGTCTATGGTTTAAGAAAAGTCCTTCTCAGTAAGGAGATCTTTATCTTATCGGGTAAAATCTAACCATTCTAACGTCAACAAAAGAATTTAATATCTGAAATTTTCTTTGTTGTATGAAAATATAATCTGATTTTTTTTTCTTTTATTTTTGAGAGACTTGGTCGTATGCATGAAAACAAAATATTTTTTTTAATTTTTGACAAAAACCGGGTATTTTATTACCAGATTTATATCTTTACAGTATAAAAATACAAACCAATATTGATGAAAATGCAGTAAAATTTTTTTCAAAAAATCTAATAATTTTTTTTGAAGAAAATTTTCTTTTTTTTTTGCAGGTTGGGCCCGGCCCAGCCAATGTGGCCGGGCTGGACCCAACAGGCCTAACCGGGTCACTGGCCCAAGCCAATGACTCGGCTCAGCAGATAAGAGGCACACGTGAGCTTCCTCACGCGTGCATGCTCAACTATTGTTCAAGTGAATTATAATTCACTTGAACAGTAAACACTTAACAATGAAAAAAACAAATGCATGCAATGACAGAAAAAATGCAACGTGAAGAGAAATGTGTGAAGCTTACCTGGTAACTGAGACAGAAGAAGATGATGGTGATGAAACTGCTGCACAGGATCGCTGGTGACTGGTTATGGGGACGATGAAGACGATAAACGCTGGGTCTTTTTTCTTCTGGTTTTTCTCTACTTTTTTTGAAATGATGAAGCCCATGTGTTCTCTTCCTTTCCGTCTTTCCCTTCCCTTTTCTTTCTGTTTTTCTCTCTTGTACTCCCCTCTCTCTTTTTCTCTTCTATCCTTTTTCCCTCCCTCTCTGTCTCGTCTTTCTTTTTCCTGTGTTTCCCCCTTGTTCTGCTCTCCTCTCTTCCCCCTCTGTTTTCTTCCTTCTCTTTTTCCTTGTCTCGTTCTTTTTCTCTGCTTTTATAGCCAAAACTGCAAGCGTTTTTTGATAATGAAGACGTTTGGGACCATTATTGCAATGGTAACGGTAGAGAGATAGTAGCTGTGAAACGTTCCCCATAATCTGCGGCATTTGTTGCTAAAATGGTTCCTGTCTGCTGAATCGGTGAAGAAGACAATGAATAGTGCCTCTGAAACGACACCGTTTTGCAACTTTAAATGATATTTCTGATTTGGTCCTTGGATGTATTTTTACAATTTTGTAATCAAGCCCCTGGATAAATTGTAATTGGATCCCTTGATTTTAGCGCCTTTCCGGTTTGGTCCTTGGTTTCAAATTGTTTCAATCAAGTCCCTAATTGGCCATCAAACTTCAATAATTATGCAATTAAGCCCCTGATTTGACCAAATCAACTTTCTAAAATTATAATTGGACCCCAGAACTTTAATTTCTTCTAATAAAAGTCTAAATTGACTTAAAAATCAATTTTTCTTGCAATCAAACCCTCCATAAATTCAATTAAACCTTAGATAAAATTTAATTGAGTCCATAAACATCTGATTTTGGACTTTTCTTCCTCAAATAGAATATTCCTTGTCAACAGGGCTCTCACCAGTTAAAAATATACTGTCAAATTACAATTCTTGTATTTTTGAACCTCCTCAACCAATTTGTAGCCATTTTATGGGCCTTCCAGCATCATTTTCTCACTCCTATTATTTTTTTGGATTCCTTCCGAATATATTTTTTTTATATCTATTTTTTTGTATTTTTTTCATTTTTTGGGTGGGAACCCAAAAATGGATAACAACACATACCTTGATGAATTTTTTGTAATATATATAGACAGCATCTTGGTCTATTCAAATTTCTTTGAAGAATATGAATAGCAGTTAAGGCAAGTACTGCAGACCTTGAGGAATCACCAGCTATACGTTAAATTGAATAAATGTGACTTCTAGCTGGAAAATGTAACCTTTTTAGGAAACGTCATTTCTACAAAGAGCATCTTTATAGACCCCTAGAAGATTGAAGCAGTCTTGAAATGGGAAAGACCGATTATGGTAATTGAAATACATAGCTTCCTAGGACTTGCGGGGTATTGCAAGAGATTTATTGAAGGGTTTTCTTTGATAACAACTCCTTTGACTTGTTTAACTAGAAAGGATATGAAATGAGAGTGGTCAAAAGAGTGCGAAGAAAGCTTTCAATAACTGAAAATGAGACTTACCACTGCCCCTATGCTGACACTTTCATCAAGAACCGAGGGCTTTATGGTTTATAATGATGCATCAAGGAAAGGATTTAGATGTGTTTTGATGCAATACGGGAAAGTGATTACTTATACATCAAGGCAATTGAAGACACATAAGGTAAATTACCTAGTACTCGACCTAGAATTGACAGCTGTGATATTTACCCTAAGGGTATGAAGACATTACCACTATGAGTCCCGAGTCCAATCTTCACCAACCATAAAAGTTTGAAATATCTGATGTCACAAAAAGAGTTAAATATACGACAAAGAAGATGATAGAACTCATCAAAGACTATGATTGTACCATAGAATACCATCCTGGAAAGGTGAACGTGATAGTGGATGCTTTTAGTCGCAAAAACAAAGTAGATCTGAACAAGTCTCTAATATAGGAGGAATGATCACTAACAAAGTTGAGGGGATTAGGGGCTTAGTTGGACACAAATTCCAAAGGGGTATTAATAGCCTAGTTAACGGTATAACCGACGTATCGAGAACAAATATTAAAAGCCTAACATGGAGATAATGAGGAGTCAAAGATAAAAAGTGGAGTGGATGCCAGAATTGAAACCCGTTTTCGTATAGTAGATGATGGAGTGTTGATGATGGGACAGTGCATGTTTGTACCTAACAAAGGAGTTGTCAAACAGAAGGTTTTATAAGAGGCACGTAAGTCCAAATTTGCTACACATCCGGATAATACTAAAATGTACTAGGATCTGAAGCAACATTATTGGTGGCCCAACATGAAAAGAGAAATAACTGAAAATGTGGTGAAGTGTGGTGTTTGTCAATAGGTTAAAGTGGAACACCAAATGCTAGCAAGACTGATACAACCCTTGCTGATTCCTAAATGAAAGTGGGAAATGATCACCATGGATTTCGTGTTGGGCCTACTTAAAGGGAAAAGGGAATGATGTAATATGGTTCATCATAGATCACTTAACAAAGTTTGCTCTATTTCTACCAGTGAAGATGATGGACCCGGTGGACAAACGCGCTAGAATTTATGTCAATAAGGTAGTACGACTTCATGGAATCCCAATATCCATTGTCTCTGATTAGGATCTCATGCTCACCCCTCGTCTTTGGCTGAGCATACAACATGTCCTTCGAACAGGGTTGGATATGAGCACTGCATTTCATTCCCAAACTGATAGTCAATCTGAAAAGGTCATCCACATCCTAAAAGATTTATTAAGACCGTGTGCTTTAGAATTTAGAGGAAACTAGGAAGAACATATAGCATTGGTGGAGTTCACATATAACAATAATCATTAGGTAAAAATAGGGATGACCCCATATAAAGCCCTATACGGTAGGAAGTGCAGAACTCCCTTATATTGAGAAGAGGTCATAAACTGTATAGTGCAAAATTAATGCAAGTTACTACCAAAAATGTAAGAATTATCAAAGATTAGATAAAGGCTACTCAAGATAGACAAAAGAAGTATGTATATAACCGAAGGAGACCCCTTGAGTTTAACACAGAAGACAAAGTATTTCTAAAAAAGGTCTCGTTAAAGAATATGTTAAGATTCAGTTTGAAGGAGAAGTTACCTCCTATATTCATCAGGCCTTTTGAAATCCTAAGACGCATCGGACTTGTAGTGTAAACCCCCGCATACACGTAGGATCGTAGAAAAAAAAAGAAAAAGATAAAGAAAGACCTCGATGTGTAATGGAGACTCAATATGAAAAGAAATGAATAAATAATAGAAATAATAATAAATGCGATGTGTAAAGGAGAGAATAAGCTACATAAATAAATTGAAAAATATTGTGAAAGTCGAAATGAACGTTACAAATTTTGGATTAAAATTCATTTTGGATTATTTACCCAAAATGAATGTAAAGAACCGACCTTGAATGCAAAAAAAAAAAACATAATTTGAACTAAACCAAACAAGACCTAACTTCATTTATGAGGGAGTATAAGTGGTTGGGAGAAAAGGGGTGACTTGACCTCTCCCATTACTATCGGCCAAGACAGCCCCAAGCAGCCCCCTCTCTTACAAATTTCCAGCAAAGTGTTCTCTTGCATTCATCCATAAGATGCTAAAGTGAATGAAGAGTGAATGTGAGGAGAAAGGCCACAAAATAGAGATTTAGAGAGGAAGAGATTCACGGTTAAGGGAAAAAAAGGGGGAGAAGAATCAACTAAGGAAGAAAACAAGATGAACACGTATGGAGTTATCAAAAATCATCCTTATTCCTTGCTTAATTCATGTGTTAAGAACAACCCTTCAATCTTCATTGTTGTCTTGAGTGAGCTTTGTTGTAAAGGGTGAACAACCCAAATTAAAACTTGGATTTTTTGTGTGCATATTAATATTTTGAAAACTAATATTGTGAACAAGAAGTTTTATCAAGGAAAGAACAAATTTCAGAGAATGAATAGTAAGAAAAACTTGATGTAAACTAAGGAGAAAACTCTAGATTAGGGTCGGCCATAAGGGGACTTGAAGGAGGGAGGAGAAAATTGAAAATATATTTCAATGATTCATGATCTTGAACAAATATTTAAGGAAAACATGGGCTGGAACAGAAATTAGAAGTGTTGATGCTCTTAAAAATTGTATAAACAAATGTTGAATCCCTTATAATTTCTTGTTTGTGAGATTGGTATATGTTTTATGGATGATAACATAATTTGTAGATGAAGATAATGATGTGATTTAAATGAATGAACTAATGAGGACATGAAACGCAAGTTTCGGCCAAGAGAAGAAATTCAAGGGAAATATTCTGGTTTGGTGAATGTTGCTTGAAAAATAGAAATGATTGCTTGGAATAACCTTGTATGAAGAATAGAAATAAACATTTAGTGACAATTTAAAGGAAGTATTAATATCATCTTAATGTACATTATTCAATGAAAGGAGTAAAAAACCATAAGAATATACTTGTGGGTATATGTATTAGTTTGAAAGAAAAATATGTGCAAGATGCACAAATGAAATTATATGCGTAATGTGAACATCTCTAGATAGACAATGATAAATGATCATATACATATGAAAATGTTTAGGTGAGGTAATGTTGCTTAGAGTGGATAATGAAATGAATTGAAGAAAATTCATTATAATTCACTTAAGCATGTTCTGCAAAAAGAAAACAACATGAGAAGGGTTATGGTTTAAGGCATTTGAGATGCTCCTCAGCAATGCTTGGTATTGAATAAAAGAAAATTTAACATGAGTGTTTAGGAAGTTTTGACAAAGAATTGTTAGTAAGTAGCCATATCAAGGAAGGAAGTTTTTTCATGTGGTTGTTGTGCTTAATGAATAGTTTCTTGCAAAAACAAAATTGATCAATTTAAGGAACATGTAATATGTTTGGTAATACTATTTGACTTGAAATATGTGGAACATATTATATCATGCCAATATAGATGAGAATTGATAATGTTATCTTGAATAAACACAAAAGGATTTATTGTAGAAATAAGGCTTATATTCGGCCAAGATAGAAGAAAGAGTTGGTTGGACAATTAATATTAGCGAGAATGGATGCTGATTTAATAAATTAAAGTGATGAATAAAAATAGCTTATTCATGAACTTGTTTTCAAAACTAATTGGGCATGTTAAATAATAGATGTGATGAATGAATCAGAAAGGGGTTTGAGTACTGATTCAGGATGTTCTACTGGAATGTAGGAGACGTATATAAAGTGGAACCCGACTTCGCACGTGCAAGTACAACAGGAGTTCAAGGTAAGGGTTGCCCCCTTGCTTCTTTAAATTGTTTAAATTCTTGTAATGCTTGTATGTGATAGACATTATGAGTATTTTTTTTTATTGTGTATCATGAGAAATATTGCTATGTAAACATTGCCAACAGGCAGTATAAATATTGTTGCATGAAAGTTACCAATAAGTAGGAGAAATATTATTATTGTGTGAACGGTGCCAATGAGTAGGAAATGTTATTACAAGTCTATGGGTAGGGAAACAAATACTAATTCTATGTGAATGTTGCCTACAAGCAGGAGAAATAATATTATTATATGAATATGTCCACCCGGTGAATATGACTAAAGAAAGGAAAGATACGGTGAAACGGACATGGATTTGAAATCTGAATTTTGGTCGTAGACTCCAGGATTTGGAGTTTGGATATGGGTCTATATTATGTATATAAAAAAAATGACCACCTATGGACTAGATTAGCCGACCTCGAATAGGGGCGGCTAATGATGTTAACAAATATTGTTAACATCGACATGACCTTGACGGAAATATAATAAATATTGAACTTGATTAACTATTCGTATCATGAATAGTTAATGATACTAACGAATAATGTTTGTATCGGCAAGCCCATAATAACTTGATTAACTTCCTAAGGAGGAAGTTAATGGTGTCAAGAGAACTTGGCATCGGCATTTCCAGAAACATCTCAAGTGTGATGGAGAGCAATTGATTAACTATTTCGGGTTGGAAATAGCTCAAGGGCATCGATCGATTATGTTGGTGCTGGCATTGCTAAGGAATTGATTAGTCTATCCGGGTAAGGGTGGCTAATGACACTAATAAGAGTTATTAGTATTGGCAGTGACTGCCTCAGAATTTAGGGCGGATAAGAAAAAGGGTAAATCAGACAAAAGTTAATGTGTGATAATTGAAAAGAAAATCATAAGTAGGTTATGGAATGATAGGCGTTAGATGTAGTAAAGGATCTTCTTTTACGGATCAACTATGATTATGCTCTATCAAGTGGATACACATACGTGTAGTTACATGTAGTAGTGACCCTCCATTATCTGGTTGTATTTTATTTATTTAATATAATTATTCTCTTATTTTGATGTTGCAGGTCTTTCTCATTCCCGTCAGGAGTAGTGTCCTAGGTGTCTAGTTCTTTTATATGAATTAGGAAATTAGCATTTCCAATTCTTTTATATGACTTAGGGTTAGCATCCTTATTTCTTCTGTGTGAACCTGGGATGAAATGGATGTTGTTGTATTTTCTTTAGATAATTATATGACAGGAAGGAAGTTAGTGTTCCTTTATCTTAATCTTAGAGACCTTTAGAATTTTATGCTTGTTATATTAATGTTATTAATCAAGTTTAGCATCCAGCCAAAATGCTTGAGTGTTGTTGTTCACCAAGTCCACTAAATCAATAATTAGTCACTACATCAATAATCAATTACCAAATGAATAGTTCTGAATTTTAGCCTATAAAAGAAGGCATTTACCATTCATTTAGGAATCTTGGTTCTTCATATCAAGATCTTGCTCTTGCTCTCTTTCTTTGTAATGTTCAAGTTTTATTCCATGTTATATTTTCCTTAATCTCTTGTTTATGCTTTTCATTTTCTTTACTATACTTAGTTAACTTATACCATGTTTATGTTCTTATATTGTTTATTTATGTTTTTCTTCTTCATAATATCTAGCTAAGTTAATTATGTCAAGGTGAAAAGGTTTCACTAATGGTGTTACGATAAGTATAATATAAACTCAATATGGACTTCAATGCTTATATCCTAAACAACTTGCTATTAACATGTCTTATCATTTTTATCTTATTAATTCTTAATACCTTGCTTGTTAAAGGTTAATCTAGATTTGTGTTGTTTAACACTTGGTACATCAAATACTTGATCCTACATAGTCTTCGGCCGACATCGTTATTATGATAGGAACTTGATTTGTTGTCAACATAAGTTAGCATCATGAATACCTGATAAAATTTATAAGTATGGTATTATGTAAATAAGATGATTAATATGATCATGTTGATAATTTATAAAGAGTTTATACTTTACTTATCTCTAATACTATTAGTGGATCCTCTATCCTTGACATTTGTTTTTATTATTGTTTAATCTTCACATTAATCTTACATCTCAAGGTCCTCTTTAACTCATCATCATCGTTGTTGTTTTTGTTGTTGTTGTTATTTATAATTTATATAGTTCACCTCCCTGTGGTTCGACCCCGGTCTTGCCGGGTTATTTATTACTTTGACACTCCTGCACTTGGGATAAGACATCAACTCTTTGATTGTGTCACCCTTACTTCGTAAACTCTTTAAGGTGAATTGGGTTGTGGTTTATGTCCATAAATAGGTTAAGGTATAATCTTTAGGAAGAAAACTTGACATTAACTATATGCATGAACATGGGTATTAGAGACAAATCTGGTTCCCCTAATTATGACCAAGATATCAGTGATACTCCATAATTATAGTTATTCATTTACTCTGTATATTTGCTTTCCATATTTATTTACTCTGTATATTTGCTTTCCATTTCTATGATTGTATAGATTCTATAAATAAAGACTTCCTCACATCATAACGTTGAGGCATTACCTTTTCATGGTATCAGAGCTAGCAAGATCATTCTCCACTTTCTTTGTAATTTTCTTTTTTTCAACGCAAGTTTGAAATTCTTGCAAATCTGATTACTTGTCATGGTTGAATTCTCTACCAATCAGCTTCCACTCAATACGATGGTTCATATGGTGACCATTAAACTCACTCCCACAAATTACCTCTTGTGGCGTCGCCAATTTGTACCCTTACTTGAAAGTCAAGATTTATTGGGTTATCTGGATGGGTCTTTCCCAGTACCTTCAGCTCAGATTCATCAGGGTACTGAGCTGGAACCAAATCCTTCTTAAAAAAAATGGCACACACAAGATCGGCTTATACTCAGCCTTCTTTATGCCTCTCTTACTGAGGAATGTATGGCTGAAGTAGTGGATTGCTCTTCCTCTCGTGATGCTTGGCTAGCTCTTGAAGCTTCTTTTTCACATAGTTCTAAGACCCGAGAAATTCAATTGAAAGACGAACTTCAGCTGATGCAACGAGGCTCTCGTACTGTCATTGAATATGCTTGTTTCTTTCGCTCTCTTTGTGATCAACTTAGTGCTATTGGCAAACCTGTTGATGACACAGATAGGTACACTGGTTTCTTCATGGTCTTGGATCAGATTACAAAAATTTTTCAACTTCAATATTATCATAGTTGTTGATGCCTTCCTTTGCCAACTTGATACCACAAGCTCTCAGCCATGAGTTTTTCTCTCGGTCTCTTCATGGTGATTTATCCTCTCCGTCAGCTTTTGTTGCACATCGAGGTTCTTCTTTCAGTGCTACTTCTGGTCGCCCCAAATCTTCCATCTCTTCATCTATTTCTGGAAATTTTTCCAGATCGTTTGTTGTTACCTGTCAGTGGTGTAATAAAGAGAAGCATACTGCTAAGAAGTGTCACAAACTTAACAGGTTATTAAAAAAGGCCAAAGGAGACGGCTTAATTGAGGCTTTTGCTGCTACCTTCATTGATCCATCTACTACTTCTGAATGGTATACTGATACTGGCGCTACTTCGCATATGATAAATGATGTTAATGCACTTGACAATTATGTTCCTTATACTGGTAATCAAAGGGTGTATGTTGGTAATGGTAATTCAATGTTTATTTCTCACATTGGCAAAATCAATTCGATTGTTACTTCTCATCCTTTACCTTTATCTGATGTTCTCCTTGTGCCTAGCATTACTAAAAATCTTTTATCGATCAGCAAATTTACTCGTGAGAACAATTACTTAGTCATTTTTTCTTTTTCTAGTTTTTTCATACAGGACCTAACAACAAGAAAGGTGATATGAGTAGGTCGATGTAAGAACGGGCTTTATGTTCTTGATCGTGGCCATGCAACTTTTTTATCTAGTCTCTTTACATGTAATCTTCGTGCTTCATCCATTATTTGGCATGCACGACTAGGGCATCCCTCTTTTCGTGTTGTTTCCTCTTTAAATAAACATGGTGCTATTTCAGTTTCTGATAATCGATCGATTGATTCTAAACCTTGTTTTGGTTGTCAACTAGGCAAAAGTCATCGTTTACCATTCTCTAAATTAGATCAACGATGTAATTCTTTATTTGAACGGATACATTGTGATTTATGGAGTCCTTCCCCGATCACTTCTCCATCTGGCCATAAGTACTATTGTGTCTGAATTGATGAATTTTCACGTTTTAGTTGGTTTTATCCATTAAAACTTAAGTCTGATTTCTTTAACATATTTGTTCATTTTCAAAAGTATGTTCAAACTCAATTTGACATTCAAATCAAATCTTTTCAATGTGATGGCGGTACTGAGTTTACAAATCATTGTTTTACCTCATTTCTTCGTGCAAATGGTATCATACAACGAATTGCTTGTCATCAGAATGGCATTGCTGAAAGAAAGTATCGTCATATTACTGAAACTGGTCTTACCCTTATGTTTCATTCTAATATGCCTTTACATTTATGAGTTGACTCTTTTTCCATGGCTTGTTATCTCATCAATCGCCTCTCATCACTAGTTCTTGATGGTAAGTTTCCTTATGAAACTTTATATGCTCACCCTCCTTCTTATTCCATGCTCCGTACCTTTGGTTGCTTCTGTTTTCCTTTTCTTCGTGATTACATGCTTCATAAATTATCTCTTTGGTCACTACCTTGTGTTTTCATTGGTTATAGTCACCTTCACAAAGGTTTTCGTTGCTTGGATAAGAAAACTAATCGGGTATACATTTCTCGCCATGTTCAATTTTTTAAAGACTATTTTCCTTATACTTTCGCTTCTTCCTCTCTTTCTTTTTTAGGTGGCACTGATTATATTACTTTTGATGATTCTTCTGACCCGTCTTTGTCTAGTGATACTTCGACTTCAAGTGTAATTCTAGCTCACTCCACCTCTTGTGTGCCTTGTGCTGATTCACACATTCCTTCACCACCTTCAGAAAATTTCTTACCGCCCTCATCTTCGGTGATAGCCTTGGACATCATACCTTATGCTTCTTCTTCTTCTCATCCATCACCAACCATTAATCATCCTATGGTTACTCGTGCTAAGAATGGTATTGTTAAGCCTCGCACTATTCATTCGTTATCTGCTTTGTCTTCTCCACCTTGGTTTCAGGCACATCTTGCAATTAAGGAACCTCGTGGCTTTAAGTCGGCCATCAAGCATCCTGAATGGCTTTATACTATGGATGATGAAATTGCTACTCTCAAGCAGAATAACACATGGCATTTAGTTCCTCGTCCACATAATCATAATGTTGTTGGTTGTCGATGGATTTTCAAGACGAAGCTTGAGGCAGATGGTTCTGTAGAACGTCACAAACTTCGTCTTGTGGCCCAGGGTTTCTCTCAAAAACATGGCATTGATTTTGACGCAACATTCAGCCTTGTTGTTCGTCTTGCCACTGTTAGAATTATCTTAACACTTGCTGTTATGCATAATTGGGCTCTTCATCAACTTGATGTTAAAAATGCTTTCTTGCATGGTTTCCTTCAAGAGGAAGTCTACATGGAACAACCTCCTGGATATATTGATCCTGAGTTTCCCTCTCATGTTTGTTGTTTACAACGGGCTCTTTATGGTCTGAAACAGGCTCCCCGAGCATGGTTCCAACGTTTCAGTCATTTTTTGCTTGGCCTTGGTTTTCTTGCAAGTCGTGCTAATTCCTCATTATTTTTTTATCATGATCCTCATGGTGTTTTTTATCTTCTCTTATATGTAGACGATATGATCATCACCGGCAGTAATCAGCTTATACTTCGTACACTCATCAATCATCTAGCCCAAGAATTTTCCATCAAGCAAAATATGCTCTTGATCTCTTGACTCATGTCGACATGGTGGATTGCAAACCGATTTCAACTCCTTTTGTGGTTAGGTCTCATCTCACAGAATCTGGCACTCCTCACTCTGATGCTACTCAATTTCGGTCGCTTGCAGGAGCTTTGCAATACTTAACTCTTACCCGGACTGATATTAACTATATGCATGAACATGGGTATTAGAGACAAATCTGGTTCCCCTAATTATGACCAATATATTAGTGATACTCCATAATTATAGCTATTCATTTACTCTGTATATTTATTTACTCTGTATATTTGCTTTCCATTTCTATGATTGTACAGATTCTATAAATAAAGATTTCCTCACATCATAACGTTGAGGCATTACCTTTTCAATAGGGAAAAGAATCAAAGTGAATCAATTTTCGCTGATGATTTTCAATGTTAGGATGATTTAGTTTTTGTTAATTATTTTCATGCCAGAGTTACTCAATTTTCATTGATAATATTCGTGTCATGTGCATTAAAACTAAAACGAATAAAAACAAGTGAAATAAGTTATAACCTAAAATTATCGAAATTAGTAATCCATATAATTACATATTAAAAAACTATGATATTGTTACCTTGAAATGAGGCATATATCTCAGATTATTTGCAATTTCCTGTGGTGTGTTTAAAAATTCAGGATCATCAGGTTTAATGACATCCACTGCAAGCAAACATATCATGCATAGAACTTTATTAAAATATCTACTAATAGTTTTCCCAGAATGTTGAAATCTTTCCTACACTTCCCTATTTGAAGCACCTAATGATAATGTATACAAAAACATTCCAACCTTTTAAAAAACACTCATCCTTCTTGATGCTTTTAAACCATATTGGCTTTCTAAATCTAAGCAAAGACTTTCAAATATTCTCACATCCATCCTACACATGTTCACACATCGTCTCCAATGTCCATACAAAATTTCATTCAACCATTGCATTCATGTATTGTACGAAACCATACATGGTTTCTTATAACTATAATTATTATAATACAATGCAAGCGCTCCAGCTATGTATAATACTAGTTTACAATGATCAAACTCTCTTATCCAAAAGGACTCACCTTCATCATCATCATTGCCATCACCATCATTATTGTTACCATTTTCGCCATAGCTAACATAATCGACAACGCGATTCATTAAGCTATCATAATCCCCATCAAATAGCGCATCAAACCATTAGGCATCCATATTTATAATGGAAGATAAAATATTGTATTTGTAATAAGCATAAATTACAGTTCAATTTAAAATAATTCATACAATATATAAGATTTAATAATTTAATTCATACATGGTAAGACACTATATTGATTTTAGATTAAAATGAATGGTTTGCTAAATGTTTATGTACAAATGATACATTCAAGAACTATTAATTATCAATGCAACACCTAGTAGGTGTTCAGTGAACAAATGAAACATTAAAAAAATAGTGCAACTACTTAACTTGTATATGTATTTACTATCCTTGTAACAGACAACAATGACAGTTATAAGAGTAACTTTTAACTCATGTTTTTTATTTATCAAACAATGGCTAAAATAATGTTTACAATTAACTACTTTTAAAGGAGAACTTGTACACAGTAGGATGTAAAACAACTTCTAAAAATAATGTGTTTGAATATGAGAAAAAAAAAAAGTTTGAAAATGACACTACAACAACCACTAAACTTGAATATATATAGAAATGTATGC
This sequence comes from Populus simonii, assembly GCA_007827005.2. Lineage (NCBI taxonomy): Eukaryota > Viridiplantae > Streptophyta > Magnoliopsida > Malpighiales > Salicaceae > Populus > Populus simonii. The sequence goes on from CM017481.2 coordinate 4,291,692, forward strand.
ATGTCCACCCATTAGTTGAGTATTAGTTTTTCAAAATGGCCACCTAACATTCAAAGCTGCCAAACAATCAAACCCAATATGAAAAAAAATAAAAACAACACAACACCTAACAATCAAGAGGTTGTGACTAATAAATCAATCTAAAACAAGTTGAACAAATCAAAAACCATAGTAGAAAAGAAGGGATACCAATCATTGTAAGATAATATACATTACAAGAGATTGACATATCTGTATACTTATAATTTATTTCTAAGAAATAAGATTTCAATGGAATGAACATAACAAAACTAACCAAAAAATGACAAGATGATGGTGACTTCCTAATTAACTATGTCATTGTGTAAGATGACATATCTTTACAATATAATGTACCTTGTAGAAATACCTATATAACTGTAAATACTAGCTAAAATATAAGAGGATTTCTTATGAAATGCATAACCTGAATTAAATCAACCCATAAACACAGAACAAGCAAAACCAATTTTGGTAGATTGTGACAATTTACATGAATTGCAACTTAATTGGGGACTTGTTCTCAACATAAATGATGGTAACACAGTCATCATTGTTCAATTAGATTATCCGATCATATATAGTTACAGTAGGGCTAACAAATATCAGTATAATTACTACATAAAAGCATTACAATAGCATTACAATATATCAATATAAGACATTGCGTTCATATTTTAGAGAACATAACAGTAGGTCATTAGGAACTATATGAAGAACATAAAATAAAAAATTCACAGTGCAATCCATTCAATGTGAAGTTATCATGTCATTGCGATCCTTCCAAGAACACAACAGTAGACAAAACATTGTTTTCCCCTCTAACAAGTTGTTAAAAAAATATAACTTATATTAACATATGGTTCACACAACATCTTTAATAAAGATAAGACAAACAACAAACAAACAATAGTAATTTCAAAATAACGACATCACTTAAGGAATTATCGTATGTAAAATTAGGAAACTCAAATGAAAAGATAGAAATTGACCTTTTTTTTTCTAATGTTTTGATTGTCGTTCATACATTATTTTCAACCAAGAGTATTTCCTCTCAAGATTTCTCATTGCTTTCCACATCTCCCTCTTACTTCATGCACATAAGCATTTTGTTGTGAAGGTATGTATTGGACTTCTGAAGTCAACACCATGTATTGAATGAAACTCTTCCATTACCTCCTTAATGCTACACCCTTTTTTGTTTCTTGAAGCCACTGTACAATTACTAGCTATCAAAACACTCTTAACAAGTCGATCTAAACATGAGAATAACTTAGCTCCCATTTCAGATTTTTTTTTTAGGTTGAGGTATGGAGGTTAAAGCAGCTTTTCTCTTAACACATTGCGGTTGTTACTGTTGTTTGCGACTTTACAACCATCCACCATCCTACTAACATCTTCCACAAAATCAAGAATAACATCCTCCTCCAAATCGCCACTTCCTTCCTCGAGATTTTTATCAACATTACTTAAATTTCCCAATCCATCATCACCTTGATCTTCTTTAGAAATCATTCCTTGAGATAGGGCCCATGCATGTTGTCCAGTTGCGATAATGTTACTGACCATTGTGTCATATTTGGCACACAATGTTGGCTCTATGCCGACATGCCTAAACTTCATTGCTTCTCTAATTTCCTAACAATAATAAACAAAATATAGTCAAATACAAGTTAAGATTGCATGATTTTAAGGAAAACAAAATCCATTTAAAATAGTAAGTTACTAAAAAATGGACATGAATTTTAGTTGTCCACCATTCATCAGATGAAGAGATTGTACCAAGTTCAAAGCTCCATCCAACACCAGTTTCAAATATTAGCTTTTTCCAAATCCTCCAGTCCTTTTTAATTCTATCCCATTTATTTTTCAGTTATGATTTAGTGAATGAATGCCTAGTTTGTTCTTTGAATGCAGTGATAATATATTTTCATCTAGCTTTGTTAAAATGAGTATTAGGCCTCATCTCTTTCTTGATAGCTTTGATGCATATGTCACAAAATATGTGCAATATTCCTTGGTCCAAGAAGCTTTGTTGTGACTTTCCGACCCATCCATATGTTTCTTACAAAGACTAAAACAAAAATACAATAAGTTAGTATGTTAGGATGGATGTGCAAGCAGGATGCATGCTACTGTTGGATTGCAATACAAATGAATAACATATGTGTAGTTACTAAAAGCTTGACAGAACATGAAAATGGTATTCAATATGTGTGAGATGAAAATTTTTGAGACAATATAGTTAAAACAAAAGGTATGAAAAACTTAAAGAATACAAAGATGCACATATGGTGACATTTAACTTGCTGTTATACAATCCAAAAACAAATACAATCATAAAAGAGAATAGAAAGTGGCCAACATTGCATTAAAGTAAATAAAATTAAAGATGGTCAACTCTCCAAGCCATTGTAAGCAATTTAACAAACCTTCTTCTTCTGAGTCTTGACTGCCTTGAGAATATAAAACTAAAAACATGACACCCGTATAAAAATGATAGTAATGGTGAAAAAATAGTAATCATTGCCCACTACTTCACTGTTCTATATTAAAATTTTAGTCATGTGCTACAGGTTAATCATTCATTCAGACTCGTAATCTCTCAAGTATTAATCATTTTCCCTTGCACCAGGTGAGTTAGAGGAGCATTGTAGGAGTGTAGATAAACCAGTTGTAGTAGTGGCCTAAATGACCAATTCAGTTGTTAGTGAAGACCATTTTTCATGACAGTGATCTGGAGTTCAATGTCTTTTCTATAGGCTTGTGTTGCGATTATGGAAGAGTTTGGGGGATGCTGTGTGGATTTAGGTGCTCTGGTTTCTGTCTAGATTTAGAGCTTAGAGGAGGTTTCTGCAGGTTAGTTTCTCACGGAAAAAAGGAGGTCATTTTTTACCTTTCTTTACAAACGGTAAATAAGACCAACAGAGACTTTATAGTAACTTCAAGCAAACATGATAGGAATATTTATGAACACCAACTAAAAAAGCATATACACACTGCTGCATAATAACTATGTTTTGAACTTAATTTTTAGTGGGTCCCGCAGCACAAAACTCAATTCTTTTTGGAACCAAACATATGTTGATTGTGGTTCACCACTAATGTGAAAGCTACCCCGAAGACAAACATAGTCTTAGTTATTCTGATAATAATTATATTATATTGTATAATAAAAAAGAAACAAAGTTTATTTACAAAATAGAAATTTATTTGATCAATTAAAAAAAATTGAAACACCACAGATTAAATTTAATACAAAAACACAGAGATAACCTTTTTTTTCTTTTTACTATTCATAGGGTGTGAAATAGTTCAGTTTAATCCTTATAGTTTTTACATTTTCATTTTTTGTCCATGATTTCTTAGGAGTTTCATACTTCACTTTTAAATTTCATTTGTTTTACATTTTAGACCCTAGAATTTTAGAGGAGAGAGTCGTTGAAAACTTGAAGAGGATAGAAAAAGTAATTGGTTGACCATATTTCAACCACCAAAAAGGTCAATTTTGGTGTCAACAATTTCTTCTTAAAAAGAGGAATTCAATGGAGGCATTGTTTCCCTTTGAACATCGGGTGTAAAATAGTTCGTTTAGTCCCTATAGGTTTTATATTTTCATTTTTGATCCATGATTTTTTTAGAGTTTTACGTTTCACTCTTAAACTTTATTTGTTTTATGTTTTAAACCCTATAATTTTAAAGGAGAGAGTTGTTAGAAATTTGAAGAGGAGAGAGAAAGAAGTCAATTGACCACATTTCAACCTCCAAAAGGCCAAACTTGGTGTCAACATATTCGTCTTGAATAGAGGGGTTCAATGGAGGCATTGTTTCCCTTTAAACATGTCGTAAAACGTATATCAAAACTTGTACGGATTTTTTATTTGTCTGATTTTACTCTTTTTTTTAATGTATTTAGGTGAAAACATTGAAAATTGGGTTTTTGGATTCCAAGAACTTAACCCCCAACTTTCAATGGTCAAAGAAGGAACTAGAAGGTGATGCATTATCTACCATAATAGGTTACACATCGTATGTTATATAAAAAAAATTGAGACAAGCAACTTTGTCATTAGCCTCGTTCAAAGAAAAAAAAACCAACCAAATGTATGAGCCTAACCTGTTTTCATGGTCATCATAAGTCTTTACTTAAAAAATAATATTTCTAATTAAAAAAAAATATTTCATCAAAATAAAAGGAAATGCATGAATAAGAAATTTTTTTTTTTAACAAGAATATTTTTTCTTTCCTTTTAGTTTAGATCATTATAGTTTATTTGAATTTTTTTTTCTAATTATCATTTTTTTATTGAATAAACTATGTTACTAATAAAAAAACATTTTGTTGTCAAATAAAAAATACATAAATTAGAAAATATAATTTTGGCAAAAAAAAGAGAGGCATTTCTCCTATATAATTTTCTTAGTTGTCTTTCATGCAAATGTCTATTTACCCTAAGCAGATGCTTTTGACATCTTATTCCCATCCGCTTTCAGGTTTGACATTAGAGCTCTCGTCAGCTGTTCGGAATTAAGCTGATTGACCTAAGGTGAGGAATTCGAGACTTTTAAGAGAAAAAAACACTATGCTTAAGCTTAACAAAAAGCCTTCTAAATCCTTCTTCACTACGGCCGAGGAAGGGGCCGTCAGGCGGAGGGATGCTAGCTTGGGTACATGCGTCTCTTGACCCCCCGCCTATCCTATTTGATTCAGGCAGTCGTCTGAAAGTGCTCACTGGGCTTCAGAAACTATATGCTTCACACAGGGAATTCGGCTGCGCTTTGGGGGGAAGAATCGAATTTACGCATTCAAGGAGAGGTAGCTTGAAGGGGGTTTTCTTCTTATCAAAGGCTCCAAGCCGCGCCTATTTATAATTAGAAAATGGGTTTTAGACAAACAAGTGGCATCGTATAGTTGATCACGGCTGCATTTAGGAGGGATCTTAGACTTGACTCATTCAGTTTGTGTCCCGGGGAAGGAAGTGCATTGCCGTGCTTTATTTAAAAAAATATCTCTTAGAGGTTAGCTCTCGTTAAGCGAATAAGGAAGGTAGTGCTAACTTTATTCGCTACATGAGAGCAAGTAAGCAGGTAGTGCTTTCGCGTGGGGATGGTGTGCATGTCTTTCTTTGGCGAGAATCCGATTTTCAACATTAGCACAAGAGCAGATAGGATGCAGACGAGTCTCAACAACTGGGGGTCTTACCTGCTCCTCGAACAAGTGAATCAGAAAAGGAAGAATACGCTCTTATCGCAATCAGAATCTGCAGCTATTGACTCAGCTGTGAGGGAGAGAATACAGAGAATACGCCCAGAAGGTAGTGAGTGCATTGATGCAGAGAAGTTGGAAAATAGTAAGTGTGCCACGAGTGACTCCTTTTGTTGTCAATTGATTGGACCCTGTCTCCTCCCAGGAAGGATCAGATACAGATTATCTCGTCTTGGTGGTTTGGGCATAGGGAAAAGGCCTAACTTCCTTTCTTGTTCACAATCCCTTTCAGGTTTGAGGGAAGAAGACGGTGCTATATAGAATACCTTCTTGTTGAAATAACCACGGGGATGGATGCCGCTCTCAAATGGAATCCGTTTCAGTTGAATTTGCTGGTATCATAGATAAGATAAAGAAGTAGTTGATCCCGTTAACGGAGTTCTATGTCTGGCTTTCAGTTTACGTGAAAGAGATAGAATAGAGATAGGGTAGGCAACTCCCTAGGCGAAGTCTCTACTCTGGTAAGGACCAAGTGACTTCATTAGCGTGGAGCTAGGCATGGTAAGCATAGAGTAGCGGTAGCGGTGTGATTCTTGACTTGACTGCTAGACTGCTTTCCTTTGGCGGTATCGTATATTAAGATTACGACTTCATTTTGGAAATTCAAACAAAAAAGAAAAAGTCGAAATTTCATAATATAAGTACGATTAGATTGTAGGGTAGATGAAGGGAAAGGTAGTAACCTAAAAGGTATGCCACTTTCATGATTCGACTAGACTTTCAAGATTGGGTAGGTGTTCTTTGTACCAGAAGATTGGTATTGGGAAAGTACAAAAGCTTTCCCTTCAATATCAATAGCCTTAGGGAAAGAAGAAGTCCATCCTCTGGAGATACTATAAGCAAGAGAGAGGGATAACTTCCTTTGTTGGTAGTAGAGCTGGTTCTAGAATTAAACCTTCAAGAAACCTAGGGCAGATTACTCTATCTATCTCTTCTAACAAGAAAGGGCCTTAGGCTTTAGTCTAGTCAAATACGAATTGAGATAGGATAGTCCTGGGAAAGCATCTATCGTAAGTTTGATACCACCTTCCGGTTAAAGGAATGAATGAAGCTATGATCCGATCAACTTCATTCTCTCGCTCGCTCTTTTTATTTATCTTATAGAAAGATGATACACTTGAATTTGACTGTTAGTAAGAAAGAATCAGAAATCATCCATCTCATAAGCTTTTCAAAGGACATTCTAAACAAACGAATGCTATATGCTTGACACAAAGAAATATTTTTTTAATTACGTAAGTAGGTCGGTGAACGCTTTCTTTTGGCTTGGAAAGAAAAAAAAAGGTATTGTTTTAAAACATTATATATAATATAGTTAAATAAAAAAAAGCAAAGTTATTAAACTCGGTTGTAAACCCCCGATATGAAATTGTAGGAATTGTTTTAAAACATTATAATGAATTTAAATAGGTATTGAAATTTTTATCATGTAATGGTAAATCTTGATAGAAGAAAAATAAAACAAATATATAAATGTTAAGGGATATGAAAATTAAGATAATAGAAAAATAAACTTATATTTTTAAGTGGATATGAAAATTTTGTTAATTAAAATAAAATAAATAGAAAAGGATTAACTTGGAGATTTAATGAAAAAATAAAGGTTAGGCCAATCATATGGAGGAATGTAGAAATAACAAAATTTGATTTAATAATTGTCAAATATTATTTATTTAATGTATTGACATTGATAAGTATGTTTTTAGGGAAGAGTTTGTGCTAGTGATGTATGTTTTGTATATAGGAGAGTGGGTTTAACAAAGATGTGTATTTTAAATTGAATACTTTTATGATGTTGTGTGTAAGTTAAGTAAATGGAAAAGTTTTAGAATTTAATATTAAATAACCTCATATATATAATATATATATATATATATAATATACTTACAATAGATTAATCTGTTTGACTAGGTTGATACCAGATAAAAGATGAAAAACAGTAACAAGATAAACAGATAAACAGATTAATAGTAACAAGATAAATAGTAAACAGTACGTGGTGTTGTTATACCTGAGAATGATCTTAAAAGATCGGGTCACAGGTTTCCAGCCTATATACTGATTATATAAAAGAACAAGAATAAAGAAAAGAAAAAATATAAACAGATTTCTGATGTGAATGATCAAGGCAAGACCAACAATGTCAGGATCCTTGATTAAACACAGAGCATACTTAAATGTAACAAGAATAAAAGAACAACAACAGATATAACAGGAACGTAGATAAAAATAAGATTATCTTACTTAAATTTGTAACAAAATTAAGACAGGAGATATTGGTTACAGAGGAGAATGGAGATGGGTTACAAATTTTTAGGCGAGAATAAAATTTTCTAGGGAAAAGATTAGTCTGCCTTCTGAAGCATTTGGAGTCCCCTTTTATAGACGAGTAGGCATGGAAGAAGCCAAAATGCCTGGAGACAGAAAAAGGAAGATGCCCATGTGATGGCAAAAGAGGAAGATGCCCATGTGGTGACAGAAGATGCCCATGTGGTGACAGAAAAGGAAGATGCCCATGTGGTGACAGAAGATGCTCATGTGGTGACAGAAAAGGAAGATGCCCATGTTTTTTATGGGACCTTCATCTGTTGTCTTGCTGCTACCGACACTGATATTGGTTGTTTGTAGTAACAGGTAATATTTGTAAAAAGAAAGCCTAAAACAAACAGGCTTAAAATAAAAAAGGACTCAAAACAGTTGAGTCGAAAATAGGGCTCTTGAACAGATGAGCCTAAGAAAGTTTGGGATTTTTTTTTTTAATGTCGCTTGATAGATGGCAGGATACCAAAACAGTCATCTTCATTATCATTGCCGAGGGAAATGGCAGGAGATGTTGAGCCAGATGAGCTGGATTGGGACAAGACCGTTTCTGGGTCTTGGCTTTGATTTTGGAGTTTCTTCGTCTTCAATAACTGCCTCATACCAAGATTTGATAGGCTTGGCAGCGAGGATGGCTGAAGACATGAGTTTTGTAGAAGGCTTGGGGCTCTCTGGTTTTGTAGGCTGTGTTTGAGGGGCTTTTCCTTTGTCCTTGGCTTTTGCTTTTGTAGGTATGAGCTTTTCTGAAAATGTATCTTCATAAGGAAGATCAACGATGTGTTGTTTTCGCTTCCAAAAAGCATTGGGTAAATCTGAACATATCTGCTGTTCAATTTTATTTTGGAAATCAATGATTTTCTTTTGTAAATCAGAACTTTGTAATTGTTTGTTGATACGACAAAAAGAAACATGGTTTTGCAAATCATGTAGATGGAATTGTTTCCCATGAATTAGTGCATTGATATGACAAGTATGTATGGAACATGCTTTAATCAGATTTAAATTTCGAGTCTTAGATTTTTCTAAGAAGGAAAAAACAAGTTTGGTGTTATTAATTTTGGAAGTAATACAGTTATGACGTGCTTGATATGTGATCATGTCAATAAATGGAGTACCAAGAATGATGGTATGATTGATGTCTTTTGTAACAACAAAAAATGTTTTAAGAGAAATGCCGTTATTAAAAACGGAGGCTTGGGTTTTGCCTGCAATATGTAGTTTGGAATTGTTAGCAGCAGAAAGTTTTTCAGATGTATTTTGTAAAAACCTTTTTGGAACCACGCCTTCTTTGATGCAATTCAAATTTGCACCTGTGTCAAATAGGGCAATAGTATCAAGCTTGAAATCTTCGGAGAAAACAAGAATAATTCTAATTAAATACTTCTTGGAAGATATCTGGGTTAGTACGTTTAAGAAATCATCTGGAATATGCTCAATATTTGTAAGTGTATGTGGTAATGCATGAGATTCAATGGTTTGATCCTCTGTATCAGACTCAGTATCAGACGGGCTTTCAATTTTGGACAGAAGATGTTGTAGTATGGCAGAGTCTTTCTGTTGGGCTTGTTTGAGGGTTTGTAATTCTGATTTGAGGGTTTTTATCTCAGACTGTAATTCTGGAATGGTGACTGTGGTTTTGGATTTCTTTCTGCCAAGAATTTTTGTAAGATCATAGGTATTGGTGCTGGCAGAAGGTAATATAGAGCGGTTAGCCGGAGGGTGCGCCGGCTGGCTGAAGTCTTTTAATAATTTATCCAAATAGGTCTTTTGAAGTTGAGGATCATCAAGTCGTTTGATAGCCTCAAGAATGAACTCTTGATCTTGTGTCAAGACATTGATTTGTTTAGAATTTGTAGAGGCATCTGAAGTAGCACTGGTGGTTGCTATTTCATCGATTTGGAATTCTTCTTCAGAAGTGTCTGAAAGAGAGTGGTCGGTGTTGTAGCCTCAATGTAGAGATTTTTATTTGGTTGATGGTATCTTCATCTATTTGGAGTTCATGAAGTTTGGTATTGACCTTGCAGAAACGGGCTGTATGTCCTTTCTGGCTACATTTGTAACAGGTAATGTTTTTGGGGTCAAATTTTGTTTTAGGTTTCGACTGAAAGGGTTTGTGGGGCTTAGTAAATGTGTAGGGTTTTTTGTAGTAGGGTTGATCTGGTTTGGAATAGAATTGTTGTCGGTTTTTATGTAGTGATCGTCTATGAGGAGGTTTCTGGCTTGAATATTTTTTTGGATGTGAACAGTTTCCGTTACAAGAGGGTTTTTTGGTGGAAAGGTCGAACTGGTGACAGAAACTACCAAGTTCTTGCCTGGTACGTTTCATTTCCCACTTTAGGTGCTTCTGGAGTTTAAGATCTTGGCAGATCTTCAGACCTTCCTTTTGAGTAAAGCTTACAAGTTCACCGTATGTGAGCTGGTCATATGGGATGGTTTTTGTAGTGAAGGTATCTTTGATTTTATTTCTAACCTTTTCTCCTAAGAGAATAGGTAGGCCTGCAAGGAATTTTTCTTTCCAAAAGGGTTGATTTGAATCTTCCCTAAGCATGACTCGGGTAAGGAAGGTGTTTTTGTACCATTGAAAGTCACTTAGTTTCTTACATCTAAGGTTGGAAAGGAGTTCAGCATTTTTGTCTTTCAAATGGGAAGGGTCTCCAACAAAATGTAAGGAAATTGTAAGAATAAGGGTTGACACAGCGTCTTGGATGGTGTTTCCAGATGGGTCAAGGATGGGTGTTTGGTCCTCATATGTTTGGAAGGAGTTTAGGATATGCAGGTGATCGGTGTCAGTGAGATGGTAATCCCACCATCCTTTTAACTGGCCAGAGAAACCAGCAATAAGGAGCTCAGCAATAGCTTTATCTGGGGTTCCTGTCTGGGTTTTGTAGGCATTTGCTGCCATGGTCATTTGTTGGAGAGTGTTTAGAATGTTATATTCGGACATTCCATCTATATTCCATTCATAGAGGGAAGAGGCATTATACTTGTGTTGAGTGAGAATAGTTGGTCATTAGTGATGGAAATATCTGGGGCAATGGTTGTTTTGGGGGTTTGCCAGGTGAGTCTGTTTAGGGTAAGAGGTTGGTTTGGAGAAGTACCTTCATCAGAAGATTCCTGAGGACTATTCTGTAAAGCGTTGACTTGATTTGTAGAGGTAGAAGGGTTGGTTATTTGTGGTGTGTCAGGGACAGTTAAAGACGAACTGTCAAGGTGTTGTAGATGTGTTTTAATAGCTTTAAGAAAATCTATTTGGTTTTCTTGGATTGTGTTTGGCTGGTTTTTGTAATTTGGTAGGGTTTGAAGACTGGGTTTTTTAGCTTTAAGTCAGTTGAGGTTTTAATGTCAACTGAACTTGTAGCAGCTCTTTGTATTTGCTTCTCAAGCCGTGTAAGCTGTTTTCCCAAGGTATTGAGGTTGGTGTTTGTAAAGTTGTTTTGGTTAATGATGTGTTTTGTATTGGAAAGGGTATCATCAGTGGATAATTTGTAAGGGCTGCCTCGACAGTCTGGTTATTATGGGTTATTTGGATATTTCTCAAAGGTGGATGTTCAGACTCAACTGTAGGTCCACTGGTGAGGTTCCATACAGGGGTTTTTGACCTTGATGTGACCGGGCATGCATGTTTAATGGATGCAAAAGGATATGAAATGTGATGTTCTGATGCATAATATAATTCGAACCAATCAAAAATAGAATCTGTATTTTATGTAGCTCAATGAAATTATAGAATTGTTTTTGTATTTCACTTCTATGTTCGAGAAAGTTTTGAAAAAACCAATTTCGTTTTGTAGAGTTATAGGGCCGAATAAAAATCCTTTTTGAAAAGTGTTTTGTCAGGAACAAAATGTTTCTCTGAAGTCAAAACATTCAGCTCGTTTTGGATATTTTCAGTAATAGCTGAAAAGGTCGGTGAAGTTGGAGGAGATGGTTGCTCAAGGTTTGTATAGACAGGTTTTGGTATATTTGTAGTATAGTCTGCATTTTGGAAACTAGGAGAAGGGATATCGGATGTAGATTTTCTTGGAAGGTTTCGCGATAAGGGATATTGATAACAGAAGGGATTTTGGAAATTCTTCCCAAATCTATTGTACTGGAAGAGGAAGAGGCTTCTGAGAATCTGGAACTTGTAGAGTGTCGGTGGAAAGACAGTTTAACTTTTCCATCTGTGTATTGGGTAATATTTTTAATTTGGACATTGGGTTGAGGTGGTGGTGGTAGTTCTGGTGGTGCTGCACCTTCAAGGATCCAATCTTCTGGTAGGGATATGTCTTTCCATTGGATTGCTTTTGGGACAACAGTGTTTGAGCGGGATAAATCTGTTTGTAGTAGGAGTGTTTCGCCTTTTTGAGACTGGAATTTGTGTTTGCTGGCAAAGGCTGAGAACATGGCTTTGTAATGGATTTTGAATATGAGAGCAACAGGGATAGATCCTTCGAGCATGTCATAATTGTGGGTCTTTATTTGTAGTAGCATACTTTGCAAGATATTTTTGTCTTTGAGGGATATGGTTATGTTTGGATAACAATCAAATGATACCGGCCCACTGCAAAGGCTAGACTCAATAGAACTGAGGAGGGAGTCTTGGAAGTTTTGAAATCTAGCATCACGTAGGACAGCTAGAATGGAAGTGTTTAATCCTTCTTTTGTAAGGGGTTTTATCCCGACTTGGACAAGGCCAACATGAATATACTTATAATTTCGGGCTAGATGTTTTTGTAGGGATTTTTGAGAGAGGAGTTGAATGGTTTCAAAAGGTTTGGTAAGCTGAATATCTCGCTCTTCAGTTTTGATAGTAAAGTCCGTTTTGAAAATATCATATTTAGATTTTTGATAAATCTGAGTTTGAGAAATTTTTGGAATCTTCCAGTCATCAATGTTTTTTGTAAAATCTTCAATAGTTATCTCTTCACTTTGTACTATCCTTCTGCTTTCAGAAGATTCAGAGGTAGAAGAAGCTGAAATAGAAGTAGTCCTATGAAAGACGGAATCCATAGAAAGGAAAGATAAACTAGGAAACAGGCTGCAGGTTATATGGATTTATGGCCCTAAAACTCAAACGGGACTTACACCATTCAGTTGCATACCTAGAGTCTAATGGTCTCTTGTTCTTTCTAAGAATACTGGCTTTTATGTTACTATTCCTACCCAGATCCCAATAGGCTCTGATACCAGATAAAAGATAAACAGTAACAAGATAAACAGATAAACAGATAATAGTACAGATAAATAGTAAACAGTACGTGGCGTTGTTATACCTGAGAATGATCTTAAAAGATCGGGTCACAGGTTTCCAGCCTATATATTTTTATAAAAGAACAAGAATAAAGAAAAGAACAATATAAACAGATTTCTGATGTGAATGATCAAGGCAAGACCAACAATGTCAGGATCCTTGATTAAGCACAGAGCATACTTAAATGTAACAAGAATAAAAGAACAACAACAGATATAACAGAACGTAGATAAAAATAAGATTATCTTACTTAAATTTGTAACAAAATTAAGACAGGAGATATTGGTTACAGAGGAGAATGGAGATGGGTTACAGTTTTTAGGGAGAATAAAATTTTCTAGGGAAAAGATTAGTCTGCCTTCTGAAGCATTTGGAGTCCCCTTTTATAGACGAGTTGGCATGGAAGAAGCCAAAATGCCTGGAGACAGAAAGGAAGATGCCCATGTGGTGACAGAAAAGGAAGATGCCCATGTGGTGACAGAAAAGGAAGATGCCCATGTTTTTTATGGGACCTTCATCTGTTGTCTTGCTGCTACCGACACTGATATTGGTTGTTTGTAGTAACAGGTAATATTTGTAAAAAGTAAGCCTAAAACAACAGGCTTAAAATAAAAAAGGACTCAAAACAGGTGAGTCGAAAATAGGGCTCTTGAACAGATGAGCCTAAGAAAGTTTGGGATTTTTTTTTTTAATGTCGCTTGATAGATGGCAGGATACCAAAACAGTCATCTTCATTATCATTGCCGAGGGAAATGGCATGAGATGTTGAGCCAGATGAGCTGGATTGGGACAAGACCGTTTCTGGGTCTTGACTTTGTATAATTCCTTGTACTATTTGTAGGTATTCTTCTTCAGTTCTAGCAGAGGCAAGGAGAGCTACTGTTTGGGCCTTTCTGGCTAAGAACTTTGATTGAGGATGAGGATCAATGATGGGGGTTGTTTGATGTTTGTGTAACCATTCCGTAACAGCTAATTTTGAACTTTTGGACTCAGCTGCAAAGGAATCCCACCACTTGATTTTGAATTTGCGAATAAGTACTGGATGTCCGTTTTGTAAATTATAATCAAAGAACCAACAGTTTCCGTTACAAGAGGGTTTTTTGTGGAAAGGTCGAACTTGTAAATTATAATCAAAGAACCATGAACATACCCACGGAACAAAATTTTTTGTACAGAAGATGAGGAGGGAAGAAAACTTTCTTTCAGAGGGAGCCGGTTGGAAATTGTTTTGAAATGCAGATAACTATTTCAACTAAAGGATGTTCTTTAAGGTAGTCAACATGACAACCATAAAAGTCCCACCATTGAAGGAACCAGAGGGGGAGATTTGTAGTATTCATGGTATTGTGAAAGTAGAAGAGCCAAGAATGGCTATGATTTTGATTTTGTATGAGGAAGGCATTAAACCATGCTTGTTGGTAATCCCAATATGTGTAGGTGGTATTGAAGTCTTGGGGGCTGGTGCGGTATTGTATGGGGAAGGAGACAGGTTGATGCAGGGGTTGTCCCCAATCTTTAGGGTGGATGACTTGTGAATAATGCATGTAGAGTATGCGGGTTCAGTGTGATCAGAATGTAATTTGAAGTGTTTGAATTTGACAGAATCGGTAATTTCAAGGATAGTTGCATAATAGGATTGTGGTTGGGCTAAATTCCAAGGTTTATAGCGCCATTTTGGAGGGAATATTTTTGAAGCAGCAATGGAAGGGTTTTCATGGTAAAATCCTTCTTCCATAGTTAAAATATTTTGGAAAGCATTTTTGAAAATATATTTGGATTTAGTTTTTGGAAAACTTGTTTGTTGTAAGGAAAGGAGGGGTTTTGAAGATAAAATGCCTCCTTGGGGTTTGAAAGTGATTTGGAAATACTACCTGTTTGAGACACGGAGTCACTAGAGGCTTGTTGGGATACCTTTTGCAATGCCAGGAGTAATTCTAGCGATTTGGATATAGTGTCAACCCATTGTTGAACTGCGTCTGTTTGTACTTGTGGTGATTTTGGAGTTTCTTCGTCTTCAATAACTGCCTCATACCAAGATTTGATAGGCTTGGCAGCGAGGATGGCTGAAGACATGAGTTTTGTAGAAGGCTTGGGGCTCTCTGGTTTTGTAGGCTGTGTTTGAGGGGCTTTTCCTTTGTCCTTGGCTTTTGCTTTAGGAGGCATCAGGACCTGTTTTGAAGGAATTCTCGGGTTAGGAAATCAGGGATGGAATTTGATTCTCCTTTAATGTAAACAATATCGAAATAAAAAATACTTAAAATGGCTTGCCATCTGGCAAAGATTTGTTTGGAAGCAAGATTTTGGACATCTTTTTGGAGAATTTCTTTTGCAGATTTGCAGTCAACACGTAAGAGAAATTTTTGATTTAATAAATCACTTTGAAATTTTGTAATACAAAAAACAATTGAAAGGATCTCCTTTTTAATAGTAGAGTAATTTTTCTGGCAGTCATTCCAGTGGGCAGATGTGTACTGGATTATTTGTTCTTTGTTATCTTGTAACTGTTTAAGAATTCCACCATACCCTAGGTCAGAGGCGTCAGTCTCAACAATCTTAGGGGCTAAAGGGTTAGCTAAATGGAGGAGAGGAATAGTTTGGACCTGTTTTTTAATCTGTTTGACTAGGTTGGTATGGAGGTCAAAGATGAAAAACAGTAACAAGAGACTATTTTGGTATCCTGTTTTTTCATCTTTTATCTGGTATTAGAGCCTATTGGGATCTGGGTAGGAATAGTAACATAAAAGCCAGTATTCTTAGAAAGAACAAGAGACCATTAGACTCTAGGTATGCAACTGAATGGTGTAAGTCCCGTTTGAGTTTTAGGGCCATAAATCCATATAACCTGCAGCCTGTTTCCTAGTTTATCTTTCCTTTCTATGGATTCCGCTTTCATAGGACTACTTCTATTTCAGCTTCTTCTACCTCTGAATCTTCTGAAAGCAGAAGGATAGTACAAAGTGAAGAGATAACTATTGAAGATTTTACAAAAAACATTGATGACTGGAAGATTCCAAAAATTTCTCAAACTCAGATTTATCAAAAATCTAAATATGATATTTTCAAAACGGATTTTACTATCAAAACTGAAGAGCGAGATATTCAGCTTACCAAACCTTTTGAAACCATTCAACTCCTCTCTCAAAAATCCCTACAAAAACATCTAGCCCGAAATTATAAATATATTCATGTTGGCCTTGTCCAAGTCGGGATAAAACCCCTTACAAAAGAAGGATTAAACACTTCCATTCTAGCTGTCCTCCGTGATGCTAGATTTCAAAACTTCCAAGACTCCCTCCTCAGTTCTATTGAGTCTAGCCTTTGCAGTGGGCCGGTATCATTTGATTGTTATCCAAACATAACCATATCCCTCAAAGACAAAAATATCTTGCAAAGTATGCTACTACAAATAAAGACCCACAATTATGACATGCTCGAAGGATCTATCCCTGTTGCTCTCATATTCAAAATCCATTACAAAGCCATGTTCTCAGCCTTTGCCAGCAAACACAAATTCCAATCTCAAAAAGGCGAAACACTCCTACTACAAACAGATTTATCCCGCTCAAACACTGTTGTCCCAAAAGCAATCCAATGGAAAGACATATCCCTACCAGAAGATTGGATCCTTGAAGGTGCAGCACCACCAGAACTACCACCACCACCTCAACCCAATGTCCAAATTAAAAATATTACCCAATACACAGATGGAAAAGTCAAACTGTCTTTCCACCGACACTCTACAAGTTCCAGATTCTCAGAAACCTCTTCCTCTTCCAGTACAATAGATTTGGGAAGAATTTCCAAAATCCCTTCTGTTATCAACATCCCTTACCACGAAAACCTTCCAAGAAAATCTACATCCGATATCCCTTCTACTAGTTTGCAAAATGCAGACTATACTACAAATATACCAAAACCTGTCTATACAAACCTTGAGCAATCATCTCCTCCAACTTCACCGACCTTTTCAGCCATTACTGAAAATATCCAAAACGAGCTGAATGTTTTGACTTCAGAGAAACATTTTGTTCTTGACAAAACACTTTTCAAAAAGGATTTTTATTCGGCCTATAACTCTACAAAACGAATTTGGTTTTTTCAAAACTTTCTCGAACATAGAAGTGAAATACAAAAACAATTCTATAATTTCATTGAGCTACATAAAATACAGATTCTATTCTTTGATTGGTTCGAATTATATTATGCATCAGAACATCACATTTCATATCCTTTTGCATCCACTAAACATGCATGCCCGGTCACATCAAGGTCAAAAACCCCTGTATGAAACCTCACCAGTGGACCTACAGTTGAGTCTGAACATCCACCTTTGAGAAATATCCAAATAACCCATAATAACCAGACTGTCGAGGCAGCTCCTTACAAATTATCCACTGATGATACCCTTTCCAATACAAAACACATCATTAACCAAAACAACTTTACAAACACCAACCTCAATACCCTAGGAAAGCAGCTTACACGGCTTGAGAAACAAATACAAAGAGCTGCTACAAGTTCAATTGACATTAAAACCTCAACTGACTTAAAGCTAAAAAACCCAGTCTTCAAACCCTACCAAATTACAAAAACCAGCCAAACACAGATCCAAGAAAACCAAACAGATTTTCTTAAAGCTCTTAAAACACATCTACAACACCTTGACAGTTCGTCTTTAACTGTCCCTGACACACCACAAATAACCAACCCTTCTACCTCTACAAATCAAGTCAACGCTTTACAGAATAGTCCTCAGGAATCTTCTGATGAAGCTACTTCTCCAAACCAACCTCTTACCCTAAACAGACTTACCTGGCAAACTCCCAAACAACCATTGCCCCAGACATTTCCATCACTAATGAACCAACTATTCTCACTCAACACAAGTATAATGCCTCTTCCCTCTATGAATGGAATATAGATGGAATGTCCGAATATAACATCCTAAACACTCTCCAACAAATGACCATGGCAGCAAATGCCTACAAAACCCAGACAGGAACCCCAGATAAAGCAATTGCTGAGCTCCTTATTGCTGGTTTCTCTGGCCAGTTAAAAGGATGGTGGGATTACCATCTCACTGACACCGATCACCTGCATATCCTAAACTCCTTCCAAACATATGAGGACCAAACACCCATCCTTGACCCATCCGGAAACACCATCCAAGACGCTGTGTCAACCCTTATTCTTACAATTTCCTTACATTTTGTTGGAGACCCTTCCCATTTGAAAGACAAAAATGCTGAACTCCTTTCCAACCTTAGATGTAAGAAACTAAGTGACTTTCAATGGTACAAAAACACCTTCCTTACCCGAGTCATGCTTAGGGAAGATTCAAACCAACCCTTTTGGAAAGAAAAATTCCTTGCAGGACTACCTATTCTCTTAGGAGAAAAGGTTAGAAATAAAATCAAAGATACCTTCACTACAAAAACCATCCCATATGACCAGCTCACATACGGTGAACTTGTAAGCTTTACTCAAAAGGAAGGTCTGAAGATCTGCCAAGATCTTAAACTCCAGAAGCACCTAAAGTGGGAAATGAAACGTACCAGGCAAGAACCTGGTAGTTTCTGTCACCAGTTCGACCTTTCCACCAAAAAACCCTCTTGTAACGGAAACTGTTCACATCCAAAAAAATATTCAAGCCAGAAACCTCCTCATAGACGATCACTACATAAAAACCGACAACAATTCTATTCCAAACCAGATCAACCCTACTACAAAAAACCCTACACATTTACTAAGCCCCACAAACCCTTTCAGTCGAAACCTAAAACAAAATTTGACCCCAAAAACATTACCTGTTACAAATGTAGCCAGAAAGGACATACAGCCCGTTTCTGCAAGGTCAATACCAAACTTCATGAACTCCAAATAGATGAAGATACCATCAACCAAATACAAAATCTCTACATTGAGGCTACAGACACCGACCACTCTCTTTCAGACACTTCTGAAGAAGAATTCCAAATCGATGAAATAGCAACCACCAGTGCTACTTCAGATGCCTCTACAAATTCTAAACAAATCAATGTCTTGACACAAGATCAAGAGTTCATTCTTGAGGCTATCAAACGACTTGATGATCCTCAACTTCAAAAGACCTATTTGGATAAATTATTAAAAGACTTCAGCCAGCCGGCGCACCCTCCGGCTAACCGCTCTATATTACCTTCTGCCAGCACCAATACCTATGATCTTACAAAAATTCTTGGCAGAAAGAAATCCAAAACCACAGTCACCATTCCAGAATTACAGTCTGAGATAAAAACCCTCAAATCAGAATTACAAACCCTCAAACAAGCCCAACAGAAAGACTCTGTCATACTACAACATCTTCTGTCCAAAATTGAAAGCCCGTCTGATACTGAGTCTGATACAGAGGATCAAACCATTGAATCTCATGCATTACCACATACACTTACAAATATTGAGCATATTCCAGATGATTTCTTAAACGTACTAACCCAGATATCTTCCAAGAAGTATTTAATTAGAATTATTCTTGTTTTCTCCGAAGATTTCAAGCTTGATACTATTGCCCTATTTGACACAGGTGCAAATTTGAATTGCATCAAAGAAGGCGTGGTTCCAAAAAGGTTTTTACAAAATACATCTGAAAAACTTTCTGCTGCTAACAATTCCAAACTACATATTGCAGGCAAAACCCAAGCCTCCGTTTTTAATAACGGCATTTCTCTTAAAACATTTTTTGTTGTTACAAAAGACATCAATCATACCATCATTCTTGGTACTCCATTTATTGACATGATCACTCCATATCAAGCACGTCATAACTGTATTACTTCCAAAATTAATAACACCAAACTTGTTTTTTCCTTCTTAGAAAAATCTAAGACTCGAAATTTAAATCTGATTAAAGCATGTTCCATACATACTTGTCATATCAATGCACTAATTCATGGGAAACAATTCCATCTACATGATTTGCAAAACCATGTTTCTTTTTGTCGTATCAACAAACAATTACAAAGTTCTGATTTACAAAAGAAAATCATTGATTTCCAAAATAAAATTGAACAGCAGATATGTTCAGATTTACCCAATGCTTTTTGGAAGCGAAAACAACACATCGTTGATCTTCCTTATGAAGATACATTTTCAGAAAAGCTCATACCTACAAAAGCAAAAGCCAAGGACAAAGGAAAAGCCCCTTAAACACAGCCTACAAAACCAGAGAGCCCCAAGCCTTCTACAAAACTCATGTCTTCAGCCATCCTCGCTGCCAAGCCTATCAAATCTTGGTATGAGGCAGTTATTGAAGACGAAGAAACTCCAAAATCACCACAAGTACAAACAGACGCAGTTCAACAATGGGTTGACACTATATCCAAATCGCTAGAATTACTCCTGGCATTGCAAAAGGTATCCCAACAAGCCTCTAGTGACTCCGTGTCTCAAACAGGTAGTATTTCCAAATCACTTTCAAAACCCCAAGGAGGCATTTTATCTTCAAAACCCCTCCTTTCCTTACAACAAACAAGTTTTCCAAAAACTAAATCCAAATATATTTTCAAAAATGCTTTCCAAAATATTTTAACTATGGAAGAAGGATTTTACCATGAAAACCCTTCCATTGCTGCTTCAAAAATATTCCCTCCAAAATGGCGCTATAAACCTTGGAATTTAGCCCAACCACAATCCTATTATGCAACTATCCTTGAAATTACCGATTCTGTCAAATTCAAACACTTCAAATTACATTCTGATCACACTGAACCCGCATACTCTACATGCATTATTCACAAAGTCATCCACCCTAAAGATTGGGGACAACCCCTGCATCAACCTGTCTCCTTCCCCATACAATACCGCACCAGCCCCCAAGACTTCAATACCACCTACACATATTGGGATTACCAACAGGCATGGTTTAATGCCTTCCTCATACAAAATCAAAATCATAGCCATTCTTGGCTCTTCTACTTTCACAATACCATGAATACTACAAATCTCCCCCTCTGGTTCCTTCAATGGTGGGACTTTTATGGTTGTCATGTTGACTACCTTAAAGAACATCCTTTAGTTGAAAATAGTTATCTGCATTTCAAAAACAATTTCCAACCGGCTCCCTCTGAAAGAAAGTTTTCTTCCCTCCTCATCTTCTGTACAAAAAATTTTGTTCCGTGGGTATGTTCATGGTTCTTTGATTATAATTTACAAGTTCGACCTTTCCACAAAAAACCCTCTTGTAACGGAAACTGTTGGTTCTTTGATTATAATTTACAAAACGGACATCCAGTACTTATTCGCAAATTCAAAATCAAGTGGTGGGATTCCTTTGCAGCTGAGTCCAAAAGTTCAAAATTAGCTGTTACGGAATGGTTACACAAACATCAAACAACCCCCATCATTGATCCTCATCCTCAATCAAAGTTCTTAGCCAGAAAGGCCCAAACAGTAGCTCTCCTTGCCTCTGCTAGAACTGAAGAAGAATACCTACAAATAGTACAAGGAATTATACAAAGTCAAGACCCAGAAACGGTCTTGTCCCAATCCAGCTCATCTGGCTCAACATCTCATGCCATTTCCCTCGGCAATGATAATGAAGATGACTGTTTTGGTATCCTGCCATCTATCAAGCGACATTAAAAAAAATAATAAAAAAATCCCAAACTTTCTTAGGCTCATCTGTTCAAGAGCCCTATTTTCGACTCACCTGTTTTGAGTCCTTTTTTATTTTAAGCCTGTTTGTTTTAGGCTTACTTTTTACAAATATTACATGTTACTACAAACAACCAATATCAGTGTCGGTAGCAGCAAGACAACAGATGAAGGTCCCATAAAAAACATGGGCATCTTCCTTTTCTGTCACCACATGGGCATCTTCCTTTTCTGTCACCACATGGGCATCTTCCTCTTCTGTCACCACATGGGCATCTTCCTCTTCTGTCTCCAGGCATTTTGGCTTCTTCCATGCCAACTCGTCTATAAAAGGGGACTCCAAATGCTTCAGAAGGCAGACTAATCTTTTCCCTAGAAAATTTTATTCTCGCCTAAAAATCTGTCACCCATCTCCATTCTCCTCTGTAACCAATATCTCCTGTCTTAATTTTGTTACAAATTTAAGTAAGATAATCTTATTTTTATCTACGTTCCTGTTATATCTGTTGTTGTTCTTTTATTCTTGTTACATTTAAGTATGCTCTGTGTTTCATCAAGGATCCTGACATTGTTGGTCTTGCCTTGATCATTCACATCAGAAATCTGTTTATATTATTCTTTTCTTTATTCTTGTTCTTTTATATAATCAGTATATAGGCTGGAAACCTGTGACCCGATCTTTTAAGATCATTCTCAGGTATAACAACGCCGCGTACTGTTTACTATTTATCTTGTTACTATTAATCTGTTTATCTGTTTATCTTGTTACTGTTTTTCATCTTTTATCTGGTATCAGAGCCTATTGGGATCTGGGTAGGAATAGTAACATAAAAACCAGTATTCTTAGAAAGAACAACAGACCATTAGACTCTAGGTATGCAACTGAATGGTGTAAGTCCCGTTTGAGTTTTAGGGCCATAAATCCATATAACCTGCAGCCTGTTTCCTAGTTTATCTTTCCTTTCTATGGATTCCGTCTTTCATAGGACTACTTCTATTTCAGCTTCTTCTAACTCTGAATCTTCTGAAAGCAGAAGGATAGTACAAAGTGAAGAGATAACTATTGAAGATTTTACAAAAAACATTGATGACTGGAAGATTCCAAAAATTTCTCAAACTCAGATTTATCAAAAATCTAAATATGATATTTTCAAAACGGATTTTACTATCAAAACTGAAGAGCGAGATATTCAGCTTACCAAACCTTTTGAAACCATTCAACTCCTCTCTCAAAAATCCCTACAAAAACATCTAGCCCGAAATTATAAATATATTCATGTTGGCCTTGTCCAAGTCGGGATAAAACCCCTTACAAAAGAAGGATTAAACACTTCCATTCTAGCTGTCCTCCGTGATGCTAGATTTCAAAACTTCCAAGACTCCCTCCTCAGTTCTATTGAGTCTAGCCTTTGTAGTGGGCCGGTATCATTTGATTGTTATCCAAACATAACCATATCCCTCAAAGACAAAAATATCTTGCAAAGTATGCTACTACAAATAAAGACCCACAATTATGACATGCTCGAAGGATCTATCCCTGTTGCTCTCATATTCAAAATCCATTACAAAGCCATGTTCTCAGCCTTTGCCAGCAAACACAAATTCCAATCTCAAAAAGGCGAAACACTCCTACTACAAACAGATTTATCCCGCTCAAACACTGTTGTCCCAAAAGCAATCCAATGGAAAGACATATCCCTACCAGAAGATTGGATCCTTGAAGGTGCAGCACCACCAGAACTACCACCACCACCTCAACCCAATGTCCAAATTAAAAATATTACCCAATACACAGATGGAAAAGTCAAACTGTCTTTCCACCGACACTCTACAAGTTCCAGATTCTCAGAAACCTCTTCCTCTTCCAGTACAATAGATTTGGGAAGAATTTCCAAAATCCCTTCTGTTATCAACATCCCTTACCACGAAAACCTTCCAAGAAAATCTACATCCGATATCCCTTCTACTAGTTTGCAAAATGCAGACTATACTACAAATATACCAAAACCTGTCTATACAAACCTTGAGCAATCATCTCCTCCAACTTCACCGACCTTTTCAGCCATTACTGAAAATATCCAAAACGAGCTGAATGTTTTGACTTCAGAGAAACATTTTGTTCTTGACAAAACACTTTTCAAAAAGGATTTTTATTCGGCCTATAACTCTACAAAACGAATTTGGTTTTTTCAAAACTTTCTCGAACATAGAAGTGAAATACAAAAACAATTCTATAATTTCATTGAGCTACATAAAATACAGATTCTATTCTTTGATTGGTTCGAATTATATTATGCATCAGAACATCACATTTCATATCCTTTTGCATCCACTAAACATGCATGCCCGGTCACATCAAGGTCAAAAACCCCTGTATGAAACCTCACCAGTGGACCTACAGTTGAGTCTGAACATCCACCTTTGAGAAATATCCAAATAACCCATAATAACCAGACTGTCGAGGCAGCTCCTTACAAATTATCCACTGATGATACCCTTTCCAATACAAAACACATCATTAACCAAAACAACTTTACAAACACCAACCTCAATACCCTAGGAAAGCAGCTTACACGGCTTGAGAAACAAATACAAAGAGCTGCTACAAGTTCAATTGACATTAAAACCTCAACTGACTTAAAGCTAAAAAACCCAGTCTTCAAACCCTACCAAATTACAAAAACCAGCCAAACACAGATCCAAGAAAACCAAACAGATTTTCTTAAAGCTCTTAAAACACATCTACAACACCTTGACAGTTCGTCTTTAACTGTCCCTGACACACCACAAATAACCAACCCTTCTACCTCTACAAATCAAGTCAACGCTTTACAGAATAGTCCTCAGGAATCTTCTGATGAAGCTACTTCTCCAAACCAACCTCTTACCCTAAACAGACTTACCTGGCAAACTCCCAAAACAACCATTGCCCCAGACATTTCCATCACTAATGAACCAACTATTCTCACTCAACACAAGTATAATGCCTCTTCCCTCTATGAATGGAATATAGATGGAATGTCCGAATATAACATCCTAAACACTCTCCAACAAATGACCATGGCAGCAAATGCCTACAAAACCCAGACAGGAACCCCAGATAAAGCAATTGCTGAGCTCCTTATTGCTGGTTTCTCTGGCCAGTTAAAAGGATGGTGGGATTACCATCTCACTGACACCGATCACCTGCATATCCTAAACTCCTTCCAAACATATGAGGACCAAACACCCATCCTTGACCCATCCGGAAACACCATCCAAGACGCTGTGTCAACCCTTATTCTTACAATTTCCTTACATTTTGTTGGAGACCCTTCCCATTTGAAAGACAAAAATGCTGAACTCCTTTCCAACCTTAGATGTAAGAAACTAAGTGACTTTCAATGGTACAAAAACACCTTCCTTACCCGAGTCATGCTTAGGGAAGATTCAAACCAACCCTTTTGGAAAGAAAAATTCCTTGCAGGACTACCTATTCTCTTAGGAGAAAAGGTTAGAAATAAAATCAAAGATACCTTCACTACAAAAACCATCCCATATGACCAGCTCACATACGGTGAACTTGTAAGCTTTACTCAAACGGAAGGTCTGAAGATCTGCCAAGATCTTAAACTCCAGAAGCACCTAAAGTGGGAAATGAAACGTACCAGGCAAGAACCTGGTAGTTTCTGTCACCAGTTCGACCTTTCCACCAAAAAACCCTCTTGTAACGGAAACTGTTCACATCCAAAAAAATATTCAAGCCAGAAACCTCCTCATAGACGATCACTACATAAAAACCGACAACAATTCTATTCCAAACCAGATCAACCCTACTACAAAAAACCCTACACATTTACTAAGCCCCACAAACCCTTTCAGTCGAAACCTAAAACAAAATTTGACCCCAAAAACATTACCTGTTACAAATGTAGCCAGAAAGGACATACAGCCCGTTTCTGCAAGGTCAATACCAAACTTCATGAACTCCAAATAGATGAAGATACCATCAACCAAATACAAAATCTCTACATTGAGGCTACAGACACCGACCACTCTCTTTCAGACACTTCTGAAGAAGAATTCCAAATCGATGAAATAGCAACCACCAGTGCTACTTCAGATGCCTCTACAAATTCTAAACAAATCAATGTCTTGACACAAGATCAAGAGTTCATTCTTGAGGCTATCAAACGACTTGATGATCCTCAACTTCAAAAGACCTATTTGGATAAATTATTAAAAGACTTCAGCCAGCCGGCGCACCCTCCGGCTAACCGCTCTATATTACCTTCTGCCAGCACCAATACCTATGATCTTACAAAAATTCTTGGCAGAAAGAAATCCAAAACCACAGTCACCATTCCAGAATTACAGTCTGAGATAAAAACCCTCAAATCAGAATTACAAACCCTCAAACAAGCCCAACAGAAAGACTCTGCCATACTACAACATCTTCTGTCCAAAATTGAAAGCCCGTCTGATACTGAGTCTGATACAGAGGATCAAACCATTGAATCTCATGCATTACCACATACACTTACAAATATTGAGCATATTCCAGATGATTTCTTAAACGTACTAACCCAGATATCTTCCAAGAAGTATTTAATTAGAATTATTCTTGTTTTCTCCGAAGATTTCAAGCTTGATACTATTGCCCTATTTGACACAGGTGCAAATTTGAATTGCATCAAAGAAGGCGTGGTTCCAAAAAGGTTTTTACAAAATACATCTGAAAAACTTTCTGCTGCTAACAATTCCAAACTACATATTGCAGGCAAAACCCAAGCCTCCGTTTTTAATAACGGCATTTCTCTTAAAACATTTTTTGTTGTTACAAAAGACATCAATCATACCATCATTCTTGGTACTCCATTTATTGACATGATCACTCCATATCAAGCACGTCATAACTGTATTACTTCCAAAATTAATAACACCAAACTTGTTTTTTCCTTCTTAGAAAAATCTAAGACTCGAAATTTAAATCTGATTAAAGCATGTTCCATACATACTTGTCATATCAATGCACTAATTCATGGGAAACAATTCCATCTACATGATTTGCAAAACCATGTTTCTTTTGTCGTATCAACAAACAATTACAAAGTTCTGATTTACAAAAGAAAATCATTGATTTCCAAAATAAAATTGAACAGCAGATATGTTCAGATTTACCCAATGCTTTTTGGAAGCGAAAACAACACATCGTTGATCTTCCTTATGAAGATACATTTTCAGAAAAGCTCATACCTACAAAAGCAAAAGCCAAGGACAAAGGAAAAGCCCCTCAAACACAGCCTACAAAACCAGAGAGCCCCAAGCCTTCTACAAAACTCATGTCTTCAGCCATCCTCGCTGCCAAGCCTATCAAATCTTGGTATGAGGCAGTTATTGAAGACGAAGAAACTCCAAAATCACCACAAGTACAAACAGACGCAGTTCAACAATGGGTTGACACTATATCCAAATCGCTAGAATTACTCCTGGCATTGCAAAAGGTATCCCAACAAGCCTCTAGTGACTCCGTGTCTCAAACAGGTAGTATTTCCAAATCACTTTCAAAACCCCAAGGAGGCATTTTATCTTCAAAACCCCTCCTTTCCTTACAACAAACAAGTTTTCCAAAAACTAAATCCAAATATATTTTCAAAAATGCTTTCCAAAATATTTTAACTATGGAAGAAGGATTTTACCATGAAAACCCTTCCATTGCTGCTTCAAAAATATTCCCTCCAAAATGGCGCTATAAACCTTGGAATTTAGCCCAACCACAATCCTATTATGCAACTATCCTTGAAATTACCGATTCTGTCAAATTCAAACACTTCAAATTACATTCTGATCACACTGAACCCGCATACTCTACATGCATTATTCACAAAGTCATCCACCCTAAAGATTGGGGACAACCCCTGCATCAACCTGTCTCCTTCCCCATACAATACCGCACCAGCCCCCAAGACTTTCAATACCACCTACACATATTGGGATTACCAACAGGCATGGTTTAATGCCTTCCTCATACAAAATCAAAATCATAGCCATTCTTGGCTCTTCTACTTTCACAATACCATGAATACTACAAATCTCCCCCTCTGGTTCCTTCAATGGTGGGACTTTTATGGTTGTCATGTTGACTACCTTAAAGAACATCCTTTAGTTGAAAATAGTTATCTGCATTTCAAAAACAATTTCCAACCGGCTCCCTCTGAAAGAAAGTTTTCTTCCCTCCTCATCTTCTGTACAAAAAATTTTGTTCCGTGGGTATGTTCATGGTTCTTTGATTATAATTTACAAGTTCGACCTTTCCACAAAAAACCCTCTTGTAACGGAAACTGTTGGTTCTTTGATTATAATTTACAAAACGGACATCCAGTACTTATTCGCAAATTCAAAATCAAGTGGTGGGATTCCTTTGCAGCTGAGTCCAAAAGTTCAAAATTAGCTGTTACGGAATGGTTACACAAACATCAAACAACCCCCATCATTGATCCTCATCCTCAATCAAAGTTCTTAGCCAGAAAGGCCCAAACAGTAGCTCTCCTTGCCTCTGCTAGAACTGAAGAAGAATACCTACAAATAGTACAAGGAATTATACAAAGTCAAGACCCAGAAACGGTCTTGTCCCAATCCAGCTCATCTGGCTCAACATCTCATGCCATTTCCCTCGGCAATGATAATGAAGATGACTGTTTTGGTATCCTGCCATCTATCAAGCGACATTAAAAAAAAAAATCCCAAACTTTCTTAGGCTCATCTGTTCAAGAGCCCTATTTTCGACTCACCTGTTTTGAGTCCTTTTTTATTTTAAGCCTGTTTGTTTTAGGCTTACTTTTTACAAATATTACCTGTTACTACAAACAACCAATATCAGTGTCGGTAGCAGCAAGACAACAGATGAAGGTCCCATAAAAAACATGGGCATCTTCCTTTTCTGTCACCACATGGGCATCTTCCTCTTCTGTCACCACATGGGCATCTTCCTCTTCTGTCTCCAGGCATTTTGGCTTCTTCCATGCCAACTCGTCTATAAAAGGGGACTCCAAATGCTTCAGAAGGCAGACTAATCTTTTCCCTAGAAAATTTTATTCTCGCCTAAAAATCTGTCACCCATCTCCATTCTCCTCTGTAACCAATATCTCCTGTCTTAATTTTGTTACAAATTTAAGTAAGATAATCTTATTTTTATCTACGTTCCTGTTATATCTGTTGTTGTTCTTTTATTCTTGTTACATTTAAGTATGCTCTGTGTTTCATCAAGGATCCTGACATTGTTGGTCTTGCCTTGATCATTCACATCAGAAATCTGTTTATATTATTCTTTTCTTTATTCTTGTTCTTTTATATAATCAGTATATAGGCTGGAAACCTGTGACCCGATCTTTTAAGATCATTCTCAGGTATAACAACGCCGCGTACTGTTTACTATTTATCTTGTTACTATTAATCTGTTTATCTGTTTATCTTGTTACTGTTTTTCATCTTTTATCTGGTATCAGAGCCTATTGGGATCTGGGTAGGAATAGTAACATAAAAACCAGTATTCTTAGAAAGAACAACAGACCATTAGACTCTAGGTATGCAACTGAATGGTGTAAGTCCCGTTTGAGTTTTAGGGCCATAAATCCATATAACCTGCAGCCTGTTTCCTAGTTTATCTTTCCTTTCTATGGATTCCGTCTTTCATAGGACTACTTCTATTTCAGCTTCTTCTAACTCTGAATCTTCTGAAAGCAGAAGGATAGTACAAAGTGAAGAGATAACTATTGAAGATTTTACAAAAAACATTGATGACTGGAAGATTCCAAAAATTTCTCAAACTCAGATTTATCAAAAATCTAAATATGATATTTTCAAAACGGATTTTACTATCAAAACTGAAGAGCGAGATATTCAGCTTACCAAACCTTTTGAAACCATTCAACTCCTCTCTCAAAAATCCCTACAAAAACATCTAGCCCGAAATTATAAATATATTCATGTTGGCCTTGTCCAAGTCGGGATAAAACCCCTTACAAAAGAAGGATTAAACACTTCCATTCTAGCTGTCCTCCGTGATGCTAGATTTCAAAACTTCCAAGACTCCCTCCTCAGTTCTATTGAGTCTAGCCTTTGTAGTGGGCCGGTATCATTTGATTGTTATCCAAACATAACCATATCCCTCAAAGACAAAAATATCTTGCAAAGTATGCTACTACAAATAGGCGCGGCTTGGAGCCTTTGATAAGAAGAAAACCCCTTTCGAGCTACCTCTCCTTGAATGTGTAAATTCGATTCTTCCCCCCAAAGCGCAGTTGAATTCCCTGTGTGAAGCATATAGTTTCTGAAGCCCAGTGAGCACTTTCAGATGACTGCCTGAATCAAATAGGATAGGCGGGGGGTCAAGAGACGCATGTACCCAAGCTAGCATCCCTCCGCCTGACGGCCCCTTCCTCGGCCATAGTGAAGAAGGATTTAGAAGGCTTTTTGTTAAGCTTAAGCATAGTGTTTTTTTCTTATAAAAGTCTCGAATTCCTCACCTTAGGTCAATCAGCTTAATTCCGAACAGCTGACGAGAGCTCTAATGTCAAACCTGAAAGCGGATGGGAATAAGATGTCAAAAGCATCTGCTTAGGGTAAATAGACATTTGCATGAAAGACAACTAAGAAAATTATATAGGAGAAATACCTCTCTTTTTTTTGCCAAAATTATATTTTCTAATTTATGTATTTTTTATTTGACAACAAAATGTTTTTTTATTAGTAACATAGTTTATTCAATAAAAAAATGATAATTAGAAAAAAAAATTCAAATAAACTATAATGATCTAAACTAAAAGGAAAGAAAAAATATTCTTGTTAAAAAAAAAAATTTCTTATTCATGCATTTCTTTTATTTTGATGAAATATTTTTTTTTAATTAGAAATATTATTTTTTAAGTAAAGACTTATGATGACCATGAAAACAGGTTAGGCTCATACATTTGGTTGGTTTTTTTTTCTTTGAACGAGGCTAATGACAAAGTTGCTTGTCTCAATTTTTTTTATATAACATACGATGTGTAACCTATTATGGTAGATAATGCATCACCTTCTAGTTCCTTCTTTGACCATTGAAAGTTGGGGGTTAAGTTCTTGGAATCCAAAAACCCAATTTTCAATGTTTTCACCTAAATACATTAAAAAAAAGAGTAAAATCAGACAAATAAAAAATCCGTACAAGTTTTGATATACGTTTTACGACATGTTTAAAGGGAAACAATGCCTCCATTGAACCCCTCTATTCAAGACGAACATGTTGACACCAAGTTTGGCCTTTTGGAGGTTGAAATGTGGTCAATTGACTTCTTTCTCTCTCCTCTTCAAATTTCTAACAACTCTCTCCTTTAAAATTATAGGGTTTAAAACATAAAACAAATAAAGTTTAAGAGTGAAACGTAAAACTCTAAAAAAATCATGGATCAAAAATGAAAATATAAAACCTATAGGGACTAAACGAACTATTTTACACCCGATGTTCAAAGGGAAACAATGCCTCCATTGAATTCCTCTTTTAAGAAGAAATTGTTGACACCAAAATTGACCTTTTTGGTGGTTGAAATATGGTCAACCAATTACTTTTTCTATCCTCTTCAAGTTTTCAACGACTCTCTCCTCTAAAATTCTAGGGTCTAAAATGTAAAACAAATGAAATTTAAAAGTGAAGTATGAAACTCCTAAGAAATCATGGACAAAAAATGAAAATGTAAAAACTATAAGGATTAAACTGAACTATTTCACACCCTATGAATAGTAAAAAGAAAAAAAAGGTTATCTCTGTGTTTTTGTATTAAATTTAATCTGTGGTGTTTCAATTTTTTTAATTGATCAAATAAATTTCTATTTTGTAAATAAACTTTGTTTCTTTTTTATTATACAATATAATATAATTATTATCAGAATAACTAAGACTATGTTTGTCTTCGGGGTAGCTTTCACATTAGTGGTGAACCACAATCAACATATGTTTGGTTCCAAAAAGAATTGAGTTTTGTGCTGCGGGACCCACTAAAAATTAAGTTCAAAACATAGTTATTATGCAGCAGTGTGTATATGCTTTTTTAGTTGGTGTTCATAAATATTCCTATCATGTTTGCTTGAAGTTACTATAAAGTCTCTGTTGGTCTTATTTACCGTTTGTAAAGAAAGGTAAAAAATGACCTCCTTTTTTCCGTGAGAAACTAACCTGCAGAAACCTCCTCTAAGCTCTAAATCTAGACAGAAACCAGAGCACCTAAATCCACACAGCATCCCCCAAACTCTTCCATAATCGCAACACAAGCCTATAGAAAAGACATTGAACTCCAGATCACTGTCATGAAAAATGGTCTTCACTAACAACTGAATTGGTCATTTAGGCCACTACTACAACTGGTTTATCTACACTCCTACAATGCTCCTCTAACTCACCTGGTGCAAGGGAAAATGATTAATACTTGAGAGATTACGAGTCTGAATGAATGATTAACCTGTAGCACATGACTAAAATTTTAATATAGAACAGTGAAGTAGTGGGCAATGATTACTATTTTTTCACCATTACTATCATTTTTATACGGGTGTCATGTTTTTAGTTTTATATTCTCAAGGCAGTCAAGACTCAGAAGAAGAAGGTTTGTTAAATTGCTTACAATGGCTTGGAGAGTTGACCATCTTTAATTTTATTTACTTTAATGCAATGTTGGCCACTTTCTATTCTCTTTTATGATTGTATTTGTTTTTGGATTGTATAACAGCAAGTTAAATGTCACCATATGTGCATCTTTGTATTCTTTAAGTTTTTCATACCTTTTGTTTTAACTATATTGTCTCAAAAATTTTCATCTCACACATATTGAATACCATTTTCATGTTCTGTCAAGCTTTTAGTAACTACACATATGTTATTCATTTGTATTGCAATCCAACAGTAGCATGCATCCTGCTTGCACATCCATCCTAACATACTAACTTATTGTATTTTTGTTTTAGTCTTTGTAAGAAACATATGGATGGGTCGGAAAGTCACAACAAAGCTTCTTGGACCAAGGAATATTGCACATATTTTGTGACATATGCATCAAAGCTATCAAGAAAGAGATGAGGCCTAATACTCATTTTAACAAAGCTAGATGAAAATATATTATCACTGCATTCAAAGAACAAACTAGGCATTCATTCACTAAATCATAACTGAAAAATAAATGGGATAGAATTAAAAAGGACTGGAGGATTTGGAAAAAGCTAATATTTGAAACTGGTGTTGGATGGAGCTTTGAACTTGGTACAATCTCTTCATCTGATGAATGGTGGACAACTAAAATTCATGTCCATTTTTTAGTAACTTACTATTTTAAATGGATTTTGTTTTCCTTAAAATCATGCAATCTTAACTTGTATTTGACTATATTTTGTTTATTATTGTTAGGAAATTAGAGAAGCAATGAAGTTTAGGCATGTCGGCATAGAGCCAACATTGTGTGCCAAATATGACACAATGGTCAGTAACATTATCGCAACTGGACAACATGCATGGGCCCTATCTCAAGGAATGATTTCTAAAGAAGATCAAGGTGATGATGGATTGGGAAATTTAAGTAATGTTGATAAAAATCTCGAGGAAGGAAGTGGCGATTTGGAGGAGGATGTTATTCTTGATTTTGTGGAAGATGTTAGTAGGATGGTGGATGGTTGTAAAGTCGCAAACAACAGTAACAACCGCAATGTGTTAAGAGAAAAGCTGCTTTAACCTCCATACCTCAACCTAAAAAAAAAATCTGAAATGGGAGCTAAGTTATTCTCATGTTTAGATCGACTTGTTAAGAGTGTT
Organism: Populus simonii; assembly: GCA_007827005.2. Classification (NCBI taxonomy): domain Eukaryota; kingdom Viridiplantae; phylum Streptophyta; class Magnoliopsida; order Malpighiales; family Salicaceae; genus Populus; species Populus simonii. The sequence continues at coordinate 4,324,971 of CM017481.2, forward strand.
TTGATAGCTAGTAATTGTACAATGGCTTCAAGAAACAAAAAAGGGTGTAGCATTAGGAGGTAATGGAAGAGTTTCATTCAATACATGGTGTTGACTTCAGAAGTCCAATACATACCTTCACAACAAAATGCTTATGTGCATGAAGTAAGAGGGAGATGTGGAAAGCAATGAGAAATCTTGAGAGGAAATACTCTTGGTTGAAAATAATGTATGAACGACAATCAAAACATTAGAAAAAAAAGGTCAATTTCTATCTTTTCATTTGAGTTTCCTAATTTTACATACGATAATTCCTTAAGTGATGTCGTTATTTTGAAATTACTATTGTTTGTTTGTTGTTTGTCTTATCTTTATTAAAGATGTTGTGTGAACCATATGTTAATATAAGTTATATTTTTTTAACAACTTGTTAGAGGGGAAAACAATGTTTTGTCTACTGTTGTGTTCTTGGAAGGATCGCAATGACATGATAACTTCACATTGAATGGATTGCACTGTGAATTTTTTATTTTATGTTCTTCATATAGTTCCTAATGACCTACTGTTATGTTCTCTAAAATATGAACGCAATGTCTTATATTGATATATTGTAATGCTATTGTAATGCTTTTATGTAGTAATTATACTGATATTTGTTAGCCCTACTGTAACTATATATGATCGGATAATCTAATTGAACAATGATGACTGTGTTACCATCATTTATGTTGAGAACAAGTCCCCAATTAAGTTGCAATTCATGTAAATTGTCACAATCTACCAAAATTGGTTTTGCTTGTTCTGTGTTTATGGGTTGATTTAATTCAGGTTATGCATTTCATAAGAAATCCTCTTATATTTTAGCTAGTATTTACAGTTATATAGGTATTTCTACAAGGTACATTATATTGTAAAGATATGTCATCTTACACAATGACATAGTTAATTAGGAAGTCACCATCATCTTGTCATTTTTTGGTTAGTTTTGTTATGTTCATTCCATTGAAATCTTATTTCTTAGAAATAAATTATAAGTATACAGATATGTCAATCTCTTGTAATGTATATTATCTTACAATGATTGGTATCCCTTCTTTTCTACTATGGTTTTTGATTTGTTCAACTTGTTTTAGATTGATTTATTAGTCACAACCTCTTGATTGTTAGGTGTTGTGTTGTTTTTATTTTTTTTCATATTGGGTTTGATTGTTTGGCAGCTTTGAATGTTAGGTGGCCATTTTGAAAAACTAATACTCAACTAATGGGTGGACATGCATACATTTCTATATATATTCAAGTTTAGTGGTTGTTGTAGTGTCATTTTCAAACTTTTTTTTTTCTCATATTCAAACACATTATTTTTAGAAGTTGTTTTACATCCTACTGTGTACAAGTTCTCCTCTAAAAGTAGTTAATTGTAAACATTATTTTAGCCATTGTTTGATAAATAAAAAACATGAGTTAAAAGTTACTCTTATAACTGTCATTGTTGTCTGTTACAAGGATAGTAAATACATATACAAGTTAAGTAGTTGCACTATTTTTTTAATGTTTCATTTGTTCACTGAACACCTACTAGGTGTTGCATTGATAATTAATAGTTCTTGAATGTATCATTTGTACATAAACATTTAGCAAACCATTCATTTTAATCTAAAATCAATATAGTGTCTTACCATGTATGAATTAAATTATTAAATCTTATATATTGTATGAATTATTTTAAATTGAACTGTAATTTATGCTTATTACAAATACAATATTTTATCTTCCATTATAAATATGGATGCCTAATGGTTTGATGCGCTATTTGATGGGGATTATGATAGCTTAATGAATCGCGTTGTCGATTATGTTAGCTATGGCGAAAATGGTAACAATAATGATGGTGATGGCAATGATGATGATGAAGGTGAGTCCTTTTGGATAAGAGAGTTTGATCATTGTAAACTAGTATTATACATAGCTGGAGCGCTTGCATTGTATTATAATAATTATAGTTATAAGAAACCATGTATGGTTTCGTACAATACATGAATGCAATGGTTGAATGAAATTTTGTATGGACATTGGAGACGATGTGTGAACATGTGTAGGATGGATGTGAGAATATTTGAAAGTCTTTGCTTAGATTTAGAAAGCCAATATGGTTTAAAAGCATCAAGAAGGATGAGTGTTTTTTAAAAGGTTGGAATGTTTTTGTATACATTATCATTAGGTGCTTCAAATAGGGAAGTGTAGGAAAGATTTCAACATTCTGGGAAAACTATTAGTAGATATTTTAATAAAGTTCTATGCATGATATGTTTGCTTGCAGTGGATGTCATTAAACCTGATGATCCTGAATTTTTAAACACACCACAGGAAATTGCAAATAATCTGAGATATATGCCTCATTTCAAGGTAACAATATCATAGTTTTTTAATATGTAATTATATGGATTACTAATTTCGATAATTTTAGGTTATAACTTATTTCACTTGTTTTTATTCGTTTTAGTTTTTTGTTCTAGAATTGTGTAGGAGCTATTGATAACACACATATGTGGGCATGCGTTTCTTCATAAAATCAAATATCATTTATCGGTAGAAAAAGGTGTACCTACACAAAATGTTATGGCCGCATGTAGCTTTGACATGCAATTTACTTTTGTTTGGGCTGGATGAGAAGGTAGTGCACATGACACGAATATTTCTAAAGGCAATTTACAATCCTAACATCAAATTTCCTAAGCCACCAGAAGATATTAACAAACCAAAATATGTAATATTATTTATTTCAAGAAGAGGTAATTTTATTTTTATTATTGATAAGTAATTAACAAAGTTTGTAGATGTTATTACAGGGAAGTACTATTTAGTCAATTCTAGATATTCAAATGAATACGAACTTTTAGGTCCATATAGAGGTGAGAGGTATCATTTCTAAGAATTTCGCAGGTAAGACCAACCATGAACACGAGAAGAAATTTTCAATCGTGCTCACTTTTTAGTATGTTTCTGTCATTGAACGTACATTTAGAGTGTGGAAAAAACAAGATGGAGAATTTTGCAGAATATATTATCTTTTCCTTACAAAGCGCAAGTTCAAAGTGTAGGGGCATCCATGGCACTACGCAACTATATTAGAAGAAAGTCACAAGAAGATATTGCATTTAGAGAATTCGATCGCTATCCTGATTTTGTTCCTGAGAATTTTTTTAACTGATGTGTTTCCACGGTCACAAACCCATGGAAACCACAGGCCTTCGTATATGGATTTTGTTCGGGATGAGATTGTAACAAGTTTAATGAAACAATAAAAAAAGTGTTGTAATTCGTGTGGTGGTTTGTAAAATTTAATGTTAATAAAATGCAATTAATGCAATTGAAAATTAAAAAATAATCACATGTATTTTTTGGTAATATCATTACCTAGATCAATTTGACCATAATTTTATCCAAACACCTTACACATGATTTTTTACTATACATAAACTTTAACCAAAATTTTTATTAAATACATATCTAAAATAAACTAATCATAACTAAATATACTTTTTTAAAATTTATTTTTTTCAAACCATAACCATAAACCATAACCATAACTATAACCATAAAGGTTATATAAAATACAAACATACTCTAAGCAGTATTGAAAAAGAAAGAAAAAAAGAAAGAAATTCTCCCTATTAATTTTTTTTTAAAAAAAAAACAATAACAACAACAAAAGCAACCCTTCCGCTTCGTCTCTCTCTCTCTCTCTCTCTCTCTCTCTTAATAACAAAAGAAAACTAGAAAGAAGGAAATCAAATAGTAAGAGAAAAGGAAAAAAAATGTCAAACAACGAAGAGCTTGTGGAGGAAATAATCACAACAAATGGGGATTCGTTCGAGAAGGTGAAACAGAGGCTGAAGGACCGATCTAAGGTAACATTCAAATCTCTGTTTTTCTTGTTGGCTTTAGTGATTCTTATTGTTTTGACGAACTGGGCATGCTTTGTTTTTGTTGTAGAAAATGGCTCAAACAAAGGAGATGCTGTCAAAACAAGCGAACCAAACCAAAGAGATCTTGTCTAAACAGGCTGTTAAGATTGCCAAACAAGCCGAGGAACATGAAAGGTTTATTAATAAGGTTAGCCCTTTTGTTTTTGCTTTGTTTTATTCATTTCATGATTGGTTTTTGGTTGAAACATGAAAGTTTTGTTTTTTGAATTCGTATAAACATTGGCTGGTCTTGCTATATATATAACCCAAAAAAAAAAACAATTATTTTGCTGTTATATGAGCATGTTAGCAACAAAAGTTATGGACTTGATTTGCCTTTTGTTTTGTAGGTGACTTATCTTCTTGGTGTTCTCGGGTTCGGGGGTTTTTGCTTCCTTCTGGGAGCGAGTGAGTAACAATATACTGTTTAATTGATGGAATTTGTAACTGTCAATTGTTTTCAAGAATTCCTTTGTTGATTTGTTTGTTAAATGTTCAGGGCCACAAGATATCCCTTATGTGTATTGTTTCTTCTATTTCACATTTGTCCCTCTCCGGTGGATATACTACCGGTTCAAGAAATGGCACTATTATCTTCTGGTATGCTGTTCTTTTGTCTAATTTTTTTTTCAACTTCTCATAGGTACATGAACCTCTATATTTAAAATTTTGCCAGGGTATGCATCAAGAAGGTCATTATTAGGAAGCCATATGTTCAGTCATGTCTTTGCTATGGTGACCTAGAGCTTATCAAGACATGTTTGACGAACTAGATGATGGATAGAGTAGAATGGTGTAACAGAATTTGTGCAGAACCCCGTATAGTTGGGACTAAAGGATTGTTAAGATTTTAAGGAATTAACATGACATAAGATGCCATCAATTCAAGGGCCCTTTTAAAGTATGCCAATAGAAATGCTTCTGAAGTAGCATGATTTGCAAAGCTTTCAAAAAATTGAGATATCTGGTCGCTAAATGCTTTGCTTTTAAGTTTTATTTACTTACTAGTCAGTACTTGGTTGTCTAGAACATCAATGACTAATTGACTTTAGTGTTTTGGTTTCAGGATTTTTGCTATTATGCCAATACGATCTTCTTGGTCGACCTTCTTCTATATCCAAAGAACGAAAAGCTTTTCATGGTTTGCTTCTCATTTGCTGAAGTAAGTAAATATGCTTGTGGCAACTCAACCTTTTAATTGATGAATGCTTCATTTTATCCTCTTCTCACTCATTTAAATGCTGTAGGGACCATTGGCATGGGCATTGATTATTTGGCGTTGTAGCTTGGTTTTTAGTTCTGCTGACAAACTTATTAGTGTCCTAATACATCTTCTACCTGGTGAGATGGTCCTTCTTCTCTCTGGGTTGCCTTGTATGGAACACTTCTTATCCCCAATAGAGTGAAACCATGCATGCATTCCTATTTTACATAAGCTGCTGATCTCTGCATTCATACTAATTTTGCGGTAAACCAGCTTAGCAAATTCTGTTTGAGAAACTTCTAATTCGCTTTCTTATTCATAAACCTAAATCCTGTGGGTTCTGCTGTTCAATTCGTTTTAGAGCAAACTTACAGTTATTTTCATGTATTACTTCATTGTTGGGTTTTGCTAACTTGAGTGTTGACTGTCTGTATTGAAAGGCAAATCAACATGTAGCATGTCTTAATCATATCATACTAAATAACTAGTGATGAGGGTTCTTAGAGGATAAAAAAGTTGTCTATTGTGATTGGACATGGGGCAATTAAACCTGCAAAAACTGAGAAAATGTCTCCTTAAGAGAACCTATATATGCAAGTTATCTAAACAAATCAGACTTGTGCCACAACTGGTTATGTCTGAATTTGCTAAAAATTGAAACTAAATCTGGACTCTGCACAAAGAAGGATTGTTCATCCTACTTCTGAGGTCTAATGTATTTGTGATTATTAACTTTCCAAGATTTTTCTGCCTCTTTTTGTTTTGAACTCTCCTCTAGTCAAATTTTGGATCCAATTTCTATCATTAAATCTACCCTTTTTACAACTTCAAAGACCAAATTCTGCATATATTTTCATAATAGAAAACCATCTCTCTCGTATTATCCAATGTACTGCTGCATTTGAAAATCCCATTGTAAATCTATTTGGTTTCTAGGTGTTCTTTAATTAAGATTTCTCTATGTTATCTCATTTTAATGCCTGCTGCTCCGAGGACATGTAAGGATGACAATTCCAAACTGGAAGCGAGTGGAGTGACAATTTTGATACTTAAGAGTGTCCAAAAAAGCCCTGCAAGTTGTATTATGCTTTGTGACTTGGTTTATAGATTAAGAAACAACTAAACTAATTATCTGATGGATCAATGTGCTCTGTTATCGGCTCAACATAGGAAATGACTTACAAAAATTTTTAGCCTGTACAAAGTTTTGAAACCAATGCCCCTCAATCTATTGATAAATCTAATGAAAAAAAGAAATTTCAAGCTCTCAACAGCTGCTATTTTTTCCTGGAAACCAGCAAGGAGTGGCCAATGGAGCCCTTTTAAATGAAGGGCCAGTTATGTTTTTTGGTCAGTCATTAGTAACTCACCAGAATTTATGAGCTGTTTTCCTTTCAGGGTTAGTTTTCTTTACTATTCGGTGGTGGAATCCTGCAACCTTCGAAGCCATGCATCCAAAAGAAACTTCCCGCAGAGTCTCATGGCCATATGGAGTGGAAGACAAATCCTACCTTTTGACATGGTTGTTCTGGGTGCCCTTGTTTGCTTATACCCTGTGGCAAGCTCTTTATTTCCTTATCGTCAATGTCCTACGTAGGCAGAGGCTATTAAGAGATCCTGAAGTCATGACTTCTTACAGGTTCTGAGTTCTCTGTGAACATGGATATTTGCACATGGTTTAACTATATGCATTATCTTTTGCCATGCGTATAATTATAACTTGTTAGCTTGAAAAACTTTTCTCCTAATAGCTGTTTTGTCTGTTAGGGAGCTCTCAAAAAAAGCCCAGAAAGCAAATAATATATGGTGGCAATTGAGTGGTTTGCTTGGGGACCAGAATCGCCTGCTGATGTACATTCTGTTGCAAGCAATATTTACTGTGGCAACCATGGCACTCACAGTTCCCATCTTTTTGTCCTATGAATTGCATGTGGTCTTCCAAATACTCAAGGTTTCAGCAGCTGCATGGAATGGAGGAAGCTTTCTGCTAGAGGTAATGCCTAAGCAGGTGATTCTCAAAGAGAAGAAGAAATCAGAAATGCAGCCAGCATCTACTCAGCATGACCAATCATCAGTTTTGGTCGAAAATGCAATGAACACAGAAATCTCCACTGGGTGAACGGGTCCTGACAGATATGAATCCATGATTTATAGAACGTTAATGAACTTGTCATACGGAGTGAAACTCATTTTGCCTGCCAAGAAATTAGCTTGTAATAGTTAAAATTGTAGCTTACTGATAAATCGGCAATAATTCCCTTGTATATAGGTGGTCTTCTTATTACGTAGATTTAGTCGAGGGTATCAAGATTTCATATTTTTCTTTTCTATTTTTACATATGCCAAATCTAAATTTTGATTCTACTGCTAAGATGGGGTCTTCTTATAACGGAGATTTAGCCATTATTTGATATTGTGTTTTAAATGGTGTTGCATAAAATTTGAAAATTATGTTCTTAAAATATTTTAAAATGTTGATATTAAAAATAATTTTATAAAATAAAAAAATATTTTAATATATTTTTAAACGAAAAATATTTTAAAAAATAATTATTATTAACTTTTAGATATCTTCTTAGTGGAGGGTATCAAGATTTCATATTTTTCATTTTTTATTTTATTATTTGTACATGTTCCTAACCGAATTTTCTATCCTACTTAGATTGACTTTGAAAAACAATAGATCAATTCATTTTTAAAACTGATAAACCTCGGTCATGTTTTGGCTTAAGCAATCTTTTTTATTATTATTTTGGGTTTCTTATTGAGCTTTATTTCTTCTTGTGATCTTTGATCATATGTCTAGTTTTATTGTAGATGAAGTAATTGCTATTGAACTTCTTGGTAATTCCTTATTCTTTTACAGTAAGTTTTATTTTTTATTATTTTATTTTATTGTGGGACTATGCTACTTATTTCATAATATTTGCTTTGAGAGCTATACCAGAAAAGTTAGCTTTCTCTAAAACAACTTATTATTCTTTTGAAAAGATTTATTTAAAGTCATACGTTCAAAATGAATATCATACATATGATTAAAACTATTGAACTTAGCTTATAACAATCCTTGAATCGACCATTTTATAATCCAAAAATTTATGTACTATAAACTTCTTCATGTTACCATTTTAGCCATGCACTTCTTGTCCAAAACTTTTTATAGTATCTTTGCACTTTAGATCAAACTATACACATCATACAATATTGTACAATTCATTTAAAATATGGTTTTTAGACATTAAATCGTTGTAATTCAAAGCATCCATAGCTGCTACTATAGTGGGATTAATTATATTATTTAACAGCTTTGGTCTTTATTCAGTGAAGAACTTTGTCAAGTTCAAGGTAGTAAAATATAATAGCATCTTTGGTTATCATCTTTTGAAGTCCAAATCATTGAACTTTTTAAATTTATCACCATGTAGCAAAATAAGTGATGGTGAAATTTTCTTTACCAAAATAATAGTTGTCAAAACAATATTAATTAAAACAACCGCTTCTTGAAATAGAGACATGTTGATTTTCTATAAAAATAACTAAAACTTCTATAAATAAAAATTTTGGCTTCTCAACAAGCAAGTAATAAATAAGTAACATAAAAATGTAAAAGACTACACAAATTAAGTATTTTCAAATATGCATGATTAAACAAATCAAATATAGATATATTTAAATCATTATGTTATCCTTCTAACTTGCATCATACCAATATATTATGTTTAACAAAATTAAACACTTTGCATGATTATTCATACAAGTTTGCAAATATGACAAGTATAAACTAAACAAAAACAATATTTTGGAAGTTTAGTTCTAAATGATATTTGACATGCATCAAAACTTACAAACTTTATAAAATAATAATTTTAGAATATTAACTATAACTTTAACTAAAAAATATTTAGCAACCTTCTAAAATTAAACTAAAAGTCATAAAGCTATAAACTAAATAAAAGGTTATAAATCAAAACATTTAGTTAAAAAATTATCTATATGTTGAAAAAAAAACTAAAAAAACTTTATATTATAACTTAAAGTTTAAAGATGTTAATATCCTATTTAACAATTTAACAATTGATTTAGGTTTTTCACAAGATAAACTAAACAAAGTTTAATTAAATTAAATCAAAGCCTTGAGATTGTTGTCAAAAAAATATTAGAAGATTAATTAGAATAGTGATTATGGATTGTTTAGTTTATCACAATAGAGCATTCTAATTAAATTAGATAACCAAATAAAAAATAGAGAACATACAAGTTTAGATTGTAAGTTTATAAATAATATATATATATCATGACAAACATGCAATTAAAAACTAAAAATGCATAACGATATTAGCATGCATATTAAACATATATCCAAAATATCATAAGAGATTCAATCATAATCCTAGCATGCATAGGAATCACATAAAATATCTATGTTTGAACTAAAATAAAGAAAAGTACTTACTTATTTAAATATTTTAAAAATAATGAAGCTTTTGTTATAGTCAATGTCATATTTTTTGTTCTTAAGGCTTTCTTGATCCTCACTTTGTGCATCTAGAATGTTTACAATAAGCCTCCTAAAATTTCAACAATACCATCTTATTTAGATACACTTCTAAATAACAAAAAATAATAAATTCAAGTATCTCTCAAGAAAACCAAATCTAAGCTCTAGATTAAGAAAAAAAGCTCAAAGCTTAGAAGAAAATACTAACACATGAGGTAAGGAAGAGTGTAGAAAATCTATAAAAACATTGTAGAAAACTCTTCCTACAACCTTATTTTCGTAGTGAATTTTTAGAACCAAAACTTATAAGAACTAATTCTTAAAAATACCAAAATAAACTTCTTCGTTTACTAACTTTGATTACCCATAATAAAACTTGAATTAAATTTGACAATTTTGGCTTTAAATAACTAGAAAAACTATCCAAGTTATGATTTAGGAAAAACATTGAAGAAACTGATTAGACATAATTCATGGGTTTGATAAGACAATGGACTAGAAATAATAATTCTTATTGGACCAGACCCAAGCCCAAAAATAAGCTTGTGAAAAATAATCTTTTATAGCCTAAAAAATTATTTTACAAGAAATTCAAACCCAAACCAAGCCCAGGCCCCAAGCTCGAGCCAAGCTGAGTTGGGCATGCCCGTGTGTGAATTTAAACCCAAAGTCCACTTTACTTAAAATCTCCCCCTTGCCCTCTAAAAGCTTTGGTATCCTTTGGTTTTAATTTTAACTTTTCACCTTCCTACTATATAAACAATAAACAAAACTTGTTTATTTCCTAAATGGGATAACAATTTTTAAAAGGTTTTGGGTTTCTCCAAGACATGCTAACTAAGGGTTCTTTGAGATCAAATTCTCATTCATCCATAATTTATTTAAACCATGTTAATGTTCTATGTTAAAGAGCTCCCATGGGAGATTAAATTCAAATAAAGTTTTAACCATATAAGTGAGTGGACCCCACTTTTAAATTGGTCTTAAATATGGTCATTCACCATGTTATAAACAAATTTTTCAACAAGGGAAGGTAAGAAAAAAGAAAGATAGGAGAAGCAAAACATTGGGTATGCAATTACTGCACCAAGAACAGATGCAACAAACAATCAAAATAACAATCAATCAAAATGAAGAGTGCAGAGCCAAAAAAGGGGTGCCAACAAAAACAAAAAAACCATTACAATCCTAACAATTTAGTGAGTTAGCTCAAGCAATTTTTTTTCTAAGATTAGAGAAGAACAATGCAACATGGGATAAAAGATGAAGCTAAGTTATGCAATGATGACATAAAAATAAAGGAAAGAAAAGAAACAAGCAAAGCAAAACCAATAATACGAGAAAGGTGCTGGTGAAAAACTAACAGAGTTGATAAAGCAACAACAATCCAATCCAAGATGCAAAAGTATACATAGCCAAGGGAGACATGAAGAAAAAAACATGAACACAAAATCATCAATGAATAACGACATAAAAGTGAAAAATCCAAAAGGAAAAAAGGAAAACTGAGTAAGATCGTGAGAGAAAACTAAAAGAAGTGTCAGGAAAATAAAAATAAAAAGAAGCAAAGCCTAATTTGTTTTTATGTGGCAGAGAGAGAGAGAGAGTCTATTTCTTCCAAACAAAATAAAGTCACCCACAAATTGATATTTTATCCAACACTTTTCAATTGAACCAAGCTTTCTCCAAACTAAAATACCTAACCTTTACAAGCAAACTAGCACCTGGAAGCTTCATCTTATAGCCATCACTAACCTTACATTGATATATGTATTATAAAGAGAGAGAGAAAGTCTGACATGAAAGGAGGAAGAAAGAAGAAATAAAAGAAAATAATGTTATGGTAGATATCAATAGGAAAGGGAGAGATGATAAAAAAAAAAAAAAAAAAAAGGTGAGAAAACATGGTTTCCATTCATCCATGTAGCCAAAGATCACAAAAAGAGAAAGAAAAAGTGGAATAGTTAGGTTTCACTGTGTGAATCCACAATGAAAAGGTCTCTACATCCACAATGTTTTTCCCCTTTTTTTTCTATTAATTTTTTTGTAATTTGTAATGTAATTATATTTATTAAATCTATAAACATTGTACACTTTAACTCATTCATTTTAATCCCCAGATATAGTTTTTCTGTTTTGTTTGAATCTTCTAAATCTATTTTTTTATTTTATTAAATTTTTTTAAAATTATGTTATTAATATGTATGATTCATTCATGATTTATGTTAAAACACCGATGGGTTAAGATAAACTTTATTAATGAAAAAATGTTTATTTTCATATTAGATTTATTCATACATAATATGGTATTTTTAAATATTAATGACATAATATGATAAGAAATTTTATTACTATAAGTTTCCTCATTTAGTCATGAAAATCTTACGATTGATAACTTAAGAATTTAATAATATGACTTTGTAATACTTATTTTACAATACAAAAACTAAAGACAGAGACAATTATCTGGAAATCAGTTTATTGACCTAATTAAAAATAGTTTGTACAAGGATTATGTTTAAAGAAGAATACAAAACATGAAATCAGGAACCAAATAAAATCATATATCCTAATTAGGAGTGACCTCTATTTTATAGGAGTTGATTAATATCAAATCTATTTTGTAATTTATAGACAACATAATGTAGAATCTTTTATATTACATCACTCTTCCTCAAGTTGGCTAGAAGATGTCTTTCATTGTCAACTTGCCAATCAAGTAGTCAAGTTGTTTCTTATGAAGTTCCTTTATAAGTATATCAACAACTTGTTCAGAGGTTGGAACATATGGCATGTGGATCATTCAACTACTAATCTTTCTTTCTTTTTTTATGAATTGTTTATCAACTTCAACGTGTTTTGTTCTACCATGAAGAACTGAATTATGATCAATTGAGATGGCTATCTTATTGTCACAATAACCTTTATAGGCAAGGAGTTAAGAATTTTCATGTCTTCTAAAAGGCTTTTAATCAACACAAAATCATAAATCTTTTGTGCATTGCTCTAAACTTGGCTTATGTATTACTCTTTGCCACAACATTTTTCTTTTTACTTCACTGAGGAACTAAATTCAATCTCATATAGGCATAATAAACAAAAGTTGATCTTCTATTAGTTAAACTTCCAACCTAATATGTATCGATGTAGACTTTAAACTATAAATTTTCATATTTTTAAATAACAAATCTCTTTTAAGAGTCCCTTTTAAGTACCTTAAGATTCTATTAACGACATCAAAGTATTCCATAGCAGGTGAATGCATGAGTTGGATGACCATACTTACTACAAAGGCTATATTTAGGAGTGTATGAGCTAAATAAATTAATTTACCCAAAGTCTTTGGTATTTCTCTCGATTCACAACTTCTTCAGTTTTAATAAGTTGGAACTTCAATTTGGATTCAATTAGTGTTTTAGCTGCTTTGCATCCGAACAATCCTATTTTACCAAGTAAATCAAGTACATGTTTTTATTGAGTGAAAAATTACCTTCTTTAGACCTGGAAAATTCCATTCCAAGAAAATACTTCAAAACACCCAAATCCTTGATTTTAAAATCCTCAATAAGTTTTTTTTTTTAAGTCTTTCCAGCTAGACATTGTCATCACATGTTAGGATTATGTCATTTACATAATCAAGTACATGTTTTTGTTGAGTGAAATTTACCTTCTTTAGACCTGGAAAACTCCATTCCAAGAAAATACTTCAAAACACCCAAATCCTTGATTTTAAAATCCTCAATAAGTTTTTTTTAAGTCTTTCCAGCTCAACATTGTCATCACATGTTAGGATTATGTCATTTATATAAACAATCAAGATAATAATTTTACATTCTCCTGAATGTTGTATAATTTTCTTGACTTTGACAGTAACTATGATGTCTTACAGCCTTTTTAAAGCATTCAAACCATACTCTAGGAGACTATTTGAGGCCATATAAAAGCTTTTTTAGTATGTAGGCTTTATATTTCCTAATCCCCTCATCAAACCTAGGTGGTATGCTCATAAAGACTTTCTCATTCAAGTATCTACTTAGATATGTTTTTAACATTCATCTAATTTAAGGACTAGTTAAAATTCACTACTAAAGATAATAATACCCGAATTGAGTTTATTTTGGCTACTAGAGCAAATATATCTTGATAATCAATGTTGTATGTTTGTGTGAAGCCTTTTGCCATAAACCTTACCTTGTATCTTTTATGCTTCCACCCATTTTGCATTTAACTATACAACCCATTTGCTCCTAAATTTTTTATTTTCTTTGGAAAGTCAACTACTTCTCATGTGCTCTTTTTTATTTAGAGCATTCATTTCTTTCATAATTACTAACCTTTAATTTAGATCATCCACAACTTCCTAATTACTTATTGGAATAAATAATTGAGATATATTAGAGGTAAAAGCTCTATGATTATTAGAAAGTCTTTAGTAAGATAAATATTTGGCAATAGAATGGTTGGTATAGGATCAAACTACTTTTCTAATAACTATAAGAATGTCAATTTCTATAGGCTAATTATTATAAGGGACAATACAAGTAGTAATATCTGGAATATTCTTGGGACCATTTCTTAAAGAATTTGGTTGATCTTGTGTTGGAATGATAAGCAAGGTTTTACTTTTTATATGATTTCTTCTTCTAGTATAAACCTGAAGCTCTGTATTTGGATTATATTGATCATTTTATATTAATTATCCTTTTATTTGCAATACACTTACACCTAGAAATGATTTACTAGCATTTTCATTTGTTTCAATATCATGAACATCTTTTTTCTTGATATTGTAATGTTGAGAAAATAGTATTGTTCATAATTGTATTAGGTAATGGAACACATATGTTCCAAAAATCATCATCTTTCTAAGATGGTAATTATCATTGTGAAGTGATTGGTTATCTTCTTCAGCTATGACCAAACTTTCATGCATGTGTAGAAAGAAAAAAAAAAGAAAAAACTTTTAAAAAATAAAAGTGAAAAGAAAAACAAGAATAAAATTTATAGTTTGTACACTAGCTTATCTGCCGGGCAACGATGCCAAAAACTTGACATGATCAAATAATTGATGTCTTTTCTCAAATTCAGGAGTGTCAAAGTAATAAATAAACCGACAAGACTAGGGTCAATCCATTAGAAGGTTAAGGATATAGAACCACAAATAATTAAATAATCAGAGTTAAAGAGAGCAAAAATATGTGATATTAATGTAAACATTTAACATAGATAAAACAATTATCAAGGTTAGAGGATCCACTAATAGTATTTCAAATAAGTATAATCAAAACTCTTTTTATTACTCAATTGAAAACCACACACAAAGAAGGTTCAAAGCAGATAATTTATCATTAATGGCTCATTTTAAGTCATTAACATGTCATATTAATTATCTTTAATTACTTTATTGAGTAACGCAAACACTTGTAAATATTCTCAGGTATTCATGGTACTAACTTATGTCAACAACAAATCAAAATCCTTTCATAGCACAAATGATGGCTCTCTATGCAGTAGGCTATAAAATAATGAATAATTTGTTATGCCAAGGATTGTACACCACAAATTAAGACTCGCCATTTAACAAGGAGGGTATTATGATCAATTAAGATGAAAATTACAACATATGTTAATAGCAAACTTTCTTGAATTTAAACATTAAAGTCTATGTTGAGTTTGTACTATACTTATTCTTATACCATTAGTTTAACCTTATTCACCTTGACAAAAAATAAACTTAACTAAACATAATTAAAAAAAAAAAACATAAAAAAACAAGATAAGAACATAGCTATGATAAAAATTGACCAAGTATAATATAAAAAAAAAGATGATAAGCATAAACAAGATATTAATGATAATACAACATGAAATAAAACTTGAATATTATAAAAATACAAAGAAAAAAAAGTAAGAGCATGGATCCTGATATGAAAACCAAGATGTCTAAATGAATGGTATATGCCTCTTTTTATAGGCTAAAATCTAAAATTATTGATGGTGTCTAATTAATTAGGTGGCTAACTTAATTTATTGCCCGTGCTTTAACTTTCTTAGGACCAAATCCTTAAACTTGAATCTTCTATTTTTTACCCTGGCGTTATGATACCATGTAGTTCTAAGTTGATATGTTTCATTTCTAATTGCAGCAGTTGAGTGAGGTTTTTTTTTTTTAAGAAATCTAGATTAGTTCTAAGATCTTGTTCATTGCCTTTTGTGGTATACTAAACCACCTAGTGGCTTCAACATCCAATCTCTAATGAAATTATGGCTTTAGTCTCATACATGAGGAGAAAATAGGTTTCATTAGTGGATGCCTTTTGAGTTGTTCTGTAAGTCTATAAGATTTCATTTAATAGTTTTGCCCATTCTAAGTTGGCTTCTTTATATTTTTCTTGAGTCCATTAAATAAGACTCTACTAGTCAGTTCAACTTGACCATTGGTTTAAGGATGTGACACGAAGGAGAACCTATGATCAATATAAAGCCTTTAGCAATGCTCTTTCATCTTGTTGTTGTCAAATTATATCCTATTATCATATTTCCAAACTTTGAGAAGTCCAAATCGACATATAATATTCTTCTAGAAGAATGAAAGCACTTTGTTAGTGGTAATATTTGCTAAGGCTTTTGCTTTAACCTATTTAGTGAAATAATCAATAGCTACTAGGACAAATTATCTTTTACGCGTGGCCTTAGGGAATGGACCTACGATTTCCATTCCCTATTAAGAAAAAAGCCAAGGGGAGGTTATAGTGATCATCTCTGTAGATGGCTAATGCGAGACTGAGGCAAACTTTTAACATTGATCACATTTCTTCACCAAGCTTGTGGCATCATAGAGTATGGTTAGCCAATAGGAACCTATTTATGTAGTTTGAATAGCAAGAGCCATCATTAGAGGTTGTTCTCCTAGAGCCTCTAGTTCAGCTGATGAAGTTATAATCGAAGATAGGGATCCAAATGTATCCATAGGACCTTCGAAAGAGCATTTAGTAATGAAGTCTACCAAGACTTGACCTTTATAGCTAGTTAAGGTCTATACTGAAGTCCAAACTCTCTCAATTCAACAGCTCATCTAACTAGGCATCCAGAAATCTCTAGTTTATGAAGGATCTATCATAAAGGTTGATCTGTCAAAACTATGACATTAATAAGCTTGAAAGTATGGTTTTAGCTAGGGGTGAGCAAAAAAACTGAAAAACCGATTAAACCGAGAAAACCAGAAAAAAAAATAACCGAAAAAACCGAACCGTGAAAAAAACCGATTAAAATTTAAAAAAAAAACTGACCAGTTTGGTTCAGTCTCGGTTTTATAAGCCTGAAACCAAAAAAACCGAACCGAGCAGAATCGAACCCAAACCGAAAAAAACCGAGTCAAACCAAAAAAAACAAAGCCAAAACCGAGCAAAACCGGTTTTTGTCCTAAAAAACCAAACCAAAACCGATCGGTTTGAATCGGTTTAGGTTCGTTTTTTTTTTAAAAAATTTGGTTTGGTTAGATTTTTTTGATAAAAACCGAACAGAAAATGATCACTCCTAGTTTTAGCTTCCTAAAAGCCACTCAACACAACGAGAGTTATTTTCTCCACTTTCATATATATATATATATATATATATATATATATATATATATATATATATATATATATATATATATCTTGTTTCAACATTGTGAAGAGTTCAGCTAGAGTAATAATATGGACGTTGTATTCCCTTATACTCTTTAACCAGGACATCACTCACTGCTGAGTCCGACACTTCCAAATTAAAAAAACAAAATTCACTCTTCCTAGACTTAGACAATATCTTGAGGGGTGGAAAATGAACTTTAAACTCCTCAAAAGCCTTCTGACAATATAGAGTCCACTTATAATTGGATATGTTTCTCAAAGTTTTGAAGAAAGATAGAATACGCTCCCCTAGACGAGCTATGAATCTATTGAGGGCAACCAATCTCCCATTGAGGTGTTGAACCTCCTTCACTGACCAAGGAGCCATGTCAAGAATAGCTTGAATCTTTTTTGGGTTAGGATCAATTACCTTGATGCAACAACTTGTTGAGGTGGTGCTAAGACTTGTTAAGGTAAAGTTTCTTCTTCTTCTTTTTTATGTTTTTTCAACACTGCTTGGGTGAGGAGTTGCATCTGGTTAATAAGGTGTTGAAGGGTTGGCTGGGCAGGAGTATCTGTTGTGGCAGGGAGATCTATTACACATCGTATTCCAATAGTCTTAATTGTCTATCATTAATGATAAGTGGGGATGTCAATAAACCAGTTTTGAAGAATTATTGATGACTTTTTTATTTGTTCTCATAGACGATGTCAACTGATGATGCCTCAAAATCCAATACATTCAGGAATGAGGTTATTTGGTGTTTAAATAGTGGTTAATAAAATCTTAATGTTAATATTTCCTTCTCCTTAAGTACAAAATCAATGGATGAAATCCTGGTACCTATAAAACAGTCCCTATCAGTGGGATTTAGGGACCTTTCGATTATAAAGTCAGTAACTTTAAATGAGAATGGTAATAAATGAAAGAGAGAGCTTTAAATTACAAGAATAAGAGTGTTTGTTCTTGTTGTTATGTGATTAATGCTCTAAGGATTAAGATATATGAGCTTGGAGAGTAAGAAAAAGTTAACCCTTTACCTAGGTGGTTCAGGGGGTATTCATACTCCTTAAACCTTGTCGTTTTGGTGGAGTGGAGGAACCAGAGAGTCATTTTCGCTTGATAAAATTAATAAGAGATAAAGATCTCTTACATATCATTAATAAGAAATAAATATTACTAAGCATTAATGAGATGAAAATATAGTAGGCCCTTAAGAGACTTTTTATACAACTACAAGTGTAGGGAGATGATTATTCCAGACATGAATAGGTAATGTCAATAATCTTAAGATAGAACCATATGATCATAACATAGATTTCTAAGACCAATTGCGTCTAGCGCGTAGTCAAACCTAAGGGAGATAGATCTAGTAGTTCATCAGACCTACGATACATTGAGCTCAGCTAATGGCTAAGCCCAAGGATACTAGGTCTAGCAACTTGCTAGACCCACGTGCATTGGGCTCAGCTCATAGTTGAACCCAAGTATGTTAGGTTTGACAAGATATCAGATTCACAGTGCCTTTAGCTCGGCTCATGACTGAATCCAAGTATATTGGGTCTAGTAACTTGTCAGACTCCCGGTGTCTTGACCTCAACTCAGGGCTGAACTAAAGTATATTGGGTCTCGTAACTTGCTAAAACCATGGTGACTTGAGCTCAACTCATAGTTAAACCTGAGTATATTTGGTTTGGTAATTTTCTAGATTGATGACACCTTGGGCTCAGGTCATGGCTGATGATCAATTAGGTAATTATTCTATTATGGGTTTGGGATCTTTTAAAGCACAAAAAATATTGAGTCATGAATTACAATGCAGTAGATTCTAGCTCTAAGCAAGAAGATGATAAAGTGGAAGAAGTTGATTAGATCAGCCTTGAAATCTGTATGCATCCTTGAAACTATCTTTCCTTGCGTTTCTAGTTCAAGATCAAATGCATAAATTTTATCACACTCATCTTTTAATTGGCTATGCAATGAGTCTTTCTCCAATATCGTCCTCATGCTAACATTTAAGATTTCGGTTTCTTATGCATGACACATAATGGAGTTCTGAAGATGAGGAAACTGAAAAGGCTTGTTCTAAAGTCCCTCCAAGAATCTGTCATAACAGAAGATGATTTTTAGTTCATGCTATCTCTTGCTTGCTTACCGTCTCTCTTCTGTTTCTCATGACTGTTGATTATTCTCTTTTTGGTTCTGTTGCAGATCAATTCGAGCTCCCGATTAAGAGTTGATGACAAACATGTCCATCCAGCGGCTAAAGTTTGAACTTGAGTTTTCGGACCTTGTAGAAGAGAATTACTAGTGACAATGGCGCCAATTGCAGTGATTTTTCCTCTAGTCCCTTAGCATTTGTTCAGCAGCCAATTCAATCAAGAATCATTCTGAGCTGTGGGTTCTCTCTGGACTGCTGATTCGGGGGAGCCTAGATGCTTGCCTGCAGTCTTATTAAAAAGCTTTTCGTATGACATATAGGACCACCAGGCTTGTATTGCTACTGAATGATTCTATTTGAGAAGAAAAAAAATAATCTTGTAGGAGAGTTTCATTGCTTTTTCACTGGTTTAAGATTGAAAATCAGTGTGCGCATGGGCTGATCTTATCCATCCACTGTGTGTTGGTAAATACCGAGCTGTTTCAGGGACTGGTTGCGAAATGGGCGTGCTCTATTGCCTGTCGACCGAAATTTAATTCTAATGCCAGGCTGTGAGAAAAGATTTTCTTATGAATGTTCTAGTCTCACAAGTTTAGCACAGAAAAACAATCTCTACAAGCATAATCTGTCTCTCATTTTCAGGTTTTATTTTTGAAAAAAAATTAAATTTTTATAGTTTTTTTTTCAAATTAATATTTTTTTAATATTTTCATATCATTTTAATATATTAATATAAAAAATAATTTAAAAAAAATAAAAAATATATTATTTTATTATATTTCTGAACAAAAATATTTTAAAAAATAACCGCAACCACCTGACATCAATCTCTCTAATAGTGATTTTGTAAATATAATAAACATTAATTATAATTATTCAAAAATCAAGCATACAAATACTTTTAAAATAATGTTTTACTTGAAAATATATTAGAATATTTTTTTAAAATTTATTTATTTATTTTTGACATCAACTCATTAAAACCATAAAAAATCAATTTAATAATTTTTCAAGTATAAAAACACTTTAAAAAATATCTAAAAACAAAAACAAATTATACCAAATTCCCTCCTCATCCCTCCGGCATCCCAAGGAGAGCTTAGGAAGATAGAACTTGCGAGTTTTGAGCCTTCCAAGTAGGGTAACATCAAAGTGCAAGGTATTATGCTCCATTTAACGTTTTAAAGGAAATGGACACGCACCATCTCGTAACAACAACCAAATTGTTCCTTTTCACGAATCACAGGATGTATTGCATATAAACAATGCCTCTATTTTCACTGGTATATTACAAGTAAATTTCATGCTAATTGAAGATTTTCTTCACTTGGGACTTTAGCCCAGCATATGGAGGAAGAAAGTTTAGGAATTTGTATATGTTTCAATGTAGCCGTGAAGGTAATCCCCAACTGTGAAGGAACAATCTCGTATCAACATTCTTTGTGCTCTTCCGCCTGAACATTTTATCTACATTGCGCATGCAATTTCTTGCGACTGAAATCTGTTCTGTTTTTAAATGTATAAAGCCATAGGAACTTACTTGGAAGTGGATTGCCAAGTCTAAAATAGAGAACAATAAGCTATTATGACCAGCAGCACGACAGAAAACGACATTGCCTGTACCAGGAATAGCATTAAAATCAAGGATCAAAATTGTGTAAAAATTCAACAAGGCAGAGTTTGATGAGGACAATGCCCCCAAAAAAGCATGCTATGTAACTGTTTAACATATCAGGTCAGTGACAAAGGAAGACAGTGATGAGAATCTGACTATCATCTCCTAAATGCAGTTCAGACTCGGACTACTGTTGCTTCACTAGCCACAAAATAATTATTTTGAGAGAGTTTACCCCAATTGCAGCAGCGGCAAGGCCTGCCCGCTCCCTTGGATCCTTCCGGTAGTAATTTCCAAAGTAAAGAAATGTGCCATAATACCACATCAACGGGAACACAAATCCCAAAAGAAAACTGCAACAAAAAAGATAACCATCATAAAGGAGAAATGGGGATGGGGGGAGACACGGTAGTTTGAAGAATACTAACGAAAACCATCCAATCCCACAGCCAAAGCATGGAAGGGGTTTGTCATAAATCCCTTGAAAATCCTCAGGATCTCCAACAAGCGTATATTTTCCCTTTTCTCCATCTGTCGCATCTGTCACTTGCCCTACCATCAGCAGTTCTGCACAATGTCTCTCAGCAGTTTGGATAAGCAATTAATAGTGCAAACATCAGTTTGATGTAAAAAATAAATCAAAATGGCAGAATCAAACATTAAGTCATATGATGAGGTAAATAATTCCATAAAGTACACAATCAAACATGCAACAGTGCTCCAATAAAAGAAAGAAAAAACAAAAAGAAATTTGAAGGCTACTAAAAAAATAAATCAATCAGGAGATGGAAAACGAAAAGGCAGCAGGATTCAATAACCCTGATATAGTTGGTAGATAAAAATTGGTTCCTAAAATAATTTATGTTTAAAAAGTGCGAGAATACTATTTAATGACAAAGAAGTAAATTCCAAAAATATCAGAGTGCTTCAGATTCATAGTCAAGGATTTGAATCTCCAAAAATATATATATAATAAAAACAAAGGGACATTAATGCTCTGATCAACATTGACGCTCAACCATGAGTATTTCTTAGCATATGGGAGGAAATTTGTGTCATTCTAGCTCCGTCCCATCTGGAGAGGGGAGGGCAGAGACTTGCTCATCAACGTTATAGAGAAACATGGTGCATGACAGAAACAAGCAAACCATTGAGATTTACATGATAAGTTGTTATATTGACATTTTGCTCATTAACATACATATATAGATAAAGAACCATAAAATCAAGTCTGAATAAGAAGAGTACCCTTAGATGTTGCATAATATCGAGCAGATGGCCTGAGGAGATCAATGTGCTTATCAGAGACAGATTTGACTTTCTCGACGCCATTCCTGAAACCATCTCTCTCGTCAATGGAAGCATCTGCAACAGGAGGAGGAGGAAGTCAGCAGTTAAAAACTGACGTTTCATACAAGCACATTAACATATTAGTTAAGTATGAGATATACAAAATCCTTTGATTTGATCACAACATCATTCCCATTCCTATTATTCCTAAAATCACCACATCACAGTTTTTTTTTCAAATCATTCATAGTACACAACAATACCCATCTTCCATCCATCTCAATTCATAATTATAAGCAAACCCCCACCCAGTTGTGTAGTTTTAGAGAGAGAGAGAGAGAGAGATTCTACTCTCGTTGTATGAAGCAAGTAGAACAGAGACAGGAAGTAAAACTGTACTTGGATCCATATGTAAGCTACTGGGGAGAGGTTGGATTGCTGGACGGACCTGGCCTGCTTCAGAAATTAAGCAATAAAAGTGAAGAATAAAACATCTTCTTCGGAAGGGGAAACTATACTAAACTACGATCAATCAATCAATCAAAGAAATGGATGCCCGTGAAAAGAAAGAGAATTGTGATGTTGGTTCTTAGATCGATCAATAGTTGAAGACTTCAACTACCAAAATTCAGGATTTTTGGACAATGACAAGTAGTTAAGGGTCTTTTTCTTTCGTCTTTTCATTTATCGCCTCTTCCCATGTCCCTTCCTCTCTGTCTTTTCTACTAATCCTACGCCCCTTGTTTTTCCTATTTCTTTTTTTTAATTATTTTTTTTAGTTTAATATGAATGTGTAGACTAATTTACGCGCGTAACTTGACTAATCCTACAAATCCTAAATCGTGAATGATGTAAGCATTAGTGATCAAATATGAGACAACAGAGAGCAAACTTTTTTTAATTATTATTATTATACTTCGAGAGTTTTCTTTTATATATATATATATATATATATATATAAAAATTGAAATTACCTGGAGCAGCGACATGGTAGGTAGCCAAAAGAAGCACAAGCGCTAAAGTCTGATTGGAGGGGAACTGAAATGACCATTATGCCCTTTCCGCTGACTCCCTTGTTTTCTACATGGCTACAAATTTTTATTGTTTTTTTTATTTATTTTATTCTTTTCCTTGGGATCCTCGTCTCTTCAACATGTAAGATGTAATTTTTTTAGCACATTTATTTTGATTGGAAAAGAATCGTAGGAGTGGTTCCCAGCAACTGATGATTCAGATGAAAGACATAAGAGGTTATCTAGAAACAGTATAATATTTTAATGTTTTAAAAAGAATAGAGTTAGGAAAAAAACTAAATTGTTTTTATTCAAATGCAATATTTTTTTATTTTTATATTTAGTTAGTGTTATAAATTTAATTTTATATTATAAATCTAATATAAAGATTTTATAAGTTTATAAAACAACTTTCAATGATAAGTTTAACTTGAATGAAATAAAATTAATATTATACAATTAGATTATTACAAATATAAAATATTAAGATGATTTTTTTATGAAAAATAGTTGTAATATTGATTTATTATTTTATGAAATAAAACTGCAATAATTGTAAACCCTAAGATAAAGATCATATATTAAAATTAAATAGTACAATAGAAAGGAGAAAGAGAAAAATTCAAGTGGTAAAGATGACGAGAGAAATTATTTTTTATTAAAATTAAATAGATTTGTGGTTGGAAATTATTGTGTAAACTCTCGGATAAAAAATTTCTGAATTATTAAATATTAAGAGTGTAAGTGATGAATGGAAATGTTATATTCAACAAATTAATTGAATAAAAAAGGAGTTTATTTAATGAGAGGGATCCAATTAAAAAAACAAAACAAAAACAAACAAAAGAGTTTATGGGATGAATGTATAAATAAGAGAAAATATTGGGCCAACATAAAAATAAAAGAAAGTATGAGGGGTTAATATAGAAAATAAGAGCACATAAGGGCCTAATATGCACATAAAAAAAGTATGAGTGGGCAAGATGCAAATAAGAAAATCTATAACTAGAAAAAGTGAAGAATCCTCTAGAAATTCCTAATTAGTGGCGGCCATAATAATATATATATATATATATATATATATATGAAAAAAGAGGGCTAAGAGAGTGAGCTAGAAATCTTCTAGAAATCACATTAAAAACACAAAAATAAAAAGAGAAGAAAATATGAGGGTGTTAGGAAGAGATTTTCATAATAAAAATTGAAGAAATTCCAAGGACTCAACCTTAAAAGGAGCGACAAAAAGAAGAGAAAAAAAGAATGGAAGAAACTTGATTTATTTTGGGATTTCTCTTTTAATTTCCATCTTTATTTTGTCTTTAAAAGTCCTCGACTATCTCGGACTGCTGAAATTGTCATGGTTCGACCATGGTTTGAGCACTTCCAAACCGTAAGATAAAAAAGAGAGGAGAATAAATTTAAAAAAAAAAAGAATCAAGGTTTAAACATAAAAGGAGATTTTAAAGGATGTTGATAAATACTTTATAAAGATTAAAAAATTCTTAGAAAGTGATGAAGGAATATGATTTATCTAGCTTTTAGAAAATATTAAAGAGTGGTTGGATCTTGAAAATGATGGTGTATCTTCTATGAAATATGGAGAAGGTTTGGAGGATGTTTGGGTGGTAGAAAGTGGTGATGGTGATGATATTTTAGAGAGGTTTGGTGGGTGGATTAGGAATTTTTATTTTTTTGGTAATCGTGAGTGTCTGAGTTAGTTTATGGGTATCTCAACTAATTCTTTGAGAGCTTGAAGTTAACAATTATATAAACTTCTAATAACCCTGAGATTTATGGTACTTAAATTGGTGATATGTAGGGAATAAATTTAAAGTTTAATTAGTTGAAATATCATTTTAGATTTAAGATGTTTTTAAAGGGGTTGAAGAGAATGCTTTATTGAGGTGTGTTAAGAGGTTTTGTAAGGGGTAAAGATGTATTTAAATAATGGAGGAATCATTACTGAGGAATTGAAGAAGAAGAAATAAAATGAGGAGTAGATGAGAGAAAATGAAAGATAAGAGAAGAGGAATGACTGAGAAAGAGATATATGGAAATATAAAGAGTCCGTGAATGTGATTTTCCATTAGTTTTTACAAGCTATTGAACCCATGGTTGGATAATTTTTTGAACAAAAAACTAATAAATATGAAGGCTTTTTTAATGTATTTTTTGATATAAAAAAATTTTCAATTATAAATTGAAAAGCTTATGCGTATATTTAATTAAATAAATTAATAATCATCCATATTAAAAAGCTCTTGATATTTGATCTCACAATATAGATCATATACCCGATTGTGAGTAATAACTTTATTTCTTAGAATATTTTTTTTATTTAATCAATAGAAATAGACATACATATTAAAAAAATTAAATATGATCAAATAAAAAATATTATTACATATATTACAAAAAAAAAATGTTTTAATTTTATGTAAAAATCAAGTAAAAAATAAATGATATTTAATTAAGACTAAATTAGAAAGTTGAGAAATAAATGTAGATGCAAATATATGATCTTGAAAAATAAATAATAAACTTGATTATATTTAATAACATTATTTTTTAAAACCAATTATAAAAAATAAAACATGCATAAAAAATTGATCCAATAAAATTAAAAAGAGAAAAAAATGAAATAAGGCCACATAAAAAGAATATCTCCTAATATAAGAAAAAAATTATGAAATCACATAAGCTAAGTGAAGATTAAATAATATTCTATTAAAAGATATCATAAAAATTATTAAAATTAAAAAAAATTCAAAAAAAGTGATGAAATTACAAGAAAAAAAAACAAAAAAAGAAAAGAAAAGAAAAACAGGTTCTTAGTGGTGCGGGCTTGGCTGAGTGGCCCAACAGACAGTTGATTGAATTTTTATTTTTTTTTATTTGTTTGTTTATTAAGGGGCTGACTTGTCAATAATGTACATGCGAGTGTCTCACATCTTGAAGTCTATCTGATGTGCCATATGACGTGTCTCTTCTGAGCGTTGCCTCCGTGATCAACCTGCCCTCTTACCATTTTAAAGGTCTAGCAAATCCCAAGCTGTTAAATTGTTTTTGTTCGCATCTCTTTTTGTTTTTTTCCAGACAATATTTACAAGTGTATTGATTTAGAAATTTTGTTCATACGAATCCCTGGAACCTAGTAGTGTCTCAGTGTTTTTGTCTTTCAGTTACTTGAAGGTTGTGAAGTGAACATTTATAGAGAGATAAAGGAGCCAAACCCCGGGAGGTTGAGATAGATTGCCTAAGATTCAAGGAACCCATTTTGGTTGTGTTCTTGTAGGCTATTCTATCTTGTTTCAACTTTCTTTCCCATTTTGTTTTCTTCTGTCACCAAGTTGGTTGTCTTCTCGTGTTTATGTCGTGTGATTCGTTCGTTTCTTTTTCTTGAGCCCAAAGGTTCGAAGAGTTGCTTCAAAGGTAGAGAAAGATTTTGGGTATCTTTCTCGGGTTGAACAAGATGGAGAAAGGTGGGGATAGAAGCTTCGATTTCTAATTTTCTTGTACCTATTTAATTTCTTTGATTCTCATTTAATCCAAGCTTTTTTCCCCATCATTTTTGCTTCTCCTTTCAGTCTGCATTGCACTGAATTGCTTTGCTTCCCTTCGCTCCTTAGCCTTCTCAATTTGTTCACATAGAAAGTTACAGTTCTTTTTTGGAGGGTTTCAAAGCTAATTTGAGAGTGTGTTGAGAGTCAAATGAATACAATAGAAGAGGCAGTCGTTAAAGTGGTCTGCAATGAGTCACCAGTATCCCACGTTGGCTTTTCCGGGCTTAAGCGTATTGCAGACAGGGCAAACCTTGTTATCAAACCCCCCAACCAAGCTAACGATGCCTTGTGATCCGTCCATTGCTTCTGAAAGTGAAGGTTACAGAAGTAAGAGTGCACTGAGTGGGAAAAATGGCAGTGTGCAAATGGTGGCAGATGGTGAAGCGAAGGGAAATTTGGAAGGAGAACTGTGTGGTAACTTGCGTCGCCCATGGACTACCTGCAACTCCTTAATCATCAGCATATTTAAACTGCAATATATGGGAATTACCTTCACTGGTTTTCACAAATTTCATTTTGGCTGATTGCCTATTCATTTGATTCCTACTTGGTAGACATTTCAGTGGTTTGACAAAGTGAAGAATATGATAATGTTTATTTTTCAAAGTGATTTTAAAATATATATATATATATATATATATATATTACAATAATGGTTTTTTTTAAAAAATTATTTTTAACATAAACATCATAACAATACAAAAACATAATAAAATATTAAATTTAAGCAAAAAATAATTCAAGATCTTAGAAAACACACTTGTTTATTGACCTTTTCTTGATCCGCAAATTCTTACTATTCTCCAATTGGGAATCAGTCAGGGAAAAACCAACTCGTGGCCACCCAAAAGAGACATCAGATCGTAAGAGGACTCTGAAGTTCCTCAAGAGTTTGAAAGGTCAAAGTTTCACACAACGTCATATATTGACACCTTTCAAACAGGAGTTTGATGCATTTGCAACACTAGACAAACAATAAAATCACTTTATTTCGGTAAGTTATACAGAAAACTATTTTCCTTGACATCCATCACAAATCAAAAGCCTCGAAACCATACGCTCTCTATTCCATGGATCGGTGTGAGGTAATACGGTAAATATTCACCTTTTGTGAATTAGCTAATGGTTTGAAAACCTCAGCCCTGGTCACTGTAATTTCAGCAAGTTGATTTATTTCAAGCCACAATGACAGTTAAGAATCTTTCTTCAGGCCTTCAAAATTTCAATAGATAACTCCCCATAACTCTCAAGAGTCTGATATAGTATCTGCACTTTGTCAAACACAATGGCTTAAATTCAACTCTAAAGTACATGAATTCTCATAAGAGTTATGGTCGACATGGTAAATGCATTAATTGCATAGACACAGGCGAACTATTAAATGATTAATAAGACTTGGATTATG
Source organism: Populus simonii (assembly GCA_007827005.2). NCBI lineage: Eukaryota > Viridiplantae > Streptophyta > Magnoliopsida > Malpighiales > Salicaceae > Populus > Populus simonii. The sequence goes on from CM017481.2 coordinate 4,353,275, forward strand.
CAACTACATCTTCACAAGAACTCCATACAAAAAAAGAAATAATAAGAAAAAACATTTGACCAAATGATTTCAAGAAATGATGTGAATGGGAAAATTACACTTACCACAAGTTTTAAGGGTTGCAAGAGGAGAGCCGGCATTTGTAAAGTATGACGCGAGATCCACATGCAGGTCCTCATACAAGTTCATGAATGGGTGTGCCTGGTATTGAAATTAGAAAGAGAAAAAGAAGGGTCAGATCCATGAGCGTCCACTAATAGCATAAACATGTTTTGAACATATTGAAAAGAGGCAAAAGAAGGGTGGGATATTAGCAGTCTGCTGAGTATTAATGACATTCCATATTGATAGAGAGGAGAAAAGAGTAAAGGAAGTGGAGTGCCAGTAACAGGCAGACAGCTAATTGCCCCACCCAGTTTAACAATCATAGGACTTCAAATACCATCAGTTCATGTGCTGACTGTCTATCTTTTGGATCTTTCTGCACACTGGAAGAAGACACAACCACAGAATGAAAATCAGTAACTTCACAAAATCATCTGACCCAAAGCTACCACAGAAGCAATGAAAAGGAGTGCCAGAGCATAATACTCCCATTTAAAAAAAAAAAAAAGCAGCTTGCAGCACTAACCATGTACTCTGGAACATGCCATAGATCAGTGCAGATTGGGTTCTCAGTCAATGATATTTCCAAAATGGAGAAAAAGACTAGACAAAAATGGAAAACATTGGGCATTGATTTAAAAAGTTCATGACTTCCTTTTTTCCTTGATCCTACTTCAACCGCAAATGCACATCCTCAAAAAAGCCAAATTTATATGGAAAAAGAAAAAGTAACAAAGAAATGGTGCTATCCAAGTATTAGAAGGTGCATTAAGAAACTTCAAGCACAACTTATCTTTACCATGCGGATATAAATGAACAAAACTCTGGAGAAAATTGGTCTGATGATGCAGAAGGAGGAGGATGATCAACAATAGCTTCCATGAGTTCGTAGACATTAGTCCAGCCTTCATCTAGCTCTGGAGGGGAAAATGGGAATTGGCCTGTTGCACACTCCAGCAATACCAACCCCAAGCTCCAAATGTCACTTTTATAGCCATATTTCCCCCCACTAATTCTCTCAGGCTGTAAAATAATCACACATCAAAATTCTTAAAATTTCAGATTCAGGCCACATAATGGTCGCCAGAGAAAGTGGAAAAGCTGTAGCAATCAAATTTACAATCAAATTACTTACAGACATATAGTTGTATGTGCCAACAAAACTATTAGCCTGTCCAGACGTGCTCTGCATGATTGCACTCACTCCAAAGTCAGTAATCTTGACTTCTCCTCTATGATTTACCAACAAATTAGAAGGTTTTAAATCCCTGTGGATAATGTGTTTTTCATGATGAAGATACAACAAACCCTTGAGCACCTGTATTTATGGGAAAACAGATTGATGATAGAGAAATCGGTATCTGCTATAAATATATGAAACACAGGAATAAAATGAACTTTCCATGTTTTACCTGCTTACAGATGGCAGCAAGATATGGTTCTGGAATTGTTTTAACGCTTTTCAGAAAATCTGCTAGAGATCCACCATCCATGTACTCTAAGATAATTGAAATGGCACCGTTATCGTAAAAAGACTGGTAGGACATGACAACATACGGGCATTGTGATGACTGATTAATTTTCAGTTCCTGAGCAATGGCCTTGCGTGCAGGCTCTTCAATATTCATTTGTATAACCTGAAATTGAACAAGAATGCCAAATTCGTACTAGTTACAACTAGACAAGTAAATGAAAGGTATACTGATTATTAACCAAACAGGAAATAAAAAGATGATAAGCATCCCAACACACGCAGGAAGTAAATATTGGTAGAGTTTATAAGAGAAATATTCACTTGAAACCACTTCATATATAATGTAATAGTGATGTTCAAAATAACTGTGAGAGGCCTATTCCTCCCATATTCATAACTGATTTCTACTCAAAATATCAGAGCATACAAGACTTAAGGGCTAGTAAAACTATGATGTAATTGCTCTAATTCTCAAAACTTAAATCTCAAAAATCTAGTATGAGTGGAATTGGATGCGGGTTTATAAATTAAATTAGGGAAAAGGGCACAGAAGAAATCCGCTGCGCCAACAGCAGAAAACTAGCTATTCTTTATCCAAATTAACAGTTAAAAATGTTTGTGAATTGAAGTCATTTTCAGTAGCCAGAAACCAGTGGAAAAAACTATGCAACATATGGTACAAATTACTTTAATTGGCAATGGATAGCACAGCAGCTTCAGGCATTAACTGATCTAATACTAGGCTTAGAGACCAAGACAGAAATTCTGGATGCCAAATGCAGCCAACAATATAGCAAGGTAACGGCTGAATCATATGATACCTTCAAGGCAAAAAACTGGCTTGTCCATTTGTGTTGCACCAACTGGACGATTCCACTACTTCCCTTCCCGATGACCTTAACCATGTCCATGTCTGCTAAACTCAATTGGTTGTCTGAAGGTGTTATTGGAGGTGGCTGAAAACGGAAATAAAAAATTAAGAAAAAAAAATGAAAAACACAAACTATCAGTCATCAGTTCACGGGATGAGATCTCAATTTCAAAAATTAACCAAGAACAACAACATTAATTGATAAGAGCATGTTTCATATCCCTCCGGCTGAAGGATCTATTAATGTTTACCTAACAGTAAGATTTGTGTCCAAACTTAACAGCATTAATTAATTAATTAGATCACACAAGCAACAAAGAAATCTTTTCTTACAGGTTCGCTTTCCGTTTGAGAGACAACTCGAACTCCGTCTCGATTGACAAGCAGATCACCATCCTTGAACGTGCCGCTTTGGGTTCTGCAATTATTACCAGAAATTAAGAAAGAGCCACGAGCTCAGGGATGCATGTAAGAAAATATCTAGAATGAGAATAAATAAAGAGGAGAGAAAATTACAAGAACTTGGCGAAGGAAACTTCATCGGAAGGAGGAAGAGAAAGCTTGAGCTTAACATTAGGGTTTAAGCATCCCTTCTTCATCTTTTGATGAGATCTCTTCTCTTCTTTTCTCTTCTCTTCTCTTAAGGTATGAACAGCAAAGTCGCTGTAAGTCTTTAAAGAAAAAAAAAATGGTGGGCTGTGGCTATAATAGACAGTTACTGCATAAAAATTGTTGAAGTAGCAGTATATGAAAAGGACTATTTATTAATTTTCCTTTTTTTTTTTTTTTGAGGGTGGGGGGTGGTACTTGGTAAACAGCAGTACTAATCTTTTAGTCTAATCAGTCACCATTACAGAAACCACGAAGAAGATGAACCTTTCTCTTTCAGTGTTTACTTTTCGTTTTGTTATTTTTTTATTTCCTGTCTAGAGACTTTTTGATAAAAAATATTTTTTTTGGAAATTTATTAAAATAAAATAAAATAAATTTAAAATTTTATTTTTAATAGTACAATCAATGAAAATATATATATATAAAAAATTATATTGAATTTTTTTTAAAAAAAAATAATTTAAAATAAAAACTTTTAAAATAAAAAAACAAATATACCCTTAAAACTTATTTATTATAGTAATGATTATTTTTCAAATTAATTTTTATTTAAAAATATATTAAACTAATATTTTTTATTTTTTAAAAATTTATTTTTAATATAAATAAATTAAAATAATTTAAAAATACTAAAAAATTAATTTAAAAAGATTAAGATTTTTTTTTAAAAAAAGAAACAGGCTATTAATATATAATGGGTGGTGATTTCAAGTATTTAAACTAGCAGGTACTTCTTCTAACATGTTCAAGTCTTAAGCACGTTACTCCCTTCCTAATCAATGGGTTTACGTCAAAATTTCTCTCTAGGTTATTTTTAATCTCAAGATAAAAATGCACTGATCAAGATTGGAATTCTGTTTATATATATATATATATATATTAAGTTGAAAATTCCTCTCCTAGTTTTTTTTTTTTAATCTCAAGATGAAAATGTGCTGGTTAAGGTTGCAATTCTGTTCTGTTGGCATTTTATTTTTTTAATTAGAATTATGTATTTCGATTTCAGATTATTTCCACATACTATTTTGGATTGTACTGCTATATATATCATTCAATATTTATAATTTGAATTTAAATTCAAAAATAAATTAAATTAAAATAATTTTATTCAAATTTCAAATACGTACCTAAACATAATTTTAAGATTTAAACATTCATATTTAGTAATTATTAGATTAATGACTCGCGTTACACTGCATATCAAATAACTTTTTTAACTTAAAAAGAAACAACCAAGTATAGCTAATATTTTTCGAGTAGAGAATAATTTTTTAAATCGTGTCAAAGTTGATACGATCAACTCGACGAGTCAAAAAACAACCTGAACAATTGAAAAAAATATATAATTTGACTTAAAATAACTCAAGATGACATACTTTTTATAAAAAATTAGGACGATAACATATTAGATCGACTCGGGTTAACTCCGGTTAATCTTTCAAATTCATGTCTCGAGTCATGAAATCATGATAACCCCATATAAAACAAATCAAAACAAATTCTAAAACACAATTCTCAATAAATTCATTATTGAATGATGAAATTGAGAAAAAATTAATCTTAAAAAAAAAACACAATAAAAATGATAACCCCATATAAAACAAATCAAAACAAATTCTAAAGCACAATTCTCAATAAACTCATTATTGAATGATGAAATTGAGAAAAAATTAATCTTAAAAAAAGAACACAATAAAACCACCTAAGTCTACTTGAGTTAACTTACAAACCCATGATTCGGGTCATGAAACTAGGATAACTTTATAAAACACAAATCAAAATAAATGACAAAGCCTAATTCATAATCAACCAAATATTGAAGATGTTGAATGATGAAACAAAAAAAAATCAATTAAAAATTAGACAAAAAAAACGAAAGTCAACTAGGTTAACCCGCCAAACCCGCAACATGGGTCATGAGACTAAGATAACAATAAAGAAAGAAAATCACAACAAATTATGAAGTCCAATGTCCAATAAACCAAGTGTTGAAAGATGAAATTAGGAAGAAAAAAAACAAAGATTTTTTTTAAAAGAAAAACAAAAGGAAAAAAGACATTATTCACGGAACAAAATGACTAGATTGAAACTAGAACATCTCAGCCAGAATTTGGCCGAGAAATCTAGAATGGACCGATATTCAAAGCGAGATGAAATTTGTTCCTGGTTGTTCCATTTTAAAATGGTACGAGATATACCAGTAATTCCGGGTGAAAAAGAATGAAATTAACAACCTTGACTGATGCAACAATATTATTTGATAGTTTTACCAATATTTACATACTATTTTGCTTATGTATACTATTTTGCTTATGTTTTATATATAATGTCTTGATATTCTTTGTTTTATGTTTTGAAGGTACTTTTTGTCAATGTAGACCTTCGGCTATTCCGACTTAAATATCTTGATTTACATAAGTCTATTTGGTACAAAATCAATTGTTTTGGATTTCTGACTCGAAGACCTATTAGCCTACCAAATTTAAGCAGAAAAAGAGCTCATATGAGAGAGATATGATTTTTTTAAAATGCCACATGAATTTTGCAACAGATAGATTTTGTGAAGAAACAAGTCCAAATTACTTCACAAAGCATCCAAACCGACATCCAAGTCTTTATTTCGGCAATTTAACTCTTATAAGTCCAAAGTCAAAGTTTGGGGATTTATGCAAGGCTATTTCTCCCTTTTAGGAAAATAGTTATTGAACTACTTAAACATAAATTGTCTACTTAGGAAAGGACTATTTTTGTAGAAAAGGGATTACGGTTTCCTAGGATATAAAAAGAAAGAGAGAAAGGAAAGGGGAACGGCCAGCGAAGAGAGAAAAAATACACCTTCCTTTAAGAAACCCAAAATCATGCATTCATCTTTCTTTTTGATGAGTTGCTCAATAGACATGCAAGGTTAAACTCTTTTTCTTTGTTGCAAAGACACAGAAACCTTCAGATTTCAAGAACTGTGAGATTTATTTTACCTTTTATTTTCAGTTTATATGGTGAATGAATATGTTTTTCTCCTTCGCTTATTTTCTATGATTGTTTATTTTAATTCCTAGAGCAAACTCTAAGTTATTATTGTGAACAATATATTGCTAAGTTTGCTATCAAAACCGGAGTTGTGGTATATAAACTTGTGAAGCAATTGAGTTTAATAATTGTGGTGGATCTACGTTATTAATCTTAGGGAGAACATTCAAACAAGTCAAACATAAACTACAAACAGTTATGATGTCTAGATTAATTAATTTATTTAGTTCTTAAGGCTGCCATTGAATTAAATTACTAGTGTGGATACTGTGGTTGTTTGATGAATAAGATTAGTTATACAACGGATATGTTAACTAATCAACATAAAAAAGATAAATATTTAGAGTAGAAATTGACGTTTCGTTTCTATGATGAGTTCTGATTTTTGTAGGTGGATGTTTACTTATGACCAAGGTTTGTTTTCTTTTCTTGATAAATTTCGGTTTTCTTTGATTTAGCATTGATTGTTTCTTTTTGTTTACTATAGCATAGTATAAATAATTTTAAAACCCCTCCAGTTGCATATTATATAGCATAAAAATCTAAACTAAACCTTCCTCGTGGGATCGATCCCTTTCTTGCTTTATAGTATCTTGTTTATTTAAGCTAGGGTAATTAATTTGTATGACCGCGACATCGCAACAAATTTTGGCGTCGTTGTCAGGGAAGTGATTTTATGTTACTCCTAACATGGAGAATCAACCATTGTGCATAAACATCAACAACAATGCTAATTTCGAGCTCAAGCCTGGTTTTATACATCTACTGCTAATATTCAGTGGACTTGCCGGAGAAGATCCTCATACTCATCTTAAGGAGTTCCATATGGTTTGCGTTGGCATGAAACCGAACGGAGTTGACGAAGAACATGTTAAGTTGAAAGCTTTCCATTTTTCTTTAAAAGGGGCAACAAAGGCATGACTTTTCTCTATTCTCCCAGGTTCCATTGGAACTTAGAATGGCATGAAGAAAATTTCTCTTGAAAAGCATTTCCCAGCCTCTCAAGTTCCCAACATAAGAAAAGAAATATGTGGGATTCGACAATCTCATGGGGAGACACTTTCCGAGTATTGGGAAAGATTTGAGCAATTGTGTATTCAATGCCCTCATTATTAGATACTCGATCAACTGCTCATTCAATACTTCTATGAAGGACTGATGCCTACTGATCGTAGTATCATTGATGCGGTAAGTGGAGAGGCATTGGTAGATAAGACACCCGAGGCTGCACGCCAAATGATCTCAAATATAGCAGCTAACTCGAAACAATTTGGCACGCGTGGAGACTTCACAAGCAAACAAGTAAATGAGGTAAGTATTTCTAACCTTGATAATAAAGTTAATGATCTTACTTCTCTTGTGCGTTCTTTGGCTTGTGGAAATGTACAGCAGGTGAAAGTTTGTAGCATATGCTCCTTACAAGGACATGCTTCGAATATGTGTCCAACAATGTAAGAAGATTACATTAAACAAGCTAATGTAAGAAGATTACATTAAACAAGCTAATGTAGTTGATGGAGCATTCAATGGACAACCCCAGCGTAAGTATAATCCCTTTTCCAACACGTACAATCCCGGATAGAGAGATTATCCAAACTTACGCTATGGGAACTCACCTCAACAAGGCAATCAAGGCCGACAATTCCATGGATTTCAGCCCCAACAGAATTATCAAGCGAGACAACCCCCTGCATTCATAAATTCCAATGTTATGGGGTCATCGAGTGATGATCTTCGTGAGATGATGAAAACCTTGACTTCTAACACAGTGACCTTGCAACAAAATCTCATGTCTTTTCAACAGGAAACAAGGTCGAGTATTCACAACTTAGAAAAGCAAATGGGGCAAGTAGCTTCAAGTATAGGGAGATTGGAAGCACAAATGAATGGAAAATTGTCCTCCCAAGCATTGAATCCAAAAGAGAATGTTAGTGTGATCATGCTGCGAAGTGGGAAAGAACTTGAAGAGCAAAGGTCAAAACAAATTGAGATGGAGGAAGAAGAGGAGATACAAACTGAATTGAGTATAAAGAAGAAATATCCTCTTCCTCCACAAATTGAAAAAACGACCAACACTCCAAAGGTAAGTACTAACTCATTGAATTCTAGTTTTAAAACATTTCCACCCTTTCCTTTGAGTCCTTCCAGGTCTAAGAAAGAGGACAAGGTTTCTAAGAAAATGAAACTCAACATTCCTTAGTATTATGCCTAAACATGTTTATGATTCTCTTAGTCTGGAGCCTTTGAATAAAACTAGTATTGTAATACAACTTGTGGATCGTAGTTTTGTTTATCAACTTGGTGTGATAGAAGATGTCCTAGTTAAGATTGATAGTTTGGTTATTTCATGTGATTTTTATAATTTTGATATAGAACATGATTCTTGTGATTCCTCAAACAATAACACTCCTATATTGTTTGGAAGACCATTCTTGAAAACTGCTAATATAAAAATTGATTATGGTAAGGATACTTTGTCAATGGAAGTGGGAGACAAAAAAAATTGAATTTAATTTTCACGATGCAATGAAATATCCTTACAACAATGTTTATTCTATCACATGCTATGACCAAGTTGATAAGCGTGTGCAACAAGTTTTTTATTTTGATTGTGAGGATGGATTAAACGTGGCTTTGAGCTATGGCCATGATTTTACCGAAATAGAAGAGATGGAGAGACACATATGTGTTCCCTAAAACATGCAGGAATCAACATTGGCTTTGCAATTGCAAACCATTCCTCATGGTAATGTCTTTATTGATTTAATACTTTCACATAAAAAGCTTTTGCCATCTATTTTACAAGCCCCTGAGTTAGAATTGAAACATTTGCCCGATAATTTGAAGTATGTATTCATTGGTGACAACAATACATTTCCTGTTATCATAACAAAAGGTTTGACAAGTGCGCAAGAGAAAAAACTTGTGAAGTTGTTGTGCGATCACAAAACGACCATTGGATGGACTTTAGCTGACATCAAGGGCATTAGTCCTTTGAAGTGTATGCATCACATACTATTGAAGGACAATGCGAAACCAACAAGGGAAATGCAAAGGAGGTTGAACCCCCCTATGATGGAGGTAGTGAAAGTTGAGATTTTAAAACTATTAGATGCGGGAGTCATTTACCCCATCACGAACAGTAAATGGGTGGCGTCAATCCATATGGTGCCTAAAAAGACTGGAATCATGTTGGTAAATAAAAAAAATGATAAACTCATTCCTACTCGCATCTCAAGTGGATGGAGAATGTGTGTTGATTATAGAAAGCTTCATCTTTCTACATGGAAAGATCATTTCCCATTACCATTCAGGACCAAATGCTTGAGCGTTTAGCAGATAAGTCTTTTTATTGCTTTCTTGATGGATATAATCAGATTGCTATTAATCCTGAAGATAAAAAGAAGACTACATTTACATGTCCATTTAGTATATATGCATATAGGAGAATGCTCTTTGGTCTCTGTAATGCACCTGCAACTTTTTAAAAATGCATGATGAGTATTTTTTCTGACTATATTGAAAGAATTATTGAGGTTTTCATAGATGATTTCATGGTGTATGGTAATTCTTTTGATAAGTGTTTAGAAAGTTTATCTTTAGTCTTGAAAAGATGCATTGGAACTAACCTTATCTTGAACTATGAAAAGTGTTATTTTATGGTAGAACAAGGAATAGTTCTTGACCATGTCATGTCTTCGCATGGATTAGAGGTTGATAAAGCTAAAATATAAGTTATATCATCATTGCCTTACCCCTGATGAGCTTAAGAGGCGTGTCACATCTGCCCCTATCATCCAACCACCAAATTGGGATGAACCTTTTGAGATAATGTGTGATGCGAGTGACTGTGCGGTAGGGGCTGTGCTTGGGCAAAGAATAAAGAAGAATTTGCATGTTATTGCTTATGCTTCCCGCATGTTGGACGGAGCGCAATGTAATTATCATACAACTGAAAATGAACTTTTTGCAGTGGTGTTTGCTCTTGAAAGATTTAGTTCATATCTACTTGGTATAAAAGTCATTATTTTTACTGACCATGCAGCTTTAAGGTATCTTTTGAAGAAAAAAGAGTTCAAACCTAGATTGATTAAGTGGATCTTGCTTTTACAAGAATTTGATCTTGAGATTAAAGACAAAAAAGGTTCCGAAAACCATATGGCTGATCACTTGAGTCGACTGACAACCAAGAATATACAAACCGAAACAATAAGAGAGACATTCCCCGATGAGCGGTTGTATGTGTTACATTCCTCTACAAGACCATGGCATGTTGATTTGGTGAACTATTTAGTCACGAAAGAATTCCCTCCAGGTTTGTCTACATCCCAAAAAGACAAGTTATGAGCTGATATTAAATATTATTTTTGGGACACTCCTTATCTGTGGAAATTTTGTGTGGATCAAGTAGTTAGGAGATGTGTACCATAAGATGAATTTCATTCCATTCTCACTTTTTGTCATTCTTATTTTTGTGGTGGGCATTTTGGAGTAAAAAGAACGGCCCACAAGGTACTTGAAAGTAGTCTTTATTGGCCTTCTATTTTTAAGGATGCATATCACTTTTTCAAATCACGTGAACATTGCCAAAGAACAGGTAATATCACTCATAAGAATCAAATGCCTTTAACGAATATTTTAAAGACTTATGCCAAGGTAATCTTTATATCCTTCTTGCTGTTGATTATATGTTCAAATGGATTGAGGTGAAATCCACACGAACTAATTATGCCAAGGTTGTTTTAGATTTTATCAAGACTTATATATTTGACAGGTTTGGAATCCCTAAAGCTATCATTAATGATCGTGACACTCATTTTTGCAATCGTTCGATGGAAGCATTAATCCACAAATACCATGTGACTCATTGGACTTCCACAGCCCACCAACCCAAACGAATGGCCAAGCTAAAATTTCAAATTGAGAAATCAAGTCCATTTTGGAGAAAATAATGCAACTTAACCGACAAGATTAGAGTTTACGACTAGGTGATGCGCTTTGGGCTTATCAGACTGCTTACAAATCACCTATAGGAATGTCACCTTATAGGATGATTTATGGAAAAACATGTCATCTACCAGTGGAGTTTGAACACAAAACTTTTTGGGCCATTAAACAATGTAACATGGATTATGATGTTACTGGGATAGCAAGAAAGTTGTAATTGCAAGAGTTGGAAGAGATACGAAATGATTCTTATGAGAATGCAAGGATTTATAAAAGAAAAGACCAAGAGTCTTCATGACTGAATGATTACAAGAAATGAGTTTTATGTTGGAGACCCTTTTTTATCATTCGTGTTTGAAACTTTTTCCTGGAAAGTTGCGCTCTTGTTGGATTGGACCCTTTATTGTTTCTAATGTTTATCCTTATGGCACAGTTGAAATTACAAGTTTAGAAACAAACAAAGTGTTCAAGATCAATGGACATCAATTGAAAACTTTTTATGAAGGTTGGACGACAGAATTCACCGCTTCCATGGAGTTAGCTGAACCAATCTATGAAGCATGAGCATGTGATGTGTCGAGTCAATGACATAAAAAAAAAAGCACTTACTAAGAGGCAACCCTGCACAAAAAACAAAAAAAAACAGATTTGCTTTCTTTTTCCCTTATCTTTTATTTTTTGCATTTTGCTTTACTTTTGTCATTCTCTTATATTCCTTTTCTTTTATTTCAACATTGAGGACAATATTATGTTTAAAGTGTGGGGGTATTGAGATAATTTTGATTTTCTTTGTTGTTTCTAGAATTGTGGTTACTTTGTTGTTTTTGTTTTTTTAAAAAGTCTAAGTTTTATCTTTTAAACTCCCATTGGTTTATGAGAATATGAGTATTATGTTTGAGAATTAGTTGAGATAGATAGATGAAAATATAAATTGAATGAATGAGTGTGCATGCAAGTTTTAAAGTTTAATTAGTCTAGGGATTGACTTTGAAAATATATCATGTTGACTTCATAGTGTTATACCAATGCAAGTTTTTGAGCCTTTAACATTATATTATTTGATTTTGCATTCTTTCAATGATATGTATCTCTAAAACTTGCTTCATAACTTATTGAAATTATATTTACATTACATGTGTACATGAAGATGATAAAGATATTAGGAATTTTAACCACTTGAGCCAAAAAGCCAACCTAAAACATATTATCCTTAGCAAGCCTTTTTTAGCTTGTTTATCTTTTTTTTTCTTTACCCATATGTAAGCCTTAACTTTTTTATATGTTTTCCTTTTACTTTGGCCAAGGATTAGTAGAGCATATACTTATTGATATCTTATGGATCATGGTTGGAAATTATATGAAAAGAAAAGAAAAAAAGTGATGCTTGATGAAAGATGGACAAAGTTGCCAAAGGTTAAAAAAAAAGAAAAAAAGAAGAAAACGAAAAGGAAAGGAAAGGAAAAGAAAAGAATAGAAAAGAAAAGTGTTCCTTTGTGTTCTTAAGATTTTATGTTGATGGAGCTTGATATCAAAAGAAGTTAAGCATTGGTGATTAAAGATGGAAAATTTATGTGCTTTGATATCTTGTTTCAAAAGATCATTTTTTTAGAATGCTTTATTTCCTTTGGTTTTAGCCTTTTCTTTTCCTTTCTTTTATCTCACCTTAATTTTAGCCCAATTACAACAAAAAAGTAAGACCTTTTGATTCATGCATCGCTTGTAATATTTTAGTAATGGAGATAAGATTGAAGAGCAAGCTTATAGTGGAACATATTCATTGATTGAATTTGAGAAATCTAAACATATAAGCCCCAAACACATGAGTGTTGGAGTGTATATCAATGAGAGGACCTTTCACTTTGGAATGACATAGATTTCATTTAAGTCTCAATGATTAATTGAGTTTTGAAGTTTGCATGTAAATAAATTCATGAAAATTTATGTTCTTTATCCTTCTTGATTGTATTCTTGTTTATAATGCTTGTACTCTTGGACATTGATGGGAGATTAAGAATTAGTTATTGTTATTTTACTTATTTAATTTTAGTTCGATTTCATCTATCCTTTCTCGAGGACGAGCTATATGAAAAATATGAATTAGAGTTTGAATAAGGGGAAGTAGAAGGAATCCTCGACCCACAACAGATAGAAGAGGATTTATTCAATCACATAGTTTGAGCTCCTAGAATATAGAGCCCTTGGGGCTTTCTATTTGATTGTATCGAAAGGCCTAATTCATTGGGATTTCCCTAATGGGCCAGGTCATTTCGCGGTAAGCGGATCATTTATGATGAAGAGGATGAGCTTCAAGAGGATGAGCTTCAAGAGAATGATTCGGAGTTCTTGTAGAGTGGAACCATGCAGTACCAGATACGAGATAGATCTTCCAAAGAACAAGGCATTTTTCGAATAAGCCAATTCATTTGGGACCCTGCAGATCCACTCTTTTTCCTATTCAAAGACCAGCTCTTGTCTTTGTGTTTTCAACGCAGAATTCACAATTTCAGATTCTACTTATACAGAATAAAAAACAAAAGAAAGTGACCAAAAAGAAAAAGAAGAGATAAAAAACAAACAAGAAGAAGACAAAAGAGAAGAAAAAGTCTGTATAGAAATAGCCAAAACCTGGGATAACATTATTTTTGCTCAAGCAATAAGAGGTTGTGTTTTAGTAATTCAATCGATTCTTCGAAAATATATTCTATTGCCTTCATTAATAATAGCTAAAAATATCATTCGTATGCTATTATTTCAAATTCCTAAATGGTCCAAGGATTTAAAGGATTGGAATAGAGAAATGCATGTTAAATGCACATATAATGGAGTTCAATTATCAGAAACATAATTTCTGAAAAACTAGTTAACAGACAGTATTCAAATAAAGATCCTATTTCCTTTTCGATTAGAACCTTAGCCTAGATCTAAATTTAAATTCCTTTCTAAAGATCCAATAAAAAAGAAAAGATAAAAAAATGATTTTTGTTTTTTAACAGTTTGGGGAATGAAAGCTGAACTTCCTTTTGGTGGTATAGAAAAAAGGTATTTTAGGGCAAACATTTTAGAATAGTATCTTAGGTATATGAAGTTGGTTTTAAGAGTAAAATTAGTCCATTGAAGAATAATATTTAATCAATGTGGTTCCAAGTTTTTATCGCAACATTAAGACTTGTCGATAATCCTTAATGTAAACCACCAATTTAAAATTTTACGATGTTAATAAAAATATTGAAAATAAAACTTGTTAACAAAATGAGTTAATGTACAATTTAGAATGGAAAAAAAAATTGGAAAGAAATTTTTATTAAATAAACTTTTAAGTGCAATATTTTAAAAGTGGTTCAAGTCAAAGTATTCGGTTAAAAGAAAAATAAAACATATGAGTTAAACATAAGAGAATTTTTATAAATAACTTAATTTTAGGACTACATATATGGCTCTTTATTGGCCAATAACTGGCGGTTTAAAGAGAAAATAAGGGGTTTAGGATTCTTTCATTTTTTTCCACCAAAATTGTAAGAGAAAAGGTGTAATTTCAAGTTAGATTAGTAAATCAAAAGGATTTTTTTAATGAATTAAGAAAATATTTAAATAGGGTTTTAAGCTTAGAAAAAAAAAGGTACAATTGGGAATTATAGGGAGAAAGAGGAGAAGGTGAAGAAAACTTGGATTATTTCTTGCAATTTCTTCTTAGATTCTTGTTATTAGGAGATCAAAACTACCCCTAATATGTTTCAATTAAATTCTAATGTGTTTTAAAGTTATTGTGTTGTGTATATATTATGGAATGTTGAGTTATATAGGTTGAATTGTTGTAATGGTAATCTTAGTTTGGAATTATTTTCTTAGATATGAAAAAAACTAATGGGTAATATAATGATTATGGAATATTTAAAGAAAATCATGTTCCCCCTAGACTTAGAAAATAGAAAATGAATTGAATTGGTTCAAATTGTTATGGAATTTAGGTTAAATTGTGTTAGTATAGGTAGGAAATAGATGGGTAAGAAACTAATTTTATGAAAACCTAAATAGATATTTGATTTACTACATAAACCTATCAACCATTTAGGATTACCAAATGATTCGGTCGATCGATTGATAGGAGGAATAATAAAATTTGCTGTTGTTTGATTTGGTTGATCAAATTGGTTGATTATTTGTTCGATTGTTAAGAATACCAATGAAATTTAGTATTATTCGGTCAACCAATTGGCTATGCCAATGTGAAATGGTAAAAAAAGGGTAGAAACCTTACTCTGTTAAAACTTGTATTCAAAGGAGTATTGGTTTTTTATTTATTAAAATAGATGTTGATGATTGGATGTTTGTTGGTAAAAGAGAAGTCGTGGGATCCATTCAGCAGTAGGGGATCATTGCTCGAGCGTAGACACTAGGTAGATGCTTTGCGCCACTTCCCATTGTTAAATATATAATTTCTTAATGGTATAAGCAATTGTAATCTTTTTTAAATGTGTTCTTCCTAATTGCATGCATGTACATATCCTAACCATTATTGAGATAATGTGATAGTTGTTACTTGACTAGAACCCTGAGTGGTACTATTAGCATCAGTTTGTCTGACAACCATAATAGAATCTTAAGCTTACTGCTTAGAGAATATAGTAGGTGATTAAAGCTAAACCACTATAAAATCTACATATATCACACTTCCATGTCTCTTTACTTTTTGCACTATTACTTCCTAGTGTTGCTGTATGGATTGTGTTTTAGCAAACCATTGCCATATGTGTGTGTGATAAAAATTATTGTGGTCGTGCGCTTTATATTGTTGTGTGATTAAAAGGGTTATTGTGGGTGTGCTTATGTATCTTATGGTGAATTGATCTAAAACTGAATTGTTAGACTAAGGTTTAAAACACCTATTTCAACCTCCTCTTCAGTATTTGTGGACTTACATCTTATAGAAGGCAAAACCTATACATTAAGCATGAACTTTATACTAACCCTATGTATTTTCTAAGATATTGTTTCACAACAATCCCATGTATGAACAAGACTATATAAAGGGTCTTAAGTCTCAAGAGGACTTCCTTTAGTTGTGCAAGTCTTTCCTTATATAAGAGCCTCAATTGTTTTATGGTTGTAATGCACTTCAGTCTAAAAGAAACATATTTTTTATATGAGCTTTCTCCATAACCTCATTACTAGATATAAAAGCAATGCTCTTCTATAAATGTATGGTTACATCATGCTTATATATAAAGGCATTATACCATTTAGAATAAATCACAAAAAAATTTAAAGTCATCCCAGATAGCTTTTTAGTTGTCTAAGGAAGTACTTTGGCTAATCATCCAACCAGGAATATGTATCACCATCTTTTCCTAATTGTTTCACATATTAGGGATTATATGCCACTTTCTAAAGTCCTAGTCCTAGTCCTTCTAGTTAACTCTTCAAAAAGGAGGCAAAAATTAAAACTTGATTTATGTTATCTTCAAAGTCGTGAACTGCTCAAATCACATCATTTAAGAAAATTATTTTATTTCAAACTAAGTGAACCTGACTTTGAGATATGGGGGTAACTGATGAGAGATGAAATTTAGTTCTCATACAAAACTTACCAAATTGGACCTAGAGTGTCTATAAGGCCTAAAAAAGCAATATCCTTAGATAAGAAGCTCACTGATATTCTATAGAGACCGAACCCTAGAAAGGGCTGATAAACCCAAATCTATGATGAATGAATGGGCTGATACATTTAAACCTATAAAGACCTAACCCTGGATGTAACGCCTAGAACTTTTCAAACAATTATTTTCTTTCTAATTATCATATATGTGAAATTTAGGTGTAATTTTTTTTTTATTAAGGATAATCTCTGATTCACCATTCATTCATTTAATCTACAAGTACATTGATATACTATTTGTACTTACATGTTAGTGTGGTTACAACCTTTAAAAAATTCCATGCATAAGCTTGATTTCAATACAATCGTTAGAGAAAACTAGTACGTGTCTAATAGGAAGGACCAAACAGCTCACTAACCTTTTTATGAGAACTAAGGCCTTCCAAAAAAACACATGTAAAACACACAAGTTCATAAATACCATAAATATTTACCTCATCATCATTACTACATTTTACAACTACATGAATATAACCAATAGCATTATTCCATTCTATAAGCACATCAATTTGTGTCATTTTCAATTTAATATTTCCTTATTATTCATTGATGAACTCTTCTTTTTCATTAAATAGATTATACTATTATCATTATACATGTTATAACTTCTTGATTTGACATTTGCTCCATAGCTCATCACAATATAATTTTTTTTACTCATTTCTTTTATGTTTTTATTGTAACTTTTCAATAACATATTCCCTTTCCACATCATATTTTATATGTATCCCTTCTCATCTAACAAATATATTTAGTTCATGCCACATTTTATCTCTTAATTTCAATTATCTGCCTTCTCGGCTTTCACAAGCATTTATTCAATTTTAGCCAACTAGTTTTGTTATTTCATATCAACATGCATTATATTTCATCAATACTAATTTCAATTCCATGTTTATTATATTTATTCTGAATCATCCATATAAATTTTGAAATTCAATATGCTTTCAATCCATTTATAGCTTATACATATATTTTTTTCCATTCTCATAAACTCTACATCCTGGCTCATTCAAATATATATTTTTTATTTTGAATATTTCCTAGACCTATTTATGGTACTTTCCAATGTTTCTTTCCAATTTAAATATTTCTTATATCCATTTATGACAAGTTCCAATATTTTTCATACTCAAATATTTCTCATGTCTATTTATAGGATCATATAATATTTTTCTAATTCAAATATTTCTCATGCCCATTCATGCACATCATAATATTTTTTTCCATGTAAATAGTTCTCATGCCTATTAATGGCTGTGTCAAATATCCTTCCATTTTCAATATTCATTGAGTCCAAGTTAGGCACATTCAATTATTATTTTATTTTTATATTTTTCTCTACCTTAAATATTCTTTAATCTAGATTTGTTGTTGTGACCAAATTAATTTTTTAAATATTAAATTTCACCATTGTAGTCAATTTAATTAATTATTTATTTTTACAAATTACACTATGCCCTTGCCATCCATTTAATTTAAACCCCATCATAGTTCTCATTTCATGTATTGAATTCCATTGTCGCGATCCATTTAATTAAATCTCATCATTGTGGTTAATTCCAATTTTAGGTGTTAAATTTCTTTGTTGCGGCCCATTTAATTAAGTCCCACCATTATCGTTAATTATCATTTCACATATTAAATCTTGCAGGGACTTTTTAATTAAATCCCACCATTGTGTTTATTTCTCATTTAATATATTAAATTCTATTGTTTTAGTCTATTTAATTAAATCCTATCTTCGTGGTTGTTTTGCATTTAATGCATTAAAATTTTCTATTGCGGTACATTTAATTGGTAATTATTAAACTCCCATCATGAAAATCCTATTTCCTTTTATATCATTTTTTTCCCCTATAATCATAACCTTAGTCATGTCTATACAACTGACTAAGTATCTTGTTCATAACCTTAGTTACCATCCACGCGGTCAACTAAGTAGTATGTTCCATAATCTTAGTCTCGTTACGTTACCAATTATGTAATTAATTCTATAACCACAATCTTGTTACATAGCCATCTAAGTAAACAATTCCATAACTTTAGTCCCATTACACGACTAACTAAATAATTAATTCCATAACCTTAGTTCTGTTACACAGTCGACTAAGTAATCCATTCCATAACCTTAATCTCATTACACAACTGACTAAGTAAACAATAATTCTCTTAGTTGTCATCCCCGACCAATCGACTAAGTAATTCATTCCATAACTTTAATCTCATTACAGAGCTGACTAAGTAAACAATAATTCTCTTAGTTGTCATCCTTGGCCAACTAATTCATAGTCCCTATCACATGGCCAACTATGTTCTTATCAAATTCATTGTTATGGTCTAATTAAAATTCATACATTGCTTTATAATGTTACAATCGTTTATAATTTCTTTCAATGGATATATGCCATTTTAGTTGTTCACAATTATATATGTATTAGTTATTGTTGTTGTGAATTATTACAATTTAACATGTAAACTCATATAGTTTTCTAATTACATGCAACATAATTAAATATTCATTGCAAATCTAACAACTATCAAAGCATTTTAAATTATTAAAAAAGAGAGAGTAAGAGAGGGCAATCTCTTACCTTGAGCTCTTGTTGTTCAACTCCCAGGAAGTGAAATCTCACTTCGGGTACTTCTCTTACAACTCCTAAACAAAAACCATGATTGCTTGTTTAACCCTACACATCCAACCATTTGTTTAAAAATCAATTTAACCTAACACATAGTTTCACACATTTCAATAATTATATATATATAAAACATTCAAAACTAATCTCAAGCATTCCTATAAATTTATAAACATCTATTAAGCTCTTTATTTTAATTTCATTCAATCTACACTTTTAACATCAAAGGTTTCAACTTAATATCCACGTACACTTCAAACTTGAATTAATATCTAATTCCATAAATCAATTTCCCCTTTATTTCATTAAATCCTCACTTAGGTCTATTTCGTTTCCAAGTTCCAAAATTAATGCTTAACACCTCACCATCCAATAATAATATTCATGTTTCACATACTAATTCATTGTAAATATTTACTCATTTTTGTCAAGCATATAAAACATCAAAGTCTATACAATTTATCTACTCTCTACTTTTCCAACACATACATCACAACATGCCAAACATCCATTCCATAAAACATTCTACTTCATTTTTCCATTTAACCAATTCACACAATTTGGACACCATTCCTTTCTATATATGGCATTTTCAATGCAACACACTACACACATCCTAAATCATACATTGCTACAACAAACTCATGTTATGTATATAACTTATTCATTCATATAATTAAACATGCTTCTAAACAAGAATTTGAAAATAATTTCAACATTTATAATTATCACACTAGTTACATTAAATCACACACACAAAATTCTTTCCCAACACTAGTCATTCATACTCACGGGTTCATTACATGAATATCTTCATAATCATCCAATCAACCATAATCAAATACAATAACTAAATTCATCTTAAACCATTATCCTTATGCCAATACACATTAATTACATAAAGTTTATAAATATTGGAATCAATTAAACTAATTTCCTTTTTCTCCCTAATTTGAATGACCCTTAACTCCCCATAACACCAAGTTTTCCTTCTTCATTTCTCCATAATTTTACACTTATTACAACCCATTCCATACCAGTTAACTTATTTAAAACCAATTTTGCAATTGCTCTAAATCTTGACTAAAAACCCTAACTTGAAAGATTTGAGAGTTTCATTCAAAATTGCTTAAAACATCAATCAACAATAAAATTCATAGTAAATGATACATTACCAATCAATTTTGGTGTCAAAACCGTTTCCTTGCAAGCTTTAGCTTTCAACTCCTTTCTTCTTCAATTCTTTTATCTCTTTCTCTCTCTAGCCAAAACTCTCTCTCTCTCCTCTTCTCAACCAATTTCTTAGTCTCTAAGATAGTTTCTCCTTAATTCCCTCTCATTTCCTATCTCCCTGACCAATTTCCCAAAGAAAAACTAAGAATAAGCAAAGAACAAAAATAAGAAGAAAAAATAAGCTATAGTTTCTCCTTTTAATTCTAGTTGCATGTCAGTTTATATAGGGAAAAGAAGAGATTTTTGTCTTATTTACAATTTTTCCATCACTAATGGTCCATATGTCATTTTTTGATATTTTCTCCTAGCCACCAGTAAATTTGTATGCCCTTCCTAAACTCCAATTGACCTGAAATTTTAATTCAAGATAGAACAACATAGTAGGAGGCTCTTTAAAAAATTTTAGTCTGATTCATTGACTGAATTAAAAGTTATGTTTGATACCGTATAACTGAATAATAAATAATCTTACACCAAAAAAATGAATTTGCTAGTTCAAACAATCCTTGAATTGTATCATTTGCATGCTGTTTATTTACTTGAATCGTCAATATTCTCAAACTAATTCACTAAAAACATTCATCCCTTTTCGATTAAAAACTCTGTGATTGTATGCGAGGCTTATACTACTAGTTAATGTTATTTCGATGTAAAATAACAATATATTTATTTAGAATTCCAAAATATTTTGACCCCATGTTTATAAAAATTTTTTCTTTAAAATAATTATTTTACTCAATCGAGAAGTTACACAATTATTAATAGTTAACATTTCACGTACCAATTTTATTACTTTATTTTATATGAGATTTAACTAATTTTACTAGGAATTTTCACCTCCAATACTAAAACTTTCCTTTTAAACTTATTATTTTCTAGTTAAGGATTTTTTTAGTTAACACTAATTTACCAATTTTTGGGCTGAGGTTTACATTGGATAAATTGATACACCTAAATCCAACTATTATGCCTAAATACACTAATCCCTAGTCAAACCTAGTCTATTCGCTACCAACAACAATAAAAAAAACATACACACATTTAATGAAGTCATGCTTTTAACCAAGTGTCCTTAAATATTGGTTTTGATATTGTCATTAATAGTATATAACCCATAAAATAAAAAACTAAGGCAACATTTAAATGGTCCATTATCACTCTTAGTCTTTGTCCCCAAGTAATCTAAAACTATAGGTAGCAAGCACATTGGCCATCTTAAATGCATGGACACATGGATTTAAGTATATATAAATAGTCATAAATCCCAAAGTAAGCAATCAACTTCTTCCAAAGAACAAATAACACAATATGTTAAGGCTATTTTCTTTCACCATTAGTGCTAACTTAAGCATGAAAATGTCCTCCTATAAATGAGATTATTTTATGGGTGTTGTAGTTCCTTAAACTCAATCTTCTATACCTTTCAATACATAACAGCCTTGAAAGAACCATAATAGATGTGAGGATTTCAACAACCTCATCAATACTATTTTATAGGTGTTCTAGTTACTTAAACTCAATCTTCTATACTTTTCAATCCATAATAGCCTTGAAAGAACCATAATATATGTGAGGATTTCAACAACCTTATCAATACTATAACTAATTATATATCACTTGCTTAAAAGTGCAAACCTTCGCAAGGACATGCATTATCTCTTTTTGTATGATCTTGTAGGATGAAACTAACTATCAATGCTAATTATGTATAAATCTTTTTAACATGGAGAATGTTTTTCATTATTCTTGGAATAATTATTTTCTATTGTATTTCTTAATTATTAAGATTGTTGGGTTTTGAGGAGTTTCAAAAGAGTCCAATGTATAGTTTAGTAAAACCAAGTATAACTTTTGATCTAACATTTAGATCATGCATAATTTTTTTTCATAATGTTCTAAAGGCCTTATTACCTATAAAGATAAGAAAACAACTTCTCTAAGTTTAGGAACATGCTTAAATTTAGCCCAAAAGTTACTGCTGGAAATTTTGTTTATTTTTCTTGTTATATTTGAATTATTTTCCTATTTATATTAGAACTTTCAATTTAATTATAATTTTTATAATTAAGATATTTTTCTTATATTTAAAAATCTTATAGGGTATTATATGTTTATACCTCTAAAAGGTGAACCAAACCCAAAGCTTATAAGGTAAAGGAGAAGCAACTTAATTTAGGCGCTAATTCTTTAAGTTAATAATAAAAAAAGAGTTGAAAAAAGTTTCCATTACTGAATCACACACATCTAGTGTTCTGGCTTGGTGTCTAATGTTCTTAATGGTAAATTTGTTGCTCCATCTATATATTTTGTTCTCAAAGAAATTGAAGAGCCACAATTATTACCAATCTTAGAGGAATAACCTGAAGTCACTAAACAAGATGAAAAGTTAGAGGACTTGAAGTAGGGGGGGAATTTGAAGGACAATCTAAAGTCTGTGAACATGTTAAGATCTAACTAATGAAAAGGCAAAACAAGTTGTTGAAATTACTTAAGACATTGAAGTTATTATCAAAGATAAATTAAGTATAGATATATCATTCAAACCAAATGTATTTATGTTAGATCAATCTTCTAAAATTACCAATTTAGTTAGTGGTCAAAACATTACTATTAGGGATAACCACACATGTCAACTAAAGTTTTCATTATCTCAAAAGATAGTTTCATATGATCTTGATTTTTTTAGGTCTTGAGAAGTTTTGCCAAGATTTAAAAATGCTACATGAACATATCTTTGCTAAAATTGGATTAAAGATATTTAGAGCAAGTTATCTCATGAATAAATTGGTGACAATGTTATATTAGAAGTATTTGTTTCTTTGAAGTGGTCGAGTGTAATTTTTGATAGTTAACTTGAGGTTGTTTTTCACAAGTAGAGGAGGCTAACATGAGGGCACCTTCTTTATTATTCATGGAATAATTATTTTATTGTATTAAAAAATCCTTAATTATTTTATTATTCATGTCGCCTCTTCTCTTGTTGATTTTGGTTCAGTGTAACCATCTTCAACTAACTCCCATAACTCTTGTG
This sequence comes from Populus simonii, assembly GCA_007827005.2. Lineage (NCBI taxonomy): Eukaryota > Viridiplantae > Streptophyta > Magnoliopsida > Malpighiales > Salicaceae > Populus > Populus simonii. The sequence goes on from CM017481.2 coordinate 4,376,867, forward strand.
ATCTTAGTAGTGCCTTGTATTGAATACACGACAAATCATAGTTTTGTTTTGTAAGATGAGGAATATGAAACTAAACACTGTTATTACTGGAAGCCATATCTACTCTCAAGCTATGATATCAAATTTGTTGGAAAAAATAGTAACATAATGATAGGGGGGGGGGAGGGCTACTCACACGATTTGGTGGGAATACAATACATTAAATAATAGTGGAACATATATATATATATATATATATATATATATATATATATATATATATATATATATGTCTTTTACAATCTTGAAAGTTCTTAATTAATATCATACTCTTCAATACTATCACTAGATTCATGATAATTTTGTTTTTCATGGTTATTCATTGTACTAACTTCAATATACTTAATCTTAGTAAACAAGTTTAATAATTAACATTCTCCCCTCTTAAGCTTGTTTCATCAATCTTCATAATTTCAAGCTTCTTCTGCAAATAACAAAAAGCATGAGTCTTCAATGACTTTGTAAAAATGTCAACAATTTGTTCATGATTTTGACATTAACTAACTCCACATCGCCTTCTTTTATGTGCTCTCTAATGAAGTGAAATCGAGTATCAATATGTTTTGAACGTTCATGATGAACTGGATTTTTTTGTTCATGAGTTTTGACATGAACTAACTCCATATCGCCTTCTTTTATATGCTCTCTAATGAAGTGAAATCGAGTATCAATATGTTTTGAATGTTCATGATGAATTGGATTCTTTGCAAGTGCTATAGCAGACTTGTTATCAATAAAGATTCGTGTAGCCTTGCTCTGTTTTTGCAAATCTTCCATCAAATTTCCTTAGCCATATTGCATGACACACACATGATGCAACAACAAATGTATTCTGCTTCACATGTGGATAATGCAACAATAGATTGTTTCTTTGATGTCCATGTGAAAGTTGTTTCTCCCATAAAGAATACAAATACAGTTGGGCTTTTTCTATCTTCCAAGTTTCTTGCCTAGTCACTGTCACTATAACCTGTAATTTCAAGATTCTGTGAAGATGAATAAAATGATTCATAGCTTGTAGTTCCTTTAACAAAATAAAGGATCCTCTTTGTTGTCTTCAAATGTGAACTTCTTGGCTTCTCTATATATCTGCTAATCAAGCTAACGCCAAACAAAATGTTTGGTCTGGTACATGTTAAATAACATAAGCAACCCACAATACTTTTTTAGTATATAGGATTAACTAAATCTCCTTCTCCTTCTTTAGTTAACTTGGTTCCATATTCAACTAGATTGTCTGCTGGACAACAATATTCCATAGCAAATTTCTTCAAAACTTTTGTTGCATACTTGACTTGTGAAATGAAGATTTCATCACTACACTACTTCACCTCTAATCCTAGAAAGTAGGCTATGAGACCTAAGTTTGTCTTTTCAAATTCCTTCACCATGGATTGCTTGAAGTCTTGAATCATAGTATGATTATCCCTTGTGAAAAGTATATCATCAACATATAAATAAATAAGCATTACTCTACCTTGTAAACTTTTCTTCACATATAATGAATGTTTATAAGGACATCTTGTGAATTCTTTTGTGAAAGATAACCATCAATTCTGGAGTTTCATGCTCTTGGTGCTTATTTAAGTCTATAAAGAGCTTTCTTTAATATACAAACCTTCTCTTCTTGTCCTTTTACCACAAAGCCAACTCGTTGTTCTACATAAACTCTCTCTTCAAGGTTGCCGTTCAAGAATGCTGACTTTACATCCATCTGAAATATCTTCCATCTTTTCTGATCTACTAGGGAAATCATCAGTCTTATTATTTTCATTCTTGCTACTAAAGCAAAAACATCTTCATAATCAACTTCATATTGTTGCTTATACCTCTTCACTATTAATCTGGCTTTATATTTTTCAATTTCTCCTTTTGCATTCCTCTTTGTCTTGAAGATCCATTTTACTCCTATTGCATTGTGTCCTTTGGGAAGTGTTGTCAATTTCCATGTATTATTTTTTTATAATGGAATTGATCTCCTTTTTCATTGCTTTTTTCCATTTATCTTCTTGATATGCTTCTTCAAATGTAATAGGATCATTTCCTGAAAACAAGCAAAGCATATTAATATCATCAAGATTGATTCTTTCTATTATATCATAAATCTCTTATATGCTTTTTTTCTTTCTTGTTGTTGAGCTTGAAGGACCAGCATGACTAATAGTTTAAGTTAATGGAGATGGAGCTAACATGATTTCTTCTTTATTTTTCTGAATTTGTTCTTCATCTATAATTAATTGATGTGGCTGATCTTCAGAATTCCAGTTTCATTCTTGCTCTTTATCAAACTTCACATCTCTTGACATGATCACCTTCTTTGTCATCGAATTTTACAAGTTGTAACCATATAAATTTTCTCCATATCGCAGCAGTATGCATTTCTGACTTTTATCTTCAAGTTTAGTTCTTTTTTCTTATTGAAATTTGGCATAAGCAACACTGCTAAAATTCTCAAATGATAAACTCTTGGTTTTTTCAGGCTCCATGCTTCTTCTAGCATGATCTTCTAAAGTTTTTTTATTGAAAATCTGTTCAACAAATACACAACACATATAACTGCATCTCCCCAAAACTTTGTTGGATAGTTTTTTTTCTTTTAGCATACATCTAACCATGTTCATTATAGTTCTATTTTTTCTCTTTTATACTCCGTTCTATTGTGAAGTTTGTGGCATTGTGAGCTGATGAACAATATCATTTTCTTTATAATAAACATTAAAATCATGAGAAATATACTCTCCTCCTTTATCTATTCTTAGAGAGTTTAGGTTGCACTCACTTTGTTTTTCTACTAAATTATTAAACTCCCTGAATTTGCTCAGCACTTCTTTATTTTCTTTTAATACATATATCCGTGTCTTACCACTGAAATCATTAGTAAAAGTGAGAAAATACTTGCATCCACCTATTGAAGTAGGCGAAATAGGGCCACACACATCTGAATACACCTAGTCGAAAGGCTAAGATGCTCTTGAACTCTTCTTTGGGAATGGTTTTCTGTGCTACTTTTCCATTATACACACTTCACACATTTTGCTTGTATGCTTTAACTTTGGTATTCCAAGAACCATTTTGTTTTTCTCCATCAACATCAGTGATCCAAAGTTTAAATGTCCATATCACAGATGCCATAAATTCATCATGTTAGAGATTTCTGCTTAAAACATTTTGACAGATATATACTCTGATCTAGAGGAAACATCTTGTTTCTAGTCATTTTAACTGAAGCAATTACAGCTCCAGACTCATAAAAAATCTTCAGATTCTTATCTTTCATCTGCACTTCAAAGCTTTTCTCCAGAAACTATCCCAAACTTAGAATGTTGTTCTTCATGCTGGAACATAAAAACTTTTAAAATGAACTTTTGCTCACCATTCTTAAGTCTAATAAGAATTATGTCTTTTCCTTCAACTAGTCTTTGAGAAAGATCTCCAAAGGCAATGTTATCTATATAATTTTCATCGATATCAATTAATGCTTCCTTCATACCACACATATGATTTGATGCTCCTGCATCTAGATACCAAGTGCTGGAGTTACTACCATTAAATTTTCCAAAGGTCAACAATAATGCATGTTCTTCAGAATCAGTTTCTTTTTCAGCAAAGTTGACATTTTTGTCTTTAAATTTGTATTGTGAACAATCTAAAGCAAAATGATCATACTCTTTACAATTATAACATTGTGTGTTTGCATTATTATTCCTCCAATTTGAATATCCTCCACGACCTCTTCCTCTGCTTCTGCCACGACCTCTGACATTAAAATTTTGATTTTGTGCACCATGAGATTCTTGATTTCTGAATGATATTCCTTATCTTCCTCTTCTGTGAAAGAACCTTCCTCTTTATAATGCTCCTCTACCAGATTCGCTAACATTCTTCACAGTTAACTTTGTTTGCAATATTTGTTCAATATATCTTCCTTCTTCTTTTTATCAATTGTTTGCTCATGATCTTGTAAGGAACCCATTAATTCTTCTATTGTTAGATCTTCCAAATCCCTTGATTCTTTAATTGCTACAACCACATGATCAAATTCAGAGACCTCAAAATTTTCTCCATCACATGAACATCATCAATATTTTCACCATATTTACTCTCATTTGGTGCACTAAGAGATTACTTTTGTGAAGTAATATGAATCTATCTCATTACTTTCTTTATTCAACTTCTCAAAGTCTTCTTTTAATGCTTGCAACCGTACCTTTTTTTGTGTTTTCAACTCCACTATTAGTCTTGTTAAGCATGTCCCATGCTTCTTTTGATGTCTTTGCTGGTGCCACCATCTCAAGAGTTGCTTCATCAAGTCCTTGATAAATCATGAATAAAGCCTTATTATCATTCTTCCTTGATTCTCTCAACATTTGTCTTTCTACATTACTTATTGTTGCCTCTTCTCTTGTTGATTCTGGTTCAGTGTAACCATCTTTAACTAACTCCCATAACTCTTGTGATTTTAGTAGTGCCTTGTATTGAATACATCACAAATCATAGTTTTGTTTTATAAGATGAGGAATATGAAACTATGCACTGTTATTACTGGAAGCCATATCTACTCTCAAGCTCTGATACAAAATTTGTTGGAAAAAACAGTAATAGAATGATAGAGGAGGAGGGGCTCCTCACATGATTTGGTGGAATACAATACACTAAATAATAGTACTCTCACACTTTTCATTATCAACCTTCATATAATATATATAGACATTATAAAATGTCTTTTACAATCTTGAAAGTTCTTAATTAATATCATACTCTTCACTACTATCACTAAATTCATGGTATTTTTGTTTTTCATAGTTATTCATTGTACTAACTTCAATACATTTAATCTTAGTAAACAAGTTTAATAATTAACACTTTTTGCTATTTGAATTAGGACTTTCAATTTAACTATGATTTTAATAATTAGATTTTTTTTTGTATTTAAACAAACTTATAGAATATTCTTCAAAAGTGAAAAGAATGAAATAAAGATCTTATACAACATATAAAAGTTTTTAGAGTTTTCTCTACCAATTAATTAATTAAGAAACCTAACATGTATGGCTTTTTAACTATGAAGCTTCCAAGAGGAAACACTATTGATCAAGGTTGTCAATTCCGTTTCGGTAGGTGTTTCGTTTTTTCAATTGGAACGGAATGTTTCAGTTTTGGAGTGTTTCGGCGTGCCGTTTCGGGGTTGTAATGTTCATACATACATATATATATATACATACATATATATACATACATATATATACATATGTATACATACATATATATACATACATATATATATATATATATATATATATATATTCAACAAACATAATTCAAATTCAAGATAAATTAATTATAAATTATGCAATACAAACACAATGCCAAACAAATATAATTTCAAAATTTAAAATATTTCTAAATAGTCAAGATTAAATAGATCTTTAACTTAAAGTAATTCAACTTAAACAAAATATCAAAATATTATGAAAGTAAAATCTTTTAACACAAATATTTTAAATATAAAATTAGGTCAATGTTATTAAGGCTAATAGAATCTAAAGCATCCCTTGTTTTGCTCAAATTCCTACAAAGTATAAACATGAAAAAAACAACATGGATATAAACCATATATATTAGTGATAAATCTAATTTTAAAAAATTAATATCATTGTTAATGAAAATAGTAATAATAATTTTCAATGTTATTATTAATATCATTGTTATAGAAAATAGTAATAAAAAAGAGCTTTTTATAATTGGGTGGTTTAATTAATTAAATTGAATAAGGTTCAATTTGATTCAATAACTTTTCAAGAGCGGAACGGAACATGTGGAATGGAACCGGAACGTTTCGGGCGGAATTTAGCCGAAAAATCCGGAACGGACCGAGATTTAAAATGAGATGAAATTTGTTCCATTTTGTTCCGTTTTTTGAATTGGTATGGAATGTTTCGGCCATTCTGGACGGAACGGAACGGAATTGACAACCTTGCTATTGATTGTGATTGTGTTTTTTTTTTATCCTTAAATTTTTTTCCCACTCCAATCATCAAACTTTTTTTTTAATGTCATACTTTTACTTTGCATTGAATATAAATTAGGCTAGATTATTTGTTTTAATTTGCTTTCTATGAGGTTTTTGAGGTGATAGAAAAACATTCTAACACTAATTTGATGCTCGAAAAATTACAAGATAAATTTTGGTTTTATTTATCATAAAAAAAATCAAGATATAAGAACCAAAATTGAAATTGAGAGAAAAATGAAAGCCTTTTTTCCCACTACTATTTATGGGGCAATTTTCAACGATTTTACCTCTATAATTTGGAAAATCTTATTTTTGATCCCTTTAGTTTGACCCTTTTATGTTTTGGTCCAAAACTTCATTTTATTCACATATCGATCCTTTAGTTTGAGAGAGGTGAGATAAAGTGATACGGATGAACCCACTATAACAAAGGATCCACTAGAGGTGCCAATTGGTCAAATCACAAGGTCAAAGCCTAAAAAGCTAAATGAAGCACTAAATTGGCTTATTTAAAGCAGTTGGGGCAAGGCTGATTTCTAGGGGACTTCAATATATATGAGGTAACCTATAATCAACCTAATCCATATGCAAGAAGGGCTCAACTCAACCCCAACTTGGGCTTAAAAGAACTAAAATTGACTTGTCAAAGAACAACTATCTTTATGGCGTCTTCCTTAAACTTCTCATTTGTAATTTGCTAATTGTTGGGTGGGGGTTTTAATTCCAATAATGTTGCTGGGTTAACTTTGAGCAAGTCTCCCAACTATCATGCGACTTCTGATTACATTCTTGAACTATCATTCTAAGCAACATAGTTATAAAGTAACCTATATAGTTTGAAATAGATAGACGATCAACATTACATCATGGGCCATGTAAAACCTGACAAAAAAATTATGTAAAAGGCTAGCCTAAGCTAAACAAGAATTAAGGAGAACAAACCGGCCTATTCTAGGTGGAAAATGAGGAAGGAAAACCAGCCTATCCTAGGTGGGAATTGTAGGGTAGTAACCAGCTCTAAGATAACCTAAAAGAGGGATAAGAACATGAATAATCAGCCCCCCTAACACCCTTATCACATTTATGAGTGATATAAATAAAAGAGGGAGAAAAAGAGATGACTCTTGTTTTCCCCAAAAATCGGTTGTAGCTCCAGCTGTAACAGTCTCTCTTCCCAAAAAAACTGCCAAACCCAATTGCATGTTGTCTTCCTTGAATGTTTGAGTGAAGGGAGAGTTAGAGAGAAGAGAGGCAAATGAAACCATGAAAAAAAAGGAGCCTAGAGGACCGGCTGCTGCAGTAGGAAAAAAAGAGAAGAAACCGAGAGGAAGAGAAGAATAATATCATTAAACCTTCCCTAGAGTTGTTAAAAATGTGAGGTAAGAGGAATATCACTTCCTTGACTAGTTACTACCTCATGATTTCAGGACAAGAAGAGGATGAAACCCCAAAGTAGAAGGCTTAGGGTTCTTGCACTTATGCTTTCGGGAATGATAAAATGTGAAGCTTTAAGTAGAATAATGAATAGAAGAATACAAGGACAAAATGTGAAGATCTAAGTAGAATAATGAAAAGAAGAACACAAGGACAAACTTTTACAAAAGAAATATGTGTGAATATAAGTGACTTTGAGGGTGTAAACCTAAGAGGGGGGCCAACCAAATTGAAAGAATGAATGGAATGTGGAATAAAATGATGAAATGCCTAAATTATGATCTTGTTGAAGTCCTAAAAACATGCTAAAACAGAATCTTTAGTGAAGTTAATGTCTTGACCTTGCACATGTTGTAATATCCCATATCGACGGGTGAGGGAGTGGTAACTGGCCTTATTAAGAGTGTTGGTTGCTGACTTGTCACACGCGTTTTAGGCGTCAGGCTCAGAAGTGGGCTCGCGTCACCAGGAACAAAATCGTGAGGGCGGTAAGGCCCAAAACGGACAATATATGGCAAGTTGGGTTGGGCTGTTACATTTGGTATCAGAGTCGACCTTGCTAGCTGTCCGATTGTGCCGACGGGGTCGTTGGGCTCCTTAAAAGGGATGGATTGTAATATCCCACATCGGTGGGTGAGGGAGTGGTAACTGGCCTTATTAAGAGTGCTGGTTGCTGACTTGTCATACATGTTTTGAGGCGTCAGGCTTAGAAGTGGGCTTGCGTCACCAGGAACAAAATCGTGAGGGCGGTAAGGCCCAAATCGGACAATATATGACAAGTTGGGCCGGGCTGTTACACATGTGATTAATGAACTTGTATGAAATGTGAGATGAAATAATAGAATGCATGGATTATGACCTTGTTGAACTCCTAGGAGCATACTTGTGCTGAAACTGAATTCATGTTGATGTTAATGCTTTGATTTTGCTATGTGATTGATGAATTTGCATGGTTATGAACCAAGTGAATGAAGGTATGGTTGTAACATATGGTTGTGAATATATTTATGATAAAGAATGATGAATTGCACATACACAAATTAGAGAGAAATGGATAGCAATGTCCGACCATAAAAAAAGTGAGAACCATGAAGGGATATATCATGATGAACACCTTAGGGGAAACAAGTCATAGGACGAAAATAAAACCCTTATATAGTATGAAATTGCTATTAAATTATGTTAATAAATTGTCGTGGTACCAATGAAAACATAATATGAATGTGTGTGGCAACTGTAGGTGTCGACCTTGAAGTGATGATTAAGGGATTCTTTGGAAGAATATACATGTTGAGATTTGGTTGTGCATTGTTGATGGTCTTGTGATAAAATTTAAATGTAATTGATTTCGGTATATGTTCAAACTCAGTTAGGGGTGAGTTATAAAGGGGGAAAACCTAGTGTGGACCTTATGCTTAGGCGAGGGAAAGAGTAAAAAACAAAAGTGACTCAATCATCACTGACAATTTCTAAATCTGTAGAGACATGGATTGCGTTGATGATTTCTGGGTTAGCAGCAACACAATTTTCATCAACGATTTCTGAATCAACAATAAGTTATGTGCACTGATGATTTGATGTGCCAGTAGTAGAACTGAATCGCATTAATGATTTCCAGGTAGGCAGCTATGCAGTTTTCATCAACAATTTTTGAGTCAATAGTAGATTATGTGCGTTGATGATTTCATGCGCCAGCAGTAGAACTGGATCGCATTGACGATTTCTGGATCAGTAACGACTCAATTTTTGTCAATAATTTTTTAGTCAACAATAAATTATGTGCACTGATGATTTCATGCGCTAATAAATAGAACTGGATCACGTTGATGATTTCTGGGTCGGCAACGACGCAATTTTCGTCAACGATTTTCAAGTCAACAGTGAGTGTGTGCGCTGATGAATCCAAGCATTAGCCAAGGAAGCAATTTCATTGATGATTTCTGAGTCGATGCGACTCAGTTTTCATTGATGATTTCTGAATTGATAGTGAATGTATTCGCTGACGATTCCAGACGTTAGCCATTAAAGTAGTTTTTGCTGACGATTTCTGTGTCATTAGTAAACCAGTTTTCGCTGATGATTTATGTGTCACCAGCGACCCAGTTTTCGTTGACAACTTTTTGTGACACCAGTGGCTTAGTTCGTTAATGAATTCCATATCAGAAATGATTTAATGCTTGTGATGATTTTTTCATCGGTCTGATCTAAGTCACTACGAAACTCAAGAATTAAACACTAGGATGCCCATGAGTGGTCACATTTAAAATAAAGAGAAGTCTTAATATGATGATGTTCATTGTATGATTGTATAATGTGTGGAACACTTGAATGTGAGCATGCGTATTCTTGGGATATGTATGATGATGGTTATATGGTTGCTTGATACAAGTATGTTGATTATGATCATTTAATATGTCATGTGGTACAACCGAGATCAGATCTTCGACCGGACGAGGGCACTCCACAGGAGGAACAGGTAGGTGGTTTCCACCCTTTCCTAGTATAATATAAATTTGCCGAATGAATTCATTACGAATGATTTAGTGTTGTCTTATAATGAATAATAAATCGCTTGGGGAACACTTGATTGAATATAATGATTAGCTTCAACTATTGGCATCCTAGATGGATGACCGGGTTGAGTATAATGATTAAGCTTTGGTTAATGACATCCTACATGGATGGGCGAGATGAATATGATGAGTAGCTTTAGCTAATGACATCCTAGATGGATGACTGATTTGATTATGTGATTAACTTCGGTTAATGGCATCCAAGATGGATGACCAAGTTTGGATATTGCATTAGCTACAACTAAAAGCATCCAAGGTGGATGATCGGGTTAAAGCAAAGTAATTAACCTTGACCGATGTTTTAACTTCGGCCCAAAACTCCTATGGAGAGGTTTGGGCGTATAAGTAAAGATAATACATTGAACGAAATAATAAGGATTGTAATATGCATATGAGAAGTAAAAGAAGGAATGTACTCACTAAGTTGATAACGAAAAGTAATGATAACATTCTTCTAGTTGTTTATTATCATGTTTACATTATTTATAATTCTTGTGTCCATTTTGCTTTTGTAACAGGAACATCACACGATCAATGTGTGTAAGAAATCCCGATCCACGGGTGCATATATTTTTTAAAAGAACTGTGTATTAGCATGTTTAGGTGTTATGTATTTTATAGGAACGAATGTCCTAGTTGTAGAATTGTCGTTCAACACTTTTGTATAATCTAGTAACTATAACAATATTCGAATAGGGATGCAAACTTATGCATATGTTATTATAATGTAATATGAACCTATGCATATGTAAATATGATGTTGTGCGGTATGTGTATTGAGTACTTTCTTTCTTATGATGTAATTTACGCAATCATATGAGTATTATGCCATGCTAATGGATGGAACCTATGTACTAACACTCGGAATGCTACTATGAGAAGCATCGAGAATATGACGGCTAACAAAAAAAAAATACCATTTATTTCGGCTTTGAGTTATTGGGATATTACAGGCTAGGTAAAACTTTTTATAATGTAAAAAAAATTATGCAAGCGATGATAACAATTTTAAAGGAGCAAGAAAAATCTAAGACCCGGGTTATTAATTTGAATGAGTTCAATAATCTCGGCAAATTTAAAAACGTTATTAAAAAGCGCAAATGACAATAAAAAAATGCTAATGACCAATAAAAAAATATGAATGCTTGTCAATATTATTAAAAGATACATTCTAAATATTCTGAAGAGATCTCAATGGTTTTATTTATAATAAAGAAAAAAATAAATGAAAATGGAATAACCTCATAAAGAAGAAAAAAAATCAGAAACTCAATTACCAATAAATCAAACATTGAAGGAAAAATTGGAAAAAAAATTCAATTTTAAAAAAGGATAAAAAAAAACATGACTCTAGCTAGCATGCCAAATTGGTAGCTCAGTCATGAGATCGAGATAACTTTATATAGAAGAAATTAAATAAAACAATGTAAGTTAAGTCTGAAGCAAACTCAATGATGAAAGGTGAAACTGAAAAATAATTAATTAAAAAAGTAAAAAAACCCCCAAGTCAACTCCGATTAACTCGACTAACCCATGACCTGAGATATGAGATCGGGATAACCCTAAAAAAAAGAAAGAAAAAATCACGTGGCTTAGAGCCCAATAACTTAATGTTGAATGATGAAAATAAAATAAAAATCAATTTTTAAAAAAGAACCTGTAAAAGAGACTGAAGTTAAATCGGACTAATATTTGAAACCAATGACCTGAGTCATGAGATCAGATTATTCAATAGAAGGCAAACATGAAAAAATAACAAAGAAAAATTCCTAATCATTAAAAATTAAAAAAAAAACTAAAAATAGCAATCAAAATAGTGTGGACCAAATCTAATACAAAAACTAAATAAAAGAAAATAATGATGGACTAAATTGAAAAATAAAATAAATTAAGAAAATATATAAAAAATAGCAATCAAAAGAATGAGAAACAAAATTGAATATAAAAATTAAATGAAATAGAATGTTGAGGGATGAAATTGAAAAACAAATAATCAAGAAAATGAAAAAAAAAAAAGCAATCAAAACAATGAGGATATAATTAGATAAAAAAAAATTAAGTGAAATAAAATGCTTAGTGAAAAAAATGAAAAAAGAAGAACAAAACCCTTCAAAAAGTATTAAAAGCAGCACAAATAATAATCAAAATTCAAAAAATGAGGACCAAAATTGATTAAAATACAAACTAGACGAAACAATTGGTTTTTTGGAAGGACTGGCGTGAAAATTAAGGCAAAATAAGAGAAAAGAGAGAGTAAAAGAAAAGAAAAAATCAATTATAGCCCAACTATTGTTCTGTCATCCACACACCCAAACCAATGAGAAGAGGATGGCACAACATTTCAAATGTCACCATGGAAGGCGGAGTTTGATCGTCGGGAGGTGATGCACTCGCCGCTCAAAAAGTATGGGTGCTTCCCTCTCGTTGGTGAGTGCGTGTCACAAGCCAATAACTTTTTATTTTTAAATTATATTTATGTTTTTTAAAAGTCTAAACTGCCCCTTGTTAACATTCATAATAACGAAAAAACCATGATAAAATGTCCATGAACATCAATTTTATTTTTTTGCTTTAAAGGGAAATATAGTCATTTTATTGTGTATTTAAAACATTAAAAGATCAAAAAGCTCCTGAACTTTAATTTTATTTATTTTTGCTTTTAAGGCATTTCATTGTTCATCAAAGTATAAAAAAATTGATTTATCTTCGATCATTAATATATATTAATGACAAATAAATCTCATGAAAAAGATTATTTTGATCGTAATGTGTAAGTGAAACCCGATCCCTTTTAAAGAGGTTTTTTTTTTAAAAAATTAACATAAATGCTAAGGTTAAATCCCGTTCAAATCATGACATATAACCTCCCATACCAAATGCAATGTTGTACCCTCTACGAATACTGCTTCAAGCTACTCATAAAGCTCCTTAAAATAGAAAGAAATTAGGCTTGTTTTTCTCGTACACAAATTGAAAAGTCTTATTAAAAAAAGGCTCCTAAAGAGTCTGTTGACCAAAACTAATAGTGGAGGTTATTGCATGAATCGGCAGCTAAGGGATGTAAATGCAAGTTTCATCATAGAAAGGGACCTCAATGAAGTTATTTTTCATTTTCCTTTTTTTAAAATTTTATTATCATACCTAACGAATTAATTAAAGCGCGACAGAGTGCTTTCTTTGACCAGCAACGAAGGTGCCTCTACTTGCCTCTTCGGTGCTGGGCAAGCGGGCATTAATTTGCCCCCTTGCCGGCTGCGAGTCACACAATCCAGTTTCGAAGTCATCTCTTTTATCCTTGTCGGCTTCAATATATTAGAATTTGAATATGCAACGCCATAAACTGGACAGGAATAATTGATATTAAATCAAGTAAATGAAAGCATACAAGTCAAATTTTGAAACTCAATACCAAACGAGCCTTAAGGAGTACAACTCCACAACAAACCTAAAACCAAAAGCCTTTTAAGTATATTTAGTACCTGTACTTTGCTGATTATATATATATATATATATAAAAAAACTAAGGGTGAAGGAAAAATTGCTACGTTATAATAGTTATTTGATGATATTGTCCCTCTTAAAAAAAAAAAATCTTTTAATTTGATATTGAGAGGAAGGTGGTCTTTTCATCATTACATGATTCCTTTTTACAAATTTTATAGGATTAGATTGATCATTTTGCTTCTTTTTTTTTGCATAGTAAAAGTAAAAATCTAACTCGGGAAGAAAAAAAAATATCTATTATTTAAGGGTGTTTTGGTTTTTTTAATTTTTTCAAAATAATATAATTACTTTGATACTCTTAAAAATAAAATCAACTTAACTCTCTAGCAAATGTTTTTTTTATCATTTATATTAGTTTTATTGTAGATCTAAAGGTTGTTTAGGGGCTCTTTTGTAATTGACATATATTAAATATAATTATAAAAACAAAAAAAATTGATGGCACGTGTTATGCATCCGCTAGCATGTGGATTGTCCCCGCGCCATTCTTGGAGGCATGTAGGGCTACTTGACAACCAATCATAGTCTTCTAGGGTAGTGTTTGAAAGGTCTTAATACCCCTGACCTAATGTAGTGGTGCGTGCTCCAAGATTCACGGCAGTTTGGTGTTAGTTGCCATTTCTTATTTCCCTTTTTTTTTTTTTAAATCTTTATCTAGATTTTTGTGCCAACTCTTTAAAAATTCAAGAATAACCCTTTAATTCGTTTATTCTTTAGATTTGGTCCTGTTTTCATTTTATTATGATTTTTTTTTATCTTGAATAATTTATAAAATTGATATGCCTTTTCAATTATATGCCTCTTATATTTTTTTTATCTTTCAAATTTGCTCATCTTTTTTTATTGTTATTTTTTTTTGTTTAAAATCATTTTTTTAAATTGATTTTGTTTGATGATTTCACCATCGTTTGGTTTTTCTCTTATCAAATTTAATTTTTATTCTTTTGGTTGCTATTTTTTTTTTTTGCTCTGAGAAGTTTTTAAAATTTATATTTTTAAACTAGTTCATAATAAACTTGTTACATTCCGATCTCTAGATCCATGACCGACACACATATAAAGTCTCCCTCCAGGTTCCTTACCTATATGAACTCAAACATACATACAAACTTTTTCTTCCTATTAACTCAATTAGAGTTAAACTCAGCAAGGATAACATAAAACTAAAGTCCATAACATAAATCAACATCTTAATACAAAAGTTAATATAAATTCTGTAATTGTAGAGCTCTAACTAAACATAACAGAATAATGTTAATTACAACAAAAGAGCAGATTCTGAAAATCCATAAAAGCGACCTATCAATGAAGTTATAAGCCTGAAAATGATAAGTAACAAGAGGATGAGTTCAACAACTCAGTGAATAGATAACGTTCAATATACGTATATGAAATAATACATCAATAAGGAATATATATAAATTTGGCTTATGCTCTTACAATAGAGTTTAAGAAACAGATCATAACAATAAATATCATAAGATAAGGCTCGTCAGAAAATCAAAATGCAATGAGCATAATGCTTCAGACTGTGGGATGATTAGTCGTCATAGGTTGATAACTCCCCCGACCAACAAGTGTTCAAAATTACAATGTGTATAAAGAAACACTATCTTGTTAGCATGAGTGTTCTAACTAGCATACCATAAGATCATAATAAAAAAAAACAAAATTATTTCTTAAAGGCTAAAATATACAATCAATCAAATGAGGAGCTATCAATTTAGAAGTACAAAATGACTCATATCAAGAAATTAGTTTTAATAAATGATCATCCTTTACCATATACAAAAGATAATAAACAATATATAACTTACTAAGAAGCATGATTAGTTTCATATTAAGAATTCAAATATTTATACCAATCCTCTAGCATATAGAATATTATCCACTCACCTAACTCAAAAGTAGTTAGGACTCAAAAGTAGATATCGACAGAAGTCCTACTAATGTTCAGCAGGTTGAGTATCAGGAGTATCTAAATATGAAAGAAGACGTACTAAAAAATGACTCGAAACATAAAAAATAAGAGATTACATCTATAAAATTTTAGACTAAAGCATAAATATAAAAGTAAGACGAATCTACCCGATTGATCCTAAATATTTCCTGAACTTTTCAAACAAAAAAAAAACTGATCAACCTTCACTGTTTGGTCAATCGGTCGACCGAAATCTACCAACTGGTTAATAGAAACTAGTTAGGCAAACCGGTCGACCAAAGTCAAACAAGCCAACTAGTCGACTAGTCCCTTAACAACATCAAAATCGAAGCTACTTACCACAATTATACATTAAAACATAAATCTTACCTTAAACACTTTGTTTCTCCAATCCTTTTCCCTTTCTTTTATCTCTTCTTCTTCTTCTTTTTTTGGTTCTCTCTCTCTCTCTCTAAAATCTGATAACTCTTTTTTTGTCCTCTTCCTATTTATATTTATCAAGTTTTGTGAGATTACCAGAAAATCCCTCATTCTTTTATACCTCAAAACCTACTCCTCTAGGGGCATTGTTGCCCTTTCCTATTAAAACCTTTCTTTTTATTTCAAAATATTATAAAGCTACTTGATTGAATTTGAATCCAGGATTTTACGAGTTGTGAGTTCTTAAGATTTGACCAGGTTTAAGGTGTTTGCCTGGTTTATTTTTTAAATTATTTTTATTTATTCATTTTCTCTAGGATTTTTTCACTAATTTTAAAAATAACCTTGGTTTTCTTGGGTTTTTTTAAATTGTTGTTATTTGTTAGATTTACTTTGGATAATCAATATTAAATTGGTTAAGAATTGAGCTTCTTAATTCAGCCCGAGTCTAAGATTTAAAATAGTTTGCAAGTTTGAGACCTTTACCCAAGTTTAGAAGGGTTACCTGAGTTTTCTTGATTTTTTTTCCCTTTGATGTTTTTAAAAGTTTTATCATTCAACATTTATATCATTAGTGATTAGGCTTTTTTTTTTATTTGCCTTCTATATGATTTTTTTAACCATGTATTTTTTATCGTTTCTTTTTCTTGGTTTGTCCATATATCAACCTTTTTTCCATGGCTGCGTCTCTACCCCGAGCCACATTTTATTTTAAAAAAACTCTTGCATCATAAAATTACAAATATTTTTCAATTCCACCCACTTCTATTTTTTTTATCTTTCAGATTTGATTATTATTTTTTTTATTTCTATTTTTTATGGGATTGATTTTTAGATTTTTTTTCTTACATTTTCATCCTCCATGAGTTTTTGTTTCTATCAAATTTGATTCTTATTCTTTTAATTGCTATTTTTTGCAAGTTTTTAAAATCGCTATTTATTTTCACGATTTTTTCATTTAAAATTAAATTAGTTGGAAATTAAACTTCTTGATTCAACTTGGGTCCATGATTTCATATGATGTGAGTTTTAGAGATTCAACCAAGTTTAAGAAGTTTGCTTAGTTTTTTTTCTCTTTTTTTTTGCTGATGTTTTTTTTTAACCCTTGTTTTTACAGTTTTTTTTTTGTTTGACTTCTATAGGGTTATTCTCGGATTCATGATTAAAGTCACTGGTTTCATAGGATAACGCAAGTTGATTTTACTCTTTTTTTGTTATTTTTAAATTTATTTATTTTAATTTCATCATTGATATATTGAAAATTCATCTTCATGCTTCCCATGACCAATCGAAACCTGATCCATTGAGTTCTCAACCTGACATAACAGATGTCTATAAATTTGTCTGTTATCCGCCTAGTTTTGTCATGACCAATCGAAACCACAAGCTTTCTTTTAACAGTGGCCTCTGTTCCGCAATAGACAGACATGAAGTAGATATCAAAAATGGGAAACTATCCCTTCCTTCAATATTTCAGAGCCTCACCACCTTAAATATCTCTGGAGGACGTAGTGTTTACAACTATGGAATTTGCGAGCCAGAAACTAGCGGAAACTCTATTTTTAAAGGATCTGCAGCAGTATAACTTCCATACAGTCATCAGATACTTAAGTCAACTGCATCACTATTGTCACTCAACACAAATTTTGCCAGAAACTCTATTTTTGAAGGATCAAACCTAAAAGTTTTAAGCTTGCTGGTCGAAAATTAGTAGTTGGCGCAAAATAACTGCATCCAACAGGAACATGGCCTGTGACAAAACCTGGCCTGAAAGCTTGATTTAGCAAGTGAAAAATAGCAGTGCATTGAAAGAAGCCTGCTGATAGGTAGAATTCATAGAGAATTCCTCACCAAGCTCAAATAACTAGAAAGAACATTCCCTGAACACCTGACAAGAACCAGTTCAAACTTATAAACTATTCCTTCAGCATTAAAAAAAACATTAGTTTCCAGTCTGAGCAGAGATGATAATTATCGGATGCCAAGATTGCAGAGTTCAGGATTCACTAACGTCAAGGAAACAGTTAATAATATCTACTTCTTATAAAGGAGTCTGTGCTTGGATTAAAATTTTATTTTAGTATGAGCACCAAGTAATGAAAATCTAATGAAATGAACATTCTTACACATTTCGCTGAATGGTATAATTGGATAAAGAAAACAATATCAAAGCCTTTGCCTTTTACCAAACTCAGAATAAATGTACTATCACAAATTCCAATCATTGGAAAATAAATTAAATAACAACTTTATGACGAACTATCATGTGTAATCGAACATCCAAACAATACCGTCACACTCAGAAAGAAAGAAAGAAAACAAATGTAACATTTGTACTTGTTATGCTCAAATGACAAAGCATTAACACCGACAACGTTAAAAATCTATATATGGTATCAACAACCTGTCCATTCAAGATTTCACTAGAAGTGCACCAGGGCTTCTAGCCCAGCGGCAGAGGCAAGGTTTTCCTTGCCTCTGTCACCTGGGTTCGAGCCCTAGCGTGCATGCCTGTCATCCCCGCGGTGTCTTACCTGTCTACTAGGCTTGCAGGGTGTTCAGTGGGTCCGGGGATTAGTTGTGGTGCGCGTAAGCTGGCCCGGACACCACGGGTTACCAAAAAAAAAAAAAAAAAAAGATTTCACTAGAAGTAGATATCCTCTATATTTACCTTATAGCATCCTCAACACAATGACCAAGTCCCTCTTCAAGAGTTGATGTTGAAGGAGACCTTTGATAGCAACTGTGGAACTCCTCATATTACTGGTCTACAAAATATTATAATTAGTATTTGTTAGAAAATGGAAGACCAACTCTAGGAAATTTTAACAAAGAAATGTTCATGGCGATTGAATCAGTTAGGAGCAGTCAGATAATAATCGGAGAAACAAGATAGATAATGATGCAGTATGAAGATCAAACTACAATAAGAAAGACTGAAGGGAAAGACAGCAGCCTATCAATATCCCAAAGCTTCCGGCCCCCTCCTGAGAAAAGGACTACTTGAATGCAATGACAACACAATAAAGCCAGATAAAATCTAGCCAAATAAATCTTCCATAAAATAGAATGTTGTGCACTGACTTGAACTCTAAGGACATCCAAATACCATTGATGTTTGCGGATCCTTTTAAAGAGTTGTACCTTGTGATTTTCGTGAACTTGGCATAAAGGAACTGCAAGCAGTTTAAGGTTCTTCGGTACAATGAACTTTCGGCTCTCTGGTAATCTCACAAGGTAGAGTTTCATGCATTCCTGAATAATGAAACAAGTATTAAGAATTAAGAAACCAAAACTTCCAGGAGCAGTATCAGTGAACTGACCTTCGGTACTTTAACATTATGGGGCAAGTATGGAAACAACATGGTTTCAAAGTCAGACCTCCACCACATTCCAAGGCAATCTCCCACCTAAACATTGAGAATCTGCAACCTCTCAGCACATGCAACAATAATACCACAACTAAACACCATTCTGATTACCTCCAGTGATCTGTTCCATCTCCATTCACAGAAAGCATTCTTGATAGCTTACGTTTCAATCCATCAATATTATCTAAAAAATCCAAAAATATATATACTTCAATCAGCCCATGGGAGAATATCCTTTCTAATTTCAGGTTGATAGAGTTGCTTAATTACAGTTAATGATTTACCTGATTTGATGCGAACCTCATGGTTACTTGGTCATGCAAGCCACAAACAAGATTGAGATCTAATCCTGAAAACCCGAAAAAGGTCTGATAGGAGGGTGACATAATAAAAACTTGTCCCAAGACAGTAACATTATTGGAATGAAGTCGAATGACGCCATGAAACTAGTTAATCTTTGATAAGTCAGATTCAGATTGTTGAAGAACTGAAGAATGCAACAATCACTTCCACAAAATTTAGAAAAAAAAAATGTTATGAATTCTTATTGATCAAAATGTCCCATCTTTAGGATTTACAAGGGTTTAAATACCTATGAAAATATAACCCTAATGAATCTACCCTAGTTGATTGATTTGGTCCACTTATAAAATTGACTCAAAAACCCTAAACTGAAAAGCACATAACTTGATTCAAACAAGCCTTGGATCCTAATTAAAAACAAAGTATTAATTAAACCCAAACAAGTCTTGAATTGTAGTTAACAAAAAAAATAAAACTTATAATATTAAGTCTTTGTTCTGCCGTGAGAAGAAGAGAAAAAAAAAGAAAATATTACAGAACTAATTCAAGACTTATTTATAACCTTCCATACAACCCATAAATCTTAAAAACTAAAGAAAAGATAGCCGCCCATGTTATTTCCAAGTTGTAGTAGGATTTTGATCTCAGACTTATGTTTTTTACTTCTTTTGAAAGGACATTTAATTGTTGGTATTAATTCATTTCTTTTGCTGCCTTTTAGGATCCTTCTAATACTAGGAAACACAATTAAAATTGTTGAAATAATCTCCTTGCATAATTAGAAAGCCTTGCCGTCACTTTGTTTTCTAACTCAGCTTGAATTTTTTTATTATTTTTATTATGTTTTCTCCTCATCTCATGACCCAAATAAGATGGGATTGGGCATCTTTGGCGCATGGATAAAATGTAGTAAAACTTTTTTTTGATGCTCAAATAAATCCTTCAAATATTACTTAGTTGAAACCCTCAAAACAAATACATTCATTACTTCTTTCAAGATCAAGTTAACATATAATAGGTAACTGCTCCTTGTTAGTGTTTATGGGCTGATCTATGATGCACCTTGTCTTAATCGACAACCAGTAGCTTCAAGATAACATTTCTTAATTGCAATAGCAATAGATGGGGGGAGTTTGAACAACTCAACTTGATTTGACAACATTAAAACCTTTCAGTTTAATGTATGACGACAAATGCTAAGATTTCTTAATAGTAAAGTTGAAACATTAAAACCTTTCATTTTGACATAATCGAATGCTAAAGTTTCTATGGTTTCTTAAATGCTAGATGGAGATGTTCGAACAACTCAAAAAAATTATCTTTAATATATTATCGCGTCCTAATGTTTCTTATTTCTGATTCGATCACCTGCACCGAGTAAAGAAAACGTCTAATATGGTACGCCAGCCAAGCCAACGCAGAAATTCTGATCACAATCCCTTAGAATGGCCTCATTACAATCAGCACAATCACCTTTCAATCCCACATCTATCTGCGTCACTTCTTTTTTTCTTGTTTTATGAATGTTAATTCAAAATTATTTCTTTCATAATACAAGATTTCGTTTTCTTTTCTTATACAATTACTGCAACAATTGACGTACATATCACTCATTTTTATGCTGACCATGTTTTAGGGAACTCCTCTATGCTCATATCTAGCTCGTCAATGTTGGATTTTGACAGAATAAAATGCAGAGACTAGTAATTAATACGTTTATTCTGAAACTTCCTCACATTTTATTGATCATTAGAGGTCTTATTTAAGCAACTTGAAAAAACCGAAATGCAAGTAACAAGCAGCTAAATTTGCTGTTGTTACATAACAGGAAAAAAAATCATAACAAAATAAAAAAGATTTATGTCAATCCTAATCAAATGTTTTATTAAATCTAAAATTCTTATCAGCTCCACGTAAGCAGGCTTCATATCATCAGCTTCTGAGACATTAATTCAGCTAAACTACTGAAATCTTAAACATAACAACTATGTGGACCCCATTAACCGAAGCAAATTCTTTGCAGAGATTGCTCGAAGAGGATAAGCTTGTTCTTGATGGATTTACTAGAGATTGTTTTGCAGAGACACCTCTGCACATATCTGCCATGCTTGGACACTTGGAATTTAAAAGAAATATTTCAAGTCAAACACCTGTGTTCGCTAAAGAACTAGATTTCCGCAGAATATCTCCGCTTCTCTTGGCAACAGCAAATGGGCACCTTGAAGTAGTAAAAGCACTGTTACTGGTCAACCCTGACATGTGCTATGCTCAAGATCGAGATGGCCAGAGCCCACTTCATATTGCAGTGATCAAAGGCCGAGTTGATGTCTTGAAAGAATTGGTTCAAACTAAACCTGAGGCCGTTCTTCTCCGGACTGAACGAGGTGAGACCATCCTGCATCTCTGTGTTAAACACTACCAGATAGATGCTTTGAAATTTTTGGGAGAGACAATCAAAGAAAGTGGATTTATCAATTCTAAGGATGAAGATGGCTCAACTGTCCTGCACCTAGCAGTCCTTTCTTTTTCCTCTCTGCTTCACTTTTTAATATTATAATTACAAATCTAATAGTAAATTATTTCTCTCTTTAATTTGTTTTTTTTTTCAATCAATTACCTTTACTTGCCAATCCCATAATTTCTCTTTTTGTACAAATCCTCCATTCAATACACTATAAACCGTTTACAATCACAGCCCGTTTGACCATTCTTTGCCATTCTCACATTCCACACATCTAAACATCACTTTCTTTTCCAAAAAAAATAAAAATAAATCCCAAATTCCTGTCACCTCCCAGAAAAAATAAAAACTTTACGAGAAAATGAAGTTGAGATGATCCTTTTCAATGGAGTGCCTATATGGATTTCATCAAAATAAGGGAGCTATTGAAATGTAAAGAAGCTGTGCCTGGATATTCTTTCAGATAGCATAAACAATAGAGTCAGAAATGTGTTTTGTTAAAGAAAAAGGGACAGAGACATAAAAATAAATATATTCCTGAAATAATTTTGGAGTGAATTTCTATACTTTCAAAATAAAAGTTATAAAAAGAACATGTCTTTAGAGACAATATTTATTATTTTTTATTCATAAAATAAAAAAGTAAGAATAAAAGTGGTTATTATCATAGTTTTAAAATTAAATTCGAGGGTCGACTCGGGGCAAGGCCTGGGTAACGGGTAGGGTTGACCATTGACCCTGGTCAATGTAAGGATAAAAGTGGTTATTATCATAATTTTAAAATCCAACTCGGAGTTGACTTGGGGTAAGGCTCGAGTCAAGTATTAGGAGGGTCAACTTGGGTTGACCTGAGTCAACATAAAATGAAAGTGGTTATTATCATAGTTTTAAAACTTGATTCGGGAATAACTCGGGGTAAGGGCCAAATCATGGATCAAGAGAGTCAACCGAGTCAATGTAAGGATAAAAGTTTTTACTATCGATCCTAGTTTTAAAACTTGACTTGAGAGTCAACCGGGGTAAGGCTCGGGTCACAAGTTGAGAGGGTCAACACAGGTTGATTTGAGTCAACATATGGATAAAAATAGTTATTATCATAGTTTTAAAACTTGATTCAAGAGTCGACCAAAGCAAGGGTTAACATGGGTCGGGAGGGTCAACTCAATTGACTTAGTTTTTTTTTAAATGATCAAAGTAACCTTGTTTTGACCAATTTTTTTATAATAGTCAACAAGTTTTTTACCTGAGTTTTATCTCAGGTTAACCTGGGTTTTTGACCGGATTAGGTCGAGTCAATCCTTCCTCTATTTTTTTTTTCAATTTCATCATTCAACATTAAATTGGTTGGGAATTAAGCTTCTTGATTCAGCAGGGTTCTAGAATTTCACAGGTTGTGACTATGGAAGATTAACCTAAATTTAAGAGGTTTGCCCAGATTTGCTTGTTTTTTTTTCTTTTTTTAAGCTCAAATGTAAACCCCAATTGAAATTTAGGCAAAAAAACAATCTAAGTGCTTATAGAATGGATTTAATGGAGGTACCAAATAAGCATTAGAACAAAAAAAAAAAAAGAGAAATCTTGGAAATGGAAATTAACCCGATTGATTAAGGGAAACGGTCACGGAAGAACACAAGAGGGCATTAAGATTTAAAACAAAACTAGCCAAACAAGACCTAGGATAATTAAAGGGGGGGTATAAATAGATTAGGAGATAAGAAAAATGACTTTTCCTCTCCCTTTTACCTTCACTTCCAGCCAACTTTAACAGGAGAAAAAAAAAACCCTCCCTTACCAAAATTCTCAAGCAAATTCCTTTGCCTATCACCATTACAAGATAATAGCATAAGGGAAGAGTGATTGTGAGTAAGAAAAAAACATAAACTTGAAGGATTTGGTGGAGATTGGGGTCGACCATCCAGCAGCAAGCAAGGGAAGGTAAAGCAAAGAGAGGGGAAAAGAAATCACCAAAAAACTTCTTCTAACCTTTGGTAGATTCTAGTGGTAAGAACGAACCCTCACTTTTTCATTGTTAAATTGTTTTTATTAGGGTTCAAAGAAGGAAAATCCTAAATGATAGGAATTAGGGTTCTTATACATACATTAATCTCTAGCAACCAAGAAATGTAATTAGAAGTTTTAAGTAAGGAAAGAGTAATTTCAGATTGTATAGAAAGAAAAAATGAATGAGTATGCCAAGGAAGAATTCCTAAACTAGGTCCAGCCAAGAGAGGGGCAAAGAAGAATAGAGGATTATGGTAAATTTAATCAATTAGTGGCCTTGAATTAATGTTCTAAGATAAATACATGGGCTAAAACTAAAAGAAAAATCTATGATGTTAACATTGTTCACAAGTGCTCAAGTACATAAATCAAATTAAATGTTAGCTTGTGGAATGAATGTGTGGTGATTCATGTTGACATACAATCTATGCAAGTAAATGTGAAGAATTGCATGAATGAAAGTGGAAGGAATCAAAACCATATGTTTTGGCCTAGGGGAGAAAACTTAGGGGAGTCTTTCAATCTTGTTTTATGCTACTATGTCAATGCTTTATACTCCATGATGTGAATTGATGAATAATGTGGTAAGTATAACTATTTTTGAATACCTCTTTGCAACTTCTTAAACTACATTGAGTACTTATGTTGATTCTTGAGATTGTGTGAAATACTACTAGCATGGAAGTCAAAGATGGAATTGATGTTTTGATGAAGAATATAATTGAATTGCTAGACCCTGTTAGATTTTGTATGTAATGGAGTCATAAGACATTAAAAGTTCTTGAGAGGTGATAAATTGGTGGTTAAATATACGAATTCAGAACAGGGCAGTTCGTTAGTCAGGACTCCCACTAATATTAGACATTGAAGATGAAGAAAATTGCTGCACATAAGAAAATTGCTGCACATTTTCATATAAAAGTTATAGATAAATGAATTAGCTAATGTTTGGAATAGGTCTTGTCTTAATTGGAGTTATAGAACTCCAAATATAGGTAAAACATCGTTGAAAGGTCAAACTGCTCATAACAGGGCAGTTTCATTGGTCAAAACTCCCACTAATATTAGACATTGAAGATGAAGGAAATTGTTGCATAGTTTCATATAAAAGTTATAGATAAGTGAATTATCTAATGTTCGACACTAGTCTTGTCGCAATTGGAGTTATAGAACTCTAGAAATAGGTAAAACATTGTTGAAAGGTCAAATCGCTTATAATAGGGCAATTTCGTTGGTCAGAACTCCCACTAATATTAAACATCGAAGATGAAGGAATTTGCCACACATTTTCAAATAAAGGTTGTAGATAAATGAATTGAGTAACTTTTAGCACTAGTCTTACCCCCATTAGAGTTATAGAACTCCAAAGATGGGCAAAATACCGAGAGGAGGTCAGGCTGGAACTTACTAGACAGATTTATTGTCTAACTTCTAGTTCGGGTTTAGATTTAGTATTGACATGTTATGATGCATGATCCTTCATAAGATTTTGAATATATGTGTTACCTTTCAATTGACATAAAGTTTGCTTTATTTGGAGTTATGAGACTCCGGTTCTGAGTCGTATGACACTGAATTTTGTTGATGCAAAATTGAGTCATAGGACATTGATTTTCATTGATAGAAACTGAGTCGTGTGGACACCTGCATGTTGATGTACCCAACCTTAAAAATATACTTAATATGTATTTGTATGTTATGATGAGAAAATGAACATGCATGGAAAGTACCATATGTATAATGAATGAATATGGAGTTGCTATAACATTTGGCTTGAAGGAAACATGACCAAAGATTTCCTTGTGATTCAGGAGAAGCGACCAGGATTGGATCTTCTGTTGGAGGAGGTCGCGAGACAGGTGGAGCAGGTGCGTAGTTTTCCTTCCTTTTACACTTATGCAATTTAATTCTTAATAGGAATGCAATTACAAATATATTATGCTCATTGTAAGTAAGGACTGGCATATTTATGAGATTAGCTTTGGCTAATGGCATTCGTGGTAGGATTTGCCAGGAAGGTAATTATGAGATTAGCTTTGGCTAATGGCATCCGTGATAGGATGGTCGGGGAATGAATTATGAAATTAGCCTCGGCTAATGGCGTCCGTGATAAGATTTGTCGGGAAAGTAAATATGAGATTAGCTTCGGCTAATGGCATCCGTGGAGGATTTGCCAGGAAATGAATTATAAGATTAGCCTTGACTAATGGTATCTGCATTGGGACTGCCAGGAATGATTAATAAGATTAGCTTCGGCTAATGACAATTGTATTGGGATTGCCGAGAAGTGATCAATAAGAGTAGTTATGGCTAACGGTGTCCACATTGGGACGCTTGGGAAGGATCAATAAGAATCAATTCGTAAAGGGTATCCGTGTTTGGATGACCTGGGAAAATTTAATAAGTACAATTGCCCAAAGATGTCCAGGTTAGACTATGCAATGTTAAAGACTTAGTTAACCCAATTAAACAAAGTTACTAGCTTCATGTAAGAAAATAAGAGTATTCAATTAAGAATATACAAATGATGTCTAATTGAGTTTTAAATGATTCTCAATAAATTTATAGGTTGATTATTATAATTCCTAGGAAACTAATAGAAAACTTATGCTTTATTTATTCATTATATGATCATTTTTATTTCTATTGTCAATATAATTGTATGCTTATTAAGTCATTTTTGTAATAGGTCCATCTAATACCTAGGGAGCTCATTAGTTTTTAGAACTCTGCTTTGCTAAGCTTATGTAAAAATTTAGCTCAAGCATAATAGTATTAGCTAGATTATGCAGTATGCTTTTGTGTAAACTTTGATGTATATAAAAATCTTAGCTCAGCATGTAATATGTTAGTTATGTAAAATCTAATATAATATATGAATCAAAACTCCTTAGTTATTCTGTAATTAATCCTTTTGAAACTTTTTAGAATACTTATGTTATATTATAAATTTTCTCGTTACATTTTAGTATCCCTTTTCCTTTCAGACTTTATAATATAATACGTGGACTATGTTTATATTGATCTTATTTGTAGGGTATATATGTATAAATTGTGTGGATGGATTGTTTGAGCTATCAAGTATTAATGATCGAATTAAAGTCCGGAACTGTGGGACCTTGTTGTGATGGATTGAATGGGTAAATTGGAAGTAGTCGATAACTTGGGACGTTCTGTATACAAAGGAAATTCTGCTAAAATTTTGGTAGAATTCTTTATAAATAATCAAAAAAAATTACCCTCAAATTAAGAGTATTTGTTGGGATCTTTTAGCGTTGATAGAAATGAATAGTCGAGACTATTGCATCAAATTTTTTAAGTTTCATCCTCCAACATTTAATTTAATTTGATATTGGGCTCTGTTGATTTTTTTTTTTTTTTGCTTTTTACAGGAGTTTTCACTAAAATTAAAAATAATTCGAGTTTTTTGAGGTCTTTTTATGTCATTGTTTTTAAATTTAGTATTTCTTAAAAGAAATGTTTTTGAATTAAGTTAAATTAATTGCTTAAATATAAGTATGAGATGTTCACTTCATGATATTTTTTTGGTTTGTTTTCTTGGTCATTACTCTTACAACACATGCACCCTCCTTTGGTGTCATCTTGCCGCCTTTAATTTCTAAATGGCGTTAAAATCATCTTAGTGAGCTCTTTCATCCTTCAACACTTGAGCAACTTTTTTTATGTTAGAAAAAATTAGTTTGATCGATGAAATAGCACGGGCCACCAATATAGGTTCATTTTTTAGGTCCTTTTTTTTTAATTGAATATAGTTTTGATTTTGGGTCTTCAATATTTGGTTGATTATAATTGAGATTCCTAATCTATTTTGATTTGTGTTCCACGGGTTATTGTGATCTCATACTTCAAATCACGGGTTTCACAGATTAACTATTATTGATATAAATTAATATAATATGTCGTTGTTTTAATATTTTTTTAAGAAATAAATCGTCTAATATATCACCGTTTCAATATTTTAAAAATATTTTGTCTAGTATACATTACTTTTTGGACTTTCTATGTCTTACTATGTAAAACAAAATAGAAAAAAATAATCTGATTCATGACATAGCACGGATCAAGTATCTAATTATTAAACTAAGCGATGTTGTATACTTGTATTTGTGGTATAACTGTAAGGTGAGGGTAGTATTATTAGAAGGTACATTTGGTTAATAGTTATGCTTTAAAAAAATTACTTAAGAAAATAGTGGGCTGACTATAAATTATCAAATACTTCAAATAGTTGTGCATAGAAAAACCTCGTGGATGAGACATGAAATTCTTACTCCGCTGCAAATTTCCCTGGGTCTTTCGACCATGCATCCCTTAGATTGGCCGCGTGTCTCCACTCGGCAGACTGAAAACATGTCCTCTTTTAAAGGATTGATTGTGCATCCCCTTAGATTGGTTGCCCATCCATGTTTGATGGATTGTCCGTGCATTCCTCCAGACCAGCCTTGTCTCCCCGCGGACTAGAACAAGTTATCTTTCTGTTATAAAATAATATAAATTATTTTTTAAATTTTTATTTAATAATTAAATTTTTTGAATTGAATTAGTTATTTAATATGGTATCAGAATCTTGATAATCATGCAGTCATAAATTCAAATATCATCATCCTCATTTATTTGATAAAAATTAAACACAAGGTAGTGTGAGCCTGTATAAATTTTAAGCCCAAAGAGCTTTCATTTGAGGGGTGTGTTAATAATATAAATCATATTTTGGAACCTCACCTAATAACTTAAATTTTTAGGTTAAATTGATTCTTCGACATCAAAGAACTGGTCACATGTTTTTTTTTAATGGATTGGTTGCATGTCCCGTTAGACTAGTAGTCTAATCCCTCCTCAACAAATTGAATATGCATCCCCTCTTAATATACTAGTTAAGTGTCTTCCTAGACAGGTTGTGTCCCCCGTCGACTGAATGGCCACATGCTCTCCACAAGGGATTGGTAGAGAGTCTCCTTCACCAAACTCATCACTAGATTTAACAGTTTTACCGACAGAATATTATGTCGATATTTACTATACCATTCTGTCGATGTGTATTTTATCGACTGATTCATGGATAGAAACTGTCTGTCAAAAAACAGCTCGTTGATAATTTATTTTATGTCGAAATGTCCATCAGTAAAAAAAACCCAATGGTTTTACAGACGAACAATGTGTGCCAAAAACAAATTTACCCGCTGGAATATACCGATGGAATTATTCCGTCGATGATTGGTAGTGGCATTTGGAGTAATTTTATTCCAATCCTCTGTAAAATATTGACGGAATAATTTTGTCGGTGATGTAACAGTTGAAATGGCATATGCAGTAATTTTTTTCCAACTCTCTAAAATATACTGACAGATTGAGTTCGTCGGTAACTCCTCTGTAATAATTAAAATATATATTTTTTTAAAAAAATCTATTGAACAAAAAAAGAAAATAATTAAAAAATAAAACTGTATAAAATTCAAGTATGTAAAAATAAATTATCTTAATATCAAAGCCAAATATTTATTACAAATTTATATGTTCAAATACAATGAAACTAGAACAAAGGCAGTGCAAAAGGAGGAGGAGGAGGTTGGTCGTTCCCAGGACCATAGGGCCAAAAAGGAGGTGCACATATACCACCCATCTGTGATATAATATCTATGACCATTCGACGGAGTTCTTCATATTCTGTAGAGAGTCGTTTATATTTTTCATTTAGATGGGTCGTATATTCTTGGTATTGATTGCGAGCTCCTAATGGTCGTCCGCAAGTCCATACACCCGATTTCTATAGGCTCCACTAGATGATCTTGCCTCCATCCATAAATCCGAATAAAAATCTGGATCTTGCCTCCATCCAATCCACGTATCTCTTCTTCATTCGGCTGTTAATGTCTCCTGGAAATAAAAAAATGAAGCCATCAAATTCAATTCAAGAAAATAATAGCTTATAAAATAAAATGGTTGAACAAACATACCACAAAGTGTTGAGAGAGGTTGTCGATGAACTGCTGTACTCCTTTTTGGCGGTCTTCACTCCACAAAAAGCTTCATTAGGCTTGGCTCACGTTCAAGAGTTGTAGCTTGTAAGAAAGAAATGTTGCCAGTTAAATATATTTATAAATAACAACAAATTAATTAAAGATAGATGTGATTAAAATTAATATTATCATTTGCTTCGCATGCGAAATGAACAGAATGGAGCTACTGGTGAGCGTGGTAGCCGAACCGTGAATTTACCGGCTTCAATTCCCCGCATCAGATTTAAGCATCATGTGAAACACTCGGATGTCACATGTTGAATATATTCCTCCCATATATTCTCCAAGATGTATGGCGGTCTAAAATCCTTCCAAACCACTACGTCATTCCAACCTAGTAGAGTATTTTCTCTAGCATATTTTTTAGATTGTTTTTGCGCCTCATTCCAAAAATCATGCAACCTACATGATGCAAACGTATTCAATATGTGTTAATGACAAATGAAATATTAATATTTTAATTTTTAAAAAAAATATCATATTGTTTTTTATGTTACCTAGTTGCAGCGTGATTCTACCAAATCCTCCTCGCAACATTATTATTTGTTATATCCCACTAAAATTTAGCCTTGCATAAAAAATTTATAAAAAAATAAATCAATAATTTCAATAAAGTAAAGGAATTAACATAAAAAATAGTAAAAATTTTAAGTTAACACTAACCTTAAATCTTGTAAACCAGGCATCGATATGTAGTTTCTAATCAAGATATTTGAAAACTTGGCTCTGTTGAAACAATGGAATTTCCATCAATGATTTAAATGTCGATGTTATTACTCGGGCAACCTCAGTGTTTGTGAACTTAAAAATTGATAGATTTAATATTATTTGTTCAGAAATTGTTAAACATAAACCAACTCAAAGCAAAACAAACTTACATTGAAAGGTCGTCCTTCTAATGTACCTCGTACTTTTGGGTGAATGAATCCCATTGTGAAAGGACATCACCTCTACATTGCAGAACTGCACTCGAAGAGGCATCGTCATGAGTTGACACATGTGCTTTAGGTTTCTCTTCTTTGTCGGCACCTAATGACATGTCATCATCGTTGCTAGAAGAACTAGCTGTGATCATGAGCTCACAACGTGTAATTGATTTTCCCCAATGCATTTACATAAATTTGATGAATATTTGGATAAACAATTTTGATTTTAAAAAAAATATTCAGCAGCGCCTCCCCTATACTAAAAACTACCCAAAAGTTTCAATCCTGTAAATATATAACATATATGTCATAATCCAGTTGAATTTATTTTATTTCTACCAACAATTTTGAATAATTTAATTTCATCTCATTTTCAACGTGATAATATTTTTAATCCTAAATTGACAAGAATTTTTCGTAATTATTAATCCTATATATTCAATTGACATTGAACAACAAATTTGACAATAACAATTAAAATTCAACAAAACAATAATTGTGTTGAGAGAAAGAAAACTTAATTTCTACTATGTTGGTAGAGATTTAAAGAGAGGATTTCAGAGAGTGAGATTGATTTTGAGAGAAAAAAATAAAGTTCTAATGCGCTCATTGGGTTTTATACTATGTGTTTACCGAGTGGATCACCGATGGACTATTAAATATTCTTATTTTAAATTAGTCCGTCAGTGATTCCCTCAGCAACGTCCCCTTGAAATTTTCATTTCACATAAAAAATTCAAAAAACCCTCTAGATTGTTTTTGGCCCGTCCATGATTCTGTTGGTAAAATTATAAGTAATAAATAGTCAGAGATGTATTAATTAACAATGCGTTGGAATTCGCAGTCCATTGGTGATTGCCTCGGGAAACCTGCCACTCAATTAGTGAACTTTAATTGTCATCATCGACATGTGAAGGAGAACAGTTCTCTTCGCTTCTAGAATACACCAACGGACTACAAACTGTCAGTCTTTCCATTAGTGTTATGCATAGTGAATAGTGCTAGGGGGCAGGGAACAATTCCCTTCTCTTTTGGAATACACCGACAGACACGAACCATCGGTATTTTCATTGGTGTGACGTTCCATGAATAGTGTCAGGGGGAGGGGAACAGTTCCCTTCACCTTTGTAATACACCGACGAACACGAACCATCGGTGTGATGTTAATGAATAGTGTCAGGGGGAGGTAAACAATTCCCTTCGCCTCTGGAATTCACCGACAAACACGAACCGTTGGTATTTCCATCGGTGTAATGTTCCATGAAAAATGCCAGGGGGAGGGGAACAGCTCCCTTCGCCTCTAGAATACACCGACAAACATGAACTGTCGGTATTTCCATCGGTGTGATGTTCCATGAACAGTGTCAAGGGGAGGGGAATAGTTCCCTATCTATCCATCTTGCAAATACTTAAATTGAAAACTGCACACACAACACAATAACACAACTTCACATAACAATAATAAAATAAATACTTCTTCGTAAAGAATTTCATAAAAAATATTACATTATAGTTTATGGCATTACACTTTCGTGTTTTGATAATTAGTCAAAATTATCTTCTTCTTCTTCAATTGACTCGGCATCAACTCCATCACAATATTCTACGTTGATATCATTGTTATCATCATCTTCATCGACTTGTGCTTATCCGCTGGAGCTCAAAACAACATTCAACTCCTCAACATCAACGTCAACAAAAATATTATCGAAGACGCAAGAATTTGAATTTTCCTCTAAGTCAATCGATGGAGGAACTCGATATGGTTTAACCAACTCACTAACTTGAAAGACATCATCTTCCATATTTGAGTCATCGTTCTCATTTTGAACAACCTCGACACGATCCCTGGGTTTGATTTTCAATACGGATAACCATTCAACTCTTGAACGATCCTTTCTAAATGAAGGGTTGTATGTGTAATAAACTTGTTAGCATTGTTTGGCGAAAACAAAGACATTGTTGACTTTGCGAAGTCTAGCTTTAGAGTTAATTTTGACAAAACCATGATGGGGTTCTCCTTTGATTCCTCTGTCAGTGTTGTCATACCAATAGCACTTGAATAAAAAGATTTTATTATGCTCACTATGATATTACAATCTAATTACCTCTTCTAATTTCTCATAATAGTCAACTTCAAACTCAGTAGAAGTCGATCCCTTAACAGAAACCCCAATGTTATATGTCTTTCAACCATGCCTATAATCATTAGTATGAAACACGTATCCATTGACAAAATACTCGTTATAGAACTTCACCTTTCTTTCAGAACCCAGACTTAGTAAAGACAATGTAGCACTAGCATTCCCTCTCAATTTATAAACCTGGTACAAATAGTACATCAATGAACAGTGAACGAGAATTCTGTAATGAAATTAAGTATCTCGATAAATAATGAGTTTATGATAGTACTTATATGTATTCTGAACCACGTGGCAAATTGTTCATCTTGTAATCGAAAGATTTGGGATTCAGTCAGTTGTGAGTTATCATACAGTAAATATTGACAATGTTGCCTACAAGGTATTCAACAATGTATGAGTTTGTGATATTATAAGAGATAAATATTCCATTAGTAACAAAGTTTAAGTAGTATACTTACTGAATAAAAGGTTTTAGTTCATTGCAATTAAATAACACGTAAGTATATGCTTGTCTGAATTCAATTTCACACAAATATCTTTCCCTGACAGCATTCAAGTTCTCACTCGAAGGCACTTCACCACCATTGTCATGCCTTGGAACGTGATTGATTATTGTTCTCAAATTATGCTCAAAATAGTATGAGATACATGTTGAGATCTCCTCAACAATATAGGCCTCACATATCGAAGCCCCAACATGCATTTAACCTTTTTCTTAAAGTTGAACAAGTACCTCCATGGAATTAAATGAATGTTTTCAATTAACAAAAACAATGAAAATACATTTTTAATTACATTACATGTGTAATCTCTAAACTTTCAAATTGATACATCCATCTATACTGGACTAGGTCTCCAACTTTTGCCTCATATGGTAAATGTATGGGTAGATGCTCCATCGAGTAAAAAAACGATGGAGGGAATATTGAATAGTACTTAAAAGTGCATTTTTATCAAGGTTTTATATCATCATTTTACACTTGAAGTATTAATATCTCCTTAACTAGAGCATGTTTTATAATAACATGTCTAACAATATAAAATAGCTTTAATTTATGGTAAATATTCATCTTAAATGCAAGTCTATCACATAAATCAAAGGATTGATTGATGAGTTTAACTACTGAAATTGAGAAGACAAAGAGAGGGCTAAGCTTAGAAAATAAATGATGGTTCAGTCCAAGCTGGAACATCATTCGGTTATTGGATCATAACTGGAGCTATAGAACTTGGATTTAGGTCTGGTTTATATGTATGCAAAGCTAAGACATAGACCTAAAACTTTCATGAAGAATCCAAGATTCAAAAGGACCGTTTTCAAGCTCAAATTGTAGCAACAACGGAGAACTCAGAATCTGTCCTGCAACCCAGACATTGTTCAGTGTTCAGCCCATATCTTGAGTTCTAGAAGTCCAAATGCATTGATTCTTGTTTTATTGGAAAGCTAAGACAATTTTCTAGAACGTTCATGAAGACTATCTACTCAAATGTTGATGTTAGCAATGACGTTTTCTGCAGACAAAAAGATAAGGATTGTTACTAAGTCAAGAGGTGGCCACCCACCCAACAATTAGTCATCAAATCAATAGTTTTGAATTTTGGCCTATAAAAGGAGGCATTTGCCATGTATTTAGGCATTTTGGTTTTCAAATCAAGATCATGTTCTTGCTCTCTCTCTCTCTTTATATTTTTGTAATGCTTAAGTTTTGCTTTCATTAATCTCTTGTTTATGCCTTTCATTTCCTTTATTATACTTATGTAATCATGTTCTCCTCTTGTTTATCTATGTTTATCTTATTCATAATGTTCAACTAAGTTTATTATGTCAAGGTGAAAAGGTTACACTAATAGTGTAAGAATAATTATAGTATAAACTCAACATGGACTTTAATGTTTGATACTAACATGTTTTATATTTATTATCTTACTCACTCTTAATACCTTGCTTATTAAATGGTTAATCTAGATTTGTGTTGAACAACTCTTGGTACAACAAATACTTGGCACTTTCATAGCCCAACTGTATGATATAAACCGACACCTGTGATATAAAGGGAACTTGATTTGTTGTTAACATAAGTTATCACCATGAATACCTGATAATATTTACAAGTATTAGCATTACTTAAATAAGATAATTAATGTAATCATGTTAACAATTTAAAATCCGAATGGAACCTCCTTTGTGTGTGGTTTCCAGTCAAGTAATAAAAGGAGTTTATACTATACTTATTTGAAATACCATTAGTGGATCCTCTAACCTTGACAATTGTTTTATCTTTGTTTAAATCCTTACATCATTATCACATCTCAAAGCTCTCTTCAAATCTTCTTTTATTTATAATTTTATATAGTTCACCTCCCTATGGTTCGACCCCGATCTTGCCGGGTTATTTATTACTTCGACACTCCTGCACTTGGAATAAGACATCAACTCTTTGATCGTGTCAAATATCATATCAAGTTTGCATATTGTCTAGATGATATTCATTTCAAGCCTCTAAATATGTTGTGTCTACAACTTATTGGAGTATATATATATATAAAGAAATGATTGATCTTCGTGAGTGCATCTCATATCCTCCTTAGCAATAAATCATGATAAATTAATGGAATGAGTTTTTACAGAAACACATGGCAGTCATAGCTCTTCATTCCATACAATCTGCAATCCTCCAAATTAACCAACCTTGATTTGTTCAAGGCATGTCCACCGGGAAAACGCAGACTCTTAAGCCATTGGTAGACTAGCATTGTGCATTCTTGTCTAAGGTGAAGCTTACTTTGGGCTTTGCAACCCGTGACCCAGTATAAACCAACTTTGTATTTTTACGATTACAAAACAACATTATATCCATTCTAGCCTTGATGTTGTCCTTTGTCTTTCGCTTTATGTCCATGACCGTGTTGAAAATGTTCTCAAACATGTTCTTTTCTATGTGCATGATGCCAAATTTATAATGAAGAAGATTGGTCTTCCAATAAGAAAGCTCACATAAAATATTTTGTTGTACCCAATTGTAGGTCAAACCAAAACTAGAAAAATTTTGCTTACTAGATTGGAAACCAAACACAATATCACCATATTCTGACATCATGTCATACAATTCTTCACCAGAAAGATGCAGGAGTGCAACATCCTTTTCAACTCTGCCAACAAAAAAATCCTTTATGCTATGAAATACCCAAAAGACTCTAAACCTGTTTTTTATGCTGATGTAATTGACCTCATTGTGCAAGATGATTATGAGCATAATTTCTTAAAAGATGAATTGAACTTTGTATTGCAGGATAGCAAGACAGATAGGGATGTAAGGCTGGAGAATAATGAGGACATGAAAGAAGAAATTATATCTTTTCATTCATTACTTAAAATGCCAAATAGGTTGGTTAACTCTCCTTTACAACTACCAAATTCTTATGAAAAGGTTTTACCTTTTATTGAATAGGCCCCGAAGTTGGAATTGAAGTCTTTACCCAAACATTTGAAGTATGTGTACTTGGAAGAGAATGAAACCCTACCATTGATTATTGTAAACCCTGAGAATGAACTTATATAAAAAAAAATTAATTATAAAGATTATAAAAGACAAAAGAAGTATGACTCAAATTATGAAAAAGAAAAGGAAATGGGGTCAAAGTGTAATTAAAAAGAATAGGGCTATAAATACCCCATTTTTGTCTTCATGAGGCCGGTGGCATGAAAACAAAAAAAAAGGAGAAATTCTAGATTTTTCCATTAAAAATTTGAGAGAGAAACACCAAAGTTTGTTAAGATTTTACAAGTCTTAGATAGGTTGGTAGGGAAAACACCATTTGGCAAGAGAATTTGTACGAAACAAGAGAAGAAATTGTGAGGAGAAAAGAGGGAGAGGGTCGGCTGGGGTGTAAAAGGGAGGAGCTGAATTTTTCAATCGGTTAAGAATCAAAGTTCAAATTATCCTCAAGTAAGGATCCCTAACTCGATTATACAAATTAATTTAAATTTGATTAGAAATTGTGTAATTATCTTGAATTGAAATTAGGGTTTTTGAACAAAATTTAGGGGAAATGTAAAATTGTTTGGAATTGGATCAATTAAAGTATTGTAGGTTGCCTTGGATGTGAAATTATGTAAGAACAACAAAGAAAAGCCAATGGATAAAGGATCTAAAGTGGCCAACCATTAGGGGAGTGAGTGGGAAAAGTACAATTTGTGATTTTCTTTGTTAATTGCTTATGATGTGTTGTTGTAATATGAATAATAGCTAGAAAGGATAATTATCACATAGGAAGGAGAAGGGAACCCTTGGTTCCCTTAGGTTATGCTTCAACCAAGATAAGATTAACGAGGGGGAGTGTGGAGTTTTGAGATTTCGTATGATAATGATGAGTGAATTAGGTGTAGTGGAAATTTTACTAATAAGTGAAGCAAGATAACTTGATGATAAGGGAACTTCGTAAATCAATTGCATGTGTTATGTGGGGTAGAAATAAGTTTATTAGTTATATGCATAGCATATGGCTTGACTTAGGAGGATTTGTAAAAGGTAGGAAAACGTGAGATTCTATAATGTGTATGTTCCTTGAAATAGTTTTTTTTTGGACCACCTTACACAAAAAGGGGTGAATTAGCTTAAGCGGCCTTGGGAGGTCATATTTAGGAAGGTTACCATGCATATGATGTAGAAATGGTTGTCTTGAGAGTAAAAGGGGAAATGGGGATAATTGAAAGTTCATTTAAAACATATACGAAAGCTGGTCAAATTCATCACCCTGATTCCAGAGAGGATTCGAAAAGAAAACTGATAAAATTTAGGAAACTCTTATTCATATATGTTATAGCCAAGGATGTTAGCTTTCTAACGAATCTGATCTCGCTTAATTTAGAGGTTTAGACCTCTAGATATAGATAAATATTTGAGGAGAGGTTGAACTGCAACCTCTACTAGCCATTTCAACAGGCTGTCAAAACAAGAAATTTAATCGTGTTAGGGGCAGAATTGGGTTTCCTTCCCTTCGGAGAACATGTAGTGTCGTGTCTTAACATTCAAAAAGAAATAATCCATATTCAAAACCAAATTTGTGATGTGAGTTATGATTAGATAAAGAACCATGATCTTAAGGAATGTAATGAAAACGCAAATGTAAAGGAAGCAATTGTTGAAAAGAAGTCAACATTGTCATTATTATTATTATTATTATTATTATTATTATTATAAGAAATGTAACTTGAGCAAGAAATAATATGCTATGCATATGGATTCAGGAGGGACCGTAGGAGGAGCACAACAACAGCAAGGGAGCGCAAGTCGAGTTTCTACAGTAGGTAGGTGTCTTATACCTACACCCTTCTTAAATATCTATAACCTTGGAAATCTATTTAATTCTTGGATTGTGTGCATGTTGATGTTGCTAAAAAGAGAAATGATCAAACGAAATAAATGAAAAATGAAGACGAACTTTATTAATTGGTTTGGTTAGGAATAGTGAACTATATTAATGGACTTTAATGGTAACCACTTCTTGAATTTGATTAGCCAATCACAAGTGCAGGAGGCTAATGATGTTAGTAAGGTTTATTAACATCAGCATGATCATCTCAGAGATTAACTATTCAGGTTAAGAATATGATATTGATGGATGGCATTGATATCGGCAATTCCATGAAACTTGATTGGTTATTCCTGATGTGAAAGCTAATGATGTCAAGAATCTTTGACATCAGCATTACCAAAGATATTTCAAAGTGTTATGGAAAAATGATTAACTATTTTGGGTTAGAAATAGTTAATGACATCAATAGGCTGCATTGATGTCGACACGACTAATGATACTAATGAGATTTATTAGTGTTGGCATTACCATCCTAAATTTTTGGAAAGAAGTGGTTTGATTAGCAATCTCGGAGGAGAATGGTTGATGGTATCAATGAAATGGGAATCGGCATTTTTAAAGGAATTGTTCCTTCAGCATTAACATATGACATTAGTCGAAAAATCTATGAGGAAAAAGGAGGAAATGTTAGTGATTCCTGAAAGGATAAATCTAAAAGCATTAGAAGGAGACTAGACGGGGAATTGTAAAGAATTATGATAGTGTGTGTGTGTGTGTATGTGTGTGTGTGTGTGTGTGTGTATTCTTTACGTTAATATTGCTTTTATTATGATTATTTTTGAATATTATGTTGTTGCAGGTCCATCATATTCACGATAGGAGTAATATTTTAGATTCTCTATCTCTTGTGTTATTTAGAACTAAATGAATGTTAATGTATTTTGTATCTCAAGAAACTATTATGACTTGAATTGTAATAACATCATTTAAATCGATTATCTGAACGTAAATAATATTACTACGTATTCTTAACTTTCATGCATGTTTGTTTCTTTTATCTAAGTATTAATCTATGTCCGACTTTAAAATATGGATATTTGGGAAATTATGGTTGTACCATTGAATATTTATGATGATTGAGATTTATGATGATTGGGATGTGATTGAGTAATGATTAATGGAAGTGTACAGGTTGTTTATTGATAACTTGTGACCTCCTAGTATAGAGGATACTCTATCAAAATTTCGATAGAAATTTCGATGAACCTTGTATGAATCTAGTTTTTTAAAAAATCTACCATGTTTTTCCCTTTTTATGATTGATGTGTGGTCTCGAAAATGGACATGTTACAATTATTGTAAATGATCTAACTAAAGTCCGAGAAGAAAAACTATTAAAAGTTGTCTAGCCAAAGAAAATAAAGAACGACGTTTTAAAGAGGCAATCTAAGCGTGGTGTTGTACCATGACCAATAAAGATTTTTTTTTGTTTATTTAGTTCATTTTATTGCTTTCTCTATTTTCAGTATTGTTTAATTTTAATTTTCTCCACCATATTTTCTCCACAAACTTTATTTCTTTGATTGGAACTATAAAGCACACCAAAAGACATATTGTTTTTCAGTTGTCGAATCAACCCTCGATAATTCAGCTATACAACATTGCTCAAAACGAAACACATTCATGGCAGTTTTCTTTACTTCCCCATCTCTTTTTAGCACGGTCATTGAGGACAATGTCCATATTAAATGTGGGGGGATTTATGGGCTATTTATGTTGGTGGCATTATGCTCTACTTTGGCAATTCTAATATGTCTGCATCTTCATGTTTTAGAATTACCGATTTGGGGGCTATCTGTTGCAAACATAATTTTTATATTTGTTGAACCAAAATATTTTTGTGATAGTGTTATTTCAATGTCTTGATTGTTAATATCATTAACGAATTCTCAATTGAACTAGTAAAAAAATCATAACATGATTGAATGATGATTTTGCTTTTTAAAAAAGATTGTTTAGTCAATTGTTAATATCATTAATGAATTCTCAATTGAGCTTCGAAGAAAATCATAACATGATTACATGATGATTTTGCTTTTTCTTAAGATTGTTTAGTCAAGTTATTTTCTTTAGGACTTAAGTAACTAAATTTAGTAGATACAAGTCTGTGAGACTTTGAGCCTTATGATTGACACATCCATATCAGTCTTTATTTTCCTTCCATGTGTGATTTTCTTCCATTGGTTTTTTTTTCTCTAGAACTTGCTCTGATTCTAATCAAGACTATACTTTTACATGCATACATGACCATGATTAAGACATTCTTTATTATGTATCTTATATAGCCTAACAACCCACCTTTGGATAAATCTTTCCCTTGGAACTCCTTTTGAGCTAATGAACTTTTTCTTTGATTATAAACCCGCATTACAAGTCGTAAACCAAACAGTATCTTACCCAAGCCGTAAAACTAATGGAGCATCATATATTATTATAAGCATGAGAATACATGAAATAAGTGTGGGGTGTCTTAAATTCAGAAGTGGCTATGTCAGGTGCGGGGGAACAAGCTTTTACTTTTAAAAAATGCAAGCCACATGATATTATAATGGCAAATTGAGGAATTTTTTCAATCTTTTATATCTTTGATTCCTCAAAAAAAAAATTCTAGAAAAGGTTTGAAGTTTTAGAAGGGTAAAAGATTACTCCATAGTTTGAACCAAATTTTTGTTTTGTTGAACAATCAATTTTCCAATAAAAAAGGATAATGTAGCTTTAATATTTGTCAAGTTCAAAATGGCTAGAGAGAGTGTTTAATATTCTATGTCTTGTTTTGGAGGTTTTTTGTTTCATTGGTTTTGACAACTTTTAAGCTACCTTACCAAAGATTTTTCACCCTAAACCAAGCCACATTACTACCCTTAGAAAGACCTTATGATTTGTGAAATACATGCAATCTAAATGGTGGGGAGTGAGATGATTCACAAGCTTATGGTATATCATTTCCATTGGAATGAATTTAAGTGAAACACTAACCTTTCAAACACACGAGAATTAAGTGATCATTCATGTGACATCTACTATGTGGTTGTTTTATTCTAAAGTAAAAACACTTGATAAAAAAATTGAAAATGATTGGAATGTCATTCATGATATGTTATGATGGTTTAAGAGTTTAATTGTTGTTCATTGATGGCATTACATTTTTTATATTGAAAAAGTAAAATTGAAATTTGCCCGAGGACATGTAAAAGCTAAGTGTGGGGGAATATGATAAGTGCAAAATATACAGATGTTTGTATTCCTTTCACACTATGCTTTTTAATGTATTTTGAGCTTATTATAAGTTTTTTTATGAGTTTGGCATGCCTAAGAAACTTTGTGAATTAATTGCTAAAATATAAGAATTTCTGCATTTAATGTTTCGGACCTTGCTTTTTGAGATAGTTTTTCATTACGTTATAATTTCAGAATGTGAATGTGGGCTGCATAAAAGTTAAAGTACACATATCAAGCTTTCTAAGAAGGTATTATGGGAAGAAATCCAAGTTTATTTGGACCACTAATCAGACTTGTAAAATCAAGTCAAAATCCTACTTGCAACAAGATTCCCACTTTCACACTACAGATTCAAATAAGCATATCTTGAGCCTTAAATATCAAAATCATGCAATTCAAAAGCCCAAAATTATCTACACATCCAGGAATACAATTTTTATGAAGGGTGTCAAGTCAGATAAAATCTTTTTGAAGGCAACAATCCATACATAAGCTGAAAGACAAGATTGGTCTTCAAATCTGATAAGGAAATTAATGGTGTCAAGCATCCCATTATGACTGAGAGTTTGACATAGAAACGGTGGGCCTTAGAATTCAAGAAAGGTGCAAATAAAGCCTCTAACATTCCATGAATAAAAGAATATAGCTGGAATAACCGGATATTGCAAGAAACCAAGTCAAAAACAAAGTATAAGTTGCAGTAGAGTCTAATTATATTAGAGTTGTGATAGCAGCAGAGTCAGTTTTCAACACAAATTACGAGGGATTTAATCAACCTAATGACCAGATAAAGAAGAAGGAATTAAGTAACATTAAGGACTTTTAATCAAGAGAGGAATCCTAATGAAAGGCTACAACTGAGAAAGGGAATAAAGGAAGCAAATCGCAGCAACATTCTTTTCTCTTTGTTTTTGTTAATTTTCCAGGAGCTATGAACTAAACTTTGGCTTTTAGTTCAAGAGGAATATACACAATCTGAATTATTAAGTTGTGAGAAGTAACGTTATCATTGTAATTCTTTCATATTCGAGTATTTATTTATTTTTATATTAGAATTATGCTATTGATTTCTGTTTATGCTTATTGAATTGTTTTGAAATGGTATATATATGTGCTTTCTAGTTTCTTTCAATCCGTAATTGTTGTTAGAGACTAGAATAAGAAGCAAAG
Organism: Populus simonii; assembly: GCA_007827005.2. NCBI lineage: Eukaryota > Viridiplantae > Streptophyta > Magnoliopsida > Malpighiales > Salicaceae > Populus > Populus simonii. The sequence goes on from CM017481.2 coordinate 4,419,801, forward strand.
GAGTTAACTTGATTGCTGTAATTATCACTTTAATTTATTAGAGATGAATAAGCTAAGTTAAATTGCTCAAGCTTTTGAACAGTTGCTTATAATAAATTTTACAGACTTTGCTCCTGAGGCTACTGTCGAATGAATTAAAATTGTTTTTCAATATTAAATTTGCTTGATGGTAAGAAATTAATTAGAAAGTTTTATCTAATTAATTTAATCATAATCTCCTCGATTCCCTTTAGCTTTAAGGGACATCAAATTTATTTGTTTGAATTGAAAGGATATTTATTTTACATCGATGATCAACGGATTTATAGAAATAGATGTCTAGACCTTTGAATTGAGTTAATGACATATCAATTTATTATTTTTATTTTCAGAATTTTGTTTCTTTAATTTTTTATTCAAATCCCCCATTCTTTTTTATTTCAGTATATTATAAGAAGATTAAATAAAAAAAATTAATCATAATCTCCTCGATTCCCTTTAGCTTCAAGGGACGTTAAATTTATTTGTTTGAATTGAAATGATATTTATTTTACATTGATGATCAACAAATTTATAAAAATAGATGTCTAGATCTTTGAATTGAATTAATGACATATCAATTTATTATTTTTATTTTCAGAATTTTGTTTCTTTAATTTTTTATTCAAATCCCTCATTCTTTTTTATTTCAGTATATTATAAGATTAAAAAAATTAAAATTCAATATGATTGTTACAATCATACTATAAAATTTCAGTATATTATAGGAAGATTAAATAAAAAAATTTAAAATTCAATCTAATTGTTGCAATTATACTATAAATTTATTTTTGTTCATTATAATTAGAAATTATGAATGGTAGCTCAAAGAGTTAAGGCATTCATTGGATGATGTAGGAGCCCAGCCCAGGCCTGAAGATCTGATCAGAGCAGGAGGAAAACACAAGGTAACAAAGGGCCTCCCCTCCCTCTTCCAATGTCCTAACCCTAAACAAATTAACAGACATGTGTCCACTTTCCTCGATCCTCTCTAAAATCTATTCTCTTGTCTTTCCTTTTACGTTAAATTAACATTAGCACACACTCGCAGTCTCTGCTTCATCCACTTTTTGTGATATGCCTTCACTTTCTCTTCGTTATTATTTATATATTTTATTCTAAGGTTTTTTTTTTGATCCCCCAGCCGTAAAGAATAGCAACAACCTTACGACTTCTTTCCGGTAAGATTCTGATTTCACAACTGTCTATCTGTTCTTAGTTATCCCTTTTATGGTGATCCACTGGTCTGAAATTTGTTGGCATAGAAGGAGAAAGAAAAACCCAACACCTCCAATCTTTAACTTTTATTTCACCTAACTCCTACATATCTTCCTAGTATTTCATTTTCATTTTGTTCAAGAATCAGTCTTTCTCCTTTTTGTGCTTTAGATTTGGGTTTTTTTTTTTTTTCAATATACATAATTGTATAGCCAATTAGTAGTTGGAATAGTGAAGATTAAGACTTTTTGGATCTGGGTTCAGTTCATTTCTGTTGGGTTTTAATCAGCTTAAGTGTATCGCTGGTTGAGCTGAGCAAAAAGGAGAGTGAGCTTGTTTTTGGTTTCAAAGACTTTTTATCTAGTTGAGCTAAAAGGCCTTGTTGGTGATTTAGTGTTTTAAAAGTGGCTAAGATGAGTTTGAGTGCTGCCGAGGATAATTCGGCATCAGAGATTCATCTACCAGCTGATATAGATTGGCATATGCTTGACAAGTCGAAGTTTTTCTTTCTTGGGGCAGCATTATTTTCAGGTGTATCAGCTGCTCTCTACCCTGTTGTTGTTTTAAAGACTAGGCAACAGGTTTTGCCCACGCAAATCTCGTCCCTCAAATTGTCATTGTCAATTATGAATCATGAAGGTGTGAGAGGATTCTATAGGGGTTTTGGTACTTCTTTGATGGGTACAATCCCAGCTCGTGCACTTTACATGACGGCGCTTGAGGTTACTAAGAGTAATGTTGGGACTGCAACTGTTAGGTTAGGGTTTTCAGACACTACAGCAACAGCTATTGCTAATGCTGCTGCTGGGTTGAGTTCTGCCATGGCTGCACAGGTAGTTTGGACCCCAATTGATGTTGTGAGCCAAAGACTCATGGTACAAGATTGTAATGGTAGCAGCATCAAGAGTAGAAAGAATATGATCCCCAGTTCGAGTTCGTGTAGGTATATGAATGGTATTGATGCATTTAGGAAGATTTTGAATGCGGATGGTCCAAGAGGGTTGTATAGAGGATTTGGGATATCAATATTGACTTATGCACCATCTAATGCAGTTTGGTGGGCATCTTACTCTGTGGCTCATAGGCTTGTGTGGGGTGGTATTGGTTGCTATGCCAGCAAGAAAGATGAGAATGCTGTAAATGGTGGTGGGGGTTGTGGTTATAGGCCGGGTTCAAAGGAAATGGTGGCTGTACAAGGGGTATGTGCAGCCATGGCTAGTGGAGTTTCGGCTATGATTACTATGCCACTTGATACAATTAAGACACGCTTGCAGGTTTTGGATGGAGAGGAAAATGGAAGAACAAGGCCATTGACAGTTATGCAAACAGTTAGGAACTTGGTGAAGGAAGGTGGTTTTGCAGCTTGTTATAGAGGATTGGGACCAAGGTGGGTTTCAATGTCAATGTCTGCAACAACCATGATCACAACATACGAGTTTTTGAAACGTTTATCTACCAAGAACAGAGATAGCTTGACCTCATGACTCGAGAGCAATGGAAGAGGAAAGACTTTTTCCACTTTTAAATTTTTTGTTATTTCTGTACCGTGTCTCTTTATCAGCCTGCTCCCCAAGATGGCCTATCAATGTAAATTTTTGTTTTCCTGCTTCCCCGTTATTTTTAGTGGAAATCAATGTAAACTTTAGTATAGTAATAACAAGGCCTTCCTATCTGTGCTTCTATGTCCTGAATTCATTTGAGATGGCACTTGTTCGTGTCCAAATTATACTGCATCTGTCTCTTTAGTTCTGAAATCTCTGAAATCTCGGTTATGGGAGAGAAGATATGTCTCATAAAGAAACTGCTAGCGTGCTTTCTGTTAGGTGATTATAAACAACATCTTAGCTGATGATGACACTAACCAATCATTCATGTCCATATATGCATGCAGAGGGAGAGAATGACATTCTCCATTTTCTTGTTTAACCAGAATAAATTATGAACTTCACAGTTACCTTAGCAAAACAAAAGAAAAGGAAAAGGAAGAAAAGAAAATTGGCAAGACCTCAATGAGGGTGTTGATGTCTTCCAGATGTTGGTGGTTCTAACCCATGAGCACTCGAAGGGACGAGGATTACCGGTTGCAGGTGAGGACATGAGGTCATGAATGTGCCTGACACGAGTCTCGTTACGCAACATCAATTGCTTCTGCTAAAAGAAGCTTATCCTGTATGGCATCCAGAGGTGTTCAAAAAAACCGATAAATCGAGTAAATTGATAAAACCAACAAAAAATTAACCGAAAAATAAAACAGATTAAACCAATTAGATTATGTAGAAAAAACTCCGGTTCGGTTTTTGGTTTTGTAGTGCAGAAACCGGGTTAACCGGACCGGACCGGACCGGTTCAAAAAAAGGGTCCCTAGGCTAGGCTAGTATAAATAGAAAAAGTTGCGCCACATCCCTCTCTTCTATCCAGTTTACTTTCCGCCAGATACTTTCTAAACCCTAGCCGCCACACATGTTTCACAATCTTCATCTCAGCACAGCCCCCATCTTCATCTCTCATCTCTCAACCTTTCTCACATCTCTCAACCGTTCTCACAGCCCCCATCACAGCCCCCCATCTTCATCTTCATCTCTCAACCTTTCTCACAACCCCCCCTCCCCACCCAACATCTTCATCTCTCATCTCTCATCTCTCTCAACCTTTTTTTTAAGGCTTTAAGCACAACCCCCCCTCCTCCCCCAAAGTAGATCTGGTGAACGAACCATCCTTATCTCTCATCTCTCCATCTTTTTGTTCTTTTCTTTAAGCATAATCGACTAAGCTCATGAATTAACAACCAAACAGCAGCTCTGGAGCCCCTCTCTTTTCAATCTTTATCTCTTAATTTTTTTGTTCCTTTTTACTTTTTTTCTGATTTCTGTAGATCTATTATGTATTCATTTCCTATATTTATTTACAAGGTTGTTGATTTGTCATAGTATGCTCATGTTGCGATTACTGTAATGGATGTTGTGAGAATTATTTATTTACAATTTCTCTTCGGTTTTATCTATTTTTGGTGGGGTATTCTTCAGTGGCTGGCAATTTATGCACGATGTAATGCTTAACTGGAAGACAGTTGGGATGGATCCTATACCCAGGTTTGAAAAAAATATCCATCTACGAGCAAGACTCCCTGTTAAGTGCTTCTAATTATATTCTTGAAACCTACAACTGTGTTGCTAATCTGTAATAGTTTTGTAATTCTCAAGTTGGCAAGGCATTTTTTCATCATATATGGGCTTCTTCATTACATCAAGTTATGGCAACAATCTGTGAATTTAAAGCTGTAAAAGCTCAATTTAATGTAAGCTTTAAAAAAATCCAAAAAAAATGGGATTAGGTTTCTCGGTTTTTTGCCAAAAAAAACTGGATTTAACCGAACCGGACCGGTTCGGTTTGAACCGGTTTTCGGTCCAGTTCGGTTAATATTTTACAAAATTATTGTAATTCGGTTCGGTTAGTTTTTTGAATCTAAACCGAACCGTGAACACCCCTAATGACACCTAGCTTTGTCCTCTCGTTCCTCGAAAGGAATTTGATAGTGTGTATTCTTTTATTATTATCTTTTATCATACTAATTAAAGCCCAACAAATGTCTCATAATATTATTGTTAAACGAAAAATAACTCCCTAATCGGCTACTCGGACATGCGTTCACGGGTAACTAACTAGTAGAGAAGGCAAGTTACGTATGTAGCGTGCGTTTAAGGATATTTCGGAGTTTTTTTAGGATTGTGATAGCATTTGCGGTTTAAAGTATTTTTCTTTTATAAATGTATCAAGATGATTTTTTTTATTTTTAAAAAATTATTTTTAATATCAGCGCATCAAAACGATCCAAAAACATTAAAAATATATTAATTTTAAGCAAAAAATAAATTTTAATTTTTAAAAAAACATAAGTTGAATCTCATTTGCAAACGGTTTGTATCTAACATTTTTTGCTACAAACTTTGGCAAAATAGTACAGGTAATATCTATTTTAATAAAGACATAATTGGAAATAATAAATTTGACTAAAAATATCAAATCACAGCCTAACTTAACTCTAACTACAAACTATAGCTTTGAAACCTGGACCGGCCCGGCAGGTCGACCCGGGACCCGGCCGGGTCTAAGGAAAAACCTGACTGGGAGTTGGCCCGGCAAAACCCGGTCGACCCGGGTAAACCCGGCTGAGACCCAACCTCTTTTTTTTTTATACAGAGACATTAAACTACATCGTTTTGGCCTTTTAAAAAGCCAAAACGATGAAGACGAATAAATGCCTCCCAACCGGGGGGCTCTGTCATTAGTCGGAAAAGCGGATCTCTAGGAGAGAAGCAAGCTACCTTTCTTTGATCCACCTTCACGAACAGGGAAGAGAACAAAAAGAGATGCACTAAGGTGCGAAACTGCGCTCTATATAATGGGGCTTGAGCTTGAAATGCACCCCCGACATAGAGATCGTAGAAGTCCACATTGCAACACATTAAGATGTCAATGCCCAGTAGTTAATGTGTTCCCGGTGAATCTATTCTCTGGAGGAGATCCAACGCATATTTTTGCTTAAAATCCCGGTTTTTCCTCTCCACTCTCCATAGTACTCTCTGTCTGTCCTCCTCTTTTTTTTTTAAGTATGAGTCACGAGCCCTCTCGAATGAGTTCTACTTTTTTAGCTTTCAACAACGAATAGCAGAATCATGAAGAGAAAACCAAAATGAACAATTCAACAAATGCACGATTACCAAAATTTGAAAGGAATTTGAAGTATCAACACCAAGGTCAGCGTTGTCGAGGCTTTGCATATTTCTACATTATTTAAAGAGTTGGTTTTTTTTTTTTTGGTTGACTCGAGTCAACCCATCTAACCCGTGATCTCGTCATTAGACCGGATTGACCACCGAGTCAGATTTCAAAACTATGCTCCAAACTAATCTCAAATACAAATTCTAAACAATACCCAGAACCTAAACCATAACCCTCAGTTTTGAAAACAAACCCTCCACACTAACATTAATTACTAACCCTAAAAACAAATACTAATTAATAACCATAAAAACAAACAATAACTAAATATAAATAAGGGTGAAGATAAAAAAAAATTAAAAAAGAATTTAAGAAAATAACAAAATAACAAAAAAAATTAAAAAAGTTTATTAAAAAATCTCTTTCAATTCAATTTTGGTTTCAAAAACCTATTAAATCAAACTGAACAGTCCAACCAATACATACTTTTTTAAATAAAAAAAACAGGTACAAAAGCTAAATTTGCTTCTAACCCTAGAAGCAAAATTTTAGATTTTTTTTTTCATCCTCTCTACCAGCGAAAAACGAAATCTTTTGTTTTTTAATGCTTTTCCTTTCTTTAAAAATTCAATACGTGATGCCATGTTCCCCACTCTCCCTCCGTCTCACTTTCATTACTTTCTTGGAAATCATTCTTTTCTTTACAACCCTTTCTCTAGTTTAAGCTAAAGATAGAAGAAATCATGGTTGAGAAGCTCCAATAATATTTTTTAAAGTGTTCAAGTGTGGTTGTAGTTATTTTTTAAAGCATTTTTTACTTAGAAATACATCAAAATAATAATTTTTTTTATTTTTAAAAAATTATTTTTTACATTAATATATTAAAATGATCTGAAAACACCATAAAAATATTAATTTAAAATAAAAAAAATTAATTTCTTTTAAAAACGCTTTTAAAACATAAAAAAATAACAAAGCTTCTGGCTTTTTCTTTTTTATGCCTTACATGTTAGAACATATTAATATAATTTATGTCTAATTAAAATGTTTGAATAACAATAAAGCTTGTACGACCACAAAATAAAAATTTGTATGTGCATAGTAGAGAGAAGTCAAAATGCATCTATGATAAGTTCCTAGAGTATTAATGCACGTGTGTATCTCCTGATGGCTCAAGCTAAGCGATTAGGTCCTCCTGATTTTGCAACAAGACTGATCCCGTATCAAAAGCACATGTCGCCTTCAAGCCAGGCACTTGCGTTCGAAGCAAAATTGAAGACGACTTGAAGCTTCCCGAATCCCAGTGCAAAGTTGTCAATAACGTATTTATGACAAAATAAAAGGTAAAATATAAATTCAGATAGTAAAAATAAATAATACTAAAATCATAAGGAAATTCTTTAAAATTTTAAATTAACAGCTGAAGAATCAGTTCCAATCAATTCTGTAATCAATTCAAAAACATTATCAGATGATCCTGGTTTGATTTTAGACGATCAATTCAAAGGTTTATGTTTATGTATAAATGCTTTCTCTCTACATTTTAGATAGTACAAAACCAGCTCGAATAACTCCGTTCATATTGCAGAGATACTCAAAAGCACATATCGCCTTCAACCCTACATTTGCACTCGCAACGTTCTTCACTGGAAAAACTCCATTCATATTGCAGAGATACTCAAAGAAATGCTTCAAAGTAAATGTTTTTGGGAAGAACACAAAAGATATAGGAAATTATGAACAGCTATACCATACAACAAGATTCACTCGTCAAAACTTTCTAAGGTTTGAAATATTCGTTATCTCAAAACCATCAGCAGTTAAGACTTCCCCTCGTCACAGTAAGCTTCATCAAGCATGTGAAGAAATCATTTCTGTGCAGTCCCTTGAAATGCAGAAGCATTCAAACGGAACCCATATGTAGATGGTGCTTTAAGTTTTGTCCAAAGTTCCTTCTTGACGCTTCCCTGTCCTTCCTGTGCTTTCAGGCTCCTTCCATAAACGGTGCTTTTTATTATGAGCTTTTTATTATGGTTTGTTGTCAGAGAAACAGAGGGTAGGGTTAATGTTGTATGGTACAGTAGATATATTCCATTTAAACTTGTTAAATCGGTCTTAAAATCATATGACTCTATGATTCAATTTGTAATTTTAACAACATTGCGATGGGATAATTTTCAATCTTTTCGAGCAGTTACGAGTTTCATCTTCCAGTAATTCGTTACGACTCGAAACCCTCTTAAAAATAATAATTAGAAACACCACGTCGCGGATGGATATGGCAACACAAAATAAGCCACTCATGCAAATGACAGGCGCTGGCGAGTTTTCTGCAGAAGGGGAGCCCCTTCGGCCCTTCAGCGAGTAGTGTCAGATGAAAGGCAAACATTCCAGACAATCCCAAGTTTCAAGCATGTTTATATTTTTTCAAGTTTCAAACACTCGTGAAAAGCAAAAACTAAAGCTGGAAAGGTGAGATGGGACAGGGTAAACAGTCTTCAGGGAACTGGACAGATTGCATATAAACATCATGTCACAGAAATAAAACAAGCACTTATCCCAATCATGGGAAAATGGTTCCCAAGCTGAAAGTATACAAATATCCTAATTTATGATCAAATAAACAGCACATTTTGCAACCTACACATAGCATCCGATTAGTTTTTCCTAGATCAAAGACACATGACTACGAACAAACCTGACCTACTAAACAGTTAGCAGTCCCACATACCATATTACACAGAGCAAGCTACCCGGTAATCATCAAGGCCGTGCTCTCTTATTGCTGCAAGATGGGCATTTGTACTGCTTAATATGCTCAGCCCTAGCTGGGGTGATCTTAACACATTTTCCATGGAACCACTTCTCGCAGATGTCACAGCAAATCCAGAACTCATCAGAGGCATAGTTTTCTCCACAAGCACCGCATAGAGTCTCTCCATGATCTTCTTCATCTTCTTCATCCAGGCCCTCGTCGTCTTCATCTTTTGCTTGCATTGCCTTTGAATATTTGCCCAGGGATTCAGAACCTCGCTGCTGCCCAATCAAAACAAGATAAAGTGCCAATATTATTGTTCTGAAGCCTAATAAAATACAAACCAATAAAAGAGAATTTCCCTTTCATGTCTTATTTCTTATAGTGGAATGTTAAACATGGTAGTTCAATATTGTCATACCAGTAATAAGACTGCTGCTACATCAATTAAACAAGCCTAGGGCATATTTAAGGAGCAAATAATGAAAATTTGGCATCAAATCATGCAAGGCAGATAACTATGGTTTCTTATTATCACAGATATAACGGACCAAATTAAGTTGCAGTCTCAAATCCCTGATACCTTCGAGTTTGATTTAGTTTTATTACTGCTGTGATTCGAAACTGATGACTTCTCTTTTACTTGTTTCTTGGCCGTTCCCGTCACCACCTCAAATATTGTTGGAAGATCATTTATCATGCTGAAAAGGCGTTTTCTGCATAATAGACCAAAAGCATGATATTGAAAAAAAAAAAAAACAATAAAGCTTAAATCAAAGAATTCTATTCACAAAGCTACCAACAGAATATAGTTTGAGACATTGTTAGGAAACTTCAGAGAACACCAACAGAAGCAAGACTTGAACTTGCTTCTTGGAGCCAAGAGTAGTATATAAAGCTACCACCTTCATTAACCTTCAACCTAGACAACATTAAGTGTAGAATTTTTTAAACTTAAATTTCATTCAAGTGATACAAAATAAAATAAGTTGCATCACTTACAAGCAGTAAATACATAAATATCTTAGCCATATCATAAATGGAGGATGAGTTTCAACCAAATCACATGTGGCTGCTTGTTAACGTACGACTCCTAAGGAATTTCATGAAATATTTGCTCAGAAGATTTAATTTCCCATATTCATACAATTTGCTACAAACCCGATTCTACACCAAAAAAGACATTGCTAAACTATCCATAACAGAATATAATTAAGAGTCAAAAGCAACGATGTTGGCCTGCAGACACTAAATGGGTCCGCACTATAGTCGTACAAAGAGCAAACCATTGATCAAAATAAAGATAGTAGAAATTCTTCATGATTTAAAAAAAAAATCTTCATGATATAAAAAAATAAACAGGAATTCTTATTTGAAGGGATGAGAAATATCTTCAAGCTAATTGATAAATCAACTTTTAAGCACAGGGTGAATCTAGCTTGGGACTGGTCACCACTAAAAGTGAGATTATAAGCTACACACAAAGAAGTTAAACTACAATTGTACCACAAGTTGTTCATGGGTAATATACCTATCAGCTTTGTCAAATCCAAACCTAGACCCAAAATAGAAGGCCACAGAAAGTAACCATGCATCACTGTGAACAGCAACCAGAGACAACCAGTCCTTTTCTTGCATCCCATCTCTGGCAAAGTTGATGCCTAAAGCAGGTTCTGGAAGCTCTGGAGGCACCTCTTCAGCAGGTAAATTGACCTCCCACTGCTCACTAGGAAATCCATAAAGGCAAAGATTCTCCTTCTCTGCAATCAAGAAGTTCACATAAATCTTATCAAAGCTAAAAGCAATACTTCCAAATGTCATGTAAAAACAATCAAGTACTTTTTTTATAAAAAAAAAATTGTTTTAACCAAAACAAATGGGCTTGATAGCCTATAAAAGATGAACACATTTAAAACAATAAAGACGGTCTTTTTTTTATGATGGATAAAAAAAAGAACAAAGTTAAATGCATGTAAAAGGGCCAACCATTGATTAAACACAATTAACAAAGAAAGAAAGCAGAATAAAAAGTGAAGTTACATGTGAACATTAAAACAATAGATTCCAATCAAAGCAATCAACTCATCTGCCCACCAAAGCATAAATGAATGAAAACCATCAAATATTATTTTCATCTGTCAACAATTACATGCATATAAACAGACATTCTATTTATTTCCACCCAATTATATGTTGACATTTGAAGCTTTAAGTGCGGTAAACATGCTTATTTCTTCACCACTGTATTCATGTATATATCCACATTAAATAAATGCACAGGTGACCATTATAATAATCAATCTAGAATTTGCGATCCTCCACTAAATCAACAACATTTGATATAGTCTCTTCCTAGCAATTAAGCCTAATCAGCAGATGGAATTCTTAGACAGAAGCGGTAAGTTGGCAAGATTGTCTTATGTCTGGTTTTACTTAACGATACCAGAAGCTGTCAGGCCAACATTTGTGCAGCTTATCCAGAAAACATCTCTTTCCATCACCCATTTGCTTGGAAAATGTGACTGCATCTAAGTGTAAATGTTAACCAACTTCTCATTAAAGAGACTTAAATGACTACAAAAGATGAGTTGCTCCACACAAATTGGTGCCACAACTCTAGTTTACAATAATGATACATTTTTCATACACTCGTTTTGCATTAACTTCTATTTTTCCCATTAGTGATTGTTTTGATATGTAAAATCAACAATACTTCACTGTGACAGTGTACGCCCATTAAAGTTCAGGAACACAAATATTTTTGAACTAATTTAAAACCTAAGTGACACGTTTATACGTTTACCTCACTCAGATCATGCCCTTTATGGAATGTGATGATAGTGATTCAATAAATCCAAACTAATTAAAGAGGTTACCAAAAGCCACTGACATTCCCAATGCCTTTCTTATTTTAATAAAACCTCAAAAAACTGTCAACAGAATAACAAATCAACAATCATAGCAAATACATGTACCGTTTACAGCTAGCTGCAAGTATGCATTTCGATGTCAACTTTCATTTCCACTAAAATTGTCAAAATGCATATGCAAACATAAAGTTTATGCGTGAATACAAGTGTCCGTCATTACTAACAGACACAATGCATACACCAAACATGATCAACAAAGCTACCTTTTATGTGCTTCCTTTACTCAAGATATTACCGAAATATATTTTATGACATTTGCAAGAAATACACTTAAATAAAAAATATTATAGGATAGTTAAATCAATGCAGTTCAAAATGCAGAAACATTTTAGCCAAAATAATTTAAACGCAAAAAAAAAGGGAAAAATTCAATTAAAAAATAAATATATGACGTCCAATTACTCAAAAAACTTGAGTTAAGGAAATATTTCGCATTAAATTCTCAAAGTTGAAATAAAAGTAAAGCAACAAAATGGAGTCGATAAATAGCGAGTTTTTTTACAGGATAATAAATCAATGCAGTTCAGAAGGGGAACAAAAACTTAAGCCAAAATAATTTAAACGCAAAAATAACATGCAAAACTTAAAAAAAAAAAAAAAAAACATTAAGTCCCATTAATTATCAAAAAACATTCAGTTAAGGGAATGTGTTCATTTAAGAAAAAAAAAATATAACAACTTAAACATTTACTTTAACTGAGTAAAATTACTACGTAAGCCACTGTAAAAAAAATCCAGAAATTAGCACATCCAAAACCCTACTTCTGTTTTTTTCCCGCAAATTTCCCAGAAAGCAAACAAAATAAAACATGAGAAATAAACAAAACAATTCTCCATAATCTTTTATTAAAAAATAAAATTAAATAAAAAACACGAACCAGGATCACACTGCTGGTAAAACTCTTCAACATCTGCAACAAACCATAAAAATGAAACCAAATTAAATAATTCTCCAAGAAATTTCATATCTGATTTTTTTATATAAAAAAAACAGCTCAAAAAAGTAAAAGAAACAAAAAGAAGTACCAGTAGTAAGAGCTTTAATCATGCCAGCTCTTCGACCTTTGAAATCCCTGAAAACTTCCTCTACCGTGCGAGGATTATACGATGCTCCGCCGTCCATCGATACTAAATTATACTCCTGCCTATTAAACAAGACAAGTTTCGTGTTTTTTTCAGAGAAAGAAGGTTCGAATTTGTAGAGAGAGAGCGAGGCAAAGAAAAATGGAGATCGAGAGAAAAAACAGAGAGAGTAGGGAGAGAGAGGTTTTTAGTATAAATGAGGGAAAGTTGGAGAAAAATATTTGACCTCTTTCTCTTTCTCTGTCTCTCTCGCAGGCACGGAGTGATAGAGAGAGCGAGGGGACAGTGAAGAATTGGATTTGAATCGGGAATGAAATGGATCAATTAATTGGATTTTATAAAAGGGTGAAGAGTCCGTCAGTAGAACCTGAGAGGGATGTACATGTCTCTCTCTAAACTCCAAAGAGGACCCCTCCTGTGAGCTTTAGTTAGTTCACCGTACTCCATTGTTGGTTGGATTAAAAAACTTTTTAATAAAAAACATATATGTAACATTGTACACCTGTTTCTTTTATTAAAAAAAAATCATAACTATTATCTTAATGTTTTTATTTAATAAAAATAAATTAAGAATTACATATACTAATAAATATTAAAAAAATTATTAATAATAACTAAAAATTAAGTTATGAATCTAAAAGATAAAAGCAGATTACCTGTTATGAAGAATCTTTTATGATTGTTTTATTTAATTTTATGGTAATTTATTTTTATTGTTAAAAAATTAAATTTTATTAAAATAAAATGATGTATTAGTATAATTCATCCTTAACATTAAAGTATTAAATATGTAAGATAATGCATCACCTGTGTATTATATTACATGGAATTTTTTAACAGTATTATCATATCCAAACCAGCTTGGTGAGTTAGCTGGTTAAATACTTTAACCAGATTTTAAATTAAAGGGGGTTGAAGCTAACTTAATATGACTCAAACAACCTGATAAGTTTAAATAAAATCTAATTAAAACTCAGTTTGACTTAAATAAATTTTCAAAACAACATTATTTTAATATATATATATATATATAAAGAAGATATTTTTTATTAATTTAAATTAATGCGAGCCAGGTTATGGACTTAATCAAGTATGATAACTTTGTATCTTATAACTTCTTTTTAGATAATAAAAAAAAACATATGGAGAATATTATTAAGGGTAGTATAAAAATAGTAGTTTGCTAATATTATAAAATATATATATTATAATTTTATTTAAAAACAAAATAGAAATTAAATGGTACTTCATAAAATAACATCCAAAATAATTAATCTTGTAATTTATAGACCTGCCACTACCAGGATAGCTGGCTAGCCAACTATAGAGATCGACTCTAACCAAACCCTAGCTAAAAAACAACACCACATGACACAAGGGACATGGTTTTATTATTTTCTTTTTTATTATTTTTCCCATGGTCAAAGCTACGTTGGTTTTGTGTCGGGTATAAGGGGTTTTTGGTATTAGATCATGACCAGTGTACTCGCATGCATGCCATCGCGGGAAACTTTTTATAATTTATTTTTTATTTAATTATATAATAATAAAATTAAATATTTGTAAGAATAAAATGGAAAAAAATCATGAAAAAAAATTATTTTTCATCAAAACTATCTTTTTTAATTCATGTATCTTTTTATTTTTACAATAGAATTTTTTTTTTTTTAGTACCACAATTCATTGAATAAAAAGTAACAATTAGAAAACAAAATTCAGGAAAAGTATAATGAATTGAACTAAAAATAATATATATTTTTAATGAAAAACTAATTTTCTTATATATGCAATTTTTTTATTTCAAAAAAAACAATTTTATGAGAAATTATATTTTTAAGTAAAAAATTATTATGATTGAGAAATAAAGTTTTAAATAGAAAATAAAAAAAATCATGAATTAATTATTTTTATGCACCAATATAAAAAATCTAAGAACAATAAATTTGAGAATATTATATAAAAAATAACAATATATATATTATTCTCAGTTAATATTAATGAGGAAATTATTTTAAATATTATACGTATTAGGTTAATACATAATTATTCATAAAGCAATTGATAATATCATTACAAAAAGGACTAATCATCTTAAAAACAATGTATGATTGGAAAATTGCTGAAATATTATTTTAATAAATTGATTCAAATATATATTTTTTCCAAAAATTAGAAAAAAGCTAATTAAGGGATATCTAAGAAAAAGGTTAGGTGCACCAGGCCCAAGAAAAAAAAAGCTCAGGTATACGTTGGTCTAAAAGGCTAAGTCCACACGCCTACCTTTTTTATTTTATTTTTCTAATGAATGATGACATGTCATCCACTCAAAAAAAAATTCTTTATATATGAGACAACATGTCACTTATTTGGACAAATTATTCATCGTCTTCTAGTGGACTTTCCATCCATCTTCTATGGATGAAAAGTTTAGTTGAAACCAAAATCTAATTTCAACTTGTTTTCAACTTAAAACATCCCAAAACACATATTAGCCATTTCAAACCCCAAAAAAGCCTATAACAACTCTAAAAGTAAAAATCCATCTATATAAAAAAAAAACCTATTATAGGTCCCAATTTAATTATTACGGCATGTTTAAAAAATAAAACAACCTTTATTTCTTCTCTCCAAGAAGAATCCATTAACACAAAGACAAGCCTTTTTAATGGCTAGAATATGATTGACTAAATTCTTTATCTCTCCTATGATTTTTTGTTGACTCTTTGTCCTTTTAAATTTTAGAAATTTAAACGTAAAATAAATGAAGTTTAGGATTGAAATATAAAATCCTTAAAAAAAAAAGGGACTAAATGACAATGTAAAAACTTCAAGAACCAAATGGTAGTTTTTCATGCCATAAACAGTGAAAAGATAATAGGGTTATTCTTTTGTTTTCGTGTTAAATTTGATTTTTATTGTTTTAATTTTTTTAATTGTAAAATCAAATTTTATTTTGTAAAATTGAGCATTAATCTAATACCGAGACATTTTCTGACATCATAAATACAATGTAGCACGTGGAATGAAACTAATTATCAGAACTAAAATCATATGAATATGACTTGGAAGGATGCAATTAAAAAAAAAAGTGTAATGACCAAAATCGAATAATTTTTCAATGATTAAAAAAGAGTTGCTAACTTAGGAAGCTCACCAAAGTAAAATGAACAGTCTTTTACATTCTTCTTTTAGCATTTTTTACTACATCTTTTGTGCATGCTTTGCTGCGGGTCAGATCAATTTTTTAAAAACATAAAAAAATTGTAAAGTAATTGCTAACGTGTTGTTTAGTAAGAAAAAAAAAATCATGAACAAAAAAAATATTGCATATTAGATGACACATTTTTTTAAATAATGAACAACATATTCTTTTTTTAAAAGAATATTTTTATGACAACATATTGGATCGACCTAGGTCAACCCTAGTTCACCTGCAAAATCTATGACTTAGGTCATTAAATCGTGATAACCCATGAAATGCAAACCAAAAAATTATGAATCTCAATTCCTAATAAACTCAATATTAAAGGGCGAATATGATAAAAAAAAAATATAGATATATTCAACTAAAAAAAAATAACTTGAGTCGACTCAGGTAAACCTATCAAACCAATAATCTAGGTCATGAGAACATTATAACCCCATGAAAAATAAAAAAAAAATTATAAAAGCTAATTCTCAATCCATTCAAGTTTGAAGGATGAAATTGAGAAAATATCAATAAATAAAAAATTAATTCTGAAAAAAAGGATAAAAAACAACCCAAGTCAACTGAGTTAAATCACCAAATACATAAGGTAATGAGAAAGAAATTACCCTATAGAAAACAAAATGAAAAAAAAATTAAAGCTCAGTTACTAACGAACCTAATGTTGAAAGATGAAATTGAAAAAAATCAATTTTAAAAAGGATAAAAAAAAACTAAGGCAACTTTAGTTAGCCTGTTTAACCCACAACCTAAGTCGTGAAACTAGAATAATCTTGTGGAAAGCAAATTAAAAAAATTGAAGCTCAATTTTCAAATAAACCTAATGTTGAAGGGTGAGTTTAAAAAAATTACAAAAAAACAGACTCAATTCAACCCGAGTTAACCAACCAAACTCGTGACACTGGTCATAAAACTATGGTAACCCAATAGAAAGGATAAAAAAATAATTATAAAGTTCAATCCTCAACTAACCAAATGTTGAAGGATAAAATTAAAAAAATAATTAAAAAGGACCAAAGAAAGGGCTGGATTTCTTGATGGTAGGGATGAAATGGAGAATTTTTTATGATAGGGTTCAGAATGGAGATTTCTGATGACAGGTTTTAATTTGAGATTCTTAATTACATAGTTAAAGTTCTTGGTGTTTCCTAATTGCAAGGTTAAAACCTGTCTTTCTTGATGGAAGGGTTAGACTTCGTGATGGAAGTGTTGAAACTAAGAATTCCTGATAACAAGGTTAAAGATGAAGATTTCCTGATGACATCGTTGAATTTGAGATTCCTAATGATAGGGTTAATTGTCTTCGTGTTCTTGATTGTAGAGTTGACACATGTCCTTTCTGATGACAAGGTTGAAGTTCCTAATGATGTTTCCTAGAAAATTTATGAAAAAATATTATGCTATGATTTGGGATCAAATTTCATACATGCATCCTTACCTACCTGGAAATATAAGCTCTTTTTTTCTTTGCCATGGTTGATGGATGAAGTTTGTAATTTCTAAGATGAGTTATTTTGGTCATTTGACTCTTCAACCCATTTGGAAATATAGGCTCATTTTTCTTTGCCATGCTTGATGGATGAAGTTTGTAGTTTCTAAGATGAGTTATCTTGGTCATTTGACTCTTCAACCCATTTGGGTTTTTGCTCGTGTGACTAATGTGTTTGGTTGCCTCTTTGTTGCCTAGCCTGGTTCTTTAGGAAATAACCGAAGCTCTGCTTAGTTAACTATTCCTTATGAGATAACAAGTTTTTAGTCATGGTGTTGCCTTCTGGTCGGACAATGCTTCCTCATTAGGGTAGTCTTACACCAATTCCCATTTAATAATTATGGTGGTGAAGAAGTGGTGCTCCACTACTCTCACTTTATGAAGAAGTTTATCCAATCATCATTTGCTAATGCCCGTTTCAAATTACCCCTAACTAACTTGGTTGTGTGTATCGTTTCAGCATTTATCAAAATACACTCATGTGATAACATTTTTTAGGTATCATAACTATCTTTCAAAGGTTAATACAACTTTTTAGTCATGAAGATGCCCCCTAAATGTAGCATTACTCTCAATCACTGATAGAGTTTATCAAATCATAGACTACTTATAAGCAATATTGCCCTTAGTTGATCTAGTTGTTCTCATTCTTCTTATCATCTAGAGGCACTTGTCATTATCAAATGTTATTCATAGCTTGGATGGATTTTTTTTGAATCATCATTTGATTATTGTTATCACAATGGGTTTCTTTGCCCCCCCCTAACTAATTTGGATATTATCTGTTATCCCTTATAGGGTCTATTATATTGCCCTCCGACTACTCAATTTCTCAAGGATTACTCATAAAAAGTGTCAAGAACTTTTGCAAACTCGGTCAATGACCTTTTTGTTTAAAAATTGTTTTTTTTATTTTGGAATCAACTCGTAAATTTCAAAGATTGTATGCATTCTAGTCCTTTTGTTGTAATGAAATCAAAAGATATGATTTTGAAAGTTTTTATTTGATCATAACCCAAGACATATCTTTCAATACAAAGATGTAGCTTTTGGATGTTTTTGGTTGAGAATTAACAGGGTAATGGTTGAGAAAGAAGTATCAACTCAAAGTTGGACTATCCAAGCCTCAAATGACTTTTTTTTTTTAATATTAAAAACAAAAATTTTCTCGATGAAAGTTTAAAATAATTTTGTTTCAATTTCTTCCTAAGGGTTTTAATCTTTTTTTAGGAAAAATATGATTTGGTCTGGTAAAGGTACATGAAGAGGTAACCTTCTACTTTTGTGGGGTTTCAAAGCAAGAGGCTAAAGTAAAAACTCAAGGTTTTATTGAGAAAATTTTATCTTATTTTTTTAGCACTTATTTTATCAGTATGAATAATGACAATTAGTTTTGTTCGTGATGTCATGATTTTTTTTTTTAAAAAAAAAATCTTTTGCAGTTTAAGAATGCCATTTATAGGTTCAGGTTGTTTGCTTACTTAATTAGAAAGGAATTTTAAAGGCACGTAGCGCAAGCTATGGATCTTGGCTATTAAAAAAAAGGATTTTTAAGCTCAAAAGGTGTTTCAAGGTTTTAAAATGTTGTATTAAGCAAAGATTGAATTATTTTTTAAGTTAGAAAACAAAATCAGTTTTTCATAATTGTTTTGGTAAAAGTGTTTTTTTATAAAAATTAATTTGGTTATAAAGTTTTGAACCGAGACATGGAATCAATTATGAGGGTTAATGAGTTTTTAGCGTTTTATATGACATACATTGGGATTCGATTAGTTTTACCAATAATGGTCAACAATAAAATGCTAAACATTTCTTGATTTCAGAACAACAAAGATATGAAGAAAATGAT
The DNA here is from genome assembly GCA_007827005.2 of Populus simonii. Taxonomy (NCBI): domain Eukaryota; kingdom Viridiplantae; phylum Streptophyta; class Magnoliopsida; order Malpighiales; family Salicaceae; genus Populus; species Populus simonii. The sequence continues at coordinate 4,439,070 of CM017481.2, forward strand.
GTGATCCCAACAAACATGAAAACATAATTAAAAAACAAGAATAACAAAGTTCTATAATAAATGATTGACAATGCAATACCCTTCTTAGACTAGCTTCCATAACAATATGTGTATCTCATTAGTGTTTTTCAACCATTTGCTATGTTGAGAATGGCTTGGTGACAATGTAGTAGGTACCATTATCCTTCACAAACATAACTTGTTCATTGGTCACAAGCTTCCAGATTTGGTACTTAAAATTCTTACAACTTTCAATTGAATGGTCGAGGATCCCATCATGATATTTACACTTCTTATTTGGATTGTACCACCTAGGGAATGATGGTTGTATGAGATCCGATTGAATTAAGGTAATATTTCTAGCGTTCAAGAGATGCTAGTAAATATCTTTTAGTGGTAAAGGTATATCTATCTTTGAAAGTGGCGTTTGAGCAGCCAATGATATAGTGAGATCTAATTAAACAAGATTCCACTAAGCCACAACCACAACCACTAAGCCAGTAAAGTGTTGGGTTGCACTTCCAATTAAGAACTTAAAGTAGGGCATTTTAAAAGTGTTGGTAAACAAGCTAGCCATCTCTTTTTTCTTGTAGTGGAGGATCCACTTGAGTAGCTACCTTAAACTACCTTTTGGCGTTTCCTTGAATAAATTCCCTATCATTCATTTCCTTATCTTGCAGGCTAGATTTTTTGGAGTGATGTTTGTGTTGTATATTGCTTAATACAAGCATCTACAAGATCCTTCCACTTTTAGATTTTCATGTAGTCTAGCCTCATTTACCAGTTTAATGCAGTTCCACTCAAGTTATCTTAAAAAACATGCATCGACAAGTGGAAGGGCATTGAGTTCCATATACCTTATAAATTCACATACACATAATTTCTACAGCACGACTATATTTGAAACAAGGCATATCTCGAAAGCTCAAACGGGATCATATAAGTCAACACCTTTAATGGCTCTCACTCTTTCCTCTAATGCTGCTATCTTATTACTCAAATTTCTTAAAGTATTTTGTCTCTTGAGACTTATTAGTAGATGTATCGACAACCATTAGGGCTAGTGCAGATATAGTTGGCTACACGAAAACCATATTGCAATGAGGTTCCTTATCATAATAACTTATATTTTCTTCAGGTTGAATTGTAGCCTAAGCTTAGGTCAAGGTCAAGTCAATTAGATGGACCTTCACCAGAGATGTTCCTAAGCATCTGCCCGAGTAGGCTAGCAATGCAAGCTATGTTAAGTTCCTTATCTTCCATGTTTCTTCGTTGAACTCCAGTGTTGTAGATTTTATGGCTTTGGATTTTGCAAAGATCTATATTTCAACCTATGCATGCACATATGACATTTAAAACCCCAAAGCATGTATGCATGTATGCTCATGTATGAATGCAAATGTACACGTACATTGAATATGAATTACCCTGTTCAAAGAGCTAATCCATGACTTCTTTATTGAATATAGGTAAAAATTTATATTTTGATAAATTTGAAAAGATCTTTTCCTAAATCCTCATTTCGGTTAAATCTCATCCACGTTGGAGAGTATAGTACAAAAGAGTGGATCTCAACCTTTTTAATTCAATAAAGACAAACAAAACAATGTACTTCAATTTATAATTTGGTCATTGGAAAATTCTCCTTAGTTAGTTGGTTCATCTTAGATTTTTGCCCGTGTTTAGAAAAAGTCATGGTTTTAACTTAGAAAAATCCTGCAGAGTTCAAGATTATTGATTAGGTTTTTCTTAATGCAAATTAAATTATTAGGGAGTCAAACATCATAAAGGTAGGTTTCTAGTCATTATACGAGGGGTAGGCTTATTATCTGGTCTAAAAAAGATCTATGATTTACCCGATGACTACCTCTCATGAAGACATTATAGGGGTTTACAAGGAATAATTGAGGCAGATTATGACCGCCATTACCAAGTAAACACTCAGATTATAGTTGAGTGTTTTACAAATTATCATGGATGTCATAATGAAGCTTAATATTGGTGGTGGACAAAACAAGGAGAATGGGTATTGATTTTGGTCTTCTCTTGATGGAGGGAGAGACTACCATTTCTAGTCATGAAAGAAAATATGAAAGGGGTACTGAATAGTGGGGGGGGGGGGGAGGAATGGTGTGGCTATCTTGAAAGGTCGAAAGAGGAAGGGACGACATTGCCGCTATTGGGTCACTAATGAAGGTTGTTGTTGGTTTCAATGGGTTGTCTTGCAAGTTTTGCATAGAGATTGAGTAATGATTTTTGTGGCTTTTATGCGAGGCTTCTAAACATAGTGAAAATAGAGAAGAGAATGAGGTTTTCGTGTTTGGTTTTTACAGTTAAACAAAGTTAGGGAGAGATAAAAAGCTGAGACAATGAATGAAATTTGGTTTTGGGAGGACCTGTTCATAGTGTCATTTAGTAGTGAGAGGGAGATGCTATGGAGAGATATTGAGGATAGATGGATTGATGATTTTTTTTAGAGAGTTAATTTATATTTTTTATGTGTAAGTGGATGGTTTGGGAAGAATCAACTAGTTGGACACCTGTTGTAGTGATAAAAATGGTGAGCTATTATTTTAATGGTGATGTTCCAGTTGAAGGAGGAGCTCTCTTTTTTTAATGTGGAAGGTGATTGGTTTTTCTTAGTCTTTGGAAAAGAGAGTCATGTTTCTTTATGTTTAACTTTTTTCTTGGAAGTTTTAGGAAAGTGTGGAATGTATGCATTGTGCAAAAGGCTTTATATATATATATATATATATATATATATATATATATATATAGTAAATGCCCTAACTCCCTTTTGTTTTGTTTAATGCCTCTTCTTTTGTATGATATTTCTTCACTACTTATAGATAAAAAAAAAAAAAATTGTTTTTTCCCTTCAAATTGCTTAGTCACCAAATAAACTTGGTGATCAAGCAAACCAAAACCACTTTGATCCCTCATTTTTTTTCTTTGTATTTTTTGTCCCCTTGTCCAAATATTTTTTATTTTTGATTTTGTTTTGTATTTTGATATTTTAAAAAAATGAAACATCAATATTGTCTCAATGAGAAAAATAAACAATGAATTAGAAACACTTTTTTGACACGACATGAAAAATATAATATAAACTCGAATCGTAATTATAAAATCATAAAGAACTTAAAATCAATGGCAAGAACTCGACAATCAATGAATAACATCAAACTTATCAACTCAAATTGTTAGGTTAAGAATAAAAAAGGACTAACCAATCTTTTTTTGAACATAAAAATATGCTTAATAGTATGGTTTTCGAGGTCCTAAATCCTAAGCAATAATGACATGTTCTGATATGAATTAAGAATAACTAGAAATAAAGATTTTGTTCCTATCTAACCAAACAATGCAAGAAGAAGTTTAAAAGGAAAAATTAAAGGAAAAGATTTAGTTCCTATATAACCAATCATGATTATATACCGAAATCGACAACATAAGCTCATTATCTAAATGCACACAGTATCATAAAAATACAAAATCAAAGGAAAATTAATAAAAAAAATAGACAATAGATAATAGATAATACATATTTGACTTCGTGTTTTTAGCAAGACGGGTATACTTATCAGCATTCACTTTGGCTATGACTATAGGTTTCGTTAGTTAAGCAAGGATGAGAATTGTCACATCTACTTGTAAAAAAAATAAACTAATTAAAAAAATATATTAAGCAATATCACTAATTAAAAGAAAAAAAAACCTTAAATTTCTTCAATTTGAGCAATAAAAATTATGATTGACCAAATTTAATACATAAAAACATAAGATCAAATCAAAATAATATCTAATAAGGCTTTTGTTGATGATGATGGAGAAGAAAAAGAATAGAGAAGAAAAATCTTTTGCAACCATTTTTTTACAAGACCAAAAAAAAAAGAGCAAAAATAATTATAAGAAAAGGAGAGATTAAAGATCGATTAGAACAATACGAACCTTTGGAGAAAACTAAGGTTTGGCCACCGAGTTGTTCTAGGCTTCCAACACCTTGGTGGTACGAGTGAGATTGTGAATTGATATCCACTTTCACCTTAATTAAGGTTTTATTTCATCTAATTAAGGGAAAATGAGAGCTAATTGGGGTACTATTTATATTTCACATAAAACCGACCATGAAGTCATAATTTTACTAAATTTTACTTATTAGCAACAAAGGCAAGTATGAATTCCTCGTCTAGTTATCTAGTGGAGCGTAGATATGAATAGTTGGGAAGATGTAATCCTCCATATAATCTATTATACATGTTAAGAGTATGAAGAGTTTTTTGATAGTATTATTAAATCCAATGAAACCGTTCGATTTTAAAACATATCAACTCGGCTCTTTGCTTAACTCGAGTTTCAAATTAAACCATGTGAGAGCTAATTCAAAGTGAATAATTCAATTTAATGGGTCCAAAGACAACTTGGATAATCAGTAAAAATATAACATAACTTTTTAAAAAAATTAAGATGATATTTTTTTTAATGTTGAGATGATACTAGATTAGATCGACTTCGGTCACCTGCGACCTGGGTCATGCACTTCAATATATTTAATAACTTTGTCGTTTTTTAAAATTATTTTTATTTAATTTTATGATAACATTAGATGCTTGCAAAATCAAGCACTAACCCTAAAAACGATATTTATTTGAGATCATATTATCCCTATAAAAAATAGAAAAAAAATAAACCATGAATTTCATTTCCCAACCAATCTAATATTGAAAAAGAGTGAAATAAAAAAAAAAACAATTAGAAAAATTAAAGGACCAAAAACTTAAAAAAAAAATATCAAGTTTGATGGGTAAACCTATGAATAGGGCAACCTGGGTCAACACGTCAAACCCACAAATCGGATAATAAACTTTATTGGGATTAATAACTTTTTTTTCTACCATATGTTAACCAAAACAGATGATCATAAAATCGAGCATCAAACCAATACTGAGACTTTTTTTAAGACGATGATAGTCTCATAGAAAATAAAACAAAACAAATTATAAAACTCAATTCTCAATCAGCCCAATATCAAAGGATGAAATTGAAAAAAATAAATTTAAAAAAAAAAGAAAAAAGAAAAGTTAAACTCACTATACCTGTTAGCAAGACTATGAACTTTTTAAAATTTAATAATATGTTTTTTTTTCAAAACTATTTTTTTCACTATATGAAAAAAATAAAAATAGACGATCACATAATGAAGTTCAATTAGAAGAAAAAAAATACTCTACTAAAACTCGTGAATCGAGGTAACCAGGGTTACCTCGTCAAACTCCCAAATTGAGTCATTGACTCCACAAAGTTTAAAAATTTCTCAAAATCATTTTTTATTTAACTAATTTTTTTAAAATAGACTATACTGCAATGATGTGATATTTTTTTAATATCAACCTAATACTGTGATATTATTTTGATACTGCGATAATCATATAAAAAATAAAAAAATTATCAATTCTAAATTCCTATAAACACAACATATAAACATTAAATTAAAAAAATTAATAACAAAAAAAATCAACACCGTAAATTATTATGGTAATTAACAGTCTAAGTATAGTTTTAAAACCCGGCACGGCTCGGCAGGTCGACCAGGAACGTGGCTGACCCGGGGTTGGAACTAAGTCGGGTTTATGAAAAAATAAGGGTAGTTAAAAACTCGGTGGGTTGACCCAACAAGACCACGCCAAAAAACTTGGTTGCAACTTGTTGACTATTTTTTTATTTTTTACTGAAATAATGTTATTTTGATTTATAAAAAAAAATTAAAATTGATTTAAGTAATCCAATAACCCGCTCAAAATCTCATTATCCGATAGCCTGATAAAAATCTAATAACATGATCAAAATTTATAATTTTGAATCTTGAGTCGGTTTGAACACTGGACAGGATTTAAAAACACTGAGAACAAGTGCGAACAGGTGAGAGAAAAATAGTACCCCCGGCTCAGCAAACTTAATACAGCCGCCGAATCTAGCTGCTACTAGGGAATGCCTAGCAATGATGAAAAGCTAATGGAGACTGAGTCCACGTGGTCAGAGCACATTAATATGCACAGAAGGCACGAAATGCTAAAACCTTCAGAATTGATCATTCTCAAAGTTTGGGACATTAGAGTATTTAAAAAATATTTTAAAATAATATTTTTATTTTATTTTTTTAACAATTATTTTTAATATTAATATATCAAAATAATCTAAAAATATTAAAAAATATTAATTTTAAAAAATATAAATATTTTTAAAATACTTTTGAAACGTAAATCTTCATCTCTCATCGTAGCTTCAAATGCTATCAACTAGTTCTCCCTTGAATCGACTGAAAGCGGAACGTATCCTGAGCATGCAGCAGCCCGGGAGGATTTCTCCTTTCCCATATCAATTAGGGCATATTTTTGCCTATTACAAGTCCAGTGACTTGCCAGATCAGTTTCCTCTCATCCTAACCCTGACTATTTCTGCAATTGAACATCTAGGACCCTCTGGTAACTGTCTACATAAACTAATGAGCATCTTCCACACATCTCCTTGAAAATTTGCTCAGCCAAAAACACTTTTCTCTTTTCACACATCATTTTGACAAACACCGAAAAGTTCTGCACATTAATGACATGATTCCTGTTAATTGACTCATAGAAAATTAGCATTGCCATTTCCTTGTCGCCATCTTCACAGCAACCACTAACTCAGCAACTCACATGGTTGCGTCCATTTCAAACCCATCTTGGAGCATGTCATCTATATATAAACCTACCTTGGGACCTACAAAGACAGCATATCACCGTGCTATATGACATAAAATTTGGAAGGCAACCAATGTGTTTTCTCAAAAAATTCAAAATTTTATTTTTATTTTTGTTAAAATTTAATATGATTTATACGTTTTGGATTGTTTTGATTGTTGATATCAAAAATAATTTTTTAAAAATAAAAAAAATTATTAGCATGTATTTCAGCACAAAAAATTATTTAAAAAATAACCGCTATCATACTACTAAAAACGCATTCTAAGAAGACACACTCCTTTATCAAGCTACCTAATTTTCTCTAGAATAGGCACAACATTGAAAATTCCAACATCCCGACTAATTAATGCCCTTAGCCTGCATGCATTTGCTTCAAAAGGGAATTGCTTTATCAGGTTTCCTAATCTTGCAATGCACATTAATCACAACCCCAGGCTCTTTTGCATCAAGTTTAATTTCTTTTCTAATCATCTAGTTGAAATATTCAAAAAGCTTTCTCTGACTTCTCCATAATGGAAAGGCCCTTCAAAATACTCAAATGATTAGCAACATTTTCTTTCACCCTATTCAAACTCATCTTCATCAACAACTTCCTGGCCTCATCTAACATTTGATCTCAATCACAAACCATAGATAATAGCATTATAGGTCCATAAACTCAGCTTGCAACCCCGAACCTACACATCCATCCCACTTCGTTGCCTCATTGAATCCCCCTTTCTTACAACAACCATCAATCAAAGTAACCGTATCCGGCAAACAGTCCTTGCTCTCCTTCATTCTACCCAAAAATATCCTTGCATTTTCCATCCACCTTTCTTACAATATCCATTAATCGAGGTATATAAGTTATCAAAATTAGGCTCACAAATCATTTCATCAAACATTTTCCTAGAATTCTCAATCATACCCACTTTGAAAAACCCTCTAATCATTGATGCATACGTTAAAGCATCAGGCTTTACAAAAGCATCATTCACAATTTGATCAAAAAATGTCTTTAGCTAAATTAATCTGACTGGCTTTCACTCACACACCCAAATAGCATTCCAAGAAAAAACAAGCACTAAACTTGTATCTCTTTCACCAAAAGATTGCACTTTTAATATCCCCATTGTACCCATAAGCTCTAATAAGCTAAATAACTATAAGATAAGAAAACATGCCATGCTTTTCAAGGAAGTTTTTGGCAATGGTAAAGTGTGAGTGAGAGAGGAGAAGGTCAATGATGGTTACATAGCATTGGTTATTATGAAAGTAGTTGTTTGGGTAGAGGGCTTTGTAAGGATTAGGTGGTTGTTTTTCATGACTTCAATGACAAAGTTGGAGTCTAGTATGGGGAGAATGATGGCGGGTTAGGGTTGTCGCTGCTGCTGAAATGGCTCTGTGCTTTTCAATTTCAGTTTTATGAAACTTTGGTTGCTAGGGTAGGATATGGTAGGATATGGTAGGGTACGGTCCAGTTTTAGAATGATATAACCTCAACTAAGGAGTTGACGCGTCAAAGAAAATTTTTGTTGTATAACCAATGGGAGTGGACATTAACAAAAGCTAAATCAAGAAGAAAAACATTATTGTTTATTATAAGAGAGATCCGCGCTTAGTAGTATATATACCAAAAATTATTCAACTAGTTATTAAAGGCAGTGTGATTTTTTTATAAGATTTATTAATTATTATTGAATTAATAAAAAACAATTCAGTTTTTTTTATATATTTTTAAAGTATAGTAAAATTAATTAAAATACTTTTTAATTTTTTTTAAATTGGAGTTCAAGAGCTTTTTTATATTTTCAACTTAGTTGTTTTAGTAAAAAAACACATATTTTTGTTTTAGTAATTTTATTTTTAAATTGGTGTCCTTAATTATATTTTTGAGATACATGAATAGTAAAAAAAACACCTTGATAAAGCTCTTTTTGTTAAAAAAACTCATTGACATCAAAATTAGCCTTTTTAGTAGCTGAATTATGGCTAACTGATTAGTTTCTCTTTTATTTTTTAATTTACAATATCTATTTTTTTAAAAAAATTTTAAGGACTGAAATATTAAATAAATAAAGTTTAATATTGAAATGTTAAACTCACAAAAGAAGGGGATGATATTGGACCAAGCAATAGTTTTTTGCATCCATGGATAGTAAGAAAGAAGAAGGACTATGTGTTTTTTTTTTTATATATATATCATGTGTTAAATCTGGTTCTTTATTAATTTTTTATCATGTGATTTTTTTAAAATTAATAAAATGAAATCCTATTTTATAAAATTGAGCATCAATGTAATGTTGAGGTATTTTTTTACATTGCAAATATAATGCAACTCACGAGTACAAATAAATTATTTGGCTTAAAATTGTGTGAACATATAACATAAAAGGTGAAATTAAAAAAAATTGAGTGACCAAAATTAATAATCTTAAGTAAAAAAAAACAAGTGCTAGATGCACGAACATCTATGTGTAAGAGTGAAATAAATAGTCTTCTCATTGTAATTGTAATTGTAAGTACACTATTAATTAACAAAAACAAATAAATGAGAAGGGAATTTACATTTTCTCTCCTCACAAATCCCTGTTAATTTGAACAATATTTTGTATTTTTTCTCGTTTTTCTTGTTATTTTTTTAGATTTAGTTTTTTATTTTTTTTAATTTGATCCTTTAATATAAATTTTTTTATTCAGTTTCATGACCCGAGTTGTGAATTTGACAAATTAACTTAGGTTTTTTTTGTTTTTCTTTTTATTTTCATCATTCAATATTTGATTTTTTTATTCTAGTCTTATGACCTAGGTTACAGGTTTGACAGATTAACTCGAGTTTTATTTATTTATTTATTTTTATTAATATGTTTTTTTCAATTTTTTCTTTCAATATTTGATTGACTTGAAATTGAGCTTCATAATTTTTTTTGGTTTGCTTTATATGAGATTATCTTAGGGTCATTGGTTTGGTGGTTTAATCCTTGAATCGAGTTATTTCTTCGTTCTTTTTTAATTATTTTTTTTTAATTTTATATTTCAATATTAAATTGATTGAAAATTATGTTTCATAATATTTCAATATTTTTTTAAAGATTATTCTGATCTTATAACATAAATTATAAATTTAATAGATTAATCCGTGTTAAATTGTATTCCTCTAATATATTTTTGTTTTAATATTTTTTTAAAAAAATATTTTAATTTATTTTTTATAGTAAAACTGCTTTTCAGTCCATGTTGGACTGTCTCCCAGTATTTCGGTCCTACCATAAAAGTGACGAGGGAGGGATCTGCGACATCACTGTCGTCCGTTCTATTCCAGCAAGAGTATTTGTTGATCTCTTGTTCTCTGCCGCCTAAGTTTCTGCGTACTCTTATGATGATCATCTTTTAAAATGAAAGTTTCAAGTCCCAACCATACGCTTGATTTTTTTTTAACAATTTGTTTATAAAAAGATTAGCAATGCTCTTTGGATTCAATTTTAATAATTTTCCTTCTTGTTTTCCTTAAACCATACCACATAAGAACAATACTTGCACATTTGCTAACACTTCACTTCCAAATAACAAGTGATATAAACCAGCTTGCATTACATGACACATAAGTTCATAATGGGACACGAGGAGTGGAAACGACAGTGAGAAAGGAAGCCAAACCTATCATTGCTGATCAGGAGACTTTACTACTACCACTGCACTAATCTATACCAGTTCTGACATACATACGCACGAATCTAATTAATAAGCGACGATAGGCGGTGGCGGAGAACTGTAGTGATAATCTGGGTACTTATGGTGTGGCGGCGGCGGCGACATATAAGTAATAAAAGGGTAAGGGCTCCATTTATGGTTGTGATGGTGGTGGTGCTTTGGTGGCGGAGGAGATGCGTACTTGTAGCTTGGTGGAGGTGGGGGTGACAAGTATTTGTAAGCATGACGAGGAGGAGGTGGCGGTGATATATATCTGTAAGGAGGAGGTGGTGGAGACTTGAACATATGAGGTGGTGGTGGTGGTGACTTGTGGTGCATAGGGGTTGGTGGAGGTGGTGATTTGTAGGTATATACAGGAGGTGGAGGACTATACTTGCATTTATGATGTGGAGGTGGTGGAGATTTGTACTTGTGAGGTGGTGGTGGTGGAGATTTGTGCTTGTTGTGAAATGTGGGAGGAGGAGATTTGTAGGTGAGCCACAGGGCTGAATTTCTAGAGAAGGTTGTATCAGTAGCTTCAGAGGATGACGAGAGCAGTAGAGCTAATGAGAAGTAAAGCATGACACAGTGTAAAAGATCCATTGGCTGGGGGAGCTACTGTAGATGGAGAGATCAACTGTTTATATAGAGAATTTTGGTCGTGGTGGACCCTAGCTAGATGTTGAATAAGACAAGGAATGTGTTTATTGATATGTGAAAAAGAGAGTGCGTGTTTCTTTTGCAGTTTGTGTGTCCTCACGAGTTCTTAAGCCCCTTTTAAGCACAGAACGTAAAGGAGGGTATACTTACAATTGAGATTGATAGGTTTCTTTTTGTGTATTTTTGTGTGTGAAAAGTATTTTTTAAAAATTTTAAATTTTTATGTATTTTTTATTTAAAATTAATATTTTTTTGATATTTTTAGATCATTTTGATGCACTGATGCTAAAAATAATTTTTTTAAAAATAAAAAAAATATTATTTTAATATATTTTTAAATAAAAAATACTTTAAAAAACAATCACAATCATATTCCCAAACATCCGTGAATCCTAATAGGCTAATACAGTAATACTGCTCTAAGCCATGCCAAAATCTCTCAGTCAACATTAGTAGTAAAAGTGTAAATATAAAAATGATTCGATTTGATTAATAAATAATTATTTGTATTAATAAAGTTGAATTTATTTAGATTATTAATTTATTTAAATTAGATAAAGAATTAATTATTTAATAAATTATATAAGAAGTTTCAATATATTTTATTAAAAAAAGATAGCTAAAAGTTATCCAAAGATAACTATTAAAAAAATATTTTTTATAAAATACAATTAATAGTATCTTAAGAACCCAGCAGATTAAAAAGCTAGGAGATAATATTTAGGAAGCTACAAGATAATATTTATCACATGAATATATATATATATATATATATATATATATATATATATATATATATATATATATATATAGCAAGAGTGCCAAACCATCTAAATAGTTACATTGAGTTTTGCAATATATATTTTGACACACGAGCATAGAATGTGAAGAAAATTTTCAAGAAAAATTGTATGTTAAATAATTGGAGAGCTTGCATACTTTTAATGGAGAGTTCCTGTATTAATTATTATTTATTAGATGTTCCAGTTAGGATGATAATAGTTTGAAGATCATCAAATATTTTAGCAAGATACTACAGTGAAAGATAAAATAAAGTGTTTGTCTTGATAATTAAGTTAGTATAACTACAAAGTTTTTATTGGTGAAAATACTCATCTTATAATAATCTTCTAAACAGTAAAAAATATTTTTTCTAGGTTTGGTTGCCTTGCAAAGTTTTTTATATTTTAAAAAGTTTTTCAAAAAATTTTATTTTTGTAACGCAATAACTTATTTATCGAAGTTTTTTGCATTTATATTGATTTGATTACTGAGTAGTATTTGTAAAGTATTAACTGATTATTTTTTAACATACATTGCAAAGTGTTAACAAATTAATTTTTAATATATAGGGAACAAAAACTAGACTGTCAACATGTTCTTTTTTACAGTCTGCAGACTGCTAGATTCTCAAGATTATGCAGCCTATTGGGTTTTAAGAAGTAGGTTCGTTCCTACAATAGGCCAATGCATAATGGATTTGGTCAGCATTTGCCATGAGTTCATTGAAATGATCAAATATAGTGAAAGGACAGAAGGGTGAAAACAGAGCCAATATTTACCAAAGCCCGTGTTCCTTGTAGCAATCAAGATCATGGCGTGGGGAGACTCAGACAAGACAAAAGTGTAGGAGAACGGAACAATAATCTTGAATACGCGTGGGCTGTTCTTATACTGAAAAAGAACGGAATAATGATTCTCTTATGCAAGCTTTTGTCAGTCATTTCCATGCTACTCGTGCATTCGCAGCAGTGGAAAGAACTGCCCTTCCTTCAAAGCTTATACTTAAGTGGGAGTCCAATAATTTGTCCAGAAAAGAATATTAAAAAAAGGCAAAGTGGTTGGAGGCAGAATGTTCAATAACCTCCTTTTGTTTCATATACAATCTAAGCTACAGAACACCATCAGCTTGTCCAATTAAACTCAGAAATCAGAATCCAAACATGTTTGCATACAACTATAACCTCTGGGTTGCATATTACTGTACTTTACTAGTAATTCTTCCGGAGTTCAATAAATTGCATACATTATTCCTTCCCTTGCTGATATGACCAGTCATATGACATTTCCCTCCCGATTCCAGTGGTTGAAGTTGGTTATTTGGCAAAATAATAAGAGTAAATTTGTCAAAGACCCTTTGGAGGGTGAAGGTTTGCAACACCATTTGCTTTAGTGTTGCTAGAATGAGTCTGGTTAGGCCAGGCCATGAGGTGGATTTGAATTGAATCCATTTCGTCAATGGAAGAAATGAGAGTGTCCTTGACTTCATTTTGGTCACAACAGTGTATAAGCCCCATCGAGCAGACACTTGAAGGCATTAGGCTCTTTCCTTCTAATCGAGAAACCACAAGTAGGTGGCCGACTTTATTTGCCTCTTCAAATAGGTCGCTAAGGCCAGCACGTTCAGCTGCTGAACCTTTTGTCACTGAGCAGACACAAATAAAGCCCTGTTGATGGCATTCGAATTAACAACAACCAGTCAGTTCACTGACAGTAGTGCAAAGTTCTATTTGGTTAAGCCAGAACGATTAATTAATCCGATAAGAGTTTTTTTTAAAGATAAGTTGAAGGTCATGGCTTCCAAGTGCAGTGATGTTAGTTACCTCATCAATTCGTTTGATGTCCATTCCAAAACGAGTTTCTCCAGGTTCTGGTATCATTTCAAGCAGAATTTCTGCAACTCCAGGTAGAAACCATAGTCTTATCCCTTGCAATATCTGAACAGGTGTATTATTGCTTTTCTGCCCACCCCAACTCAATTCTTTGCCTGTGCATAAAGTTTTCTCCTTCCATTGGAGACACAGAAAGTTAGAAAGCAAATTCTCAATTAATAAATTTCTAGGGATTCAGGTTGTTGCGGACATAAAGCTTAGATCAATGTATTTTTTTTTTGTTCGGATTGATTTTAGCTTCCATTAAACACTCAATTCTTAACTGTCTTAGGCCTGAGGCCTGCGCATAATGAAATGGAATGTCTACAAATAAAAACTCATAAGTAATCTTCTTTAGCAGAAAGATTGATACCACATTTAGAGTCTGTTCTGTTTGGATATTGACAAACACAATAGGAACTCCTGAAGAAACTGCTGCTGAAAACCAGGCCATGCACCTGCCTGTAGTGGCTTCAATGCTGTGTTCACCTTGTAGAGGCATGAACAGAATTGAACTAACAACACTAGATCGCTGGTCCGGTAGATAGTTATCAACTTTCATCTTCCAGTCATACTTCACTCCCCGCTTGCTAAATGCCCAGGAATCCATATTCACTACTTTCCTGCTCATTTCTGCACCAAATATATCTCCTTAAACTTGTTAGGTTTGTGAAAATTGGCAGGTTTTAGTGCTAGCTAAGTCCACAGCATGGGAAGCAGTTGCTTGACTGTTAAGAACTTAGCTTATTTTAATACAGTATACCATTCCTGTTTTGGGTGACAGAACAGTCATGTGAGGAAAAAAAAGAGAGCTAGATATGGTCCGAGTTTGGGGACCAATTTCTTGTTTTTTAGCTTCTTGTAATTGTCACTTCTGTATGCTGATGAAAACAATAACCCCCCATGTGTCTTCCATGGATGCACCGCTTATTGAGAGAACCATGAACCCTTAATGGTTTAATACAGACCAAGTACATTGGAGAATCCATATGTTTGGATTTCCATAACTTTTACCATCCAGAAAGAGGGACGAAAACTCCATTTTAATCCCAGTGAAAACAATTTCTATATGGCAACCTGACAGTGATTTTCTTTAGTTGCCCAAGTCGGAGAAAAATGTTTTCTTTCATTATGAGAGCTTTTTTTTTTTTTTCAAATTTTGCGATGGAAAAACAGTCTTGAAGACTCGTGTGCTGGGTCTTGCTGTACCAAAATTTTTCATTGGTATTTCACCATTTCGAAATTATGGGCTGTGACTGAGACACATCCAGAGGAATTAAGGGGCTAAAACTTCACATTCAGACATTTAGGCTATGAGTTTTTCATGGGATATATATTAATTTCTGGTTTTAAGTGCTACAGAATAATAAAAATCATATCTTAAATTTTATCTAATAAGTTTCTAACAATCAAAAACCATAAGTACTGTCAATATAAAACATAAGAAGAAAGCCTACCTTGTAGCTCTGTGCATTGTTCCAAGGTCAAGTCTCCTAAAACTGCGACATGCCTATCATCATTGGCAGCTTTAATGGTGAATCTTCTCTGTAGCACTGCGCTCTTATCTGGCATTACTCTGGCACGGAGCTTCAGCGTCCTCTCACCTCTTCTAACCTTCAACCATACTGTCTCAGTCTGCGGGCTAATCTTTCCAAGCTGCGAACTCAGATCAGACTTGGCTTTAGCTGGCACAAATAACTCATCTGCGTTATTCTCAGCAAACCCTTCAATTATGTCTCCTGGCAATGGCATGCTCTCATCCCACTCTTCGGATGCTTCTTGCTTCACTCGTCTAACACAAACCAAAGTATCAGCCATATCTTCCTGCTGCTTGAAACAAAAGTACTTTTCCATGGAATCTAAAACTTATATTCAGAGCTGAGGATTAATTCTTGATAGTCTTAGACCTTTGCACCCATTATTGTACAACCACGAAAAATCCGAGGTGGTCAATTTTTAGGTTTTCACGTATATACCATGGCAAGAATTTTCCAATGCCATTTGTGTAAGATTCCTTTGTTTTCTATTATGATAATGCCGTAGACGGCCGGCTCTTCACTAAGGCTGCAGGTGCATCCACCAATTACTGCCTTATCAAAGAAAACATAAAGAAGCCGACTTAAATGTTGTAAGAAACTCTGCCAATGAATGAGGTTCCGACACACAAGAACATTGGAAATGAGGAATTTTGCCAACTTTTACTCAGGTCCCATTCATTTTGTGAGACCAGCTATGGTGTAAAGACAATGAGATCAGACAAAAGAAGTCCTATTTAACAAATACATGTAGAAGCCTAATAGTGATTCTTTTAAATTTAAAACAATTAAAACGAACATGCCTTGTAGTTCCTAGTAAACTCCAAGTATGGATAAATGGAAAGATCAGACGAAAGCAATCTGATAGCTACTGGTAAATATTTTGCTAGTACATTAGATTACAGTCACAAAATCACAAATCAACAGAATCTTTTCAAACTTCTCAAAAATTGCTCAGCATTTCAGACCTCTCTGTGTAGCCATCGATTCATCCCATATTTCTTCACTACAGTGGAACACAAGTTCAACCTCCTCGCCGCATCTTCAATAGGGAGACGTAAGTACTGTCTTAAGTCATTCGTCAACTTTCCTGCTCTTTCCCTCTGTACTAATCCTTAATCCCATAAAAATTACTGAATTAGTACTTAAGAAACCACTTAGAAGATTGTTACTTTCAGTTCTCTAGAGCTATTTGTTTTCATTTATCTTTATATTATAATGCGAATGCAGGAGGCCTTTGTTATGGGTGAAGATGGCAGCTAGAACCTGTAGTGCAAGATTGCTCCGAGTTGTTCTCTCTATCTCATTCTCTCCCTCTGATTCGTTGCTTGTCGTTCCCCTATTAAAATTTGAACTTTCAAGTCTTATGATATTGCCATATACAAAAAACTCAATTTTTGCTCATTTATGAAAGCTAAGGAAATTGTGACCAATTTCTATGTGAAGTCTAGTTCACGCAGAGAGATAGTAACCTGAAGTTGATGGAGATGGGTGGTTGAAGTCATCATTATTCAAAACATCACCCCACTCAAATCCAACAAAAGAGCTTCATAGAAGAATGAGAGTGGATCTGGATGCCTTCTATCATCGCAATACTTCTGCAGAAATTCCTACACATTCTCTGTCCTTATCTTGCAGAAACTGAAAAATGTTTGAAACCTTAAAGTTTACAAGTACAGAAAATGACTCGTAATCAAAACACCAAAACTATCAAGTGCTAGTTTTCTTTCTCCCCATAGTTTAATTGCATTGCATCAATCACACTTCTCTAAATCAGATGAAACGGAAAATACTGATTAAAGCTTGAAACATATAATGTTGAAGATGAACTGCCTTGACACGATCCCGGTTGTTAAGAATAGCATGACAGATGATACCCATTCTCCCATGTATCTCAAGTTTTATAGTATAGTTGCCTACCACCACAGAATAGGTGAACTTTACTAGTCAGTAACCAGGAAAAAGAAATAGAATTATAAAGAAAGAATGAGTATGTAGAACACACCATCTCAGCGTGGATTACTTCTCCAAGAACTTGACAGCAACTGCATTAATAAGGGACTGGTTGAGGTGGCCTAACAGCATTAGGCCTCCACCATGGACAGCCTCTTCACTTCTTCCTGGTCCGTTGGAAGCTTGCTTATCAGGAATTGGTTCATTGAACTTTGTCCCTGATTCTGATATGACGCACCAACCTGATCAGATTCCCCTTTATCAATT
Source organism: Populus simonii (assembly GCA_007827005.2). Taxonomy (NCBI): domain Eukaryota; kingdom Viridiplantae; phylum Streptophyta; class Magnoliopsida; order Malpighiales; family Salicaceae; genus Populus; species Populus simonii. The sequence continues at coordinate 4,456,551 of CM017481.2, forward strand.
TCATCACAAAAATTCCAAAGCATTGGATCATCATTAGTGATGAAGCTGAGAAAATTTCATTGGACCTGGGCTTTCTTTGCAGATAATAATAGGTTGGATGAGTGTGTTATCTGCAAAATAACCCTCCGATGCTTGAGTTTGTTTAGAATATTTTAGGAAAATATAGTGTTAAAAAAAGTAGATAGAGAGATAGTTGAAGTGTGTTTTATTGTTGTTCAAATGAAGAAAAAAATCTCCTTTCTCTCTCGCTAAACATGAGAATATATAGCCCGCATTGGAAAATATCTGGAGCAGCTCACCATTAAAAGTAACAGCTTTATTTCATAGCTCACTCATAACACAAGATAGCTTGCCCATGTCACATGTAGCTTGCACCATTGTGGCTTACCGTTGAGGGTGACACATAGCTAGATAGCATATATTGGATGAGATTTGAAGTAGCTCACCATGAAAGGTGACAATTCTATTTACATGATAGTTTCTACTAAGGTAGCCCTAACTTAAGTCATAGTTGAAGTTGTAGCTTGTACAACTTGACATATCTGGTAGTAGCTTAAAAAAGAGTCAACATAGATAATAAAAAAAAGAGAGAGAAAGAGAAGAAAGAGAAAAGAAAGAGAAAAGAAAGAGAGAGAAGGGATGGTGAGCTTGGTTGGGCTCTGTAAATTAGCCCAATCGAGTTACAAGATAGCTTGGTCGAGCTAAAAAATATCAGGCTAACCAAGCTACATGGTAGCTCGATCCACCTAGGCTATACATGACAGCCTAAACCGAGGTGATACAGCCTCGATGTGGGCTACAGGTGCAACCTAGACCAAGGTTGCATTGTGTAGCCTCGATGTGGGCTACTTTGCAGTCTAAACTAAAATCTTGTAAACATACATGTTTGAAAGACTTTAACTAGCTAAAGAGGAAGAAAAAGTACTTAACATTATAAAATTTTGCATATCTCCATGCATAAAAATGTTGCCTTTATAAGCATGCCTTTGAATATTTACTATTTTTTAAATTCATGAGATATTTTTTTTTCTTTTAAAGGCAATTTATCGTGGTACCTAGAGACAAGTGATCAAAGAGAGCTAGAGACGATTAGTCATGAGGACTTGGAGACGATTGGTCATGGGTACCTGAATATAGTTGACCACGAGGACCTAAAGATAATGGAGATTTTTCCATGGAAATTTCATGGAGACATTTTGTGTTTGGAGATATGGAGATGCATTATTTTATTTTATTTTTGAAAATTCAAAAGGCAATAGAAATATGATTTCTAAGATTTATCTTATCTAAGGTAGTGTATCATGATAATTGTTTCGTGTTTGATCAAATTATATCTTTTCCTTCAAAAATTCTAATAGGTATTCTTTAAAGATCAATCTTTTTATCTCTTTTATGAGTGCATGACACTCTTCTGTGTTGTATCCATGATCATGGTAAATATAGACAGAACATGTTGGGGTTCCTTTTGTTTGAACCACTTTTAATTAAAGACGAGTATTGTAGGAAGTGTCTCCCTTTTATGACAGCCAACACCTTAACACATGTCTTTGTGAAAGATGTGGTCATGAGCTTGGGGAATTTCAAGTGATCATGAATATGTTCCTTGATGCTTCTTTTGGATTGTAATGTCCCATACATTTATAAGTAGTTTAGAACATATAACCAAATCACCCTTATGAAAAATATAGCCATTTTTTAAGTTACTTTCTTTATGAATGATTGATTATTGTAAAGAAATTTTAGAAATTATTTAGGTAATGTTATAATCTTAACTTTCAATGCGTAAACCTTAGTTTTTGGTATAGAGATTGCTTGATTAAATGTCTTATTTAATGTGTAACTACTTGTCCATTTCGAAGCAAGAATGCATCTTTATCTCTTTGAACTTCATTGTAATATCTTCTGATATAATATTATCATTGTTGTTGTTAGGTTGAGTTATCTAAAATAGATTATAGAGAGAGAACCCCGACCATTAGTAGAAGAGAGAGGGAGAGGAGAGGGAGGGAGGAAAATGGAGGAAAATTAGGGATTGTCTGACATATTTGGGTTTAAATTCACCAATATAATATTATGTTGGTGAGTTCATCAGTAATTTACCATGTCAGGAAAACATCGATGGACTCACCAACAAATTTTTTTGAATTCCTTGGTGAGTCTGTTAGTTATTTCAAGAATTTTTGAAATTATTTTAAAACCCCTAAATTCACCGATGAATTTTCATGTGTTGGTATTTTTGTTGGTCAAACCAAATTCATGAATTCTAACCCAAACTCTATGTCATTCTCCAACTATTTTAGAGTCCGTCGATGAGTACAAATTTCACCGATGGATTTTACTTTGTCGGTCAATATGTTAGTAGGTTCTAATTTCATGCATTTTTTTGCCAAACTCTCTATAATTCTCTAGCCATTTAACTTTCATTAGCGAGTCTGTCATTAATTTACCATTATTGTAAATCACTGACGAATTCACCGATGATTAATTATTTATAATTTTAATTATTTCTGCTAGTGATACCATCAGTGAAGTTAATTTCTTTTCTTATATATTGGTTATAATCCTTATCTAACCTAACTAAACAACAACAACATAACTTATTCAACAACTTATTCATTAAGACCATAACCACAACAATAAACGTTTGATAAATGTAATGAATATAATGCATTATAAAACAAAAACAAATATTTTAATTACACAATGATGTTTTATATCTAAAATATATTAAAAACCTATTTAATTTGAATCCTCCTTATCTTCATATCCATCATCATTTTCGTTAAACTAAAGTTGTTTGGTCTTTTCATCTTCATCCACTTTTATATATATATATATATATATATATATATATATATATATATATATATATATATATATATGTTCACTGGTACATAAGATATCATTTAACTTGTCAAAATCAACATAAACATAAGTATTCTCAATGACATAAAAAAATTAAATTTTCTTCTAACTTGATAGATGGAGCCACTCGATAGGGGTCAACTAACTCATCAAGTTAAAATATTTTTTCTCCTCCAGTTACTTCATCGTTATCATTTTTAACAATTTGGACATGACTCATAGATTTGGTTTTCATCACATATAACCAATCAACTATGTTACTATCATTTTTAAAGGAATGAGTGTATTTGTAATATATTTTTTGACATTGTTTGCCAAATACAAAAATATCATTAATGTTGTTAAGTTTATCTCTTTTATTACTTGTGACCAAACCATGATGAGGATCTACTCTAATTTCTCTATTGGTATCATACCAATAACATTTGGATAAAAAGATTGTATTTTGCGTCCTATGATATTGCAATTCAATCAACTCTTCTAACTTGCCATAATAATCAAATTCAAACTTGTACAAAGATGATTCTTAACACAAACCGTATTATTATAGGTATTTCTACCGTTTCTATACTTTTTAGTATAAAAGATATATCTATTGATGAAATACCTGTTATAACACTTCTAGATGCATGTGAGGATGAGGCTTAGATTTGTGGTAAAATGGATGGGAGGTGCTGCTGTTTTTGCAGTGAAAGAAAAAGGGAAAGAAGAAGAAGAAAAGAGGGATGAGGCTCTTATTATGTATAACACTTCTAAATTTACTACTAGAATTGTCAATGGAAACTTGCGATGGAGTAATTCCCTCAGTAATTATATCAGCAAATAATCACATGTCATTTTATCGACGGAATCACTAACAAATATTTATTGATTTATTAATTATTTTTATTTTGTCATCAATTTCATTGTTAATTACTGACAAAAAAAAGTTCTATATGTAATTTCATTAGATTTTGGTGACAATTTTTCTATTGGTATTGTCATTGGAAATGATTCATAAAAAATTTCCTATTGCTAATTGGATTGCTATTTGATAATTTTCTGATAGTGATTGTTTGTTGTGTGACAAGTCATGCATTTTACACCTAGTAGCTCCTTTTCCCAATTAAAACTTTTCACCACATTACTGTGTAAGTAAAAAATTTGGAAAATATAGTGAAGGAAGTATGCTATCCTATTGAATTATTTACTAACATTCAGAAGATAGTAGGAGGATAGTAGTCGGAATTGTTTGTGTCCTATATTTGCCAAGTAACATTATTACGGAAATTGTGGAAGCCAAGGAAGTTTGTTGAAAGTTACATTGGAAGTTACAACGAGTATTTAAACTAGTTGGTTCCTTAAGAGAAGTTGCAACACCAAGGGGCATGGGAAACAAGTGGCAAAATAGCAAGTCCCATTTGAGGATTTGTGTTAATCATATGGTAGTTACATGAGAGAAACTGAATTTGCAAGAGATTGTTTTGGGAAAAAAAGGAAGAAACAGCAGCAATTGTGTTGTTGGTTTTTTTTTATTAACATGAGCACTTAATCAAATACAGCAGAGGTTTACTTATGTATGTATGTATGTGTGTAACATACATTAACACCTCTCATTTGTTTACTCAAGGTAAGTCTTATCCTTATCTTTGTGAATGATCTGCATATTGTGCATCAAGACTAGAACTCTGTTCTTGTATACTCTCTGAAGGTAGATTTTGATTGCAAATCAATTTCTCTTGTAGCTGTTGTTTCCTTATCAGTTTAGACTACCATGTTGGCTAGAGTTTGTTGCCTTTTGAACCTCTTTCTCTCCTAACATTTCTCCACTAATTTAGGCAATGTTGCTAAAAGCAGAGTGTGAGTGTTCAACCTTGTTTCTCCCATATTTTGACTCACCTTATCACTCAATCTACTGATAAATCCATATTCAAGGAGAAATATGCTGAAACGATCAAACCAGGCACGCAGAGCTTGTTTAAGTCCATAGAGAGGCCTTCTGTAATTTGCAGATATATCCGCCATTCCTGGTGGTTGTTTTATATATATATCTTTGGTGATGTTACCATGCAAAAATACATTCTTTACATCAAGTTGTTGAATAGGCCATCCTTGAACCAGTGCTGCGCTAATAATCATCTGTATAGTGCCTGATTTGATAACTAGAGAAAAGGTTTCAGTGCAGTCAATCCCATCAATTTGATGATACCCTTTTGCAACAACACAAGCCTTTAGTCCGTCTGAAGATCCATCAGGTTTCAGTTTTAGAGCAAATTACATGTAGGTCTAGAGTGCGAGGAACAAGAGTCCATGTTTGATTTAATTGTAGGGCAGTAAATTCTTCTTCCATTGCAGTTTTCCAACCAGGATGAGCCAGAGCTGACTGAACATTTTGTGGCTCCCTGGGTACACTGTGAGAGGATATGGATGTCAAGGCATATTTTGGATTTGGTTTTACAACACCAAGTTTGAATCGTGTAACCATAGAGTGAGACCATAGAGTGAGAATCTTGTCCTTGAGAGGGCTGGGGAATTTTTTATGCAGGTTCTGTTCGTGGAGCTTTTGAACGAGTGGTTGATTGGGACCAAGTGATCATTGGGTGAGAAGGCTGGTGAGTTGTAGCTGATTTAGGTTATGTATAAGAGGTTTCAGATGCTGCAGCATTGTGTATCCCTGTTGTTGCAGGGTTTGTTGTGGAGTCTATCATTGCTGGAGCAGAGTGTATTCCTGCTGGTGTAGGATTTGCTGCTGCCTCTAAGTGTCAATTTGAGTCTGTTGCAGGACCTGTTGGAGAGTATTCTGCTACTTCCTCTAAGTGTCCTGTTGAGTTTGCAGGATCTGTTGGAGAGTTTAATTGTTCTTGTAAATGTATTTCTTCAGCTGACTGCTCTCCCTCAACCTATGGTGGTGCAGGAGAACCCTCAGGTTGTGGTCTACTGTGAACCGTCTGGGGAAGTATTGTGTCAGGAGTGTTTTGTGTCGGAGTGGAGACTACTGGCAGGGGATTGATGCATCGAGATGAATCCATTATCTTAGTATTTCCTGCAATATTATGAGAATTACTGTGAGGAATCCAAGTGTCAAAGATATGTAATGTATGTGATGAAGGCTGAATAGTAGTTGATGGTTTGTATGGAAAAATTGTTTCATCGAAAACATGGCGTGAAATTAGAATTTTTCTGCTTGGAGGATGATAACACTTATCTTTTATGTGTTGTGCTGTAACCAATGAAAATATAATAGTCATTGATCATTTGAATAATATTAAAAAAAAATTTAAATCTCTTTACACCTTGGCCAAGGATTTCTCAGTCAATACTATTTAAGAATAAATATAATATTTTTTCTAATTTAACTAGGGTGATGAATCCTCTCTTGATCACTTAAGTATCTATATATAGTTTATGATATATCCAATGTATGTCCCTTTGTTACCTTGATTAAGATAACATGAACAAGATCAAAGTATAAAATTCTCTATTATAAGATAATTGAGTGATCTCAAGTTTAAGGATCACTTATATAATCGTCATGTGAACCTTTCCATAGACATAGGTGATCTTTTTATATGAAATTCTCATGTGGGTCACTTTAGTGTACATGTATTATACAAGCATCTACATATTAGTTTTAGATATCCCTCATACCTCAACTTATGAGAACAACTGTTTCTTTTCATAAAGGAGAGAACATAATATGTATCAATCTCTACGGCTCTAATAAATGTCCAGTATTTAAGAGAGTATCGACTTGGAACATTTTAGGAACAATGCTTTGATGCAATAGAAATCCTATAATTATAACAACTGTAGAATTTCCTTCGCAAAACATTTTGTCCCATTGACTTTATTTTTACTCTATATTCATAAATCAAATATTAGATTCATTAATCTAATATTATATGAATATTAAAGATAAATTAAACCTTTATTAATAATAAATATTTATTTACATGAATATAATAATGTAAAATGTAACCAATTGATTAACTACAAGGCATATTAAATTAATAGGAACATGCTAAGGCTGAACTTGAACATGCAACTTGAACTTGCAATGGTTGGACTCAACCAATTTCTGGTGGCTGAAGGTTGGTCGGTCGTCAGAACCTCCAAAATATTATTCTGACTTAACTATCATAAACAAAATAAATTTATAGTATGATTGTGAAAACCAGGTCGAACCCAAGGAAAATTTCACGTAATTTTCCTCCAATATACTGAAATAAAAAAGAACTTGGGATTTGAATAAAAAATTAAAGAAAAAATATTCTGAAAATAAAAATAATAAATTAATATGTTGTTAACTCAGTTTAATTGTCCACATATCCATTCATATAAATCTATTGATTATCGAAATAAAACAAATATTCTTTCACGTCAAGCAAATAAATTCGATATCCCTTAAAGCTGAGGGAAATCGATGAGATTACAAATAAATTAATTAGATAAATCTCTCTAATCATTTTCTTACCATCAAGCGAATTTAATATTGAAAGCAATTCTCATTCACTTGGTAGTAGTCTCAGGAGTAAAATATGTAAAATTATTCTAAGCAAACGTTCAAAAGCTTGACAATTTAACTTAGTTTATTCTTCTCTAATAAATTAAGATAAGAGTTGTAACAAACAAATTAATTCTTTTGCTTCTTACTCTAGTACCTAACAACAATTATAGATTGAAAGAAACTAGAAAGCATAAATGTCATCTCAAAATAATTCAATAAGCTTGAATAACAATCAATAGCATATTTCTGAATAAGAAATAATAAATACTTGAATCTAAAAGAATTACAATGATAACGTTACTTTTCACAATTTGCTAATGGAGATGGTGTGTATTCTACTTGAACTGAAATTAGAAATTTGTTCATAGTTGCTGAAAAATTGACAAAAACAAAAAAGAAAAGAATGTTGCAGAACTAATGTTTCAACTGTGTTTTGCTCTATTTTTTCTCTCTCTTAACTACCGAATTTCTTCAGGATTCTTAGGCTAATTAAAAGTCCTCATGCTACTTAATTCCTTCATTTTTTATCTGGTCCTTAAGGTTGTTAAATCCCTAAAAAATTGTGCTGAAAACAGACTCTACTGTTATCACAACTCTGATGTAATTGAGACTCTTCTACAACTTAAAATTTGTTTCTTACTTGGTTTCTTGCAATATCCCACCATTCTAGCTGTATTATTTCATTCATGAAATGTTATATGATTGATTAACACATTTCTTAGATCCTAAGGCACACCGTTTATATGGTAGACTCCTAGTTGTAGTGGGATGCTTGTCACCATTAGTTTCCTCATCAAATTAGGAGACCAATTTCGTTCTTCAAATTATGCCCGGATTTATTTTATCTGACCTGATATCATTCATAAAAGTTTTATTCCTAGATGTGTATATAATTTTGGGCTTTTGAATTGCACGATTTTGATGTTTGAGGCTCAAGATATGCCCATTTGAATTTGTAGTGTGAAAGCAGAGAATCCTGCTACATGTAGGATTTTAGCTCGATTTTGCAGGTTTGATTAGAGGTCCAAACAAACTTGAATTTTTTTTTCTCATAATGCCTTTCTAAAAAGCTTGATATGTGTACTTTAACTTCGATTCAACCCACTTTAACATTCTAAAATTATCTTGGTGAAAAACTTGTCACAACAAGCAAGGTCTGAAATATAAAATGTATTAATTCATATCTTTTAGCAATTAATTCATAAAGTCTCTTAGACATGCTAAACTCATAAAAATAATTTCCAATAAACTTAAAATACATTAAAAAACATAGTGTAAAAGAAATAAAAAATATATTATATTTTACACTCATCAAAAGCTTTGTTGGTGCAAAGCCTCCTGCTTCGACCACATATTGAAAACCAAGAAGGAAAAAAAAAAAACACAGAATCTTTGTGCAACTGAAACCTCTAAATCTCATAAAATTGTCAAAGATGGCTATTGCCTTCTTTTATTTTCATTCTAAATATTCGACTAAGAACTACAATCTAGGAAACAAAATTCAAAGAGGAAACTAACTAACAAACTAGGAAAGGAATAACAAACATGAAATTGGATTTGACATAATAAAATATGCGTCCTAAGGTCCCTCTCTCTGTTGGCAGAACCCCATGATTTAAGGAACAACTTCCTGATTTGAATCAATTGGCGGCTCCCTTGCAGAACTTGACTCCGACAAGCTTTGACGAGCATACTCAGCAAATAAATCTGGATGTAAGATTTGGAGTTTTGCGGCTTGTAACCAAACTGATTCTGAATTGGAATGATTTTCCGTTGTACTAAAAACTTCTAGTATCCCACACGATAGGTAGTAACAAATTGATGGTCAAGGATGGATGCAATCTCATCTCGAGGATCGATGTTTTTAGGAATATGAAGAGTAGGTGCTTGCAATTCTTCTGTGGTTAGAATTGTGGGCAATTCAACTGTATCACCCTTAAACTCAGTAATATCATTGATATTCAAAATTGGACTTATACCAAAATCAGAGGGCAAGTCAACGACTTGCACATCTGCGCCCAATTTCTTGGTAACTCGAAAAGAACCTGCGAAACGTGCATGCAGCTTGGTAAAACTTACTTGAGGAAATCGTTTTGGCCTTCAGCGAATAAGAACCATATCACCAACGTTGAGTTGCCTGTCTTTTCGCCTTATATTTGCAGAAGCCGCATGTGATTATGTACTAAGGGAAAACCACCGCTTGACTTATTCTTGAACATCCCTTATATAGCTAGAAAAATCTAGGTCAGCCTTACTAGGCCTAGTAGGCAATGGTAATGAATTGAGATCGAGGGGAGTGTGAGGTGGAAATCCATAGACCACTTCAAAAGGAATGCACCCTATTGATCTGCTGACAAAATTGTTGAAGGAACATTCTGTCTGGGGAAGTGCTTGATCCCGACGTGATATGATCCGCAACAATTCAACGTAATAAATTTCCCAAATTCCGGTTGGTCACTTTAAGTGTGACTGTCTGTTTAGGGGTGGCAGGCATTTGAAAATAACAACTTTGTCTCCATCTTCACCCATAATGATTTCCAGAAATAACTCACAAAATTTTACATCCCTGTGAAACTTAATAGAGGTTGGAACATCTTATAATCGGATCGCCACCTGCAAAAATAGAGCAACAACCTTTGAAGCATCATATATCTACAACAAGGAATGAAATTTTTTTAGAAACAATCGACAACCACCATAATTGAATCATGTTGCAGAAAAAGTCTTAGACAACCCTTGAGTAAAATCCATGCTTATATGTTGCCAAGGCTTATCCGAAATTGGGAGAGGAGTATAGTGTCCCACTTGTTGCTTACCTCCTTTGTTTATCTAACAGATCCGACAACGGTCCACCACTTTGTGCACATCTTTACGCATTCGATACCAATAGAATCGATAAGCAACAATAATGACACGTTTTGTCATAGCCGAAATGCCCTGCTAACCCCTCACCATGAAGTTCTGTGATTACAAGCTCACGAAAAGATCTATGAGGAAGGCATAGCCGTGTACCATAAAATAAATAACCATCCTTCAAAAAATATTCACAGCGAGATATGCTTGACTTGGTGGATAAATTATTCCATTTGCTGCCAAAATCCACGTCTTCAGCATACTGCACTTTGATACTATCAAATCCTATAAAATTATATGAGAAGATATGTAGCAAGTGGGGTCTCCAGCTCAAGGCGTCACTTGACCTGTTTGAGAGTGTGGTTACAATTGTTTTTCAAAATGTTTTTTATGCTGAAATGCATCAAAATGATTTTTTTAATTTTTTTAAAAATTATTTTTAAGATCAGCGCATCAAAACAATCCAAAACATATATAAAAAAATTATAGCAAAAAAATTAAATTTTTTGAAAACGTGGATTGGCCTGCGTTTCCAAACGCTATCCCTGACTTATTCTTAATAACAAACTCGAACTGTTGCAAGTAATCCATCCACCGAGCATGTCTAGCATTCAACTTACTTTAGGAATTTAAATGCTTCAAGGGATGGTTAGTATAAAGAACAAATTCCCCATTCATCAATTAAGGACATCAAGGCTTGAGAGTTTGAATTAAAGCATAAAATTTCATGTCATTTACCAAGTACCTTTGACGAGTGTCATTTAGCTTTTCATTGTAGAAAGCAATGGGATGACCATCTTGGCTCTAAGACACCCCAATTCCCACATATCATGAAGTGTCACAAACTACTTCAAAGACCTTAGAAAGATCTGGCAGTTTCAGAACCAATATTTACCCCATTTTTTCTTTAATTTTAGCGAATGCTTTAGAGGCTGCTAGCTACACTCCGAAAGAAACTCTTGGCTTTCAAACACTGGTGCCATTATCGTTTCGAAACCCTGAATAAATCGTTGATAAAATATGGCCAGACATATTTTTATAATTAAAATTTTTAAAGTTCAAATCATTATTAAGGATTTTTCAAACTTATAAATTCCAAGAAATGCAAAGAAAAATCAACACAAGTACTTTAATTCTTAAACAATGCAAAAAAGTATTTTTCTTGTTTTTATAAATAAAATGTAATTTTATAAGAATTGAGTTGTATGCAACAAGCAAAAATAATTTTTATATATTTCTTTAAAAATATAATAAAAAATATTTTTTAAAAAGACTTGTTTGGAAAAAAGCCCATTTTCTTTAAAATTAAATCTATCAAAACAGGTCTAAGGGTATATTTGTCAAATACTTCTTAAGATAAAAAATCCCTTATCAAAATAATAACCAACCAAATAGGGCCTTAACATCAGACTCGATTTTGACTTGTTGATCTGAAAACTTTTGTTCGATCATAGAGTAAACCAAAGACTATTTTATTTATTTTATACATTTTGTTCCTCCAACTTTTTCACTTGTTATATTGGTCCTCTACCACCAATTTAGATAATTTTTCAGGCTTTCTTCTTGTATTTTTTAATTTTGTTTTTTAAAATCAAAAGTGGGTAACATCAAGAATCATGTAATGATGTGGAAAATTAGGCAAAGATGACCCGAGAATGTAGTTGATAGCATGTTGTACATCCTACATTGGTGGAAGCTATTTTATCATCTCATCGAGCATAATATGTTGAAACTCCACCAGTAATAGCAACTTCTACTGGAATAGATCTATCACCTTACTTAAATTCACGACTGACTACGAATAACACCATTTGCTTTCATTTCAAGCTCGGGTAAATTGTCGAATGGTCAATACTGGAGCATTGTCTTTTTGTTTCTCAATTTCCGAAATAAAGGATCCAAAACAAGTTTCTTACCCTTAAAAGTAGAAGAGTAAATTTTAGCATACCCGTCGTAGAAGACCCTTCTATCATAAAGCCAAGATCTCCCTACTAACATGTGACGAATGGTCATAGGAATCACATCACACTAGGCCTCGTCCATATAGGTTTTCCCCAATAAGAACCTCACCAAACACGGATCCTTTACTAAAACTGAATTATCTTCATTGACCCAACTAATTTGACAAGGAGTAGATGCTTCTCAATTTTCAGCACCAACCGTTCCACCACTGTCTCGAAAATCACTTTCATTCTGCTACCATTGTCAATAATGATGTTCAAAGCTCTGTCACCATGTTCCATATGAAGAGAAATAATATTCTTATTATTTCAATCAACGAAAAGATTACAATATATACTGATAGTTCTGTATCAGGATCCTGCACTATTGCCTATAATCAAGCCTAATTATTTACAAACAAGGAAAGAAATAATTAACGATTCAATTACAAGTTTGGTACCTAATCAGTGCTTGATTTGGTTTGTTGCCTAATCAGTGCTTGATTTCCTTAACACTCCTCCTCAAGTTGGAGTGTATATTAATTATACCCAACTTGCTAAGTAAATTCTCAAACTGTGTGGAGCTTAATGGCTTAGTAAATAAGTCTGCTGGTTGTTGTGTAGTTCGAATGTAGGATGTCTGAATCATTCCTGCTCGAATCTTCTCACGTATCAAGTGACAATCTATTTCGATGTGCTTTGTTCGCTCATGAAATACTGGATTTGATGCGATGTGCATTGCTGCTTGATTATCACAGAACAGAGTGACTGGCTATGTGTGATTTATCTTCAAGTCCTTTAAAATATTTTTCAGCCATGTAATCTTGTAGCATGTAGTAGCCATAGAGCTGTATTCTGCCTCTGCACTTGATCGCGATACCGTCGTCTGTTTCTTGGTCCTCCAAGAAATAGGTGCTCCTCTAAGTAAAATGCAATAACCGGTAACTGATCTCCTTGTGTCCTTACAACGAGCCCAATCAACATCACAAAATGCTTGTAATTGAAGGTTACCTGTGGATGGTAACATGATGCCTTGTCCAGGTGTTTGCTTGATATATTTGAGGACTTGATGAGCTGCTGCTAGATGGGGTTGTCGAGGTTTGTCCATGAATTGACTTAAGATGTGCACAACATAAGTCAAGTCGGGTCTAGTTATAGTTAGATATATCAACCTTCCAACTAACCTTCTGTATGCTGATCCATCCTCCAAGAGCTTCCCATCAGATTGTGTTAATGATACATTTTGGTCCAAAGGAAACCAGGATGGCTTGGCACCCAAAAATCCTGTATCATTCAAAATGTCGAGGGCGTATTTTCTCTGTGACAAACTGATCCCATGCTGTGATCTTGCAACTTCTATGCCAAGGAAGTACTTAAGTTGTCCCAAGTCTTTCAGCTTGAATTGTCTGGACAAGAAAAGCTTAGTGTTCTCTATGTCCTGCGAATTGTTTCCAGCCAATATCACATCATCCACATATATCAGTAATGCTAGAAAGTTACCCTGGTAGCTGTGGATGAACAAAGAATAATCAGATAAAGACTGGTGGAATCCTGCAGCCTTGAGTGCATTGGACAACTTGGTAAACCACTGTCTGGAGGCTTGTTTCAAGCCATATAGGGATTTATGGAGTTTACAAACTCGTGTCTCCCCCTTTCATCCGAAGCTAGGAGGCAGTAACATGTAAACATCCTCATCCAAGTCGCCATTCAAGAATGCATTGTTGACATCTAATTGGTGGAGATGCCAACCATGCAAAGCTGCCACACTAAGTAAGACACGGATAATGACCATTTTTGCGACAGGGGCGAAGGTTTCCTGGTAATCAACGCCTTCAATTTGGCTGTATCCCTTAGCCACCAGCCAGGCCTTATACCGTTCAACTATCCTATTAGCTTTTAGCTTGATCTTGTAGACCCATTTATAGCCGATTGACTGTTTATGAGAAGGGAAAAGAACCAAGCTCCAAGTTCCAGTAGCTTGTAAAGCAGCGATTTCAAGATGCATGGCCTCACGCCACTGTGGATGCTGAACAGCCTGGGAAAAACTGGTAGGTTCTTTGAGATGGGTGAGCTGAGTGGTATAAGCTTTATGATTGGGAGAAAGATGAGCATAAGATAAGTAAGAATAGAGGGGATAAGTAGTACCTGAAGTGTGAACCAAGTTCGTGGAGGATGACGGTTCAGTCCTTGAAGGAAGGGTCATGCCGAGGTGAAAGTCCTGCAGATAAGAAGGAGTGGTAATCGATCGATGGCCACGATGAAGAGGTTGAGTGGGAATAGGAGAGGAGTCGGGTTGAGTGAGCTGTGAGGAATCAAGTATATGTGGGGTAGGGGTGGCTGGAGAGGGAAGATCATTGAGTGTTTGATGGGTAATAGGAGGAGGGGGTGCAAAGTCTATGTCAAAAGGTAAAAATGAATTGGGAGTGGGAGAAGTACCAGCACTTGATGTGAGGGAAGGAAATTTATTTTCAAAGAAAACGACATCCCTTGATACTATGACTTGTTTTGTAGCTAGATCAAAGACTCGATATCCCTTTTTCCCATAAGGATACCAAAGAAAAATACATTTAGATGCTCGAGGATCAAATTTGGAGCAACTCTGTGCATGAGTGGAAACAAAACATAAGCAACCAAATACTCGTAAGTGTGAATAATTGGCAATTATGTTAAATAAATTTTCATATGATGTCTTTCCGTGGAGAATGGGGGTTGGTATGCGATTGATGAGGTAACCGGAAGCAAGAATAGCATCACCCCAAAATTGATGAGAAAGACCGGCTTGAATAAGTAAGGCACATGCCATATTTAACAAATGTCTATGTTTACGTTCGGCAACACCATTTTGTTGTGGAGTATTAATGCAACTAGTTTGGTTAATGATACCTTTATTAGCGTAAAAGCTTTATGAATTCAAGACCATTGTCACTACGAATAATTTTGACCTTGAAATCAAATTGATTTTCAACCATGTTGATGAAGTTGACTAGAAGATCCTTAGTGTCTAATTTGGGTTTCATAAGATAAATCCATGTGCATCTAGTGTGATCATCAATGATAGCGAGAAAATATTTTGCACCTGAAATAGAACCAACTTTATGACCACCCCAAATGTCAACATGGATTAAATCAAATGGAGATGTACTAGTAATGGAACTTGAAGAAAATGAAAGTCTTGTTTGTTTTGCTAACGGACAAATTAAACATTTGTCTTGAGAACAAGAATTAACTTGAGGAAATAACTGGGATACTTTGGCTGAGGGATGTCCAAGACGTTGATGCCAAAGGTTCGGATGAAGAGTTTGGGCATGGTTGCATGTTCCTTTCTTGGCTTGGTCGAGAAAATATAGACCCTCCCCTTCAATTCCCGTCCCAATCATCTTCCCCGAACGTAGGTCCTAAATCACACAAAACTGGCTTAGAAAGATGGTTATACAAGAGGAATCAGATGCAAGCTTGCTAATTGAAATTAAGTTCAATCGAAAATATGGGACACACAAAACATTGTCAAGAATTAAATCAGAGGATAGGTGAACTTTGCCAATATGAGTTACTTGTGTTATTGACCCATTTGGTAATTCAACAGTGCGGCCATTGACAGGTCTTGAGTATGTGAACAGGTTTTGATCAGAAATCATATGATATGTGCATCCACTGTCCAAAATCCATGTACTTCTGTTGCCATTAGAAATGAGTGAAAAAGCCTTACCCGAGAGTTCATCATGAGTTGGGTAGTTACTAACATGATTGGCAAAAGTTGTTTTTATTCTTTAGCATGCTGAGTATTTGTTTGCATTCTTCAGCTGTGAAGGGAAAACTCATCTCCTTTCTTTCATTCTTGTGTGATTCCACTTGGTTGCCTTTGGAAATTGTCGCATTAACCTCAGCTTCAGTCACTGCTTTCTTTTTGCGATAATATTCTGTTGTATGTCCCTTCCAGCGGCTAAAGGTGCATCTGAGATGTGTACGGCAATCCTTGGCAGTGTGGTTTGTTCTGTTACACTTGAAGCATCTTAGTTCAGCTTCAACCTCATGGTTTGAATTCCTTACATCGAAGATGACAACCTCAGGTTGAGCATGGCTTTTCCCGGTTGTCACCTCTGATTGTTTCTCATGGCGAATGACCAGTGAATATGCTTTGTTTACTGTGGGTAGTGGATCTTGTAACAGAGTGTTGCTGCGAACACCTACGTATGAATCATTAAGACCCATGAGGAATTTCATGGTTTTCTGTGTCTCCATATATGCAGCTACTTCTTTGATTGCCCCACAAGTGCATGTTGGAAAAGTGCAAAGTGCATCACGTTCATCCCATAGGCCCTTTAGCTTTGTGAAGTAAGACCCTACAAACATGTTTCCCTGCACAGTCATGAATTTCATTCTCAACATTAAATAGTTGAACCACATTTACATGCGAGAATCGTTCCTGTAAGTCAAGCCACATCTGTCTGGCATCTTTGCAGTTGATGACGCTTGTGGCAATTTCTTTGGACATGGATCCTAATAGCCAAGTTTTCACCAGACTATTGCATCGGTTCCATTGTTGATGTTCATCAAATTTCTTCTCATCAGGCTCCTTCATTAAGCCATCTATGAAGCCAATCCTATTTTTAATTGTCAGAGCCATAGTCATGGATTGGCTCCATGTACTATAGTTGTCTTCAACCAGGGATTGTGGCACAAGAATAGCACCAGGTTGGTCTGAATGGTGAAGATAAAATTGATGATTGGGATGATCCCATCTTGCGCCTGCTGTTGTGCTTCCTTGGTCTGCCATAGGAGTCGGCTGAAGGCTTTGTGTTTTATTTTGATACCTAGACTATTGCTCTGATACCATGAAGAGAAATAATATTCTTCTTATTATTTCAATCAACGAAAAGATTACAATATATACTGATAGTTATGTATCAGGATCCTGCACTGTTGCCTATAATCAAGCCTATTTATTTACAAACAAGGAAAGAAATAATTAACGATTCAATTACAAGTTTGCTATCTATTCAGTGTTGATTTGGTTTGTTGCTTAATCAGTGCTGATTTGGTTTGTTGCCTAATCAGTGCTTGATTTCCTTAACACCATATGTGTATGAAAAATATTGGTGCATATCCATTCGAGATTAGCCTTAAGATCCTTCTTAATTAGTTCCACTCAACACTAGTTGGATTACGCAACTTGGTAGATTTGTTGCACCTAAGTGCTCTTCTTCATCACTAATACTCCCATCAACTTCCTCTTCCTTTGTTTTGTCCATAGTTTCCATTCCTATTAATTCCTTCACGCAGATGAAGGCTAGATTTTATCTCTAGTTGGGCACACAACAACAACAAAATGCCCAAAACCCTTTCATTTGTAACATTCCATCCCTTCACTAGTAACCTTAGCCTTTCCCTTCTAGTCTCGTATCACTGCACCCCTTAGTTTCTCTTGCAGTAACGGTGACCTTTAGATTGAAGAGGTTGTCATATGACCCTGGCTTGTACCGGCCACTAACATTATTCTTCTCCCTACAGAAACACTCATTTGCTTCTCAACACAAATTGCTAGTTGTACACCTCCTCTACATTGCGGTGTCATGAAAGTGGTTTGTGTATTGATCCATAGTTAATGAGCCTTGCCTCAATTGTAACATTTCTTCGAACATCATTTTCTCATAATCTGTCATAACCTAATTCTGGGTTATTCCCAAAAATTTACTTTTTTTCAAAATAAAATAAAAGCTGGTAATGTGGAGAAAGCAGATCAAGGAGGACTACAAAAATAGGGAAAAATCAAGCTGCAATTTTGGAGGAAATTCAAGGTCTAATTGTACCCCATTATGCCCAAAAATGAAGAAAAAAAATGCAAATTCAAGGTCAAATTAAATGATTATTGGACGAATTTGCATAACAATTAAGTCCAAGGACATAATTAAATTTTTAATAGGTCAATTTGATTTAATCATGGGCCAAATTGAATTTTAATTATATTTAAGAATTAATTTGGGTCGAATTGAAGGATTTAATTAAGTGCAAGGACTTAATTATACTTTAAATGGGTCAAGTTAATTTTATTTGGGGCTTAATTGATGAAAAATTAAGTTTGACAGCCTAATTTGAGCTTAATTGAGAAGATTGGAATTTTAAGAGACCAAATTTAATTTTTACTAAGTTAATGGATTGAAATTAAGGGCCAAATTGCAAGAAAATTGAAGTTTTGGGGTCAATTAGGGGTTAAATTGAAGAAATTGACAGTCAAGGATGTTTATGCTAAAGGCATCAAAATTGAGGGGCTTAATTGACAAAACCCGGGGGTGAAATTGAAGAAATTGAAAGTTTAATGGTCAATTAGGGGCTAAATTGAAGAAATCCGAGACTAAGGACTATATTACAAAAGGCACGTAAATCCGGGGCTCAAACAGTAATTCATCAGGGGCTTAATTGCAAACGTTTAGGGTCAATTAGGGGTCAATTGAAAGCAATTGAAAGAGGAAGGACTGAAATGAACTTTGGCCAAAAACAAAATTCTGATACTGTTCATCTTCTTCTTTAATTCTCTGAAATAGCTGGTCCGGTTACCTACTTTGCAGCTGCATTTAATGTACCTAACGTCCACCAAATTTGCTAAAACTTGCACGAAACTGATCACCAGACATCCCTTTACGTTCGGGTATGGTCTTCACCGACACTGGCAAATAAAAGGACGTGGAATGCCAACTCAGGCAGCCTGCAGCTGCAGATTTGACAATTTGACAATGCACCATGCCTACTTTGAGCCAATGGTTGGGATCCTTCCCATCTGAATCAAGGGCTACAATTTTTCTCTAGTGTAGAAAAGATTGCCCTCTTCCATCGCCTATAAATAGAGGTGGATTTGATGGCCTGAAAAAGGGGAAAATCGGGTCCAAAATAAGCCAAAAAATCAGGTTCTCCCCTATTTTTCTTCTAGCCAACGTTCTCTCTTCTCTCTCTCTCCCTGCTGCTTCTTCAGCCCTTGAAGACCCCACAAAAACATTCCTCCTCCACCAACAGATGTCGTCTCAGCCTCCCCACGAACCCAAATCCTCACTGGCGATAGGTGCAGCCACCGCAAGGTCTTCGCTCTCCTCTCTGCAGATTCTCTTCTTCAACATCTTTTTCCTTCTTCCTCCACCACAAGCAGCCAACACTGCCACCATTTCTTCCACCATTCCTACTCTGACCACCAGCTCCACCGCAGGAAGCCAACACAACCACCAACCGACCACCATGCTGCCACCGCGACTCTCTCTCTTCTCCTTCTAGCCCTTCTCTCTCCTCTGCAACCTTTTCTTCTCCCTCTCACAGCCAACTCCAGCCACCGTCACCTCAGCCGAAGCCTCCTGAGCCATCGATCAAACCACCTCGTCACGTCCGAGACCCTCACGCCAGGAAACTTCCTCCTCCCTGCTTTGCCTCTTTCTTCCTCGTCGTGGTTGCTGCATGCATAATTCATTTCTGTATGCAGCAGCTAATTAATTAGCTCATGGTTTGGGTCGGGCCAGTTATGGCCCAGCCCAAGTGGCTGGCTATGGCCCGACCCTCTTTTTTAAAAAAACAAAAAAATTTCAAAAATTATTTTAAAAAAATCATGATTTTCTCAAATATTTTTCCATCCATTTTGCATAATATCGAGTTGTATATTTACACTGTAAAATACAAATCTGATATTAAAATACCTGGTTTTCTCCGAAATTTTCCAAAAGAAATATTTTGTTGCATACGGCCAAATCCTAAAATTTTTCCAAGCATATTTTTCATAAAAAACAAAAATTGCATCTTTTTCATCCAAAAATGGATATCGTAACCAGTTTATGATTATCCATTAGGATTCGGCCAACATGTCAAAAATCTTCTTTCAATCTTTTTTTTTAGGATCTAGATGTAGACTTTAATATTTGTGGGGTGTAAAATTACACGATAAAGTACACCCTCAGGTATTAAAGATACAAGGTGTGGAAATGCGATGCTAAAATTCAGACTTTAGAATGGTTAGGATTTAACCTGATAAGGTAGAGACTCTCTCATGAAGAGAGATCTGCCTTGAGCCTTAGAAAAGACCAACGAATAGAAACTCGATTTAGAAAAAACAATCAAACAACAATGCAGCTTACCTTAGGTAAGGTGCACTGGGGGTGATGTGTCTTCCCCTTGCACAACCAGTCCCTTACCCAGACTCTCGCAGACCATAGGTTCCTAATGACCATAATACTAGGTGGTGACTCCTAAAAATTAATCATAATTTTACGATTAAATCCAAAAACCCTTCCCAACACACAAAACCTCACACAAGAGGCACGACAAGAAGCCTCCGCCGTCGCTAGACGACGTCGCGCCGGCTCGCACTCCGCGACATAATCAATGAGCAAATATTTTTCCTTTATTTGTTTTTTCATCTCCACCAACCTAGAAATTGGTGGATGATGAGTACAGTGTAATTTCTCTTCCAGACTTTCTCGCTGAGCTCGTGCATGCACCCTCAATTTCATTCGGATATAATGAACTTTTCGATCCTCCAATACGTCAAACCAATCGAAATAATCCTTAATGGTCGTTAACCAATCCTCAAAAGCATTAGGCTCTAATTTTTCAAAAGAACCCAACACGCCCACTTTCATCCTCTTAGTGAGTTTGTCAAAAGGTTGATAACCCATGTCTCATCTATCTTGGTTTCGAGGAAAGTCTTCTCTATTACACTGAAACTGAGGTTGACGATTCTCAAACTCTTTGTTTTCTTCATTCTCCAACTCTTCTTCATCACTACTGCTAGCTTCGTTCAGCAACTGCTCACGAATTGGATTGTGGCCCCTCCTATTGGGAAATCTAGGCTCCACTCGAGCTCGATGCTCATCCATAACATATAGTTGATCCAAAAGAATAGTGATTTGAATGATTTGTTTGTACATTGGGCTTTTTAGGGTTTAGGTTGTTTGGAATTTGATTATTCAACATATTATATGAATGACCACAACAGGTCATAGGCATGTAATGGTAACTTTTCTGGGGAAGGAAACCTAACTCTGATGCCAAAATGGTGCAAAACTATTAGTTCCCGATCAAGCAGCAGAAACAATTTTGATGAATACTCTTTTTTTTGTGAAAGTTAAACCACAAGTATTTATAAGAAAATTGTTATCCTTTATTCATTGTTACCATTCCAATAAATAGAGTTAAGCTTAACAACTTAGCTTCAACTCATGAAACTAACTAGCCTTATTTTAAGAAAATAAATTGTAACAATTTTGAATGAGTAGAAATGCAAAACAACAACATGGAATAAAGTAAAATAGAAGGCTTAGACTTGGTCTAACTCAAACTAAAAACTTGAGATTCTTCTTAGGGGTTCGTTTAGATCTTCTTAGCCTATCAATGCTCCCCCTGCCAATTGGAACCTTATCCTCAAGGTCTAACTAAGGAAACTGATTATGCAATAGTGTCGTGTCTTCTCATATAGCATCTTCAATAGGCAATTGCTTCCATTTCATTAGGCTCTCTTTAATAAATTTATTGCTCTGTTTAATCCAATGTGTATCGAGGATGTTTGCTGGTTCTATGAAAACTACACCTTCATCAGTAATAGGTGGAAGCTCTAAGGTAGCTTATGGAGGATCTCCAACATATTTCCTTAAGAGAGAGACATGAAAAATAGGGTGGCTCCTTGTGTTTGCTGGTAATTGTAGCTAGTAAGCAACATTGTTGATCTTCTTCTCGATTTGATAAGGGTCATAAAACTTGTTGGCAAGTTTCTGATGAACTCGTTTGAAGGTGGTTTGTTGGCGATAAAGATGTAGCTTTAGGAGGACTATATCACCTGTTTGAAAATCTACAACTCGCCTTCTTTTGTGTGTTGTTTGTTTCATTCTATTAGCTACCATATCCAAATTCTTCTTTAAGTGCTGGAGCAATTCATCCCGATGTAAGAGGCTTTGATCTACTTCGTTAACCTCAGATACACCATCAAAATAAAAGGGAATGGAAGGAGGATGCCGACCATACAAGGCTTAGACAGGTGTAATCATATTGAACTGTCGTAGGTGGTATTATACAAGAATTCTGCCCAAGGTAAGTAACTATACCTTTTATGTGGCTATTGATGGATGAAACAATGAAGGTATTGTTCAACACAGCAGTTCAAACTTTAATTTTTCCACCAATCTACAGATGGTAGGTGGAGCTTAATTTCAACTTGGTTCCTGATATAGTAAAGAATTCTTACTAGAATTTCCTGATAAATATGGGATTGCGGTCACTAATGATTGATTTTGGCATGTCTTGGAGTTTGATGATGTGCTCTACAAATTGTTTAGCTACAATATTTGCAGAAAACGGATGAGATAATGCATTAAAATAAGCATACTTATTGAGTCTATCTACGACTACCAAAAAACTATCTTTTTCATGAGAGGATGGAAGGCCTTCAATAAAATCCAAACTAATATCATCCCACACTTGAAAAGGAATAGGAAATGGCTTAAGTAGTCCTACTGGGGCAAGAGTTTTAGTTTTGTTTCTTTGGCAAGCTTCACATTGCGTAATATTGTAAAATCTTGAGATTAAACTCATACAAAATAAAAATTATAATAATAAATAAAATAATAATACAATTAATTAAGAAGATTATGAAAGACATAAAGAGTATGACTCAAATTATGAAGAGAAGAAAAGAAAAGAAATGGGGTCAATGTGTAATTAAAAAGAATGGGGCCATAAATACCCCATTTCTTCCTCTCAGTAAGCTGGCTGCACATGGTGTAAGAAGAGGTAGATTTCATATTTTTTTTCTTCACCAAAAAATAGGGAAAAACACCAAATCCTTTAGGGCTATACAAACATTAAACCATTAAGTAAAAAGGACACTCTTTGACAAAGAATGTAACAAGGAAACAAGGGAAGAAATTTAGAGAAAAAAAGGAGGAGAGGGTCGGCTACATACAAGGGAGAAGAGGCTAAAAATCTTCAACCAATTTGATTGGAAATCCAAACTTCCTCAAGGTAAGGACATTAGGCCTAATTGTGAAAAACCAATTTGATAATTGGTTAGGAATTGTGCAACAATTTTAGATTTTATAAATTAGGGTTCTTGAGTGAAAATTTAGGGTATTGCAGAAATTGTTAGAATGAAGTTAATTAGACTACTATAAGTTGTTTTGAACATGAAGAAGCATGCAAAATTGCGAAGGAAAAAACAATAACTTAGGAACATAAGTGGTCGGCCATGTGAGGGTTGAATGGGAGGAAACAAAATTCTAAAATTGTGCTTGATGAATCTTGTAGTATGTGTTATAATGTGAACAATGGGTAAATGAGGCAAACAATTGACTAGAAAGTAAAAGGGGACCTTAATCCCCTTAGGCCAAATTTGGCCAAGAACTAATTGAGGGGAGGGAAGAAGAATTTTGGCTTGTTATGTGTTAAGAATGCATGAATTAGTTGTAGTGAGAAGCTTACTAATAGAGAAAAGCATGGAAACTTGATAATAGGAGACTTCGTGATTCAAATGTGTGTCATGTAAAGTGAGAAAATGAAATTATTAGCCATAGGTATAGCTCATAATTCGGCTTAGGAGGAATCATGAAATATAGGGAAAATGCAGAAAATAATTGTTGTAGAAGAAAAAGAGAGGTGAGGATAATGGAAAGTTCATTTAAAAATTGTTGACGAAAAACTGGATAGATTCATCATCTCCATTCTAGAGAGGATTTGAGCCTTAGAATGATAAAATTAGGGGACGGTTTCTCATAAAAGTTGTAACCAGGGATGTTAGTTTTCCAACAAATCTAACCTCGCCTGATTTAGGGCTATATAACTCCAAATATAGGTAAATATCTGAGGAGAGGTCGAGCTGTCACCTCTGCAGGCGGATTGGATGAATAGGCAAAACGGGAAATTTAGTTGCGTTAGGGGCAGAATCAAATTTCTTCCATTCAGAAAATTTTTAGTGTTAAGTCTTAGGTTCAAAATAAAAATAATTTGTGTTTAAAAACAAATTGTAAGGATAATTATAATGTAATAAAGTACAGTGACCTTAAGAGATATAATGGGAAATGAAGCAATTATTAAAGAGAAGTCAACATTGTTGTTATTATTGTTGTGAGAAATGTCACTAGAAAAGGAAATGACATGGTATACATGTGTATTTAGGAGAGATCGTAGGAGGGGCACAACAACAACCACAAAGGAGCACGAGCCGAGCTTCCACAGTAGGTAGGTGTTCTATATCCACACTTTTTACATAACATTGATTTTACTAACTTGTTAAATTCTTGGTCTTTGTATCTATGGGTGAAACCTCAAAGAGAAAGGATAAAATGAAATAAACAAGAAATTAAAATGGATTTGAGTACTTGATTGATTTAAGAACATGAATTGTATTAATGGACTTTGTTGATGATCATTCCTCGAACTTGATTAGCCGGTCTTGAATATGGAGGCTAATGATGTTAGTAAGGTTTACTAACATTGGCATAATCATCGTTGAAAATGAGGGGTATTAAACTTGATTAACTATTCAGGTGAGAATAGTTAATGATATCGACTAGTGATGTCGATATCGACAATCACATGAAACTTGATTAGTTATTCCTGAGTTGAAAGTTAATGATGTCAATTTAATAGGAATGAGGATGTTACAAATATAGTCTTAGACGAACTAATACATGGATGGCCAATAAAATTATTGAGCTAACCTTTTGAATGTTATTAATACACCAGAATGCCCTGCCATTTTGTTGTCATGAAATTCCTTTAGCAACTGGTTGCGGATAACTTATGGAATAATTACTTTTTTTTGTAGAAACAAAGACCATTTTGCATTGAGTGTGGACCAGTGGGATCCATAGTTGATTGATTGCTCATTTGCTGCATATACAAATCATCGTTAGCTGCCCTTACAACAACCATAAAGGAGCACGAGCCGAGCTTCAACAGTAGGTAGGTGTTCTATACCGACACTTTTTACGTAACATTGATTTTACTAACTTGTTAAATTCTTGGTCTTTGTATCTATGGGTGAAACCTCAAAGAGAAAGGATAAAATGAAATAAACAAGAAATTAAAATGGATTTGAGTACTTGATTGATTTAAGAACATGAATTGTATTAATGGACTTTGTTGGTGATCATTCCTCGAACTTGATTAGCCGGTCCCGAATACGGAGGCTAATGATGTTAGTAAGGTTTTCTAACATTAGCATAATCATCGTTGAAAATGAGGGGTATTAAACTTGATTAACTATTCAGGTGAGAATAGTTAATGATATCGACTAGTGATGTCGATATCGACAATCACATGAAACTTGATTAGTTATTCCTGAGTTGAAAGTTAATGATGTCAATTTAATAGGAATGAGGATGTTACAAATATAGTCTTAGACGAACTAATACATGGATGGCCAATAAAATTATTGAGCTAACCTTTTGAATGTTATTAATACACCAGAATGCCCTGCCATTTTGTTGTCATGAAATTCCTTTAGCAACTGGTTGCGGATAACTTATGGAAGAATTACTCTTTTTTGTAGAAACAAAGACCATTTTGCATTGAGTGTGGACCAGTGGGATCCATAGTTGATTGATTGCTTATTTGCTGCATATACAAATCATCGTTAGCTGCCCTTACAACAACCATAAAGGAGCACGAGCCGAGCTTCAACAGTAGGTAGGTGTTCTATACCGACACTTTTTACGTAACATTGATTTTACTAACTTGTTAAATTCTTGGTCTTTGTATCTATGGGTGAAACCTCAAAGAGAAAGGATAAAATGAAATAAACAAGAAATTAAAATGGATTTGAGTACTTGATTGATTTAAGAACATGAATTGTATTAATGGACTTTGTTGGTGATCATTCCCCGAACTTGATTAGCCGGTCCCGAATACGGAGGCTAATGATGTTAGTAAGGTTTTCTAACATCAGCATAATCATCGTTGAAAATGAGGGGTATTAAACTTGATTAACTATTCAGGTGAGAATAGTTAATGATATCGACTAGTGATGTCGATATCGACAATCACATGAAACTTGATTAGTTATTCCTGAGTTGAAAGTTAATGATGTCAATTTAATAGGAATGAGGATGTTACAAATATAGTCTTAGACGAACTAATACATGGATGGCCAATAAAATTGTTGAGCTAACCTTTTGAATGTTATTAATACACCAGAATGCCCTGCCATTTTGTTGTCATGAAATTCCTTTAGCAACTGGTTGCGGATAACTTATGGAAGAATTACTCTTTTTTGTAGAAACAAAGACCATTTTGCATTGAGTGTGGACCAGTGGGATCCATAGTTGATTGATTGCTTATTTGCTGCATATACAAATCATCGTTAGCTGCCCTTACAACAACCATAAAGGAGCACGAGCCGAGCTTCAACAGTAGGTACGTGTTCTATACCGACACTTTTTACGTAACATTGATTTTACTAACTTGTTAAATTCTTGGTCTTTGTATCTATGGGTGAAACCTCAAAGAGAAAGGATAAAATGAAATAAACAAGAAATTAAAATGGATTTGAGTACTTGATTGATTTAAGAACATGAATTGTATTAATGGACTTTGTTGGTGATCATTCCCCGAACTTGATTAGCCGGTCCCGAATACGGAGGCTAATGATGTTAGTAAGGTTTACTAACATCGGCATAATCATCGTTGAAAATGAGGGGTATTAAACTTGATTAACTATTCAGGTGAGAATAGTTAATGATATCGACTAGTGATGTCGATATCGATAATCACCTGGAACTTGATTAGTTATTCCTGAGTTGAAAGTTAATGATGTCAATTTAATAGGAATGAGGATGTTACAAATATAGTCTTAGACGAACTAATACATGGATGGTCAATAAAATTATTGAGCTAACCTTTTGAATGTTATTAATACACCAGAATGCCCTGCCATTTTGTTGTCATGAAATTCCTTTAGCAACTGGTTGCGGATAACTTATGGAACAATTACTCTTTTTTATAGAAACAAAGACCATTTTGCATTGAGTGTGGACCAGTGGGATCCATAGTTGATTGATTGTTCATTCACTGCATATACAAATCATCGTTAGCTGCCCTAACAACAACCATAAAGGAGCACGAGCCGAGCTTCAACAGTAGGTAGGTGTTCTATACCGACACTTTTTACGTAACATTGATTTTACTAACTTGTTAAATTCTTGGTCTTTGTATCTGTTGTAACGCAATATTGGATTCACCAAGATTTTCTCGAATGTTATTTTATTTCTATTATTTTTTATAAAAATCCAAATAAATTAAGGAAAAAATTTAAAATTTAAAATTCAAAAATATATATTTCTCGAGTCAACTGCATCTTTCCATCAAAACCGAGTCCACCGGGTTAATACGGGTCAAACCATGTCGACCAGGGTAAAAAATGAGTTTCGGGTCAAAACTGTCATTTTCGACCAAAACCGAGTTCACCGGGTCAATACAGGTCAAACCATGTCGACCAGGTTAAAAATTGAGTTTTCGGGTCAAAACCGTCATTTTCGGTCAAAACCGAGTCCACCGAGTCAATACGGGTCCAACCATGTCGACCGAGATGAAAAATGAGTTCCAGGCCATTTTTGGTCAAAACTGTTATTTTTTGTCAAAACCCGGTCCACCGGGTTGATACCCATTGAATGTTTTTTTAATGTTTCAACATAATTTTTGGTAATTAAAATTAATTTTTAGCGGTTGAAACGGGGTTTTTCTAATACTGATTTGAGTTTTTAGTTTTACCTATATAAATATTTATTATTATATGTAATAAAACAAAATCAATAATACAGAATTGTCATATTAGACGGGGCAGTTACACTGATTGTAGGCGGAGCAGTTGTGTCGATACAATTTTTCTTTAAAGCAGATCCGTGTTGTCCCCTGTCAGTGGCTATAAATAGCCAGTGACAGTTCGCTAGAACGGAGGAGGAAGAAAAGAAAAGCGGATACTATTCAAGTTTTTTTTAGTTTTTCTTCGAGTGAGTAAGATATTGATTTTTATTAAAAATAAATTGAAAAATATCAAAAATATCCTAACCATTAGATCTAATAGTATTTAGTTCTGGACCATTGATTTAATAGGATATAATAGGGCTTACCACACTAGATTAAAACTCAAATCCATCTCAGCCCTTAAAACAATTTGCCCTTAGATCCTGTTGCGCCACGTCACCCGGTGTACCAAGCTCTCGGTACACCGCGCGACACCCGATCAAACCTTAGCCCATACAGACCGTCCGATCAACTTGCAGATCAAGCCAATCACAGCCGCAGGATCAGTTCATCCAAGATCCAACGATTCACCGACTTCAGCTGCACCGGTGAACCATGCGTGCGTTCACACCGTAGCAAATCTCAGAGTCTCTCTCTCCTCTCACCGGTGATTCTCTCTCTCTCATCCGATCTCCCATTTCCGGCCATGTGAAGCTTCCGAACCACCACAGAAAGGTTGTTAGCCTCCTATAAAGAAAAACCTCGGCCGTGTTCAGCATTTTCTCCTCCCCATCTGGCCGAAAAAAGGCCGCGATTTTCGTCGGCCACTGAAGCTTCAAACCGACTATTCTCCCTCGTCAGCCATCAACGTCCGTCGAGACCACCACCATCAGAATCCTCGCCCTCAGATCTACTAGAATCAACCACTTGTTGGCCGGAAATCTCGCCAGAAAATTTCACCACTCCAACAGTAACTTCGAAGAAATTCAAGGGTATTTCAGTATTTTGCCTATACAGTGGCACTCAGGTAATTTTTTGGGGTTCCTGATGTTATTTTTGATATTTTGTATATATAAATGCTTGTAAATTTTCTTGCATGTAGTGAAAAAACACAAAAAAACCAAAAATAAATATAAACGGAATAACGACACGGGTTCAACACCCATCTTATCATGTCATTAGTTGTGGGTCCAAAGCTCGATTCTCAAGTATGGTTATACCTATTTCTCAACAATATCAAAATAATTTTGTTTTATAAATAAATATTGTTTGTCGACACGTCTCTTTTTTAGAAAAGGACTGATGTCAAAAATTGAAATACCAAATATGGATTATGTCCATTATTTATTTTGGTAACTCAGACGTAACTCTCTTTTTTAGGGTTAAAACGTCATTTTTTAGACGAGTCTCCTAATTTTTAGGGACTGATGTCATTTTTAACATGTCTCCTATTTTTAGGGACCGACGTTACCATTAAAAAAAACAAATTGCAAATAAGCCCAAAATATAATAGCATTTGAATCAAATAAAAAACACACAAGTAAGGGTAACCTTTCTCTTGAAAGGATGTTTTAAGGATGGTGTCTACCTTCCCTTAATCATAACTAACCCCGTACCTGAATCTCTGGGACCAGTGTCCAATTTGGGATTTCTAGTTCTCTCAAATTACTAGATGGCGACTCCAATAAAATCTTTATTTCCCCAAATAAAAAAAAAAACCTTTTTGTTAAATAAACGAAAAGTGGAGCCGTCGCCCGACGTCGTGTATCGACAGAATGGCGACTCCACTGGGGACTTAGGGTTGAGCCAACTGCTTGTGTTTGCTTTTCATTTGTTCTTTCTTATTGCTATTTATTTTTGGGCATTTATTTTATTTTTCATTATTTATTTTATGCAATATCTACTGTAATTCTTTTCAATTTTCCAGATTGCCATATGCATGCATGTTTATTTATTTGTGTATTCACACACTTCACGGTGAACCCATAAAAGCTCTGGACCCGAGCTCCTCCTATTTAAGATTAGAAAAGAAAGATTTAAGTGGAAAGTGTGACTTATGTCCACTGATGCTCATTTGGACTTTCGCTTAGATTGTAACTCACCCTATACAACGGGTATTGTGGAATTTTTTCCCATACTCATGTTGTATAAGGTTAAGAGGCCGACTACCCCATGGGTAATTCGGGCAATCTAAGAACCAAAGAATATCTTTTGGATAGACTAAACTGAGCCAAATCTTATGAGCTAGATCCTATCAATTAGGATATACCTTTTAGGACATAAACAAAAGTCAATGCATTAACATACATGTTCATATACATTTCATATTCTTATTAAATCTCCACCGATCCTCAAGAAGTGTGAGATGGAAAAACCCATTACTATTGAGGAATTTTTGACCAGATCAGAATTGAACCAACATGATAAAGGGGATTGTTTGCCATCAGAATTTGAGTCTCAGTTGCCAGAGCATGTTAAATTAGATGAGAGACCACTTGGTACAAGACAATTGCTAGATTGCTGGGAAAAGTTATCCTCTCATGATCAAATCAATTTTCAGAAACAATATGGGGATCTATCACATTTACTGAACATTAGGGTCCAACATGCTTGTTTTCAAGCCATGATAAGGTTCTGGGACCTAGAATATCGGTGCTTCACTTTTGATACCGTGGATATGACTCCTACTATCAAGGAATATGATTCCCTGTTAGATTGTCCCAAGTCAGAAAAGGTGTACTTTTACACACCTATAGAGCATGCACTTTCTAACTTTGCTTGGATTACCCGGATAGACTGTCAACTAGCAAAATCACATGCGACTAAGCGAGGAAATAGCCAAGGCTGGTTTTGGAACGTACTAGAAGCCACATTCAAGAGAAGATTACATGATGAAAGCAATGAAATTCGATTGAGAATTTTGGCCTTAGGCATATATGGTTTAGTTCTTTTCCCATCTACTGAGGGAATGATCGATTTTGAGGCTGTTAATGTATTAAAAAATATGATGACCCTTAAAATTAACTCTGCTACAGCAATATTGGCATAAACTTTCTCATCCTTGAATTATTGTAGAAAAGCCGGAAGGGGTCGTTTAAGATGTTGCTTGCAGTTGTTGTTTGTCTGGACTGTGAGTAATATGATTGAGGGGAAAATTTCAGGTTTGGTTGGTACCCCATGGCATTTTTATTCTAAGCTGGAGAATTTTGCTGAAAAACACTTGCATGAAGTAGGAAGAACCATATAGGAATCAATGTTTCTAAGTCTAAGTAAATCTTAATTTCATTGGAGGAGTCGATACTCTTACTTCAAATCTTATCTGGCATATTGTGGTGAATACCCATGGGTCCCATTGATAGGAGCCCGTTGCTGTATTAGTTATTGTCCTAACATGGTTTTACGACAATTTAGATTTGAGCTGTAACACCCCACCTCACTAGCAAGATATTATCCGCTTTGGGCCTCCCAGTCCACCCATGTCCAAGGCTTCCACCTAGGTCCACCTCACGGGTTTGTTCTTGGCATTCACGCATGGCCCCAAAACGCGTCTTTCAGAGTAGCGCAGCACACTCACCCTGTCAAATACTGTCCCTTCTGGGCCTCCTTGTCCACCCATTCTCAAGGCTTCCACCCAGGTCCCCCTCAGGGTTTTAAACGCGTCTTACTAGTCAAGATGAGCATGCACTTATAAGGCCCTGGCTCTTGACGCTCTCTTCCGATGTGGGATCTTACATTAGTAGTTTATTCCAAGGACTACCGAACTGGCAACATTTTATGAAGATTTCAAGACCTCGAATAAATTATTAGTCAGTGAAGAAGGCATGGAAACATCCCGATAAGGTTACTTCTGCTAAGAGAGTAGAAGGAAAAACAACTGAAGGATATCCAATATGGCAAAAGAAAAGAGGGAAAGGGTATAAAGTTTCTCCTTTTGAAAGGCCACCCAGGTCTTTGATTCAGTCTGCTGAAGATATACACGAAGAAGTCCGCGCCCAACAAGAATCTTATAATCTAAGTTTGAATGCTGAAGTGGAAGAGTTAGGGGCTAAAAAAAAGAAAGTTAGAATCTAATCTAGCCACTCGAGAAAAAGCTTTGGCTATCATAAAACAAGAAAAGGATGACTTGTCAGCTCGGCTACAACATCAACAACTTGAGTTCCAGCAATTACAAGAAAAATATGTACTTTTATCAGAAGATAAGAGGAAGCAAGATGTCAACATGAAGAGATGGGTTAGAAGAGCATCAAAAGCTGAGGAAATGGTATTAAAATTGGAAGAGAAAAATGAATCACTTCTGGAGCAGCATCAAAATCAAGATGTAATAATTGCCAATTTAGATGAGCATGTTGACCATTTGCTTTCTATTGAGCAAACCTTATCATCAGAAAAAGAAAATGCAGAAAGAGAAGCAGAATGTTGGGCTTCTGAAGCTATGCGTTATCAGATACAAGCAGATGATGCCAAGAATTATGCTTCAGGATTAAGAGGCATAGCCCAACAAATAGCAGATGGTGAGCCAATGACCAGGAATGAATTCCATCAGTTTTTTGGGTTGATGAGATCTCAGCATATGACGGTCTAAGGCTTTGGAAAGATTGACTTGTTGTGATTTTAATATTGTAAATTAATGAAAGACAATTTCATCATCTTTTCATCATGAGAAATGCTTAGTCTGATTTTGATTTATGGCATCAAATTTCTCCCCTAAATCAGTTCAAGTTCCTGTAGGTTTGGAGTCCTCAGTGAGAACTTTCTTAAGAGAATCTAATCTGGTCTGTTCCTCGTCATAAGCTAAAGGAAAACTTGAAACAAATAACAAGCATGTATAGTCCATATGGCATTTTGCATCCATTTGTGCATTTCATTCATTTATCAAGCATGCACACGGTTGAA
This sequence comes from Populus simonii, assembly GCA_007827005.2. Taxonomy (NCBI): domain Eukaryota; kingdom Viridiplantae; phylum Streptophyta; class Magnoliopsida; order Malpighiales; family Salicaceae; genus Populus; species Populus simonii. Next base: position 4,489,287 of record CM017481.2, read on the forward strand.
ACATAAGTTCCCCCACATGAGGTCTACTTAGGTCTACTGGACTGATGAAGATGGAAAATAAAGACAGGGTTAGATAGAGGTTTATTATCAAAAGGAAGTTGAGAGTAGTAAAGGTGAAGTAGCTTGACTCATAAATCTGTTTGAATAAGTGTTGAGCTTCAAGAATGGAAAGGGAACGTCTGCACAGTCTCTTGCTGGGAACACTACTTGTCCACGTTCCATTAAAGTTGCACCTCTCCTTTTTAGTCATGAACAATGACATCAATGCCTTCAGTCATCAACTAATGACAACCTTTGTTCTCGTTCAACTGCACGGATAGTCATTCAAAGCCTTCATATATTCCAAGAGCATATAATAGCTACTAGCTTTCTATTCCTGGTGCATTGGATTTCTTTCCAGCCATTTCTATTATGAACAGCATTCCAGTCCAGCAGCATCGGATGCTGCTCTGAGAAAAACAAGAGCAAACATTGAACTTTAACAGAGCAGAATTTCCCCTATATGTGTTTGTTTGCTGCACTGCCAGAAAGGAATCGAAGAGGAGACAAAAGGGTTACAGATTCATCAGTTTCTCTTCCAGTTGAGACAACGCATGATTCCACACGTCGGTAGTGGTGGTGCTGCATGTTTCTGCGCGCTACCAAGATTACCTGGCTGTTGGAAAGTTTCTACCAATCCACAAATAACCACAACAACATTGGAAGATTGACATGATGTTGTGAGGATTGTCGAAAGAATTGAACAAGCTACGAAGAGGGGAAAGATTGAAGATTCTGCCAAGGATTCTAGAACAATAATGAGAGATGAATCAAAGGATGACTTTGACAATGGAAAACCTTAATTATGTGGTCCAACCAGGTCTCACTGTAGCATTAACTGCTCAAATGTCTTTGCCAAGATTGACATACCTCAACCACTCGAGTTTGTCTACCAGCATCTGATAGACTCCGGACTTGTTGCCCCGACTCTGCCAAATCTCATACAAACATCGTTTTCTAGGTGGTATAATCCAGAAAAGAGATTTGAATATCATTGGGGGATTTTGTGCCATTCAATTGAGCAGTTGCCAGAATTTCAAGAATCGAGTTGAGTTGGTGAAAAATGATGTCATCAGCCATATTGTCACCGCAACATCCTCAGAATGACAAGTGATCGAAATGCTTGGCAAAACACAGATATCGCCAAAAAAGCTTATCCAAGAAGAGTGTTAAACTGTCAATCCTTTTTGTTATGAGTTTTTTCATTCTGCATTTTATTTTGGGATCATATCTCATCCTTTAACGAAACATGTCTTTTCTTTGTCCCTTTGTTGTTCTAAAAGCATGAGATGTTTCTTTCAAAGGTTATTTTGACAAAATATTTTGATCAAGCTCCAACATGCGTTTAAGATTAGTCGATCTTGAAGATTAAAATTATTTTGCTTGAATGACTTGATGCTTGTTGAAATGACATGAGGTGACCAAGAAACTTTTGAGCTCACACATGAAATTGAACCACACACCATATAGCTAAGTTTTAGTAGTATGCATAATGACACGTAGTGGATTCAGTAGTTATGGACTCGTGAATTATGATTCTTACAAGTCTAAATCATTACATTGGATGAGGTGAAAATTTATCGGTTCTAACCGACCTTGCTTGAAATGAGAAAAGGCCATTTTTGTTTCATCCTTTCACAATTCTTGAAATATATATCCCTTGCAGTCCCATTTTGAGCTGATAGAATATTTCTTTCATAAAAAACCCTGACTAGGATCACACCCCACACTGGGGGCAATGAGAGTCTTTTCTTAGGAAAAAACAAAACAATGTTAGAGTCGATGGATAAAGGGAAGGCTTAGAACAAAAGTCCAATGATTGAGAAAGGGCTAGAAGAAGAAAGCCAAAGATTGATAAAGACACAACAAATGCCAAAAGTTAACCCGAAAAAATCAAGTGTGATGTCTTTTGGTGTGTCTATGATAAAGCCTTTATGATCTTCAAAAGATTAGATTGGTTATTCATCAAAGAAAAAGTTGGATTTGTGTTATGACTTATGTTAAACGAATTTTGATCTTTGAGATTAACAAGGTTATATGTCACTGTCTCTACAAAGACAACGTGAGGAAAAGAGATTGATGAGTAATTGATGTTGATCCTAGGTTCTTGAAACCCTCAAACACCTTTTGAGCTTGTGAAATTCCTTTCTTTCATAACCATGAACCATAACCTACATTACGTGCTTTAGAAAGTCCTTTTTAATCAAGTAAGCAATCTGAAAAGATAAATGGTGATCTCAAAACTTGAAGAGTTGTTTCATACGGGTCGTGACTTCATAAATCAAGCTACTGATTATTATGCATGCTGATAAAATTGGTGCTAAGAAAAAGAAACAATCTTTCTTGATAAAGCCTCTAGTTTTGACTTGGGTACCTTGTTTTTCTTGAAATTCATAAAAGGTCACCTCATCACAGACAATCAAAAGATATACTCAAAATTAGAGTTTAAAATGGATACAAAGAACCATGGAAAAAGCCATTTTAATCTTACAACGAGTCAATTTCTTTTCTCTCAAAAGTACAAGACAATCAAAGCACTACATTGAATAGCGTGTGTTGGATCTTTGACCAACAAAGCTTGATTTCCAAAAATACTTTCAAAAATTGACATCTCTCTGATTTCATTTCAACAATCAGACTTGAATAGACATGACATTTGAAATATGTGATTTGATTCCAAAATAAGAAAGATTTTCAAATAAGAAGAACATCGACGGAGTTTGTAAATTCCTGACAGAAATGACATCAATTCTTCTCGACACTTTTGGGGGCAATACAATGGACCTCTGAGAAGGAAAACAAACAGTTTTTAAATCAGCTGGGGGGGTAGAGATGATCAAATGATGAATCAATGAACTGAAGACAATATGGTTCGAAGAAAGATAATCAGTGAATGAGCACATTCAGATCAATTAAGGGCAATGATGTTCAAGAATAGTTTATGATCTAGTAAACCCCGACAACAATTGAGAGCAAAGATGTACCTGAAGGACATCTTCATATCTTCATCTTGGTTTATCGTGTCCAATATGGCTATGACTATTGAAAAATGTTATCACATGATCGCTTTTGAATGAATGTTGGAAGGATGCACCGCACCCACCTAGACTGACCGTGGGACCATCTGATTTGAAGCTCAAATGCACACTTCACCACATGAGTATGGGTGATAAAAGCGACATCATTGATGAGGTCGAGGCATTTCTTTTCACAATTTGATTAGATGAGCTGAGAAGAACTTATTGAGAAAGAAACTGAGCATACAACGATGAGCTTTTTACTGCAAAATATGAGATGCAGGTCTGAATGACATGACAGTTCCATGAAAGTGGATGACCGCATATACTTGAAGGGTATGTTTCAACTGGAGGTGAGTTCATAACTGATTGACAATCTTGATGGGTGTTGGCACGGTGCGCACAATCAATCAGAGAACAATTCTTGAAAGAATCCAGGAGATGAACGATTTGTTAAGCTTCTTAATGAAGAATCAAGCAACACTACACTTGGGGGCATTGTCAAGCTTGATAAACAGCGAGAGCAATAATCATCGCAGACATCCCAAGATGGGCATTGCATTTACAGCTGAGCGGATGGCTAACACATGAATGAGCAAATGCATCGAAAGAACAAAGAAGGCTTTGGAATGCAAAAAAAGCCACCCTATGACGATGAAGCATCAAAGAGGGGGGACCTATATTTCAAGAACATGTAAGATGCATTGCATATCATCTAACTTCACGAGCATTGCATATCATCTAATTTTCATCTTGATGATCAATCATGCCTCGAAATTCTTCAAATTGCTTATGCATGCGCTCCATCTCTTCCTCGAACTCGTGGTGTCGTGTGTTAACATAATCCCTCCAAAAGTCAACACGTGCATTTAGCTCTTGGTTTCTCCTCTCCAAGTTGTTTCTGTGATGTCTCTCATCACGAAGTCTATTCCTTAAATTCTCGATCTGATGATGGAGATCAGGAACCTGAGTATTCAACTCAAGTCTTCTGGCATGAAGACGCTTTGCAACGTTCACCAATGACGAAGTAGCTCTGATACTGAGAGCAAGTGACTGATTCACTGCTTCAATATCGGTCCTGGCTGCCAACATTGTTTCATCACGGGGAAGGATCATGTCTCTAGCCATGGCTATAGTAGTATCTTCATCATCCATTACCGTATCCTCTATTGTAACTGGATGACCATTCACTTCAAAGGTAGTACGCCAAACTACAGGCTCTACTGCAGGAACAAGGTTTGGGTTAGCATTGGAAGAAGAGGAAGACATGGTTAAAGCTTCAAAAGTTGAGAACTTTGAAAGTATTGAAAATACAAGAAGTTGATGATGTCTTTCATCAAATACTGTGTGATTTAAAAGGATTTTACTCCTACCATTATTTTGAACAGAAGATCAAATCCCAATCGTACATACAGGACTTTCTTGAGAAGCATTCATCATCTCTGAGATCGATTTACAAATCAGATCTCAACCATACAGGTATGACTTCCTTTAGAAGTTTTCATCAACCCCGAAGCTCATTGCTGAAATCAATTTCATGTATTTCACAAAAACTATTGCTGAAATCACTTTCATGTATTTCACTATCGGGCAGGTCGCCTGGAACAATTAGACCACTCACAAAATTCTTTGCTTTCATTTTCACTATCGGGCAGGTCGCCTGAAACAATTAGACCACTTGCGAGTTTCTTTGCATTTTCACTATCGGGCAGGTCGCCTGGAACAATTAGACCACTTGCGAGTTTCTTCGTATTTTATCATCGGGCAGGTCGCCTGGAACAATTAGACCACTCACAAAATTCTTTGCTTCCTTTTTTTATTATCGGGCAGGTCGCTTGGAACAATTAGACCACTTGCGAGTTTCTTCGCATTTTATTATCGGGCAGGTCGCCTGGAACAATTAGACCACTTGCGAGTTTCTTCGCATTTTATCATCGGGCAGGTCGCCTGGAACAATTGGACCACTCGCAAAATTCTTTGCTTTCTTCTTCACTATCGGGCAAGTCGCCTGGAACAATTAGACCACTTGCGAGTTTCTTCGCATTTTATCATCGGGCAGGTCGCCTGGAACAATTAGACCACTTGCGAGTTTCCTTGCATTTTCACTATCAAGCAGGTCGCCTAGAACAATTAGACCACTTGCGAGTTTCTTCGCATTTTATCATCGGGTAGGTCGCTTGGAACAATTAGACCACTCATAAAATTCTTTGCTTTCTTTTTTATTATCGGGCAGGTTGCCTAGAACAATTAGACCACTTGCGAGTTTCCTCATCTTTTACTTTCATGTATTTCACAAAAAAAAAATATTGTTGAAATCACTTTCATGTATTTCACAAAACCATTGTTGAAATCACTTTCATGTATTTCACAACATTAATCTGAAATCACTTTCATGTATTTCACAAAAACTATTGCTGAAATCACTTTCATGTATTTCACAAAACCATCGTTGAAATCACTTTCATGTATTTCACAAAATCAATATTGAAAACACTTTCATGTTTTTCACTTGGGCAGGTCGCCCACAAGAATTAGACCAACTGAAAAATCTGTGTATTTTTCAACACCGCCATCGTTTTTCTTTACAAAACTTACTATGCAAAGTCAAAAGAAAATGAATTTTTCAATGCCTTTGCACCGTAAGCATTGTAAAGAGGGGGCAACTGTTGTAACCCAATTTTGGATTCACCAAGATTTTCTCGAATGTTATTTTATTTCTATTATTATTTATAAAAATCCAAAAAAATTAAGAAAAAAGTTTAAAATTCAAAAATATATATTTCTCGAGTCAACCGCATCTTTCCATCAAAACCGAGTCCACCGGGTCAATACGGGTCAAACCATGTCGACCAGGGTAAAAAATGAGTTTCGAGCCGTTTCGGGTCAAAACTGTCATTTTCGACCCAAACCAAGTTCACCGGGTCAATACGGATCAAACCATGTCGACCAGGGTAAAAAATGAGTTTTCGGGCTGTTTCAGGTCAAAACCGTCATTTTCGGTCAAAACCGAGTCCACCGCGTAAATACGGGTCTAACCATGTCGGCCGGGATGAAAAATGAGTTCCAGGCCATTTTTGGTCAAAACTGTTATTTTTTGTCAAAACCCGGTCCACCGGGTTGATACCCATTGAAAGTTTTTTTAATGTTGAAACGGGGTTTTTCTAATACTGATTTGAGTTTTTAGTTTTATCTATATAAATATTTATTATTATATATAATAAAACAAAATCAATAATACATAATTGTCATATTATGCAAGGCAGTTACACTAATTGTAGGCGGAGCAGTTGTGTCGATACAATTTTTCTTTAAAGCAAATCCGTGTTGTCCCCTGTCATAGGCTATAAATAGCCAGTGACAGTTCGCTAGAACGGAGGAGGAAGAAAAGAAAAGCGGATACTATTCAAGTTTTTTTTAGTTTTTCTTCGGGAGAGTAAGATATTGATTTTTATTATAAATTGAAAAATACCAAAAATATCCTAACCGTTAGATCTAATAGTATTTAGTTCTGGACCATTGATTTAATAGGATACAATAGGACTTACCACACTAGATTCAAACTCAAATCCATCTCAGCCCTTAAAACAATTTGCCCTTAGATCCTGTTGCGCCACGTCACCCGGTGTACCCAGCTCTCGGTACACCGCGCCACACTCGATCAAACCTCAGCCCATCCGGACAGTCCGACCAACTTGCAGATCAAGCCAATCACAGCTGCAGGATTAGTTCATCTGAGATCCAACGGTTCACCGACTTCAGCTGCACCGGTGAACCATGCGCGCGTTCACACTGTAGCAACTCTTAGAGTCTCTCTCTCCTCTCGCCGGTGATTCTCTCTCTCTCATCCGACTTCCCATTTCCGGCCGTTTGAAGCTTTCAAACCACCACAGAAAGGTTTCTAGCCTCCTATAAAGAAAAACCCCGGTCGTGTTCAGCGTTTTCTCCTCCCCATCTGGCCGGAAAAAGGCCGTGATTTTCGTCGGCCACCAAAGCTTCAAACCGACTATTCTCCCTCTTCAGCCATCAACGGCCGTCAAGACCACCGCCATCAGAATCCTCACCCTCAGATCTACCAGAATCAACCATTTGTTGGCCGGAAATCTCGCCAGAAAATTTCACCGCTCCAATAGTAACCGCGCGTGGGCCACACGCGCCGCCAGTGGCATTTTCATAAATTTCGGAGAAATTCAAGGGTATTTCATTATTTTGCCTATACAGTGGCACTCAGGTAATTTTTTAGGGTTCCTGATGTTATTTTTGATATTTTTGTATATATAAATGCTTGTAAATTTTCTTGCATGTCGTGAAAAAACACAAAAAAACCAAAAATAAATATAAACGGAATAACGACGCGGGTTCAACACCCATCTTATCATGTCATTATTTGTGGGTCCAAAGCCCGATTCTCAAGTATGGTTATACCTATTTCTCAACAATATCAAAATAATTTTGTTTTATAAATAAATATTGTTTGTCGACACGTCTCTTTTTTAGAAAAGGACCGATGTCAAAAATTTAAATACCAAATATGGATTATGTCCATTATTTATTTTGGTAACTCAGACGTAACTCTCCTTTTTAGGGTTAAAACGTCATTTTTTAGACGAGTCTCCTAATTTTTAGGGACTGATGTCATTTTTAACGTGTCTTCTATTTTTAGGGACCGACGTTAACCATTTAAAAAATCAAATTGCAAATAAGCCCAAAATATAATAGCATTTGAATCAAATAAAAAACACACAAGTAAGGGTAACCTTTCTCTTGAAAGGATGTTTTAAGGATGGTGTCTACCTTCCCTTAATCATAACTAACCCCGTACCTGAATCTCTGGGACCAGTGTCTAATTTGGGATTTCTAGTTCCCTCAAATTACTAGATGGCGACTCCAATAAAATCTTTATTTCCCTGAATTAAAAAAAAAAACCTTTTTGTTAAATAAACGAAAAGTGGAGTCATCACCCGACGTCGTGTATCGACAGTATCTATGGGTGAAACCTCAAAGAGAAAGGATAAAATGAAATAAACAAGAAATTAAAATGGATTTGAGTACTTGATTGATTTAAGAACATGAATTATATTAATGGACTTTGTTGATGATCATTCCCCAAACTTGATTAGCCGGTCCCGAATACGGAGGCTAATGATGTTAGTAAGGTTTACTAACATCGGCATAATCATCGTTGAAAATGAGGGGTATTAAACTTAATTAACTATTCAGGTGAGAATAGTTAATGATATCGACTAGTGATGTCGATATCGACCATGACATGAAACTTGATTAGTTATTCCTGAGGTGAAAGTTAATGATGTCAATTTAATAGGAATGAGGATGTTACAAATATAGTCTTAGACGAACTAATACATGGATGGCCAATAAAGTTGTTGAGCTAACCTTTTGAATGTTCTTAATACACCAGAATGCCCTGTCATTTTGTTGTCATGAAATTCCTTTAGCAACTGGTTGCGGATAACTTATGGAACAATTACTCTTTTTTGTAGAAACAAAGACCATTTTGCATTGAGTATGGACCAGTGGGATCCATAGTTGATTGATTGCTCATTTGTTGCATATACAAATCATCTTTAGATACCCTTCTTATATCATCCCAAAGAGTAACCTTTGGAATAAACAAAGGATTAAGGAGAGGGCTATAAGAGCAGCGAGATAGAGCATCAACTACTGAATTTTCACATCCTAGCCGGTAAAGAATTTTGTAGTTGTAGCCGAAAAGCTTTGCTACCCACTTTTGTTGTTCGGGAGTGGCCACACATTGCTCTAGGAAATATTTGAGACTCTTATGCTCAGTTTGAAAGAAGAATTTATGCCCAAAACATAGGGTCGCCATGTCCGAATTGCTTTTATAATCGCAAGCATTTCCTTGGCATTGATGGCCATGCTTGTTTACCAATTCCCAAAGTGTGACTCATGAATGCAATTAGTCGGCCCTTCTGAGTAAGGACAATGCTGATTCCGTCACCTGAGGTATCAGTGTCAACAATTAAAGAGTCATTAAAATTTGGTCTGGCTAAAGTCGGGGTAGTTGTCATGGCTTGCTTGAGTACTTTGAATGCACCCTCTACTTCGTTATTCCATCGAAAGCTTCCCTTTTTTAGGATATTGGTAGGGGGACGAGCCAAAAGTCTATAGTTCTGAACAAATTTGTGGTAATAACTTGTCAAGCCTAAAAAACCATGCAATTCAGTAATATTAGCAGGTTGTGGCCAAGCTACCATGACCTCAATCTTTTTGTTGTCTACCTTTTCCCTTTGATGTGTCACAATATGGCCTAAATATTCCAGTTCTTGTTTTTCAAAATCACATTTGATTGCTTTGATGAAAAACTAATGTCGTCTCAGGATATCTAATGTGGTTCTCACATGTTCTATATGTGATTCCCATGTAAGACTATAAACAAGAATATCATAAAAAAGACTGGCATGAACTTGTAAAGATGAGGATGAAATATGGAATTCATAATGGCTTGGAAGGTGGAAGGGGCATTACATAAGTCAAAAGTCATAACTAGATACTCAAAATGGCCATTATGGGTTCTAAAGGCAGTTTTTGAAATATTAGGAGCATGTACTCATATCTAATGATATCCAGCTCGCAAGTCTAGTTTGGTAAAATAGGTTGCTCCATACAACTCATCTAGCATATCATCTATGATAGGGATGGGAAATCGGTCTATGATGGTGGCTGAATTTAGTGCCCAATAATTTGTGCAAAATTGCCAAGTGTCATCTTTCTTCTTTACCATTAAAATGGGAGATAAGAATGGGCTAGTACTGGGTCGAATGACTCCCAAGATAAGCATTTCTTAGACTTGTTTGTCGATCTCTGCTTTTTTGAAAATATGCATATCTAGCAGCCTTCCTCCTGGTAGGTTCATCGCATCCATTGCCACCATTGATTAGCTTCCCCTTCAAAGTGGAAAGATGCTAGAGATACCTTTTGATTATTAGATGTGCCCTTGAAATTCAAAGAATTGAGTTACTCTGATAAGTCATTCAGTCGGATAATCTCCAGAGTATTTTTGAAATGCCAACTTTTCCGTCTTAGAAGAGAAAATCTATTTGTTGCCATCGTTCTCGTCCCGATACGAATGGAGAGATCCTTTTTATACATGGTTGTTGTTGCTAGAGACTTCTTTGGTTGAAAGAAAAGTTTCTAATAGTTTGTTGATGGTTTCCTCCAAATGGTGCAGCTTATAAGTTACACCTAATTCCAGTTACTGCATTAATTTCACCTTGAACTCCACCAAGTCCAACCTCCAAGGCCCTGATTCTCTCTTTGTTGGATGCCATTATAATCATGCTCTGATACCAATGTTATGTCCCGATCAAGCAGCAGAAACAATTCTGATGAATACTTACTTTCTTTAGGTGAAAGTTAAACCACGGGTATTTATAAGAAAATTGTTATCCTTTATTCATTGCTAACATTCTAATAAATAGAATTAAGCTTAACAGATCAACTTTAACTCATGAAACTAGAGGTGTTCAAAAAAACCGAAAAACCGATTAAACCGAGAAAACCGGAAAAAAAATAACCGAAAAAACCGAACCGTGAAAAAAAACCGATTAAACCGATTAAAATTTTGAAAAAACCGGCCGGTTCGGTTCGGTTTCGGTTTTATAACCAAAAAACCGAAAAACCGAACCGAAACAAAACCGGAAAAAAACCGAGCCAAACCGAACCAAAACCGAGAAAACCGAGCCAAACCGGTTTGAACCGGTTTTTTCCCTAAAAAACCGAACCGAAACCGGTCGGTTTGACCTGGTTTCGGTTCGGTTTCGGTTTTTTTTTTTTCAAATTTTTTTTTTTTCGGTTTGGTTATTTTTTTTGATAAAAACCGAACCGAACCGAAAATGAACACCCCTACATGAAACTAACTAGCCTTATTTCAAGAAAATAAGTTGTAGCAACTTTCAATGAGTAGAAATGCGAAACAATTGTAGAGAATAAAGTAAAATAGAAGGCTTAATTAGACTTAGTCTACCTCAAATTGAAAACCTGGTGGGATTCTTCATAGGGTTCGTTCAGATCTTCTCGGCCTATCAAAAGCCTCCTAGTTCAACCACGTGTTGAGAATTAAGAAGGGGGAAAAACACAGAATCTCTAGGCAACTGAATCTCTCCAAATCTCATAAAGTTTTTGAAGATAGCTAATGCCTTTTATTTTCATTCCAAGAACTACAATCTAGGAAACAAACTAGAAAAAAAAATCAAATAGGAAACAAACTAACAAACTAGGAAATGAATAACAAACATGAAATCAGACTTGACATAATCAAATATGCTTCATAAGATCTCTCTGTATGTTGGCAGAACCCCAAGATTTAAGGAACAACTTCCTGGTTTGCATCCCTCGCTAGTGTATGAAGTTTACATCAAGGGTAAATAAATGATTTAGGTTTCTAGCTCCTACATAGCTAAGTGGCCAAAGTGTGCAGGGCTAGATCCTAGACATAAATTTGGTTGAAAGTTCAATATTAGATTTCAGTTGATACGGACCTGTAAATTCATCCTATATGATCGATTCCTTTCGTCAAGCAGACTTCAAGCTCCTAGAAAATTCAAGTTCCTTATCAACTTGTCTCTCCTCCAAGCATTAGCAAATCAATAAAGCAAAACAGTGGGTCTCTTTCATTGTGACCCACTGTTTTGCTTTATATTGATTTGCATGTATAAGGAGCTATCCATATACAACTACCTACTCTGCATGAGACTGGATTATTGAAGAAGACGACGACCTTGGGCATATCGCATCCCTAGATATCGTTTATTCACATGGCTTATTCCCCGCAGACAAGATGGTGGGTTTGTATACTAATTCTCGGACGTATTAGCTTGGGACTGTGCATTGTATCTCAACCTTGACCTTATCCCAAAACAAAAGGATGACATTGGTATCCTAAAACCACAAAAGTCAGGGAAATGCACTCATCGGGGGCATAATCACCATATCTTTATTCAAATTCACATTACCACACTACGTTTTTTTTCTTCTTCACTTGTTTAACCGCATCTCTTCACCGCATATGACTGAAACAAATAAATTTCCAGAATTCTTAAAGTGAACTATCCTTATTTTGGCTGATGCATTCTCTTTAAGACAACTTAGAATTATTATTATTTCGCTCGAACTTGAGACCTTCTAATGGCCAAGTTGGGCTCAGATGATTCATGGGATTACATTTTGCTTAATGCTACAAAAATATTGAATAGGTTTACGTGAGAGGAAAGAGGCGCCCATTCTTGAAGGCCAGGTTTTCATGGTTTTGTTAATGAGTGTTGTGTCCTATCCCTGTTAAAAACAATATAACAAATCGCAAAATACATTTTTCTTTTTATATCTAACACAACGTCTCTTTTTTTCCTTCTCATTCCTAGAAAACATTATGTTCTTGTTCCTCTGAGATTTCCAAGAATCCTAAGTGTTAATGCTAATTCATCACCAGTTAGATTCATTCAAAATATATATTAAGAGGGGGGCCGGGAGTCTTAGAATCATTTTCAACACATCCTGTAAGAGGGTTAAGAATTAAGATAGAAGCAATGAATTGAAAGGAGGCATGAAGCATCCGCATGACTATGGCTATCGAGTGATAGAGACCCCAAGAAAGCAACCTAGACATACAGTGCACGTGAGAGCACCATTCACAAAGTCATTCACAGACGCAAACATTAAGAGATCGAGAGAAAGAGGCCTCCTTGCCTTCCCTTTCATGTTTGACAGTCAGAGGCTGAGAGCACTAAATAACAAGGAAAGAGAAGATGCCTTGCCTATCCCTTTGCTTTTTGCTTTGTTGGGAAAAGAGCACTGTTCCTGTCTTGATCACACCCCAGAACCCCTTATATTGGGATCCCCAACAACACCACTCAAAAATTAATCTCTTTCAAAACTTTCACCCCTCCTCCTTTAACTCACACCTATTGCCTGCCTAGTTAGACCAAGCACATGAGCTAGCTAGCTTTTTCCCTTTAAATTATCACCCTTCGATCATTTTTTAATCGGGTTTCTCGAAACATATATTTAGAGTGAAAATAATAAATTAAAATTTTTTAGTAGTTTTAAGATTTGAATTATTGCAAATCATAAGTTATTAAATTGTTTAATCTTTAATAATAATCAAGACAAATTACAAGTGAGAAATCTCCTTAACTCTTTTAGAAGAAAAATATTGTTATGTTTTTTAGTGTAAACTCTTTTCTTTTATATTTTTCAGATGTTTTGTACTATTATACTATAGTATTATTCAGGAAATAAAAGACATAACATTTTGTTTATAAAAAAACTTGAAAACTCTACAAATGGTAAAATTTATTTTTATTGTTAAATAATATCACATATATTATTTCATAATAATTTTAGAAATTTATTCAATCAAGTATATACTTGATTTTTTTAGGTCCAGAATTGTAATTTCTTATATAAATTACATTCTAGTCCTCAATTTATAAAATTTATTTACAGTTAAGTCACACTTGATTAATCATCCCATTATAATTTTTTACCAATGATTCTTATGAGTTTAACCCATTAGGTTTCTTAATAAGTTGGTCCAAATATAAATCACAATCATAAATAAAATAGGATTAAATTTATTAAATTATTCTCAATTCAACAATTGATTTATTTACATTTTAAGATCAAGTACAAAGTCTAACAACGTGTTATAATCCTCAAAATATTAGAAAAGTCATAAGTGGTTTGAGTCAACTTTTTAGTGACTAGTTTTTCCAAAATAATTATCATCCCTTTATAAACAATATTCTAATTTAGATATTAGCATGGAGTGTGTCTACTAAGTCAAATCATGTTAATTTATTCTCAACACCATAGTCATTAATTATTTGAATACGATTTGAAACTCTTTTCAAATCTGATTTCACCTTGTGCAAGGATTTATAATCAATACTATTTGAGAATTTGAGAACAAATGAAATATTTTTTCTAATTTACCTAAAATGATGAAATCTCTTTTGATTACTCAAATGCCTTCATATTATTTATGTTATACCTAATATCAGTTTGTTTATTACCCTTGATTAGGACAACATGTAATAGGATTAACCATTTAGGTGGTGACCCAGTGGTAAGAGCTTAGGACCAAGAGGTTTGCTCCCTCTGTGGTCTCAGGTTCGAGCCCTGTGGTTGCTCATATGATGGCCACTGGAGGCTTACATGGTCGTTAACTTCAGGGCCCATGGGATTAGTCGAGGTGCGCGCAAGCTGGCCCGGACACCCACGTTAAACAAAAAAAAAATATAGCATTCCCTATATAAAATAACTTAGTAATCTCAAGTTTAAGGATCACTTACACAATCATTATGTGAGCCTTTCCATAAACATAGAATTTATTAATCAAATAATTGATGAATATTAATAATAAATAAAAACTTTTTATTAAAATTAAATATATTAACAATAACAAAGTCAAAATTATATGTAACTACAAAATATATAAGCTAATACTTTTAACTGGTATCCTACGGAGAATGTTGCAGGACTACCAAGTAAGAAATGTAATCTTTTGCACATGAAATAATTTATCAAGGAGAGGGTCACAGACCCACAGGGCTGGCATATGCTAAGAATGTATGTGCAATGTTTGTCTCCCTTTGAAACTCTCAAAGGCAAAGCTGACTAGGGGCATGATCAGGTGTGAGTCCATGCCATGTCACGTGTTAACGTTGCTAATTAAGGAGGCAAGGTGTAGGTCCTAATTCCAGTTTTGTTCCCTTGTGATTAGGTCGTGAGCAGGGTGCCGGGAACAGGAATTTTCTGTAGACAATTACATCTGTGAAGTTTTGTCATTTCTTTCTCATTTCAGCTTGAAATCCATCCATCAGAAGCTTAGTCCATTTTGAATCTTGTGGACACATGTGCATGGATTTCTTTGTGTTTGGGATTCAATTAGCCTCCTCCCCCCCTTTTCTTTACAAAAATGAAGATAAAAGGAGAAAGTTCCCTATGTAATTAAAAGAAAACAAATTAAATAAATCAGCCAATCGTTAAACGGATGAAAAAGAACAAAATAAAAATGGGGTGTCTTTTAAGTTCAACCTTTCATATTTGAGTGAAGCTTTGTCTGATGAGCCATTCGAATCATCATGGGAATAACTCAAAACATGCTGTATATGTTTGAGGGCTTATGGTATACAGGGAAAAGGATCGTGCTGTTCTTGACAACTAGTCGAAGGGAGAAATATTGCTTGGTTCTGTAACCTAACAAAACTCTCGAATTAACCTCTTCTTCTAATTATTTCCTGTTACGTAAAATTAATAGCTTCTTATACATATATGGGTTTCATTCGTATTGTACTTGTACTGATGACGTTACCTATTTATAGTGAAGACACCCCTACGTACTTAAGTCATTAATGAATTTACTGAACAAAAATATGTAGACAAATGAGAAAGTAATTAAGTCCTTTCTAACTAACTCAAAACACATAAATACAACAAAAACAGTAATTTAAAAAAAATAGGTGTATCATTAATATAATGTAAGATTTGCATGAGATTACTTGAAGATTAGTTTTTTTTCTTTTAATGTTTGATAAACTCTTTTATGAATCACAAACCATTTAATTATCCGATTTCTAATAGTAATTCATATGAATCAACAAATCAAAAATTTCTTAAAATCCTTTTATGAGAGAGGAATTTATCATATCTTGAGTACTCTTTTCTAGTCTATCTATATAAATGTGTTCAGGTATTCAGTTGTATATTAGTATACAGAAAATTTTAAGGCATAACATCATGTTCATAGAAATACCAAGATACCCCTATTAATTATAAAATATCATTTTTCCCCTTCAAAAATATATCATATATTATTTCAAGATAATTATTAGAAATTCATGCAATCGAGTCCCTACTTAATCTTTCTAGGTCTAGAATTGTAATTTTTTGTATTAGTTAGAATCTAATCCTCAATTTATAAAACTTATTTATAATCAAGTCCCATAAAATTAATCATGTCAATTTATTTTCTGATTAATAACCCTTCATATGTGTGACCCATTAAGTTTCTAATATGTTGGCCTAAATATAAATTATAATTCTAAATAAATAAAAAGGTTAAAGAAATTAAACAATTCCACTTATTATCAATTTAACAAATTAATTTGTTTATATTTGAAGATCAAGTGTAGGGTTTAACAAAGTATCAAGATCTCCCAAATATTAGGAAAATCATATGTGATTTGACTTAACATTTTAGTGATCGGTTTCTCAATGTAAGTATTATCTTTTCATCAATAATGTCATGATTTAGATATTTGAGCATGAAATGTGCTTACTCTATCAAATCATGTTTGTTTTCAATACCATAGTCATTAATTTTTTTAAATAAAATTTGAAGTCCTTTTTCAAATCTCATTTCATCTTACCCAAGGATTTCTCAATCAATAGTATTTGAAAACATATAAAACATTTTTTTTAATTCACTTAGGGTGATGAATCATCTCTAGATTTCTTAAATATTTTTATATAGTTTATATTATACCCAATATCTGCACATTTATTACATTTGATTAAGACAATGTGTAGTTAAGATCAAAATATAGTATTCCTTATATAAGATAACTTGATCTCAAGAATAAAAATCACTTCCACGATTATCACATGAATCTTTACATAGACATGAGTAATCTCCCAATATTGAATCTTAATGTGAGTCGATTTAGTGTACTTGTCATTTAATAAGCACCTATATATTAGTTTTAAGTATTTCTCATACCTCTTTTTATTTAGTGTACTTATGAGAATATTTACTTCTTTTATAAAGAAAATGACATAATATGTATCAGTCTCAACAAATCTAATTAATATCTAGTCCTAATTGAACATTGACCATGAATATATAGGAACAATACTTTAATGCAATAAGAATCATCATAATTATAACTACTTTATAATTTTCTTTACAAAATATTTTTGTCATAAAGACTTTATCTTTACTTTAGATTCATTAACTAAACTTAAATTAATATTAAAAATAAAAACTACCTTTATAAATTAAAAAAATATATATGTTTTACATGAACAAAATTAATGTTACATGTAACCACTTGATTGACTACATGTCATAAATACTAACAATCTTCCACTTACATCAAAGTCAAACGCTTCTATTTAATATCATATTGTTTCATATGGTGATCATTTTTCTATTAGGATAGTGTCTTATTAAAAGGATCTGCAAGATTCTCTTTGTAAACCCTTAGTCAAAAATAGATAAATATGGGTTAAATGGGGTAACTATTAATTGAAAAATAATAAATTAGAGAGAAAATCTTATGAATTGGGATGAACATTTCTAGGAGGTTAATTTAAAATTCAAATAAGATAAAGTAATAAAATAGTTTGCGAAATATTAATTAACAAAAAATTGTGAAAACTCCCTAACCAGATAAAAATAATAATTTGAAGGAGAAATATTTTTAAATTGGGTTATACTAAGTGTAAAATAGAAGGAAATATCAAATAAATCAATGCATGACCCTTTGCACGAGAAACGTTGAATTTCAATACAATCTCCGTGCACAATCGTGCTTTTGGGATTGAAAGTGGTAAGAAACTTTGAGAAATATTTTATGATACTTATGAATAGTAATCTCCAAAGAATTAGTCTAAGACCTAAGATGATTTAAGTAAATTATATGGTATGCGAAACTCGGATTTTGGCGTGAAATTTTCAACTGTCCAATTTTACAATATTGAACGTATCTTTCAATCTGATTATTGGATCAGGTTGAAATTTTACATGGGGTCTTAAGCCATATTATTTTACCTTGGGGTAAAATTTGAGGGTGATTGGAGTTTGGGATGGTCCTAAAATAAAGACACGGTGTCAGGTCAGTATAATAAACTGAAATTTAGGGGGGGTAAGTTTGGGTATAATAGTAATTGACCCATAAAACCTAATGTAACTATGTTTGCTACTACTGTTCACACTGGACAACAGCTAAAAAGAGAGGAAGGGGCTTCTCTCTTGTCTCTCTTTAAAAAAAATCAATTGAGAAATGCTTTCAAATTATGAGATTGAAGCTTGCAAATAGATTTGTGAAGAGAGAAACACATTTAGGCTGAAATTAGAAAGCTTCGTTGGAAGAGAGGAACTTGAGGGACAAGTATGGATGATGAAGAAGAAGAAAATTGAAGAATAAATTGGTAATTAAGAACTCTTCAATTTGAACTCGAAATTATTAATAAAAAAATTTCCTTAGTTTTTCTCTTTGATTTCATAGTTAGTAAAGGATAATTGAAAAACCCTCATGTTGCTTCATGTTATGTTGATTTTACCCAATTATTGGTATAATAGTATGAGTTATAATTACGGCTTGAAGAAGGAAAACAAGAGAATGATATATTAAAGATGGCCAAGATGGCCTTTTCTTCATCTCAAAAATCAAACTTGCTTATCTTAATAAATCAAGTGGAGGAGCAGCCATCGCCTTTAAGCCTTGATACATCGATCATCCCCTCCAATCAAACCAAGAAACAGCACACCTCATCATCCATCCACGAAGAGGTACTTCGATTTATAAATTCTCATTTTTCATGCTATGTCAAGTTCTTCATATAAAAAAATATTGCTTTTTCTTGGTTATTGATTCCTTATATTATGAGTTTTTATTCAAAGAAATAATTATGGCCTTTTCTTGAATAACCTTTTATACCTCCCATGTATTTTCCCTCCATTCAACCCATTCACTATGACAGTCGATTTTTGCCTCTTTTACAAGGATACCCTCTTTTCTGACAATCGGCTTAAGCACTTTAGCATGCATGTACTTTAAAACATAAAGCTTTTTCCTTTTAATCTCTGGTTTGTATGAAACATTTTCTCATCATCGTAGAATTCATCGGCCGACCAAATCAACTCCAAAATGTTTTTGTCCTAGCCATTATCTCAGTAATCACTTTGTTTGTTTTGCATCTCTTCTGTTGCAAATCCATCTAGAAAATCTATTCCACTTCACTGCATCATTTTGCTTTATCATCTATACCTAATTCTTTCATGGGTTTTGCTCACTGTTTTTTTTTTTTTTATCTATCTAAGTTTATCTTCAAGGTGGTTTAATCATGCTCAATATTGCTCTTCTCGCCTAGGATCGCCTCTTTAACCTTTGTCTTTATGCATTTGCATTCTATCAAAATGTGATGCTCACATCAATGTTGTGTGGCCGATAATTACCAAGCTATTTTTTTTTTATTTTGGTCTGGTTGATCTCTATTCATGTGTGGATTTTTTGCGGTGATTCTAAACTGAAACAGCAAAAGCCTAATTGCTTGATGTGATTATTGCTTGGCAATTTATAAAATGTGCAATATGTGTGCAATAAGCGCTATTACACCATGCAAATGTTGTGGTTTTTTTTTTTCTATTTTAATGATCATGAACTAATGCTGCCACGTTGTTGTTTTTCTAGTCTCATTTTTATTCTCTTTTATGTGTGTCATAACCCGTTTTGACCTTGTGATAATATATATGTGTGTGTGTGTGTTTCAAAAGAAATTTTTCAAGGGGAAATTAAACTGGGTTATAATATCAAAAATCAAGTTAATTTCTCTTTAAAATTAGCCAAAACCATTATTTTTTTATCAAAGACAAATTTGTTGTGTCAAAACATATCAAAAGCAATTTACTGGGTCAAAGCCAACCATCATTTCACGGTAAAAATATTGGTTTTAGAGTCAAGAACAATTTTTGGTTGTCAAACAATATTTTTAGTGGTCAAAATGGTTTCTAACACTAAGTTTTACTTTACCAAAATAATAATAAATATATGTTTAAAATCATAGCCTTTGATTCAGTTTAAAATCATTTAGATCTTAACAGTTGCATCAAATCATGCACGATCTGAACTGCCCAACCAAGTGAGCTCACGGATTGACCATAGACCACACCAAACTTAAGCCCAACCTGTGTCTCTTTCTCTTCCTTCATCAACAATGAAACTACCTGTTATTTCTCCTGTTCTTTACCACCGTATACCTCGTGACCACCACATAAAGACGCGCCTCCCCACTCTGACAAACCCTGAGAAGTTCCTAATGTTAACGTTGCTTTTAGCATTGGCAAAAGGCAAGAAAACATAACGGGCAAGTTAAACGTTATCTTTGCCGATCACCCTTCCTAATTGGCTGTGAGATACACGACCACCATCAGTGGATGGACCAGATCAAGATCTTGTTGGTGAGCTGTTTGACACGCCAACATCTCGCCAAAATAGATATTAAGCCACAGAAAGTGGTGGCGCGTATGTCTCTAATTATGCTGAGTGAACAGTGCAGGTAAACAGTCAAGGGTAAAATAATTCTTTCGCTGTCTAAGGCAAAATAGTAATTTTACTTAGACTTCGGTAATTTCTCAAATATGAATTTTAGTTTTTTAATTTTTATTCTTATTCTTATGTGTAATTAAAAATGATTATTTTTTTTTGTATGTTTATTCATGGATATTTGCTTGAATGAAATGCTCGCGGCAAGTTGTAGCACACCAAATCCGAGGGATCTAAGACCTCCAAGCAATTTTGAGGAGAGATAAGGATTGTATCAATGTTATGATGAAACTAAGAAGATGAGGATGTAATTTAATTTTTGAGGATTATCCGAGAGGAATGTCGGTCCTTGTGTTTGCTAAGTCGATGCTTGAATGGTTGATTAGTATGACTTGTTATTGGATTAATTGTTATCACGTACAATTATATGTTGATTTCTTGTTTGATTTTGAACAATGCATCTTTGTTAAGTGTATTTTCAAATAATATTTTGGACTTTTACTTTGATTTTAATTATAAGACTTAATTCTTTGATATGAGAGGACTCAATGAATACTGATTGATGTTGTAGATGTCAACTCACAATACAAAAATTAAGTCGAAATTCAATGAATATCGATTGCCTAATTATTATGGTGTCCTAACCATTGATATAAGATGAATTTTGATGATTGTAGAATTGATTTCAACTCCTCATGTTAAATCGGTTTACTTATAAACAGTTCATTTTCAACCTATCATTTTTTAAAATCTTGTGTTTAATTGGTTCACCTATGAGTAGTTCGTTCCGACCAAATGATTTCAAAACATGTGTTTTTCTAATTGGTTCATCTGAGTGGTTCATTTTGACCTATCCTTCTCAAAATCTTGTATTCAATTAGTCCACCTATGAGCTGTTTGTTTTGACCAAATGATTTCAAAACATGTATTTTTATGATCGATTCACCTATGAGTGATTTGTTTTGATTGATATTTTCAAGATCTTGTGTTTAATTAGTTCATCCATAAGAGTTTTGTTTCAACCAAATGATTTCAAAACATGTGTTTTTTTTATCGATTCACCCATAAATGGTTCATTTTGACCGATTCTTTTTAAAATCATGTGTTTAATCGGTCCATCTATGAGCAGTTTGTTTTGACCAATTGATTTAAAAACCTATGCTTTTTTTATCTATCCATCCACGAGCAGTTTATTTTTAACCAAGTCTTTCAAAACTTGTGTTTTCTAATTGATACACCCTTGGCGGTTCATTAATTATTGATCAACCACTTGAAAACATATTTTCTCTATCATATTTTCATGTGGTGCATTATACATAAAGCTAAATCATGTGGGAAAAGTCATGTTCATCAAGACTCATTACATTGTGTATTGGAATAGTGTTAGCAAAAGTCCTGTTCATCAAGATTCATGGCACTGTGGATTGGAGCAGTGTAGTGGCAGAGCTGTCCTTGCCACAAAGAGTTGCAAAGACTAGAGAGGGAGGGTGGGGTTGTCTTTTCATTGGGATACATTTGGCATTGAATGGATGGTTTGGGAGAAAATAGTCAATGCAAATTTTGGTGGGGCAACAAGCCCTAGGCTGCAGACACCTAGCGCTAGGGTTGTCATGCCCTGCCACAGAGAGTTCCAAAAGTTGTAGGGGATGGGGTTGTTCACCAGGCTGCAGACACCTGGCGCTGGGGTTGCATGCCCTAAGTGCTAGAACCAGACCTGCGCACCTGGCTGCAGACCCAGGCGAGCGGGTCTGCAGAACCATGCGTTTGGCTATAGACCCAGGTGAGCAGGTTTGTAGAACCGTGTGCCTAGGGTCTGCAGACCCGCTTGTTGGGATCTGCAGAATCATGCGCCTGGGTTTGGAGACCACCGCGTTGGGTGCAGACCAGCACTTTTAGGGTCTGCAGACCCGCTCCACTAGGTCTGGACCCATTGGTAATGGACCTAAGGCTAATGGATCCCACGTCAAAACCCATTTCTCTTTGGTCTGATATCAGGACCAAAGGGTAATGAGTCCTGCTTCAGGACCCAAGGCTAATGAGTCCTGCTTCAGGACCCAAGGTTCTAGTCTTAGGTTTCTAAATATTATTATGTGTTATAAATATTATTATTTTCATTATAATTAAAAGTATTAATATTAAAAACAGTATTATTTGTGTTACAAATATTATTATTAAGGATAATGGATCCTGCATCAGGACCCAATTCTCTTGGGGCCTGCATCAGGACCCAAGGCTAATGGGTCATGTGGAGGACCCAATTCTCATAGGTCCTACCACAAGACCCAAGGGTAATGGGTCCAGCATTGGACCCAATTCTCTTGAGTCCTGCATTAGGACCCAAGGCTAATGGGTAATGTGGTGGACCCAATTCGCTTGAGTTATTAATATCAAAAATATTATTATTATGGGTAATAATAATAATATTTTACCCAAGGCCAATGGGTCCTGTATCAAGACCCAATTCTCTTGGGGCCTATGTCAGGATCCAAGGCTAATGGGTCCTACGGGTGACCCAATTCTCATGGGTCTTGTGTAAGGATCCAATTATCTTAGGTCCAGCGAAGGCCCCAAGGGTAATGGGTCCTGCGTCAGGATTCAATTCTCTTGGGTCCCGCGTCAGGCTCAAGGGTAATAGGTCCTGTATCAGGATCCAATTCTTTTGGGTTCGGCGTCGAGACCCAATTCTCATGGGTCATGCGTCAGGACGCAATTCTCTTAAGTCCAGCGAAAGACCCAAGGCTAATGGGTCCATCATCCGGGCCCAAAAGAATTGGGTCCTGTGTCAAGACCCAATTCTCTTGGGTCCCGCATCAGGACCCAAGGTTCTATAGACTTAGGTTTCTAAATATTATTATTTGTATTATAAATATTTTTTTTATTATAAGTAAAAGTATTAATATTAAAAATAGTTTTATTTGT
The DNA here is from genome assembly GCA_007827005.2 of Populus simonii. Lineage (NCBI taxonomy): Eukaryota > Viridiplantae > Streptophyta > Magnoliopsida > Malpighiales > Salicaceae > Populus > Populus simonii. The sequence continues at coordinate 4,512,565 of CM017481.2, forward strand.
GTTATAATATTATTATTTTCATTATAATTAAAAGTATTAATATTAAAAATAGTATTATTTGTGTTACAAATATTATTATTATTATTATTACTATTATTATTATAATTGATAGTTTTAATATTAAAATATTATTATTATAATTAATAATAATATTATTAAAAATATTATTATTTGTATTATAAATAGTATTATTTTATTATAATTAATATTATTAATAAAATAATTAATAAATTTGAAAACAATTATTATCAATATTGAAAAACAACCATAGATTTGATTTGAAGGGTAAAATTAAAAATTGTTGTTATTGTTATTGTTATCATTAAACACGGTGGATTGCTATAGTGTTTCCGCACATGGTTTTTTTTAATTTTTTATGATTTTTTTCAAAATTATCTTTATCAATTTTATTATTTTAATATTGAGCTGGTTGAGAATTTAGCTTTAAATATTTTTCTTTACAACATTGTGAATTGCTACAGTGTTTTCCCACATGGTTTTTTTTGTTTTTTTTTTTGTTATGACTTTTTCTAAAATTATCTTTATCGATTTTATTTTTTTAATATTGAGCTAGTTGAGAATTACAATTATAATAAAGCAAAATCATATGGGGAAAGCATTATAGCTTTCCTCACAAAACAGTGTGGATTGCTATAGTATTTTCCAACATGATTTTTTTTATTTTTTTGTTATGATTTTTTTCATAATTATCTTTGTCGATTTTATTTTTTTAATATTCAGGTGGTTGAGAATTTAAGTTTGTAATTTTTTTATTTTTTACAAATAAAGCTAAATCATGTAGGGAAAACAATGCAACTTTCCTCACAAAACACTGTGGATTACTACAACTCATTCTATTCACTCTCTAACTTTTTGATCACCAAAACAATTTTTTTTTCTCTCATGGAATATTAGCTTCATCGCATCTTCAGTTTCTATTACTTATCTAGCATTAGTTCGCAATCATAATATCATCAAGCACATTTGCTCTATAAACCCGCAGCAGCGCGCAGGCATGCCATCTAGTATTATCCTATGTTATGTATATACATAAATAAAAAAAATTTCTAAGTGATGGTTGGACAATGATGGTGATATTTTGTATGTATTTCATGTTCAATTCCATTAGGTTTGACATTTTATTCAATGTTAAAAGGGTGGTAAAAATCAAGAATTTAATCGCTTGTGTTTGATAATTGGAATGTTATGGTTCTTATGTGATTACTTTATTGTGTTCGCTGCAAAAGTCAAAAGGGCATCATTTTTCCAAGGATGAGAATTCTAATTATTTGTCTATTTTTTTTACTGTTTTTTTTTCTCGTGACCATTATAACGAGAGATTCCCTATGATTAATATATGCAATGCAGATAGCTTTAGGTCAAACACTAGAAGGATATCTTTGCTTGATTTCATCTTCCATCCACGTAACCAATTCTTTGCTTAGACTCTAGAAGATCTCATATCATAAACGACCCTTATTCCGTATCGCAACATGAAACGGTGTCGGGTCGATCGCTCCGGAGACAATTTACTTCCCTTTTATAACCCAATATTTCATCTCTATGTTTGTCAAGAATTTTCAATTGTACTTATGTGTTAAGATTTTTTTCACTATGATATGTGTTTAATTGTACTTTTATAAAAATCTTCTGAATTAATATTAAATAATATATGAATTAGAAAAATTTGAATGAAATTATAAACAAAATTAGTGGGTTCCATAAAAACTTTTCACTATAAGCATGCTAAACCTAAAATCTCATTTTACGGAGTATTGGTCTAGCGGTTAAGACACCTCTATATCCCTATAAGGGTGAGAACACAAATTCGATATCCAAGAAGCGTACTTGTTGGGAGGGGCAGCCACGAATCTCGAACGAGACTAATCTCGTTCTTTAAAAAAAATATGAGGATACCCGGGTAAAAATAAAACAAAATACACGCATGCTAAACCTAAAATCTCAACAAGAATCATTTTTTCTAAAATTTTGACCAAATATAAATCAATCCTAAGCTGTTTTAGAAAACAAAGAGAAGCATGGGTGATATGCATGCCTTCCGTTTATGGGAAAAGTAGATTGTTAATGTATCTGTTAATTTTACAAAATCACATATTATATAGCAGTAAAAAAAAAAGATAGATATTAACAAAAATCGGATAACATACGTACTAAATTGAAAAATTGAAAAGTTTGACAAATACACAGGTAAAATGAGGGCTAGTTCTATTATTTATTTATTGTCTTGGAAAAATGATGCAGCATGCCGGGAACCTTGAATCAGCAAACCCATTGCCTAATGTGTTTTAAACTTGAGGAGGTGCGAGAGGACCGTTATTAAATGCAGCGCTCGCATGAGGCTCTCAGGTTAAATTTGCATGATTAAAGACCACAGGCTCAGGCTCCGGCTCCGGCTCCACAGTTTAATTACCCATGGTTAAAAGCTAGGTTAAAAGCTAGGTTAAAAGCTAGTTTTCCATGATTAAAGTCCATCAAATAGATACATAGATACCTTTTTTAATTGTCATTTCTAATTTATGGTAAGAGGGCCTGTTTCAAATTCAAAATACTGTTGGTTTACAATGGGATCGAAGTACAATAATTTTATTTTATTTTTTTAAATTAGTTTTTTCTTAGTATTTTCATATAATTTTGATGTATTAATGTGAAAAATAAATTTTAAAAATAAAAAATATTATTTTGATATATTTTTAATTGAAAAATATTTTAAAAAACAACTACTATAACTTCAATACCAAACATACTCATAATAAATTTTCATGTGTATCTTAATCATCTATGGATTCACCATTGAATTATTACATTATGCTTACTCAAGTTTAACTATAGACTTCTAATCACCTGGTAAAAATACAGAATTTACAAGTCTGTGAGGATAAAAACTAAAACTAGCTACTTCTACTGTGTCATCAAGATCAAATGAATCTCTTGAGAATTCTAAGAGACAATCATGCTTGTTTTGCAAAATAAGATATATGATATATGTTGTAAGATAAGTTTTTTTCCTGAGGAAATTGCAAGACTTGGCCATCAATCTGAAACCCTTTGCAAAATTATATTGCCCCAACATATAATATAAAAATAACTCTTCGTCGAGGTGCGTGAAAGGTAGTCGTAGGTTTGCTTTCTAAAGGTCACAGCCAGTTCGAGTCTTACAAATCTCAGGATCACTGAAAGCTTACATGGTCGTTAACTTCAGAGCCTGTGGGATTAGTCGAGGTGCACGCAAGCTGGTCCAAACACCCACATTAATAAATAAAAAATTAACTCTTTGTTAATAAAGAAATATGATTGATTGGTTTGGTAATTAAGAATATTTCTTTCTTGAATATCAAAATCTAAACCTTAAATAATATTTTGAAAAACAATTTTTTATGAATTCCTTGATTTTTTACATAATAATAATTATTGTTATTATTATCTAGTCCTTCTGCTTTTTTATTTATATAATAGAATAGTATTTACAATCGTATCGGGCCATCTGCCTTGAACTTTTTTAATTACATTTTATTTTCAAATGAATTATTCCATTAATACTTGCTTCAAATACTTCCTACATATTAAAATTAATTAATTAATAATAGCATTTCCCGCGCACCAAACCTTTAAGAGAAATAAATAGCTCACCAAAATATAGATTCCTCCAACTTCAAAGCTACAGCTTTTCCTTTGCAAATCAATGCTTAGATGTACGTGTTAAAATTAGTCTTCACACAAACAACAAATCTCCATCCTTCAGCAACACAAGGACCCACCATTAACCACACACAAAAATAAATAAATAAATAATAATCTCGTCTGATCACCACATACTACAATCACCCACACATGCATCTTTACTTCAACAAGATCAACGGCTTGAAATTCAAATTTGGATGGTGATCATTCAAGGTATGCAGCATTAAAGTAGGGGTAGTTTGGGGATAATAAACTGGTCAAAGAATCAGTGCCAAGTAAGCAAAATTCCAAGCTGGCAATGGCTGCAATTAGGATGGACACGCGCATGGAAGGATCCCTTTATAAAGTCCCTTGCTTCTGTTCCCATTCTCTTCATCTTCGAGGCGTGCAAACATCCTTCCTTTCTTCCTCATTTTTTTCCCGTCTCAGTCAAGCGTGACATTTTGTGCTCATTAGCCATCACCCTCTCTCTCTCTCTAGATAAGTTCTAGGGGGGAGAGATAGAGAGAGAGACAGAGCACACTTGCTTGTGTTTTAAATAATGCTCCTATCTCTCTGATGTACTTCTTTTTTCATGACTATTAACTCCTATTTTGTGCCGGGATTGCAGCTTTTGAGTCTCTGTCAAAACCCAAACAAAAGTGAAACATTTTCCCTAAGCCTTATCTCTCCTTGATGTACTCGTTTCCAACGTAGAAAGCATGCATAGGTGGGAGAAAACAATGGAGGAAAGATACAACAAGCATGATATCAAGAACCCATCTTTCTCTTCATCTCTTCTGGATGAAATCTACCGTTCTTTTGATGATGGTGAACCAAAACATGAAGAGTTGAAATTCTATCGAGAAACAATGCCGAGGAAACAAAACAAAGGTACTAGTGGGATTAAGATTGAACGAGAAGAAGGGATGTCAGCTCTTCAACGAGCTTGTTTGATCGAAAAATGGATGGAACAGAAGGTGAGTCAAAAGCTCATCACTCAACAGAGGAGGCAAAAACTGATAGAATTCCAGAGAAAATCACAGCTTGATCATGATCTTGACCAAGATGTCCTGTTTTTTAGCTCCACTTCAACCTCTTCAGATTCTAGCTCTGGTGGGTTCTCATCTTCTGATACAGAATCTATGTATGGTGGGTTCTCAAGGGCTTCTTCTTTCAATCCACCAAGGCCTATGCCAGTCAGGACAAGCGCGTCGGCTCGGTCAGGAAAAACAGAGAGGACTCTGTTTTATGAACAGAGGGAAGCGCATATGTTCGATGATTACCACTACAATTCTGCTTCAGAACAGACACCAAGGTTTGAAGAGAGCTTAATCAAGCCCGAATCAAGAGCCTTAAAGACTTACCGCAATCTAAAGAAGGTGAAACAGCCAATTTCACCGGGTAGCAAGCTCGCAAATTTCCTTAATTCCCTCTTCACCACAGGGAACACAAAGAAATCAAAGAATTCACCTACCAATGGAAACTTTGATGAAGAAAGGGAACTTAAATCAGGGCAAGCATCAACCTGCTCTTCTGCTTCATCGTTCTCAAGATCCTGTTTGAGCAAGCATTCGCCATCGACAAGGGAGAAATTACGCAATGGGGTTAAAAGGAGTGTCAGATTTTACCCTGTGAGTGTAATTGTTGATGAAGATTGCAGGCCAGTCGGACACAAATCATTATATGATGTGGAAGAATCAAGTCTAAAGTCTGTTTCTCTGTCAACAGCATGGAAAATTGGGAAATCACCATCAAGAAAAATAGATGATGAGCCTAAGTACCAAGTAGTGGAGAAGAGTAGGAGAATTGAGGAAGTGGCGAGAGTGTTCTTGAAAGATTATCATCAACATAAGAAGAAAAATGATGTTATTAAGATTGGTGCTGGCGGAAAGTACAATGATCGTTTCGAGGATGAAGATGAAGATGAGGACGAGGATGATGATGCTGCAAGTTATTCGAGTTCGGATTTATTCGAGCTTGATCATCTTGCAGTAATCGGAAAAGATCGTAGGTATTCTGAAGAGCTCCCTGTGTATGAAACTACTCATCTTGACACAAATCGTGCCATTGCTAATGGCTTGATGGTGTAGTTTCTATTAATAACTATGATGAGCTTATGTACCTAGTATTTTTCTTTTTCTTTTTCCATAATGGATCCAATGTGAAGATCCATTTTCGAGGTTATTGGGAATCATAGGAATGGTGAAAGGTGAAAGGTGATGGTATATGAAAATATAGTTATTTTCTTAATGGTTGATGCCATCTCTAATGGCTCCAATTAGAACAATCTTTCTGTTCCATGCTACATGAATTTTGCAATGCCCTGGCTCTATGCGTTTTTTCGGTGCTATTAATTTCATGGGCCATATGATAATAAAATTATGCAGGAAGTTGGCCAAATCTCAGCCCTGAATGCGTATATTTGCCTAGCTAATGTTAATGATTCAGTTTCGAAAATAACAATTATAAAATAAAGAAGAGAGAATATGATTTTACTGAAAAGAAACAAGTGGGGATGTGTTAATTCTTTGATGGTGATCTTAACTGGGAGAGAGAGACTGACAGCACAGGTTTTGATAGAACTGAGGAAAAGAAAAGGAAAGGTAAGAGAGATAAAGAGAGAAGTGAAGGAAGAAGAAAAATAAAAGATTCGAGATCGTAATCACAAGAAAAATAAGAGGGTGTGATGGTAAAGGCAAAGGCAGATCTTCGCCCATGGGAATAGAGAAAGTGAGAGCTTTTGCTTTGTCCTCCATCCTTCTTTCCTTTCTCTCAAGAATAACATAAATTATATATTAAGATTTTATTTATTAATTTAAGTTATTGTATTTTAATAGTTTTTTAATATAATATTGAGTCTTAATAATCATGGGTAACGAATTTAAATCTTATTATTTTTATTTTTATTTATTTGATAAAAATTAAACGTAAAATAATATAAACTTGTATAAATTTTAAATCTAAAATAATATAAATTACATCTTACAATTTAAATTATTTACTTGAAATAGTTATTCCTCTACATCAGGAGGCATTGCGATTGCGTCCCCACCATTTCCAGCCGAGCAACATTGAAAACCTACAGAAGGTCGTCTCCCTCCTTACCAAGAATTCCTTCTTAATTTATCCAAGCTTTCTAAATTATCCATCTTAAACAAATGTTTGACAAATAACTTATTCGTGGCCCACAAAACTAAAATTCAACGATTAATGCTATCAATACTTGTGATTTTCATTAGAATATCTCAAATTCAATCGTGAAGGAGGTAAGATAGAAGTTGGGATCGAGAGAAAACGAGTCTAAGATCCATTATGGCCTCAGTTGTTCTCTTTCCTTCAAACCTAAAAAAAGAAAGAAAGAAAAAAAAAGGAATTAATGCATTGCGTGTATCTCATAGAGGCAGGCATAGAAATTGTTCAAATTCGGAGGCAACAATAAGGAAGCAGTATGGTGCAAGACATGGTAACAGAAGCTGCTGGCCCTAAGAATTAATATAGGATAGCTGTATCAATAAATAAATAGCTGTAAATATCAATTGGGTTTACTGTCGACGACGATTGCATAGTTCTGATGAACTGTAGATCCATGTTCGCAGGTGGCACTTGAAAATTTCTGTCCTCCAGGAAGATTTATGTTAAAGGGAGAGCGGGGAAGAGATTGAGCAAGCAAGGGAGGGCTATCAAGCTCTCATTTATTACAATAGGGTGGTGGTTTAAAAATAGAATTGGAAATTTTTGAAATTTTTTTTGTCTTAAATAATTTTTTTTATTTTCAGATTGTTTTGATATGCTAATATCTAAAATAAATTTTAAAAAATATAAAAATATTATTTTAATATATTTTTAAATAAAAAATACTTTAAAAAATAAACGATACCATAATAATACCAAGCAGACTCTTAAATATCCTCTCATCACCTCCAAAAGATGCGAAAAAAAATAAAAATAAAGGTGGTGATTTGATTGCCTTCACTGGCTTTATACATGCATGCAACATTGTCTTCGCCTGGAAATTAAACAAATTATTTGATTGATAGCAAATCACTACATTGATTGATGTATTACAAGGGGGTAAGGCAATGTTGAGAATTATTGTACGTTTTCCTGTTTCATTTTCTCCTCAAAATCCTGCTATATATGTCTTTTTAAGATGCTCATCCAAGTCTTTATAGAGAGCTGAGACATGATATGCCCACAAGGAATCATTTAAGTATGAATATGCCAATCAACAAAATTTTCTTGCCTCCAAGAATCCAACATTCCATCCTAATTATGCTGCTACGTGCAGTATATCTTTCTTGATTTTGCCATATGGAGTCTCGAGTTGCATTATTATACTATACTCCATGAAAACAAGATCAAGAGCTTGCTCTTGAGTGACAATTACTGCCCAATTCCCTTCCTCATGCATCAAAAGCACCGAGTAAATAGAATTTATTACAGAGATCAAGTTGAGAATATTAGAAGCAATGATTATTAAGTGGCTAGAACTAAGTTCAACTTGAAATCCTTGTAAGAGGCTAGGGGTTCATCGTTAGTACGTAGGCCTAATAATAGTGGACCTGTAACCCTGAGGGGTGTATAAGCTCACTGGTAAGGTTCTAGATTTGTTCCCTAGAGGTCACCAGTTCGAGTCTCACAAACCTCAGGGCCACTGAAAACTTATATGATCGTTAACTTCAAGACTCGTAGGATTAGTCGAGGTGCGCGCAAGTTGACCCGGACACCCATGTTAATAATAATAAAAAATAGTTGACCTCTATGTAATTAATACAAGATGAGCATGCAGAGATTAATTTGTAATGTGAAATTGGATAGTTCAAAGAAGTATACTAATAGAAATTGAGTTATAGAGAGTATTATGTTTGTGAGGATTATGCTCCCTATCCTTCCTCTCTGGGAAATTCCGAATAGTTGGTGGGGTGAGGTCAGAGGTGGGGAATTTGGCAGCAATGATGAGAAGAATAATGTTCGTGGGCGTGAAGTTTTCTTTGAAAAAAATGAACCTAACTGGCTAGCCCCCTCTTGTCATTCATTTGTTTAAGATGTTCTGTCCACCAAACTATGCACTCGTAGTTATCAATCTTAGCCTCGGTAACCGGTTAGTTTGAAATTTAGTTTTGCCCAGGTTTTCCTTTAAACTATTAAAAAAAAAATTTAGTTAAACTCAGGTGAATAGGCTAAATAATCTCCAATAATTTCATGTTCAATTCATTTATGAAATGATCTAGTCACTATTTTTTAAAATTTTTGTGCAAAACAACATTATTTCCATTTTTTAAAATTTTTTTAAAAAATAATATTGTTTTATTAAAAAAATATAATTAACATAAGTTAATTTGCCAATTTATGGTTTAACCTGCTAAACCCTAATTCGAGTTTTGAGCTAAATCAGATTTTATAACTATTTTTCAAAGCAGGAGTAGACAAGTTTAGTGTTTTTTAATTATTACCATTGAATAAGATATGAAATAAAAACAGTACCTGAACTTTCTTATTAAGATATTGATTTTTAAAACTTTTTAGAAACCAGATTAACCTCTTTGTATACCAAATTTAAAAATTTAAGGAATTAAGCAAGATTATTTAGTTTATCAAAAGAAAAGCATAATGTTAAACATAAGAATCTAGAGTTCATGCATGTTGAAATTATAAGCATGCAATAAACTTGTAATTAAACATGTATATCATGGGCAAGTAAATATATAAAAGACTATCATATAAAAATCATGCAATGAAAGACTAAAATATACTAAAGCATGCATTCAAAAAAGCATAAGAGATAGAAAAACAATCCTAGCATGCAAATTGAGAAAAATGGATTAAATAAAATAAGATAATGATATTTACTTGTTGAGACACTTTAAAATTGATGATTTTGAATTGTTATTAAGGATGAATAACGTGTCTTTAAAATTTTATTACTTCTTTCTTGATGCAAAGGATGTTTGTAATAAATCTTTTAATATTCTAACAATGCCCTCTTAGTTTCTATGCACTTCTAAACAAGATATTTGAACTAAAAATTATATAACTCAAATGCCTCTTAACAAGATAATCATAACCTCTAGATTTTAAAGGAAAACCAAAACATAAAAAAAAGGAAACAACTAAAAGAGAGGTGAGGAAAAGTGAAAAAAAAAGCTTATGGAAGTGATTGTTAACACTCACAGGCTGAACTAAAAGAAATAATTCTTCACGGACCATACCCAAGTTTAAATTTTAGTTGGAAAAACAATTATTTAGAGACTAAAATATTATTTTATAATAAACTCAAATCCAGATCTGAGCACAAGGTGGGTCAACGCACTCGTGTGTGTGGGTTTAAGCCCAAAACTCACTTTAAAGGCAATTGATCAAAATGTTTTTAAGCTGGATGCATGAGCAGGGGATATTGATTAAAGATTCTTTTTATTAACCGTGGCTATCCGAGTCAGCTTACACGTTATATCGGTTACATGATCATGGGCTACCAATCAAAATATTTTTAAGTCCATTATATGAGGCTCCTAATCAAAATGTTTTGAAGCCGCATGAGCAAGATTGTTGATTTAAAATGGTTTGAGCCTACAGCATGCAGGGGCTATGAGTTTTTAGATAACGGTTCGCCAACTGCATGAGCCGGGACTAATCAGATACGCGATATCAATAATTGAAGAGTGGGATCTAGTCACAAGCACAAGGGTTATGGGTTAAATAAAGAATGTGCATTGGTTACTGAATTAGTTTTGTCTGGTCGTGAGAGGGCCAAAGTACTGATGATGCTGAAACAAAAAGGAAAATTGTTATTGAAAGGACAATTTACATGTTTAATTATATCTTTTGAAATTGTAAGCTATTAGTTAATTGTATTTTCTTATGCATATATGTTAGTAATTTATCTTAATAACCATATGTATTTAATATTGTATATAATAAGGTAATATAAAAATAGAGTGTTCCAATATATTGGGAATATAAATAGTTGAGGAAGAATATGTATATCATCAACCAAAATTTTTTTCCAATACAACACTTATGTAAATTGAATTTAAATTTTAAATCAATAACAAAAATTGGTGAGTTAGTTAATCTCTCCTTTCTTCGTGGTTTATGTTATTGGTTTAAGTTGATAGTGAACTTTATAATGTTATTTTTAATTTTTTATCTATGACCCGACTAATTTGCTGGGTTCACTAGGTTGGGTTTGAAAAGTTATTCGACAATTTTGATTAGAAAACAAATTTGGTTTAATTTATAGACAAAACCAAACCTAACCAAATAAAAAACACAATTATAAACTAAAGACTTATTAAATAAAAGTATGTAAAAAATAGAACAACTAATTAAAAGGTCTATAAAATAAATTGGATTTATTCAGTTTTTTTAAATGAAAAACCAAACTAAATTGAACAAATCAATTGGTTTGGTTCGTTATTTAATTCAATTCAATTCAATTTTTTTTTTATATAAAAATATCATAAACCGATGATCACCCTTAATTAAGACTTAAAATATTGTATTATTGATATAATACATATGCATATCAAAATGCACAATATGCAACTTAGCTCCGTAATTACAACAATGTAGTATGATTCTGATTTCTGAGAATGCATAGCAACAGTTGACAACTAGTGCACACCCGACTGTACTAATCCTCAGAGAATGGTACAACAATATTTGAAAGTGTAGCAAAATCAACTTCTTCTTAATTTTATTAATTAAATCATACCTAGAGGGGTTTATTGTCCACTTCGGTCCAGTTTTGTTCTAAAAACTTAACTGAAATGAGAGTCAAAATTTTTGAAAAATTTAACTATAATTGAATCAAAAACTGGTTTAAACCGAACCAATTCAGCTATGTTTGGTTCAATTTTTTTTTTTCAAAATCAACCGGATCTATTTTCATTTAATTGGGTTATTTTTTGTTGGGTTTTGGCTTTTTTAACATGTTTTGGTTTTTTTAAATAAGGATCATGTTTTGATCTTTAAAAATGATATATGTGAATTTAAAATTGCTTTTATTTATTATAATTTTATATGTTTTCTTATTAAATTTTTTTAATTCAAAGCTTGAATTGTTTACTGTACAACTCATAAACTATATCTTGAGCTGAATCAAATCAGGTCAGATCAGGTCAGCTGGATCAAATCAGGTCGGGTTTTATAACAATAGATAACTGTGGTATATCAACGTGTATAAAAATAAAAATTTCAAAATGAAACGAAACACCACTGCCTTCACAATTTTAACATTAAGCATAGAAAAATCAAAGAGATCATCAGCAAGGAAATAGAAGAAGAAATTTGTACATTAGTTAGTGCAGAAATCACTGTCGAATTAAGGTATGATGAATGAATGTACATTATTCTTTCTTCTTTTATTTTTTCTGCCTTGCATTCTGTCTTTGCTTTCTTAGTTTAATTTTCTCATTTGCAATTTAATTTTATAGCTAGAGTGCTCTGACCAATGCGTATTTGACACATTATCCAAGTGAGCTCCACGATCCCAAGAAAGAATTTGAATTTTTATTTATTTATTTATTTATTTTGGGTGTGTGTGGGTCTGAGTGGCAGTAATGGCGCTGAGATTGGCTAGCAGGAAGTTGGGGAGCAAATTCTTGCCCATGCTGTCTTCCACTTCTCTACTGCATTCACATGCCACTAGCTTTGGGAGGTTCTTGAGTAATCTATGATTAGGCGTCTTCGTCTTCTTCTTTTTCTTGTGTTTCGTTTTTAGCCTGTTTTGTTTTTTTAATTATAAGTGTTTGGTTCAGTTTACGTGTATTTTTATTAATCTCTTGAGATTTTAAAATTAATAATTATATAAATATTTAATAATCTTAGATTTATAATACTCAAATTAATAATTTTTAAAAAATATATACAAAACCGGACTAGTTTAGCTATATTTTTGTAAGTACTGTCTTCTTTGAACTGCTGATTATTTGTTTTTATTGTTACTTGTCAAGTTAAATTGATCCTGAACAAATGGCCTTAACCACACGTTAGACATTCTTAAAAAATAATATCAGGACTCAAACACGTTCGAGAAGAAGAAAAAAAGTCCAATGGTTGGTAATGTTTTCAGCAGTGTGGCCTCAAATTATTTTGAAATTTTTTGAGTTTGAGAAAATTTGAATTTTTTTTTACTTTAATTTTTTTAAATTATTTTGATACAATGGTGTTAAAAATTATTTTTTTAAAAAAATATTTTTTATTTTAAAAAATAACTACTAGCCAAACGTAATGTAAAGAAGAACTATCTGGTTTAGAAGGATATTGTCTCCAGAGCCCATACATCTCTTGCGCATCTCTCTTATTCAACTGTGGTGTAAAAGCAAGTGGCTAACTGGTTCAGCTGCAAATCTACAAGGATAATGTCTCTAGTTATTTCATCTCAAATTGATTCCAGGCTTTATCCATACAAATCCAGAAACCAAAATGCCATGTCTTCCTTTGGTCTCGGCTTGCTAGTATTAAATCCTTGGAAAACCCTCTTCAGAACCTGTACATCCATCCTCTCTCTCTCTCTCTCTATATATATATATACCTTCTAAATCAGCACGCACTACTTCTATCTAGCAAATTGTTCAACTAAAATTGATGGTTGGTATCTTCTTCTTCTTCTTGTTTTTTCATTGTTATCTTATGGTTTTTATGAGTTATATAAGATCCTGAATTTGATTTTTTTTTTTATTAACATGGATGTTCGGGTTAGCTTGCGTGTATCTCAACTAATCCAATGAGCCCTGAAGTTAACGACCATGTAAACCTCCAGTAACCATCATATTAACGATTATAGGGCTCGAACTTGAGACTACAGAGGTAGAAAACCCCTAAACCTCTTATTCTTTTTTATATATATATTAATGTGAGTGTTCGGGTCAGCTTGCGTGCACCTCGATTAATCCCACGAGCCCTGAAGTTAACGACCATGTAAGTCTCTAGTGGCTATCATATTAGCAATCATAGGTTCGAACCTGAGACCACAAAAAAAGCAAACCCCTTGATCTGAAACTCTTATCACTTGGCCACCTACTATGGTTAATTGCAGGAGATGTTGCTTTCAGGATTATGGATGGTATAAGTAGTATCAAGCGCAGAGCAAATCCAGATCCTCTCAATGATCATTTACAGGAAGAAACACAGATCCGTGTGTGACATTAACCCAAACATGGCTGGGATAATAGCAAGCAGAACCTGCATCCTCTGTGGAATGCACAATGAGACACATGACCACATATTTTTTCAATGCTCCTACTCCAGCACCGTATGGGAAACTGTCAGCAGAAGAGCTCACATCCAATGGCCTACCAGCCCCTGTCATCAGCTCCTTCTCTGGGCAGCCTCAACTTATCAAAAAGGGAAGGGTATCAACCACCTCATCGCCCGCCTTTTTCCGTCAACCACGGTATATTCTCTCCGGCAGGAAAGAAACAGACGCATTTTCAACAACCAAACAAAATTTGTAAAAAATTAAAATGTTATGAAAAGTAAAACTGGAAAATAGAAAATTGGAGAACAATATTGTTTGGGCTTGGGCTTCATCGGAATGGACCAACATTGTCTGTCTTATCATGACCTGCATATCCCATTTTCTCCAACTGAACTGAAAACAGAGGTGCTCGCTCAGCTGTCTAGGGTTTTTAACCTTTTTTAGGGTTTAAGCCGCCTCTCTCAATCAATATTCATGTTCTGAAGCTCCTAATTATCTCCTAGTTATTGACCGAACTGAGTTGAGTTGACTTGAGTTACTCGAGATGTCGAATCGACCAGAGCTACTAGCTCCACCTGAGATTTTTTATGATGATTCAGAGGCTCGTAAATACACTTCCTCTTCTCGAATTATCGATATTCAGGTACTCTTTTTTTTTTTTTTTTAAGAAAAATGTTTTAATGGTTATTCAATGATTTTGTTAGCTGATGATGATGTGTGGTTGTTAATAGGCTAGGCTATCAGAAAGAGCGTTGGAGCTTCTTGCTTTGTCTGTTGATGGAATCCCTAGATTACTCCTCGATATCGGTATGTTGCATTTTACATTTCCATCATAATTACACCATGAAGCCACTCTCTCTTCTCTGTTTGTAAATGTGATTAATTTATGGCTTATGATTTGTTTACCAGTTAGAAAATAGCTATTTTGTTTTGTAGCTGTGGTGTTTATCCTTTTAATATGTCTGTGCGGGACATTAGCTATTTATACGTCAAACTTTTGTTGTTTTAAACCTTGAATTCCTGATACTTACATTTTTTTTTTGTTAATTATTCTGTCTGTGTGCAGAATTCTGTTCTAAAGTTTTTAAATGCTTACTGTAATTGTTCTGGCTTTTTCAGGCTGTGGATCAGGACTTAGTGGGGAGACATTAACTGAAAATAGTCATCAATGGATCGGCTTAGATGTTTCACAATCAATGCTTAGTATGTCTGCTTGAGTTTGTTCAATTTTGTAATATTTCATCAGAGGTTCATGTTAGGTTTTTTTGCATATAGGAACTTTTAACATTTTTCTTGTCAAATCCAGATATTGCTTTGGAGCGGGAGGTTGAGGGTGATCTTTTACTGGGTGATATGGGTCAGGTATCCAATTAAGATTCAGTTTTATTTTGTATGCTCCGCAACACAATAAAAAAACAAAAGGCGAATCAAGGCTGTGGGGAAAAATACAATTTCTTGGTCAATATAACTTTTTTTAAAAAAATTATTTAGCAGGATGCCAGTTTTGTGCCTTTGTGGCCTTATGGTTGGGATAAGGTTGATGCGCTAAACATTAGTTACTGAAGCAAAGTTGTGCAATCTTCTAGTTATTTCACTTTTGATCAAATATTCCGTGTCATATGACCACTTTAGGTTCAATACTTAATGCTTTGTGCAGTTATGATATGTGAATGTTTGTACTTTTGGAAGCTATTTCAGTGTAAGTCTTTTTTTCATTGTTAATACGATATAATATGCAATTAGACTTGCAAAATAGGTTTTAAGTTATTAGTAATCGCTGAAATGCTTAAGCTTATTTGCAGGGCCTAGCACTTCGACCTGGAATTATTGATGGTGCCATCAGTATTTCAGCTGTTCAGGTTGTACTCTCTTGTATGCTGTAGACATTTATGCATGTATGCAAGTGTATTGTGTTAGAACTTGTCCAAAAAATTCAGTTTTTTCCTTAATTTATGTGATTCATTATTTTCAATGAACCTCTTTTAATTCTTACTCTGCTTCCTGTAGTCAGTCATCTTCTCTTTTAATTCTTAATCTGCTTCCTGTAGTCAGTCATCTTCTGATGTTCCACCTATTTGAATTATTTTAGTTAAGTAGAGGCTTCCCTGCATTTTCCTTGTGTTCTTTGATGATCATGTCTTTTATTAAAGAAAACAAAAATGTCTATTTATGAATTACTTTTTAAGGGAAGGCCCTTAAAAAACAGAAGATTGCAGTTTTTCAAGGCAAAAGGTTTAATGGACAATTAAATTTGCATTTTGGTTGTAAGGTCTGAACTTATCTTTCTTCCCTAACACGACCTATTTATTACTTCAGCTAAGGCCTAGCAAAGCTTGCTTACATGTTGGCTTTTTCTTGTACCAAGATCTTTATAGAAACAGTAAATTAAGGTAGAGAGGTGGACCTTTCTAGATGACATAAATTTTTTAATCAGATGTACAATTAACAATTAATCTTTTTGAAGTTGGACGAGCAATAAAGAGATTTCGGGGAGGATGTTTTAGAAATGTTACGATATTGAGATTAGGGGTCTATGGTTTTCCAGTCAAAATCACTAACCAAATTTGATTTGCTGCTTTGATGTTTAGTTTTCTAATATATAAACCTCAACATCTGTTTCCAATTGAATTGTCAAACTTCACACAATTGCTTTCCTTGTCCTCTTTTCTTTCATATCCTTTGTTCGGGTTGTTTTTTAAATGTTAAGTTGTATAACACTTTAGTGAGTGCCTTTTCATCACTTTATTCTTTTGATTTGGCTCCCAGTGGCTATGCAATGCAGATAAGTCCTCCCATGAACCAAGACTAAGATTGAAGTAAGTTCCTTCTCTTTTCTTTTCTGCTTTAGGTTTATGTAGTCTGTCAGCACTCAATCTGTTTTGGGATTCAATTTTATGGCAGGGCTTTCTTTGGATCATTATATAGATGTTTGGCAAGAGGAGCAAGAGCAGTGTTCCAAGTGTATCCTGAAAACATAGCCCAGCGTGAATTAATTTTGAGATCTGCAATGCATGCTGGATTTGCTGGTGGTGTTGTTATTGATTACCCACACAGGTATCCTAGGCTTCTAGTTAGAACTCTCATGTTGCGTTTTTCATGATTGGTAAGCTCATAAATATTATTTGTTGTATATGTGTTTTTCGTTTGGCCTTAATAGTATCAGTCCTTTCCAACCCTGTAACTTGAATGTTCTGGTTGGGAATAAAAGCTTGGACATAAAATGTTGCAAGCTTTTCAAGAATCTAAACCTTGAGAGCTTGATGTGCTAGATACTGTCTGCTAATTCTTTGTTTTATTATGCAAGTATATTCACCCTGTTCTCTCTTTATCAATTAAGTTTACCTTCTGATATGTAATTTCCTTCAAGTCAAACGAAGCTAAAAGAAGAATCTTGTTATTAATTATCCTCCGGTTTCATATTCCTCTTCAGAGTTTCACCATTCACTGACTAAACAATTTTTTTTGTCACAGCGCCAAGAGTAGAAAAGAATACCTCGTGCTTACTTGTGGAGTACCATCTATAAGCACTGCTGTTCCGAGGGGGAAAGGTGAAGGTGGAGAAAGCTGCTCTGAAGATGAAAGTAGTGAAGAAAATCAGACGGTGGGTTGCTTTGTCTTGCTTTTTTTTTTTTTTCAAGCTTTAACTGGGCTGTTTGTAACATGGTATCCTTTTCTTTTCAATTTGGATTTTTCAAATCACTAATAATTATTATATATGCATGTACCTTGAGAATGCAGGTTTGCATTTCAGACAGGAACAGACCTAAGAAAAAACAGAAAATAACCAGGAAAGGGAAGGGCAAAGATTGGATATTTAAAAAGAAAGAGCAACTGAGACGAAAAGGAAACGCAGTGCCTCCCGACACAAGATACACTGGTCGAAAACGGAAGGCTCGATTTTGATCTTTGCACTACATTTGTAGCCAATCTGTTGGGAGATTATACATATAAATGGTTTTGTACCCAGACCCTTTATGCATTGCCTGTTCCTGCTGCCGCTCTCCAACTTGATGATGCAGATGATGATGTTCACATCAATGAAAGAAAGTAAAGAAGATACATGTTGCTTCCATTATAAAAGAAAAAGGTAATTGTTCTGTGATAAAGCATCCATTGAAGTTATATTCCCTGAACGCATATTCGTTTTTGAATTTCTGAGAAGATAAAAGGGCATCTTCATTTTCTTTTACACAATATAGAGCTCGCTCTGCCTGCCAACACCTTGTCAAAGGATTCTGACACCTTCTGCAAAGAACATGTAAACTCTGGTTATTGATTAGGATTCACGTGGCTAATCACAATAAAAGGCCTTGTGTTTTTGGAGATAGTTTGAAAGGCTTGCAAGTTTGATGAAGCAGATCAATAAATAGTCGTAGGTGGAAAAATACAATAGCCAGTCCAATTGATCCTGAAATGAGATTGTTTTGATTAGTTGCAACAAGGCAACAATAACCTTTACCCATTCAAGACAACAATAACCTTTACGCATTCAAGACCAAGCCAAAGACAGATAATGAAGCATCATCTCCTCAAATTCTTTGGTTAATTTCCCATCTCTAGGCATTAAAGAACCAAAATGAAAGAAAATCCATGAAAGCCATTGGATTTGCAAATAAATAATTAGAAGGAAAAACCAGAGTAGAAACCTTCATGCAGGCCTTGTTTGTTTTTACATTTTAAAAATATTTCTGAAAAAAATTATTATTTTTTTATTTTTTTGTTTGCCTTAAATTAATATTTTTAAGTGTTTTCAGATTATTTTTATACGCTACATCAAAAATAATTTTGAAAAAATAAACAAACATTATTTTGATACATTTTCAAGTAAAAAGTACCTTGAAAATGATTTTTAAAAAATAAATAAATATTATTTTGATGCATTTTCAAGTGAAAAGTACCCTGAAAAGCAACAACAAACAAACTCTCAAATAAATAATGATTTTTTGCACTTGAGGTTGTGGCCCAGCAGTGGAAGGGACCTGTTCCCTTCCTCTGCACTAGGGTTCAAGCCTCACTCTGCACCTTGTCACCTCCATGGTGCCTTACACATGCTCATTGGGCTTGCAGGATGTTCAGTGAACCCGATGATTAGTTGTGGTGTGTGTAAGCTGACTCGGTCACTTTGGGTTACCAAAATAATAATAATAATAATAATAATGATTTTTTAGTCATGGCACATGTGCTTGCACCTCCCTCAAACTCAAGGCAACAAAAATGGTTATGCATGCTTTTCAACAAAAATATTTTTCAATTAAGTCCATATAAGTCAAATCTTAAATTTGGTCAAATTATAATTATAAATATATGATATTTATAAGACAAATGTTTAAATTTTTCATATTTAACTCGCTTAATTCTAACCTTGTCCATCACTTATAGAAGAAAAATATTATTAAAAAACAATACATGTATGATGATATGAGAAAAATAAACAAAATTAAAATATATTAAAAACACTTCAATGACCTAATAATAATTTTAATAATTTATTTTCAAAAAAATGTTTTCCTATAATATCGTAACTATAAAACTGTGGGACCAAAATAAAAATTTTGAAAAACATTTAGGGAAAAAAATATATATAAATTAAATGTTGCATACCTTGAACAGTGGACAATACTTCATAGTAATTTTTTTTTTAATTTCATCCCTGTAATTTTTTTGAAGATTGCTGAAGAAAGAAAGGGGGGGCCATATAACAGAAGAACAGCTTGCTGATCGTACATATCGAAAGAGAAGACATTTACTAATTGAATGGAAAACACAAAATTCGAGTTATCATACTTCGAATTGTCCATGTTTCAAATTCAACAGCAAACATTTAATGCAAGAACCTAAACAAGGTCAGCTCTCTTGGTGGAAAACAAAAATTACCCAGGAACCTCTACGCTCTCAGAAGGGAAGCTGGTAGTGGATTCAGATCCCCTTTACTCAGACACTGATGAAGGTCTTCTCCACAGTAGCACCATTATAACTCAACTTTCTTGACTTACTGACCTTGATAATATGTATGTTCAAGGCAATTTTTTGCAATTATAACCGACAAATGTCATTGTTATATGCATTTTCCTTGGACAAAATATGTTATAAACATTGATTTTAGAAGAAAAAGGCTGCATTTCCTTTAATTCATGGCAATCAATCTGATCCTCTAATTGGACAAGCCATCCTTAAAAGTCTGAAACAGAGTAACCTGATATCACATCAGCAGTGGTACAATGATTATTTGTCATGGTTCAGTTTTACAATTTTTTTTTAGTTTAATGTGAGTGTCCGGGCCAGCTTGCGCGTATCTCGACTAATCTCACGGGTCCTAAAGTTAACGACCATGTAAGCCTTCAGTGGCCATCATATGAGCAACCACAGGGCTCGAACCTGAGACCACAGAGGAAGCAAACCTCTTGGTCAAATTAATATATTTTTTTATTTTTTAAAAATTATTTTTGACATTAACGTATCAAAATGATCTAAAAACACCAAAAAAATATTAATTTGAAATAAATTTTTTTTTTTATAAAAAAAACGCTTTTAAAATGCAAAAACAAATATGACCTCCCATCAACTTTTTGTTTTCTTTCATTTATTATTTTTTATGTTTTTATAACAATTTCCTACTATCACATTATTGAAGAAAATTATTTAATAAAAATAAAGTATAAATATATCATGTATTTTTTTTATAAATAAATTTCATAAAAAAAAACTTTAGTTGTGATTTTGTTCAATTGGAAATATTATCACACTAGAATCCATCTAATTGATGATGCATTATCCTTTATTGATGACATGTCATTTATATTTTTAAATATAGTTGGGCTTAGACTTCACGCACTAAACATTTCCTGGTGCATCTAAGCTATGCTCTAAGCCCATCAACTATTTTTTTCCTCTCATTTATTATTTCTGAATTTTCTATAACAATTTCCTACTATCGCATTATTGAATCAACATTGAAAAAAATTATTTAATAAAAATAAAGTATAAATATATTATGTATTTTTTTTAAAAAATAAATTTAATGAAAAGAAATAGGAGAAGTAAAAAAAATATTAAAACAAGCAAAAACATATGAAATATATATAATATAGTGACAATTAAAAAATAAAAATATTCAAATTCATATATATATATATATAAATAAGAAAAATCATATTTATTATTTTTATACTTACTTTCTATATTTTAAAAAATTCCAGTTTAAATTGATGTGAGCTGTTGTGTGTACAAAACTATAATTTTTAAAAACACAAAATTACTAAATTATAAGTAATTTTGTTTTTTTATTATTTATTTTATCAATCGGTGATGTTTGATATTATAATTTAACTGTATTTTTAAGAAAATTTTTAGATTAATTTAATACGCTAATATTAAAAATAATTTTTTAAAAATAAAAAAAATATTATTTAATATATTTTTAACTAAAAAATATTTTAAAAAATAATATTTACTGTACTCTCACAACACTCGGTAGCTGAAAATCCGTTACCTCACCCAATCAATACCGTAAAACAAACGTAGCCTAATGAAAATACCGATGCACATGAAAGTGTCAGAGAGTTGTATTAAAGAAATAAAAATAAAGTTTAAAATGAAGCGAGTTTATATGTCCCATTTTTAAATTTCAAATCCGTGAAGGGACTAAAGCTTTTAAATCATTCTCTCTTCTAGCCATATTAGGGGTTAGCCTAATATGCAGCCTAGTAATGGCAGACTGTCATGCATCCATCATCATCATCATCAACAACGACAACAACAAGAAAGGCAACAACATTCGATGGAAGATGATTGTTGTTGCTCACCATCAGTTTTACAAAATCTAAACCATCCTTGCCTACCCCACTTGCAACAAGAACAACATAAACAGCCTCATCAAGTTTTTTTGCAGCAGCATCACCAGTTGTTTTATCCATTTCAGCAGCAGCAGCAGCAACAACAACAACAGAGACAGGGTCAAGGCACACCTCAAAACCCTTCACTATTCACCATGAGTTTCAAGTTGGGGCGCAATGAAGGAAGTGGCAACAGAAAGGCTAGTGTTTTAAATAATCAAGATGAAGCTGCTGCTACTCCTACATTACTTGATGGAAATGGGCATATTAATCCGCCACATGCCATTTTAATGCCTCGTTCTTGGCATCCCCTGGAAGATTATACCACTATCAAAGAACCATTTTGGTAGTTTATTGCCAAACATTTAATAATCTCATGACTTTTGTTTATTTTTCTATTTTTTAAACTGGGTACCATGTCATCTATGTGTTTGTGTAAATGTTACAGGAAACAACTCGAGAAGAAGCGGTGGGGAAGTGAGGAGGAAGAAATTAGTGGAAACAGAACTAGGTATTTTAGGCCTTTAGAGATAGAACACGTAGTTGATGAAAGTAGGGAGAGATGCAGGAATTTGGACATCAAATTTCCCATCTTTAATGAGCTTGAAGCTATATATAGTCTTGCAAAGATTGCTGAAGCTAATCAAACAGGCTCTGGCTCTGTTCTCACAGGCGACCATTCACCAACGAATGCGGGTGTTTCAGTGCCATCCAGTGCTACAAATCGGCAAAATGTTGGTGCCAACGGTGCTGCCAATAATGTAACTGGGGTTGATCACGGGTCAGAGAATTCAATTGGAGAGGAAGCTTCATTGAGAAAGAGCCAGAAGAGGAAGAGAAAGAGGAAATTGAAGGAGAAATTAAGTTATATGGCTGGGTTCTTTGAGAACACGGTGAAGAAAGTGATGGATCACCAAGAAATGTTGCATAGGAAGTTCTTGGATGTGATTGAAAGAATGGATAGAGAGAGAACAGATAGAGAAGAAACCTGGAGACACCAAGAAGCTGAAAAGCACAACAGAGAAGCCATTTCTAGAGCACATGAATGGGCTTCAACTTCAAGTAGAGAGGCTCAAATTGTTTCTTACATAGAGAGAATCACGGGCCAAAGTATCAATCTTCCTATTAGAATGGCTCCACCATTGCTGCAACCAGAAATTTCAAATGAGCCCATCAAAGAAATTACATCTACAAAATCTGACAGCCATAGCAGATGGCCTAAAGATGAAGTTGAGGCATTGATCAAAGTTAGAAGTAGAATAGAGATTAAATTTCAAGAACCTGGCGTCAAGGGTCCTCTTTGGGAAGAGGTAAGTTCTTTAATGAGTTCAATGGGCTATCAAAGGAGTGCCAAGAGGTGTAAAGAGAAGTGGGAGAATATCAACAAATATTTTAGAAAAGCCAAAGAAAGTCCAGAGAGGAGGTCTCAGCGATCCAAAACCTGCTCTTATTTTAATCAACTGGATCAACTATACTCGAGAAGTCTCATTAACTTTCCTTCGAGCACTACTTATATGCCATCACGTGGCATTGAGTTTGACATCGGAAAGCAAGGGCATTCAGAGGTTTTAGAAGCCTTTGCTGTTGGGAAAGACCACCTTGCAACTATAACAAATCCCCCCGGTGAGAACATAAAAGGTGCTGAAATGGGCTCTTCGAGATTTGAGTTTGATGGTATCACTGACAAAAACGAAGAACTTGAAGAAGGAAGCAGTGAGCAGGATAAAGAAGTTTACAAAGATGATAAGCAAGAGAATGGCGAACAAGGAAAAGATAACGGTAGTGGTGACGAAGAAAATGAAAATTGAGGCTAGAGGTTAGATGAAATTTGAGGCAAATAGTGTGTAGCTTCTTTCTGCCAGTATCTATTTGATTTAGAATTTTAAGTTTTGCTGGAACTGACTGATGATACTTGTTACAGAATTATTTTGCTAAGCGATCAAGCCAGATGTTAGAGTTGGCTTTTACAGAGGAGGGTGGATTTTGAACATTCACTTTGATGTTGAAGCATGAATTTCATCTAACTAACTGGTTTTGAAATAAATCTATTTGGTTTCTTAGCAGAAGTTTTAGTTATTAACATTTCCAAGTATGTTAGCCAAATTTGAACGAAAATCATATGTTAGTTTCCTTGATAGTTATTGATATGAACCTTCATATTCAGGTGTGCTTAGTTTGAGGCTGCCTCTATCCACATTTCCGAAAGCTAATGTGATGTAAGACCATCCCTCCCCTTGAACGTTTCCCCTTCTTTTTAGATACTCTGGTTTGATTATTACCTCCCAAGGATGCAACATTTAGGAAATGATTATTCCTGAATTTCACCTCAGTTTAACATTCCCCATCCTAATCTGCTCGTTGCAAGTTCAGATTTTAAGATCATCTTCAATTTCATTATATTTTTAATAAAGAAGGAGCAAGTTCATATTGCTAAATAACAAAGCAATAATTTAATATGCTATAGATCCTTCGAAGCTATTAGAAATGTGAATCGACTTGTTTGAGTCACAACGGTAGCCCGGAATCCATTGAAATAATCAAATCAATGAAAAAAAAGAATAGTCAGGGCATGTTCTAATAAAAGAAAATCAAGAAATCTTGTTTTAGCATAGGTAACCAATCATTCAAGAAAAGGAGTTTCAGATTTGGACGACAAGAAAAGGATTAGTAAACCCTGCGGATTTTAAATCTTTGAATGATAATATCTTAGCATAGCATGGAGTTCCTTGTCTCAAAATGAAAACCTTCACAGAACAGAAGATTGCATGGATTCTAAGCAAACTTATGTGATACTGAGCATTCCCATCATAGAAATGGGCAAAAAGTTGCAGCAGGCTACAATCGCAGCAGATACATCCCACCCTTCCTGGACGTTCAGTGCTCCTGCAAAAGATAGACGATGTTACATCTCAACATCAACGTTTCGTGCTGGAATCTGTGGTAAAGTGTTGCATTTAATTTCAAAACAGTCTAGAAGTATCAACGAAAAGAAAAAAAAAATAGAGAAAAGCTAGCGTAATGCATGTGCTGCTTGAACAAAATTCTCACTTCATATGCAGCAAATATCCGTGAGCTTAGAAGTAAACTCGACGATTCAAGAACTCAATATATGAAGAGATTTCAAGGCTTGTAGTTACCATTTGCGTCAGCATTTGATGCACATTGCAAACTATCTTCTAAGAATCGACATACCAAAAAGAGAACTCTGACCATATATACATGAAAGAAATTTAGATATATGGGGATTGGGCAAAAATAAGAACAATCTATCCTTTGTAGCAGAAAGAAAAACAGAGGAGCCCAGTGATTGTAAGCTAATTTCATTTGCAGGCGTGCTCCACCCTTGGCCCTTGGAATTGCAGCAGCCCTAGTAAACCATGATTCACGTCATGTAACAAAAGTAGTTAAATTGAGTCACGCTATTAATGGCCCAAACATAATACTGCTCAACAAAAAAAGAACAATACTTTCAAAGTTTCAACCCATTTTTTTTTTCTGAAAACAGAGAAGGCATAATAAGAGAAAAGGAATCCCAGTTCCCAACATCGGGCTCCGTGGTTTTTCAAAATTTGATGTTTTTGATTAAATAAGCCAGGTTCATGAGTTTTATAAGTTAGATGATATTGTTTTGTTTTTTAAACTCATTTCTTTTTAATTTTATTATTTGATATTGGTTTTCTTATAAATATACTTTGTGATTTTTTTTTATTTTTTTTTCTATTATGTTATCTTGATCTCATTACCTGACTCGTGAGTTTTGCCAGTTAACTTTGGTGGGTTGGTGCTATTTTTTTGGCTTTTAATTGCTTTTTTTTTTTCTTTTGGATCCTTTTTTATAATTCAACTTTCTGGATTTTATCATTTAACATTTGATATATTGAAAATTAGAGTTTGTGGTTTTTTCATACTTTGTGCTTCTGGTCAAATGGCATGGGTCATCGGTTTTACAAGCTAACACGAGTTGACATGAATTTTTTTTATTTTTATTTTTTTAAAAAAATTAGGCTTCATGATTTTCCTTGCTTTCCTTTCTATTGGGTTATCTCAATCTCATGACCTGACCCGTGAGTTTGGTGGGTAGACCTATATGGGCTCGGGCCTTTGTCTGACTTAAAATTGCTATTTTTTTTTTTATCTTTTTGTATGGTTGATTTTTTTATTCAATTTTATCCTTTAATATTTAATTGGTTGAAAATTTAATTTTGTGTTTTTTCCAAATTTGGTGATTTTAATCAACCGACTCTTGTAACAGGTTTTGTAACTTAACACATGTTCGGCATTTTTTTTAACTTATTAATTTTTTGGTTTCATATTTGACATTGATGTTTTTTTTTCTCTTCTTTAAAACACGTTTGTGTCGACTTAACATCATTTTTTCCCCTAAATTTCTTTTTTTACTAATTTGCGGTAGAGCACATGCCAATTATCTAGTCATAGATATTAACAAAAACTAATTGAGACAGGGAAATAATTGTTCCCCTCCTCACAAAGTATTGTCCATTGGAGCAATATTTTTTTTTTAAAAAATAAATTTAGTTTTTTTTTTAATTTTATCATTTAACATTTGATTTATTAAGGATTAAGCTTCATAATTTATTTTGATTTGCTTTATATGAAGTTATCTTAATCTCATGACCTAATTAAAGAGTTTGACTAATTAACCTGGATTGATTCAAGTCTTTTTTATTTTGAATTTTTTAATTGATTTTTTTTTAATTTTATCCTTCAACATTTGATTGATTTAGAATTGAGTTTCATAGTTTATTTTGATTTGCCTTTTGGGTTGTCCTAGTCTTGTGATCCAGGTTTTACAAGTTAACCCGAGTTGACTTGGATCTTTTTTTAAATTATTTTTTAAATTTTATTCTTCAACATTAGATTAATTGAGAATTGAGTTTCAATATGTTTTTTTATTTGCTTTACCTAAGGTTATTACGGTCTCATTATATGAGTTATATTTTACATGTTAACCTATGTTGGTCCAGGTCGATTTAATATGTTATTGTCTCTATATATATATATATATATATATATATATATATAATATTATTTTGAATCTTTTTTAGTTAAACCATGGTTTTTTTTCCCTGTTGTCTAGGTTTTCTTTGGGTTTTTTAAGTTAACTTGGTTATATCGAATCAATTCATATACAATTTAAATTTTTTTCTTCTTCTTGAAAACACACGTTAAAATACCTAGATTAACATTTTAAAAAAGTTGGATTTGACTTACATCATACACATAACACAGGTAAATAATCTAATATCTAAAATTACACTTGAGATGACATTTCACTTTGAAATACATCATTATTTCATCTACGGTTAAAGCCAAAAAGATGGATTTGTGTCTTCACCATTACGAATGCTAGCGATTTGGTTCATCAAGTTTTCAATTGAATGATCATTTTGGCATTTTTATTGGGATAACACATTTTCCTTTCTAAACAATCTTGATTTTTTTTTTTCCCATCAAGAATCTTTTGCATTAGTAACCATTGATTATGTGGCATGATAGTGGGTATATATATGTGTGTGTGTGTGTGTAAAATACACTACATCATAGTTTATCACCTTTTTACATTAGCTATAAATTAGATCATTGACATGCACGGATCAGATTAAATTTTTCTTAAATATAATTTTTTTTAGATATTATTGATATTTTTATAGTGAAAAAATAATTCAAACCATGTGAGAGTTGACTTGATATGACTTGGTTGACTTTGCAAATCTAAAAAAAATCTGGACGACCCTTAAAAAACATAGTTTGACTAAAAAAAATTCAAGACATCTTTTTTAATATTAAGATAACAATATATTAGATTGATTTGGATTAACATGAGTTAACATGTCAAATCCGTAACCTGAGTTATGTGACTATGATAACCTCATATAAAACAAATCAAAACAAATTATAAAGCTTAATTTCCAATCAACCCAATGTTGAAGGATATAATTGAAAAAAAAATCAATTAAAATAAGGACCTAAAAAAGTGACACTAGCTAACTTATCAAACCCATGACATGGGTCATAAGACCAATATAACCCAATAGAAAAAAAATCAAAACAAATTACAAAGTTGAATCAATTAGTCCAATGTTAAAGGATAAGACAACGATTATATTGTGCTTTATAATAAAGAACTTCTTATTCGATACAATGCTCGCATCAACATAGAAATTTGTTTTCTATCAAAGCTTATAAAATATCTTTTCAAATATTTCAGCAAGGGATCATATAAGTGCAGAATGGTTATTGCAAAGGAAAACCATGCTGAAATACAAGCATATTTAATTGCTTATACAATATCTTTTCAAATTGCCTATGTTTATCCATCTGCTGGAGAATTATATTTTCTAAGAATCATGCTTAACCATGTCAAATTAAGGAGCAGAGAGCTTTGATCATCTAAAAATTGTTGATGGTATTTTTCAACCGACATATCAGGCGACTTGCAAAGCGTTAGGCCTTCTTGGAGATGACAGAGAATGGATAGAAGCTTTACAAGAAGCCATTTTCATTGCTTCATCTTCACAGTTAAGACAACTTTTGGTCAACATCATCCTCTTCTGTGAAGTTGTTGATCCAAAGTTATTATTTTCAACATTTTAGCATTATATATACGACAATATTATTTCAAGATTAAGAAGATCTTTATACCAAATGCCAAATCTACAGTTATCTTATGATGAGATCCAAAATTATATGCTCTATGAAGCTGTTGTTCAATGCTTCAGCATGATCTTAAAAATCAACATTCCATTTCTTTTCCTAAATTAAACAATGATCAAAGATATATTTATGATTGTGTTGTTGATGCTATCCTTTCAAAAAAAATCAAGTCTATCTTTCGTTCATGGTCATGGTGGCACTGGAATAACCTTTCTGTGGCATACTATTATCAACCGTATCGACTCTGAAGGATTGATTGTTTTAGCTGTTTCCTCATCTGGGATTGCCTAATTGCTACTTACCTAGTGGTAGAACAGCCCACTCAAGATTTAAAATTCCACTTAATGTGGACGATAATTAATCTACCTGTGAAATAAAAAAAAAAAATACACATATATCAAAGCTTATAGAAACAACTTCGTTGATAGTCTGGGATAAAGCACCAATGAATAATATATAGATGTTACTTTAAAGCATTAGATAGGATATTGCAAGATGTACTTGACTCTTAATTAAACGTTGATGACCATTGTATGCCATATGGTGGCAAAATTATATTACTTGGTGGGGACTTTCGTCAAATCTTACTTGTTATTCCTGAAAGAACAAGAGAAGAAATAATTTGTGCCTCCTTAACAAGCTCACGAGTATAGCCAAAATTTACAATTCTTACCTTGAAAGAAAATATGAGATTATTAGATAATAATTTGAACAGTGAACAAAAAATACAGCTTTGTATTTTTGCTGATTGGATTCTTGACACTGGAGAAGAGAACATTTCTGATATGCCTGTCATTAATGATCCTGGAGAAGAGAAAATTCCAGATGATCTTCTATTACACATCAATTTGAATCCAATTTTAGCGATTGTAACAACCATTTATTCTGCAATTTCACAACACAATCTTGACGATGGCTATTTTAGGGAAAGGGAAATTATAACTCCTAATAATTTGACCGTTAGTGATATCATTCTTGAGAAAATTGATGGAGACCAGCATGACTACATGATCAATGATTCAATTTCTACCTCTGCTTCAGATAACGATGAACTTAGTTTATTATACCCAGTTGAATTCCTCTATCAGCTTGACTTCAATGGTGTTCCACCACATAGATTGTCCTTGAAGCTAGGAACACCAGTTATGCTACTAAGAGGCCGTTTGTTTACGCGGCGCAGGCTGCGTTTTAATTACACCGCAGTTTTCAGCTGTTTAGTAATGGAAAAAAAGTGATTTACTGTTCATGGATCCCACATGATTTTTGCATCCGAAACGCAGGTAAAGAAAAGAAAGGAATTCCTGCTTTTCTTGCACAGTTCATGCTAAATGCACTATTCACTGAACAGTGCAATTAGCAGGCACAATGTAGCTTGCTACACTGTTCACTGAACAGTGTAGCATGCTACACTGTTCCGGTCGGACCGGGTTCAGTCCAAAGCTCAACATGCATTGAACCGGGTCCGACCCAGTAAAATAAAAAATAAAAAATAAAAATTATGTTTAATTTTTGTAACTGTGTTTTATTCGAAAAACTAGTGTTTGACATTATTCCTACATAAATTAGACAGAGATCGCTTGATGACGTAGCATTTGCAGAATTTCATTGCAATTCCAATTTTGTTCCTAATTATATTTTACCTTATGTTGTCGCGTGCTTAAGAAACAAAAAAAACTGTAGTCCTTGTCAGATATATTTCATACGTGATGAAATTGTAGATAGTTTAATGAAACAATGAAAAATATTTTATATAAATTATTATTTATTTCATGATATAATAACAATAGTTAAATCTACAATATTTAAATTAAAAACCATCAATATTAATATATATATTTTTAAAATTATTTTATAACCTCAATTTCAAAAGCATTATTAACCAAACACATTAAATTACCTTTTGTTCAACCTCAATTTCAACCACAGTTTTAACCAAACATACATAAATATCAAATCAACCTCAACCAAAAGCACTTTTTATAAAACAATTTTTTTCAAACCACAACCACAACAAGATGTCTACATATGAATTATCTTTGTGTCACACTCTTATCAAATTTGATTTACTTGACTTTTCGGGAATTGGTGTCTTTGCATATGGGTTGCTTGACTGTGTGATCAAGAGGTTCGTGTCAGTATAATAACTAGTGTCACATATTATTTCAAAAGGTAATGACCAATCAAGAGGTTGAATGATAAAAGCAAAAGTAAGTAAGTTTTTAAGTTTAACAAGGGCTTCTTCACAATGTTCAGTCCATTCAAAAACATTATCCTAACAAAGACTTGTTCACAATGTTTAGTACATTCAAAAACATTATCATTTATTAGAGGGTTACACAACGACTTAGATATTACACTAAAATCTTTGATAAACTCCTATAAAAACCAATATGTCCTAAAAATAATCTAACATCTTTAACAGATTTTGATCTTTCCAAGTTGGCAATTAACTCGATTTTAGACTTGTTAACTTCAATTCCTATTGATGAAACAATGTGACCAAGTACAATACTATTTGTTACCAAGAAATGATATTTTTTTCCAATTTAGCACAAGATTATTCTCTTCACACATGCTTAAGACCTTTTCAAAATTAGTTAAACAATTATCAAATGAATCATAAAAAACAAAAAAATCATCCATGAAAATTTCAAGAAAACATTCAACCATAAATGCTAAGCATGCATCTTTGAAATATGACTGGTGCATTACATAATCCAAAAGGCATCATTTGATATGAAAAGTACCAAATGGACATGTAAAAATAGTTTTCTCTTGATCTTCAAGTGCAATTTCAATTTGATTGTAACCTGAAAAGCTATTTAGAAAACAATAAAACTCATGACTTGTAACTCTTTCTTGGATCTGGTCCATGAAAGGCAAAGGAAAATGATTTTTTATAGTCATTGAGTTAAGTTTCCTATAGTCAATGCTCATGCACCAACCACTTATAGTCCTAATTGGAATTAACTTATTTATCTTATTTATTATCACAATAACTCTAGACTTTTTAGGTACAACTTAGGTAGGACTTACTCATTTGCTATCAGAAATAGGGTAAATGATTTCATTATCTAGAAGCATAATGACTTCATTTCTCAATACTTCTTGCATATTAGGATAACGCCTTTTATTGCATTTCTCTAGAAGGTCTAACATTTTCCTCTAAATAAATTTTATATGTGTAAATCAAAAGACTAATTCTTTTTATGTCAGCTAGGGTCCATCCTACTGTATTTTTATAGTTTGTAATAACTTACCTTCCTTATATGCATTAAGTTTGGAAGAAATTATTACCAAAAAAGCTTCATTTTCTTCCAAAAATGAGTACTTGAGATTATATGGTAATGGTTTCAAATCAGGTTTTGGTGATTAAACATTTGAAGGTTTAGACTCAATAAATTATGGTGGGAATTCCTTAATTTTTAGTCTTCAACTACTTGCCATTGATTTTTCTTGAAAATAAATAATTTGCAAATTTTTAGATTCATTAAACTCAATTTAACTAGGAGTAGTTTCAAATTGATTACAAACTAATTTCTCAATAAAATCTACTTCCTATAAATCATGATCATCTTCAAGTTGCTTTTGTTAAAGACATTCATTTCCAATGTCATAATTCCAAAGGATAACTTCATCACTTCATTTATATAATTAATCAATGCATTAGAAGTTATAAGAAATGGATGTTCTAAAATAATTGGAATTGAATTGCATGCTTCAACAGGTTGTGTATTCAAGACAATAAAATCCACATAATAAATGAATTTATCAACTTGTACTAACACATCTTTAACTACTCTTCTAGGCACCTTTATAGATATATTAACAAGTATAAAAGTTATGGAAGTTGGTTTTAACTCACCTAGATTGAGACTTTAAAAAACTAAATATGGAAGTAAAGTCACACTAGCTCCAAGATCAAGTAAAGTTTTTTTAATTTTATGCTCTCCAAGAAGACATGAAATTGTAAAACAACTAGGGATTTTATATTTCAAAACATTTTTTTTTTAAGAATGACAATTGCTTAGCTAAAAATGCTTTCTTTTTCACATTCATTTTTCTTTTCAAGGTGCACAAGTCTTTCAAAAATTTGGGATAAGAGGGCACCTATTTAATAGCATCAAATAAAGGTATATTGATCTTTACTTGTTTGAAAATTTCAAAGATTTCAGAATTGTAATTCACTTTTTTTAGATTAGTCATGGCATGAGAAAATAGAAATACTGATGGGGAATCAATCTTTCCATCGTAATGTTCAGGTTCCACCTCTTCCTTACCCTTAGAGATTGATTTATCATCTTTCTCACAAGGTTTAAGAATATATTTTTCAATAGTTTTACCACTACAAAGAGTCATGACTAATTTGATTTGGTCCATGTGTTGGCTCTCTACATTTGAGTTGTATTGTCCTTTGAAATTTTGTTATGGTTGAGAAAAAAACTTACCTTTCTCCTTAAAACTAGGAGCATATGTGAATTTTGCAAGAGTGTCTTTTAAATCTTCCATAGTTTTAGCATTTTGAGCATTAATTGACTCTTGCTTTTCAATTAATGTATGTAGTGTTTTCTCAAGATTTTTTCTAGGAGGGGGAACATAAGAAGGTATATATCCTTGAGAATTTTAAAAGTTATGATGTGCTTGAAAGGGTGGTTGTGATGTTTAAGCATTATTGTTATTACTCATCCAACTGAAATTTGGGTGATTTATCCAACTATGAGTGTATGTTTACAAGTATGGATTAGGGTTTGGCCTTTGGAAACTGTTTAAACATTGGCTTGTTCATCGAGACATTACTTGAAAGATGACAAAGTTAGACAATCATTGGTTGAGTGTTAATTAGTTTCATAGATTTGATACATAATTTCTTGAACAGGTTTTAATTGACCATTCTTTTTCAATTTTAATGTCTCGACTTTTTTAGCTAAAGATACAAATTTAACTTGAAGGTCATGATCTTCCCTAAGATTGTGCATGCCTTTACTTAATGTATGACGTTGAGTTTTACTTGATACATCATCACTACATATAGTGTCCTAATTTTGAGCATTTTTAGCTAACAAATCTAGGTATTTTATTGCATAATTAAGGTCTTTATCTTTAAGAGATCCATTGCACAT
Organism: Populus simonii; assembly: GCA_007827005.2. Taxonomy (NCBI): domain Eukaryota; kingdom Viridiplantae; phylum Streptophyta; class Magnoliopsida; order Malpighiales; family Salicaceae; genus Populus; species Populus simonii. The sequence continues at coordinate 4,546,074 of CM017481.2, forward strand.
CAATTCTATAATTTGCTCTCTTTATATGTTAAATCTTTATAAAAGTGTGAAACTAATCTCCATGTTTCAAAACCATGGCGAGGACAAGTTTTGATCAAGTTTTTATATCTATCCCAGTAGTGGTAAAATGATTCTCCTTGTTTTTAAGTGAAGGTGGTGATTTATCTTTTGAAAAAGTTTGTTTGGTAAGAGAGAAAAAACTTCTTTAAAAACTTTTATTGAATTTTATCCCAAGCACGGATATATCCTGACCTAAGATTTTGTAGTCATGTTTATCCTTTATCTTTTTAAGGAAAAAGGAAAAAAAACTTTAGTCTATTGGTGTTCGTGCTACAATTTAAGTCAAACCTCTTCAAATTCTTTCAAATACAATTTTGAATTTTCTGAATCTAAACCATGCAAAATTTGGCTTTCTTAATGGATTTAGTGGATATAATCAGATTGTTATTAATTTTGAAGATCAAGAAAAAACTACCTTTACATGTCCATTTGGTACATATGCATGCATATAGGAGAATGTCTTTTTGTATGTGTAATGCACCCATAACTTTTCAAAGATGCATGATATGTATCTTTTCTGACTATGTTAAAAGAATAATTGAGATTTTCATGGATGATTTCACAGTGTATGGTGATTCTTTTGATAAGTTTTTAGAAAAATTATTTTTACTCTTTAAAAGATGCATTGAAACTAAACTTGTCCTAAACTATAAAAAATATTATTTTATAGTATAACAAGGAATAGTTCTTGGGATGTTGTGTCATCACGTGGTTTAGACATTATAGACTTTATTAGTACATAAAATAATTTAGTAAAAAACTAAAATTGAATAAAAAAATAAAAATAACCAAAGCAAATCTTTATATCCCAAAAAAAAAAACAAACAAACTCATGCATCAAAGGCTTCATTCTGGCTTTGGTCAAGTGAAAATTTATAGAGTTAATTTCAGTCATCTTAATTTAGTAATTTATATATATATATATATATATATATATATATATATATATAAAGACATTATATTCTGGCCCCGAAGCAGATAGAGAACTCACCTGGCTTATTATGCTTTGTTCCTCTCTCCATTGCGGCCAAACTTTATGCATGACCTCAGTTTTTAGGCTAAAATATCTTAAAATTGCAATTTCTTTCTTGCAAGCTTCCAAAAATTAGAAATTATGCACTTTTTGGAATTTGGAATCCACTCGTCTAATGATCCAAAATTTTAGGACACCACTAGGGTAAGTGAATATGAGTAAATTTAGCAACATTAATCAAGGACATCACAGGACATCACACATCATTTCATTTTACCTGAAATTCAGTCACATCACAAACACTAATCCTTTCTTTGCAGAAAATTGTGAGATGTTGTTGGCGCATTGCCGGCTCATCCCTGTAACTAAATCCTCCCCAAAAAAAAATGAAGGGAAAACAAGCATAGCATAAGGTATATTCCTCAGTTAATTATAATTGACTATAGTCCTTTGAATTAATTAATACATGCACTTAGATCCCACAATACATATATATTCCTCCTTACAAGCATAAGGTATAAAATGTTGGATTTGGCCATGCTAATCATATTCTGATTGCAAGTTATTAGTTGTAACAACTATTAAATTAACCTGAGTTTACTCAAATAGACAAAAGAAAGGAGTAAATTTTGACATGTGCCGTAGGTGTTCAGCAAAATCCTGAGATTAGATCTATTTATATTTGTATTTTTAAAATATTTTTATTTTAAATTATTAATTTTTTATGTTTTTGAATCATTTTGATATACTAATATCAAAAATAATTTTTAAAAAATATAAAAAAATTATTTTAATATATTTTAAAAAACCAACACATTAAAAAACAACATTTTAACATATTTTAAATAATCACGTTTTAATTGCGGAAGGTTTTGTATTCGTTGTAGACGACAGATATCATCAATACGATATTTTCTAACGCGTAACCCAAGGAAATAAACAAAAATTGTGGTCTCCCTACGTCGTGCAGTCTTTTTGTAACATCTGTGAGCTTTTTCGATTGTAGGCCAGTTACGAGTCCTCGAAAAGGGTATAAAAGCTAGCTGGCACTCTCAAGTCATTCATTGAAGATGTACAAGTGCTGCGTCCTTTTCTTGTGAGGGAGGTGTGAACCACGACCACATTATTGGAAAAATTTCTATTCATGGTTTTTTTATATATATTTAAATCAATTAAAAATTCCATAAATATCAAGAAATTTTATATTTCAATTGTTAGTGTATAGAAGGGAGAGATAGATGTAAGGAGGATATACAAAAATGAGAGAAATAATTTTTTTTTTTTTCCTTTCATCCTTGTGTTTGTCTTTTTTCTTAAAGTAAATTTATGAAATAACTATTAATAATTACTCTTGGAGTAATATAAAATTTATCAAGAAGATCCATATAAAAAAACTTGATGTTTGCGGGTTGAAGTATAAAGTAATTCATAAAAAATCACTCATTTTAGTACTGCTTTAACCCAATCGTATTAAGTTATGTCACCACCTCTCTAAAATCATCATTTTGCTTTTTAATAATAATCAATATAACGTGGTTTTTGAAATGTTTATTCAAAATAGAAATCAATGTTTTTAAGAATTAGATTTAGCTGAATTATGTTTTTCATGATTTATTAAAAAATTTGAACAAATTATACAAATGGGCCAGGGCAATGTGTGGGAACATTTGCTAGTATATTCTCTCGGTTTTATTTAATAGTTTAAATTTTTAAAATTAGAATTTTGTTGAGTAATCCTTAATAATTTCCTTCATTTCTGAATGTTTCCATGATCTCCAAATTTCAAATATTATCTTGTTTGTTTTTATATTTCAAAAGTATTTTTGAAAAAATTTGAATTTTTTTGCTTCAAATTAATATTTTTTGAATGTTTTCAGATCATTTGATATGCTGATATAAAAAATAATTTTAAAAAATAAAATAAGTTTTAAAAAATATAAAAATTTTATCTCTGCACTTTCCACAAACTCATAATTCATTAATCATTAATTGTAGACTTTTTTTAGTTTTTTTTTTTATTTGGTGCTTGTCATTTTCAGCATTTATGATTTAGTCTCAAAGCTTCATCCAGTCAAGTTGTAATCTCTAAAAATAAAGAGAAAAGAGAGAAAATCAACATAAAAATAGGAGAGAGAACATTTTTGATCGGTCACATTCCGGATACAAAACGATTGATCTTAGTATTAGTGGGTTCATTTTGAAGAGAGGAGTTCAGTGGAGATAGTTTTTATCCTTTATTATGTTGGAAAAAATAGATATAGGCTTGTAAAGGTTTTTTTTTATTTGTTTTGACTTTGAGTTTTTATATTGATTAGAGGGTGTTTTAAGGTTGTTAATGAAGTTATTGAGATTCTTATAATGTTTTTAGATGAGAAAAATATTAAAAATTAATATTTTAGATCTAAATAGATTGGAGTTTGATTTTCTAGACACTCTAATAGCTTGGAATTGTGGTAGGTGATAAAACATTGTTTGCCCAAGCAAAAATATCATTCAGGTCATTAAAAAAAAAAATTATCCTCTTGGTTCAAAAAAGAAGAAGAAGCAATTGGTCATGGTTTTCTAGGCCGGCATATGTTTTCTTTTTAATAAAAAGTTAAGTATGTGAACCTTATAATGCTAATTGTTTTAATTAGCATGGCGTCTCTCAAATGGAATTTATGGCCAAAACACCGAAAAGTTAGGTGTTACATCATCACAGAAGGTTAGGTGAGGATCACATTGAAGCACAAGCCAAGAGACCTGGAATATAAACTAGTTTTATGAGCACGTGATCCTTTTGGTATATAATGTGTTCCTCAAATCACCTTGGAAAAAACTGGTAGGCCCCTTTGTCAACGTTACATCACATGTGCGATGCATTTCTATCCTTCATTCAATATTGTACGTAAAAAGTCTTTGCTGAATTTAACCGGAGTGTTCGCATGTGCTTTAAAAGGTACGAAAGTCTGAAATGAAAATACAAATAAAGAAAACTTACGAACTGACAAGTAATGTTTTTATTTTTTATTTTTTAGGTTTAAAAAATCCCAAGAAAAAGGTATCAAACCCAATACTTTTTAGTTCAACCGTTTAGTTAAACTAAAGGTAATATAATAATAACGTGAGTCCCGCAACTTTCAAAATTCAATATACTTGGAATTATCATTCATTAACTGAACTTGAGGTAGCCAGTGTCTACCAAATGCAGTTGAACCAAAGTAACATCAGTTTAATAACTATCAGATAATATGTAACGTGAGTCTGATAAGTTGTCAAACCAAATACACTTGAGTTCAGTTATAAGCTGAACTAAGATGCTATAAAATTGATGAGTAACAACACATCGAACTTGAGTTGATATTTTATGTTTAAGGTAATGATATCTCTATATTCATAAATGTGCAAAAATATCTCTTAAAGGATTCATCATACTTACCATCTCATTAATGATATGTAAAAAAATATTATCCCTCATTTAATCAAGAGAAAAAAACTTTCCAGTCTTTTATTTCTTCGAAAATAATAAGGTTGATGGGTTATAAATACCACTTGAACCACCTAGGTAAAGGGTTCATGACTTCTTCTACTCGAACTAGTTTTTATAATTTTCAGGGCATTAATCATCCTCAAATACAAGAACAAACACCTCGATTCTTGAAATTAAAGGCTATTTTAACTCATTTATTGTCTTTCCTTACTGACTTTATCATCGGGTCTTTAAGTCCTCCTGATTGAGATTATTTTTGCAGGTTTTGGGGCTTTTACTACCAATTAGGTACTTCCTGAGCTAAGGAATAAAGAACTATATTCTTGAACATCTTGATTAACCACTAACCAAATACCAAATAACTCTTTATTTGAATACTCTGGATTTTGAGGCATCATCATTGGCGTCGTCAAAACTTCTAAAAAAGTCATAAATAACTCTATTGTTTGATAGTTTCCCTACTTATAACCATCAATGACAGATAATCAGGGCTTTCCTAAAATAGAACGAGTTACTAATCTCTCTACAACAACAAATACTCTTACTCTTGCACATCCAACCATTCAATAACTTATAGATCAGGTGCAACTCCTCACCCAAGCCATGTTGGCAAATCAATATATGAGAGAAAATCCTCCTCTACAGGTCTCAATCCCACCATAATAAGCTACTGCATCTTCAACTCGCCTCCTCGGCAACAAGCCCTACTTAATGTTCGTAGATAGTTACACTACTCAGGGGAATGTGGGAAAAATAATTTTATGGGGGGTTTTCAACCTCAAGGGTCATAGAACCATTTCAAAGAATGTAAACACCCTCATAACGCTCAGGCATAAAGTGGTTTTTCTAGGAATCCATCTTTTTAGTGTAAGAAGGAGGCTGTTCGTTACACCAAAAACTTCAAGCTCCCTTGAGCCTAATAGACGTAGGAGTAGCAAGCAACTAGAAAAAGAATTCATCCAGAAGGATGTCTATAATCCCTATCAAATCAGAGATTCTTATTTATCCAAATGTGTGTTGAAAACCCGAATACCTAGAGACTATATCGCCATAAAGATAACTCTAGACAACTATGATGGGCTCACAGATCCCACGGAACATGTATAAAATATACACAACACTGTGGAGCTGATCATTTATGACAATCATTTCATATGCAAAATTCTCCCAACAACCTTCAGAGGTTCAGTAAGAACATGGTACAACAACCCAAAGTCAGATTTAGTCATAAGTTTTAATGATCTTTGTATCAAGCTAGTGGCACACTTTAGTACAAGTATTCTAGCCAGAAAGAGTTCCACTGAACTCTTTGGAATTACTGAAGTGAAGGATGAGTTTATGAGAGTATACTTGAAAACATTTAACAAGGAAATGCTTAAGGTTGAAGAGTTGATTGAACTTATAGCATTAGAAGCCCTTATTAGTGGAGTGAAGGAAAAAAAATCTTATAGAAAGAGTTGTATGCCCTACTAGATAGAAGATTTCTAAGAATGAAGCAAGCCATGAAAAAAACATGATGAGGAGGAAAGCATGATACAACATGGTCCTTCTTTTTTTTCCCAAAGATAAACAGGCAGAAGGTCTCTTAGACATAGTAGCTTACCCAAACAGGATTGCTCTCCAAAGAGGGACAATAACCCTAAGAGCAACCAAAAGAAACCGATGAGGGAACGCTTAGGCTACTCTGAAGTGCATACTCTTCCATTAAACACCAGTCTCACCGAAGTCCTTATAGCCATCCAAGGCAAGGAATTTGTTTGCTATCCCTCACCCATTAAGTCTCATCCAAACACCGGCACATCCAAGAAATATTGTCTTTTTCATAAAGATAGAGGACATGACACTGAAGATTCTTATGTCTAGAAAAAAGAAATTGAAAGGTTGAAAGTTGTAGGCTACTTTAGTCAGTTTTTAAAGAAGGATTCTCACTTAAAGCATAATAGAAAAGAGCCTGGTCAATCTATAATTGTTGTGCCTGATATCAATATGATCTTGAAGGGTACCTCTTTTGGAGGTGACTCTAACAATGGAAAGAGAAAGTATGGGAAGAAAGTTCTCATAGCTACTAAATTGTTGGACCAATGACACAAGGCAATAGTTTTTACTCCTCAAGATGGGGGAAGAAGTGACTTTTTCACATAAAGACACCCTTGTCATTACCATTATTATCTCTAGTCATAGAGTACATCGGGTACTATAGATAATGATAGTGTAGTTAACATCATTTCTATAAAATTCATGGTCTAAATGAGGATCCTTTCTTCAAAACTAACACCAGTTAGGACTCCCCTCATCAGGATAAAAGGTTCAGACATTCCAGTTAAAGGTGCTTTTGAACTACCTGTTATTATTGGCACTCCTCCAAGATGTGTATCACTCTAACAAAGCTTCATGGTGATTGATATCGCACTGGCTTATAATTCCATCATAGGAAGAGCCTTACTATACCAAGTCAATGTTGTAATCAGTACCAGGCACTTGGTAGATATGTGTGGATTTCACTCACTTATGCAAAGCTTGCATAAAAGATAGTTATCTAATTCCAAAAATTGATCGTTTGGTAGATGCTACCATAGGTTTTGAATTCTTGAGCTCCTTAGAAGCAAACTCAAGTTATCATCAAATCCTCATGCATCCCGAAGATGAGGAGAAAACAACTTTTATAACTGAAGCAGAAACTTATTGCTATAAAGCCATGTCATTCGGATTGAAGAATGTAGGGGCAATATATCAACGAATGGTCAAACAAATATTTAAAAATCAATGGGGAAGAATTATGGAGGAATATGTTGATGACATGTTAGTAAAGAGCATGACTTTTGAATAACTAACATCTCCTGGACCTTGAAGAAGTTTTCTCTATTTTGAGCCAATACTACATGAAACTCAACCCTTCTAAATGTGTTTTCGCTATTAAAGAAAGGAAATTTCTAGGTTTTTCTTAAGCTCTATGGAATCAAGCCAAATCCACAAAAAACTCAAGTCATACTAAACATTATGCCCCTGTGGACTATGAAAGAAGTGCAACGCCTTACAAGGAGATTGACTGCCCTTAACAGACTCATTGCTTGCTTGTGGGAGTGCACTTTTCCATTTTTCAAGACATTGAGAAACATGACCAATTTTTAGTTTTTTTTTCTATATAAAGAAAATATTTTTTTCTATTCAGTATTATTAAGGTTTTTTTTAGTTTTTTTTTCTATATAGAGGGTTGTGATAGCTTTTTGGCAAGTAGAGACATAAATGAATAAAATTAAGTATTTTGAGAGTCTCCATATACTGAAGATGTTTTTAGTCTTTGAAGGTTTTGATATGTAACAAACCCATTTATTTTTCTCTTCCATCTGCATCAATTAGTATTAAAACCCAACGATACCATGTTATTACTTGTTGTATGCTGCAATCTGATGTTGTTTTGTTTGTTATATGCTACTAAATAACAATGGCTGGAAGACAGTCTAACAATTCTTGGTGGTTATTTTGATTCATTGTGTGCTACAAAACAACCATGTCTGGAAGAGATTGCAAAATAGGATATCCTTGTGTTAGAGGGAAAAATAAGGTTCTCCATCAAGAGAAAGACATCCAAGAACTAGTGTGTTGTTTTCATTTGCGTTAGTTGCTATCATTCAAAGTTCTTATTGTGGGATCCATGATGAGGCAACCTACACAAAAGGTGTTGTGTTAGGGATCCATGATGGAACGACTTGTACAAATATATTGTGTTAGAAATCCATGATAAGATGGTGCACATAAAAGTATAAGGGATCCAAGATGGGAATGCCCACACATAAAATGATGTTCTTGATGAATAATAATTTTTTAACTGAAGATTAAACTTAATGGCAAGTTCCATTCAAATCAAGGAAGACTAATGCTTTATATATAATTTTTTATTTTTTTTATATAAAGAGTTGTAATAGTTTCTTGACAAACAGAAAAATGAATAAATAGATAAAATATATTTTGAGAATCTTCTTGTAATTATGATATTTTAGATCTTGTGTCACATACTCAATTAAAATTTTATTTTCTAAAATGAGGTCTTTATTGGCTTAAGAGTCACAATGGTCAATTGTTTCTCACCTCTATCCTGATCTTGTGTATGGTGGACATCAGGAATCCCTGCCACGCAAGCCAACAAATCTAGCACAATTCAAGCCATTTGGATCTCACTCTTAACACGCATGAAAGCAATTGTAATTTGGAAAGGATAAAAGCTGCACAAAATTTGAGCAATAGTATTTCTAAGATAACCAGATTCGGGTAATAATAATTTATTTTGATCTGCTTTCTATTAGGTTATCTCAGTTTTATGATTCAGATTTGACAAGTTAATTGAGTTTTTTTTTGTTCTTTTTTAATTGATTTTTTCAATTTCATTTTTCAACAATCAGTTGATTAAGAAGGGAAATCACTCATTCCCTTCTCAGTAATTTATTGGAACAATATTTTTTTTTTCTAATATTAAATTTAGTTTTATTTTCAATTTTAATTTTAATTTTTTTATTTTATCTTTTAATCTATTAGGGATTGAGATTCATAATTTATTTCGGTTTATATTATATGAGTTTATTCCAAACTCATGACATAAATAATGAGTTTTGCGGCTTAACCCAGTTGACTTGCGGGTTTGGTGGATTAATTCAGGTTAACTCGGGTTTTTTATGGATCCTTTTTTTAATAGATTTTATTTTTCAATTTCATCCTTCAACATTCAATTGATTAAGAATTAGACTTAATTTATTTTGATCTGCTTTCTATTAGGTTATCTTGGTTTTATGATTCAGATTGACAAGTTAATTGGGGTTTTTTTTGTTCTTTTTTAATTGATTTTTTCAATTTCATTCTTCAACAATCGGTTGATTGAGAATTAACCTTCAATATTTTTTTGATTTGCTTTCTATGATTTTTTTGCGGTCTCATGACCTGGGTCGATATTTTACATGTTAACTTAGGTGGACCCGGGTCTATCCAATATCTTATCATCTCAACATATATATATATATATATATATATATATATATATATATATATATATATCATCTTTAAATTTTGCAATCAACTATGTTTTTTTATCTCATTGTCTATAATATCTTTTGACTTGTCAAGTTGATTGAATCACAACGAGTCAATCCCTATACAATTTAATTTTTTTTTATTTAAAACATGTTAGCAATACTAGTATATTTTTATTAACATTTTGAAAGAAAAAAAAAATCGATCCATCCCGTGAATAAATGATCTAGTAACTTGCTATGAGTGCAAATACTTTCATAAAAGAATTTACATCATTAAATTTTATTAAAAATTATAAATTTATTTCAAATTAAAGGATCGCTAAAACATGACAACCTCTCAGTCTCCAACCTAGGTGTGGCATTGGCCTATAAAAGAGCCACATAACCTCTTTTATCTAATTATTATACTTGTGAGTGTAGTGTGCGTGGAAAGAGATGGGAAGGAGTCCATGTTGCTCCAAGGAAGGACTCAACAGGGGAGCCTGGACTGCCTCAGAAGACAAAATACTGATGGCTTATATTAAAGCCCATGGAGAAGGCAACTGGAGAAACCTCCCCGAGAGAGCAGGTACTCGTAGAAACATTTAGCTTTTGCATATGTACGAGTGGAGTTCGTTGATGCTCATTTAATGGAAACATGATTTAAATAAAGTACTTAATTTTATATAAGATTTCATGTTGAATGAAATGGATATTGTGAATGCATGTAGGTTTGAAGAGATGTGGTAAGAGCTGTAGACTCAGATGGTTAAATTATCTTAGACCAGACATCAAGAGAGGCAACATTTCCCATGATGAAGAAGAACTCATTATCAGGCTCCATAACCTTCTTGGTAACAGGTTCTCTCTCTCCCCCTCTCTCTCGTTTGTGCTTTACGCAGTTTACCTATGCTTTTATGAGCAGTACTGTAATTATTACTAGCATTCTTGAATGAGTAGATGGTCCCTAATAGCTGGAAGGCTACCTGGGCGAACAGACAATGAAATCAAGAATTATTGGAACACTACTCTGGGGAAAAAAGCTAAAGGCCAATCATCTTCACAATCCAAACAAAGCTCTCAAAGCAAATCTAGAGCAATTAAACCCATTACCAGCACCCAACCATCAAAGTCAACACCGACAACCCAAGTAATCCGCACCATGGCCACTAGGTGCACCAAGGTTTTGCTCTCATTACAGTCACCACCACCGACACGGACACCACTAGCACCACCTGAAATTCTCTCCTCAACAGCCATGAACGACGCCTCTCAAGCTTCCTTGATAAATCATCAACAAGATGGTCCAAATTTTCATTGCGGAACTGAAGAGGTTCATGCATGTCATGATGGCTCAGATTTCTTCAATTTCGGGAAGTGGGATGAAATTCAACCAAATGATATAGACGGAGATACACTAATGAAGAGTGGTTGTAACCGGAATTTGTCCAGGGGTTCTGAATATTCCTTGGGCTTATTTGATGACCTCATGTTCAAGGACTGGGCACTGAATCATTGTCCTGAAGACAGTGCAACTTTGGACCTAGAGTCTCTCGCACATTTGCTTGATTCTGAAGAGTGGCCATGAGATTAGACACTGACGAGAAACTACAGCAAAATCTCCACCGTAGAAGATATATTGGCACTTGTGGCAAGAAACTTGCCAACATGATCACATATTGAAATAATCCGTTGAAAAAATTCTTGTAGGTGATTTGTGGTCTGTCGGTAATAATTTTACAAATAGATTTACTGACGAACAAAGCACGCAAAAAAAAACTTTACCCGCTTCATTCTGTTGGTACTTCCATTGCCGAATATAACATATCATTAATAGAAAAACCGTATGTCATGCCACTAGTGATTTTTTTCGTCAATAGATATGTTTGTCGGTGAATTTAACATGTAACCGTCAAACAGACCGTCTGTTATTCTGTAGGTGAGTACACTGTGGTAGTGATATTTACTTTAATTCTTTTCTAACTCTCTCAAATATACCGACGAAACCCCATCAATAATAATTAAAAAGCGTATATTTTTTTTTTTAAAATCTATTAGATAGAAACAGAAAATAATTAAAAAAAATAAATTAATATAAAATTCAAATATTTATTACAAGTTTAAACATTTATAAGTTCAAATACAATTAATCTAAAATAGAGGGGCTAGAGGAGAAGGAGGAGGTAGGTCTTCATCTGGATCGTGGGGCGAATAAGAGGGAGCAATGTACCACCCATTTGTGATCTCATCTCCAATACCAATCGGTGAAGTTTGGTCGTCTCATCACTAAGTCGTTCATAATCAGTAGCATAATGGGCAAATAGTAGCATCTCATGCCAATCTTTGTAAGTGATTACTTATTTATGAATAATCTTCTTAACATTCATGTTGACAGCTTTTACAACGCTGTTCATTTTTGGCATATACGATGAGGAATTGGAATGCTTGATTTTGTATTTGGTATAGAGCTCCACTATCATCTTGTCGTTGAAGTTCCATGTATTATCGATCATTATCTTTTCTGGTGGACTATATCAGCAGATCAAGTCTTTTTCTATAAACCTTTTCACCATATTTTGTGTTACATGAGCATATGAATTGCCTTCTACCCATTTTATGAAGTAATCGATAGCCACGAGGATGAACTTATGCCAATTTCTTGCTTTTGGGTTAACAAGCCTAATAACATCAATTCCCCACATCGTAAATGGCTATGGAGTCTACCCTTTTCATAGCACTGATGTGTCATCTTAAGAGAGACTATAGGAACATATCACGATGCTTGATATGAGCAGAAATAAGAGAAAAACAACTTTTTTGGAAGCTAATTTAATGGTATTGTTCATCAAAACACGTAATCATATATATCTCTCTCTCCCCCCCCTCTCTTTTTGTTTCTTGTTTAAAGGCACTCATCTCACAACTTTCCAAATAAATCTCTTCATCTTTACTTGACATCCTCTGCTAAATATAAAAGAAATTTCTAAGACAAAAACATTTGCTCATCCTCTCTATCTTGCATTTAGCCTTTTTACAAAAATGGTAAGGATATTTTATCTTGATATGAAATTTCTTGAGAAGATTATTAAAAAAAAAGTGTTTACAATCATTTGTGCACAACATTTATAGCACACATTTCTTTTGGTTTATTGCTTCTAAAAATGACTAATGTATTTTCTTATTGCAGGCCGTTACAAAATATAAGCCAATAAGAAATATGGAACCCCCGTTTCAAGTTCTTCCAATATGGAAAAATAGGAGACTTCATCCCTTGAAGAGACTATAGTATAACACTCTAAGATTCAAAGGACAAAACAAAAAGGCAAAGTGGTGGCTAGTTCCTCTAAATATACAACACAGTCTGAAAAACCTAAGCATTTCATTTCCCCTAGTGCTGAGATGGCTTACAGAAATAAGTATCTAAGAAAAACGTACTGGTGAAAAAGAAGTTTTGGTAAATGACAGACTTGTTCAACTCGGCTTGGACGTTTAACAAGTGCATTAGTCTATGGTTAGTGACGATGAGGAATATGATTGGTGTCAAACCAAAGAGGAGACAACAAGGATGCATGCAAGGAAGAGGAAGCAAACAAGTCAACAAGCCAGCTAGCCACTAGAAAAAAAAATTGTTCTAAAAATTTACTAATTTTTTAATCAGTAATGAATATTAAATATTAAATATTCTGGTCTGTAATAACTAGGATATTTTGTTGTAGCATAGGAACCTTTATGTTGAATACTTGATGCACTTTGAACTTTATGCATGTAGTTGTATAACAATATTTGATGCATGATAATTGCACTTTGAACATATTATGAATTGTTAGAATACAACATGTTGCATGAAGAATTCTTTGAATATATTATGAATTGATTGCATGAAATATGTTAAGAACTATTACGATGTTTTGATTGCATAATTATATACTTTAATGAAGTATATGTTTATGATCAAACTATTTGAACTATTTGCATAATAATTTATCCTTTTTATGTTTTGTCACAAATAAGCCAAAAGGGGAGATTGTAAATGTCAAAATGGCTAGCTTTAATTTGTGAAGGATTATTTGCGTTGTTAAAGATGAATTTGTTTAGATTGTTAGTTTATCTAAAATTAGATAAAGAAATAGTCATGTTTTATCTTTTTAAGATATGGCATGATTATTTCTATAATTATCTATTTTTTTGAATAAATTATATAGGATGTTTAGATAGAAGATAAATACAAGTTATTTGAAGATATCTATTAGAGAAGTGTTTTTGTAAAACATAAATAGTAGTTTGTTAAGAACGTAACAAATTAGGAAACTTGAAGATAATGTTCTTGCTCTTATCATATAGATGTGAATATGAGGAAGGATAATCCAAAGCATTATAAGGCGAGACCAACACTTGCAGCAAAGCAAGAGTGCCCAATCAACTAAGGAGTTATATAGTGTTTCATTGATGAGTTGGAGAGCCTACAAACCCCTAAAGGGACTTCATGTGTTAACTATTAGCAATTCCATGTTCTAGTTAGGATGACAATAGTTTGAAGATTGTCACCTGTTCTGGCAAGCTATTGCAGTAAAAGACAAAAATGAAGTGTTTTCTTTTACAAGTAAGGTATTATAGTTATAAAGATTTTGGATTACAAAATACTCTGCTTGTAATATTCTAAACTAATGAAAGTTGTCTGATTAGTACTTAAAAGTGCATTTTTATCAAGGTTTTATATCATCATATTGCACTTAAAGTATCATTAAATTCCCTAACTTAAGCATGTTTTATAATAACAAGTCTGATAATATAAGATATCTTTAATTTATGATAAATGCTCATTTAAAATGTAGGCATATCTCACAATTCAAGGGATTGATTGATGTGATTAACTATTGAAAGTGAAAGGACAAAGAAAAGGCTAAGCTTAGAACGGAGATGCCGATTCAATTCAAATTGGAACACTGTTTAGTTATTGGGTCATAACTAAAGCTGTAGATCTTGGATTTCAGTTTGATTTATATGGATAGAAAGCTAAGAAATAGGCCTACAATGTTTATGAATAGTGGAAGACCCAAATCTGCCGTTTTCAAATCCAAAGTTTGGCCACAAAAGAGAAGTCAGAATCTGTCCTGCAATCCAGCCCAAATACTGCTAAGAAGTTTACCCATATCTGGAGTTCTAGAAGGCAAAATGACGTGAAATTTGATGGGCGGAAGGAAAAGACAATTTCCAACAACTTTTATGAAGAAGACCTGCTCAAATCCTAATGGTAACAATGACATTTCATCCATCCAAAATGCTTGAGTGTTGTTGTCCACTAAGTCCACTAAATCAATAGTTGACCACTACATCAATAATCAATTACCAAATGAATAGTTCCAAATTTTAGCCTATAAAAGGAGTCATTTGCCATTCATTTAGGGATACTTTGTTTTCAGATCAAGATCATGTTCTTGCTCTCTCTCTTTATATTTTTGTAATGCTTAAGTTTTGCTTTCATTAATCTCTTGTTCATGCTTTTCATTTCCTTTGCTATACTTAGTTAACTTATATCATGTTTATGTTCTTATATTGTTTATTTATGTTTTTTTTCTTCATAATGTCTAGCTAAGTTAATTATGTCAAGGTGAAAAGGTTTCACTAATGGTGTTAGGATAAGTATAATATAAACTCAACATGGACTTTAATGTTTATATCCAAGAAAGTTTGCTATTAACATGTCTTATCATTTTTATCTTATTAATTCTTAATACCTTGCTTGTGAAATTGTTAATCTAGATTTGTTTTCTATAACACTTGGTACATCAAATACTTGATCCTTCATAGTCTTCGGCCGACATCGTTGTTATGAAAGGAATTTGATTTGTTGTCAACATAAGTTAGCATCATGAATACTTGATAAAATTTATAAGTATGGTGTTACGTAAATAAGATGATTAATATGATCATGTTAATAATTTATAAAGAGTTTATACTTTACTTATCTCTAATACTATTAGTGGATCCTCTAACCTTGACATTTGTTTTTATCATTGTTTAATCTTCACATTTATCTTACATCTCAAAGTCCTCTTTAACTCACCATCACCATCACCACCATCATCATCATTGTTGTTTGTTGTTCTTATTATTATTATTATTATTATTATTATTATTATTATTTATAATTTATATAGTTCACCTCCTTGTGGTTCGACCCCGGTCTTGCCGAGTTATTTATTACTTTGACACTCCTGCACTTGGGATAAGAAATCAACTCTTTGATCGTGTCAAGTTTTTGGCGCCGTTGCCGGGGAGGTATATTCTTGTATAAATTATAATATTTATTTTATTTTCACTTTTCACTTTTCTTGTATCTAACTTTTGTTTCTTTTCTTTTCTTTTTTTTCTTCTTTTGTTTTTTTCTTCCTTTTATTCTCTTCCTACACGTGCATGAGAGTTTGGTCACGTACATTAAGTGGTAGACTTTGTAGGGTATCCTCATCATTTTCAGAAAATATGGCCAAAGAAGATAATCAATCACTTCATAATGAGAATAATCGAGTTAGAACACTAAGAGACCACATGAATCCTACAAGAACAAGTGCACCCTCATGTATAGTTTTCCCTCCTGATGCATCTCACTTTAATTTTAAGCCAGACATTATTCAACTTTTACCTTCTTTTTATGGCTAAGATCTAGAAAATCCATGCTTGCATTTGAGAGAATTTGAAGAAATCTGTAACACCTATAACGACTTAAATTGTAGCATGAACACCATCAGATTAAAGCTTTTTCCTTTTTCATTAAAAGATAAAGCTAAAACATGGTTACAAAATCTTAGGTCAGGATCCATTCGTGCTTGGGATGAAATACAACAACAATTTTTAAAGAAGTTTTTTCCATCTCACAGAACAAACTCTTTCAAAAGACAAATCACCACTTTTATTCAAAAACCAGGAGAAACATTTTACCAATGTTGGGATAGGTATCGAGACTTGCTTAATACTTGCCCTCATCATGGTTTTGAAACATGGAGATTGGTTTCACATTTTTATGAAGGGTTAACACCTAAAGATAGGTAAATGGTGGAATTGATGTGCCATGGAACTTTTGAAAATAAAGACCCTGATGAAGCAATGGAGTACCTAGACTTGCTAGCTGAAAATGCTCAAAATTGGGACACTACAGGCACTTATGAGGCACCAGGTAAAACTCAACCTTATACATCTAGTGGAGGTATGTACAACCTTAGGGAAGATCATGACCTCCAAGCTAAATTTGCATCTTTAGCTAGAAAAGTTGAGGCACTAGAATTAAAAAAGAGTGGTCAATTAAAATCTGTTCAAGACATTGTGTGTCAAATATGTGAAATGAATGAACATGCAACCAATGACTGTCCAACTTTACCTTCTTTCAAGGAATGCCTCCATGAACAAGCCCATGCTTTAAACAGTTTCCAAAGGCCCAATCATAACCCATACTCACAAACATACAACCCTAGTTGGAGAAATCATCCAAATTTCAGTTGGAAGAGTGGTAACAATAATGCACAAACTTCACAGTCACCATTTCAAGCACACCATAATTTTTAAAATTCTCATAGATATGCACCTCTTTATGCTCCACCTCCTAGAAGAATCTTGAGGAAACATTGCATGCATTCATTGAAAAGCAGGAGACAATCAACACTCAAAATGCTCAAACCATGGCAGATCTAAAAGATGCTCTTGCAAAATTCATTTCTGCTCTCAGTTTTCAAGAAAAAGGTAAGTTTCCATCTCAACCACAGCAAAATCCCAAGGGGCAATACAATGCAAATGCAAGTAGTTCTGGAAGCCAACATATGGATCAAGTCAAATCAGTCATCACTCTTCGCAGTGGTAAGTTTATTGAAAAACCCACTCTTGAACCTTGTGAGAAAGATGATGAGTTAATCTCTGAGGGTAAGGAAGGGGTTGAATCTGAACATTGTAAAGAAAAGACTGATTCCCCGCCAGCACTTCCATTTCCTCATGCCATGACCAAACAAAGGAAAGTCAATTACAACTCTGAAATCTTTGAAACTTTCAAACAGGTAAGGATCAATATACCTTTGTAGATGTATTAAACAGTACCTTCTTATGTTAAATTTTTAAAAGATCTGTGCACTGTGAAGAGAAAACTGAATGTGAAAAAGAAAGCCTTTTTAGCTGAACAAGTATGTGCCATTCTTCAGAACAATAATGCTTTGAAATATAAAGACCCTGGTTGTCCTACAATTTCTTACTTTATTGGAGAACATAAAATTGAAAGAGCTTTACTTGATCTTGGAGCTAGTGTGAATTTACTTCCATATTCAGTCTTTTAGAGTCGCAATCTAGGTGAGTTAAAACCAACTTCTGTAACTCTTTTACTTGCTGATAGATCTGTAAAAGTGCCTAGAGGAATAGTTGAAGATGTGTTAGTACAAGTTGATAAATTCATTTATCCTGTGGATTTTATTATCTTGGATACACAACCTATTGAAGCATGTAATTCAATTTCTGTTATTTTAGGACGTCCGTTTCTTGCAACTTCTAATGCATTGATTAATTGTAGGAATGGATTGATGAAGTTATCATTTGGAAACATGACATTGGAGATGAATATTTTAAACATTTGCAAGCAACCTGGAGATAATAATAATTTACAGGAAGTGGACTTTATTGAAAAATTAGTTCATGATCAATTTGAAACTACTTCCAGTGAAATTGAGTTTAATGAATCTGAGAATTTGCAAATGGTTTATTTTCAGGAAGAATCAACGGCAAGTAATTGGAGACCACAAATTGAAGAATTGCCACCATAATCAATTGAGTCTATACCTTCAAGTGTTCAACCACCAAAACTAGATTTGAAGCCGTTACCATTCAATCTCAAATACTCATTTTTGGGAGAAAATGAAACATTTCTGGTAATAATCTCTTCCAAACTTAATGCACATCAAGAAGGTAAGTTATTACAAACTCTGAAAATGCACAAAAATGCATTAGGATGGACCATAGCTGACATAAAAGGAATTAGTCCTTTGATTTGCACACACATGATTTATTTGGAGGAAAATGCTAAACCCTTTAGAGAAATGCAACGAAGGCTTAATCCTAATATGAAAGAAGTTGTGAGGAACGAAGTCATTAAGCTGCTAGATAATGGAATCATTCATCCTATTTCTGACAGCAAATGGGTAAGTCCTACCCAAGTGGTACCCAAGAAGTCTGGAGTCACTGTGATAACAAATGAGAAAAATGAGTTAATTCCAACTAGGACTATTACTGGTTGGCGCATGTGCATTGACTATAGGAAACTTAATTCAATGACTAGAAAAGATAATTTTTCTTTACCTTTCATGGATCAAATCCTAGAAAGAGTTGCAGGTCATGAATTTTATTGTTTCCTAGATGGCTATTCAGGTTACAACCAAATTGAAATTGCATTGGAAGATCAAGAGAAGACTACTTTCACATGTCCATTTGGTACTTTTGCATATCGAAAGATGCCTTTTGGATTATGTAATGCACCAGCCACGTTTCAAAGATGCATGCTTAGCATATTTAGTGATATGGTTGAACGTTTTCTTGAAATTTTTATGGATGATTTTTCTGTTTTTGGCGATTCATTTGATGATTGTTTGACTAACTTAGAAAAGGTTTTGAGTAGGTGTGAAGAGAAGAATCTTGTGCTGAATTGGGAAAAATGTCATTTTATGGTAACAAATGGCATTGTACTTGGTCACAATGTTTCATCGAAAGGAATTGAGGTTGACAAATCTAAATTTGAGTTAATTGCCAACACCAAAATCTGTTAAAGATGTTAGATCATTCTTAAGACATGCTGGTTTTTACAGAAAGTTCATCAAAGATTTTAGTGTCATATCTAAGCCATTGTGTAACCTTCTAACAAAGGAGAATGTTTTTGAATGGACTAAACAATGTGAAAAAGCCTTTGTTAAACTTAAAAGCTTGCTTACTTCTACTCCAGTCATTCAACCTCCTGATTGGTCATTACCTTTTGAAATAATGTGTGATGCTAGTGATTATGCCGTAGGTGCTGTCTTAAGACAAAGAAAAGATAAGAAACCCTATGTGATTTACCATGCAAGTAAAACTTTAAATAGTGCTCAAATGAATTACACTACCACTGAAAAGGAATTACTTGCAGTAGTATTTGCATGTGACAAGTTCAGATCTTATCTTGTTGGCTCACCTGTTATTGTTTTTAGTGATCATGCAGCTTTGAAATATCTTCTTTCAAAAAAGGATTCTAAGGCTAGATTGGTACGATGGATTTTGTTACTTCAAGAATTTGATATCACAATCAAAGACAAGAAAGGCACTGAAAATGTTGTCGCGGATCATTTGTCAAGATTGACAATAGATTCCACATCTAACATCACACAAATCAATGATTACTTTCCTGATGAATATTTACTTTCTGTTGCTACAATACCTTGGTTTGCTAATATTGTTAATTTTCTTGTTTCAGGATATTTGCCAGCTCATTGGAGTACCCTAGACAAAAGAAAGTTCTTGAATGAAGTGAAGAACTTTTATTGGGATGACCCTTATTTATTCAAATATTATCCTGATCAAATATTTTGAAGATGCATTCCTGACAATGAGGTAAGTAGTGTCATTAAATTTTGTCATTCTAAGGCATGTGGGGGTCATTTCTCATCAAGAAAGACAACTGCAAAAATCTTACAAAGTGGATTTTACTAGCCCACCATGTTCAAGGACACGCATGCATTCTGCAAGATTTGTGAAAATTGTCAAAAGTTGGGATCTATTTCAAAATGTCACATGATGCCTTTAAATCCTATTCTTGTCATTGAGATCTTTGACTATTGGGGTATAGATTTCATGGGTCCATTTCCTCCATCATTTGATTTCTTGTACATATTAGTCGCAATAGATTATGTTTCAAAATGGATAGAGGCAATTCCAAGTCGAAACAATGATCACAAAACAGTGATAAAGTTTTTGAAAGAAAATATCTTGAGTCGATTTGGAATTCCTCGAGCCATGATAAGTGACGGTGGAACACATTTCTGCAAGAAGTCATTTGAGTCTTTAATGAACAAATATGGAATCACACACAAAGTTGCCACCCCTTATCACCCTCAGACAAGTGGACAAGTGGAACTTGCTAATAGGAAGATCAAACAGATCTTGGAGAAAACAGTGAACCCTAATAGGAAAGAGTGGTCTTTAAAACTTAATGATGCACTTTGGGCTTATCAAATTGCTTATAAAACATCATTAGGTATGTCACCTTATAGACTAGTCTATAGAAAACCTTGTCACTTGCCTGTGGAACTTGAACATAAAGCTATTGGGTTGTTAAAGCTTTCAATTCAAATCTTGATGATGCTAGTCAACTGCGAAAATTACAAATAAATGAGCTTGAGGAAATAAGAAATGATGCATATGAAAATTCAAGAATTCATAAAGCAAGAATCAAAGAGTTTCATGACAAGAAAATATTGAGAAAAACATTCAATGTTGGTTAAAAAGTCTTGCTTTATAATTCTCGACTCCATTTATTTCCTGAAAAACTAAGATCAAGATGGAGCGGTCCTTTTATTGTGAAACATGTTTATCCATATGGGGCCTGTGATATCGAGAATCCAAAGAATGGTAATGTTTTCGAGGTAAATGGACATCGTTTGAAAGTTTACTTTGACAATTTTTCAGTTGAAAATGACTATTGAATTGGGTGATCCTGTATATAAAGATTGATTTTTTTTTTCTCACATTGTTTTTGTGTTTCTTTTTGGTGTGACATTTGTTTTGCTAGTTTCTCTCACCTCGGTCAAATGGCCAATAACGGTACTCCGTGACTCTTAAGTCGGTTCTTTCAGTTTCCCATGATAACTGATATCTGTATATATATTTGTGCAATTCTTTGTTCTTTCTCCCTTCTTTGCATCTCTTCTCATTTGAAAATGGACACCACTCTTGAAAAATTGAAAAAGTATTTTCCTGCTCTGCCTCAGAATGCAATTACAAAAATTTACCGTGCTTGGTGTGAAAGATTGAGATTGTTAATGAACCATGGAATTCCTGAAGATATTCGCTGGCTAATTGAAGCAAAGGTCCGATTATCAGGTGAGCCCTCCAATTCTTTCATTTCATACATGCTTGGAATAGGTAAAAGCACTTTTGCAAAGAAACGTCGTGCAAAACGACTGAAAGTCTGTCACAGATGTTCTAGATGGACTTGTAATGCAAACTGTCATTATTTAGGAATGATATTTGTAAACCGTGAAGATAAAATACAGTTCATTAAGGATGGCCTGAGTAAGGAGTCTTTGGATAATCTTCTATTGACTCTTGAGACACACCCTAGTGGAGATGTGCATCATGCAATTCATGATTTATGGCCACAATTCCATAAAGAACATGTTAGATATAATCTTGGGAATCTGACTAAAAAAGACCATGTTTGCTAGTTTTTAAGAAAACTAGATGGGAAGCCTATCCTCGACCCATAGAGGGCATTTAAGCCATTCCTGGATGTAAAACCAAGGGAAGATGTGAGCCACAATCACAACTACTTGTACATACACATGTTTTTTTTAAATAAAAGAGAGAGAGAGAGACTCTAGCTGGCCTATATATAGATGGTATGATTGCATTTTTCACTTTCTCATCTATAAAATCTTCTTTTCCTTCCCTTCATTTCTACTCAACCCACATATTCAACATCTATCAAAGTGTGTAGAAATGGTAGGTTCCTCAAGTCATCAAATAAGAAATATTTATGTTTTCGGTGGATCCAATCCTGGGAAAGAAAAAGAGTTTTTAGAATCAGCAAATTATCTTGGTCAGGTATTAGCTGAGAGAAAGATTCATTTAGTGTATGGAGGAGGCTGCCTTGGGTTAATGGGGAGTGTGTCAACAACTGCATTTTTAGGAAGCAGTCAAGTTTTGGGGGTCGTCCCCAAAGCTTTAGCAAAAGAGGACCTCCTTGGAAAAACAATTGGAGAGGAACTACAGGTCTCCACAATGTCTGAACGATTGAATACAATGTTTAAACACGCTGATGCCTTCATTGCCTTACCAGGTGGTCTGGGCACATTGGAAGAGATCTTTCATATTTCCTCTTGGGCCCAAACTTCACATTCACCATAAACCTATAGGTTTGTTAAATGTTAATGGTTTTTATGATAAATTGTTGTCTTTTCTTGATCAAGCTGTGGAACAGGAATTTCTAACATCTTTGGCACGACAAATCATAATCTCTGCTGCTACTGCTGAACAGTTGATTGACCAACTACAATCTTTCATCCTTATCATTGATCTCTCCATGAGTCGCATACATTGGTCAACTAAGGAAAGCCGTAAAAAGCTTAGATTGGATTTGAGCCTTCGTTTGTGAAACCTTGTGTCTTTTGGTTTTATTAATAGCATATTATTTTGTTTTGTTATTTCTTATATTTGTTTAAGTGTGTTTCAGGTTTGTTAGTGTTCGTTGTTTCAGGTGATGTCTTTTATACTCTATCTTTCTACCTTAGGACATTAAGGACAATGTCTCGTTTTGGTTGGGGGGAAAGGGTAGTAGTTGATCAATACCTAAACAAAAAAAATTAACTAACTGTGTTTTCTATTTGCAAAATCGTTGTTACTAAGATGGCAGAGTCAAGGAGTTCTTTTGTTAAAGTGACTCTTGAGACACATCTTAGTAAACATTCTTAACAAGGTCTATCATAATACTTCTTCAAATATTCAGGTTTACAAACTCTCGCATTATTATCAATTGATTCTGCTTATATACTAATTGAACAAGTATTCTCAAACCTTCATTTTCACACACACACTTTAACATATGATTGTGGGTCGCACATTGTATTATTACATTATTTATGTTCTTTTGTTAAAGGTAAAAACAAAGGGAAAGGGATAGTATATAATTTGCAAATAATAATAATAATAATAATAAAAACGTAGATAAGTTTGGTTTCGTAGCCTCCCTAATCTAAGCAATTAAGCCCGAAGGGGTATTTTAACACTTAATACCCTAAAGTCAACTGACTTGGGAGATATTGGCCAAACGCTTGTTACATGGGTTGAGAAGAAAAGCTTAAAGGAATCAAACATTGCACTATCTACGTATCAGTATCTGCAACCCGAGTTATTAAGCTCGAAGGGGTGTCTCAACATCTAATGCCCTAAGACCAACTGGTCTGGGAGTCATTAGCTGAAAGCTCATTATATGGGTTAAAGATGCATTGTGTTTTAAGTTATATGTATATAAAAAAGAAAAGAAAAAAAGAAGATAATAATCCCAACACAAGGAAATTAACCTTAAACATTAGAACAAAGTATTGTTTTCTTCCAATAAAAGCCCCATCATCTATGTTTTCATACAATGAGCACATAAAAAAAAGGTTTATTAATATTTTGTTTAAGAGGTATTGAGCAGATATATATATAAATTTAATGAGAGTTTGTTTACTTGGATAGATTAATAGAAGTTAAATGATGAATGCCATGCTTTGTGAAACTTGCAAATTGTTTTTCTATTTTAACGTTTTGATTACTAGGGACTAGTAATAAGCTGGTTGGGGGGTGTGATTAGTACTTAAAAGTGCATTTTTATCAAGGTTTTATATCATCATTTTGCATTTGAAGCATCAATAACTCCTTAACTATAACATGTTTTATAATAACAGGTCTGATAATATAAGATAGCTTTAATTTATGGTAAATGCTCATTTTAAATGTAGGCATATCTCACAATTCAAAGGATTGATTGATGTGATTAACTATTGAAAGTGAAAGGACAAAGAAAAAGCTAAGCTTAAAACGGAGATGCCGATTCAATTCAAATTGGAACACTGTTTAGTTATTGGGTCATATCTGAAGCTGTAGATCTTGGATTTTAGTTTGATTTATATCGATAGAAAGCTAAGAAATAGGCCTATAATGTTCATGCATAGTGGAAGACCGAAATTTGCCATTTTCAAATCCAAAGTTTGGCCACAAAAGAGAAGTCAGAATCTGTCCTACAATCCAGCCCAAACACTACTCAGAAGTTTACCCATATCTGGAGTTCCAGAAGGCAAAATGACGTGACATTTGGTGGGTGGAAGGAAAGGATAATTTCCAACAACTTTCATGAAGAAGACCCGCTCAAATTCTAATGGTAACAATGACATTTCATCCAACAAAAATGCTTGAATGTTGCTTTCCACTAAGTCCACTAAATCAATAATTGGCCACTACATCAATAATCAATTACCAAATGAATAGTTCCAAATTTTAGCCTATAAAAGGAGGCATTTGCCATTCATTTAGGGATCCTTTGTTTTCAGATCAAGATCATGTTCTTGCTCTCTCTCTTTATATTTTTGTAATGCTTAAGTTTTGCTTTCATTAATCTCTTGTTCATGCTTTTCATTTCCTTTGCTATACTTAGTTAACTTATATCATGTTTATGTTCTTATATTGTTTATTTATGTTTTTCTTCTTCATAATGTCTAGCTAAGTTAATTATGTCAAGGTGAAAAGGTTTCACTAATGGTGTTAGGATAAGTATAATATAAACTCAACATGGACTTTAATGTTTATATCCAAGAAAGTTTGCTATTAACATGTCTTATCATTTTTATCTTATTAATTCTTAATACCTTGCTTGTTAAATGGTAATCTAGATTTATGTTGTATAACACTTGGTACATCAAATACTTGATCCTTCATAGTCTTCGACTGACATCGTTGTTATGAAAGGAATTTGATTTGTTGTCAACATAAGTTAGCATCATGAATACCTGATAAAATTTATAAGTATGGTGTTACGTAAATAAGATGATTAATATGATCATGTTGATAATTTATAAAGAGTTTATACTTTACTTATCTCTAATACTATTAGTGGATCCTCTAACCTTGACATTTGTTTTTATCATTGTTTAATCTTCACATTTATCTTACATCTCAAAGTCCTCTTTAACTCATCATCACCATCACCACCATCATCATCATTCTTGTTTGTTGTTCTTATTATTATTATATTATTATTATTATTATTATTATAATATATATAGTTCACCTCCCTGTGGTTCAACCCCGGTCTTGTCGGGTTATTTATTACTTTGACACTCCTATACTTGGGATAAGAAATCAACTCTTTGATCGTGTCAAGCAACAACAGAGAAGTCGAATCTGTCCTACAGCCCAAACATTGTTCAGTGTTCAGCCCATATCTCGAGTTCTAAAAGTCCAAATGCGCCGATTCTTATTTTGTTAGAAAGCTAAGACAATTTCCTAGAACTTTTATGAAGACTATATGTTCAAATTATGATGTTAACAGTGACGTTTTGTTCAGACAAGAAGATAAGAATTGTCATCAAGTCAAGATGTGGCCACCCACTCAACAATTAGTCATCAAATCAATAGTTTTGAATTTTGACCTATAAAAGGAGGCATTTGCCATGCATTTAAGCATCTTGTTTTTTAGATTAAGATCTTGCCCTTGCTCTCTTTCTTTGTATTTTATAATGTTCAAGTTTTATTCCATGTTATATTTTCCTTAATCTCTTGTTTATGATTTTCATTTCCTTTACTATACTTATATAATTATGTTCTTATCTTGTTTATCTATGTTTTTCTTATTTATAATGTTCAGCTTAGTTTATTATGTCAAGGTGAAAAGGTTACACTAATAGTGTAAGAATAAGTATACTATAAACTCAACATGGACTTTAATGTTTGATACTAACATGTTTTGTATTTATTATTTTACTCACTCTTAATACCTTGCTTGTTAAATGGTTAATCTAGATTTGTGTTGAACAACCCTTGGTACAACAAATACTTGGTTATTTTATAGCCCAACTGTATTGTATAACCGACACTTGTGCTATGAAAGGAACTTGATTTGTTGTTAACTTAAGTTATCACCATGAATACCTGACCACATTTACAAGTATTGACATTACTCAAATAAGATAATTAATATAATCATGTTAATAATTTATAATCCAATTGGAACCTCCTTTGTGTGTGGTTTCCAATTGAGTAATAAAAAGAGTTTATATTATACTTATTTAAAATACCATTAGTGGATCCTTTAACCTTGACATTTGTTTTTACCCTTGTTTAATCCTCACATTAATCTCACATTTCAAAATTCTCTTTAACTCATTATTATTATTATTATTATTTATAATTTATATAGTTAACCTCAATGTGGTTCGACCTCGGTCTTGCCGGGCTATTTATTACTTCGACACTCCTACACTTGGGAGAAGACATCAATCTTTTGGTCGTGTCATTGTCTATCCTGGGTTTGGCTACCCCCAAAGAGTTTTTCTTTTATATTTTAAAGAGTTCTTCAAAAGGTTTTCCCTTCATAACCAAATAACTTGTTCATTTAAGTTTTTCATACTTATATTTATTTGATTACTGATCAGTGTGTGTAAGGTGTTAGTAGATTGCTTCTTAACATATAGTGAACAAAAATAGGACTTTTAGATTTCATTTCTTTACATGTTGATGAAAATATTATTCTTGATGGAAATGAAAACAAAAGCACAGGTGGTGAAAGACTTACATGCAAAGATAGGACAACAAATAGAGAAAAAAGAATGAGTAATATACATTTAAGGCTAATAGAAGATGCAAATTAGTAAGGTTTGAACTAGGAGATTGAGTTTGGGTGCCTATGAGGAAAAAAAAGTTTTCTTGAACAAAGGAGATCAAGATTAATGCCTCGAGGAGATGGATCTACCAGGTGAGTATAGTGTTAATGCAACATTTAATATTTCTCATCTTTTTTTATTTGATGTAAGTGATGATTTGAGCACGAATCCTTTCAAGGAGAGGAGAGAGGCAATGATGTGATTTGAGAAACACCAAGAGATCCGTTAGTGATTCAAGTTGGTCTTGTGACAAGACTTAAGGCTAAGAGATTCAAAGAGGCTTTCAATGGACTTTTCCAAGATAAATGAGCTAAAGTGGACTTAAAAAAAATATTAAATAATAAAGTACAAACCTTGATTAATTTAATTCATTTTCAATAAGGGCTTGTTGATGGGTATTCAGATATTACAAAAAGATTGGAATAAAAAGATTCAATTCTGCCAATTTTGACCTTTCACTACTGTTTTGGTCATAACTGTAGCTACAGAAGGGATTTTAATGTGATTCTAGTTACATTGGAAAGTAGACATCTATAGCTTTCCAATAATATATGGAACCCCTTCTAATTTATTAAGAAGAGAGAACCATGTGTTTTATGTTGGATTTTAATTCTTCTGATAAATTATAAAAACAACTTTAGTCTTATTTAAATTAGTTGGGCTATCATTTTATTTACAAAAACAACCAACCCCTTATATCATTTTACTAGGCCTTTATTTAAATTTGGATTCATTAGATTATTATTATTTATTAGGTTTATCCATATTCATTAGGGATATTCTATTAACTTAGGTTTTTTTCTAGTATAAATACTCTTTTGTAAGGATTTTATATATATATATATATATATAAAGACTATTTTTAATTAAAAAAAAATTGGCATTGTTATCTTTTGTGTAATTGAGTGGTTTCCTTACTAAGTTCTTGATTGAACTTGCAAACTCTTCGAAAGATTGATCAACTTTGTTGTAATTTTATACTACTTGTTTGTGTTTCTTTATAGGCGTGGGGTGGGAGTGATTATTGCGTATAACTTTGGTTCTTCGAGGCAGGTTCTTGTTGGGTCAAGTTGCAAACTATTCAAGTATGATTTTAGCATATCTTGAGAGGTGTTCAAATTAGTTTTTATATCATATCTTACTTGTCTTTTGTCTCATTTTCCTACTTATGTCATGTTTTCACCAAAGAAGAGGGAACAAAGAAAGAATCTTGCTAAAGAATGCAAAGACTTATCTCGTATGTACAGGGTTATCTGATTCTCTATAATCCATAGGTCCAAGTTCAATTTTTAATACCATTGGTTCTTAAGTACAGGGTTATCTTTGAGTTATGGTTTATTTATCCCAAACTTGATTTTTAGCTTTCTAGGTTTGTCATTTACTTTGTTGTGGGTTTTTAAATCTTTATATTCACAGGGTTCGCATAAGTTGGTATTTGAGTTAGGCTCCAAAAATCAGGTTATATTCTCTTTGTTTTCGTTGTTTAATTTTTTTGCGCATATATCTTGTTCTTATTTTTCTTTGTATCTTGTTTCACATTAGTTTGGGTTTTTTTTCCTATTGTCTAGTTTGTGTTATTGGGTCTTTTTATAATAATAAAAAAGCTAAGTCATTTATTTTCATCCAATTTATCTTCTTAAAGTAAAAAGAAAAAAAAACAAAAGAACAATCATATAACAATTTGAGTTTATAAAGGCTAATTCATTCAGCATCAAGGTAAATTCGAGTTTCTTGGGTTTGGCCTCATTAAAATCAATTGGGTACTGATACGACCAAAAGATTGATGTCTTCTTCCAAGTGTATGAGTGTCGAAGTAATAAATAACCTGGCAAGACCAGGGTCGAACCATAAGGAGGTTAACTATATAAATTATAAATAATAATAATAATAAGTTGAAGAGAGCTTTGAGATGTGATATTGATATAAGGATTAAACAATGATAAAAACAATTGTCAAGGTTAGAGGATCCACTAATGGTATTTCAAACAAGTATAGTATAAACTCTTATTACTCAACTGGAAACCACACACAAAGAAGGTTGTAATCAGATTATAAATTGTTAACATGATTACATTAGTAATCTTATTCGAGTAATGCTAATACTTGTAAATGTTGTCAGGTATTCATGATTATAACTTATGTTAACAACAAATCAATTTCCTTTCATAGCACAGGTGTCGGTTATACCATACGGTTTGGGCTATGAAAGTGCCAAGTATTTGTTGAACCAAGGTTATATAACATAAATCTAGATTAACCATTTAACAAGTAAAGTATTAAGAGTGAATAAGATAACCAATACAAAACATGTTAGGATCAAACATTAAAGTCCATGTTGAGTTTATACTATACTTATTCTTACATCATTAGTGTAACCTTTTCACCTTAACATAATAAACTTAGCTAAACATAATGAAGAAGAGAAACATAGATAAACAAGATAAGAGCATAATAAGTAAGATATAAGTTAACTAAGTAAAGGAAAGGAAATGAAAAGCATAAACAAGAGATTAATATAAACAAAACTTAAGCATTACAAAAATATAAAGAGAGAGAGAGCAAGAACATGATCTTGATCTGAAAACCAAGATGCCTAAATACATGGCAAATGCCTCCTTTTATAGGCCAAAATTGAGAACTATTGATTTGATGACTAATTGTTGAGTGGGTACATCTTGACTTGGTGACAATCCTTATCTTTTTGTCTGAACAAAACGTCATTGCTAACGTCATAATTTGAACAGATTGCACATAAAAGTTCTAGGAAATTATCTCAGCTTTCCAACAAAAAACAAATCAGTGCATTTGGACTTTTAGAACTCGAGATATGGGCTGAACACTGAACAATGTCTGGGCTGCAAGACAAATTCTGACTTCTCTGTTGTTGCTAAGATTTGGACTTCTAAACAGTAGAATTGAGTCTTTCACTCCGCATGAATGTTTTAGGCCTATGTCTTAGCTTTCTAGCCATACAAACAAAATTGAAATCCAAGATCTACAGCTTCAGATATGACCTAATGACTGAATAATGTTCCAGTTTGAACTGAATCAGCATCTCTTTTCTAAGCTTAACCCTCTATTTGTCTTCTCAATTTCAGTAGTTAAACTCATCAATCAATCCTTTGATTTATGTGATAGGCCTGCATTTAAGATGAACATTTACCATAAATTAAAGGTATCTTATAGTATTAGACTTGTTATTATAAAACATGCTTTAGTTAAGGAGTTATTGATGCTTTAAGTGCAAAATGATGATATAAAACCTTGATAAAAATGCACTTTTAAGTACTAATCACACCCCCCAACCAGCTTATTACTAGTCAATCAAAGCGTTAAAATAGAAAAACAATTTGCAAGTTCCACAAAGCAAGGCATTCATCAATCAACTTCCATTAATCTATCCAAGTAAACAAACTTTCATTAAATTTATATATCTGCTTCATACTTCTTAAACAAGATATTAATAAACCTTTCTTTTGTGCTCAATATATCAAAATATAGTTATGGGGCTTTACTTGGAAGAAAACAAAATTTTTGTTCTAATGTTTAAGGTTAACTTCATTGGGTTGGGATTATTATCTTTTTTTTTTCTTTTTTTTTAATATATATACATATAACTTAAAACATAATGCATCTTTAACCCATGTAACGAACTTTCGGCTAATGACTCCCAGACCAGTTGGACTTAGGGCATTAGGTGTTGAGACACCCCTACGAGCTTACTAACTCAAGTTGCAGATACTGATACATAGATAGTGCAATGTTTGATTCCTTTAAGCTTTTCTCCTTAACCCATGTAACAAGCGTTGGGCCAATAGCTCCCAAGTCAGTTGACTTTAGGGTATTAGGTGTTAAAACACCCCTTCAAACTTAATTGCTTAGGTTAGGGAGGCTACGAAACCAAACTTATCTACGTTTTTATTATAATCAATTTTTTTTAATTTTTTTTCTTTTGCAAATTATATACTATCTCTTTTCCTTAGTTGTTACCTTTAACAAAAGAACATAAATAATATAATAATCCAATGTGCAACCCACAATCATATGTTAAAGTGTGTGTGTGAAAATATAGGTTTAAGAATACTTGTTAAATGAGTATATGAGCAGAATCAAGTGATAACAATGCGAGAGTTTGTAAACCTGAATATTTCAAGAAGTATTCTGATAGACCTTGATAAGAATATTTACTAAGATGCGTCTCAAGAGTTAATAAAATTCCTCCTTACTCTGCCATCCTAATAACAATTTTGTCAAATGGTTTTAAAAATAGCAAAAATAGTTAGTGAGTTTTTTTTTTAATTTCAACTACTACCCTCTCCCCCATCTTAGTAAAAATAGTAAGAATATTTCAAGAAGTATTCTGATAGACCTTGATAAGAATATTTACTAAGATGCATCTCAAGAGTTAATAAAATTCCTCCTTACTCTGCCATCCTAATAACAATTTTGTCAAATGGTTTTAAAAATAGCAAAAATAGTTAGTGAGTTTTTTTTTAATTTCAACTACTACCCTCTCCCCCATCTTAGTAAAAATAGTAAGAATATTTACTAAGATGCGTCTCAAGCGGTAATAAAATTCCTCCTTACTCTGTCATCCTAATAACAGTTTTGTCAAATGGTTTTAAAAATAGCAAAAATAGTTAGTGAATTTTTTTTTTTAATGTCAACTACTACCCTCTCCCCCCAACCAGAACGAGACATTGTCCTCAATGTTCTAAGGTAGAAAGATAGAGTATAGAAGACATCACCTGAAACAGCGAACATTGACAAACCTGAAACACACTTAAACAAATATAAGAAATAACAAAACAAAATAATATGCTATTAACAAAACCAAAAGACACAAGGTTTCACAAACGAAGGCTCAAATCCAATCTAAGATTTTTACGGCTTTTCTTAGTTGACCAATTTATACGACTCATGGATGGATCAATTACAGGGATGAAAGATTGTAGTTGGTCAATCAATTGTTTAGCAGTAGTAGCAGAGATTATGATTTGTCGTGCCGAAGATGTTAGAAATTTCTGTTCCACACCATGATCAAGAAAAGACAACAAATTATCATAAAAACCATTAACATTTAACAGACCTATGGGTTTATGGTGAATGTGCAGTTGGGTCCAAGAGGGAATATGAAAGATCTCTTCTAATGTGCCCAGACCTATTGGTAAGGTAATGAAGGCATCAACATAGTTAAACATTGTATTCATTCGATCAGACATTGTGGAGACCTGTAGTTCCTCTCTAATTGTTTTTCCAATGATGTTCCCTTTTGCTAAAGCTTTGGGGACGACCCCCAAAACTTTATTACCTCCTGAAAGTGCACCTATTGACACACCCCCCATTAACTCAAGACTGCCTCCCCCATACACTAAATGAATCTTTCTCTCAGTTAGTACCTGACCAAGATGATTTGCTGATTCTAAAAACTCTATTTCCTTCCTAGGACTAGATCCATCGAAAACACAAATATTTCTTATGTGATGACTTGAGGAACCTGCCATTTCTACACACTTCTATATATGTTGAATGCATAGGTTGAGTAGAAATGAAGGGAAGGAAAAAAAGATTTTATAGATGAGAAATTGAAAATGTAATCATACCACCTATATGTAGGCCACCTCTCTCTCTCTCTCTCTCTCTCTTTATTGATTGATTTATTTATTTATTTTGAAAAAGCATGTGTATGTATAGGTAGTTGTGATTGTGGCTCATATCTTTCCTTGGTTTTATGTCTAAAAATGGCTTAAACGCCCTCTATGGGTCGGGGATAGGCTTCCCATAAGGAATTCCATGATTCATTAACAACTTTAATCTTGCACACCTAGCACGATAAATTTTTGCAATCGCATTTAGAGGCAAAACAAGAAAATACTTTTTCAATTTTTCAAGAGTGGTGTCCATTTTCAAATGAAAATTGGAGAAGAGATGCAAAGAAAGGAGAAAGAGCAAAGAATTGCACAAATATATACACAAATATAAGTTATTATGGGAAACTGAAAGAATCGACTTAAGAGTCACGGAGTACTGTTATCTGCCATTTGACCGGGGTGAGAGAGATTAGCAAAACAAAAGTCACACAAAAAAAGAAACATAAAAACAATGTAAGAAAAAGAATCAATCTTTATATACAGGATCACTTAATTCAATAGAGTCATTTTCAACTGAAAAATTGTCAAAGTAAACTTTCAAATGATGCCCATTTACCTTAAAAACATTGTCATTCTTTGGATTTTCGATATCACAGGCCCCATATGGATACACATGTTTCATAATAAAAGGATCGCTCCATCTTGATCTTAATTTTCCAAGAAATAAATGGAGTCGAGAATTGTAAAGCAAGACTTTTTGACCAACATTGAATGTTTTTCTCAGTATTTTCTTGTCATGAAACTCTTTGATTCTTGCTTATGAATTCTTGAATTTTCATATACATCATTTCTTATTTCCTCAAGCTCTTTTATTTGTAATTTTCGTAGCTAACTAGCATCTTTAAGGTTAGAATTGAAAGCTTTAATAGCCCAATAAGCTTTATGTTCAAGTTCCACAGCTAAGTGACAAGGTTTTTCATAGACTAGTCTATAAGGTGACATACTTAATGATGTTTTATTAGCAGTTTGATAAGCCCAAAGTGCATCATTAAGTCTTAAAAACCAGTCTTTTCTATTAGAGTTCACTGTTTTCTCCAAGATCTGTTTGATCTCCCTATTAGCAAGCTCTACTTGTCCACTTGTCTGAGGGTGATAAGGGGTGGAAACTTTGTGTGTGATTCCATATTTCTTCATTAAAGACTCAAATGTCTTGTTGCAGAAATGTGTTCCACCATCACTTATCATGGTTCGAGGATTCCAAATCGACTCAAAATATTTTCTTTCAAAAACTTTATCACTATTTTGTGATCATTGTTTCGACTTGGAATTGCCTCTATCCATTTTGAAACATAATCTACTGCGACTAATATGTACAAGAAACCAAATGATGGAGGAAATGGACCCATGAAATCTATACCCCAATAGTCAAAGATCTCAATGACAAGAATAGAATTTAAAGGCATCATGTGATGTTTTGAAATAGATCCCAACTTTTAATAATTTTCACAAGTCTTGCAGAATGCATGTGAGTCCTTGAACATGGTGGGCCAGTAAAATCCATTTTGTAAGATTTTTGCAGTTGTCTTTCTTGATGAGAAATGACCCCCACATGTCTTAGAATGACAAAATTTAATGACACTACTTACCTCATTGTCAGGAATGCATCTTCGAAATATTTGATCAGGACAATATTTGAATAAATAAGGGTCATCCTAATAAAAGTTCTTCACTTCATTCAAGAACTTTCTTTTATCTTGGGTATCCAATGAGCTGGAAATTATCCTAAAAAAAGAAAATTAATAATATTAGCAAACCAAGGCAATGTAGAGACAGAAAGTAAAGATTCATCAGGAAAGTAGTCATCGATTGGGGTGATGTTAGATTTCAAATCTGTTGTCAATCTTAACAAATGATCTGCAACAACATTTTCGGTGCCTTTCTTGTCTTTGATTGTGATATTAAATTCTTAAAGTAACAAAATCCACCGCACCAATCTAACCTTAGAATCTTTCTTAGAAAGAAGATATTTCAATGCTGCATGATCACTAAAAACAACAACAGGTGAGCCAATAAGATAAGACCTGAATTTTTAACATGCAAATACTACTGCAAGTAATTCTTTTTCAGTGGTGGTGTAATTCATTTGAGCACTATTTAAAGTTTTACTTGCATAGTAAATCACATAAGGTTTCTTATCTTTTCTTTGTCCTAACACAGCACCCACAACATAATCACTAGCATCACACATTATTTCAAAAGGTAATGACCAATCAGGAGGTTGAATGACAAGAGCAGAAGTAAGCAAGTTTTTAAGTTTAACAAAGGCTTCTTAACAATGTTCAGTCCATTCAAAAATATTATCCTTCGTTAGAAGGTTACTCAAGGGCTTAGATATTACACTAAAATCTTTGATGAACCTTCTATACAAACTAGCATGTCCTAATAATGATCTAACATCTTTCATAGATTTTGGTATTGGCAAGTTAGCAATTAACTCGATTTTAGATTTGTCAACCTCAATTCGTTTCGATGAAACAATGTGACAAAGTACAATGTCGTTTGTTACCATAAAGTGACATTTTTCCCAATTCAGTACAAGATTCTTCTCTTCACACCTGCTCAATACCTTTTCTAAGTTAGTCAAACAATCATCAAATGAATCACCAAAAACAAAAAAATCATCCATAAAAATTTCAAGAAAACGTTCAACCATATCACTAAATATACTGAGCATGCATCTTTGAAACGTGGCTGGTGCATTACATAATCCAAAAGGCATCATTTGATATGCAAAAGTACCAAATGGACGTGTGAAGTAGTCTTCTCTTGATCTTCCAATGCAATTTCAATTTGGTTGTAACCTTAATAGCCATCTAGGAAACAATAAAATTCATGACCTGCAACTCTTTCTAGGATTTGATCCATGAAAGGTAAAGGAAAATGATCTTTTCTAGTCATTGAATTAAGTTTCCTATAGTCAATGCACATGCGCCAACCAGTAATAATCCTAGTTGGAATTAAATTATTTTTCTCATTTGTTATCACAGTGACTCCAGACTTCTTTGGTATAACTTGGGTAGGACTTACCCATTTGCTGTCAGAAATAGGATAAATGATTCCATTGTCTAGGAGCTTAATGACTTCATTTTTCACTGCTTCTTTCATATTAGGATTAAGCCTTCATTGCATTTCTCTAGAGGGTTTAGCATTTTCTTCCAAATAAATCTTGTGTGTGCAAATCAAAGGACTAATTCCTTTTATGTAAGCTATGGTCCATCCTAATGAATTTTTGTGCATTTTCAAAGTTTGTAATAACTTACCTTCTTGATGTGCATTAAGTTTGGAAGAGATTATTACTGGAAAAGTTTCATTTTCATCCAAAAATGAGTATTTGAGATTGAATGGTAATGGCTTCAAATCAGGTTTTGGTGGTTGAACACTTAAAGGTATGAACTTAATTGATCGTGGTGGCAATTCCTTAATTTTTGGTCTCCAACTATTTGTCTTTAATTCTTCCTGAAAATAAACCATTTGCAAATTGTCACATTCATCAATCTCAGTTTCACTGGAAGTGGTTTGAAATTGATCATGCACTAATTTTTCAGTAAAGTCCACTTCCTGTAAATCATTATCATCTCCAGGTTGCTTGCAAATGTTGAAAATATTCATCTCCAATGTCATGTTTCCATATGATAGTTTCATCAGTCCATTCCTACAATTAATCAATGCAGTAGAAGTTGCAAGAAACGGACGTCCTAAAATAACAGGAAATGAATTACATGCTTCAACAGGTTGTGTATCCATGACAATAAAATCCACATGGTAAATGAATTTATCAACTTGTACTAACACATCCTCAATTATTCCTCTAGGCACTTTCACAGATCTATCAGCAAATAAGAAAGTTACAGAAGTTGGTATTAACTCACCTAGATTGAGACTCTGAAAAAATTGAATATGGAAGTAAATTCACACTAGCTCCAAGATCAAGTAAAGCTCTTTCAATTTTATGTTCTCCAATAAAGCAAGAAATTATAGGACAACCAGGGTCTTTATATTTCAAAACATTATTGTTTTGAAGAATGGCACTTACTTGTTCGGCTAAAAAGGCTTTCTTTTTCACATTCAGTTTTCTCTTTACAGTGCATAGATCTTTCAAAAATTTAGCATAGGAAGGTACCTGTTTAATAGCATCCAACAAAGGTATATTGATCCTTACCTGTATAAGAATGGGTTTTTCAATAACCTTACCACTGCGAAGAGTAGTGACTGATTTGACTTGATCCATGTGTTGGCTTGCAGAATTACTTGCATTTGCATTATATTGCCCCTTTAGATTTTATTGTGGTTAAGATGAAAACTTACCTTTCTCTTGAAAACTGAGAGCAGATGTCAATTTTGCAAGAGTATCTTTAAAATCTGTCATGCTTTGAGCAAGTTGAGTGTTGATTGTCTCCTGCTTTTCAATGAATGCATGCAATGTTTCCTCAAGATTTTGCAAGAGTATCTATGAGAATTTTGGAAATTATGGTGTTCTTGAAATGGTGGCTGTGAAGTTTGTGCATTATTGTTATCACTCTTCCAACTGAAATTTGGGTGATTTCTCCAACCAGGCTTGGAGGTCATGAACTTCCCTAAGGTTGTACATACCTCTACTAGATGTATGAGGTTGGGTTTTACTTGGTGCCTCATAA
Organism: Populus simonii; assembly: GCA_007827005.2. NCBI lineage: Eukaryota > Viridiplantae > Streptophyta > Magnoliopsida > Malpighiales > Salicaceae > Populus > Populus simonii. The sequence goes on from CM017481.2 coordinate 4,583,488, forward strand.
GTGCCAGTAGTGTCCAAATTTTGAGCATTTTTCAACTAGCAAGTCTAGGTACTCCATTGCCTCATCAGGGTCTTTATTTTCAAAAGTTCCATTGGACATCAATTCCACCATTTGCCTATCTTTAGGTGTTAACCCTTCATAAAAATGTGAAACCAATCTCCATGTTTCAAAACCATGATGAGGGAAGTATTAAGCAAGTCTCGATATCTATCCCAACATTGGTAAAATGTTTCTCCTAGTTTTTGAGTGAAAGTGGTGATTTGTTTTTTGAAAGAGTTTGTTCTGTGAGATGGAAAAAACTTCTTTAAAAATTGTTGTTGCATTTCATCCCAAGCACAAATGGATCCTGACCTAAGATTTTGTAGCCATGTTTTAGCTTTATCTTTTAATGAAAAAGGAAAAAGCTTTAATATGATGGTGTTCATGCTACAATTTAAGTCATTATAGGTGTCATAACCCAATTTTTGGCCATTTTATTTTAATTATTATTTTATCTACTGAAAAGGATTTTTTTTTTAAATGATGATAATGATGAAAAAAAACAAGTAAAATGAAATAAATGAAGAATGAATTAAAATTTAGGTTAAAGGCAACATGATTTAAAGTTGTGGGGTTTAATTAAACTTTGAAATTAATCTAATTAATCCAATCAAGGGTTTAATTGGAGAATTGATAAGTTTTGAGACTTAATTGAGCTTGGAATTAATTTAATTAATCCAATTAAGGGTTTAATTGGAGAATTGATAAGTTTTGAGACTTAATTAAGCTTGCAATTAATTTAATTAATCCAATTAAGGGTTTAATTGGAGAATTGATAAGTTTTGAGACTTAATTGGACTTGGATTTAATTAAATTAATGAAATCAGGGACTTAATTGAAAAATTATCAAAGTATAGGGCTGATTCTTGTCAAATTTGAAAGAAATTAAAACCCAAGGACCAATGTGTAAATGGCACTGAGATGCAGGGGTTCAATTACAATTTACCCAAGGACTGGACTGAAAAATGCAAAATGTCAAGGATCAAAACACAAAACACCAAAAAACAGCGCCGTTTTCCCGCTACTGTTCATCTTCTTCCCGACTGAAACGGACGCCCACCGCCGCTCCCACCATTACACCTGCAATTAACACAATTTAAGGCTTGAAGAAACGGCTTTGTTCTCTGGCTATAAAAGCCAGAGATAGTCCATGCACGAGGAGAAGGAGAAGAGAAAAAGAAGGAGAGAACCGGGATCGAACACGAATAAACAGAGGAAGAACGCAGGAAAAAAACAGGGGAACTGGAGAAGACATAAATAGAGAGAAGCGTTGGCCAGCCAACGCACAAGCACCAGCCTTGTCATGGGTTGCACCACCTCTTGAACAAACGAACACAAAGAAAAACGAAAGCGCACTGGATAGGAGAAAGAGAGAAGCAAACAAAACAAGGGGGAAGACGGAGCAGAACGTGAAAGACAGGGGACAACAAAGCAAGAACCAAGGAGAAGGGAACAGAGAGGAGCTTAGCCTACGAATCTTCCATCGCGTTTTCATCTTCAGAGCTATCAGGTAAGTAAGCTTCTCTTTCCCCGCTTTTCATTTTAATTCACTGGTTACTGTTTACTTTGGACTTTAATTCATTTCCTGCTTTCTTTGATTTTTGCCCAGCCGGGTCACTGGCTTGGGCCAGTGACCGGGCTGGGCTGGCTGGGTCTAGCCCATCCCATGTGGGCTGAGCTAGGCCCAGCCAAAAAAAATAATAAATAATAAAATAAAAAAGGTAGAAAAAAATAAAAAATGTGTATGCATAAATAAAAATAATGTGAATTTATTGGTTTATTCACTGACGCCAGAGTCAGGAATAAAAATACCGGTTTAAATTTATATTATTTTTATTCGTTGTATTTTATTTTATTTAGCTAGAAAAATAAAAAAATATGTGCATGTGTAAAAAAAATAAATTTTTATTTATTTATTTATTTATTTACTGGCGCTAGAGTAGAGAATAAAAAAATATTGATCTATTTTTTTTGTAGCTATGAATTTTTACCAATGCCAGAGTTGGAATTATTCGGGCTCGAATATTCACTGGCGCCAGAGTCAGGAATATTATAAACAAATCATCATAGCATAAGCGAATAAATGTTTAGCAATTGAAGACAAAACCAACAATGCAGTTTGTCTTAGGCAGAATGTTTAAAGGGTGATAATATCTTCCCTTTTACGTAACCAGTCCCGAACCATAGAATCTCTGTTGACCAGTTAGGGTTCCTAGTGACCATAATTCTAGGTGGCGACTCCTCAAACAAGACATTTTCCCCTAAAAGAACAAGATGCCAGAAATCTGTTCTTTTTCCATAATATAATTAAGTGATTATTTTTAGGGCCGCCGCGATGTTGGGTCTGACAATAGGTGTTCCAAACGTCCTCAAATTCTCTCAAATGTAATTATGGATTTTCTAGATCTAAGCCATGAAAAGAAGGTAAAAGTTGAATAATGTCTTCTTAAAATTAAAATGAGATGCATCAAGGGGGGAAACTATGCATGACGGTGCACTTGTTCTTGTAGGATTCATGTGGTCTCTAAGTGTTCTAACACGGTTATTCTCATTATGAAGCAATTGGTTATCTTCTTTGGCCATATTTTCTGAAAATGATGAGGATACCCTACAAAGTCTACCACTTAATGTACGTGGCCAAACTCTCATGCACGTGTAGGAAGAGAATAAAAGAAAGAAAAGAAAAAGAAAAAGAAACAAAAGTTAGATAAAATGAAAAGTGAAAAGAGAAAATAAAATAAGTATTATAATTTATACAAGAATTTACCTTCCCGGCAACGGCGCCAAAAACTTGACACGACCAAAAGATTGATGTCTTCTCCCAAGTGTAGGAGTGTCGAAGTAATAAATAACCAGTCAAGACCGGGGTCGAACCATAGGGAGGTTAACTATATAAATTATAAATAATAATAATAATAATAATAATAATAAGTTGAAGAGAGCTTTGAGATGTGATATTGATATAAGGATTAAACAATGATAAAAACAATTGTCAAGGTTAGAGGATCCACTAATGGTATTTCAAACAAGTATAGTATAAACTCTTATTACTCGACTGGAAACCACACACAAAGGAGGTTCCAATCGGATTATAAATTGTTAACATGATTACATTAGTTATCTTATTCGAATAATGCTAATAAATTGTTTCCTGTAACATTTACACAAACACATAGATGACATGGTACCCAGTTTAAAAAATAGAAAAATAAAAAAAAGTCATGAGATTATTAAATGTTTGGCAATAAACTACCAAAATGGTTCTTTGATAGTGGTATAATCTTCCGGGGGATGCCAAGAACGAGGCATTAAAATGGCATGTGGCGGATTAATATGCCCATTTCCATCAAGTAATGTAGGAGTAGCAGCAGCTTCATCTTGATTATTTAAAACACTAGCCTTTCTGTTGCCACTTCCTTCATTGCGCCCCAACTTGAAACTCATGGTGAATAGTGAAGGGTTTTGAGGTGTGCCTTGACCCTGTCTCTGTTGTTGTTGTTGCTGTTGTTGCTGCTGCTGCTGCTGCTAAAATAGATAAAACAACTGGTGATGCTGCTGCAAAAAAACTTGATGAGGCTGTTTAACAATTTATAAGATAACTAATGTAATCATGTTAACAATTTATAATCCAATTGGAACCTCCTTTGTGTGTGGTTTCCAATTGAGTAATAAGAGTTTATACTATACTTATTTGAAATACCATTAGTGGATCCTCTAACCTTGACAATTATTTTTATCATTGTTTAATCCTTATATCAATATCAAATCTCAAAGCTCTCTTCAACTTATTATTATTATTTATAATTTATATAGTTAACCTCCCTGTGGTTCGACCCCGGTCTTGCCAGGTTATTTATTACTTCGACACTCCTACACTTGGAAGAAGACATCAATCTTTTGGCCGTGTCAGTTTCAATATGTTTTTTTATTTTTTTTACCTCAGGTTATTACGGTCTCATTATATGGGTTATTTTTTTCTCACTTTTGCATCATTTTAATCCAAACCTTTTCTTTAACTCCACTCATTGTGTAGGATCATATAGCGAATATATAGATTTTGGAGACAAAGACCTTCCAAGTGAATATTGTGGCGTGCTTTTTTGGATTCAAGAGCGTCTTTCTGTCTCTTTAAAATGTCATCCCAGGTTTTCATCTTGTTATATGCATGGTATTATAAAATTACCAAGATCAAGACCAACTCCTCCATTCTTAAACAATTTATTGAATCTAAATAATGGCTTCATATCTAAAACATCATGTAATAATGTTCGTGTGTATAATAGTATGTTTGCATTCACATCAATGGGAGCTAGAATTGACCATTCTGTTAATGATAAACCATACTCTTTATGTTTTCAAAACTGATGGTCAAAGTCATCATCTATTGGGTTCTCCTCTTCCTCTTGAAGGTGAGCAACCGAATTCTGCATAACGTTTATCTTTATGACAAAATGAATGAGATTTCTAATAAGCTCACTGCATCTGGTGGAGAAGGGTGTCAGCATTCACTAGATATACATATTGTCAAAGGCCTTGTTGAAATGCTTAATTCAACAAATGAGATGGTTAAGCTATTTCGTTCTGCTAGAGATAGTTGTTTTCATTATGATAATTGTAATTATAAGTTGCGACTACTTGGTAGAAGGTTGGATGATGTAAGACAATTTGATGACCCCACATCAACTTATATTGGTGGATTAGCTGTCGGTGATATTGGTGATCCATTCTCTGAACGAGATATCATCTTTGAAAGCCATTTTGGTTCTCTCCAACAAATTTCTAAATTACATCCAAAATTTATGGCGTTGCAGTACCCACTTCTTTTTCCTTATGGTGAAGATGGATTCCGTAATGACTCCTAAAGAAAATTATTATCCAAGCTTGTGTAAAAGATGCTGAATAACAATGCGAGCTTATTATGCCTACCCCATTCAAGATCGAAGCGATGAAGATTACACTCTACTTAAAGGAAGTGATTTATTTCAACAATTCTTAGTTGATGCTTTCATTAATGTCGAGGAAGATCATGTCGACTATATTAGAATGAACCAAAATAGCTTAAGAACCAAGCTTTACAAGGAATCCATGATGCAGTCTTACGAGGCGATTCTATCGGTGCAGATGCTGGAAAAATCATTGCTCCATCGTCACTTATAGGGTGTGTTAGATATATGATTAATAACTATCAAGATACAATGGCAATTGTCATACTTATTGTAACCTTAATTGGCTTAAAATTCAAAGAGAACTCAAGAAAAGAAGAAACTATACACATCAGGACAGAGAAGACATTGTCTCTCGCCTTTTTTGAGGTCAACTTGATGATATGATATCTTATATTAAACCAGGAAAACCTTTTGAGAAAACCATTGCTGGTAAATCATCTTTCTATCTTTTTTTTTTCCTATTCTTTTGTTAGTATCTTCATATTTCCCCCCTTAATACTTTCATTAACATAAAAAAAATTGCTTCAACTATTTAACTTTGAGATATTTGTGCCATTGAATTCCAAAAAAAAGGGCCTTCCTCATTGCCATCTTCTTATTTGGCTTCAACATGAGTTCAAGTGTCATACTGCTGAAGATATTGATTTAATTATTTCTGTTGAAATACCAGACAAAGAGAAAGATCCTATGGCATTGTTTCTCAATTTATAATTCATGGCCTATCACTATACCATTAAACAGTTTTACCGACGGACTAATTCCGTCGGTGATAGGAATGAACTCCGTCGGTGAAACAATTACCGACGGCCTCACCGACGGAACACGTCTGTTGGTATAATAGTCGTCGGCAACTCCCTTTTTTGTCACTAATTTTGTTGCAAATAAAAAAAACCACCCATCGACGGAACACCGACAGTCTTACAGACGGATACGCGCGCGCCAAAAAAAACTTCCCCGCGGGAACATTACCGACGGACTAAATCAGTCTGAATTTTCAACGGTAATTACCGATGAATAATCCGTCGGTAATTATGGCATCGGTGGTAATTGTGTGGCAACTCTCTGTGAAATACCGACAGAAATTATCCGTCGGTAAAGCCGTCTGTATGTAATCACCGACGGAATATGTCCATCGGTAATGATGGCGTGGCTGGTAATTGTTTGGCAACTCTCTGTGAAATACCGACGAAAATTATCAGTCGGTAAAGCCGTCGGTATGTATTTAAAATATATATAAAAAAATAATTTATTAATAGTAAAAAAGCTTAATAAACAAATAAAATTGGATTAAACATTAAAAATATAAAAATAATGTTAAATAATATTCATCCAAATATTCATTACAAATTTAATGTGTTTAAAAACAAAATTAAACTAGAATAGCGGCGGAGCTGGAGGAGGAGGAGGAGGCTGATTGTTCCCGGGACCGAACGGCCAAAAAGGAGCTGCACAAGTATCATCACCCATCTTTGATCTCATCTCCATGACTATTTGACGGAGCTCATCATAATTCGTCGAGAGTTGTTGATATTGTTATTTCAAGGCAATGAACTCCTCAGACTTGGTGCTCAATACTGATGGAGAGCTCCCAACGGTTGAGACACTACGAGCCGAACGCAAGTTTTCAGCCGTAGTGTTGGAGAGCCTGTAGACCCGATTTTTATCAGGTCCACCAGATGATCCCACCTCCATCCACAAATCTGGATGGGTCGAAGGATTGTCCCCATATCTCTCCCTCAACCGGCTATTATAGGTCTCCTGAAATTTTTTAAAAAAATCATCATATGCAATTCAAGAAAATAATAACTTACAAAATAAAATGAATGAACGAACATAGCATGAAGTGCTGAGCACGGTTGTCCATAAACTGCTGCACCTCCTTTCAGCAGTCTTGACTCCGCACATGCGTCTCTACAAACAGCTCCATTGGACTCGGCTCACGTCCAAGAGACGTAGCCTGTAAAAAAAAAATAGGTTGAAAGTTAAATATATTATAAGGAACGACAAATTAATTAATGATATATTTCATTAAAATTAATCTTACCATCTGCTTTGCATATGCGCTGAATGGGACGGATCCGCCAGTGTGCGTGGTCACCGAACCATGAATTTGCCGGTTCCGGTTGTCGGCGCCGGACTGTGAGCACCGTGAGAACCGCTCTGAGGTCACATGCTCAATATATGCCATCCATATTTCCCCCGAGATGAATGGCGCTTTGAATTCCCGCCAAACTGCCACCTCATTCCATCCTTCAAGACCGTTATCCCTCGCATGTCTTTTTGATTATTTTTTTTAGTGTCATACCAAAAATCACGCAACCTACTTCCATAGTAACAAATTAGAATTTAAAATATAAAATTATAAAACAAAAATAAATATTATTTTCGATGTTACCTAGTTGCCGCGTGATTCTCCCATACCCTCCTCACAACATTGTTGTTCGCCCTAACCCACTCAAATTTGTTCTGTGTATATAAATAATTCATATAAAATAAAAATAGTACAAGATATAAAATTATAAAAATCATTTATTAAAAATAAGCTGGAAATTAAAAATTAACACCGACCTGAAATCGCTTAAACCATGCATCGATATTAGGTTTCCACTCAGAATGTCTGGAAACCTGGCTCCATTGAAACAATGGAATCTCCATCGAAATTATGTTTTATATATATATATATATATATAACTAAAACCTAAACAAACTTACATTGAGAGGTCATCCTTCCATTGTGCCTGGTACTTGCGGGTGAATTGACCCCGCTGTGAAGGCATACTGCTTCTGCGCTGTGAAACCGTGCTAGAAGAGGCAGCATCACAAGTTGGCATAGATTCTTCGCCGTGATCAGCACCTAAGGATACGTCCTCCTCGCTGCTAGAAGAACTAGCTGCAACCGTCTTCTAACGACGTGCTGTAGATTTCATTCTACGTATCTACACAAATTTATACGAATAATTACATAATTAACTTTGATTATTTTAAAAAAATTCGACAGAGTCTCCCCTATACTGGGGGGTCCCAAGTTATCGACAAAATAATATTACACTTTCAATTTTATTTCACATCCCGATCCAATCATCCTGGATCTCAACCCAACTCATCATCATCAACACAAAACATCTTATTCAATAACATCATATAATGAAATTCAAGTAAAAGAATCAATTTCAACTATGAACATTCATCGTTAAATTGGTACTTAGAGTTACAAATATTAGATTAAAGTTATACATTCAAATTTACGGATTACTATTACATTTCAAGTTTTAGGAGACAAGACTCTTAATTTATAAATAATTACATGGTCAAAAGCAAAAGGTAACTAAATCAATATCATTCCTAACACGACCCTAATGGACCTCAAAATAGAAATTAACGTGTACACATAAATATAAAAATGTAATAACAAGCAATAACAATGACAGGTAAACAATAATATCCTAAAATTAAGATAAACCAATTAAATTTAATTCTATATTTCAATTAACATTTAAAACATAAATTCAACAATAGCAATTATAGCAATACAAACAATAATATCCTAAATTAAGATAAACTAATTAAATGTAATTCTATGTATAAATTAACTTTTTTAACATAAATTCAACAATAACAATTATAGCAATACAAACAATAAAATCATAAAATTAATAAATAAAATGAAAAAACTAAAAAACACTATACAAAACAACTTAAACACAAAACAAACAATACACAAAACTAAAAAACACTATATCAATTCAAAATAAATTTGGGAATAAAAAATACTTACCTTAATAGTATGTTGAATTTAAGATTTTATTTTCAAACAATACACAAAACAAAGAACACCAAAAAAAATAATCATAATTAAAATAAAAAAATACAAAGATAAAGAAAAAAGAATACATACCTTTTAAAACTAACACCAAAACAATAAAATATCTTCCAATAGCCAAATAGAAATTGTAAACCTCGACAAAAATAATAAATAAATAAAAGTGAAGAAATTCATGCATATGGTTAAATAAAAACAGAAATTCAGAAATTTTTGAATATAAATTTCCGGGCGAAATAATTCGAGACATTGTAATAAACCCGGTACTGTTGAGGGTTGGATTTAATTGAAGAGAATAATACACTTAAAGGAAAAGGGGGGCCTAAATGCAAATAAGGGAAAATATAGAGTATAAATACTCTCTCCTCATAAAAAAAAAATCGGTAGGAACCATAAGGAGAGAAGATAGGGAGTTTTATACCCATTCTTGAGAAATCAAGAGAGAAACACTAAAATTTCAAGAACCCATCCAAGATTAAGAGCTTATAGATGGGATAAACACTTGAGAGCAAAGGATTACCAAGAAATTGAACAAGAAGAAAAGAAAGGAGGGAGTTGAAAATCTTCAACTGGTTGAAGATCAAAATCTTAATTTGTACAGGGTAAGGTATTCTAAACATGATCTTAACAAAATTCATTTTTAAATTCGATAAAGAATTGATGCCTTGATATTGAATCATAGGTTAGGGTTCTTAGACATAAATTGGGGAAAAAGTACTTATTGTTGAGATTAAGTTAATTCATGTGTGTAGTATGTAGTTTATGAAAGTATTGTGTGAAGGGGAGGGGGAGACGAATCTGGACAGACTTGTCTCCTAACTTTCAATGAGATTTCGGGTAGGAGGATGAGGGGATTAGGATCGGGTTTCTCATAGAAATTGTAGATTTGAATGCTAGCTAACCAATGAAACAAGTCTTGCTCAATTTGGAGATGTAGAACTCCAGTTATGGGTTACCAACTGAGACTGAGTCGTGACTGATTATGTAGGGCAGTAGGACTAATTAGTAAATGAACAATTTTGACTATCTTGGAGTCAAAACTGGGTTCTCCTCCCTCAGAGAACTAGTAGCCTCGTGTCTTAGCTTTCTAACGAGATCAATTTCACTTAAAATGGAGTTTTAGAACTTTAGATATAGTTAAAAATCTGATAAGTGTTCAGACAGTAACAGTTGGAAATTGGACAGTAACAGTTCAAAGTCCGACAGTAACAGTTCAAAGTCAGACAATAACAGTTGGAAAAGTCAAACAGTAACAGTTCAAAGTCAGACAGTAACAATTGAAAAAGTCAAACAGTTACAATTCAAAGTCAAACAGTAACAGTTCAATGTCAGACAGTAACAGTTGGAAAAGTCAAACAGTAACAGTTCAAAGTTAGACATAATAGTTGGAAATTGGACAGTAACAATTCAAAGTTAGACAGTAACAATAAACTTTCACGTGAATATTATAAATAAGAATATAAAAGAATTGAGTCATACGAACACTTGTATATTGAGATACTAACTCTGAAAATATACATGATATATGTATGTATGTATGTTATTATAAGGAAATGAACATGCATAGAAAGCAACATATGAGTAATGGATGAATATGAATTCTCTATAATATCGGCTTGAAGGAATCATAACAAAAAAAAAACTTCCTTGTGATTCAGGAGGAGCAACCAGGATTGGATCTTCTGTTAGGGGAGGTCGCGAGACAGGCGAAACAGGTGCATGATTTTCCCTCCTATTTGCACTTATACAATTTAGAATCCTTCTGGTGAATGCAATTATAATAAATATTGTGTTCAATGTAAATAAAGCCTAGTGTATTTACATCCGTGATAGGATTGCCGGGAAATGATTTACACGTTTAGCTCCAGCTAATGGCATCCGTGATAGGATTGTCGGGATATGATTTACATGATTAGCTCCGACTAATGGCATCCATGATAGGATTGTCAGGATATGAATTACATGATTAGCTCCTGCTAATGGCATCCGTGATAAGATTGTCGGGAAATGATTTACATGATTAGCTCCGGCTAATGGCATCCGTGATAGGATTGCCGGGAAATGAATTACAGGATTAAACCTTGCAAGGTCACCCAGTTTATGCAAGTAAATAAGATTATTCAATTAAGAATATACAAATGAGTGTTAATTGGGTTTAAAAGATTTACAAGCAAAATATAAGTTCTTTGTTAGAATTCTCATGGATTCGATAAAAAGTCAATACTTCATTCGTATTCATTACATGAGCATACATATATTCTTTATCAACATAATAGTATGTTTATTTATGTAATAGGTCCATCAAACATCCAGAAAGATCATTAGTTTAGGACTCTACTTTGTGAAGCTTATGTAAATATTTAACTTAAAACAAAAGGGAAATTAACGTGTTTATGTAGTATACTTTTGTGCAAACCTTGATGTATTTATAAAGGTACAGCTTAGCATGTGGTATTTTAGTTATCTTGTAATTAACCCTTTTGAAATTTTTAAGAACACTTCTTATATTGTAAATACTTTCTTTGCATGTTAGTATTCCTTTTCCTTAAATTTTATGATATGATGTGTTGGACTATGTTCATATTGAATTTACTCGTAGGATATATATATATATTGCGTGGATTGTATGAGGTGTGGAATTATGAGGTTTGATATAAGGTCCGGAATTAAGGGACCTTGTGATGATGGGTTGATTGAGTAAACTGATAGTAGTCGACAACTCGGGATGTCCTAAATGCAAACGAAACTCTGCTGAATTTTTAGAAATAAAAAAAAAATTACCCTTAAATAAAGAGGATATGTTGGAATCTTTTAACATTGATCGAGTCGTACAGTCGAACTATTACAGAAATGGAGAGGAGAAGAGAAATGGAGAAGAAGAGAAACATAGCCGAGAGAAAAAAATGAACCAAATGGGGGGGAGGGGGGTTTTATATATCAATTTTTCTGACAGGATTACCGACAGACATTAATTGTTGTCGGTGGCATTAAATTCCATCGGTAATACCGTTGGAAATTAATTGATATACGAACCAAAAAAGTTCAAAAATCCCCCCAGACTTTTTTGATCCTTCGGTACTTGTGCAGACGGACACGCGTCAGACATGCATGCGCTTCAAGATGTGCAAAATCCATCGGTGATTCAGTCGATAATATACGTCGGTTATTCCGTCGGTAATTGTGGCACAATCCCGTAAATGTTTTTCAACTCTCTGTGAAATACCGATGGGTTATAGTCCGTCGGTGATTGTGGCACAATCCTATAAATGTTTTTCAACTCTCTGTGAAATACTGACGGGTTATAGTTCGTCGGTGACTCCGTCGGTGAAACCGTAAATTTTTCTTATTTTTTTGTGTAACCCTGTCACAAAATCTTGAATTGCAATCTTACAGCACGCACAGTACAATAACAAGAGCTGACCATTAAAGAATAAATATTTCATGTTCCAAATTATTAGATTATAAAAATAAGGCTTTAGAACATGTTTAGTTAGTCAGAATTTTCATCTTCGTCCTCAATTGAATTGTTATCATCAGCTTCATCGCACTCTTCAATTTCATTATCATCTTCTTCAACAACATTCTTTTTTCCACTAGTAGAGCTCAGAATAACATTCAACTCCTCTACGTCAACATCAACAAGACTATCGTTGAAAACATGAAAATTTGAATTTTCTTCTAAGTCAATCGAAGGAGCAACTCGGTATGGTTCAACCAACTCACTAGCTTGAAAGACTTCATCTATCACACTTATGTCTTCGTTCTTATCCTGAACAACCTCGACACGACCCTTGAGTTTTGTTTTTAAAACGGATAACCAATCAACTCTTGATCGGTCCTTTCTAAAGGAAGGGGTGTATGTGTAATAAACTTGTTGGCATTGCTTTGCGAAAACAAAGACGTCATTTACGTTGCGGTGTCTAGCTTTTGAGTTGATTTCAATGAGACCATAATGAGGATCTACTCTGATTCCTCTGTCACAGTTATGTCATACCAATAGCATTTGAATAAAAACACTCTATTTTGCTCACTATGATATTGCAGTTCGATGACCTCTTCCAATCTACCGTAGTAGTCAACTTCAAACTCACTAGAAGTCGATCCCTTAATACAAACACCGATGTTGTATGTCTTTCTTCCATGCCCGTATTCTTGAGTATGAAAGACATATCCATTGACAAAATACCCGTTATAGCACTTGACTTTTCTTTCAGGGCCCAGGCCTAGTAAAGACAATGACATAGCAGCATTACCTCTCATTTGATAAACCTAGCTTGTAAATTAAATACAACAATAATCAATAAACGAATATTATGTAATATTGACTACAATTAATTACATTGCAAGAGATAATAAGTTTATGATAGGACTTACATGTGTTCTAAACCATGTGGCAAATTGTTCATCTTGTAATTGAAAGATCTGGGATTCGATCAGTTGTGAGTTATTGGACAGTAAGTATCGTCGATGTTGCCTGCAAGGTTGTTCCCAATTATATGAGTGTATGGTATCACAAAACATAAATAGTACACTCTTGACAAAGTTTAAGTCGAACATCTACTTACTTAATAAAATGTCTGAACTCATCACAGTTAAATAGGACATAATTGTGTGCTTGTCTGAACTCTATTTCAGACAAATATCTTCCCCTCACAGCATTTTTAGGTGCGGGTCGTCTAGGATTGGAGAATATTGACAAGTTCCCACTTGAAGGCACTTCACCACCATCATCATGCCGTGGAACACGGTTGATCCTCGTTCTCAAATGAGGTTCGAAATAGTATGAGATAAATGTTGAGATCTCCTCAACAATATAGGCCTCACATATTGACGCCTCAACATGTGCCTTGTTCTTAACCTTTTTTTAAGATTGAACAAGTACCTGCATATATATATATATAAAATTATCAATTAAAAAGAATAAAAATAAAAACATTTAATTATGAATTACATAGCTCCTGTAATATCTAACTTCTCGAATGGATACATCCATTTGTACTGGACCGGTCCTCCAACTTTTACCTCAAATGGTAAATGTACGGGTAGATGCTCCATTGAGTCAAAAAATGATGGAGGGAATATCATCTCAAGTTTGCATATTGTCTCAACGATATTCTTTTCAAGCCTATCAATGTGATCAACATTCAACTTGCTGAAGCATATATCTCTGAAGAAATGATTGATCTCCGTTAGTGCATCCCATATCCCCTTTGGCAACAAATCACGAAAAGCTAATGGGATGAGTGTTTGCATAAACACATGGCAGTCATGACTCTTCATTCCATATAATTTGCATTCCTCCGTATTAACCAGCCTTGATATGTTCGAGGCATGTCCATCGGGGAAACGCAGACTCTTAAGCCATTTGTAGACTAGTAGTTGTGTGTTTTTCTCTAGCACGAAGCTTGCTCTTGGTTTTGCGACCCGTGACCCATCACAAACCAACTCCATATTTTTACGGTTACAGAACAACGCTACATCCAATCTAGCCTTGATGTTGTCCTTTGTCTTCCCCTTCACATCCATGACGGTGTTGAAAATGTTCTCAAACACGTTCTTTTCAATGTGCATGACGTCAAGGTTATGGCGGAGAAGATTGGTCTTCCAATAAGAAAGCTCCCAAAAGATACTTCGCTTCACCCAATTATGGGTCAAACCAAAACCAGGAAACTTCTGCTTACCTTATTGGAGACCAAACACAATGTCATCGTACTCTGACACAACATCAAACAATTCTTCACCGGAAAGACGCGGGGGTGCAACATCCTTTTCAACTCTGCCAACAAAGAAATCATTTTTGTTCTTTCTATACCTGTGATTTGGTGGCAACAAATGATGGTGACAGTCAAAAAAAGAAGCTTTACCCCCGTTTGTTAGCGTGAATGCCTTGTTGTTCTCCATACAGTATGGACATGCTAGCTTTCCATGCGTGCTCCAACTAGAAACCATTCCATAAGCTGGGAAATCATTGATAGTCCACATCAAAGCCTCTCTCATAACAAAATTAGGTTTCCTCGAGATGTCATAAGTCAAAGCTCCAGAGGACCACAACTGCGTCAACTCATCAATCAACGGATGAAGACAAACATCTATATTCCACCCCGGACTGCTCGGACCTGGTATGACCATAGATAAAAACATAAACTCCAGCCTCATACACATCCCCGATGGCAAGTTATAAACCGTCAATATGACCGACCAATAAGAATAAGGAGCAGCAAATGACCCGAATGGGTTGAATCCGTCTGTACACAACCCAAGACGCACGTTCCTTGATTCAGCTGAAAAGTGAGGATGCACACTGTTAAAGTGTTTCCAGGCTTCACCGTTAGAAGGATGAACCATCACTCCATCAACCGCATGGTGTGACTGGTGCCATATCATGTGCTCAGCAGTCCTTGGTGACATGAATAACCTCTGCAGTCTAGGTGTGATTGGGAAGTATCTAAGTTTTTTATATGCCACGAGAGTCTTCCCTCTACCAGTTCTGGGTTTGTAACGGGAATGCCCGCATGTCATGCACTCGGTTATCTCAGCATTTTCAAGGTAGTACAACATGCAGAAGTTAGGGCATATGTCAATTTTCTGGTATCCTAAACCGAGGGGTTTCATCATGGACTTGGCAGCATAGAACTTCTTTTTCAGCCTGTTCCCTTCAGGTAAAATGCTTCTCGCCCATTCAATAATCTTGTCATAACCGGCCTCACTCAACCTGTGATCTGACTTGATGGTGAACACTTATGCTACGGCTGATAATTTATTGTGGTTCGTGCAGCCATCCCATAATGGTTCGTCAGCTTCTTTCAACAGATCAAAAAACCTTGTTGCATCTGCATTAGGTTCTTCTTCTATGATTGGACATTCCCTGACATTACCTTCACTTATTCTCATTGCATCCATAACCATATTCCTGTAAGGATTACTGTTCTCATTTCCAACTCCATGCATGTTGCTAGGACTAGAAGTTGACACAACCACCTGTTCTTCCATGCTCTCATCAGGAACAAATAGTTCTCCGTGTGCATACCAACACAGGTAATCCTCCATGAACCCTTTGGTTAGAAGATGCATCGTTACAACATCTTGATGCAAAAACTTTAAATTTTTACACTTCGTGCATGGACACCTAATACCGCCATCAGTAAAATTCCTCGGAATAGATGTTGCGAAATTAATAAAACCCTGGACACCGTTACAATAATCCATCCTTCGCAATCCTTGGGGTGAGTCTCGATACATCCATGAACGATCATCCATGACTTCTATTGAACCTCTATAAAACATAATAAAAATATTGGTTTTCCCCGACATTATCCAACAAACTAAAACAACACTTATGTTAAATATTCATTATCAATTATCAACTATCAATGTTCATACATACAAATTTATACAAATATAAATTTACAGAAATCACAACTTTGAAATAGAATTGATAACAATTAAAAAAGACCCGTTAAACAAGCTATTAATTATTTATTTCATCACAACACATTTAATTCAAACAAAATTTCAACAATTTGCAAACAAATATAATTTGACAAAATCTAAAACAATCTATAACAACTACAAAATTATACATTCATACTACAAGTTTCTTTGACAAATAACAATCAAATAAGTACATACGTTAACAAAATACATATACTAAAAAAACAATAAAATTCACATTTAAATGTTAAAACTAAAAAGGATAGATTTACTTACAAAAAAATGATAAAATCCACAAGAAACGAATATTGTGACCACGTATAAGGTATAAGAAACTTGAGTGCTTATGTTGAGAATAATGGAGAGTTGGGATGGGTGGTTGGCTGCAGTTTGGGAGGGGAGAGGTGGGATGGGAAAGAAGAAGAAGGAGAAACAGAGGAAGAGAGTGTCGGCAAAGGGCCTGTATATAATGATTTTTACCGATGGAATCACCGACGGATACATTCCGTCGATGACAGTGCCATGTCATTGTACGACTATCTCAGTTTGAATCCCTCGGTCATTCCGTCGGTAAAAGCTTCTGAAAATCTCCACGTCACCACTCTTCCAAACAAAATGTATAGTCCATCGGCGATCCAGTTGGTATATACCGACCGTATCTCCGATGGAGTTAGGTCGTCGGTATATACCGACAGATTTTGAGACAGAATTATTTCCGTCAGTAATTATTACCGATGGAAAAATTACATCTGTAATTCCATTGGTTTTTGCCGGTTTTCTAGTAGTGTATGTGGTATGGCTTATTCAAATGCTCAATGCATGAATTTTGGTTCCTGCTCCAAACATTTCCCAAAACGTTTTAAATCTAAAACAACATTTGATAATAATGTTTTCCCAAAACTTTGTCATTAAAGATGGTATTCGACTTGACAACAATTATATTGTGCCTTATAGTAAAGAACTTCTTATTCGCTATAATGCTCACATCAACATAGAAATTTGTTGTCAATCAATGCTTATAAAATATCTTTTCAAATATGTGAGCAGGGGATCAGATAAGTGTAGAATGGTTATTGCAAAGGAAAACCATGATGAAATACAAGCATTTCAATTGTCGTTTCATGTCCTTTTGAGGCTGTTTGGCGCCTCTTACAGTTCCCAATTCATCTTCATGATCCTCTTATTGAGCGTTTACAAATGCATTTGCCATTGCAACACCCTATTTTTTTCTCAAACAATACGTCATTGCCATCTCTCTTAAGGAGACCTAATATGGATAGAACAATGCTTATATAGTGGTTCAATTGTAATAGAATTGATTCTGAAGTTTGATCTCTCTATTATTTTGAATCCCTTCAAGATATGTTTGGGATCCTGGCCAAAAGGTATAAAGCTCAGGAACAAAGGGTAGATCCATTAGCAAAATTGCCTATGCTCATCCATCTACTGGAAAATTATATTTTTTAAGAATCATGCTTAACCATGTCAAAAGAGTAGAGAGATTTGATCATCTAAAAACTATTGGTGGTATTTTTCAATCGACATATCAGGCAACTTGAAAGCATTAAGCCTTCTTGGAGATGACAAAGAATGGATAGAATCTTTACAAGAAGCCATTTTCATTACTTTATCTTCATAATTAAGAAAACTTTTTGTTAGCATCATCCTTTTATGTGAAGTTACTGATCCAAAGTTATTATTTTCAACATTTTGGCAATATATGTACAATAATATTATTTCAAGATTAAGATCTTTATACCAAATGCCAAATCTACAGTTATCTGATGATGAGATCCGAAATTATATGCTCTATCAATTAGAGCTATTGTTCAATGCTTCAACTACATCTCTCTCTAAGCATAATCTTCCTATGCCTAATAGTAGATTAATGACCGAGATATGAAACAGGATGTTAAGAGAAGAGCTGAATTATGATCTTGATGATCTTAAAAATCAACATTCTAAAGAGTATTAGAATACTTAGAAGTAATTTTCAACATAATTTTATTGATGCTCAGCCTATAATTATATACTGACGATTACATATTCTATTAAGGAAAGATTACAGCAATAAAAAATGTTTATGGACATAATATTTGTATGAATTCACAAGCATGATTGTAGGCTTGGTTACTGCTGTAAATCATTGGCAGATTTCTTTCACACTAATGCTGCAATTACTTGCAGATTTCATGCATCTGCAAATTTCCAGCATCTTCTTTAATATGCCCCCGCAAAATTGAACTTCCATCGGCAAGTCCAATTTTGGCTCGTAATAATTCAGTTCGTGTCCGAGACAGTGGCTTGGTTAATAAATCTGGAAGTTGGTCTTGAGTGTGGACGTGGCGCACATGAAGAATACCCTTCTTAAATTGATCACGCACAAAATGAAGATCAAGTTGGATATGATTCATTCTTGAGTGGTGAACCGGATTGAAATTAAGGTGAGTTACGCCAAGATTATCACACAGTAGAGAAGGTGGCACTATCAAGGGAAATCCAAGTTCATGAAAAAGTGCAAGAAGGCATAGTGTTTCTAAAGCGCCATTAGCAAGTGCGTGATATTCAACTTCGGTAGAGGATCGAGCAATAGCCCTCTGTTTTTCAAACTCCAGGAGATAGGATTGCAGCCAAGAAACGTAATGTAGGCCGATGTGGAAGTGCTATCATCAATGTTACCAGCCCAGTCAGCATCACTATAAGTTGTTAAACACAGTGCAACAGCTTTCCTAATATGAATACCATGAAAAATTGTTCGCTTGAGATAGCAAATAAGCCTCTTGGTGGCAGCCCAATGAGTGACCGTGGGCTTGTGCATAAATTGAGACAGTTTATTAACTGCAAAACAAATGTCCGGACGAGTTAAGGAGAGGTATTGCAGGCTGCCAATAATACGCCTATACTCGGTGCTATCCACTGATGTTGTTCCATCCAGTAGATGAAGAGATTGAGTAGTGGATAGAGGGGTGGAAATGTCCTTAGTACCAGCCATGTTTTGAGTCTCCAAGATGTCCTGGATGTACTGGTGCTGGGAGAGAAATAAACCTGTATATGTGGGAATGACTTCAACTCCCAAGAAGTAGTGAAGTAAGCCCATATCCTTCAAGGAAAACCGAGTACCAAGAGTAGTAACAACATGTCCTACGAACTGAGTATCACTGCCTGTAATCACCAAATCATCAACATAAACAAGCACATAACAAATAATTGAGGTATGATGATAGATAAACAGTGTGGAATCAGCTGTAGAATTCTGGAAACCAATTTGCAAAAGTGAAGATCGCAACGCTGAATACCACGCCCTAAGAGCCTGTTTGAGACCATAGATGGCTTTCTTTAATCTGCATACATAATCAGGTTTGGACAAATCTTTGAAACTTAGAGGCTGCAACATATAAACAGTTTCAGACAACATGCCATGTAAGAAAGCATTATTGACATCCATTTGTCTCAAGGACCACCCATTTATAACAACAATGTTCAACACAGTTCTAATGGTTGCTGGTTTAACAACCGGGCTAAAGGTTTCTTTATAATCAACTCCAGGGCGCTGATTATAACCCTTTGCAACAAGTCGGGCTTTGAATTTATCAACCGAGCCATCTGCCTTTCGCTTGATTCGAAAAACCCACTAACAACCTATGGACTTACAGTCTTTGGGAGGAGGAATTAAATCCCATGTACCATGACTCATAAGGGCTGTTAACTCACTAGACATGGTTGCACGCCATTCAGGATGAGATACGGCTTGGCTCACACAAGTTGGTTCCAGGGAAGGCAGAAGGGAATGCTTGGACATAGTGTTCAATTGTTT
This sequence comes from Populus simonii, assembly GCA_007827005.2. NCBI lineage: Eukaryota > Viridiplantae > Streptophyta > Magnoliopsida > Malpighiales > Salicaceae > Populus > Populus simonii. The sequence continues at coordinate 4,603,538 of CM017481.2, forward strand.
AGGTTTGAAAATATTGTTCATCGAACGAGTGGTCATGGAGTGATTACGGGTTGGAATAATGTCAATTGATGCTGAACATGGCAAGGGGAAAGTAGATGCAGGGGAAGTAGATGCAGGGAAAGCATGTGAATTTGAGGAGAGATGCTCATGATGCAGATTATCAATTGACTCAGAAATAGAAGGTGAGTGAGATGGGGTAATGCCTGGAGATGACGCGGAGGAGGCAGCAACAATGTCCAAATTCGTTGATGATTCCAATGATGGAGTGGAGATCGGGCAAGATGTCACAGGAACAAGAGGAGCAGGAGAAGGGATTACAGGACATGGAATTGGTTTGAGAAACTGATGTGTATGGTTGGGCGGGCGAGTGGATGATAAATGTCCGAGTGGGTTGATTTTTGAGACTAGACTTTGAGTTTCATCAAACAGTACATGTTTGGACACATAAATTCGAGCAGTTGAGGGATCAATGCATTTGAAAGCATTTTGGGTTGGTGAGTATCCTATGAAAACACAGGGAGTGGACTTAAGCTGTAACTTATGGGTGTTGTATGGCTTGGTGAGAGGGTAGCATAAACATCCAAATTTCTATAATTTGAGATAATTTTGTTGTTGATGAAAAAGAACTTCAAATGGGGATTTATTTTGAAGGAGAGGAGTGGGTTGATGATTTATGAGATAAGCAGTAGTTTGAAATGCATGAGGCCAATAAGAGAGAGGTAAGGAGGCATCATGAAGCAAGGTGAGACCTGTTTCAATAAGATGGCGATGACGTCTTTCAGTAACACCATTTTGTTGGGGAGTGTGGGGAGTAGTAATGTAATGACTTATACCATGATTGGACAAGTAAGGTTTTAACTTTAGAAATTCGCCACCATTATCGGAGTATAAAGCTTTGATGGTGGACTCAAATCTTTTTTCCACCAGCATTTTGAATTGGGGAAAGATACTAGATACCTGAGATTTTGCAGACATTGGATAGAACCACGTATATTTGGTATAATGGTCCATAAAAAGAAGATAATATCGTGCACCACAAATCCCAGTAATGTGAGCAGGACCCCAAACATCAGTGTATACAATGTCAAGTGGAGAGTGACTTTGAAAACTTGTTGAACCAAAAGGTTATTTATGCGCTTTATTTGTGGAACAAAAAGTACATAAAGATGAAATTTTTTTTGTTGAAACAGGAAGGGATAATTGATTGACAAGATGTTGAACAATTTTAATTGAAGGGTTTCCAAGACGTTTGTGCCACCCATCAAGTGAAGTTCGTTCATGCACATAAGCAACTTTTTTTGGAGTGGGAGAAGCCACTAAGGAGTTTGGAAACATGTATACATCATTCTCACATGCACCTCTTAGAAGTATTGCCCCCGTGGTTTTGTCCTTCACAAGAAAAAAAAAAGTAGGTGAAGTTCAAGAAAAACATTATTATGTTTGGTAAAGTGATGAACTGAAATGAGATTCTTGTGAATATGAGGAACACATAAGGTATCATGGAAATGAAAAGTTTTGGTAGGTGTGGATAAAGCTAAGGAACCAATGTGTGTAACTGCCAAACCTGTACCATCACCAAGAAGAACCTCATCAATGCCGTCATATTCAGAGTGAATAGATAGGTTTTGGAGATCACCCGTGATGTTATCAGAGGCTGCAGAATCAATTAACCATTTATTATCTTGAGTATCTGAGGATCCAGCACAATTAACAGTCATTGTAGAGGATTGAAGTTTCGGGCAGATCTTGGTTGTGTGACCCAATTGGTCATAATATTGACATTTTGGCTGGAAACGCCGGTTTGGATTGGGGTGGCCTGAATTATTATTGTTGCGCTGGCGGTCTCTAAATGAGCCATTTGAGGGGCGGTTTTGTCCTGGTTGGCGAAAAAAACCATTTCCTCTGTTGCTTCCTCTGTTTTGCTGAGATGCAGAGGAGGCGGTTTCCTTGTTGGCAAAGCGGTGGCTAGTAAAGTTTGCAGTAGCCACGAGCTGTTGTGTAGCAGCCTCTATCCTCCTTAAGTAACTCTCATGCCCAACAAGCATATCATGGAGTTCTTCAAATGCAAGAGATTTTTCTCGTGCTCGAATAGGAGCAGTAATCTCATGAAATTTTGGACCTAACCCATGGAGGACATAGAGGGTTAAGTCATCATCAGAGATGGGGTGATCAATAAGTGCAATTTCATCATGCAAGCTTTTGACCGTATGAAGATACTCTGAAATCGGTTGATTTCCATGCTGGATCAAGGTTAGTTCTTCCTTGAGTTGCATTGCCCTTGTACGCGATTTACTTGCATACAGTGTTGATAATTTTTTCCATGCCTCGTGTGAGGTTTTGGTTGTGGCAATGAGAGGCGTGATGGAGGGTGAAGTGGATGCAAGGATGGCACTGAGAATAAACTTGTCTTGCTTTACCCACCTTTTTTTTTTATTGTAGACTGTGGAGTATCATCTAAGAGAGGGCACTGAGATTCTCCATTAACATAGTCCAGGAGATCATAGCCGATGAGAAGAGCCTCAAACTATGCTCGCCATTGAGGAAAAGATAAGGGTGTGAGTTTCTCATTGATTTGAGTGGTGATGTTGAAAACAAAAAGGGAAGGTTCAGGGGAGGAGATAGGCTGATTTGTGGAAGACATGGGGATGAAATTCTCGTTGGAGAGATGATGCTCTGATACCATAAAGAGTATTAGAATACTTAGAAGTTTACAATGTAATTTTCAACATAATTTTATTGATGCTCAGCCTATAATTATATACTAACGATTACATATTCTATTAAGGAAAGATTACAGCAATAAAAAATGTTTATGGACATAATATTTGTATTAATTCACAAGCATGATTGTAGGCTTGGTTACTGCTGTAAATCATTGGAAGATTTCCTTCACACTAATGCTGCAATTACTTGCAGATTTCATGCATCTGCAAATTTCCAGCATCTTCCTTAATACATTCCATTTCTTTTCCTTGATCAAAGATATATTTATGATTGTGTTGTTGATGCTATCCTTTCAAAAAAATCAAGTCTATCTTTCATTCATGGTCATTGTGGCACTAGAAAAACCTTTTTGTGGAATACTATTATCAACCGTATCCACTCTAAAGAATTGATTGTTTTAGTTGTTGCCTCATATGGGATTGCTTCATTGCTACTACCTAGTGGTAGAACAACCCCCTCAAGATTTAAAATTGCACTTAATGTGAATGATAATTCAACCTATGGAATTAAAAAAAAATACACATATATCTGTAGAAATTTAGAGAAGTATAATCTCTCAATCATAAATTTATTGATGGCAGAGTATAAGTATATATAGGCTAGAATCAGTTCCTAACATGGCAGCTACTAGATTTGATTTTGTCCTTGGTTATGAAGGAAATAAATAATAATTACATGATCATCTAAATTAGAAAATAGACATAACATACAGGATCTTGTATATTGTCTCTTGATGCTACAGTATCTACTCCATTAATTTTCAGTATTTGCAATTGAAATCTTCAAGACTCCCTCTCAAGCTGGATCTAGTGCATTAACTGATCCAAGCTTGCTGAGCAAACGATGAAACTGACCAGATGGCAGGATTTTGGAAAATACATCAGCAAGTTGATCATGGGTGCGCATATAGGATGTCTAAATAAGTTTAGCTTGAACCTGCTGACGAATGTAATAGCAATCTACTTCGAGATGTTTTGTGCGTTCATGAAACACTGGATTAGAGGCAATATGCATGACAGCTTGATTGTCACAAAATAAGATCATAGGTGTATGAGAGACAAAACTGAGATCTACAAGTAGATTCTTGAGCCAAATTAAAATGACCCTACGAGTTTAGCGTCAATTTTAGATCATTGATCTTGGATATTTTTACTTTCATCCATGATTTCACTTAATTGTGTCCATAAATCCATGCTCTCCTTTTGCAAAAAGGTTTTTGGTCTTGAATTTCTTTAATTTGAACCTTAATTGACCCCAAACTTTGATTTTCTTGCAATTTCAACCATGATTTCATCTAATTGAGTTTGGAAAAATTAAATTTCATCATTTAAAATTCCAATCTTCTTAATTAAACCCAAATCAAGCTTCCAAACTTAATTTTCTTACAAATTAAGCCCCTAAAAAATTTAATTTGACCCATTAAAAGCCTAATTAAGTTCTTGCACATAATTAATTATTTTAAATTGACCTAAATTAGTTCTAAAATTTAATTAAACTTTTAATTGGGAATATGATTAAATTAAACTGGTCTATTAAAAGCCTAATTAAGTTCTCAAACTTATTTTTTTATGCAAATTCATCTGATAATCATTTGATTTAACCTTGTATTTGCATTATCTTTCAATTTTGTGTACAATGGAGTATAGTTGGCTCCCAAATTTGTCCAAAACTTCAATTAGGTTCCTCCATACATTTGGAACCCTTCTTAGTCTATTCTTGCTAAATTTCCAATCTTTTTGTTATTATTATTCTTATGTTTTTTTATTTTTTATTTTGAAAACAAAAATGGTAAATTTAGGAGGAAACCTGAAATTGGGTTATGACAATAATTATGGGATTCCTATTGCATCAAAACATTGTTCCTAAAATATTTATTGTTGATGCTCTCTTAAATACTAGACATTTTGTAGAGCCATAAAGATTGAAATATATGATGCTCTTTTCTTTATGAAAGAAAGCAGTTGTTCTCATAAGCAGAGGCGTAAGGGATACCTAGAACTAATATGTAAGAGCTTGTCATAAGACATATACACTGAATTGACCTGTATGAGAATTTCAAATGGAGAGATCACCTATGTCTAGGGAAAAGAGTCACATGACGGTTGTGTAAGTGATCCTTAGACTTGAGATCACTAAGTTATTTTATATAGAGAATGCTATGCTTTGATCCTGTTATATGTTACATTAATCGAGGTGATAAAGGGAAAAACATTTGATATAACATGAACTATATGAAGGTACTTGAGTGAACAATAAAGGATTCATCACCCTAGGTAAATTATGGAAAATGTTCAATCTGTTCTCAAATAGTATTGACTGAGAAATCTTTGGTTAAGGTGGAATGAGATTTGAAAAGAGTTTCAAATCTTATTCAAATGATCAGTGACTATTATGTAGAGAACAAACATGATTTAACATGGTAGACATACTGAGAACAAACATGAATTAACATGGTAGACATACTTCATACTTTAATGTTAAATCAAAATATTATTGATGAAAGGATATTAATAACACTAAGAAACTAGTCACTCAAACGTTAACTTAAACGACTAATGACTTTTCTAATATTTAAGGGATTATGACATGTTGTTAGACAATGAACTTGATATTCAAATATAAATTAATAAATTGTTGAATTGATAATAAATTAAATTGTTCAATTTATTTAATTTTATTTAATTATAATTATAATTTATATTTGAACCAACATATTAGGAACACATTGGGTCACACACATTGAGAGCCATTAGTCAAAAATTAAATTAGGATGATTTAACTAAGTATGACAAAATACAAAGAAAGAGAGCAAGAGCAAGATTTTGGTTTCAAAACCAAGATGCCTAAATGCATGGCAAATGCCTCCTTTTATAGGCCAAAATTCAGAACTATTGATTTGATGACTAATTGTTGAGTGGGTGGCCACCTCTTGACTTAGTAACAATCCTTATCTTTTTATCTGTAGAAAATGTCATTGCTAACATCAGAATTTGAACAGATAGTCTTCATGCAAGTTCTGGGAAATTATCCCAGCTTTCCAACAAAACAAGATTGAGGTCATTTGGACTTCTAGAACTCGTGATATGGGTTGAACACTGAATAGTGTATGGGATGCAGGACAGATTCTGACTTTTCTGTTGTTGCTACAATTTGAACTTGAAAATGGTCCTTTTGAATCTTAGACTCTTCATGAAAGTTTTAGGCCTATGTCTTAGATTTCTATCTATATAAATCAGACCTAAATCCAAGTTCTACAGCTCCAGTTATGATCCAATAACCGAATGGTGTTCCAATTTGAATTCAACCGGCATCTCTTTTCTAAGTTTAGCCCTCTCTTTGTCTTCTCAATTTCATTAGTTAAACTCATTAATCAATCCTTTGATTTATGTGATAGGCCTGCATTTAAAATAAACATTTACCATAAATTAAAGGTATCTTATATTATCAGACTTGTTATTATAAAACATGCTTAAATTAGGGAGTTTAATGATACTTTAAGTGCAATATGATAATATAAACCTTGATAAAAATACACTTTTAAGTACTAATCACACCCCCCAACCAGCTTATTACTAGTCCCTGGTAATCAAAGCGTTAAAATAGAAAAACAATTTGCAAGTTCCACAAAGCAAGGCATTCATCATTCAACTTCCATTAATCAATCCAAATAAACAAACTCTCATTAAATTTATATATCTGCTTCATACTGTTTAAACAAGATATTAATAAACCTTCTTTTTATGTGCTCAATGTATGAAAACATAGATGATGGGGCTTTTATTGGAAGAAAATAATATTTTGTTCTAATGTTTTTCTAAGGTTAACTCCTTTAGGTTGGGATTATTATTTTCTTTTTTTTCTTTTTTTTATTAGTTTTCTTTTTTTTTTATAATAAAACACAATGCATCCTTAACCCATATAGCGAGCTTTAGGCTATTGACTCTGAGACCAGTTGGTCTTAGGGCATTGGGTGTTGAGACACCCCTTCGAGCTTAGTAACTCGGGTTGTAAATACTAATATATAGATAGTGTAATATTTGATTTCCTTAAGCTTTCTCCTCAACCCATGTAATAAGCACTAGGCCAATAGCTCCCAAGTCAGTTGACTTTAGGGTACTAGGTGTTAAAACACCCCTTCGGGCTTAATTGCTTAAGTCAAGGAGGCTACGAAACCAAACTTATCTACTTTATTTATTTATTTATTCAATTTGTTTTTTATTATTATTATTATTATTATGCAAATTATATACTATCCCTTTCCCTTAGTTGTTACCTTTAACAAAAGAACATAAATAATGTAATAATCCAATATGCAACCCATAATCATATGTTAAAGTGTGTGTGAAAATGAAGGTTTAATATTACTTGTTAAATGAGTATATGAGCAGAATCAAGTGATAACAATGCGAGAGTTTGTAAACCTGAATATTTCATGAGAAGTATGTGATAGACCTTGTTATGAATATTGCAAATAACCATTGGAAAATGTTTACTAAGATGCATCTTAAGATTCAATAAAATCCATCCTTACTCTGCCATCCTAATAACAGTTCTGTCAAATGGTTTTAATAACAACAAAAAGAATGTATTTGTTTTGTCAACTACTGCCCTCCCCCCCCAACCAAAACATGACATTGTCCTCAAATTTCTAAGATAGAAAGATAGAGTATAGAAGACATCACCTGAAACAATGAACACTGACAAACCTGAAACACAGTTAAACAAACATAAGAAATAACAAAACAAAAAGGAAATGCTATTAATAAAACCAAAAGACACAAGTTTTTACAAACTAAGGCTTAAATTGTAGTTGTAATTGTGGCTCACATCTTCCCTTGGTTTTACGTCCAAGAATGGCTTAAACGCCCTCTATGGGTCGAGGATATGCTTCCCATCCAGTTTTTTGAAAAACTGACAAACAAGGTCTGTTTTAGTCAGATTCCCAAGACTAAGTTGATCACGTTCTTTATAAAAATGGGGCCACAAATCATGAATTGCACGATGCATATCTCCATCAGAATACGTTTCAAGAGTCAATAGAAGATTATCTATGCAAATTATATACTATCCCTTTCCCTTAGTTGTTACCTTTAACAAAAGAACATAAATAATGTAATAATCCAATATGCAACCCATAATCATATGTTAAAGTGTGTGTGAAAATGAAGGTTTAATATTACTTGTTAAATGAGTATATGAGCAGAATCAAGTGATAACAATGCGAGAGTTTGTAAACCTGAATATTTCATGAGAAGTATGTGATAGACCTTGTTATGAATATTGCAAATAACCATTGGAAAATGTTTACTAAGATGCATCTTAAGATTCAATAAAATCCATCCTTACTCTGCCATCCTAATAACAGTTCTGTCAAATGGTTTTAATAACAACAAAAAGAATGTATTTGTTTTGTCAACTACTGCCCTCCCCCCCCAACCAAAACATGACATTGTCCTCAAATTTCTAAGATAGAAAGATAGAGTATAGAAGACATCACCTGAAACAGTGAACACTGACAAACCTGAAATACAGTTAAACAAATATAAGAAATAACAAAACAAAAAGGAAATGCTATTAATAAAACCAAAAGACACAAGTTTTTACAAACTAAGGCTTAAATTGTAGTTGTAATTGTGGCTCACATCTTCCCTTGGTTTTACATCCAAGAATGGCTTAAACGCCTCTATGGGTCGAGGATATGCTTCCCATCCAGTTTTTTGAAAAACTGACAAACAAGGTCTGTTTTAGTCAGATTCCCAAGACTAAGTTGATCACGTTCTTTATAAAAATGGGGCCACAAATCATGAATTGCACGATGCATATCTCCATCAGAATACGTTTCAAGAGTCAATAGAAGATTATCTAAAGACTCTCTATGTTTTGAAATAAATCCTACCTTTTGACAATTTTACAGGTTTTGCGGAACGCATGTGTGTCCTTGAACATGGTGGGCCAATAAAATCCACATTGCAAGATTTTTGCAATTGTCTTTGTTGACAAGAAATGTCCCTCACATGCCTTGGAATGAAAAAATTTAATGACACTACTTACCTTATTGTCAAGAATGAATCTTTGATATATTTGATTAGGACAATATTTGAATAAGTAAGGGTCATCCCAATAAAAGTTCTGCACGTCGTTCAAAAACTTTCTTTTATCTTGGGTATCTAAATGAGCTGGCAAAAATCCTGAAGCAAGAAAAATATCAATATTAGCAAACCAAAGTATTGAAGCAATAGAAAGTGAAGATTCATCAGGAAAGTATCAATTAGTGTGATGTCAGATGTCGAATCTATTGTCAATTTTGACAAATGATTCGCGACAACATTTTCGGTGCCATTTTCTTCCTCAATTTCTTCCTATTTGAAAGTTTCAAAGATTTCAGAATCGTGATTGACTTTTCGTTGTTTGGTCATGGCATGAGGAAATGGAAGTATTGGTGGGGAATCAATCTTTTCTTTGCAATGTTCAGGTTTAACCCCTTCTTTACCCTCTGAGATTGACTCATCATCTTTCTCACAAGGTTTAAGAATGAGTTTTTCAATAACCTTACCACTGTAGAGAGTAATGACTTATTGGACTTGATCCATGTGTTGGCTTCCGGAGCTGCTTACACTTGAATTGTATTGCCCTTTGGGATTTTGCTATGGTTGAGATGAGAACTTACCTTTCTCCTAAAAATTGAGAGTAGATGTGAATTTTGCAAGAGTATCTTTAAAATCTGTCATGGTTTGAGCAAGTTGAGTTTTGATTGTCTCTTGCTTTTCAATGAATGCATACAATGTCTCCTCAAGATTTCTTCTAGGATGGGGAACATAAGGAGGTGCATATCCATGAGAATTTTGAAAATTATGGTGTGCTTGAAATGGTGGTTGTGAAGTTTGTGCATTATTGTTATCACTGTTCTAAATGAAATTTGAGTGATTTCTCCAACCAGGATTGTATGTTTGCGAGTATGGGTTATGATTGGGCCTTTGGAAACTGTTTAAAGCATGAGCTTTTTCATTGAGGCATTCTTTGAAAGAAGGCAAAGTTGGACAGTCATTGGTTGAGTGTTCATTGGTTTCACAGATTTGACACACAATGTCTTGAACATATTTTAATTGACCACTCTTTTTCAATTCTAGTGCCTCGACTTTTCTAGCTAAAGATGCAAATTTAGCTTGGAGGTCATGATCTTCCCTAAGGTTGTACATATCTCTACTAGATGTATGAGGTTGAGTTTTACCCGGTGCCTCATTAGTAACTGTAGTGTCCCAATTTTGAGCATTTTCAGCTAGCAAGTCTAGGTACTTCATTGCTTCATTAGGGTCTTTATCTTCAAAAGTTTCATTGCACATCAATTCCACCATTTGTCTATCTTTAGGTGTTAATCCTTCATAAAAATATGAAATCAATCTCCATGTTTCAAAACCATGATGAGGGCAAGTATTAAGCAAGTCTCGATACCTGTTCCAACATTGGTAAAATGTTTCTCCTGGTTTTTGAGTGAAAATGGTGATTTGTCTTTTGAAAGAGTTTGTTTTATGAGAAGGGAAAAACTTCTTTAAAAATTATTGTTGCATTTTATCCTAAGCACGAATGGATCCTGACCTAAGATTTTGTAGCCATGTTTTAGCTTTATCTTTTAATGAAAAAGAAAAAAGCTTTAATCTAATGGTGTTCATGCTACAATTTAAGTCATTATAGGTGTTACAGACCTCCTCAAATTCCCTTAAATACAAGTATGGATTTTCTAGATCTAAGCCATGAAAAGAAGGTAAAAGTTGAATAATGTCTGGCTTAAAATTAAAGTGAGATGCATCAGGAGGGAAAACTATACATGAAGGTGCACTTGTTCTTGTAGGATTCATGTGGTCTCTAAGTGTTCTAACTCGATTATTCTCACTATTCTCATTATGAAGTGCTGGTTATCTTCTTCGGCCATATTTTTCTGAAAATGATGAGGATACCCTACAAAGTCTACCACTTAATATATGTGACCAAACTCTCATGCACGTGTAGGAAGAGAATAAAATGAAGAAGAAAAAAAAGAAAAGTTAGATAAAAGAAAAGTGAAAAGAGAAAAAAAAATATTATAATTTATACAAGAATTTACCTCCCCGACAATGGCGCCGAAAACTTGACACGATCAAAGAGTTGATGTCTTCTCCCAAGTGTAGGAGTGTCAAAATAATAAATAACCCGACAAGACCGAGGTCGAACCACAGGGAGGTTAACTATATAAACTACAAATAAAGAAATAGATAATAACAAAAAAGGAGTTGAACAGAGCTTTGAGATGTGATATTGTGGTAAGGATTGAAACAAATATAAAACAATTGTCAAGGTTAGAGGATCACTAATGATATTTCAAAGAAGTATAATATAAACTCTTTTTATTATTCAACTGGAAACCACACACAAAGGAGGTTCCAATCGGATTATAATTTATTAACATGATTATATTAATTATCTTATTGGAGTAATGCCAATACTTGTAAATGTTGTGAGGTATTCATGGTGATAACTTATATTAACAACAACTCAAGTTCCTTTCATAGCACAGGTGTCGGTTATACCATACAGTTGGGCTATGAACGTGTCAAGTATTTGTTGTACCAAGGGTTACTCAACACAAATCTAGATTAACCATTTAACAAGCAAGGTATTAAGAGTGAGTAAGATAATAAATAAAAAACATGTTAGTATTAAACATTAAAGTCCATGTTGAGTTTATACTATACTTATTTTTACACCATTAGTGTAACCTTTTCACCTTGACATAATAAACTTAGTTGAACATTATGAATAAGAGAAACATAGATAAACAAGATAAGAACATAATTATATACGTATAGTAAAGGAAATGAAAAGCATAAACAAGAGATTAAGGAAAATATAACATGGAATAAAACTTGAACATTACAAAATACAAAGAAAGAGAGTAAGAGCAAGATCTTGGTCTAAAAACCAAGATGCCTAAATGCATGTAAAATGCCTCCTTTTATAGGCCAAAATTCAGAACTATTGATTTGATGACTAATTATTGAGTGGGTGGCCACCTCTTGACTCTGTAACAATCCTTATCTTCTTGTCTGCAGAAAATGTCATTGCTAACATCAGAATTTGAACAGATAGTCTTCATGCAAGTTCTGGGAAATTATCCCAGCTTTCCAACAAAACAAGAATGAGGTCATTTGGACTTCTAGAACTCGTGATATAGGTTGAACACTGAACAGTGTATGGGATGCATGACAGATTCCGAGTTTTTTGTTGTTGCTATAATTTGTACGTGAAAATGGTCCTTTTGAATCTTAGACTCTTCATGAAAGTTTTAGGCCTATGTCTTAGATTTCTATCCATATAAACCAGACCTAAATCCAAGTTCTACAGCTTCAGTTATGATCCAATAACCGAATGATATTCCAATTTGAATTCAACCAGCATCTCTTTTCTAAGTTTAGCCCTCTCTTTGTCTTCTCAATTTCAGTAGTTAAACTCATCAATCAATCCTTTGATTTATGTGATAGGCCTGCATTTAAAATGAACATTTACCATAAATTAAAGGTATCTTATATTATCAGACTTGTTATTATAAAACATGCTTAAGTTAGGGATTTAATGATACTTTAAGTGCAATACGATGATATAAACCTTGATAAAAATACACTTTTAAGTACTAATCAGTAACACAACACAATCTAAGGGCAGGTTCTATTTATTAAGTGAGATAAAGGGTAGGTTGACTATCTAGTCTCAAAAAGGGTCTCATATCTGCCTAGTGACGATCTTCGTAAAGACAGTATGGGGGCGTTGTGAGAAATTGTTAAGGAAGGTATGCCCACCATTACCAAGCAGACACTAGATATGAGTTGGGTGTTTCACGCATCTGAACCCTGACCAATAGTCATAGGTGTTGTAACCCATTTTTGGGTCCCCGCACAAAAAAGGAAAAAATATATAGATATAATGTCGGAAGAAATTGGAAAAAATAATAATAGCAGTAAGATGCTGGAGTGCCCAGAAAATTGTCAGAAAAATTGATACAAGGATTGAAATTTTGACAATATATACTTGAATGATGAGAGCCCTCTTGAAAAAGAAAATTCAATTTGAGGAGAAAAGTCTGAAATTAGATGTTGATAGGCTCAATTGGATTTTATTTAAGGTTTAATTGAATTTATAGAGGGTTTGATTGCAAGAACATTTGATTTTAAAGTCAATTTGGGCTTTAATTGGAAGAAATTAAAGTTTCAGGGTCAAATTACAATTTTTGAGAGTTGATTTGGTCAAATCAGGTGTTTAATTGCATAAATATTGAAGTTTGATGGCCAATTAGGGACCAAATTGAAGAAATTTGAAGTTTATTAATTAATTGAGGGTCAAAATGCACAAATTCAAAACCAAGGACTAAAGTGAAAAAGGCGGCCAGCTATAGGGGCGGCAATTGAAGTTGGTAGGGATGTAATTGAATTGATTCTTACAATCAAAATTACATTTAAGGACTTCAATGAACATAGGATAAATTAAGGACTGATTTGGAAGTGGACGTGCTGGCGCCATATTTAAATGAAACGGCGCGTTTTGTCAAAAACAACGTTGTTTCATGTTTTTTTTTTTTAAAGAGAACATAACAGTGTCGTTTTGAGTGACACTGTTGATTAGTACATTAAAGTGTATTTTTATCAAGGTTTTATATCATCATTTTGCACTTGAAGTATCAATAACTCCTTAACTAAAACATGTTTTATAATAACAAGTCTGATACTATAAGATACATTTAATTTATAGTAAATGCTCATCTTAAATGCAGGCCTATTAAATAAATGAAAGGATTGATTGATTGATGAGTTTAAGTACTGAAATTATAGCAACAACGGAGAAGTCTGAATCTGTCCTACAGCTCAGACATTGTTCAGTGTTCAGCCCATATCTCGAGTTCTAGAAGTCCAAACGACCTCATCTTTTTTTTCCTGAAAAACTGAGACAATTTCCTAAAACCTTCATGGGAGAATCTATTCAAATTCTGATGTTATCAATGATGTTTTTGGCAGACAAGAAGATAAGAATTGTCACCAAGTCAAGATGTGGCCACCCACTCATCAATTAGTCAACAAATCAATAGTTTCAAATTTTGGCCTATAAAAGGAGGCATTTGCCATGCATTTAGGCATCTTGGTGTTCAGATCAAGTTCATGCTCTTGCTCTCTCTCTTTTGTAATACTTAAGTTTTGTTTATATTAATCTCTTGTTTATGCCTTTCATTTCCTTTTCTTTACTTAATTAACTTCTTTCTCATTTATGTTCTTATCTTGTTTATTTATGTTTCTTTCTTTCATTATGTTTAGCTAAGTTAATTATGTCAAGATGAAAAGGGTACACTAATGGTGTAAGAATAAGTATAATATAAACTTAACATGGACCTTAATGTTTAATACTAACATGCTTTATATTTGTTATCTTGTTCACTTTTAATACTTTGCTTGTTAAATGGTTAATCTAGATTTATGTTGTATAACACTTGGTACAACAAATACTTGGCACTTTCATAGCCCATACTATATGGTATAACCGACACCTGAGCTATGAAAGGAACTTGATTTGTTGTTAACATAAGTTATAATCATGAATTCCTGACAACATTTACAAGTATTAGCATTATTCGAATAAGATAGCTAATGTAATCATGTTAACAATTTATAATCTGATTGGAACCTCCTTGTGTGTGGTTTCCAATTGAATAATAAGAGTTTATACTATACTTGTTTGAAATACCATTAGTGGATCCTCTAACCTTGACATTTGTTGTTATCATTGTTTAGTCCTTACATTAATCTTCCATCTCAAAGTTCTCATCAACTTCTTCTTCTTCTTCATCTTCATTATTATCATTATTAGATAGTATTATTAGTATTATTATTACTATTACTACTATTATTATTACTATTACTATTATTACTACTACTACTAGTAGTATTATTATTATTATTATTATTATTATTATTGTTACTATTGTTGTTGTTATTGTTGTTGTTGTATTATTGTTGTTTATAATCTATACAAGTAATCTTCCTGTGGTTCAACTCCGGTCTTGCCGGGTTATTTATTACTTTGACACTCCTGCACTTGGGAGAAGACATCAATCTTTTGATCGTGTCAACTATTCCTCCTTCTTCCCCTGGACATGCAGCAGGGGAAGATAAAAGCTTTTGTTTTTTCTTCTTTACTCTTTCCTGCCATGTGCCCTGCTAAAACTTGAAGTCCCACGCCCCTTTATGATGGGAAACCGGGGAGCCGCGCCCATTGGCCAACTAACCCGGCGCCGTGGCAGGGTAGTAAAGCCCTGCTCCCTATGCGCAGCAATAAGGCGGCAATAGGGACGCCGCCGCTCCCTTTGCCCTATAAATACCACCCAATGCCAGCACAAAAAGGGGACGAAAAAGGAAGAGAGGACGGACAGAATAGAAAGAGAGGAAACAAAATAAAGAGAGGAAGGAAAGAATACGGGGAAGCTTGAAACAGAGGAGGGAATTTGAGAAAAAATAAATAGGGATTACAAAGGGAGAAACCACTTGACAACGAAAGAAAAGAAAGGAAAAAACAAAACATTAGAGGAGAGGGGAAGAGCAGGAACCTAACCTCTCTCTCCGCCGCTTGAAACAGCAGCACCGCTGATTAGAGCTGCCGTTTGTGAGCCACAGCACAACCACCGGCTTCCACTGCAGCACTGCCAGCAAAGCGGTCAGACTAGCAAGGCACCGCCTCCTCCGCGCCAGATTGTGAAACATAGGTCCCACATCCAAAGTCTACCACACCCGGTCCAGATCAAGGATGGAGAACGAAGAAAGAGCTCACTTAGAGTCACATTATCAGACTGAGTTAGAATCCGTAAAAAGGCCAAGGATCTTAGAAGCAGCAAGGATGGCAACTAAATGCTTTTTGGAACGCGGGATCCCATTTCAGTATAACCATATCACCCGGGTACTAGAAAAGGTTAATCCGACAAAGATAAAATATGTTGATCAAAGATTTGGGCTGGGGTATAAACCTAACAAAGAGGATCATCGATGGGCTACTGGTCGGAGAAGTGAAAGAAGAATGGCTAGAATTGAAGGAAGAGAGCCTGAAGAAGAAAAGCTAGAAATCCCTCCCCTTAGAGTGTCATTCCCAAAAGTTGCGTATGCAATGCAACCCGATAAAAGAGCAGAAAACCTTGGGAAAGAACTGTCAAATATGAGCATAAACACCTTGAAGGAAAATAAGGTGGAAGGAGGTGACATGAAGACAGTAATGGGAAAGGGAGATGAAGCACTGCCACAACTGACTGTCCACACACTAGAAGAAGTCTCCGCCAAGACCTTTGTGCGCAAGTCGGCTCAAGGTGAGAAGTTTCAGAACTAGGTGACCCAAGAAGCTCCAGTAGTTTTCAAAATGTAAACCAACTTTGTTTGCGTTGGCATGCTTTTGTCATTGCTTTTGTTTGCTTTTATTTTCTCTCGTTGACAATCAAGGCTTATTATGTCAGCTAGATTTTGTGTTTGTCATTGAGCCCACCTTTTCTTTACATAAATGATGAGATCATGCACTTTTCAAAGTTGTCTTTTTTATGCATTTATCCCACACACTTCCCGCTTTCAGGAATCCTGAAAGCAGATCTCCTACAACATCACATACACTTAGCATCAAGAATAAATGGCCAAACTTGAATGAACATGTGATAGCTATGGAAGAAGAAGAGTGGGATGAAAGCAATATCAGTGATTTCACCAAGATAGTGGAACAATGTGAACAGACTTGGAAGCCCGCCATAGAGGAACTCAAAACCATAAATGTGGGCGGTGATCAGCTCAGGAAAGAGTTGAAAATAGGTACCTTAATTACTTTTGAACAAAGGACGGAAATGATTGCCCTATTACAAGAATATTTAGATGTTTTTGCTTGGTCCTATGAAGATATGCCTGGCTTGGATACAAATATTGTAGTACACAAGATACCGTTGGAAGAAGGTTGTAAACCAGTCAAGCAAAAGCTGAGGAGGGCCCACCCGGATATTTGGATCATGGTCAAGGCAGAACTCGAGAAGCAGTGGAATGTTGGCTTTCTAGAAGTAGTTAGATATCCACAATGGGTATCTAACATTGTTGTTATGCCTAAGAAGGAGGGGAAGATTAGAGTTTGTGTGGACTTCTGAAATTTGAATAGAGCTAGCCCTAAGGATGATTTTCCTCTACCACACATAGATGTTTTAGTGGACAATGCTGCCTGAAGTTCCACATATTTCTTTATGGACAGTTTTTCAGGATATAACCAGATAAAAATGGCTCCAAAGGATAAGGCGAAAACAATTTTTGTCACACCTTGAGGGACATATTGCTACAAGGTCATGCCATTTGGTTTGAAGAATGCAGGAGCAACCTATCAAAGAGCAATGGTGACTCTGTTCCATGACATGATGCACAGGGATATTGAGGTGTATGTAGATGATATGATTGCTAAGTCCAAAAATGGAGAAGATCATGTTGAGGTTTTGAGGAAGTTATTTGAGAGGTTGAGGAAGTATCAATTAAGGCTCAATCCTATAAAATGTTCTTTCGGAGTTAAATCAGGTAAGCTGTTAGGATTTGTGGTAAGTGATAGAGGTATAGAGGTTGATCCAGATAAAATAAGGGCCACTCAAGCTATGTCATCCCCTAAGACGGAGAAAGAAGTAAGAGGATTCTTGGGAAGGTTAAACTATATTGCTCGCTTTATAGCTCAGTTAACAACAACATGTGAACCTATATTCTGACTATTAAGGAAAAAGAATCCTAGAACCTGGAATGAGGAGTGTGAGGAGGCATTCAATAAAATCAAACATTATTTACAAAATCCACCTTTACTGGTTCCTTCGGTGTTAGGAAAACCTCTGGTATTATATCTAACAGTAACCGAAGCAGCCATGAGATGTGTATTGGGTCAGTATGATGAAACCGAAAGGAAGGAAAGAGCTATTTATTACCTAAGTAAGAAACTCACCAAATATGAGTCTAGATACACTGAGATAGAAAGGCTGTGTTGTATGCTGGTGTGGGCAACAAAGAGATTACGACATTATACGTTATACCATACCACTTGGTTGATTTCAAAAGTGGATCCTCTAAGGTATATTTGTAACAAACCCTTTCTCTCAAGACGAATTGCAAGGTGCCATGTTTTATTAGCAGAATATGACATAGTGTATATGACAAGGAAAGCTGTAAAAGGAAGTGCAATTGTGGACCATCTGGCTGATAATGCTATTGAATATTACGAACCTTTGGATTTTGATTTCCCCAATGAAGATATATGTCAATAGAGAAAGAAGAAGAGAAGACAGATTGGTGGACCATGTTTTTTGACGGGGTAGTGAATGTATATGGTAACGGGGCCGGTGTGGTAATAATCTCTCTTAATAAGAAACAGTATCCAGTTTCGGTTAAACTGCATTTTGAGTGCACCAACAATACAGCTGAGTATGAAGCTTGTATCCTCGATTTAGAAGCTGCATTAGAGCTAAAGATAAAAAAGATAGATGTATATGGGGATTCAATGTTGATTATCTGTTAGGTTAAAGGGGAATGGCAAACCAAGGAAGAAAAGTTGAGGCCATACCAGGAATACCTGTCCACATTAGCAAAAGACTTTGAAGAGATTAAATTCACCCATCTAGGAAGAGAAGGGAACCATTTTGCGGATGCTTTGGCCACGCTAGCTGCTATGACTACCATTGATCTCGAGTATAAGGTACAACCTGTACACATTGATATTAGAAATGACCCAGCTCACTGTTGCTTTATTGAAGGAGAGATAGACGGAAAGCCTTGGTATTACGATATCAAGAATCTTGTGCAAAATCACGAATATCCGGTAGGAGCCTCTAAAATGGAGAGATTTTATATAAAAGATCATTTGACGGAACCCTGCTAAGGTGTTTGAATGAGAAAGATGCTAGAAAGGCATTGCGAGAGGTCCATGAAGGGATTTGCTCAACTCATGCTAGCGGGCATATGATAGAGAGGAAAATACAAAGGGCTGGTTATTTTTGGATGACGTTGGAGAAAGACTACATTGACTATGTCAGGAAATGTCATAAGTGTCAAGTTTACAGTGATAAGGTCAATACGCCTCCAGCTCCTCTATTTAATCTAATATCTCCCTAGCCATTTGCAATGTGGGGAATTGATGTTATCAGTCCTGTTAACCCAAAAGCTAGCAATGGGCATAAATTCATCCTCGTGGCTATTGACTACTTCACAAAATGGGTGGAAGCTAATTCGTATGCCCACATAACACAGAACATAGTGAAGAGGTTTGTAGAAAAGGACTTGATTTGTCGATATGGTCCTCCGGAAAAAATAGTGACCGATAATGCACAAAATTTCAATGGCAAAATGATAGTGGAGTTGTGTACTAAATGGAAGATCAAGCATTCGAATTCCTCGCCATACCGGCCAAAAATGAATGGCGTAGTAGAAGCCACCAACAAGAACATCAAAAAGATTATTCAAAAAATTGTAGTCACGTAGAGAGATTGGCATGAGATGTTGTCATTTGCTCTCCATGCATACCGCACCACAGTTAGGACCTCGACAAGGATTACCCCATATTCTTTGGTGTACGGTATAGGGAGACAAGGTATTCTTGTCTTTTATTCATGGAAAAATGGAATGGGAGTCGCCACCTAGTATTTTGGTCACTAGGAACCCTAACTGGTTTCAGCGATCAGGTAGGGGAACTGGTTGCATAAAGGGAAGTTATTAGCACCTCAAATACGTGTTACCTAAGGTAAGCTGCATTGTTTTATTGTCTGATAAAATCTAAGGTCTTGTCGTGTTTTCTAGTTGTTGGTCTGTCTATGGTTTAAGAAAAGTTCTCGGTAAAGAGATTCTTATCTTATCGGATAAAACCTAACCATTCTAACGTCAACAAAAGAATTTAATATCCAGAATACATCTTACGTATAAGTCATAACCCCAGATACTAAAAGAAAACAAAATAATTTTTTTGGAATTTTTAAAAGATTGGCCTAGTTCTCGTGACTTTAATAAACTGGTTATTAAAGCCAAAATGCATGCTAATACATATTTTTGAAATTTTCTTTGTTGTATGAAAATACAATATGATTTTTGTTCTTAAGAGACATGGTCGCATGCATAAAAACACATTTTTTCAATGTTTTGATGAAAACCGGATATCTTAATACCAAATTTGTATCTTTACGGTACAAAAATACAAACCAATTTTAAGCACAATTCAGTAGAGAAATACGCGAAAAAATCACGAATTTTCCAACATGTTTTTTCTAGACTGGGTCGGACCCAGCCCAAAAGGAAACTGGGCCAAAATCAGCCCTAAATGAAATCGGGCCGAAAATGATGATCCAGCCCATAGCAACCATGGACTGGTTCCTGTGCATGAGCACAATAACCAATTAATTAATTAGTCGGTTATTGTGCACATTCTGCATGCAAGAAGATGAACAGTGAATAGAGACGAGGGGAAGATAATTACCTAGGATGATGAGCTCGGATAGATGAGCTGATGGTGATGCTGGTGGCGGTTCTCGGTGGTATTGTTGTGGCGATGGCTGGGAAGCTCGGTGGCGCTGTTGTTTTTTCTTCTTCTTCCTTATTCAAAAGCGACAACCACTGGCTTTTTTTCCTTTTCTCGTCTGCTTCTATTCTATTCTCTATCACTATCTTTGTTTCGTCCCCCTTGCCCCTGTGTCTTCCTTCTAGTCTGTTTTACTTCGGTTTCTCTTCTCTCTCTCTCCTCTGTTTGCCCTTGTTTTCCTTTATTTCTTTCTCTTCCTTTTTTTTCGGTTTCTCCCTTCTTCATTCTTTTATCTTCCCTTTGTTTTCCCCCTGTATTCTCCTCTATTACTCCTCTCTACTTTTTTTCTTACTACTCCCCACTTTCTCTCCTGTTCTCTTCCTTACGCTCTCCCTCTCTGTGTTTTTCTCCGCCCCTTCTTTTCTCCCCTGTTCCACTCTGTCCCCCCAGTTTTTCTTTCTGCAACCCAGTTTTCTTTTTTCTTTCTCTTCTCTCCTCTCTCTCCTTCCCCCCTTGTTTGTTGGCTTTCTTTGGCTTTTATAAGGCTAGAGAATGCCATGGTAAGCTTGGTAACGGTCGGCGTCTCTTTCGTGGACATTTAACAGTCGTTTCTTTCTCTGGCTTTATAGCCGAATAAATGCCATATGTTTCAGTATTGCATCATGGCAGCTGGGGCTAGTTGTTTTCTCTACTGAAACGGTTCCCTGGTACAATGAAGAAGATGATGAATAATGTCCTTTAAAATGGCGCTGTTTTGGGATGTGAAATGGCCATTTTCAGTTTGGTCACTCAAGTTCTGAAATTATAATTTGACCCCTAAACTTTAATTTCTTCCAAATAAAGACCAAATTGACTTAAAAACAATTTTTTCTTGCAATCAAACCGTCCATAAATTTAATTAAACCTTCAATAAAATTTAATTGAGTTCATAAACATATGATTTTGGACTTTTCTTCCTCAAATTAAATTTTCCTTGTCAATAGGGCTCTCATCAGTCAAAAATATACTGTCAAATTTCAATTCTTGTATTTTTGAACCTCCTCAACCAATTTCTAGCTATTTTATGGTCATTCCAGCATCCTTTTCTCGCTCCTATTATTTTTTGGATTTCTTCCGAATATTTTTTATATACATATTTTTTTGTATTTTCTCATTTTTTGTGTGGGAACCCAAAAGTGGGTAACAACACTTCTTAGTGACTAAATCAAAGGGTTATGCTTACAAGAGACGATGAGGAGTTTGAATTTGAAAGTGATAAATATGAAAGTGAAAAGATGCCACCTTTTAAGGATTGTAATGATGAGGAGATTGCATATCCTGTTGAGAGGGAGGCCTTGATTATATGGCATGTGCTGAACATGCAAATCAAAGAAGATGATGTGGATAAGTAATGGAAAAACATAGTTCACACTCGATGTCACATCCAAAACAAGGTATGTACCATGATAATCGATGGAGGTAGTTGTGCCAATATAGCTAGTAATACTCATGAAAAGAATTGAATTTGAGTTGTATTAAGCATCCTAGGCCTTATAAACTGCAATGATTAAATGAATATGGTGAAGTGAAGGTCACTAAGCAAGTGTTGCTTGCATTTTTATATTAGGAAGTGCTCTGATAAAGTTATGTGTGATGTAGCCCCAATGAATGTTAGTCACTTACTTTTAGGGCGTCCATGACAGTTCGATTGGAATGCAATTCATGATGAGTTTAGACATAGGTTCACTATTATAAAATATGGTAAAGCCATCACTTTTGTACCTCTTTCTCCAAAAAAAGTGTATGATGATCAAATGAAATTAAAAATGAAATGTGAAGATAGGAAGAGAGAAAATTCATGTGAGGACAATCATGAGAGAAGACCATCAGATTCAGCTAAATCTAAATCATTAATTAAATCAGTTGAGAGTGGAGGTAAAACCTGAGGAGTGAAGAAAGTAAGCTTGTGTGATGATAATAATATGAAAAAAAATTAAAGAAACAACCTATTTTTTATGCAAAAAAAGCTCAAATCAGGTCTGTGTTTTTCACTAACAAGTCAATGATCTTACTTATATATAAGGAGACTTATTTTAACACTAACGATCTTGTTCTATTATTCATATTGTGACTATTTCCTTGTTACAGGAGTTTGATGTTGTATTCTCTGAAGAAATCCTTAGTAGATTACTACTAATAAAGGGAATTGAAGATCAGATTAACCTTATACCATGAGCTTCGATTCCTAACCGTCCAGCCTATAGAAGGAACCTGGGGAGATGAAGGAGCTTCAAAGGCAAGTATATGAGCTGATGATGAAGGGGTATATTTGTGAGAGTATGAGCCTTTCTGCTATGTAAATGTCACTTGTGCCTACAAAAGATAGAACTTGGAAGATGTGTGTTGATTGTCGCGCCATCAACAACATAATAGTAAAGTATAGACATCATATCCCTAAGCTTGATGACATGTTGGATGAGTTGTATGGAGCATGTATTTTCTCTAAAATTAACTTAAAAATGGGTACCATAAGATTAGGATGAAAGAAGGCGATGAATGGAAAACAACATTTAAGACTAAACACAGTTTATATGAATTGTTAGTCATGTTGTTTGAGCTTACAAATACACCTAGTATGTTTATGAAATTGATGCATCATGTTTTGTATGCATTCATTGCTAAGCTTGTGGTTGTGTACTTTGATGACATCCTAATTTATAACAAGAACTTGAATGAGCATCTTGATCATTTGTGTAGTGTGCTTAGTGTGTTGTGTAATGATAAATTGTATGTTAATCTTAATAAGTGTATCTTTTGCATGGAGAAAATTGTGTTTCTTAGATATGTAGTAACTACATAGGGTATTGAGATGGATGAAGAGAAGGTCAAGACCATCTAGGATTGGTTTACACCTAAGTTTGTGACTGAAATAAGGAGTTTTCATGGACTTGCTATATTTTATAGAAGGTGTGTGAAGAACTTTATTACTATTGCAGCACCTTTAACTGAAATTCTGAAAAAGCCAGTTGGTTTTTAATGGGATGAAGACCAAGATAAAGCTTCTAATTTTTTGAAAGATAAACTTTGTGTTGCGCATGTTTTAGCTTTGCCAGACTTTACAAAAGCTTTTGTAGTTGAATGTGATGCTTTAGGTATAGGTATAAAAGTTGTGTTAATACAGGATATGAGGCCCATTGCATATTTCAGTGAGAAACTTAATGGGCACCCTTGAATTACCCTATATATGGCAAAAGCTCAATGCCTTGGTGAGAACGTTAGAGACAAATAACATTACATGTGGCTTAAGGAGTTCATGATATATTCAGATCATGAATCACTGAAGAACTTGAAAAGGCGATGCAAGTTGAATAGGAGACATGCCGAATGAGTTGAATTTATTAAAACCTTTCCATATATGATAAAGTATAAGCAAAGGAAAGAAAACATTGTGATCGATGCACTTTCATGCAAGTTTGTTCTCTTATCTACTTTAGATGCTAGATTTCTAGGATTTGAACACATAAAAGGATTGTACAAGGATGATAGTGATTTTGCTAATGTTTATAATGCTTGTGAAACTTCAGCTTTTGAAAAATTCTATAGACTTGATGAATATTTGTTTGAAGAGAATCATTTGTGTGTTCCATTAAGTTCTATGCTTGAATTGTTTATACATGAAGCACATGAGAGCGAATTGATAAGGCATTTTGGTGTTGTTAAGACTTTGGATGTATTGCATGAGCATTTTTATTGGCAAAAAATAAAAAAGGATGTGCAATGCATATGTGATAAATGCATAACTTGTAGGAAAGAAAAGTCTAAGACTCAATCACATGGCTTGTATACCCCTTTGCCTGTACCTAAAAAACCATGGGTAGACATTTCTATGGACTTCGTGTTAGGTTTGGTTTGCCTAGCCTAGGTCGAAATGGGATAGAGACTCAATCTTTGTTATTAATAGGTTTTTGGAGATGACACATTTTATTCCATGTCACAAAATCGATGATGCAACTAATATTATTGGTTTATTCTTTAGGGAGATTGTACAGCTTCATGGGGGTTCTTAGAAGCATTGTTTCTAATAGAGATGTTAAGTTCCTTAGTTATTTCTAGAAGGTGTATGGGGGAAATCAGGTACTAAACTATTGTTTTCAATTACTTGTCATCCCTATATAGATGGATAAACTAAAGTAGTTAATATGACCTTAACACAACTACTGTGTATTGTCATTCAAAATAACTTAAAGAATTAGGAAGACTGTTTGCCATTTATAGAGTTTGCATATAAATGTAATGTGCATTCTACTATTGAATTTTCACCATTTGAATTTGTGTATGGATTTAACCATTTAACTGTCATGGATTTGATTCCTTTACTTGTTGGTGAAAAGGGTTAGTTTGGATGGTAATCGTAAACCACAGGTGGTGAAGACACTTCATGTGAGTGTGCGGTAATAGATTAAAAAGAGGAATCAGATATATGCAATTAAAGCCAATAAGAGACGCAAACAGGTTGTCTTCTAGCCAGGTGATTGGGTATGGGTGCATATATGCAAGGAGAGATTTCAGGCCTAGAGGAAGTCCAAATTACAACCACGAGGAGATGGACCTTTTTCAAATCATTGAAAGGACGAATGACAAAGCATATAAAGTTGATTTGTATGGTAAGTATGGTGTTAGTGTTATCTTTAATGTTTCTGATCTTACTCTGTTTGATGTAGGTAATGATTCGGGGTCGAATCCTTTTAAAGAGATAAGGGATGATGAGAACCAACCCAACACCAATATTAATCATGCAATAGGCCCATTGAAGGTGCTAAGTGGGCCAATTACAAGAGCTAGGGCAAAGAAACTTAAAGAGGCATTAAATGAGCTTGTTTAGAACATATGGATCAAGATGGACCTATACAAACTTGGGTCACCAAATGAGCATGAAGGACAATCTCTAATTCATCTAATCCAAATCCAAGTCCTAATGGGGTCTGTTGTGTTCGTCCTAAAAGCCAACCTTGTTTTGGGCTTATTTTTTCCTAATTTTACAAGGATTAAAAGTCAATAATTCTTCTTCTATTTTTGCAAGGTAATTCGGCCATATCTGATCTTTAATGGGAAGGGATCTTTATCATTCAAAAAATGAAGTTTCCTAGTCCACCAAGGAAACTAATGGGTGATAAATTTTGATTCCTAAGCTAGGGAGGATTATTTAATGATTCTTCTAGTTTAGGGAGGAAAGTAATTATTTTAGCAACTAAAGATGAAATAATCATTATTTTTTTGTAAGTGAAATAAGGAAACCAAGGTCTATAGAGAAAAGTTAAAGGCAGTAACAAAGATTTCCAAGTCAGAATTGATTTTTCTAGTCTATTAAGAATTCCTAAAATTGGTAGCCCTTCCTAATCATGCAAGGAAAGCTTATTTGGCCATGACACTTTATAAACTAGGGAAATCAGACTTATAATCTTTATTTTTCTTTGTTAATTGCTGCAACAACTCTAAACCTTGATTTAATTTTATTTTTCAAGTTTTGGACTTGTTTAATTAAGAGTTTGGGTTTGATTGTAAGCGGGTCTTATATAAGTCCACAACTTGGGTCAATTAGAGTTTAGAAGCTTAAGTCTCAATATTTATAGTTTTTTTTATCAAACGTGTATGGGAGATTTTGGAATAAAAAAAACTTATTTTTTGCGCAAACTTTGTTTTGTATGTTTGTAAGATATTCTCCCTTCATTAGTTCTCTAGATGACTAAAAATGACTTATTGAAGACCAACTGATTTCGTGACATTATTCTTATACTTCTTGTTTGCAAATCAATATTCATTAGGTGGGGGTTCGATTCCAATAGTGTTGGTGCCTAGATACGAGTTATCTTTGTGTCACACTCCTATGAAATCTAACACTTGGCTTTTTGGGAATTGGTGTCTTTGTGTGTGGGTTGTTTGATTGCGTGATCAAGAGGTTCGTGTCAGTATAATCACTAGTGTGACATATTATTTTAAACGATAATGACCAATCAAGAGGTTGAATGATAGAAGTAGAAATAAGCAAGTTTTTAAGTTTAACAAAAACTTCTTCACAATGTTCAATCCATTCAAAAACATTATCCTAAACAAAGACTTCTTCACAATGTTCAGTCCATTAAAAAAACATTATCTTTTATTAGAAGATTACACAACGACTTAGATATTACACTAAAATCTTTGATAAACCTCCTATAAAAACCAACATTTCCTAAAAATGATCTAACATCTTTAACAAATTTTGGTGTTATCAAGTTGGCAATCAACATCAATTCATATGGATGAAACAATGTGACCAAGTACAATACTATTTGTTACCATGAAATGATATTTTTTCCCAATTTAGCACAAGATTATTCTCTTCATACTTGCTCAAGACCTTTTCAAAGTTAGTTAAACAATTATGAAATGAATCACAAAAAACAAAAAAATCATCCATGAAAATTTCAAGAAAACATTCAACCATATCACTAAATATGCTAAGTATGCATCTTTGAAATATGGTTGGTGCATTACATAATCCAAAAGGTATCATTCGATATGAAAAGGTACCAAATGGACATGTGAAAATAGTTTTCTCTTGATCTTCAAGTGCAATTTCAATTTGGTTGTAACCTGAATAGCCATTTAGGAAACAATAAAACTCGTGACCTGCAACTCTTTTTGGGATTTGGTTCATGAAAGGAAAAGAAAAATGATATTTTCTAGTCATTGAATTAAGTTTCCTATAGTCAATACACATGCGCCAACTAATTATAGTCCTAGTTGGAATTAACTTATTTTTCTCATTTATTATCACAATGACTCTAGACTTTTTAGATATAACTTGGGTAGGACTTACCCATTTGCTATCAGAAATAAGGTAAATGATTTCATTAACTAGAAGCATAATGACTTCATTTCTGAATAGTTCTTCCATATTACGTTAACGCCTTTGTTGCATTTCTCTGAAGGGTCTAGCATTTTCCTCCAAATAAATTTTATGTGTGCAATCAAAAGGCTAATTCCTTTTATGTCAGCTATGGTCCATCCTAATGCATTTTTATAGTTTGTAATAACTTACCTTCCTTATGTGCATTAAGTTTGGAAGAAATTATTACAAAAAAACTATCATTTTCTTCCAAAAAATGAGTTCTTGAGATTATATGGTAATGGTTTCAAATCAGGTTTTGGTGGTTAAACACTTGAAGGTATGGACTCGATTATTATGGAAATTCCTTAATTTTTAGTCTTCAACTACTTGGCTTTGATTCTTCTTGAAAATAAATCATTTTGCAAATTTTTAGATTCATTGAATTCAATTTCACCAGGAGTAGTTTCATATTGATCACAAACTAATTTCTCAATAAAATCTACTTCTTGTAAATCATGATAATCTCCAGGTTGCTTTAGTTAAAGACATTCATTTCCAATGTCATGATTCCAAAGGATAACTTCATCACTCCATTCATATAATTAATCAATGCATTAGAAGTTGCAAGAAATAATGGGTGTTCTAAAATAATAGGAATTGAATTGCATGCTTCAACATGTTATGTATCCAAGACAAAAAAAAATCCACAGAATAAATAAATTTATCAACTTGTACTAACACATCTATAACTACTCGTCTAGGAACCTTTATAGAGATATATCAACAAGTAAAAAATTTATGAAAGTTGGTTTTAACTCACCTTGATTGAGACTTTAAAAAACTGAATATGAAAGTAAATTCACACTAGCTCCAAGATTAAGTAAATTTTTTCAATTTTATGCTCTCCGATAAGACATGACATTAAAGAACAACCAAGGTCTTTATATTTCAAAACATTATTTTTTTTTAACAATGACAATTGTTCAGCTAAAAATGCTTTCTTTTTCACATTCATTTTTCTTTTCAGGGTGCACAAGTCTTTCAAAAATTTGGAATAAGAGGGCACCTATTTAATAGGATCAAATAAAAATGTATTGATCTTTACCTGTTTGAAAATTCCAAAGATTTCAGAATTATAATTCACTTTCTTTAGATTAGTCATGGCATGAGAAAATGGAAGTATTGATGGGGAATCAATCTTTCCATCATAATGTTCAGGTTCAACCTCTACCTTACCCTTAGAGATTGATTCATCATCTTTCTCACAAGGTTTAAGAATAAGTTTTTCAATAATCTTACCACTATAAAGAGTCATAACTGATTTGATTTTGTCCATGTGTTGTCTCTCTACATTTGAGTTGTATTGTCCTTTGCGCTTTTGTTGTTATTAAGAAAGAAACTTACCTTTCTCCTTAAAACTGAGAGCATATATGAATTTTAAAAGAGTGACATTTCAAATATTCCATAGTTTTAGCATTTTGAGTGTTAATTAACTCTTGCTTTTCAATGAATGTATGTAGTATTTCTTCAAGATTTTTTCTAGGAGGGGGAACATAAGGAGGTACATATCCTTGAGAATTTTAAAAGTTATAATGTGCTTGAAAGGGTGGTTATGAAGTTTGAGCATTATTGTTATTACTCTTCCAACTTAAATTTAGGTGATTTCTCCAACTGTGATTGTATGTTTATGAGTATTGATTAGGGTTTGGCATTTGAAAAATGTTAAAAGCATTGGCTTGTTCATGGAAACATTACTTGAAAGATGGCAAAGCTAGATAATCATTGGTTGAGGGTTCATTAGTTTCAAGATTTGACACATAATTTCTTGAACGGATTTTAATTGACCATTCTTTTTCAATTCTAATGCTTTGACTTTTCTAGCTAAAGATACAAATTCGGCTTGAAGGTCATGATATTTTCTAAGGTTATACATACATCTATTTGATGTATAGGGCTAAGTTTTACTTGATACTTCATAATTGCATGCAGTGTCTAATTTTGAGCATTTTCAACTAACAAGTCTAGGTATTTTATTGCTTCATCAGGGTCTTTATCTTCAAAAGATCCATTGCACATAAATTCCATAATTTGCCTCTTTTTAGATGTTAAACCTTCATAGAAGTGTGAAAGTAATCTCCATGTTTCAAAACCATGGTGAGGACAGGTTTTAATCAAGCTTTTAGACCTATCCCAATAGTGGTAAAATGATTCTTCTTGGTTTTTAAGTGAAGGTGGTGATTTATTTTTAAAAAAAGTTTGTTCGGTGAGTGGGAAAAAACTTCTTTAAAATTTTTTATTGCATTTCATCCCAAGCACGAATAGATCCTGACCTAAGATTTTGTAGCCATATTTTTCCTTTATCTTTTAATGAAAAAGGATAAAAACTTTAGTCTATTGGTATGCATGCTACAATTTAAGTCATTGTAAGTGTTACAGACCTTTTCAAATTCTCTCAAATACAAGTTTGAATTTTCTGAATCTAAACCATGTAAAATTTGGTTTTCTTGATGGATATAATAGATATAATTAGATTGTTATTAATTTTAAAGATTAAGAAAAGACTACATTTACATGTCCATTTGGTACATATGCATGCATATAGGAGAACGTATTTTGGTTTGTGTAATACACCAACAACTTTTCAAAGATGCATGATGCGTATTTTTTCTGACTATGTTGAAAGAATATATGAGGTTTTCATGGATGATTTCATGGTGTATGGTGATTCTTTTGATAAATTTTTAGAAAATTTATCTTTACTCTTAAAAAGATGCATTGAAACTAAACTTGTCTTGAACTATGAAAAATATTGTTTTATGGTATAACAAGGAATAATTCTTGGGATGTTGTGTCTTCACGTGGTTTAGAGGTTGATAAAGCTAAAATAGATGTTATTTCACCATTTCCTTACCCCTCGTGTGTGAGGGGGTTTGTTCTTTTCTTGGCCATACAGGTTTCTATCGACATTTTATCAAATATTTCTCAAAGATTACAGCACCTATGTACAAATTATTAGCCAAAAAATGGATTTTGTGTTTGATCAAGCGTGTAAATTTGCCCATAATGAGCTTAAAAGGCATGTTACATTTGCCCCCATCATGCAACCACCAAATTAGGATGAACCTTTTGAAATAATATGTGATGCGAGTACCTACGCAGTGGGGGCTGTACTTCAGCAAAGAATAGGAAAGAATTTGTATGTTATCACATATGTTTCTCGCATGTTGGACGAAGCACAATGCAATTACCTTACAACTAAAAAAAAGCTTTTTGCAGTGGTGTTTGGTCTAGAAAAATTCAGTTCTTATTTAATTGGTACAAAAGTTGTTGTTTTTACTGACCATGTAACTTTGAGGTATCTTTTGAAGAAAAAGGAATCCAAAGCAAGATTGATTAGGTGGATCTTGCTTTTACAATAATTTGATCTTGAGATCAAGGACAAAAAAAAGGTGTCGAAAATCATGTAGCTGATCACTTGAGTCCACTGCAGACCAAGGATATACAAACTAAAATAGTAAGAGAGACATTCCTTGACGAGCAGTTGTATGTGTTACATTCCTCAACAAGACCATGGTATGCTGATTTGATGAACTATTTAGTCACCAAATAATTCCCTTCAGGTTTGTCTAAATCCCAAAAAGACAAGTTACAAGCTAATGCTAAATATTATTTTTGGAACACTCTTTATCTACGAAAATTTTGTGCGGATGAAGTAGATAGAAGATGTGTACCACATGATGAATTTCATTCCATTCTCATATTTTGTCATTCTCATTCTTGTGGTGGGTGTTTTTTAGCAGAAAGAACAGCCCACAAGGTATTTGAAAGTGGTTTCTATTGGCCTTTTATTTTTAAGGATGCATATAACTTTTACAAATCATGTGAAAAATGCCAAAGAACAGACAATATCACTCATACAAATCAAATGCCTTTAACTAATATTCTTATAAGTACAATTTTTTATGTTTGGGGTATTGATTTATGGGTTAATTTCCTTCTTCTTTAGGTAATCTTTATATCCTTATTGTTGTTAATTATGTGTCCAAATGGATTGAGGTGAAAGCCACATGAATTAACAAAGCTAAAGTTGTTTTAGATTTTGTTAGGACTCACAAATTTAATAGGTTTGGAATCCCCAAAGCTATCATTAGTGATCATGACACTCATTTTTGCAATTGTTCAATAGAAGCATTACTACATAAGTACCATATGACTCATCAAACTTCCACAGCCTACCATCCTCAAACAAATAGCCAAGCTGAAATTTCAAATCAAGAAATCAAGTCCATTTTGGAGAAGACGGTGCAACTTAACTAGCAAAATTAAAGTTTGTGACTTAGTGATGCACTTTGGGCTTATCGGACTACTTATAAATCAACTATAGGAATGTTACCTTATGAGATGATTTATGGGAAAGTATGTCATCTACTAGTGGAGCTTGAACACAAAGCTTTTTGGGCCATTAAAAAATACGACTTTGATTATGATGGTGGTGAGATTATAAGGAAGTTGCATTTGCAAGAGTTAGAAGAGATATAGAATTGACACGACCAAAAGATTGATGTCTTCTCCCAAGTGCAGGAGTGTCGAAGTAATAAATAACCCGGCAAGACCGGGGTCGAACCACAGGGAGGTTAATTGTATAAATTATAGACAACAATAATACAACAACAATAATAACAATAACAATAACAATGACAATAATAATAATAATAATAATAATAATAATGATAATAATAAAGATGATGAAGAAGAAGTTGATGAGAACTTTGAGATGGAAGATTAATGTAAGGATTAAACAATGATAACAACAAATGTCAAGGTTAGAGGATCCACTAATGGTATTTCAAACAAGTATAGTATAAACTCTTATTATTCAATTGGAAACCACACACAAGGAGGTTCCAATCAGATTATAAATTGTTAACATGATTACATTAGCTATCTTATTCGAATAATGCTAATACTTGTAAATGTTGTCAGGCATTCATGATTATAACTTATGTTAACAACAAATCAAGTTCCCTTCATAGCTCAGGTGTCGGTTATACCATACAGTATGGGCTATGAAAGTGCCAAGTATTTGTTGTACCAAGTGTTATACAACATAAATCTAGATTAACCATTTAACAAGCAGAGTATTAAAAGTGAACAAGATAACAAATATAAAGCATGTTAGTATCCAACATTAAAGTCCATGTTGAGTTTATATTATACTTATCCTTACACCATTAGTGTAACCTTTTCACCTTGACATAATTAACTTAGCTAGACATAATGAAAGAAAGAAACATAAATAAACAAGATAAGAACATAAGTAAGATAAAAGTTAACTAAGTAAAGGAAAGGAAATGAAAGGCATAAACTTGATATTAATGAAAGCAAAGCATAAGCAATACAAAGAGAGAAAGCAAGAGCATGATCTTGATCTGAACACCAAGATGCTTAAATACATGGCAAATGCCTCCTTTTATAGGCCAAAATTTGAAACTATTGATTTGTTGACTAATTGATGAGTGGGTGGCCACATCTTGACTTGGTGACAATTCTTATCTTCTTGTCTGCCAAAAATGTCATTGATAACGTCATAATTTGAACAGACTTCAATCATGAAAGTTCTAGGAAATTGTCTCATCGTTTCAGGGTAAAAATTTGAGATCATTTGGACTTCTAGAACTCGAGATATGGGCTGAACACTGAACAGTGTCTAGGCTGCAGGACAGATTCGGACTTCTTCTTTGTTGCTACAATTTGGACTTGAAAACGGCCTTGTTAAATCTTGGGCTCCACATGAAAGTTGTAGGCCTATGTCTTATCTTTCCATCCATATAAAATGGACCTAAATCCAAGATCTACAGCTCCAGATATGACCCAATTACCAAAACGTGTTCCAGTTTGGACTGCACCAGCATCTCTTTTCTAAGTTTGGCCATCTCTTTGTCCTTTCAATTTCAGTACTTCAACTCATCAATCAATTCTTTCATTTATGTGATAGGCCTGCATTTAAGATGAACATTTACCATAAATTAAAGGTATCTTATATAATTAGATATGTTATTATAAAACATGCTTTAGTTAAGGAGTTATTGATACTTCAAGTGCAAAATGATGATATAAAACCTTGATAAAAATGCACTTTTAAGTACTAATCACACTCCCCAACCAGCTTATTACTAGTCCCTAGTAATTAAAGCGTTAAAATAGAAAAACAATTTGCAAATTCCACAAAGCAAGGCATTCATCATTCAACTTCCATTAATCTATCCAGATAAACAAACTCTCATTAAATTTATATATCTGCTCAATACCTTTTAAACAAGATATTAATAAACCTTTCTCTTGTGCTCAAAATATCAACATATAGTTATGGGGCTTTACTTGGAAGAAAACAATATTCTGTTCTAATGTTTAAGGTTAACTTCCTTGGGTTAGGATTATTATTATTTTCTTTTCTTTTCTTTTCTCTTTTTTTTTTTAATATATATATACACAATGCATCTTTAACCCATGTAACGAGCTTTCGGCTAATGACTCCCAGACCAGTTGGTCTTAGGGCATTAGGTGTTGAGACACCCCTACGAGCTTAGTAACTCGGGTTGCAGATACTGATACGTAGATAGTGCAATGTTTGATTCCCTTAAGCTTTTCTCCTTAACCCATGTAACAAGCTTTGGGCCAATAGCTCCCAAGTCAGTTGACTTTAGGGTATTAGGTGTTAAAACACCCCTTCGGGCTTAATTGCTTAGGTTAGGGAGGCTACGAAACCAAACTTATCTACGTTTTTATTATCATCATTCTTTTTTTTTTTTTTTAGAATTATATACTATCCTTATCCCTTAGTTGTTACCTTTAACAAAAGAACATAAATAATGTAATAATCCAATACGTAACCCACAATCATATGTTAAAGTGTGTGTGTGAGAATGAAGGTTTAAGAATACTTGTTAAATGAGTATATGAGCATAATTAAGTGATAACAATGCGAGAGTTTGTAAACCTGAATATTTCAAGAAGTATTCTAATAGGCCTTGTTATGAATATTGCAAATAACCATTAGAAAATGTTTACTAAGATGCGTCTCAAGAGTCAATAAAATTCCCCATTACTCTGCCATCCTAGTAATAACAGTTTTGCCAAATGGTTTTTAAAAACAAAAACAGTTAGTTGGTTAGGTTTTTTTTTTTTTTTTTTAACTACTACCCTCTCCCCCCAACCAAAACGAGACATTGTCCTCAATGTCCTAAGGTAGAAAGATAGAGTATAGAAGACATTATCTGAAACAACGAACACTGACAAACCTGAAACACACTTAAACAAATATAAGAAATAACATAACAAAATACTATGCTAGAAATAAAACCAAAAGACACAAGGATTCACAAACGAAGGCTCAAATCCAATCTAAGCTTTTTACGGCCTTCTGTAGTTGACCAATTTATGCAACTCATGGAAGGATCAATTAGAGGGGTGAAAGATTGTAGTTTGTCGATCAACTGTTCAGCAGTAGCAGCAGAGATTATGATTTGTCGTGCCGAAGATGTTAGAAATTCCTGTTCCACAACTTGATCAAGAAAAGACAACAAATTATCATAAAAACCATTAACATTGAGCAAACCGATAGGTTTATGGTGAATGTGAAGTTGGGCCCAAGAGGAAATATGAAAGATCTCTTCCAATGTGCCCAGACCACCTGGTAAGGCAATGAAGGCATCAGCATGGTTAAACATTGTATTCATTCGATCAAACATTGTGGAGACCTGTAATTCCTCTCCAATTGTTCTTCCAATGATGTCCCCTTTTGTTAAAGCTTCGGGGACGACCCCCAAAACTTGACTACCTCCTAAAAATGCAGCTATTGCCACACCCCCCATTAACCCAAGGCTGCCTCCCCCATACACTAAATGAATCTTTCTCTCAGCTAGTACCTGACCAAGATGATTTGCTGCTTCTAAAAAAGCTATTTCCTTCCCAGGACTGGATCCACCGAAAACACAAATATTTTTTATGTGATAACTTGAGGGACCTGCCATTTCTACACACTTCTATATCTGTCTAATGTAAGGATTGAGTAGAAATGAGGGGAAGGAAGAGAGGATTTTATAGATGCGAAATTGAAAATGCAATCATATCACCTATATGTAGGCCAGCTGGAGTCTCACACACTCTCTCTCTCTTTCTCTCTTTATTTATTTATTTATTTGGAAAAATCATGTGTATGTACAGGTAGTTGTGACTGTGGCTCACATCTTCCCTTGGTTTTACGTCCAAGAACGGCTTAAACGCCCTCTATGGGTCGGGGATAGGCTTCCCATCCAGTTTTCTTAAAAACTGGCAAACAGGGTCTTTTTTAGTCAGATTCCCAAGACTAAGTCTATCATGTTCTTTATGAAAATGGGGCCATAAATCATGAATTGCACGATGCACATCTCCACTGGGATGCGTCTCAAGGGTCAACAAAAGATTATCTAAAGACCCCTTACTCAGGCCATCCTTAATGAATTGTATTTTATCTTCACGGTTTATAGATACCATTCCTAAAGAACGACATGTTGCATTACAAGTCCATCTGGCACATCGGTGACAGACTTTCAGTCGTTTTGCACGACGTTTCTTTGCAAAAGTGCTTTTACCTGTTCCAGGCATGTGTGAAGTGAAAGAATTGGAGGACTCACCTGATAATCGGACCTTTGCTTCAATTAGCCAGCGAATATCTTCAGGAATTCCATGATTCATTAACAACTTCAATCTTGCACACCTAGCACGGTAAATTTTTGTAATCGCATTCTGAGGCAGAGCGGGAAAGTACTTTTTCAACTTTTCAAGAGTGGTGTCCATTTTCAAATGAGAATTGGAGAAGAGAGTCAAAGAAGGGAGAAATAGCAAAGTATTGCACAAATATATACAGATATCAGTTATTATGGGAAACTGAAAGAACCGACTTAAGTCACGGAGTACCGTTATCCGCCTTTTGACCGGGATGAGAGACTAGCAAAACAAGAGTCACACCAAAAGGAAACACAAAAACAATGTGAGAAAAACAAAATAATCAACCTTTATCTACAGGATCATTCAAACCAATGGATTCATTTTCACTAGGAAAATTATCAAAGTAAGTTTTCAAACGATGTCCATTTCTTTTAGAAACATTGTCATTCTTTGGATTCTCAATATCAAAGGCCCCATAAGGATACACATGTTTCTCAATAAATGGACCGCTCCATCTTGATCTTAACTTTTCAGGAAATAAATGGAGTCGAGAATTATAAAGCAAAACTTTTTGACCAGTATCAACTTTTTGACAATTTTCACAAGTTTTGCAGAATGCATGTGTGTCCTTAAACATGGTGGGCCAATAAAATCCATTTTGAAAGATTTTCGCAATGGTCTTTTTTTACGAGAAATGACTCCCACATGCTTCAGAATGACAAAATTTAATTACACTACTTACCTCATTGTCCGCAATGCATCTTTGAAATATTTGATCAGGACAATGTTTGAATAAGTTAGGGTCATCCCAATAAAATTTCTTCACTTCGTTCAAAAACTTACCTTTGTCTTCGGTACTCCAATGAGCTGGCAAAACTCCTGAGGCAAGGAAATTGATATTTTTAGCAAACCAAGGCATTGAACTAAGAGAAAGTAAGGATTTGTCAGGAAAGTAATCATCGGTTGGTGTGATGTCGGATATCGAATCTGTTGTCACTCTTGACAAAAGATTCGCATCAACATTTTCAATGCCTTTTTTATCCGTGATTTCTTCCTGAGAATAAGTCATTTGCAAATCTTCAAATTCATCAAACTCAGTATTACTCAAAGTAAATTCAAATTGATCATAAACCAATTCTTCAATAAAATCTACTTCTTGTGAATCATTATCATCTCTAGGTTGCTTGCAAATGTTGAAAATATTCATCTCCAATGTCATGTTTCCAAAAGATAGCTTCATCAATCCATTCCTACAATTAATCAAAGCATTAGAAGTTGCAAGAAATGGACGCCCTAAAATAATAGGAAATGAATTACATGCTTCAACAGGTTGTGTGTCCAAGACAATAAAATCCACAAGATAAATGAATTTATCGACTTGTACTAACACATCTTCAACGATTCCTCTAGGCACTTTTACAGATCTATCGGCAAGTAAAAGAGTTACAGAAGTTGGTTTTAACTCACCTAGATTGAGACTTTGAAAAACTGAATATGGGAGTAAATTCACACTAGCTCCAAGATCAAGTAAGGCTCTTTCAATTTTATGTTCTCCAATAAAGCAAGAAATTGTAGGACAACCAGGGTCTTTATATTTCAAAGCATTATTGTTCTGAAGAATGGCACTTACTTGTTCGGCTAAAAAGGCTTTCTTTTTCACATTCAGTTTTCTCTTCACAGTGCACAGATCTTTCAAAAATTTAGCATAAGAAGGAAGCTGTTTAATAGCATCCAGCAAAGGTATATTGATCCTTACCTGTTTGAAAGTTTCAAAGATTTCAGAGTTATGATTGACTTTCCTTTGTTTGGTCATGGCATGAGGAAATGGAAGTGCTGGCGGGGAATCAGTCTTTTCTTCACAATGATCAGATTCAATCCTTTCCTTACCCTCAGAGATTGACTCATCATCATTCTCACAAGGTTCAAGAATGGGTTTTTCAATAACCTTACCACTGCGAAGAGTGATGACTGATTTTACGTGATCCATGTGTTGGCTTCCCGAACTACTTGCACTTGTGTTGTATTGCCCCTTTGGATTTTGTTACGGTTGAGATGGAAACTTACCTTTCTCTTGGAAACTGAGAGCAGATGTCAATTTTGCAAGAGTATCTTTAAAATCTGTCATGCTTTGAGCAAGTTGAGTGTTAATTGCCTCTTGCTTTTCCATAAATGCATGCAATGTTTCCTCAAGATTTCTTCTAGGAGGGGGGGCATAAGGAGGTGCATATCCATGAGAATTTTGGAAATTATGATGTGCTTGAAACGGTGGCTGTGAAGTTTGTGCATTATTGTTATCACTCTTCCAATTGAAATTTAGGTGATTTCTCCAACCAGGGTTGTATGTTTGCGAATATGGGTTATGGTTGGGTCTTTGAAAACTGTTTAATGCATGGGCTTGTTCATGGAGACATTCTTTAAAAGAAGGCAAGGTTGGACAGTCATTGGTTGAATGTTCGTTGGTTTCACAAATTTGACACGCAATGTCTTGAACAGATTTTAATTGACCACTCTTTTTTAATTCTAGTGCCTCAACTTTTCTAGCTAAAGATGCGAACTTGGCTTGGAGGTCATGATCTTCCCTAAGGTTGTACATACTCCCACTAGATGTATGAGGTTGGGTTTTACTTGGTGCCTCATAAGTACCTGTGGTGTCCCAATTTTGTGCATTTTCAGCTAGCAAGTCTAGGTATTCCATTGCTTCATTAGGGTCTTTATCCTCAAAAGTTCCATTGCACATCAATTCAACCATTTGCCTATCTCTAGGTGTTAATCCTTCATAAAAATGTGAAACTAATCTCCATGTTTCAAAACCATGATGTGGGCAAGTATTAAGCAAGTCTCGATACCTATCCCAACATTGATAAAATGTTTCTCCTGGTTTTTGAGAAAAAGTAATGATTTGTCTTTTGAAAGAGTTTGTTCTGTGGGACGGAAAAAACTTCTTTAAAAATTGTTGTTGCATTTCATCCCAAGCACGGATGGATCCAGGTCTCAAATTTTGTAGCCATGTTTTAGCTTTATCTTTTAATGAAAAAGGAAAAAGCTTCAATCTAATGGTGTTCATGCTACAATTTGAGTCATTATACGTGTTGCAAACCTCCTCAAATTCCCTTAAATGCAAGTATGGATTTTCTAAATCTAAGCTATGAAAAGATGGTAAAAGTTGAATAATGCCTGTCTTAAAATTAAAATGAGATGCATCAGGTGGGAAAACTATGCATAAGGGTGCACTTGTTCTTGTGGGATTCATGTGGTCTCTAAGTGTTCTAACCCGAATATTCTCATTATTTTCATTATGAAGTGATTGGTTATCTTCTTCGGCCATATTTTCTGAAAATGATGAGGATACCCTACAAAGTCTACCACTTAATGTACGTGACCACACTCTCATGCACGTGTAAAAAGAGAAGAAAAAGAAGAAGAAAACAAAATCAAAAGAAACAAAACAACAAAAAGAATAAACAAAATTAGATACAAGAAAAGAGAAAATAGAATAAATTTGTACAAGAATTTACCTCCCCGGCAACGGCACCAAAAACTTGACACGACCAAAAGATTGATGTCTTCTCCCAAGTGCAGGAGTGTCGAAGTAATAAATAACCTGGCAAGACCGGGGTCGAACCACAGGGAGGTTAATTGTATAAATTATAGACAACAATAATACAACAACAATAATAACAATAACAATAACAATAATAATAATGATAATAATGATAATAATGATAATAATAAAGATGATGAAGAAGAAGTTGATGAGAACTTTGAGATGGAAGATTAATGTAAGGATTAAACAATGATAACAACAAATGTCAAGGTTAGAGGATCCACTAATGGTATTTCAAACAAGTATAGTATAAACTCTTATTATTCAATTGGAAACCACACACAAGGAGGTTCCAATCAGATTATAAATTGTTAACATGATTACATTAGCTATCTTATTCGAATAATGCTAATACTTGTAAATGTTGTCAGGCATTCATGATTATAACTTATGTTAACAACAAATCAAGTTCCTTTCATAGCTCAGGTGTCGGTTATACCATACAGTATGGGCTATGAAAGTGCCAAGTATTTGTTGTACCAAGTGTTATACAACATAAATTTAGATTAACCATTTAACAAGCAGAGTATTAAAAGTGAACAAGATAACAAATATAAAGCATGTTAGTATCCAACATTAAAGTCCATGTTGAGTTTATATTATACTTATCCTTACACCATTAGTGTAACCTTTTCACCTTGACATAATTAACTTAGCTAGACATAATGAAAGAAAGAAACATAAATAAACAAGATAAGAACATAAGTAAGATAAAAGTTAACTAAGTAAAGGAAAGGAAATGAAAGGCATAAACTTGATATTAATGAAAGCAAAGCATAAGCAATACAAAGAGAGAAAGCAAGAGCATGATCTTGATCTGAACACCAAGATGCTTAAATACATGGCAAATGCCTCCTTTTATAGGCCAAAATTTGAAACTATTGATTTGTTGACTAATTGATGAGTGGGTGGCCACATCTTGACTTGGTGACAATTCTTATCTTCTTGTCTGCCAAAAATGTCATTGATAACGTCATAATTTGAACAGACTTCAATCATGAAAGTTCTAGGAAATTGTCTCATCGTTTCAGGGTAAAAATTGGAGATCATTTGGACTTCTAGAACTCGAGATATGGGCTGAACACTGAACAGTGTCTAGGCTGCAGGACAGATTCGGACTTCTTCTTTGTTGCTACAATTTGGACTTGAAAACGGCCTTGTTAAATCTTGGGCTCCACATGAAAGTTGTAGGCCTATGTCTTATCTTTCCATCCATATAAAATGGACCTAAATCCAAGATCTACAGCTCCAGATATGACCCAATTACCAAAACGTGTTCCAGTTTGGACTGCACCAGCATCTCTTTTCTAAGTTTGGCCATCTCTTTGTCCTTTCAATTTCAGTACTTCAACTCATCAATCAATTCTTTCATTTATGTGATAGGCCTGCATTTAAGATGAACATTTACCATAAATTAAAGGTATCTTATATAATTAGATATGTTATTATAAAACATGCTTTAGTTAAGGAGTTATTGATACTTCAAGTGCAAAATGATGATATAAAACCTTGATAAAAATGCACTTTTAAGTACTAATCAAGAATGATGCCTACGAGAATGTAAGGATTTATAAAAAAAGACCAAGAGTCTTCATGACCGAATGATTACAAGAAAGAAGTTTCATGTTGGAGATAATAAAGTCCTTTATCATTCACGTTTTAAACTTTTTCTTGGAAAGTTGTGTTATCGTTGGATGAGACCATTTTTTGTTTCTAATGTTTTCTTTATGGTGTAGTTGATATTACAAGTGTAGAAACAAACAAAGTGCTCAAGGTCAATGG
This sequence comes from Populus simonii, assembly GCA_007827005.2. Classification (NCBI taxonomy): domain Eukaryota; kingdom Viridiplantae; phylum Streptophyta; class Magnoliopsida; order Malpighiales; family Salicaceae; genus Populus; species Populus simonii. The sequence continues at coordinate 4,644,757 of CM017481.2, forward strand.
ACATCGATTAAAAACTTTCTATGAAGGTTGGACGGCATAACTCATCGCTTATATGAAGTTAGCTGAACCAATCTATGAGGCATAAACATGTGATATGTTAAACCAATGACATAAAACATAAACACTTACTAGGAGGCAACCCAACAAAAAAAAAATCAGATTTGCTTTTTTTTTCCCTAATCTTTTATTTTTTGCATTTTACTTTATATTTATCATTATCTTCTATTCCTTTTCTTTTATTTCAACATTGAGGAAAATGTTGAGTTTAAAGTGTGGGGATGGGGGATTTTGGTTTTCTTTGTTGTTTCTATGTGTTTTATTAGAATTAGAAGAACCCATAAACATTTGAAAAATAAATATTTATGTTTTCCAACCTTAAGTATTAAGTTTTATCTATTGAACTCCGATTGATTTATGAGAATATGAGTATTATATATGAGAATTAGTTGAGATAGATGAAAATATAAATTGAATGAATGGTGTGCATGCAAGTTTTAAAGTTTAATTAGTTTAAAGATTGATTTTGAAAACATGTCATATTAACTTAATAGTATTGTGCCAATGTAAGTTTTTGAGTCTTCAACATTATATTCTTTGATTATGCATTCTTTAAATAATATGTATATCTAGAACTTGCTTCATATCTTGTTGATATTACATTCACTTTACATATGTACATGAAGATGATAAAGGCACTAGGAATTTTAACCACTTGAGTTGAAAAGCCAACCCAAAACATATTATCCTTAGGGAGCCCTTTTGCGCTTGTTTATCTTTTTTTTCGTTTACCTATGTTGTAAGCTTTAAATTTTTATTTGTTTTTCTTTTCTCCTGGCCAAGGATCAGTAGAGCATATTCTTGTTGATATTTCATGAGATTATGGTTGGAAATTATATAAAAAAAAAGTGATACTTGATGAAAAGAATGGACAAAGTTGCTAAAGGTAGACCATTAAAAAAAAGAAAAAGAAAATGAGAAAAAAAAAGTTGATCCATTGTGTTCTAAAAGTTTTATGTTGATGAAGCTTGAAATCAAAAGAAGTTAAGTATTGGTGCTGAAAGATGGTGAATTTGTGTGCTTTAATGATATATCTTGTTCAAAATTCAATTTTTTTTATAGAATGCTCTACTTCCTTTGGTTTTAACCTTTTCTTTTCTTTTCTTTTTACCTCACCTTAACCTTAGCCCTATTACAACCGAAAAGTAAGACCTTCTAATTCATGTATTGCTTGTAATATTTTAGTAATGGAAATGAGATTGAAGAGCAAGCTTATGGTAGAACATATTTATTGATTGAATTAGAGAGATTTAAACACATAAGCCCTTAACATGTGAGTGTTGAAGTATATATCAATGAGAGAACCTATCACATTGGCATGACATAGATTTTATTTAAATCTAAATAATTAATTGACTTTTGAAGTTCACATGTAAATAAATTCATGAAAATTTATGTTTTTATCTTTCTTGATTGTATTCTTGTTTATAATGCATGTTCTCTTGGACATTGATGGGAGATTAAGAGATTAGTCATAATTATTTTATTTATTTTTACACTTTGGACTTCTTTAAGTTTGATTTTATGTGTCCTTTCTCGAGGATGAGCAATAGCTAAGTGTAGGGGTATTTGATGCAACAATATTATTCAATAGTTTTACCTCAATAGTTTTATTCATATTTACCTAGTATTTTGTCCATGTTTTATATATAAAATGCCTTGATGATTTATTTTTTTTATATTTTGAAAGAACTTTTGGATGTAAGATTCAAAAAGGAGTAAATTGGAGATAAAATCAAACAATGTTCCAACTCATGTCGAATATTGTTAGATTTGACCTCTAATCAATGTTTTATGCAGAACTTGAGTTGTAGAGGTCAAAATGAAGTGATTTCAGTGACATTAGAAAAATAACATCCATATCTTTCTATACATATATGGCAAGAAAAAAAAAGCATGGAAATCATAGTCTTCAAAGACATATCTCGCATTTTGCCAGTTTTGACCTTCGGTCATTCCGACTTGAATATCATGAGTTAGAGAAGTCCATTTAATGCAAACTTAATTATTTTGGATTCTTGGCTCAAAGACCCATCAACCTACAGAGTTTGAAATAGGGTTTGAAATTAGTAAAGTAAAACTTTAAGATTGTTGTGATGTGTGGGTGTTAATTTGGAATTTTAAGATGTGTGGAATCTTATAAGGTTGATTTTTTTTAATTAGTGGTATGAACATTAATTCCTATTATTTGGAGAGTTGTAGGAGAAACATCTGAGGTTAGACCTGACTTCTCAAGAGCTTGTACAACACGAGCTTGGGGTAAGGGTCGCTTCCTTTGCCTTTTTAATCGTTTAAATTTTTTATGAAATTGTTAGTTTTTCAATGCAAATTATACATGTTGTGTAAATCTATTTGTCATAAGAATGTATACCTATAAGTTAGAAAATTGTGTAATTAACTGCAAAGTTAATAATGTATATTTGAACTATAATTGTCCGCCATGGCGAATATATATATATATATATATATATATATATATATATATATATATATATATATATATAATTTAGCCAAGATTTGGACATAAATAAATATTTGGGATTTAAAAACATATAGATGTGTCATAAATGAGAAAAAAAAATATTTTAATAATAAAAGATATAGATGAGTTATAAGTTATTATAATGAATAATTGAGGATTAAAATTAGATGAATGAGTCATTAATGAGCATGAGTAATAATGAAGAGCAAACAATAATACAAAAAAGCTTTGATCTAGATATTATATGTGGGAATTAAAAAGTGATATTGACAAGTTATAAGTGACACAAGGTATGTTTAAAATAAACAAATACAAGTAAATGGGTCGGAAAAAAATGAGTGATAAAATGAACGTTCAACATCATTTAGTTAAAGAGAGACTTATAGACATTGAAATAAAAGAAGCGAAGGATGGATCGAGGTAGTGACCGTAAACTTTAAGGGTGTTACAATGGACTGATGAGATCAATGGTTAAACCAAAATATGATTATTAGTAAATACAAGGGAAATGTAACTCTAAATAATCTAAACTATGAACTAAAAGAATTGTGATGATTTCATGGAAGAGGTACGAATTAAATGTGTTGTGAAATGAAACAAGTATATGAATTAAATGAGTTTAAGAAAATAAATTGTGGTATAAGTCAAATCTGTTATGAACAAGAGTTACTATGATATGATCATAATAGTTTAATGTGTATAATGATTAGAAGATTTGATGTACTTACATAAAATGTGAATGAAAGTGAATTAAATTGGAAATTGATATAGATTTGATGTGCTTACATAAAGGTTAAAAGATAATGGTTTTGTTTGCATAGTTTTCAAATATTAGGATCAAAGATAATTCTAATGCTTATTAAGATTTTCATGATCTTGTGTCTTATAGGTATCTTTTCGTGAAGGCTCTAGTTTTTTAATGTGATATTGAGTTACCTCACTTTTTATATTGGATAAGTTTTAGTATTGTCTAATGAATGTTTTGTAAATAAGTTATTTGTATGTAATTTTAAAAGTGTTGTAATTTTATTAGTGTGCAAGTATAAATAGTGTATTATTGACTACCAACATGATATTTTATATATATGTATTAAAAATACTCAATTCTCACATACATTATAGTTAAAGAAAAAACAAATTGTCATGAAATTTACGGGGTGCTATAGTTTTTAAGGGAGATTATTTTTCATAACTTATTTTTATTTTTTTCTATGTAGTTTAGAAAATTTAATAATATGCTTAATAATTTTATTTTTTCTATTTTGTTTAGGAGTTTTATTACTTGTTCTTTATTTTCAGGTTTTCTAGTTTGTTCAAGTTAGTATTTAAGTTTATATAAGGAGTTGTAGACCTTTTAGAAAGAAAAATTACTTGAAGAGAAATATTAATTAATAAATTTAAGGTTTGTGATGTGATCTTATTTGATAGAATTTTATGTTGCTTATTCTTATTTAGAATCAATAAATATTTATTATGTATATAAAAGGAGTTGATCTTAGACTTAATACCATTAGAATTACATGATTTAAATGTAATACTGGGTATAGACAAGTTGGGAAAGTATATGGACTAAATGGATTGTTTTGCAAAGATAATTACTCTTCAAGTACTATATGATAAAAAAAAAGTAATATTTAGAAAAAAGAGAAATGCCATATTGGATTGTATAATTTCAACTATGACTGCTAGGAAATTAATGGAAAAGGGGTGTGAAACTTTTCTGGCTTATATAATAGACTCCATGAAGGACAATACACCAGAAAAGGGTATAAAAGCTAGCTGGTACTCAACTCATTCAATGAAGATGTTTAAAACTGCGCCGTTTTCTTGTGATGAAGGTGTGTAGTGTGAACCACAACCACATGAATGAAAAGATGACTTTCTCGTTGCTTGCTTGAATATTCGAAGTAACCTTTTACATTCCAATTAAAGAACCAATTTATAGTACTAATATAGTATGAAAAGTGTCACAAAATCTCAATCTTATTTCTATTCATGATTTTTTTATATATATTTATTTAAATCAATTAAAAATTCTATAAATATCGAGAAATTTTTTATTTCAATTTTTAGTGTATAGAAGGGAGATAGATATAAGGATGGTATAAAAAAATGAGAGATATTTTTTTCTTTTTTCTTTGTATTTTTCTTTTTCCTTAAAGTGAATTTATTAATAATTACTCTTGGAATAATATAAACCTTAATAATTGTTTCTATTGACTAAACCTTAATAATTTCCTTCATTTCTAAATGTTTCCATAATCTTCAAATTCCAAATACTATATTATATATAAAGCTAAAACATATAGGGAAAGTACTGTAACTTTTCTCACATATTACTATGGATTGCTACAGTACTTAACTTTTTTTCTTTTTTTTCCTATAATACTTTACCTTTTTTCTTTTTTTTTTATTTTTTTTCAAAATTATCTTTGTCAATTTTTCTATAGTGTTTTTCCACATAGTTTTTTTATCTTATTTTTTGTGATTTTTTTTAAAATTATATTTTTTTATTTTATTTTTTTTAATATTTAGCTGATTAAGAATTTAGTTTGGTAATTTTAGTTAGTTTAAAAAGGAGAAAGGGAATTTTAGTCGGGGAGGATCTTCTGCGGGATCATTTCAGAGTACAGTTTGGGGATTGACTGGGGATAGGTAAGTTAGAAAGTTAGTTTTACTGGAGGAACTTTGGAGCCGAAAACTAATGCGTACCCTAGTGTGCTTTCTATCAGCAGAGACACTCTGAAGATTGTTCTGTATCGCCAATTTGATGCTATGTGTGTGAACAGGAAAGGCACAGGTGAAGAGAGTGTTTTATTTGAGTCGTGATGCCATTATTATGGAGAGAAAGAACATGTGAAGAGAGAATGCCCTTGGATAGCTGTTGATTACACTCAAGGACAGAGACAACAAACACAGAGCCAGTAGCAATTTATCACTGTGGACAGACCTACCAGTCCAGCTTAGTCTTAGAGCTAATGGCTACCGGGGATGACCCAGGACTCATGGAGATAGGACTAGGGTATTTCATATGATCCAGGAGAATGCCAGAGCTACCCCAAACATAGTGGCAGGTATGCTCCAATTAAATTCACATATGTGTATGCATTAATTGACCCCTGTGCCACACGATTGTAGCAAATGAAATAATAAAGACACTTGGGAGAGCTCCTGGTAATGTAGAAAAGGGATTTATAATAAGTATTTCTTTAGAATCAATAATTATTGATTATGTGTATAAAAGGCTTGCCTGAAGAGTAGACTTAATACCATTGGAATTACATGATTTCAATGTAATACTGGGTGTAGACTGGTTGGAAAAGTATATGGATCAAATGAATTGTTTTGCAAAGACAATTATTTTTCGAGTACTGCATGATGCGTGACAGAAGAGTAATATTTAAGGGAAAGAGAAATGTCATATTGGATTGTATAATTTCAGCGGTGGTGACTGCTAGGAAATTAATGGAAAGGGGTGTGAAACTTTTCTTGCTTATACAATAGACTCCATGAAGGACAATACACCAGAAAATGGGTGTAAAAGCTAGCTGGTACTCAAGTCATTCAATGAAGATGTTTAAGAGCTGCGTCGTTTTGTGATGAAGGTGTGTAGTGTGAAGCACAACCACATGAATGAAAGATGACTTAACTATCTCATGGGTGGTCCAGTGATAAGAGTTTGAAATTAAAAGGTTTGCTCTCCTTGTGGTCTCAGGTTCGAGCCCTGTGGTTGCTAATATGATGGCCACTGGAAACTTACATGGTCATTAACTTCAGGGCTCGTGGGATTAGTCGAGGTATGCACAAACTAACCCAAATACCCATGTTAATTAAAAAAAAAAAACTTTCTCGTTGCGTGCTTGAATATTCGAAGTAACCTTTTACATTCCAATTAAAGAACCAATTTATAGTACTACTATAGTATGAAAAGTGTTCACAAAATCTCAATCTTATTTCTATTCATCATTTTTTATATATATTTATTTAAATCAATTAAAAATTCTATAAATATCGAGAAATTTTATATTTTAATTGTTTGTGTATAGGAAGGAGATAAATTTAAGGTGGATATACAAATTAAAATGAGAGAGATAATTTATTTATTTTTATCTTTCATTCTTTTATTTGTCTTTTTTCATAAAGTGAATTTATGAAATAACTATTAATAATTACTCTTGGAGTAATATAAAATTTATCATGAACATCATTATCAAAAAACTCAAGAATTATATCTTCAGTTTCTCCTCATGTTTTCATCTAAATCAAACCATAAACCAAATGCTATGACTTCTCAGAATCGTTATAACTCAAGTGGAAAAGTTCGATTTACTTGACAATTTATTTGATTTGAGGCCGGATTTTTCAGGTAATCACTTGCTTCCATTGCCAGCAGCATCACGCGCGGAAGGTTTTGCAAGAGTCTGCAGGTACCCAAAAAATTGTAGCAACCATGTACACTTACAAAAATAATTTTGAAACTTGACTATAAATTTTATAATTCAATTATAAACAAACAATTTAATGCATTATAGCATACAAACCATTAAAAATGGTTTAAATCAAATGTATCAATAAATTAGATTTTTTTTTTTTTTTGCTATGGATAAACTATTGGATGTCACCCACGGGTGAGTAACCAATTTCAAAAGCCAAACCATTATGGAGTGCTTATATATATATATATAACCTTAGGTGTCCGGGCCAGCTTACGCGCACCATAACTAATCTCCAAGCCCACTAAATATCCTGCAAGCTCAGTAGGCATATAAGGCACCGCGGGGTGACAGACATGCACAGGGAGGATCGAACCCAGGTGCAGAGAAAGGAAACAAGTCCCTTCCCCCGCTAAGCCACGACCTCAACTCAATGTGTGTGGGTTGAGGTGTACAGTAATTTACCAAGAGATTACTCATTTTAATAATGTTCTGCTCATTTAACTTTGGAGTTTTAAAAATATCTGCCACATTAGACTAGATATGCTTTCAACTCTATAAAATCTTCTTTTTAATAGTAATCAATATAATATGGTTTTGAATGTTTATTCAAAATAGAAATCAATGTTTTTTAGAATTAGATTTAGCTTAATTATTTTTGTCATGATTTATTAAAAATTTTAAACAAATTATACAAATGGGCCATGGGTGTGGGAACGTTTGCTAGTATATTTTTTATTTTATTTAATAATTTAAATTTTTAGATTGTTTGTTTATATTGAATAAACCTTAATAATTTCAATCATTTCTGAATGTTCCCATGATCTCCAAATTCCAAAGACTATATTATGCTAAAACATGCGGGGAAAGTATTGTAACTTTCCTCACATGTTATTGAGTATTGTTACAATATTTTTTTTTTCTATAGTACTTTTCTCTTCTTTTTTTTTTCCAAAATTATCTTTATTCATTTTACATTTTTTAATATTGAGCTGGTTAAAAATTTAGCTTTATAATTTTTTTCCTTTAAAATATTGTGGATTGCTACGGTGTTTTTCTATTTTTTATGATTTTTTTTTAAATTAGTGTAGCTTTCCTCACAAGGTACAGTGGATTGCTACAGTACTTTCTCCTTTTCTCTTTTGTTTTTTGTTTTTTTGTTTTTTTTTCAAAATTATCTTTCAATTTTAGTTTTTTAATATTGAACTGATTAAAAATTTATCTTTGTAACTTTTTTTCTTTAAAATACCGTGGATTGCTATGGTGTTTTCCTACATGGTTTTTCTATTTTATTTTTTTATGATTTTTTTAAAATTGTATTTGTCGATTTTATTTTTTTAATAAAGCTAAAACATGTGGTGAAAGTAATGTAGCTTTCTTCACATGTTATTGTGGATTGCTATAGTACTTTCCCCTTTTTTTCTTTTTTTCTTTTTTTTTGGTTTTTTTTCCTATAGTACTTTCCCCTTTTTTCTTTTTCTTTTTTTCTAAAATTATCTGTTAATTTTATTTTTTTAATATCGAGCTGGTTAAAAATTTAGCCTTGTAATTTTTTTCCTTTAAAATACTATGGATTGCTACGGTGTTTTCCCACATGGTTTTTCTATCTTATTTTTTTATGACTTTTTTCAAAATTATATTTGTCGATTTTATTTTTTTAATATTGATCTGATTGAGAATTTAGTTTTGTAGTTTTTTCCTTCAAAACATTGTGGATTGCTACAGTATTTCTCCACATGGTTTTTTTTGTTTTTGTTTTTTATGATTTTTTCTAAAATTATCTTTGTCAATTTTATTGTTTAATATTGAGCTGGTTAAGAATTACAATTACAAAATGTGGGGAAAACACTGTAGCTTTCCTTGCAAATTACTGTAGATTGCTACAGTGTTTTTCCCAAATGGTTTTTTTTTTGTTTTTTTCTAAAATTGTCTTTGTCAATTTTATTTTTTTTAATACTGAACTGGTTGAGAATTATAATTACAAGTAAATACAAGTAAGGCTAAATCATGCGGGGAAAACATTGTAGCTTTCCTCATAAAACATTATGGATTGCTATAGTTTTTCCTCACTTGGTTTTTTTCCAGTTTTTTTTGTGTTTTCTTTTTTTGTAATAATTTTTTTCTAAAATTATCTTTGTCGATTTTATTTTTTTAATATTGAGCTAGTTAGAATTTAGCTTTGTAATAAAGCTTAATCATGTGGGGAAAGCATTGTAGCTTTTCTCACAAAACACTATGGATTGCTAGAGTGTCTCTCCATAAGGTTTTTTTTCTTATGATATTTTTCAAAATTTTCTTTGTCAATTTTATTTTTTTAATATTGAGCTGCTTGAGAATTACAATTACAAGTAGTTACAAATAAGACTAAACCATGTAGGAAGCACTGTAGCTTTCATCACAAAACACTGTGAATTGCTACAGTGTTTCCAACATGGTTTTTTTTCTCTGTTTTTTTATTTTTTTGTTTTGTTATGTTTTTTTTTTCAAAATTGTCTCTGTTAATTTTATTTTTTTAATATTTAGTTGATTGAGAATTTAGCTTTGTAATTTTTTTCTTTAAAACACTGTGAATTGCTGCAGTATTTTCCCACATGATTTTTTTTTATTTTTTCCAAAATCATCTTTGTCGATTTTATTTTTTAATATTGAGTTGGTTAAGAATTATAATTACAATAAAGCTAAATCATATGGGAAAAGCGTTCTAGTTTTCCTCATAAAAACACGGTGGATTGCTACAGTATTTCTCTAAACGGTTTTTTTTTATGATTTTTTCTAAAATTATCTTTGTCGATTTTATTAGGGAAAGCACTGTAGTTTTCCTCACAAGACATTGTCAATTGCTACAATATTTTTTCTCATGGATTTGTTTTCTTCCAAAATTATCTTTGTCGATTTTTTTTTTAATAGTAAGTTAGTAAATAATTTAGCTTTGTAATTTTTTTACTTTTTATTAACAAAAAAGCTTTATCATATGGGGAAAATATTGTATCTTTTCTCACAAAACACTGTGGATTGCTACAAATCATTTTGTTCAGTCTCTGTGTTTTTTATCACCAACACAACTTTGTTTTCCGTCATGGAATATTGGCTCCATCATATCTTTAGTTTCTATTACTTATCTAGCATTAGTTTATAATTATAATACTATTAAGTATATTTATTTTATAAAATCACGACAGCGTGCTGATATGTCATCTCGTAATATCGTCTTGTGGTTCCAGGTTTGCTAGCCTGAAGCAAGGAATATCTTTGCTCGTTCTTATTTGACTCTGCATACCTTTTCTCCTACGTCGCTTTCAACATGCTTTATGCATTAATCCCGTGAATAGTCGGTGATTGCAGCCCAAATGTGAAATAGCATTCAGCCATTAGACACCAAAAAACAATTATACATTAGACATTATAGACTATATTATACATTATACAATACATCTAAAACAATACGATAAAACATTGTTCACCCTGAAATTTGTACTCACTCGCAATTCATTATTTATTCACTATACACTTTTTATATTTTTTTCACTTTGATCCCTATAGTTTTCAGCATTTATGATTCAATATTTTTATCACATTTCAATCCTAAAAATTTTAGATAAAAGAAAGAGATAGAGCTATTAGAAAAGGAGAGGATGAAAAAAGCTTTCAATCAGCTATGTTCAGATGACAAAAAAGATTGATCTTAGATGTTTTTAGATAAAAATAAATTGAAAACTAATTTGTTAGTGTCCTATTAGACTAGAAGTCATTTTATTTAGCTTCCATTATACAATAAATTAAAAGGGCTAAGTGCCCTTTTTATTGTTTACCTAGACTCAAAACACTATAGATTAGTGCAGTGTAATGACAACTTAGCCCTTGCCACAAAAAGTTGCAAAGGCAGCAGGGAAAGGGTGGGGTTGTCTTTCCACTAGGATGCATTTGGTATTGAAGGGATGATTGGAGAGAAAATGATCACTTCAAGTTTTGATGGGGCTGCCCTAGGCGTTAGGCCCGCGCCCCCACGTGAGGACACCTAGCGCTGGGGCTGACCTGCTATTGCACCAGGTTGGCTTGCCCTTACCCTGGGCGTAAGCCAGACCCATGCCCCTATGTAGGGACACTTGGAGCTTAAGCTGTCTACCCTTTCACTAGGTCAGACCTGCGCGCCACGTAGCGAGACCTGGCGCTTAGGCTGCCCTGCCTATACGCTGGAGCTGCCTTGCCCTGTGCCCAGGGCTAATTAGTCCTGCTTCATTACCCAATTTTTGTGGGTCCTTTGTCAGGACCCAGGGCTATTGGGTCTAGGGTTTCTAAATATAATTATTTCCCTTATAGATATTATTATTTGTATTATAGTTGAAAGTATTAATATCAAACATATTATAATTTGTGTTCTAAATATTATTTGTTCAGTTGTAATAAAAATGATAATATTTATACCCCTAATAATAGTATTGTTGATATTAATACTTTGAATTATAATAAAAATCATAATAATCAGAACACAAATAATATTATTTTTAATATTAATACTTTCAATTATAACAATAAAAAAATATTTATATTGCAAATAATAATATTTATACAACAAATAATACTATTTTTAGTAGTAATTAATACTTTCAATGATAATAAAAATAATAATCTTTGTACCATAAATCATAATATTGTTTATATTAATACTTTGAACTACAATAAAAATAAATATTAATACTTTTAATTATAATAAAAATAATAATATTTGTACGACAAATAATAATATTTTTTATATTCATGCTTTGAATTATAGTAGAAATATTAATATTTATAACATAAATAATAGTATTTTTAATATTCATACCTTCAATTATAATAAAAATAATAATATTTATGGTGTTTGGGTTGCCCTGCCCTTGCATTAGGTCAGACCCGAGCGCCATGTGGCGTTGGGGTTGGCTTGCTCTGTCTTAGGCGGGAGCCAGGCCCGCGCCCCCACTTAGGGACACCTAGCGCCTGGGCTGCCTGCCCTTGCGCTAGGTTAAACCCGAGCACCACGGGGCGCTAGGGCTAGCCTGCCAAAGGCACACAACCAGACCCGCGCGCCACGTGGCAAGACCTGATGCTTGGGCTGCCCTGCCTATGCGCTTGTGTTAGGACCCAATGGTAATGGGCCGTTGTCATGACCCAATTCGCTTAGGTCCTGCGTCAAAACCCAATGGTAATGGGTCCTGCGCAAGACCAAAGTCTAATGGGTCCTGCCTCAAGACCCAATTCGCTTGGGTCCTCGCCAGGATTCAAATAATTTGTGTTATAAATATTCTTCAGTTTTGTTAATATAATAATGTGTGTTATATATATTATTATTTCTCTTATAATTCAAAGTGTTCATATCAAAAATATTATTATTTGTGTTATAAATATTATTATTTTTATTATAACTCAAAGTATTGATATAAAAAACTATTATTATTTGTGTTATAATCATCCTTGGAATTCTTAATATAATTATTGATGTTATAAATATTATTCTTTTTGTTATAATTCTAAATATTCATATCAAAAACAGTATTATTTGTGTTATAAATATTATTATTTTTATTATAATTAATAGTATGAATGTTAAAAATATTATATTTGCGTTATAAATATTATTATTTTTATTATAATTAATATTATTAATAAAATAATTAATAAATTTTAAAAAATATATTATTAATATTAAAAAATATATTTTTTTGTATTATAAATTTTTACATTATTTTTTATAAAAATAAAAAGTGAGCCCGCCGCATAGCATGGACATCCAACTAGTTGTAACTAAAACAAAATTGTAAAACATTGTTTACCCTACACTTTCCATAAACTCATAATTCATTAATCATTAATTGTAGACTTTTTTCCTTTTCTTTTATTAATTTGATGCTTATTGTTTTCAGCATTTATGATTTGGTTATAAAGCTTCATTCCAATAACGTTTTAATCTCTAAAAGCATAGAAGAGAGAGAAAAAGTCACCATAAAAGGTGAGGAGAGAGAGCACTTTTGATCGGCTACATTCCAGATACAAAATGACTAATTTTAGTATCAGTGGGTTCATCTTGAAAAGGGGAGTTTAGTGGAGGTGGTTTTTATCTTTTATTATGTTAAAAAAAATAGATATAGACTTGTAAAGGTTTTTTTTATTGGGTTTGACTTTAAGTTTTTATATTGATTAGAGGGTGTTTTGAGGTTGTTAATGAAAATATTCAGATTCTTATAATGTTTTTAGATGAGAAAAATATTGAAAATTAATATTTCGAATCCAAATAGGTTGTACTTGGATTTTCTAGACACCTCTGATGGCTTAGAATTGTGGTAGGCAATAAAACATTGTTTGCCCAAGCAAACATGTCATTTACGCCATAAAAAAAAATCCTTCTTGATTTGAAAAAAAAAATAAAATAGTTATGCTCTTCTAGGCCTGCATGTGTTTTTATTTAAAAAAAGTTAAGAACGTGGACTTAGCCTTGCAAGCCTAAACATGCAGGAGCTATGTTTTCGAGGCCATGTGTGTCTAAAATTGAATTTCTTAGCCCTTTACTCTCTCTTTTTTAGTTGTTTTTTATATATATATTTTAAAACAATTGTTTTTAATTAAAAACATCATAATAATATTTAAAAAATCATATGATTATGTCATATTTCACAAAGAAGAGCCAATGAAAGTATAATATATTTTTTTTTTTGTTTTTTAAGGTAAATATTTTAATTATTTTCTCAAATTAATTTTTATTTTACTTCTTTTTAATACTGCTACATCAAATTTATCATGATATAATTATTTTTTATTAAAATTTGCTTTTTAGATGATGATATGTTTTTATTTAATAAAATATGCTTCTAACAAAAACAATTCATCAATATATATATATAACACGATTAAGGAATATATAAAACATGATTAAGGAAAGAGATTTTGCATAAAAAATATTTTTTTTCTTTAATTTAAAAATTTATAATTTTTAAAAATATTTATTTTAATTATCATAAAAGCATTTCGAGCCATGGTGGGGCATACTACTGGTAATAACTAAATTGCTAGAGCCAAGAGGTAATGTATGTAATTATTAGGGAAGATGTAAAACTTGCTTAAATTTATTGGTATTGTATGTTTATGAAATGTGTAAGTATGAATAAATTCTATTTTGGAAAGATTTTTGAATGAGATATGTGAATTTCATGGTGTATGAGTGTAGGGAAAATTGTAGATGTGAAATTGGTGTGATTTATGTGAAAGCCTTGAAAATGATAATTTAAGTAGAATTCTTAACTTAATGAATATTGACATGTTGTGATATATGAGGGATGTTTGGGGAAATGGGGAATTGAATGGAACTTTGTGTAATATTATGTTGAATTAATGTGTGTATTTGAGAAATATTATGTGGGATAAGTGTTTAGCTTAACCATGTAAGTTATGCTTTAGGTAAGCGTAAGGAACATGACTTTCATGTTATGGAAGTGGAGGAAAGTGTTTCAATTGTGTGTACAATTGCTAAATAAGGTATAAAATGTGTTTAACATTTAAGAAATGATGCATGAAATATGCAATATAAATGTCATTATTAAATTATGAAAGTTTGGTTAAGGTTTATTAAGTAATTGATTTAGTTAATAGTTAAAATGATGTGATATTTGGTTTTTATGTATTGTGTACAATTTGGAATTGGATTCAATGTATGTGTAGGAAGTTGAAATTTAAAAGTGGTAAATAAATGGAATGCTAAAGATGAAAGGTTGTGTATGTTGTAAAATAAAATGTGCATGGATTATAATAAATGCTTTAGAATTTATAATTGAGAAAGGAATTATGATTTAATGTATTTTGGTATGTTGTGATATTGTTGTGATGTTGCGGTTGCACAAATTAATTACCCTAACTTCAAACACAACACACAAGATAGTATAGAGCAAGCAAGGGGTCGATCCCATGAGGAAGATTCAAGTCAGATTTTTATGCTAGATGATATGCAATTTTTTTTGGGAGGGGGGGTTGGACGTTATCTAGGTTAAAGTAAAAGAAAATAGAAAACTATCAAACAAAATTTAATAAAATCAAAAAATTATCAAGAGAACAAACCTTGGTTGCAAGCACACATCCACCTACATAAATCAGAACTGATCATAGAAACGAAACATCAATTTATATTATGAATATTTATCTCTTTTTAACATTGGTTAGTTAACAGATCCGCCATATAACTAACCTTAACCATCAAACAACCACAGTGTCCGCACTAGTAATTTAATTCAATGGAAGCCTTAAGAACTAGATAAATTGATTAATCAAGAAAACATAACTATCTGCAGTCTATATTTAATTTGATTGAATGTTCTCCCTAAGATTAATAACGTAGATCTGCCACAATTATTAAACTCAGTTGCTTCACAAATTCATATACCACAACTTCGGTTTTGATATCAAACTTAGCAATAGATTGTCTACAATAATAACTTAGAATCCGCTCTAGCAATTAAAATAAACAATCATAGGAAAAATAAGCACAGGAGAACAAACATATTCATCATATAAACTGAAAAGAAAAGGTAAAATAAATCTCACAGTTCTTGAAATCTGAAGGTTTCCGTGTCCTTGCAACCAAGAAAAAGTGTTTAGTCTTGCATGTTTGTTGAACAACTAATCAAAAATAAGGAAGAATGCATAATTTCGAGTTTCTTAGAGGAGGGGGGTGTTTTTCTCCTCTTGGATGGCTGCCCCCCTTCTCTTCTCTCATTCTTTTTATATCCTAGGAAACCCTAGTCTCTATTTTACAAAATAGTCCTCCCTTAAGTAGATTGTTTACATTTAAGTACTTCAATAACTATTTTCCTAAAAAAGGAGAAATAGCTTTGCATGAAATCTTCAAGCTTTGACTTAGAGGAGCTAAATTTCTGAAATAAAAACTTGGATATCGGTTTAGATACTTCAGAACGTAGTTTGGACTCATTTCTTCACGAAATCTGTTTGTTGGCAGAATTCAGTTGTCATATTTGAAAACTCATATCTCTCACATATGACATCATTGTTTGCTGAAATTTGGCGCGTTTATAGGACTTTGAGTCAGGAATCTAAAACAATTGAGTTTGCATCAATTGGACTTCTGTAGCTCCAGATATTCAAGTTGGAATGGCCGAAGGTCAACATTGGCAGATTGCGAGATTTGACTTTGAAGGCTGAGATTTCCATGCTATTCCTTATTTTATTTTCTTGCCTTAGATATACAGAAAGGTATGGATGTTAGATTTTTAATGCCACTGGAATCACTTCATTTCAACCTTTAGAGCTCACGCTTTACACAAAACATCGACTAAAGATCAAATCTGCCAATTATCTCCAATTTACTCCTTTTTGCATCTTTCATCCAAAAGTGCCTTTAAAACATAAAACAAAGAATATCAAGGCATTTAATATATAAAACATAGGCAAAACACTAGTTAAATGTGGGTGAAACTATCGAATAATATGGTTGCATCATATATGTTAGAAAGTATAGGAAGGGTATTGGAACCTTTGATGTTAAAAATGTAATGCAATAAAAATAGAGATAAAGGGGTTTAATGAATGTTTAGGAATTTATATGAAAGCCTAAAATATTGTTGTTAAGGTAGAGTTTTGTTTGGTGTGTATGAACTACATGTATGGAAGTTAAAGAATTTATTAAGGTGGCATGAGAAAAATTAGTGAATTGGATCATGTGTTATGTTTTAGCATTTCAGTATAAAAATAAATATTTTTGAAGAATAAATTGCGGATGTTAAGATAAAATATCAAATGATGTTTAAATTGGTTGGATAATTGATTTATGAATTTTTGAGGAAATAATTCAAAATGTAGATATTGATTATTTTAATTAAATTGTGATTTCTTATGGATTCTTGGTATAAAGAGGAACCTAAATGTGTTGTACCTTGTGGAAAAATATGAAAATAATATGCTTAATAACATGATTTGAATGGTGTAAGGTTAGACAAATGGTATTAAATTTGATGTTTATATGGAAGTAGTGTTTGGAATGGTGAAGTAATTCTGTCTAGCTTAATTAGGATTTATGTAGGATAGGTTAATTAGGAAATGGGTCATTGGATAATTTAGTAAGAAGAGAAGTAAGGAATTTGGAAGAAAAAAAATGTGAGATTGGTATTTCTCAAACAATGTTACAAATGTGTGGAGTTGGTTGGAAAATTTTATATGGTTGTCTTGAATTTTCTATATGTTGCTCAATTTAAATATTTGTGAAGATGGAGAATTTGGAAATTTGACACGATTATATGAATTTTCTTGTATTAATTGATGATATGTGAAAATAAATTAATGCAAGTGTGATGAATTTTGGGTTATAGCATGATTGGAAGTTTGTGGACATGTTTTGAAAATATAGGATTATGAAATCTCAAATGTATTGTGTTTTGTTGGTTTTGAAAGAAAATTATTGATGCATAAATTGTGGATATTCTGATAAATTAGATAAATCATATTATTTTAATATTTCATGTGTTGTTGGTGAATAAATAGGGTTGAGTTTAATTAAGTATGCAAGTTAAAAAAATTTCTTGTTAGGTTTGATTTGAATGACATGGTTTGAAATTAGTAAAGTAAAACTTCTAAATGAGGATTTAATTTAAAGGCATGAATATTAACCTATAGATAGTTGTATAACTGATGATTGTGATGTGTGGGTGTTAATTTGAAATTTTGAGATGTGTGGTAACTTCTAAGGTTGAATTATTTTTTTTTAATTAGTGGTATGAACATTAATTACTATTATTTGGGAAATTGTAGGAGAAACATCCGAGGTTGGACTTGACTTCTCGAGAGCTTGTACAACACGAGCTTAAGGTAAAGGTCGCTTCCTTTGCCCTTTTAATCATTTAAAATGTTTATTAAATTGTTAGTTTTTCAGTGCAAATTATATGTGTTGTGTAAATCTATTTGTCATAAGAATTTATACCTATAAGGTAGAAAATTGTGCAATTAATTGCAAAGTTGATAATGATATTTGAACTATAATCGTGCGCCATGGTGTGTGTGATTTAGCCAATGTTTGGGATTTAAAAAGATATAGATGCATCATAAATGAGAAAAAAAAAATAAATATTTTAATATTAAAAGATATATATGAGTTATAAGTTATCATAATGAATAATTGATGATGAAACTTAGATGGATGCGCCATAAATGAGCATGAGTAATAATACAGAGCAAACAATAATACAGATAAGCTTTGATCTAGATATTATAAGTGAGAATTGAGAATTAAGAAATGATATTGACAAACCATAAGTAACACAAGGTATGTTAAAATAAACAAATATAAGTAAATGGATCAGAAAAAAATATGAGTGATTAAATGAACTTAAAACATGATTTAGTTAAAAAGAGATTTATAGACATTGAAATAAAAGAAGTGAAGGATTGATAGAGATAGTGACCCTAAACTTTAAGGGTGTTACAATGGACTGATGAGATCAATGGTTAAAGGAAAGGAAATGTAACTCTAAATAATCTAAATTATGAAGTAAAAGAATTGTGATGATTTCATGGAAGAGGTGTGAATTAAATGTGTTGTGAGATGAAACAAGTATATGAATTAAATGAGTTTAAGAAAAAGAATTGTGGTATAAGTCAAATGTGTTATAAACAAGAGTTATTATGATGTGATCATGATAGTTTAAGTATAAATAGTGTGATATTGACTACCAACATGATATTTTATATATATGTATTAAAAATACTCAATTTCTCACATTCATTATAGTTAAAGAAACAAAAATTGTCATGAAATTTACGGGGTGCTCTAGTTTTCAAGGGAGATCATTTTTCATTACTTATTTTTATTTTTTTCTATTTAGTTTAGAAAACTTCATAATATGCCAAATCATTTTATTTTTTTATTTTGTTTATGATTATTTTTTATTTTCATGTTTTCTAGTTTGTTCAAGTTAGTATTTGAGTTTATATAAGGAGTTCTAGATCTTTTAAAAAGAAAAATATTAAGTAATAAATTTAGGGTTTGTGATGTGACCTTATTTGATAGAATTTTGTATTGCTTGTTATTATTGTCTTCTTTTGTGTTGTTTTCGTTCTCGTAAAAAAAAAAATATTTTTATTAAAATTATCAAAATCTACTAAAAAATAAACTAAATTACTCTAGTTATACTAGTATTAGGCTTAAGTTCTATAATCCTCAAAGAGAAAGAATCTTAATAAATAATTATAGAGTTAATATAAAATCCCTCTAATATTAGGATTTTGAAACTGAATAAAAACAAAACAAAAGCAAATATTTATTTCCCAAAAAACAAATCACGCATCAAAGGCTTCATTCTGACTTTGGTCAAGTGAAAATTTACAGAGTTAATTTTAGTCATCTTAATTTAGTAATTTATAAAAAAGACAATATAGACATTATATTCTGGCCCCGAAGCAGATAGAGGACTCACCTGGCTTCTTATGTTTTGTTCCTCTGTCTCCATCGTGGGCCAAACTTTGTGCATGGCCTCAGTTTTTAGGCTGAAGTATCTTAAAATTGCAATCTCTTTCTTGCAAGCTTCCAAAATTAGAAATTATGCACTTTTCGGAAATTGGAATCCAAATTTGGAATCCACTCGTCTAATGATCCAAAATGTTAGGAGACAAATAGGGTAAGTGAATATGGATAAATTTAGCATCATTCATCAAATAGGCATAAGAAAGGAGTTCATTTTGAGATGCGTGGTAGGGGTGCGGCCATGTCTCAGCTTTCCATATATGTGTAGACTGATAATACGTTAGCATTTATCTCGGTTCAGGGTTTATTTGTTTTTGTGTTTTAAAAATATTTTTTATTTTTTTAATTTAAATTAGATTTTTTTATATTTTTAAATCATTTTGATATGCTAAAAATAAAAAATATTATTTTAATATATTTTTAAATAAAAATAATTTTAAAAAATAATTACTGTAATATATATATATATATATATATATATATATATATATATATATATATATGCGCTCAATTTCACACTTGCACCTTACGAGTCCTCGAAAAGGGTATAAAAGCTAGCTGGCACTCAAGTCATTCAATGAAGATGTTTAAGAGCTGCGTCGTCTTCTTGTGATGAAGGAGTGTAGGGGGGACCACAACCACATGAATGAAAAATCTTCTCGTGCTTGAATATTCAAAGTAACCTTTTACATTCCAATTAAAGAACCAATCTATAGTATGAAACTGACTTTCTCGTTGCGTGCTTGAATATTCAAAGTAACCTTTTACATTCCAATTAAAGAACCAATCTATAGTATGAAAGTGTTCACAAAATCTCAATCTTATTTCTATTCATATATATATATATATATATATATATATATATATATATATATATATATATATATATATATATCAATTAAAAATTCTATAAATATTGAGAAATTTTATATTTTAATTGTTTGTGTATAGGAAGGAGGTAGATTTATGGAGGATATACAAAAATGAGAGAAATAATTTATTTTTTTTTATCTTTCATCTTTGTATTTGTCTTTTTGCTTAAAGTGAATTTATGAAATAACTATTAATAATACTCTGGGAGAAATATAAAATTTATCATGAACATCATTATAAATAACTAAAAAATTATATCTTCAGTTTCTCCTTGTGTTTTCATCTAAATCAAATCATAAACTAGATGCTATGACTTCTCAGTGTGAAAAAATCATCTCAATCCAAAAATTAAAGTTTTTATTTAAGATTCCAAGATATGATTTATATTATTCTCTAACACATTTTTTTAAATGAAAGCCCTTTAAGCTTGAAACTTGCATAGGTACACATTATCTTGTGCTTGATTTTTTTATCAAATAAATGGAGATAGTGAAATTCAAACTTGTGATCGTTTGATCATCAAGACTTTAATACCATGTCAAAGAATCATCTCAACCCAAAAACTTAAACTGTTAGGTTAGATTCTTTAATATTTATATTCTTTATAACTTGGATTAAAATGTTAAAGACTCAGGTGGAAAAGTTCGATTTACTTGACAATTTATTTGATTTTAGGTTTCTCTTAACATATCTAGAACCCTAAATCTTAAGCTTAAATATTAATCATGAATTAACCTATCATTTCTTTCTTGCTGGATTAATAACAAGATAAATTAACCCATTTGACTTTACTCAAATAGACAAAAGAAAATGAGTTAATTTTGAGATGTGTGGTAGGTGCACGACCATGTCTCAACTTCTCGAATATGTGTAGACTGGCAATGGGTTAGCATTTGTCTCGGCTTTAGATTCTATTTATTTTTGTGTTTTAAAAATATTTTTGAAAAAAAAATATATTTTTTATTTTTTTAAATTATTATTTTTTGATATTTTTGAATTATTTTAATGTACTCATGTTAAAAATAATTTTAAAAAAATAATAAAATATTATTTTAATATATTTTTAAATAAAAAACAAATATTACCTTGCTTTCGATGACATTATAATTATGGAAGGTTTTGTATTCGTTGTAAACCACAGAAATCACCAATGTGATATTTTCTAACGTTTAACCCAAGAAAATAAACAAAAATTGTGGTCTCCCCTCCTTATGTCGTGCAGTTTTTTTTAGGGGTGTTCAAAAAAACCGATAAACCAAGTAAACCGATAAAACCAATAAAAAACTAACTGAAAAAACCGAACCGAAAAATAAAACCAATTAAACCAGTTAGATTATGTAGAAAAAACCCCGGTTCGGTTCGGTTCGGTTTTCGGTTTTGTAGTGCAAAAATCAGGTTAACCGGACCAGACCGGACCGGTTTAAAAATTTCGGTCCCTAGTATAAATAGAAAATGTTATCGAGCCGCGTTGCACCCCTCTCTTCTCTCCAGTTTACTCTCCACTGCGCTAACCCTAAACCTAAACATTTCAATCTCTTTGGCCTCCGCTAAGGCCGCCCCCGTACCAGAGCACCCACAACCCGTCCACTCTCGCCTCTTCGCCTCTCCTTCTCCACTGTCCACTCTCCTTAGACTAAGAAAAGTAGAAAACATAAACACAGATCGACGATCGACTGGACCAAAATAGTCTGTGTTTCCATCAGACCGACATTTCCTCAACCTCTCAAAACCAGTAAGTTTTAATTTTTTTTCTCCTTTCTAATTAATTAATTAATTAATTTGATTAAGGTTATTGTTATTTTAAATACAGTTAAGCTTATTTTTTATACGTTTCTTCCTCAGTCTCCATTGGATCAACATAGTTGGTGACTCGGTGTTTCCATCAGACCGAGCCTCTCAAAACCAGTGAGTTTTAATTTTTTTTCTCCTTTCTAATTAATTCATACAGTTAAGCTTATTGTTATTTTTAATCAATTTTTTTGGGTGATGAATTTTGGTTTAGGTTTAAATTAGAATTTAGAGTTATTTGGGTGATTAAAACGAATTTTTTTTTCCTATATGGGTTGTTTCTTAGTTTGAAACCTCTGTCGTTTATATAAATTTCTATTGTTACATGTTCTAAATCCTTATTTCTTATCCAGTTCTGTTTATTTATCACTTCCAGTTCCTTATGTGCCAGACTATTCTTCTTCTCCTTTTTAGAATTTATCTGTAATATTAGGCGTTGTGCTGTCGATAAAATTTATCAATTGATGCCTTCACATTCTTGGTTATTATTTTATTTACTTCTTTCTCAGTTCTCTTATTAACACCTATTTCTTCTGCCATGGCTCACATCTGGCTCATTTTTCCATGGCATAGCATAGGACTGTTTTGCATTGCCTTCCATATTTTGTCCTTGCACGTGGTGCTATTTTTTCTGTTTTGAATTGCATATGTTGAGAAATTTTACTAGTGTAGTGGTGTGGTGTGGTGGTGGTGGGTTTCGCAAATAATTTTCTGTTTGGTTCCTGTGAAGATTGATTTCTTAGGTATTCGTTTTGCTGAGCTAATGTGACAGTTAAGTTTGTGTCTTTTTTAGGATTAAAGTATGATTTTAATGTGTGATTTCTTTGGTATTCGTTACATCTTTACCTTATTTTAACTCATTGATTTATTCCTTTTTCCAAAGAAAAAAAGGGGTTTAGGAATACTTATACCAGAGCATATTGCTGATGTTTTGAGGCATATGTATAATTTCACCTTATCAAAGTAGAGTTATGTTATTGATGTTATTTTGATCACTCTTTTAGATATGATATCTGTCAAACCTATTCATTCTTTGAGAATAATAGTTTTCCAGCATGGCTAAATTTGGATTGAATGTCATCTTTGACAATCTCCTTCTTTGCAGCTCTTAAAGATAGTTTTGTTTTTCATTATGGTCTATTGTATGAAGTTTTTTTTCTTAAATATGGAGATTGTATTTTAATTCCCTTAGTCATTGATTTGGTTGTTTGTCTTTCATTGCAAACTAGTTTTGTTTTGATGGGTTTTTTTTATTCGGTTTTGTTTTGTCATTCTGTAAAATGTATTCATTATTCTGTTTTGGATGATCTTGATTGGCTTTTTGTATTCATTAAAATCATGTTATTCTTGTATTCATTGTTCTGTTACTTCTGTAATTATTTTTCCTCCATTGATAGATTTTCTAAGCTTGTTTTGACACATTTTCTAAACTTGTTTTGACATGTTACTTGACTTCTGTAATATTTGTTTCATTTTAATTTTTAAACTGATTTTAATCTTTATGTTTATTAAGTTCTGAAAAGAATTGTGCAAGTGATAATGAACATGTTTGCATTTGGTAATTTACAGATGGAAAACCTTCAAAATCAAAATGCTTCATCCACTGGCACTACCCCAACATCAACCAATGCCCCAACTTCAAACACTAACCCAACATCAACTACTGCAGGATCCACCACGGATAGTAAAGGTAAACAACTTCAAGTCCCTGCATCTAGGAAAAGAAATGTTGATGATAAAAAAAAGTCACAAATTTGGGATCATTTTACAAAACTTGATGGTGATCCTACAACCCCTAGAGCTGAATGTAATTATTGTGGAAAGGATTATGCATGCCATACTATTATTAATGGGATAAGTAATATGTAGAGTCATTTGAAAGTATGCAAAAACTTTCCTTTTGTGGTTGATAAGAAGCAAAAAAATTTGGTATTAGAACCTAATAAAGTAGGGGGTGAATTAGGAGATCGAAGTGTGGGAACTCTTAAGGCAATAGGTTATGATTATGATGAATGCAGAAAGGCACTAGTGAAAATGGTTATAATTGATGAGTTGCCTTTTAATTTTGTGGAGGGTAAGGGACTTAGATTATTTTCTAGGACCTTGCAGCCTAGATTTGACGTTCCTTCTCGTTTCATTGTTATGAGAGATTGTTTGAAACTTTATGTTGAAGAGAAGGAAAGATTAAAGAGAGCTCTTAAGGGTCAACGATTATGCTTAACAACAGATACATGGACATCAATCCAAAACATTAACTATATGTCCTTAACGGCTCATTGGATTGATAATGAATGGAATTTGCATAAAAGAATTCTGAATTTTTGTCAAGTTTCCAATCATATGGGTGAGACAATTGGTCAAGTTATTGAGAATTGTTTGTTAGATTGGGGGATTGATAAACTTTTAACTGTTACAGTAGACAATGCAAGCTCTAATAGTGTTACTCTTTCATGTTTAAAGAATGTGATGAAAGATTGGCCAACTAATATATTGTCAAATGAACATTTGCATGTTAGATGTTATGCACACATTGTAAACCTGATTGTATGTGATGGTTTGAAAGAGATGAATGTTTCGGTTGTTAAGATTCGAAATGCAATTAGGTTTGTGAGATCTTCACCCTCTAGGCTACTTGCATTTAAGAAGTGTGCAGAAAAGTTGCATATAGAGTGTAAGAAATCATTGTGTTTGGATGTTGCAACTCGATGGAGTTCAACTTATCTTATGTTAGAAGCTGCTGAAAAGTTTGAAAAGGTGTTTGTGAGGTTAGGTCAAAGTGAACCTAGGTATGTGAGTTACTTTTTGGAGGTTGATTCAAAGGGGAATAAAAAAAACATAGGGCCACCTAGTTTGGAGGATTGGGAAAATGCTAGAACTTTGCTGAAGTTTTTAAAGATCTTTTACATGGTTACATTGAAATTTTCTGGCTCATTGCATGTTACATCAAATTCTTTCTTCAATGAATTGATTTACATGCATACAAACTTGTTGCAATTGTGTAAAAGTAGATATAATCTTTTGAGTGGAATGGCGACGAACATGATGAGTAAGTTTGAGAAGTATTGGGGTTGTGGAGCAAATCAGAATTTTTTATTGTATGTGGCTAATGTTTTGGATCCATGTCTTAAGTTGAAATATGTGAAATTTTGTTTTGGTGAGTTGTATGATCATGACAAAGCACAATTGCTTACAAAAAAAGTGAGAGATAATTTGGTGAGCTTGTATGAGTTTTATTTGGAAGCCGATGAAGTGGTGGATGAATAAACAAGATGTTAATGATGCTATTGATGACATGGAGATAGATGTTAACACTTTAGCTCGGTTTAAAAGGCACTTGCTAGAGGAAGATAGTGTGGAAAATAGAAATGAGGTTGAGAGGTATTTGGTTGATGGTTGTGAGGATCCTAATGATGATAAATTAGATATTTTGGGTTGGTGGAAGATTAACGCTTCAAAATATAAGATACTTTCGAAAGTTGCACAACATGTTCTGGCTATTCCTATATCCACAGTGGCTTCCGAATCAGCCTTTAGCACAGGTGGTCGTATACTCGACCAATTTCGAAGTTCTCTATCTCTAGCAACAGTTCAAGCACTTATTTGTTGTCAAAATTGGTTGCATCATGGTCCAATTCCAGCTGAAAATATAACCTTTATGAATGATTTTGAAACCTACGAAAACCTTGAATCAGGTAATGTTTCTTAAAAATTTACACATTTTATTTTATGATTTATTAATTAACACATTTTTATTCTAACATGTTTAATATTTTATTTTGTAGAATTTGATGGAAAGTTGCATTTAGCAACGGATGATAATTAGTTCATAAATTGTGATGCATATGGTATAAATATCTTTTTTTATTTTTATATATTCTTATTTAATTTATCATGTTATAATTCTAGATTATGAATTTCAGGAATCAAAGTGCAATGCTCTTGAAGTGCTTTTTTATTGAGACGATGTGCACATGAAGATTTATTTTTTGTGGCTTTGAGTATTTTACGATAATGTAATGTTATTTGTTGTTTTTTTGTTAAGCCCTTTGAAGGCAATGGTTTGTAATTTGGATTTTAACTTATTGTTGTGTGAGTGTGAGTGTGTGTTATTTATTTAAACCTTTTGGAAGTAGAAAAATATTAGTAAGTTAAAAAATATATTGAACACAAGATTGACATTAATAATTTCATATAAATGAATATTTAGAGGTAAAAAAATTAAATATATTTGGAATCTTCAAAGAAAATGAGACAATATCAATATTAATTGTAAGGCTAATAGAAATCCATTAGAAGCCCATTACAAAGCCCATTAAAAAGCCTATTAAAAAGCCTAAAATAAGCCCAAATTAAGCCTATAGGTTTGTCCGGTTTTTTGGATAAAAAACCGGACCGGAACCGGCCGGTTTGGGCCGGTTCCGATTTGGTTACGAGTCTCTTTTTTTATGTTTGACTGTTTTTTTCGAGTAAAAACCGAACCGAACCAAATTTGATCACTCCTAGTTTTTTTTGGAGCATTTGTGAAGTTTTTCTATTGGACACCAGTTACGACTTACGAGTCCTCGAAAAGGGTATAAAAGCTAGCTGGCACTCTCAAGTCATTCAATGCAGATGTTTAAGAGCTGCGTCCTTTTCTTGTGAGGAATGTGTGAAGCCACGATCACATTATTGGGAAGATACTTTCTCGTTGCGTGCTTGAATATTCGAAATTCGAAGTAACCTTTTACATTTCAATTAAAGAACCAATTTATAGTACTAATATAGTATGAAAAATGTTCACAAAATCTCAATCTTATTTCTTTTCATCATTTATATATATATAAATCAATTAAAAATTCCATAAATATAGAGAAATTTTATATTTTAATTGTTAGTGTATAGAAGGGAGAGATAGATGTGAAGAGGATATACAAAAATGAAAGAAATAAATTTATTTTAATCTTTAATCTTTGTATTTGTATTTGTCTTTTTGCTTAAAGTGAATTTATGAAATGACTATTAATAATTACTCTTAGAGTAATATAAAATTTATCATGAACATCATTATAAAAAAACTCAAAAATTATATCATCAGTTTTTGCTTGTGTTTTCATCTAAATCAAACCATAAACAAGATGCTATGACTTCTCAATATTAAAAAATTATCTCAACCCAAAAAATTAAACTGTTAAGTGAGATTTCAAGATATAATTTATATTAATCTCTAACACATCCCCTCAAGTAAAAGATTTTTGGGCTTGAAACTTGCACAGACCCATATTATCTTATGCTTGATTTTTTATCAAATAAATAGGGATGGTGAGATTCGAACTTATGACTATTTGGTCATCAAGACTCTGATACCATGTCCAAAAACCATCTCAATCTAAAAAATTAAACTATTAGGTAAGTTTTCAAGATATAATTTATATTATCCTTTAACACTTAGAATCTTTATAACTTGAATTAAAATGTTAAACACTCAAGTGGAAAAGTTCGATTTACTTGACAATTTATTTGATTTTAGGCCAGATTTTTCAGGTAATCACTTGCTTCCATTGCCAGCAGCATCGCGCGCGGAAGGTTTTGCAAGAGTCTGCAGGTACCCAAAAAATTGGAGAAGCAACCGTGTACAATTACAAATTCTAAGAATTATTGATTGTCAGTTTTACCTAATAATACTTTAGGAATATGATGCAATTTGATTGGATTCGACCTAGATTTTATTTTATTTGATTTTGATCATCAAATCAGATGATAAAATTTGATTTGATATTAAAAATATGATGTAATTTGATTGATTTAATAATTTTACCATAAATTTTTTAATATTTTTTTTATATTCATTATGGAAACCCCGGAATAATATTGGAACTTGACTATTAATTTTATAATTCAATTATAAACAAACAATTTATTAATGCATTATAGCATACAAAGCATTAAAAATGGTTTAAATCAAATGTATTAATAAATTAGATTTTATTCCAAAATAATATTTGAGTAAATCATTGGATGTAGATGTTATTTTTTTGTCATGGATAAACTCTTGGTCATCCTCGAGTGAGTAATCATTTTCAAGAACCAAACCACGAAGGAGTACTTATTAACTTGATGTTTGTGTACTGTTGAAGTGTATAGTAATTTTTAAAAAATCACTCATTTTAGTAAATCATTTGTGGGAGTACTTAATATTTTTTTGGATGTTTTCAAATCATTTTAATATGCTGATGTCAAAAATAATTTTTTTAAAAATAAATAAAAACATTATTTTGATGTATTTTCGAGTAAAAAATACTTTGAAAAGCAACCGCAACCACATCCCTAAATAAACATAATTTGTTTTCATTATCCAATCACTTGAAGCAAGGAATATCCATTCACTATACATTTTTATATTTTTTTTTCACTTTCACCACAATAGTTTTCAGCATTTATGATTTAATATTTTTATCACATTTCAATCCTAAATAATAGAAAGAGGCAGAGTCATTAGAAAAAAGAAAAAAGAAAAAAGCTTTCAATTAGCGACATTGAGGTGACAAAAAAGATTCATGTTTCTAGATAAAAATAAGTTGAAAACTAGTTTGTTAGTGTCTTATTAGGCTACCAGTCATTTTCTTTAGCTGCCATTGTAGCTAAAACGAAACTGTAAAACATTGTTTACCCTACACTTTGCACAAACTCATAATTCATTAATCATTAATTGTAGACTTTTTTTGTTTTTTTTTTTTTAATTTGATTCTTGTTGTTTTCAGCATTTACGATTTAGTCTTCAAGCTTCATTCCAATCACGTTTTAATCTCTAAAAATATAAAAATATAGAGAGTAGAGAAAAAATCAACATAAAAAAAATGAGGAGAGAGAATATTTTTGATTGGCCACATTTCAAATACAAAACGATTAATCTTTGTATTAATAGGTTCATTTTAAAAAGAAGAGTTCAAGAGATAGTTTTTGTTTTTTATTATTTTGGAAAAAATAGATATAGGCTTGTAAAGGTTTTTTTAAATGTTTTTACTTTGAGTTTTTATATTGATTAGAGGGTGTTTTAAGGTTGTTAATGAAGTTATTGAGATTCTTACAATGTTTTTAGATAAAAAAATATTAAAAATTAATATTTTAAATCTAAATAGGTCGGACTTTGATTTTTTAAACATTTCTCATCCTCTTGGTTCAGAAAAACAAAAAAAAAACATTAAGCACGTGGATCTAACCTACAAGTCTAAGCATGCAAAGCTATCTTTTCAAGACCTTGTGTGGACCTTGTGTGGCTGGACTTGAATTTCTTCACTCTTTACTATTTTTTTTAACTTTAGAACAATTGTTTTTAATTAAAATTATTATAATGATATTTAAAAAATAATTTGATTATGCCATATTTTTCAAAGAAGAGCCAATGAGAATAAAATATCTTTTTTTTTGTTTTTTAAGATAGATATTTTCTCAAATTATTTTTTCTTTAGCTTATTTTTAATACTGCTACATCAAATTTATCATGATATGATTTTTTTTAATTAAAATTTGCTTTTTAGATGATGATACATTTTTATTTAATAAAATATGCTTCTAATAAAAAAATATTTCATCAAAATAAAAAGAAAACATGATTAAGGGAAGAGATTTTGCCTGAAAACTATATTTTTTCTTTAATTTAAATATTTATAATTTTAAAAAATATTTATTTTAATTATCATAAAAGCCGTTCCGAAAATAAGCCATGGCGGGGCATACTCCCAAGTACTAGCAATAACTAAATTGCTAGAGCCGAGAGGTAATGTATGTAATTATTTTAATTAGCATGGCGTCTCTCAAATGGAATTTATTGCTATTGATTACAAAACACCGAAAAGTTAGGTGTTACATCATCACAGAAGGTTAGGTGAGGATCACATTGAAGCACAAGTCAAGAGACCTGGAATATAAAATAGTTTTATGAGCACGTGATCCTTTTGGTATATAATGTGTTCCTCAAATCACCTTGGAAAAAACTGGTAGGCCCCTTTGTCAACGACTCAACGTTACATCACATGAGCGATGCATTTCTATCCTTCATTCAATATTGTACGTAAAAAGTCTTTGCTGAATTTAATACCAGTGCCCCTTTACTGCGGCAATGGCAGTAAGCGAACACTAAATTAAAGTGTTTGGTAAACTTTTTATTTCACATGGATCCCATCAAAACACTGAGGTCGAATCTCAGTTCATGAAAGTAATTTTTATCTGCTTTTTTACATGGAGAGCTCCACTTTTAATTAAGTGAATAGTGAAGACTGGGTCTGCTTCAAAACTATAAAAATATATTAAATTGGGTCTGTCTCAGTAAAAAAAATTATTTTTAATTGTGTTTTATTTAAAAAACTAGTGTTTCACATTATTCAATGACACTATATAAATTAAAAGAAGATCGCTTGATGACGTAATTGTAGAATTTGATCGCAATCCTAATTTTATTTATGATGATATTTTACCTGATGTTGTTGCGCGCTTACGAAACTAATGAAACTGTAGTCCTTGTCGGATGTATTTCATACGTGATGGAATTGTAGATAGTTTAATGGAACAATAAAAAATATTTTATATTAAGTATTATTCATTTTATGAAGTAATAGCAGTAGTTAAATCTACAATATTTAAATTAAAAATCATCAATATTAATATATTTTTAAAAAATTATTTTATAATCTCAATTTGAAAAGCATTCTTAGAGTGTGTTTGGTATTGTGGTAGCTGTTGTGGTTGTGGTTTGAAAAAAATTGTTTTATAAAAAGTACTTTTAGTTGAGGTTGGTTTGGAAAAATATATGTTTGGTTCAAACTGTGGTTGAAATTGAGGTTGAACAAAAAGTAGTTTAATGTGTTTGGTTAAAAAAAATACTTTTTAAATTGAGGTTATATATATTGTAAATTTAACTAATACTATTACATCATGAAATAAATACTATTGATATCAAATATTTTTTATTGTTCCATTAAACTATGTGCAATTTCATCACGTACGAAATCTATCCAACAAGAACTACATTTTCCATAGTTTCTTAAGCGCGCAACAATATCAGGTAAAATATCATCAAGAATAAAATTGATGTTGCGATCAAATTCTGCAAATGCTACGTTATCAAACGATCTTTTTCTAATTTTTTGAATAAAACACAATTAAAAATAAAAATAAAAATTGAATTTTTTTAACTGGATCGGACCCGGCAAGAACAAAATTGGAATTGCGATCAAATTCTGCAAATGTTACTTCATCAAGCGATCTCCTTCTAATTTTTCAAATAAAACACAATTAAAAAAAATAAAAATTATTTTTTTACTGGGTCGGACTCGGTTCAATGCATTGCTTTGGACCGGACCCGGTCCGACCGGAAACACCCCACTGTTCACGTGAACAGTGGAGTTGCACTCTCTACTGTTCACTTATGTGAATAGTGAAGAGGGCAGCTCTTCACTTTAAAAAAACGCAGCAAGAAGCATGAAAATATTGCTTGCGCAAAACCGCAGGTGAAACATCAAATTTTCGTGGGTCTCATGGCCAAAACACAGTTGCTGAAGATAACCAAACGTTATGTATTGAGTTTGACAAAAAACACAGAAGCTAACGCATAGCCAAACACTCTCTTAACCAAACACATTAAACTACTTTTTGTTCAACCTCAATTTCAACCACAATTTTAACCAAACATATATAAATACCAAACCAGCTTCAACTAAAAGTACTTTTTATAAAATAACTTTTTTCAAACCACAACTACAACAGTTACCACAATACCAAACACACGTGTTCGCATGTGCTATAAAAGGTACGAAAGTTTGAAATAAACATACAAATAAAGAAAACTTACGAACTGACAAGTCATGTTTTTTTTGTGTGTATTTTTTAGGTTTAAAAAATCCCAGGAAAAAGTGGGTATCAGACCCAATACTCTTTAGTTCAGCCGTTAGTTAAACTAAAGGTAATATAAGAATAACGTGAGTCCTGCAACTTTTAAGACTCAATACACTTGGAATCAATCATCAATTGAACCTAAGATAACTAGTGTCTAGCAAACGCACTTGAGTTCAACTATCGGTTGAATCCAAGGTAACTTGAGTCTAGTAACTACCAGATGATATGTAACGTGGGTCTGGCAAGTTGCTAGATAATCAGGGCACTCCTAAAATAGGATGAGTTACTGATCTCCCTAAAACAACAAATACTCTTACTCTTGCACATCCAACCATTCAATAACTTATAGATCAGGTGCAAATCCTCACCCAAGCCATGTTAGCAAATCAATATATGAGAGAAAATCCTCCTCTACAAGTCTCAATCCCACCATAACAAAGCTACTGCATCACTCACCTCCTCGGCAACAAGACCTACTTAATGTTCGTAGTTTGTGGGGGGTTTTTCAACCTCAAGGGTCATAGAACCATTCCAAAGAACGTACACACCCTCATAACGCTCAGGCATGAAGTGGTTTTTCTAGGAATCCATCTTAGTAGTGTAAGAAGGAGGCTGTCTGTTACACCAAAAACTTCAAGCTCCTTTGAGCCTAATAGATGTAGAAGTAGCAAGCAACTAGAAAAAGAATTCATCCAGAAAGATGTCTACAATCCCTATCAAATCAGAGATTCTTATTTATCCAAATGTGTGTTGAAAACCTGAATACCCAGAGACTATATTGCCATAAAGATAACTCTAGACAACTATGATGGGCTCACAGATCCCAGGGAACATGTATAAAATATACGCAACACTGTGGAGCTGATCATTCATGACAATCATTTCATATGCAAAATCCTCCCAACAACTTTCAGAGGTTCAGTAAGAGCATGGTACAACAACCTAAAGTCAGATTCAGTCATAAGTTTTAATGATCTTTGTATCAAGCTAGTGGCACGCTTTAGTACAAGTATTCTAGCTAGAAAGAGTTTCACTGAACTCTTTGGAATTACTGAAGTGAAGGATGAGTTTGTGAGAGTATACTTGAAAACATTCAACAAGGAAATGCTTAAGGTTGAAGAGTTGATTGAACTTATAGCATTAGAAGCCCTTATTAGTGGAGTGAAGGAAAAAAAATCTTATAAAAAGAGTTGTATGCCCTACTAGATAGAAGGTTTCTAAGAATGAAGCAAGCCATGAAAAAAACATGATGAGGAGGAAAGCCTGATACAACATGGTCCTTTTTTTTTTCCAAAGATAAACAGGCAGAAAGGTCCTTTAGACAAAGTAGCTTACCCAAACAGGATTGCTCTCCCAAGAGGGACAATAACCCTCAGAGCAACCAAAAGAAACCGATAAGGGAACGCTTAGGCTACTATGAAGCGTATACTCTTCCATTAAACACCACTCTCACTGAAGTCCTTGTGACCATGCAAGGCAAGGAATTTGTTTGCTATCCCTCACCCATTAAGTCTCATCCAAACACCCGCACATCCAAGAATTATTGTCTTTTTCATAAAGATAGAGGACATGACATTGAAGATTGTTATATCTAGAAAAAAGAAATTGAAAGTTTGAAAGTTAAAGGCTACTTTAGTTAGTTTCTGAAGAAGGATTCTCACTTAAAGCATAATAGAAAAGAGCCTGGTCATTTTATAATTGTTGTGCCTGAGATCAATATGATCTTGAAAGGTACCTCTTCTGGAGGTGACTCTAACAATGGAAAGAGAAAGTATAGGAAAAAAGTTTTTATAGCTATTAAACTGTTGGACCAATGACACAAGGCAATAGTTTTTACTCCTTAAGATGGGGGAAGAAGTGACATTTTCACATAACGACACCCTTGTCATTACCACTATTATCTCTAGTCATAAAGTACATCAGGTGCTAGTAGATGATGATAGTGTAGTTAACATCATTTCTGTAAAATTCATGGTATAGATGAGGATCCTTTCTTCAAAACTAACACCAGTTAAGACTCCCCTTATTAGGATAAAGGGTTTAGACATTCCAGTTAAAGGTGCTTTTGAACTACGTATTATTATTGGCACTCCCCCAAGATGTGTCTCACTCTAACAAAGCTTCATGGTGATTGATATCGCACTGGCTTATAATGCCATCATAGGAAGAGCCTTACTATACCAAGTCAATTTTGTAATCAGTATCAGGCACTTGGCATTGAAGTTCTCAACTTAACATAGAGTTGCCATGTAAACCTCTGATAAAAAACTAGTAAATCAGACATAAAAAAAGGTAATCTTTGATTGAGAAATGATAATTAAGAAGGTAAATTATTGTAAACGGGGATAATTTTTTTTAGTTATTTAACTTAAATTTCAGATGAAATAAAATAATAAAATCAGTATGTGGAATGTTAATTAGTGATAAATTGTGTAAACTTTCCAATCGTGTAAAATAATTATTTTTAATGAAGAATTTTTTTAAATTTGGATATAAAATATTTATAGAAAATATAGAAGGTAATTCCAAATAAATTAATGTGTAAGTGCAACAAATGTTGATCGTCGGTATAAACAACGCGTACAATCTTATTATTTGCTTAAAGTCGTGAAAACTCTAAGGAAACTCTTATGATGGTCATGGATGAGAGTCTCCAATGAATTAGTTTAGAAATCATGATGATTTAAGTAAATAAAATAGCACGTAAAATTTAGATTTTTAGGGTAAAATTTCTTATCGTCTAGTTTTACGATATTAAGCATATCTTTCAAGTTAACTAGTTGATTGAGATAAAATTTTATGAGGAGTCCCCTGATCTACTGTTCTATCCTGAGTTAAAAGTTTAGGTCAATCAGAGTTGAATAAGGTCCTGAGAAGGTATTGATGGTCAGATAAAAATACAAAAAATGATACATGAACTAAATAGTGGAACTTTTGTAAATAAACACAAACAACGTCAGTTTCTTTATGTACTACCAGAATATTAAGTAGCTAAGGCTAAAGAGAAAAGAAAAGAGGGTTGGCACTCTAGAAGCCATAACTTTGTCGTTCACCATCAGATCATACTGAGTTTTAGATATGTTATGTACCTCATCACCCTATATACTTTGACTAGAGGGATTGTGATTATCAGCCTCCATTGGGGAGATATGATATGCGAGGTGTTTCTGACAAAACCTACTTGAGTTAGTCACAGTCACCGGATTGTTTCTCCTCCGTCCATGTTGGATTTGCCTAAAATTTGTCAGGGCGGTTCACCTGGTTGTATTCTTCCTTCTAATAAGTGGAGATTGTAAGCAAACATCCCAGAATAAACATGTTCTTCCTGAATAGTAACTCGTCATTATCCAAGTTAGTTTGGACCTTTCCCTATATTTTATATTTTAATTATTCGATTGAACTGAATCTGGGATAGGTTGTGTACTAGATGATGTTCCATAACTTCATCATTGGGGATGAGATGAATTTTAGCGTACACAAAGTTATAGTTGTTTGAATATATTGTTCATAGACTCACTAATTCACTATTGCAACTTGTTGGGTCACTGTTCCAACTTAATTAATGTTATAACTTGCTGACTTACTGTTCCAACTCATTGGATAATATGAAATTTAAAAATGGTTTAAATGAAATCGAACACTTATTGGGTATATGTTGCTCCAAGTATTGTAAGTTGATAAGTATGTTAAATAGTGCATAAAGTGAGATATTTAATCGAGAAAGATTTTTGTGAAGCCCGAGAATAAAGTATACAAAAAGGGGGAGGTTTATAATAATTCAAAATTTTGTTATAATACAAAATAATGCAAAAAAATGAGGGCTAAAATAAGAAAAAGGGAGAAAGATGGGGCCAAAATAGAAATAAGAAGAAATGGGACCATAAATACCCATTCCTTCTCTCATCCATGACCGACAGGTAACAAGAAGAAAAGGGAAGGAAATTTTTCAAATTTTCCTTCATCAAGCCTAAGAGAAAACACCTAAATTTCTATACCTACACAAACCTTACAATTACTAAGTGGGAAGACAAACTTTGGCAGGAGATTTGCAAGAAGAAAAGTGACGAAATTGTTAAGAGAAGAGAGAGAGGGAGGTCGGTTGCTTGTTGAGGAGAAAGGGGTTAGGAAACTTTAATCAAACCTAAATTTCCTCCAGTTATGAAGTTCTAAACCAATTGGAAAAGCCAATTTAAATTCATGAAAGAATTGTGCATTAATTTGAAGTTTGAAAAATTAGGGTCCTTGAGTAAAATTTGAGGAAATGTGGAATTGATTGGAATTAAATGAGTTGAATAGCATAGGTTGCCTAAAAAGGATGAAATTATGCAAAGAAAATTTCAACAAAATCAAAGACTAAGGGGAAATAGTGGTCGGCCATGGGGTTGTAAGGAAAAAAGGCAAATTCTGATTTCTGTGTTGTTTTCCTTGTTTCTCAACTGAAACAAATTTAAGGAGGTGAACAATAAGGAAATGTGGTGATTGAGTGTATATATATATAAAAAAACAAATTTAAGGATCGGCCACTAGAGGGGAAGAAAAACAGAGGAGGAGAACTTATGACTTCCTTGTTAATTAATTGAGATGTGTTGTTAGAATGTTGTTACTAATTATAACTTGTAAGGAAGAGGAATCTATGTTCCAGGTTACCATGCATAAGGTGAAAGCATGGCTGTATCTGATGAGGAAGTAGGATTGGAGATAAAATTGGAGATACCTTCTCCATTGACAAAATAGGGCAGGTTCATTGCCCTGGTTCCTGAGGAAATTTGGACCTGAAGATGATAGAATCCAGGGACGGTCCCTCATAGAATTTGTTGCCGGGAATGTTAGCTTTTCAACGAGTCTGACGTTGCCTAATTTGGAGTCTTGGAACTCCAAATACAAATAAAAATCTTAGGAGAGGTTAAGTTGCCACCCCTGTTGGCAGATTCGGCCAAATCGATAAAACAACGAAATTTAGCCATATTAAGGGTATAATTTGTTTTCTTGCCCTTTGTAAAGTGTGTCTTAATCTTCAAAAAAAAAATTATGATCAAAATTGAATTCATGATGTCCACTTGGACTAATAATGAGCTGAAAATGTTAAAGGATAATAATAAGGAATGTAAGTGAGAAAGAAAAGATTGGTAAAAGAGAAATGAATATTATTGTCATTGTTGTTGTTATGTTGTGATATGTGGACTAATATGGAATAATGATGGGTGTTTGTGGTTTCAGGAGGAACCACGGGAGGAGTACAACAACAGCAGGGAAAGCAAGTCGAGCGTCTACAGCAGGTAGGTACTTGATACCTATATCTCCTGTAGTTAATAATTATTTTAATCAACTATTGAATTATAAAAATTTGGTGTTTATTGATGAGGAAAAGAAAAGGGGAAAATGAAAGGTTAAATGATGGGAAAATAGAAACGGAGAACTAGATTTAATTTATAGGTTATTTTGGAGGAATGAACAGTAACAATGAATTTTAGGAATGATTA
Source organism: Populus simonii (assembly GCA_007827005.2). NCBI lineage: Eukaryota > Viridiplantae > Streptophyta > Magnoliopsida > Malpighiales > Salicaceae > Populus > Populus simonii. The sequence goes on from CM017481.2 coordinate 4,682,224, forward strand.
TTTTTTGAATTTGATTAGTCTGTCCCAGATATGGGAGGCTAATGTTGTTAGCCAAGTTGGTTAACATCGGCATTATTGGTACGTGGGAGGAGAAATATAAAACTTGATTAACTATTCGGGTTCAGAATAGTTAATGATATTCGGCGGGTAACGTCGATAGCGACAAAATTTATGGGACTTGATTAGCTTTCTGAGGTGAAAGCTAATGATGTCAAGAATCCTTGACATCGGCACACCCGAGGACCTCCCAAGGGAACATGGAACATTGATTAACTATTTCGGTTCAAAAATAGTTAATGACACCAACGGTTGCGTTATGTTGGCATTTTCATGAATTTGATTAGTTAACCCAGGACGGGCAACTAAAGACACTAATGGAGGTCATTAGTGTCGGCAGTAGTCTTCTCGATGTGGGGAGGATTAGTTAAAGGAAACAAATTTGATAATCCTTAAAAGGGGTTGGTGGTTATGTGTTAAATTGCATATGACTTAAGTGGGTAGATGTGATGTATAATTTTTTTGTGTGAATTGTTTGTATTTTAGTTATTTTTAATTATATGGAAAATTTATGTTTTGCAGGTCCCTCCCATTCATGTCAGGAGTAGAATTTAGGTTCCTTGATCCCTTTTTGTATAAGTTAGGAACCTAGGGATTATTCGTGTAATTTTTGTTATGCAGTAAACATGTAATCTAAATAGAATAGTATACTCCTTGTATTATTTTGTTTTTGGAATATTAAATGTATCAACCTATGCTTGGGAAATTATAATGTACTAGCTTTTGTTTAGAATGCTAAGTTGTGTTGTGCTTATATATGAAATTTCAGTGCTGGGATGGTTCTCCTAATTACTAACTTATGCATGTGATATGAGATGGAGATTGAGTATAAAGATTTGCCCTGAATTCATTCTTGAATGAATTGAATGGTTAATGTGTACCAATTATAGAAGTGATTATGGTTGGGATGTAATTATAAATGTGTGCAAGGTAAATTGTCGATAACTTGGGACCTCCTGGTATAGGGGAGACTCTGCCAAAATTTCATTAGAAATTTCAGCAAACTCAATGAAAAAAAAAATTATGCTCCATTTACCCTTTATGTGGAAGTTTAATGGAAAAACTAAGTAAACAATTGGGGTTGTTATAGTTTTAAAAGAGGAAAAAGCTTACTTGGCCAAGATTATGAATATGTTAAAGGGAAGGATTAATTTGAAATGGGTAGCATGAACTATGTTGAACTTGGCTTAAATTGTTATATAGAATTCATCAATGAAAAATTGAGTCATTTAGACATCGAGAATTGTCAATGAAAATTGAGTCATTTGGACATTGAAAATCATCAAAGAAAAATAGTCATTAAAAAATTAAATGTCAGTGTAAGTTGCTAATGTAAATGAATTGAAATGATAAACAAAATAGTATAATCATGAACTATTTATGAAAGTGTTCGATTACGTTAATTAGTAAATGTGAGCAATGAACTAGAAATGTTTGAATATTGATTCAGGATGTTTTAATGAAATGTTAGAGAAGCATACAGAGAGGGACCTAACTTCTCAAGAGTGTGTATAACAAGATCTTAAGGTAAGGGTTGCCCCTTTACTTCTTTAATTGTTTAAATTTTTGTAATGCTGGAATATGATAGAAATTATATGTATTCTTTACTACTATATATCATGAAAAATATTGTCTACAGGCATGAGAAATATTGTTATGTGAATATTTCCTATGACATGATAAATATTATTATGTGAATATTTTTTATGGGCACGAGAAATGTTATTATTGTATGAATATTGCCTATGAGTAGGAAAAAAAATAAAAATATTGTCATGTGAATGCACCTATAGGGTTGGAAATTAGTGTGTGTGTGTGTGTTGGGGGGGGGGGGGGGTGGGGGGGCTAGTGGTATCACTGAGGTTGATGACCTACATATTGAATTTGACTAGACGACCTATTTGGAGCTAGTGGAATCAGTAAGGTTGATGACCAGCATATTCTATTTGACTAGCTATCTGTAGTTAAGATAGTGACATCAATGTCATTAACTGTTAAGATACTTGATTGACTAAGTTGCTCGGAATAGAGCTATTGGCATCAATGCGACTGTCTTGCCAGGTTATTAATGGGTCATTAGATGGAATTAAATAGCTGACTAATAGCATAAAATTATGTATTTGTATTAAAAGTGTTAACTACGGATTAATGAAATAAAATTATGCATTTATGTATTTGTTATTCTATTGTTGAATTTTATTCATGATTAGTAATGTAATGTTTCAGGTCTATGATGGTAAGACCATGGATTTATTTGGAATGTTTGTGGATTATTGATGTCGATATATGAGATCATTTAATTTTAAGAGAGACACTACTAAAATTACATTAAATTGAGAAAGTTTTCATTTGAAAGTAATAAGTCGAGGTAAAGTGCAAGGCTTAAATCTTTTTGAAAAACAAGTAAAAAATAGTGTGGAAGATAATAGCATGGTCTATGTGAAAAGGTAATGAAATGATGATACATATGAATTAGCGAGATTGAACTAAGCAAATAATTGCATAAAAAGCTAAAATGACAAAATATATGTTAAAAGAACATGAATGTGTATATGAAATGAATCACAAATGGGAGCTAAAATGGTATATAATGAGTTAAAATAACATGAGTATTGGTTGGAACAAACTGAATACTTGAGAAGTTGAAAGGGTATAAACATATTTGTAAAACAATAAGTGTCATAAATTAAATATATTAGGGATTGAAACAATAGTGTGAACTAGATATGGTTGTGAGGTATATATAAAATCATACGAGTTAAGTGTATTTAAGAAAGTGAATCAAAGTATGAGTCAAACATGTTGTGAACAAGAGTTACTATAATATGACTGTGATTGTTAAATGAGTACTATGATGAAATAAAAGTTCATCAATGATTTATGAGAATGTATTAAATTTGAATCTAGCATAGATTGATGTATCTACCAAAAAGAAGTTAGTGAAATTGGTTTTACTTGTATCATTGATAATTGTTGGTAATCCTGATGACGCAAATATTGATTAAGAGTTTCGTGATTTTGTATATTTTACAAGAATTTTCTTTAGGATATCACAACTCCTCATGAAACATTATCGAGTTATTTAGCCTTTCTATATTGAATAGGTTCTAGTATTGTCTGGTGAATGTTTGTAAATAAATTTCACGTAACTAAATTGGAAAGTGATGTACTCACATAAAAGTATAAATAGAGATTGTGTACTGTGTATTTATTAATGAAATTGTTAGATGCTGAGTTAAGGAAATTCTTATGGTTGTATAAAAAAATACCCCTAGTTTTCACATAAAGGACAATTAGAAAGATGAAAATCATAATTAAAGTACTGGGTGTTACATGTCATATTGTGAGGGGATCAAGTAACTTCCAAGCAATGTGCCACCACTTTCTTGAAGGGTAAGAAAGTGCTGATATAAAACCACAAATAGTCTTTGAAGGAAAGAGTACATATTAGAATTGAGGCTGTTGAGGAATTGAAGTATATTTGTTCAGGGGAGATGAAAAAGTCATTACAAAAGTAAGATCCACCTTAACACCAACACAATAATAGCCATTGATATAGCTTTTGCAAATCCAAAGGTTGAATTTTGCAATAGATGCATCAGACATGGCAAACATTAGCCCTAAAATAGCTACTCATCAGTTAAAGGTAGATCCAGCTGCACATCTAATTCACCAGAAAAGGAGGGACTTTAGGGGAGAAAGACTGAAGGCTATAACATAAGAAGTAGACAAACTTGTTGTTTTCATTAGGAAAGTGGTATACCCTGTCTTGTTGGCAAAAGTGGTTATGGTCAAGAAGAGTGATGGCAAGTGATAGATGTGTGTGGATTTCACTGACTTGTGCAAAGCTTAAATAAAAGATAGTTATCCAATCCCAAAAATTGATCGTTTGGTAGATGCTACCATAGGTTTTGAATTCTTAAGCTCCTTGGAAGCAAACTCAGGTTATCATCAAATCCTCATGCATCTCGAAGATGAGGAGAAAACAACTTTTATAACTGAAGCAGAAACTTATTACTATAAAGCCATGTCATTCAGATTGAAGAATGTAGGGGCAACATATCAACGAATGGTCAACCAAATATTTAAAAATCAATTGGGAAGAATTATGGAGGAATATGTTGATGACATGTTAGTAAAGAGCATGACTTTTGAATAATATCTCCTGGACCTTGAAGAAGTTTTTTCTATTTTGAGTCAATACTACATGAAACTCAACCCTTCTAAATGTGTTTTCGCTATTAAATAAAGGAAATTTCAAGGTTTTTTTTAAGCTTAAAGGGAATCAAGCCAAATCCATAAAAAACTCAAGTCATACTAAACATGATGCCCCTGTGGACTGTGAAAGAAGTGCAACACCTTACAAGGATATTGACTGCCCTTAACATATTCATTGCTTACTTGTGGGAGTGCACTCTTCCCTTTTTCAAGACATTGAGAAACATGACCAATTTTAGTATTTTTTTCTATATAAAGAAAATATTTTTTCTATTCAATATTATTAAGGTTTTTTTTTGTTTTTTTCTATATAAAGGGTTGTGATAGCCTTTTGGCAAGTAGAGACATAAATTAATAAAATTAAGTATTTTAAGATTCTCCATATACTTAAGATGTTTTTGGTCTTTGAAGGTTTTGACATGTAACAAACCCAATTATTTTTCTCTTCCGTCTGCATCAATTAGTATTAAAACCCAATGATACCAGGTTATTACTTGTTGTATGCTGCAATCCGAGGTTGTTTTGTTTGTTATATGCTACTAAATAACAATGGCTGGAAGACAGTCTAACAATCCTTGGTGGTTATTTTGATTCATTGTGTGCTACAAAACAACCATGTCTGGAAGAGATTGCAAAATAGAACATCCTTGTGTTAGAGGGAAAAATAAGGTTCTCCATCAAGAGAAAGACGTCCAAGAACTAGTGTGTTATTTTCGTCTGCGTTAGTTGCTATCATTCAAAGTTCTTATGGTGGGATCCATGATGAGACAACCTATATAAAAGGTGTTGTGTTAGAGATCCATGATGGAACGACTTGTACAAATATATTGTGTTAGAAATCCATGATAAGATGGTGCACATAAAAGTATAAGGGATCCAAGATAGGGATGCCCACACACAAAATGATGTTCTTGATGAATAATAATTTTTTAACTGAAGATTAAACTTAATGGCAAGTTCCATTCAAATTAACGAAGACTAATGCTTTATATATGATTTTTTATTTTTTTTATATAAAGAGTTATAATAGTTTCTTGACAAACAGAAAAATGAATAAATAGATAAAATATATTTTGAGAATCTTCTTGTAATTATGATATTTTAGATCTTGTGTCACATACTCAATTAAATTTTATTTTCTAAAATGAGGTCTTTATTGGCTTAAGAGTCACAATGGTCAATTGTTTCTCACTTCTATCCTGATCTTGTGTATGGTGGACATCAGGAATCCCTGCCACGCAAGCCAACAAATCTAGCACAATTCAAGCCATTTGGATCTCACTCTTAACACGCATGAAAGCAATTGTAATTTGGAAAGGATAAAAGCTGCACAAAATTTGAGCAATAGTATTTCTAAGATAACCAGATTCGGGTAACAATTTAATAGTTTCTTGTTGGACTTTTATTTAGAAAATAATTGTAACAAGAAGAGTAGCTAAGTAACACTAGGCGGAGTTTAGCATTGTGCTTAAAATACTGTTTGTCTAAAATTTAATTTTTTTATTTAAAATTAGTTTTTTAGTATTTTTTATCATTTTAATATGCTAATATCAAAATAAATTTTAAATGAAGAAAAAAAATATTATTATGACCTAAATCAAGGGTTTGATGGGTTAATTCAAGTTCACTCGGGTTTTTTATGGATCCTTTTTTAATAGATTTATTTTTTCAATTTCATCTTTCAACATTCAATTGATTGAGAATTAGGCTTAATAATTTATTTTAATCTGTTTTCTATTAGGTTACCTCTGTTTTATGATTCAGATTTGACAAGTTAATTGGGGTTTTTTTTGTTCTTTTTTAATTGATTTTTTCAATTTCATTCTTCACCAATTGGTTGATTGAGAATTCCTTCAATATTTTTTTATTTGCTTTCTATGATTTTGTTGCGATCTCATGACCTGAATCGGGATTTTACATGTTAATCTAGGTTAACCCGGGTCTATCTAATATCTTATCATCTCAATATATATATATATATATATATATATATATATATATATATTTTAGTCAAACTATGTTTTTTTATCTCATTGTCTATACTGTCTTTTGACTTGTCAAGTTGATTAAATCATAAGGATTCAATTCCTATACAATTTAATTTTTCTTTAATTGAAAACATGTTAACAATGCTAGTATATTTTTATTAACATTTTAAAAGAAAAAAAAAAATCGATCCATCCCGTGAATAAATGATCTAGTAACTTGCTATGAGTGCAAATACTTTCATAAAAGAATTTAAATCATTAAATTTTATTAAAAATTATAAATTTATTTCAAATTAAAGGATCGCTAAAACATGACAACCTCTCAGTCTCCAACCTAGGTGTGGCATTGGCCTATAAAAGAGCCACATAACCTCTTTTATCTAATTATTATACTTGTGAGTGTAGTGTGCGTGGAAAGAGATGGGAAGGAGTCCATGTTGCTCCAAGGAAGGACTCAACAGGGGAGCCTGGACTGCCTCAGAAGACAAAATACTGATGGCTTATATTAAAGCCCATGGAGAAGGCAACTGGAGAAACCTCCCCGAGAGAGCAGGTACTCGTAGAAACATTTAGCTTTTGCATATGTACGAGTTCGTTGATGCTCATTTAATGGAAACATGATTTAAATAAAGCACTTAATTTTATATAAGATTTCATGTTGAATGAAATGGATATGGTGAATGTATGTAGGTTTGAAGAGATGTGGTAAGAGCTGTAGACTCAGATGGTTAAATTATCTTAGACCAGACATCAGGAGAGGCAACATTTCCCATGATGAAGAAGAACTCATTATCAGGCTCCATAACCTTCTTGGTAACAGGTTCTCTCTCTCCCCCTCTCTCTCGTTTGTGCTTTACGCAGTTTACCTATGCTTTTATGAGCAGTACTAGTAATTATTACAGGCATTCTTGAATGAGCAGATGGTCCCTAATAGCTGGAAGGCTACCTGGGCGAACAGACAATGAAATCAAGAATTATTGGAACACTACTCTGGGGAAAAAAGCTAAAGGCCAATCATCTTCACAATCCAAACAAAGCTCTCAAAGCAAATCTAGAGCAATTAAACCCATGACCAGCACCCAACCATCGAAGTCAACACAGACAACCCAAGTAATCCGCACCAAGGCCACTAGGTGCACCAAGGTTTTGCTTTCATTTCAGCCGTCACAATGCCAAACATTACTTAAAAGCATTTTGAAGCTAGTTTTATGTATAAAACAATATTTTTTTTTTTCTAATTTGAAATATAGTAAAATATCATTTACAGCCAAATTAGTATATAACTTATCATTATGCCAAGTTGGTATATTAGCTGACAAAAAAAACTAATTAAAAAGGGAAATCACTAATTCCCTTCTCAGTAATTTATTGAAAATAATTTTTTTTTTCTAATATTAAATTTAGTTTTATTTTCAATTTTATTTTTTTATTTTTTTTAATTTCATCTTTTAACATTGAATTTATTAGGGATTGAGATTCATAATTTATTTCAATTTATATTATATGAGATTATTCCAATCTCATGACATAAATAGTGAGTTTTGCGGCTTAACCAAGTTGACTTAGGTTTTTTTAATCCTTTTTTGTAATTGTTTTTTTTTTAATTCCATCATTCAATATTTGGTTTGACTAGGAATTAAATTTCATAATTTGTTTCGATGTTCTTTATATGAGGTTATCGTAGTATTATGACCTAAGTCAAGGGTTTGGTGGATTAATTCAGGTTAACTCGGGTTTTTTATGGATCCTTTTTTTAATAGATTTTGTTTTTCAATTTCATCCTTCAACATTCAATTGATTGAGAATTAGGCTTCATAATTTATTTTGATCTGTTTTTTATTAGGTTATTTCGGTTTTATGATTCAGATTTGACAAGTTAATTGGGGTTTTTTTTTGTTCTTTTTTAATTGATTTTTTCAATTTCATTCTTCAACAATCAGTTGATTGAAAATTAACCTTCAATATTTTTTTGATTTGCTTTCTATGATTTTGTTGCGGTCTCATGACCTGGGTCGAGATTTTACATTTTAACCTAGGTTGACTCGGGTCTATCCAATATCTTATCATTTCAATATATATATATATATATATATATATATATATATATATATATATATATATATCGTCTTGAGATTTTTTAGTCAAACTATGTTTTTTTTATCTCATTGTCTATACTGTCTTTTGACTTGTCAAGTTGATTGAATCATAACGAGTCAATCCCTATACAATTTAATTTTTTTTTATTTAAAACATGTTAGCAATACTAGTGTATTTTTATTAACATTTTGAAAGAAAAAAAAATCGATCCATCCCGTGAATAAATGATCTAGTAACTTGCTATGAGTGCAAATACTTTCATAAAAGAATTTACATCATTAAATTTTATTAAAAATTATAAATTTATTTCAAATTAAAGGATCGCTAAAACATGACAACCTCTCAGTCTCCAACCTAGGTGTGGCATTGGCCTATAAAAGAGCCACATAACCTCTTTTATCTAATTATTATACTTGTGAGTGTAGTGTGCGTGGAAAGAGATGGGAAGGAGTCCATGTTGCTCCAAGGAAGGACTCAACAGGGGAGCCTGGACTGCCTTGGAAGACAAAATACTGATGGCTTATATTAAAGCCCATGGAGAAGGCAACTGGAGAAACCTCCCCGAGAGAGCAGGTACTCGTAGAAACATTTAGCTTTTGCATATGTACGAGTTCGTTGATGCTCATTTAATGGAAACATGATTTAAGTAAAGCACTTAATTTTATATAAGATTTCATGTTGAATGAAATGGATATGGTGAATGTATGTAGGTTTGAAGAGATGTGGTAAGAGCTGTAGACTCAGATGGTTAAATTATCTTAGACCAGACATCAGGAGAGGCAACATTTCCCATGATGAAGAAGAACTCATTATCAGGCTCCATAACCTTCTTGGTAACAGGTTCTCTCTCTCCCCCTCTCTCTCGTTTGTGCTTTACGCAGTTTACCTATGCTTTTATGAGCAGTACTAGTAATTATTACTGGCATTCTTGAATGAGTAGATGGTCCCTAATAGCTGGAAGGCTACCTGGGCGAACAGACAATGAAATCAAGAATTACTGGAACACTACTCTGGGGAAAAAAGCTAAAGGCCAATCATCTTCACAATCCAAACAAAGCTCTCAAAGCAAATCTAGAGCAATTAAACCCATGACCAGCACCCAACCATCAAAGTCAACAGAGACAACCCAAGTAATCCGCACCAAGGCCACTAGGTGCACCAAGGTTTTGCTCTCATTACAGTCACCACCACCGACATGGACACCACTACCACCACCTGAAATTCTCTGCTCAACAGCCATGAACGACCCCTCTCAAGCTTCCTTGATAAATCATCAACAAGATGGTCCAAATTTTCATTGCGGAACTGAAGAGGTTCATGCATGTCATGATGGCTCAGATTTCTTCAATTTCGGGAAGTGGAATGAAATTCAACCAAATGATATAGACGGAGATACACTAATGAAGAGTGGTTGTAACCGGAATTTGTCCAGTGGTTCTGAATATTCCTTGGGCTTATTTGATGACCTCATGTTCAAGGACTGGGCACTGAATCATTGTCCTGAAGACAATGCAACTTTGGACCTAGAGTCTCTCGCACATTTGCTTGATTCTGAAGAGTGGCCATGAGATTAGACACTGACGAGAAACTACAGCAAAATCTCCACCCTAGAAGATATATTGGCACTTGTGGCATATCTCAATTGATTATTATTCGTAGAAATCAAAGTAATAATTAGCTTGTGTATGGTGTGAAATTAGAGCAAGTCTGTAATGATTTAGCATTTGTAAGCGTTGTGTCGGTAACAGACTACAATCATGTAATGTCCTCCTCTACTATATATGGGTTCAAAATTTGACCTTTAATATGGTTAGGGACGACAATAACTGTTAGGTTCTTGAAATTCAAATATGCAATGAAAACAATAAATTTAAAAATTTTTTAGGAGTTCTAATGATTTCGTTAGATAAATCTAGAATTGTTTAGGATTTATGTGAAAATTACCTGAAGATCTGAACTTCTTTTCTGCTTTGAATATATGCTTCAAGGATGGGTTATCGTAAATCACAAGTCGTTCAATTATCCGACCTCTAACAGTAATCCACATGAACCATCAGTGAGAATCTCCTAAATCCCTATTCAGGAGAGAAGAATATACTAAGCCTAGAGTGCTTGTTCTAATTTTGTGTTCACTACCAGAATTTTTAGATTTACTGATGAAATTTTATGTTGGTATTTATATTCTCAGTCTGTCGGCAAGAAACTTGCCGACATGATCACAAATTGAAATAATCCGTTGAAAAAACTCTTGTTTGTGATTTGTGGTCTGTTGGTAATAATTTTACGGATGGATTTACTGGCGGACAAAGCACACCAAAAAAACTTTACCCACTTCATTTTGTTGATACTTCCATCACTAAATATAACATATACTGACAAAAAAACCATATGTCATGCCATCAGTGATTGTTTTCGTCAATAGGTATGTCTGTCAGTGAATTTGACATGTAACCGTCAAACAGACCGTTTGTTATTCTATTGATGAGTAAATTGTGACAATGACATTGGCAATGGAAACCTCGTCAATAATAATTAAAAAACTTATTTTTTAAAAAAATCTATTAAATAGAAACAAAAAATAATTAAAAAAATAAATTAATATAAAATTCAAATATACAAGTTTAAACATTTATAAATTCAAATACAATTAATCTAAAATAGAGGGGCCAGAGGAGAAGGAGGAAACGGGTCTTTGTTTGGACCATGGGGTGAATAAGAGGGAGCATATGTATCATCCATTTGTGATCTCATCTCCAATACCAATCGGTGAAGTTCGGTCGTCTCATCCCTAAGTCATTCATAATCAGCAGCATGATGGTTGTTCGATCTTTAACTCGTTAGTCTAAAATTGCCTTGAACTCAAGAGTTTGAGTTCTCAGAACTAATTGTGAGCATCCAATAGATGAAACAATATGGGTCGTCCACAAGAACTCAGTTGTAGTGTTAAAGAGATCGTACATCCATCTTCTATCAGGTCCATCGAACGATCTTACCTCCAACCTCAAATCCGGATCGAGATCTGGATGGGTCGAAGATCGTCATCGTATCTCTTCTTTAACCCAGTGTTATATGTATCCTGGAACAAAAATGTTAACAAATTCAAAAAAAATAATAACTTAAGAAAAAAAAGGTTGAAAACAACATACCAGAAATTGCTGAGCTCGACTATCCATGAACTATAGCACCCTTTTTTTAGCGGTCATCAATTCATACATATATTTTCATAAAAAGCTTCGTCGGGCTTGGTTCGTGTCCAAGAACAATAGCCTACAAGAGAAAATTGTTGTAATTTAATTATTTTTATAAAAAAAACAACAAATAAAAAAATGGATATAATTAAAAAAGAATCTTATCATTCGCTTCGCATGTGAAATGAATGGAATGGAGCCATCAGTGTGCATGGTAACAAAACCGTGAACATGCCAGTTTTGGTTCTCCATAATGGAGTGTGATTGTCACAAAAAATGATCAAACATCACCTGCTGGATATATTCCACTCACATGGCCTCTCCGATGTATAGAGATCTGAAATCCTTCCAAACCGCACCTCGTACCAAAAATCATGCAACCTATATGGTATAAATGAATTATCTGTTAGTAAATAAATAATAAAATGATTAAAATTTTTTTATCTTGATTTCAATCTTACCTAGTTGCAGTGTGATTTTCTACTAAGTCTGGTACATGTCGATGTGAAGGGAAAACAAACTTACAATGAAATGTCATTCTTCCACTAAGTCTCGTACTTTTGGGTAAATGGATCCTATTGTGAGTGGACCCTTCCTTGACATGGTGGTATCACACCCGACAAGCCCGCGTCGTGAGTGGATGCCTATTTCTCAGGTGTCTATTCTTGGTTGGCATCTAACGACTCGATCATGGTCGTTAGAAGTGCTGCTAGAAGAATTAGCAGCAATCTTGTTTGTATGTGTTATTGACTTTTCCCTAGGCATCTACTCATATTAAAGGATTATGGTACCGTAAACCATTCCTATTTAAAAAAAAAAATTGGTAGTTCTTCCTCTATACAGGATACTATCCAAAAATTTTAAATCTGCACATACACAACAATTTAAAAATTGGATTGCCACAAACTAGTTGATTTTATTTCAATATATGTCAATCGAATAATTTCAATTATGTTAATTTAACCAAATTTTCAATTAATTTTGCTACGACCATTTGTGAAATGATCATAGGAGGTTAATATAAACACATTAAAGGATTTGTAGTATCATTATTTCACATTAAAAACTATTCATTTATATCCTAGCTATTATCTTAGCTATTTTTAATTTTTTTCATTTATGATGGCTACTATTTTTTTTTAAAATTGAAAATTGTGTTAACACCAACATATCAATTAGCTAACAATACTAATAAGAGAAAATTACAAAAATTCCAACAATCTATATACAATCATTAAAGAACATAAAAATTCAAAAAAAGAATTCCAACAATCTATATACAATCATTAAAGAAAAGAAAAATAAAAAACAAAAATAAAAAAAATTCAAAAATCTATATACAATCATTAAAGAACATAACATTTTAAAAATTTCCAATAACGTTTATACAATTATTAATAATAGAAAAAATAAAAACAAAATTGCCATCAACATTTATGCAACTATTTATGACAGAAAAAAATTTTCAAAATAAAAAATTTGCCATCAACATTTATACAATTATTTATAACAGAATAATTAAAAACAATTTCCATTAACATATATGTAATTATTAATAACATAAGAAATAAAAACAAATCCCAATAACATTTATACAATTCTTAATAATAGAAAAATAAAAAAATAAAAACAAATGAAAAATAAGAAGGAAAAAAAAAGAATCTTACCTTAATGTTGAGTTTTCCCGAGCTAGAAGAGAAAAACAATCCAAACAAATCATTAAATAAATAGATAAGGAGAGAAGGAGAAGAGAGGAGAAGACATACTTGCGCGTGGAGAAGAAGAGAAGAGAAGAGAAGATAATTGGTTGAGGATAAAAGGGGGGAGAGAGAGAGAGAGAGAGAGAGAGAGAGAGAGAGGAGAAAGAAAGATGAAGATTTGGGAGGATGAGAGAAGAAGTTGCAGAGGAAGAGAAAAAAAGAGAAATGTGCTTGTCTATTCTGATTTTAGGAACTCTAATATTTCAATTGAGGGCTTTTTTATCAACGGTTTATCGATGACATTTTAAATATTAATATTTTTAATTTTTTCATCGGTGTATCCGTTTGTAAAGTCTAATTGAAACTTTTAATTTAATCAAAAATTTTAAAAAACTTGCCAACTATCACTGATTACTTTTTTCGTTTGCCAATGATTCTGTATGTACTAATTAGTAATAAATAGTGCAAGCAAGAAGTGAATAGTACCTTAGCTCTCAGGAAAATACCGAGAGGCATTAATTGTTGGTGATCTGGTATGTATTGAACACAATGAACAATGATAATTAGAAGGGAACAATTCAATATTCTAAATCGACAGACTTATTTCATCGGTGTATTTATTTGTATTTTATAAGTTTATTGGTATTTCCATCGGTGTAAAACAATTTTTGTTGTTAGATTGTATTTGTATACCTTATGTATCCATCCTGCAAATACTTAAAATCACAGCAGCACACACAACACAATAACACCAGTTCTGTGTATAATAGTAAAATCATATAAAATAAATGCTTCATTATGATTTAACAATAAATAAACGTCATTGCCATTACATTAAAGTTAATTCCATCTATAAATATTACATTACAATTTATGGCATTACACATTTGTGTTGTACAAATTAATTAGAATTGTCTTCTTCTTCAATTTCATCATCATCGTATTCATTGTAATCCTCTACATTGATTTCGTTATTATCATCATCTTCATCGACTTGTGTATGTCTATTGGTTTTCAAAATATTATTTAACTCCTCAACGTCAACATCAACAAAAGTATTCTCAACAACACGAAAATTTGCAGTTTCTTCTAAGTCATTAAAAGAAGAAATTCGATATAGATCAACTAACTCATCAAGTTAAAGACATCATCTCTCATAGTTAATTCATCATTGTCATCCTGAACAAGGAAGGAGTGTATGAACTTGCTGGAATTGATTGGCGGAAAAAAAAAGATATCGTCGATGTTGCGGAGTTTAGGCTTTGTATTAGTTTCGACCAAACCATGATAGGGATCTACTCTGATTCCTTTATCAATGGTATCATGTCAATAACATTTGAATAAAATCATGACCTCTTCTAACTTCCCATAGTAGTTAACTTCAAATTCATTAGAAGTCAATCCCTTAACACATACCCCATTATTATATGTCTTTTTACTTTGACCATACTCTTTAGTATGAAACACATGTCCATTATAGAACTTCACCTTTCTTTCATGACCCACATTTAGTAAATTCAAAGTAACACTAACATTCCCTCCCAATTAATAAACCAGGTATATGAATTACATTTCCATCATAGTTAACAAGAAATGTGTAATGAAATTAAGTATCCTAAGAGATAAGAATAATTAAATAGTCCTTATATATGTTTTGAACCACGTGAAAAATTATTTATCTTATAATCGAACAATTTAAGATGCAGTCAGGTGTGAGTTTTTGGACAATAAAAATTGACAATGTTGTTTATGAGGAATTCATTAATCTATTAGTTTATGATAATATAAGAGATGAATTGTTTGAAAGTAACAACATATGGAGTATTATACTTATTAAATAAAAGGTTTTAGTTCATCGCAGTTAAATAGAACAAAATTATATGCTTGTCTGGATTTTATTTCTATCAAATATCTTCTCCTCACAACATTTTTTGGTACGGATCATCTAGGATGAGAGAATATTGACAAGTTCTCACTTGATGGTACTTCCCCACTATCATCATGCCTTGGAACACGGTTGATCTTTGTTCTCACATGAAGCTTGAAATAGTACGAGATAAATGTTGAGATCTCTTCAATAATATAGGCCTTGCATATTGAAGCCTTAACATGCGCTTGGTTTTTTACTTTTCTCTTAAGGTTGAGCAAGTACTTCCATGGAATTAAAAGAGTATTTGTATAAAGATGTGGAAGTCATGAGTCCTCATTCCATACAATCTACAATCCTCCAAATTCATCAACCTTGATATGTTCAAAGCATGTCCATCAAGAAAATGTAGAGTCTTAAGCCATTGGTAGACAATTATGCATTCTTGTCTAAGGCGAAGCTGGTTTTGGGCTTTGCGACCCGTGACCTATCATAAACCAACTCTATATTTTTACTATTACAAAACAAAGATATATCCATTCTAGCCTTGATATTATCCTTTGTCTTTCTTTTCACATCCATAATCGTGTTTAAAATATTTTCTAACATGATTTTTTTAATATGTATGACATCAAGATTATGGTTGAGGATATTGGTCTTCCAATAAGAAAACTCCTAGAAAATACTTCGCTTTACCCAATTATAGGTCAAACCAAAACCATGAAACTTTTGCTTACTGGATTGAAAACCAAACACAATGTCATCATACTCCGATACCATGTCATACAATTCTTCATCCGATGGTAGCGGCAATACAACATCGCTTTCAACTCTGCCAACATAGAAGTCCTTTTTGTTCGTTCTGCACATGCGATCCATTGGCAATAACCGCTTGTGGCAATAAAAAAAGATGTTTTATCGTTATTTGTTAACATGAAGGCTTTGTTATTTTCCATACAATATGGACATGCTAGTTTTCCATACGTGCTCCAACTAGAAACCATTCTATATGCAGGAAAATAATTGATTGTCCACATCAAAGCTGCCATTATTTGAAAATTTTATTTCCTCGATACATCATATCTCAAAGCCTCAGATGACCATAACTGCTTCAACTCATCAATTAACGGACGAAGACAAACATCTATATTTCAACTCGGACTATTAGTGATGTGAACCCTCGCAGAATTTAATAGAATTTGTGAACCCAAGATCTATCTATTCCAAGTTTGTTGAAAATAAAATGAGCTCATCACAATGAAAGACCTGCTCCAAGACAACAAGACTATAAACCAACTCAATCACAATGCCTACACTTAGAGACGAGCAAACAAAGTATAAATTCACAACAAAGATTGGTCAATTCTTTGAAGAGTTGAAAGTTCAATCAAGAACCTAAATTGACAACCAAAGGTCAACAAAAATAAAAATATTATTAGGCAAAAAAGTGTGCTAAAAATTATTCTCAAGAGTATTTATACCCCAAGCCAGAAACTCTAGTTTCCTTAATGGGTCACATATAAACCCAATTTAAATAATAATCAACCCAAGCTAAAACTATCCCAAACTAATTAAAATAAATAAAATAAACAAGTTTGAAACCCAAACAAGTGTTTCCTCACAAAATAAAGAAAGTTTAATAGCCCAACTAATTTAATAATACAAGTTCGGTTATTTCTGCATTCTATCTGGCAGCAGCGAAGCCCAACTTCAAATAGATGGTTCTCTTTCGTCTTAAAGAATTATAAGGCATGCCATATACCGTTGGAAAGATATGGAAGTCTAGTTTCCTTACCAACAAGAATCACCTCAAAATTCGACCTGTAGCTCCAGTTATAATAAAAAAAGGTAGCAAAATGTCAAACTATCCGAATCTAGTCTTCTTCTCCCAATCCTTGTGTAATGGTCTTGGTTCCACCAACAAGCCCCTCTTGAACATGAATTAGATTAATCATGGCTTGCTCCTCATTATTTAATATCCTCTTTAAGTCCACCTTAGCCCATGTATCTTGAAGAAGTCCATAGAAAGCTTTTTTTAACCTCTTAGCTCTAAGCCTTATAACTGGACCAACCAGAACCTCCAATGGATCCTTTGGTGTTGGGATCGCATCAATTAGGATCGAGTATGACCATAGATAAAAACATGAACTTCAACCTCAAGCACATCCCAGTAGCAAGTTGTAAACCTCAAGTATCATTGGCCAACAAGAATAAAGAGCAATAAATGTACCAAATGGATTGAATCCGTCTATACATAACCCAAGACGAACGTTCGTTGATTCTACTGAAAACTGAAGATACACCCTATTAAAATGTTTCCAGGATTCAACATCAGAATAGTGCACCATCACTCCATCCACCATATCATATGAATGATGCCATATCTTATTCTCAATGATCTTTGGTGTCATGAAAAACCTTTGTTGTCTAGGTGTGATTGAGAGGTATCTAAGTTTTCTATGTGCAATAAGAGTCATTTCCCTACCAGTTCTAGGTTTAGAATGAGTATGCCCACATGTTCTGCAGTCGTTTAACTCTGTATTTTCAAGGTAGTACAACATGCAGAAGTTTGGACACATGTTAAATTTTTTGTATTCTAGGTTCAGGGGTTTGATAATGGATAACATAAAACTTCTCTTATAGCCTATTTCATTTAAGTAAAATATGTTTTGTCCATTCGATAATTTTTTCACAATCTGCCTCACTTAACCTATGATCTGACTAGATGGTGAACACCTATGCAATGACTAATAATTTACTATGATTTATGCGTCGATCATATAATGGTTCGTTAGAGTTTTTCAAAAGATAAAAAAAATAAAAGTAGGCCTTGTTTGCATTAGGTTCTTCATCTACTGTTGGACATTGACCGGCATAACCCTGACTCATTCTTATCGCATCCATAACCATATTTTTATAAGGATTACTATTGTCATCTACAACTTATGCACATTGCTAGAACTAGAAGTTGACCTAAACATCCTTTCTACCATGGTCTTGTGAGGAGCATGTGATTCTCTGTGTGCAAACCAAGACAAGTATCTCTCAATAAACCTTTTTTTATAGAAGATGCATCGCTACAACATCTAGATTAGGAAACTTTTTATTTTTATATCTTTTATATGGACATCTAATACCGCCTCCATTAATATTTTTCAGACTAGATAGTGGGAATTAATACAACCCTAAATCCCATTACAATAATTCATCATATGCAACCCTTCGGGTGAATCATGATACATCCATGAACGATCATCCATTACTTATGTCAAACCTATTTAGAATATCGATGACAACATGTATTAATTAATTAGATAAACTAAATAAATAACCGAATATTGGTTTAACTCAAATTTCTTCAAACTATTTTAATACTATAACTAATTCATTATCAATAATCTACATTAATTAAAATTTCAATGCATTTACCAAAAATTTTAACTCAACAATAAAATTGGCAAAATATAAAACGAACTCGTTAAATAAGCAATTATTTATTTCATCATAAAACACCTAAGTCACAAATTCAAATTAAATTTCATCAATTTACAAACAAATATAATTTTATAAAATCTAAGACAAACCCTAACATGTAAAAATCATACATTCATACAACAAATATTTATGGGAAAAAAAATATAAAACAAGTAAATAACCAAACAAAATACATATACTAAAAAAATATGTAATAAAAAATAACATTTTAAAATTGAGTTCAAATAAAAAATGGGTAGTTTTACTTACTTGAAGTGGGGAATCCTCAATAAAATTTGAATTAGAATAGGAATACAGAGAAACTAGGTGTTGGGATGGTTGGATTTGTAGTGGGAGGTTGATTTATGATAAAATTAGGAGGCTTGTGGTGTTTGTTAGAGAAAAATTGAGGAAAAAGAATAAATAAGGAGAGAGAGTGGAGGGTCACTCGTCAAGTCATAAATTAAATATTACAAAAGGATTTACCGACGGATTTAATCGACAGATTTAAATCCATTGGTAAGTTTGTCTGTAAAGATGACACATCATCGTACTTCTTGGGGTTTTTTTTTCATTCTTTGTTTTCCCATTGTAATTCTTTCGGTATATACCAAGAGAATATTTTTTTTGGTGGTTACCAATGGATACAACGAGGGACTATTTTGTCGGTAAAGTTCACCGCAATCTCCAGATGAAAATAATTCCGCCAGTATTTTCATTTTTATTAGCCAATTTTGTAATAGTGGTTTACGTAGTTTTTCTGAAAATATTATATGACATAACTTTTCTCTCAACCAAAATAATAGGTTTGGCTTTATATTTATAGAGAATCCTAAAAATCCTATAAATGACAAAATATCAACTTGCCCCTCAAATAATATCCATATATTATTTAAGAATAATTTTAGAAATTTCATCAATCAAGTCCTTACTCGATTATTCTAGGACTAGAATTATAATCCCTAAATTAAATACATTTTAGTACTTAATTTCTAAAATTATTTTCAATCAAGTCACACTTGATTAATTATCCCTGTTTAATTTCTAACTAATGGTTATTAATGTTTGTGACCCATTAGGTTCCTAATATGTTGACCCAAATATAAATTATAATTCTAAATAAATAGAATTAAATAAATTAAACAATTTAATTTATAATAAATTCAATAATTGATTGATTTATATTTAAAGATCAAGTGAACCATCTAGCACGTGTCATGATCCCCAAAATATTATAAAAGTTATAAGTGGTTTGATTTAACATTTTAGTGACCGGTTTCTCAGTGTAATTATTATCCTTCATCAATAATGTTCTGATTTAGATATTTTACTATAAAGTACATCTGTCATATTAAATCATATTTGTTCGCAACATTATAGTCATTGATCCTTCGAATAAGATTTCAAATTCTTTTCAAATCTCATTTTACGCAAGGATTTAACAATCAATATTATTTGAGAATATAAGAACATGTGATGAATCCTTTCTTGATCACTCAAATACCTTAATATAGTTGATGTTATATCCATTGTCTTCCCATTTATTATCTTACCAAGATAGCGTGTAACAGGATCAAGACATAACACTCATTAGAAATTGATCTCTTAACATAAACTCCATTATTATAGATCTTTCTTCCTGGCTATACTCTTCAGTATGAAAGACACATTTATTGAAAAAATACCTATTATAACATTGACCTTTCTATCAGGATCTAAAAATAGTAAACGTATAATAAAATCAAGTATTACGAGAGTTAAGAATTATTAAGTATTACTTACATGTGTTTTAAACCACGTGGAAAATTGTTCATCTTGTAATTGAAAGATTTGAGATTCAATCAGAGTTGAGTGTTTCACATATTTGAACCCTGACCAACAGTCATAGAGCAGATCGCTAATCCCCCACCTAACCTAGAACTTCATATGTATTTTCAAAAATTAAATTAAGAAGGTGATGTGTGAGGCATTAATCCATATCCAATATACAAATGCATGTGCGATATATATTAAAGCATAAAAGGAATGCACGTTGATAATAAGACATGGACAAAAAGTAGTAAAAATTAAAGAAAAAAATGTACAACACAAAAAAAAATCAAACACAACAATTAGACACACAAAGCTTAGTATATAGGTTCTTGGTGGAGTTGTCATTCTTTCGCATGTATACGGTGTCGTGATGATCATCCTCCTGACTCAGGATAGTTGGGAATGGTGTGGAGGAAAGGACAAGGAATTCTTGTCCTTTATTCATAAAAAGAGGGAATGAGAGTTGTCGCTTAGTATTTTGGTCACTAGGAATTCTAACTAGTCTCAGAGTTTGGGAAAGAGAATTGATTGCGTAAAGGAAAGGTATTAACACCTCTAATATGTCTTACCTGAGGTAAACTGCATTCCTTATTTGTCTAATATAAACTAATAAAAAGTTGTGTTTTCTAACCGGTGGTCTATCGAAGGTTTAAGAAAAGTCCTCCCTAATAAGGAGATCTTTATCTTATCAGATTAAAACAACCTAACCGTTCTAATTCCAACTAAAATAAATTGTCTTTTCATTTCATACCAGAAATATATCTTACATATAAGTTTATAATCCTGCATATGAAAAGAAAAGAAAACATAATTTTGTCATTTTTGAAATGTATGCCAAAATCCTTTGGGAATTTATACACTTGTTCTAAAATCCATGCAATATTTTTTCTTTAAAAAAATATCAAAGTATTTTAGATATTGTTTTTTAAAAAAATGCTTAAATAACTTTAGGATTTTTAGCCATATGCAAGAAAAAAGCTTTTATATATTATTTTATTTTAGTTTTATTTTTTTTACCAGACCCGAACAACTTAACCCGAAATCTTTGGCTTGACCATTGTCGCACCCTCGCGAGAGCTCGACGTCATGACGACCCTTCCCGAAGCGGGGAATTGATTTCGGGGTTTTTGTTTTTGTGAATAAGGGAGTCGCTACCTAGTATTATGGTCACTAGGAAACCTAACTGGTCTTTCAGAGATTCTAAGGCAAGGGACTGATTGCGTAAAGGGAAGGCATTGGCACCCCTAGTATGCCCTACAAAAGGTAAGCTGCTTGGTGTTTGGTTTGCCTTATAATTGCTATGGTGTTGGTGTTTTCTAATCCCATCAGTTTTCCTATGATAAGCTTGTTATAATGAACAAACTTGGACTCGAAGTCTAAAAAGAAAGAACCCTTGGTCAATGTGGATCACACCCTTAGATATGTCTTCAAAGTACCAAGAAGAACCAATGTAAATCTCTTGAAATCTGTGTTTGATTCAGACTAAATTTATAACCTATGATTTATGAGATAGGTAAGATAGAAATCTAAGGAGATTCAATGTGCTTAAGAGCTCATTTTTCTCTTAGTATTTCAAGTGTTTACGACTTGTAAATCGCAAGAAAGAAAACAAAAAAACTAAGTTAGAAATCTAAGGAAATTCAAGGTGCTTTAGAAGCCCATTTTTTCCTTAGTATTTCATACTTTTACGGCTCGTAAACCGTAGAGTCAAAAATTGAAATGTCCCCAATTATAATCGAGGCTTCTTTCAAGGATGTGTGATGACTTATTATTCCTAGAAAAATATTTTAGACATTAGCCACTTAGGGGTTTCTTTATCCAAACATTAACAGCGAATAATAACAAGTTATTCTCAATAATATTTTGGATATTCATCCCTTTGAGATTTCCTTATTCAAACATTAATAGTGAATAATAGATAAATTCCCCCCAAAATAAGATTTTTGTATTTTTTGGAATATTGGCCAACACCCTTTGGAGTTTTACAAACATGTTGTAAAATCCAGAATGCAAGAAAATAATTTTTTTATGTTTAAGAAATCCATGTTAAAACACATTTTCTTTTAAACTTCGAATATTTGTTTTTTTTTAAAGGAAATTCAAAATATGTTAGGGTATGGGCCGTATGCATGAAAACATTTTATATATAAATATATATGTTAGTAGGTTCTTCGTAGGTTTGTAGGTTCTTCTTTTGTATCTGGTCTGCTAGCGATCTGGTTTTATTTTCCTTCTGTTACCTTCGTTCGTAGGTTCTTCTTTTGTATCTTCGTTCCCCTTGCTCTCCTCTTTTCTATCCCGTTTTCTATGTTTTATTTCTCTCCCTCTCTAGTACCTGAGATGGACGAAGACAACGGTGCTGAAGCTTCTGCGCACAGCCGGTTGTCACTGCTTCTAGGGACAGCGAAAACAATGGCCACGCTGGTTTTGGTCTCTGTTCTTTTTCTTTCTTTCCTTCTACTGATGCTCTATGTGGAGATGATGAGGGAGATGTCGATGAAGGTGTGTTATGCTGGTTGAGTTCATGCCCTTGCCTCTGTGTTTTTCTACTTTCGACAGTGTCGTTGTCGGCTCTCTCTCTCATTGCTCTTCCTCCATTTCTCCTCTCTTTTCTGTCTTTCTTTTCTATTTTCTTCTCTTCTCTGGTCTGCTTTCCTTTTCCTTTATTTCACAGTAACAAAAGGATAAAAAAAAAACATAAACTCCCTCTGTTCTCTATGTTTTCTCTCTACTCCTGTTCTCTTCTTTTCGTTCTTCTGCTCCCTCTTTTCCTTCTCCTATTGCTTGCCTCTCTTTTTGTTTTTTCTTCTTCTCTTTAGGTCAGTAGAGGAGGCTTATATATAGCCTAATATAGCTCTATTTAGGAAAGATTCAATGCGATTCAATGCACTAATTCTAGGGTGTAAATCTCGACTGATTTACAATCAAATAATGCAAATGAGGAAACTAAAATGTTCTCATTGATTTTATGCTGATTCCAGTGATTTCTTTCCAGCATTAACACATCATCCCAGCCATCTTTATTAGGGATAAAATCCCAGCCATTAGATGATGGTGAGGTTCCTCTCTTCATGTCATTTTGCAGCTGTCACAGAGGAGGCGCAAAATGGTTTCCTTTGCTGCAATTCTAGAGTGACAAAAAGAGGGGGCTGTCTTGCACATGCCAATTAACAGAGGAGAAATTCAAAAGAAAAACTAGCGGGAATGGTTGTCTAGAGAAAAAGAAAAGAGTTGCAGATGGGGAGGGGTTGTTCTCAAAATGACAATGAACATTACCATGCTAATTAAATCTGATGGTATTGTTTTACGCTGCCAAGTAACATACATTATTGTTACGTTTTCTAATCCAGTCCCTGTTTTTTTTAATTCCTCCAACGAAACCGATTCACTTTCCAAAGTTTGCAATTTGTCTTTAATTAATCCAATAAATCCTTAAAACATTAAATCGGGTCCCTCGAATCAAAACCTGAAAAACTCGGGCTGGAAACCTTCTCACGGCAGAATTCTCTACTTTCACATTAGATATTCAAATGAGAATATCTTGAGCTTCTGATATCGAAATCAAGAGATTCAAGAGCCCAAATTCATATACTCGTCCAAGACTACAACTTTGATGAAGGATTCGAAGTGAGATAAAATCGTTTTAAAGAATAGAATCTAGGAGCAATCTGGTTGGTCAAAAAGTTCTCCTGATTTGATTTAGAAACTGACAATGCCGAGCATCCTGATATGATTGAGAGTATGACCTAAGAATGACGACTAACAAAATTGTGGTGGAAGCAGAGTCTTTAGTGCAAAACTCGGGTTAGAATCCTTCTCGCAGCATAATTCTCTACTTTCGCGTTTAGATATTCAAACTGGAATATCTTGAGCTTCTGATATCGAAATCAAGTGATTCAAAATCCCAAATTCATCTACACGTCCAGGACTACAACTTTGACGAAGGATTTGAAGTGAGATAAAATCATTTTAAAGAACAGAATCTGGCAGCGATCTGGTTGATCAAAAAGGGTCTCCTGATCTGATTCAGAAACTGACAATGTCGAGCATCCCAATATGACTGAGAGTCTGCCATAAGAACAGTGAGCCCCAGGACCCAATAAAGGTGTAGGTAAATTCTTCAACATGTCATGAGTGACAGAATATAGATAGGGTGGTCAGATATTGCACGAAACCAAGTCAGAATCAAAGCCTAACTTGGAACAAAAAATTGCAATAGCAGAATCCGTTTTTTTTTTGTGCAAATTCTGAGGGATTTATCAAACCTTAAAGACCAAATAAAGAAGAAATGAATTTAACATTACGAAGACTTCTAATCAGTCTAAGAAACCTGGTGATTTTGGCAGCAAATGGGGAGGCTAAAGAGAGTAGAAAACAACTCAAACAGGGTTCGAAAAACATTTCTTTCTTCTCTGTTTTTGTCAATTTTCTAGCAAACATGAGGTACACTCCTGCAATCAATTCAAAAGAGGTATACACTATCTCCAGCATGTGGGCTTCAAAAATGAGTAACAACAACCATAAACCGAACTAAAAATCCTAATTTGACCAAAAAAAACAGCCCAAAAACAAAACCAATTTAAAAAAACAGATTAAACACCTGAAAAACACAAAAACTAAAAAAATCCTGAACAAAATGGATCAAACACAAAAAAATGAAGAACACTAAGAACATCTAAATGAACCCAGCAACGTGAACTCAAATTGAGACCAGATTTCATGAAATCAATAGTATACAAAGGTTGCAAATTATTTAAGGATCAAGAATTAATGGTTCATTCACTTTGATTTTCTTTAAATCATCACGATTTAACCAACATGGATTCCAGTTTAAAACCAAAACTCTAAGATTAAAAATTATTATAAACATGTTATTGATGCAAATAAACACTATATTATTAGTTATTCATGAATAAGGAAAGATTATGTGCAAAGAAATGGACCAAACAAGGTCTAAATCTAGTGGTTAAGACAATAATCTTCCCAACAACATGAAGAACATGCTAGAAAGCCCAGAAATTTTCTAGCAAAGGTTACCTCTGCCAATCCTAGAAAATGGCATTTTTTGCTTCTAAAACATGACTTTTTATCTCAATAAGTCACAATATCATACACAAACATGTTTGAATCTAAAAACTAATAAAAAATGTCAAATAATCAAAATGAAGCATGAGATACTAAATATAGAAACTAACAACTTAAAATAGCCTACATGTTCATGCAACATGGATTCAAAATTGGTTTTCTAAACCCATTTTTATTCATGATTAGGCTCAACAAGCTAAGGATAAACACCATTGCATTTAAATGTACAACTTAAACTAAACCAAAGCTTAAAAAAACATTTATATATCAAAATAAAAACTTTAACAGAAACTTTAATACATTAAAACATAAAAAAAACTTTTAAATAACTACATTAAATAGAAATCAAAGCAACAAAGAGATGAATGAAACATTGTTTGTTAAGCATCCAAACCTCTTTTTATTCTTCTAAACATAAACATAAACAAAACAAAAAAACAAAAACAGGTCACCAAGAACCTACTTTTGGGTCTACAATGTATACCTAAAACAAGTTATTCTCTCTTGGCATTTTTTTAGAAAGTTTTACCTCTCACAAGCTTACAAAGCTTAAGAAAAACTTGATTTTTACACTTGGACCTCTAACCTTATATTTCTTATTGTTATTACTCTTTTTTTTCTTATATTTCATTATCCTTTTCTTTTTTATTTCCCTCTTTTATGTTTTAGCACTAAGTATGCTTGATAAGGGGTATTTATAAGGTTTTAGGAAGTCTTAAATCCATTATTGGCCTCTTAATCTTGATGTTGTGAACCTTTGATAAGGACCTATTGAGGAGCCTTTATATGTGAACACATGAAAACCAAATCATTTTTTGCAAGATAGTTGCACTGTCGAGGCTAACTGAGTTACTCACTTTCGAGGTTTTGTCATAGAAATTTTGACGTCATCATCACCTTAGACCATCTCAATTTGATAGAGGCGGTGGACACCTTTCATTTGGATCCATTCTTAATCAATTTAGAGGTTTGTAACTCCACATTCATTCGTTTAAAGGTGCCAACCTAATCAACCCAAGTTTGAAAATTGAGTGATGGCTGATCAAGGACAAGATATTAGGGAATTTTTTGGAAAAATTGAGATATAAATGTATAATTTCATAGAAATAGGGTTGTAAAGGGGATGTTCCTCATCCATTTGCGGAAAAAACTTATGCCATTTGAGGGTCACTCTAGAACGAGTTCTTGGAAGGTGCTAACTTGATCATCGTGAACTGTCAAGGTAGAAAATATATTCTTCTAGTTAAAAACCCTAGAAATAAGGGTTTCTAATTTGGGATTTGACAAAGTTTCAATTTATTCCATGCCAAAACTTCCAATCTATTCTTTCAATTATGGCACATGCACCCTTAATTGACACAAAAACTTTTTAATTGCATGCAATTTAACCCCTACCAAACTCAAATATTAGCCCTTACGTTGGCCACCTTTTTCATTTTGGTTCTTAGTTCTGAATTTGTGTATTTTAACCCTTAATTGACCAACAAACTTCAAATTTCTTTGATTTGGCCCCTGATTTGGTCAATTTCAACCACTAGATGAACACACCTTTTCCAGTTTGATCCCTGATTTTGGATTTCTTCAATCAAGTCCCTATTTGCCCATCAAACTTCAATATTTATGCAATTAAGCCCCTAATTTGACCAAATTAACTCCTAAAAAATTGCAATTCGACCCCCAGACTTTAATTTCTTCCAATTGAACCCTGACTTAACTTTTAAAAATCTTTTTTTTTTTTGAAATTAAGCCATATATAAAGTCAAATAAACCTTGAAAAATTCTAATAGGGCCTTCATTAGTCAAAAATACAATGTAATGTTTTTTTAATCTTGTATATTTGATCTTCCTTAGTTGGTCTTTGACTATTTTCTAGGCGTTCTCGTATACTCTTCTCACTAATATTTTTTTTTATTTTCTTCCAATATTTTTTTTATTTGTTTTTTGTACCTTTTCTTTTCCCTTTTTTTTTTCTTATTTTCTATTTATATGAGATCCCAAAAATTGGCAACAACAAATGCCCTTCTTTACAATACTTACACTGCAAAGACTTGTTAAGTGTTTTGCATTGTAAGTTTGAAAAAACAAACAAACTGTTCTTCAAAATGTAATCTTCTCAAAACTTTACATTTAATTGACCTGAAACTCGACCTTTAAAACAATTCCTTTCAATAGAACTATGATCAAATTATTTACAGTTTGGTTAACCTTAAATCTTCATTCGGTGATTTCCTTTTAACTAGAATCTTGATCTCTAATGCCTACCAATTATGAGGTGTGAAAACTTGGTGCTTTTTGATTATATTGTTGAATTTCTTTGTATTTCATGATTGTAGGGTTGAGCCAAAATTCCATATCTCAGCGATTCTTTTAGAACCAAAATTTCATGTTATAGCTGAGTCAACCTAAAATCTCAATCTAGCGATTTTCTTTAACCAGAATCAGTATCCCTGTCTACAGTTAGGTTAACCTGAAATCCCAACCTGGTGATTCTTTTTAACTAGAATCAAAATCTCTGAAAATAGTTCGGTTAACCTGAAATCTCAATTTGGCGATTCTCTTTAACCAGAACCAAAATCTCAGTCTATAGCTCGATTAACCAGAAATCTCAATCTGGCGATTTCTTTTAACAAAAACCAAAATCAAAATCTACAACTCGGTAAACCTGAAATCCCAATCTAGCGACTCCCTTTAACTAGAACTAAAAATTTTGCCTTCAACTCGGTCAACCTGAAATCCCAATCTGGCAATTCCCTTTAACCATAACTGAATTTTTGATTGATTGTTCAGTTAACCTGAAATTCCAATATGGTGATTTCCTTTCACCATAACCAAAATTTCTTTGTTTTCAACTTAGCTATCCTAAAAACCCTAAATCTTAGCAATCCCTTTTAGCTAGAGCTTTCCAAAGACTCCTTCTTTGTCAATCTTTTGACTTATGCGAGTTTGATTTCAAGAATTTTTCCTATAAAAAAAACCCAGTGCAATGCTTTGGGGTTAATGCATGTATCCTTACCTTATTTGGAAACATAGGTCTCACCCTTTCTTTAGTTTCCTTTGAACTCTTTTTTTTGTGTGACCTCGTTCCTTTTATTTCTTGTGGGGCCCTTTCTTACTCCACCGATTATGTGATTTGACATTGCTTTCTATCATACTCTTGTTATTGCTTTAATTGCCTTTTCATTTTAAAGGCTTTTTGGTTTTTTCTTCAACACATAAACCTTTTTCAAGAAGAAAATCTTTGAAAGACTTTGTTTCGTTGATGAAAACTAAAATTTTTAATGTGTGCATCAAAACAATTCTTTAAGCAAATCCCCTTAAGGTTTTATTGGTTTTTAGGTCAGGCTTTTACCAGAGGTGACCTTCTGTTTTAGCTTTCAAAAAGGTTTCAAGTATTTACTTGAAAATCTGTACAGAATCAAAGTTTTGCTTCATGTTAGGATTTACATTTTTCTTGCATAAATAAAAGTGTGTGGCTGCTCATTTATCACATCGGGTGAATAGTAAGATTGTCATTTATCAACCTATTTTTCTTGATTAGAAAGGACTTCTAAAGGTATGTAATACAGACTAAGGCTTTGGCCTATGAAAAAAATGGATGCTTTTAAGGCTCAAAAAGTGTTTCAGGGGTTTAAAGACTTAGAATCACTTTTCTTTTGCCTATTTTCTCTCATGAAGTTGTTTCATGGACTTTGTTTAGATAGACTCTCTTTCTTAATGAAGAGTCTTGCTTCAGAATCTTTGCCTTAGTCTTAGAGCGTCATTAAACCATCATTTTCTTTTTCTCTTCCTTTATTTTACTTCTTCCTTTTCTTCTTTTCTTATATTTTTTTTCTCTTTCTTGTCCTTCCATTTTTATGATGATGCCCCCTAGTGATAGGTTCTAACTTTCATAGATCCATGTGTGTATTTTGACAATTTGCTAACATTTTCTTTTTCCCCCTAGTGTAAAACCCCGAGAATAAACTTATACAAAGAAAAAATTATTAAAATTTAAATTTTAATAAGAAATACAAAAATAATACAAATACAAGAAATTAATTATGAAAGACATAAAGGTGTGGCTTAAAATGTGAAAAAGAATATAAATAGGACCAAAGTGTAATTCAGAAGAAATAGGACTATAAATACCCCCATTTTCTTCTTTTCTTCTCCCTTGCAAAACCAGGAACACACACACCAAAAATGAGGGGAGATTTTTAGATTTTTACATCAAATTTGGGAGAGAAAACACCAAGATTTAACAAATTTTACAAGTCTTAGACAAGTTTGTAGGAGAAAAAAATCATTTAGCAAGAGAAATTACAAGAAACAAGAGTGGAAATTGTGAAGAAAATAGTGGTGAGTTGCTTGCTACATGCAAGGAGAAGGGAGCCAAGATTTTTCAATCAATTGAGTAGTAAAGCTCAAATTTCTTTCATGTAAGGAGTTATAAACTCATTTTTAAAAAAATTAAGCTCCAATTTGGTTGAAATTGCATAATTTTCTTGAATTGGGAATTAGGGTTCTTAAATATAAATTGGGGGAAATGCAAAATTACCTAAAATTAGACCAATTAGAGTGCTGCAAATTACTTTGGATGTGAAATTATATAAGGACAACAAAAACAATATCCATAGAAAAAGGGCCCAAGGTGGCCGGCCATTAATAGTGTGAATAAGAGGGGTAGAAATTGTGATTTTCTTTGATAGATTGTTCTTAATATGTTTTTATAATGTAAATGATGATTAGAAAAGAGAAGTTTCATTTAAAAAGGAGAAGGAACTCTTAGTCCCTTTGAGACCAAGAAGAGAATTAGTAAGGAGAGGGGGAGTTTTGAGATTTCGTATGAAAAATTATGAGTGAATTAGGTATAGTGGAAAGTTTACTAATAATAGAAATAAGATAACTTGATGATATAGGAATTATGTAAATCAATTTCGTAGGTCATGAGAGTTAGAAAGGAGTTTATGGGCCACATGCATGGCCTATGACGTGTTTTGGGGTTGGTTATGAAAGGTACAAAATCATAAACGTAAAAGATATGCATATTTCTTGAGGTGGTTCTAGACCATTGTACAAAAAAAAAAAAGGGGGGGGGCAAAATTAGTGTAAATGGTGTTGGGAGGTCATATTTATGAAGGTTGCTGTTGTTACCCAATTTTTGACCCACCTTTTTGATAAATTTTTCAGAAAATCCAAAAAAAATATGTTTTTAATATATTTGCATCGTTTTTAGCATTTTCAACGTCGTCTAAAAAAGAATTTAAATTTTCAAAAGTCTTTCGAACGCGTTTGACTTTTCACGCGTCATTTTTTAAATCATTGATTTTCCTCATTGAGTTGACGTTGATATTGCTTGTTTTAAAAAAATACAAGAAAAATCAAAATTTATAAAAAAAGAAAAGTTGAGGGACCAATTTTGAGGCCCAAGCAACATTTTACCTATAAATATAGGTCCACAACTCACACAAAGGGAAGGGGGAATTTTGAACATTTGGGAAAGGCAACACAAAAAACCCTAAAAACCCAATTTTTCATCTTTTGGAAACTAGGCCACTGCGCCCCCCCCCCCCCCCCCCCCCAATCGTCTGAGGGATTCTCTCCTAAAAAAAAACCAGCTAAAAGGAGAGCCGAAGCCTCCCTTTCCCTGTTAAAGACAGCTCCCCCCCCCCCCCCCCCGCTTCCTCTGGTTCTCTCCCAAACCGACACAAACCTTCAGCCCCTCACCTCACCAAATCTTCCCTCTCCCAGGTGGTTCTACGATCTCCTCCTACTCCATCTCTAAAGCCAGCAACCGGCCGCTCCTCTCATCCCCTTCGGTCTCTCCATCTTCTAGGCAGAGGGAACCAAAGCTAGCGACCCCCCTCCGGCAATCTTTCCCTTGACTCCTGCCATCCTCCCCTATTTCCCTGTTGAGGTCGGGCGGCCTCCTCTCTTTTGAAAAAACCCGAAGACTCCACTTCCACAGACCTTCCCTCCTCACCGGATCATCTATCTTTCTCCCACAAAACCTAGACCGATCTTCCCCGATCTCGTCATCTCCTTCAACCGGTCAGCAGCAGACTCAGCTCTCGCCGACCAGCCTTCTACTACAGCAGAGACACTGCAACACCGCCTGCAAACTGGAAGGAAAGCCAAAGGCCAGCAGCCCTATGGTCACACAGCCGGCCACCTAAAATAGAGAACAAGGGCAAATGAAAAGAAACCAAGCTACGGAGAGAGAAGCAGATCTACAAAATAAAAGAAACAAAAACCTAAAATCGACTGTTTGTGCGTTTTCTGTTGTTGCAGGTAACGGTGGTCATCATAGCCGGCAGGAAAGGCAAGAGAAGAAGAAAGCCGGCCAGATCCATCAGTTTCCGGGCATTGCTTGTGGTGGCGCGCCGCCACTATTCTTGAAGTGCCAAAAGTCTTCCCAGCACTGCTCTGAATTTTGGGGGGTTTATTTTGTAAATTTTAAATTGTTTAATGTAATTTTTGTTTATTTTTGAATTTTTATAATTTGTAGTGTGGATGTAAAAAAAAGAAAAAAATATATAGTGAAAGTGAATGTGTTGTTTATATTTTTTTAATGTATGTTTTTTTTTATGATAAAATTGCCAAGAATAAAAAAGAATTTAATATTTTGATTTGCTCACGGTCAAGAATTATGAACTTACACGTAAGTTGTATTTCTAATATCCGATGAAAAGACAAAATTTTTAAAACTTCTTTAACACATCAAAGCCACGAAACAGCTTACCTCAGGTAGGGTGCGTTAGGGGTGATAATACCTTCCCTAACCACAACTAGTCCCTTACCCATGAATCTCTAACAAGACCAGCACACCCAGGTTTCCTAGTAGCCCTCAATAAAATACTAGGTGGCGACTCCCAACAAACCAAAGCAAACAAAATCAGAAAATCGCCAACCCGATGTCACGCGGGACACGTGCTACAGTTGCCATACATATGGCATGGGATTAGCTATCTCGAGAGAGAGAGAGAAGGGAAAAGGGATAGTTGGAGACGTAATTAATCCATTGATGTAAAACTAGGTAGATTTGTCGCCTTGATTCCCGAGAGGATTTGGGCTTAAAGACGATGAAATTTAGGGAGGGTTCCTTCATAGAAGTTGTAGTCTGAGATGTTAGTTTTTCAACGAGTCCAACCTCGCTTAATTTAGAGCTCTAGAGCTCAAGATATAGATAAATATATGAGAGGTCGAGTTGCCACCCCTACTGGCAGATTCGACAAATTGACAAAATGGAGAAATTTAGCCATGTTAAGGGCAGAATCCAATTTCCTTCCTTTTAGAAATTTTATAGCATCATGTCTTGACATTTGAAAGGAAATAAACCATAT
Source organism: Populus simonii (assembly GCA_007827005.2). Lineage (NCBI taxonomy): Eukaryota > Viridiplantae > Streptophyta > Magnoliopsida > Malpighiales > Salicaceae > Populus > Populus simonii. The sequence goes on from CM017481.2 coordinate 4,715,032, forward strand.
TTGAAATTGAATTTTGTGATATTTGTTATGATTTGATAATGAACTGTAATCTTAAGAGATGTAATGAGAACATAAATGAAAGGAAAACAATTATAAAAGAGGAGTAAACGTTGTCATTATTTCTATTGTTATTTTGTGAAATGTGATTTGAGTATGGAATAATGTGATATGCTTGTGGATTCAAGAGGAACTACAGGAGGGACACAACAGCAGTAAGAGAGCGCGAGTCGAGGTTCTGCAGCAGGTAGGTGATCTATATCTATACTTTTTACATAACGTTGATTTTAATAATATGTTCAATTCTTGGAATGTACATCTATGAGTGAAGCCACAAAGAGAAGAGATAAAACAAAATAAATGAGGAATAAAAATGGATTTGAGTAATTGGTTTGATTAACATGAATTATATTATTTGATTTCATTGATGATCACTTCTCGAACTTGATTAGTTGGTCTCGAGTACGGAGGCTAATGATGTTAGTAAGGTTTACGAACATCGGCATGACCATCCCTAAAATGAGGGATATTGGACTTCATTAACTATTCGGAATAAGAATAGTTAATGATATCGACTAATGACATTGATATTGGCATTCATATAAAACTTGATTAGTTATTCCTGATATGAAAGCTAATGATGTCAAGAATCTTTGACATCAACATTCCCAAAAATATTCCAATGAATTATGAAAAAATTGATTGACCATTTCAGATTAGAAATGATCAATGACATCAATTGTTTGCGTTGATGTCAGCATTACAACGAACTTGATTAGTCAGTCTCGATATGGGTGAGTAATGTCATTAATGGAACTCATTAGTGTTGGAATTTCCTTCTAGGATTTAGGGAAGAAGTATTATGATGGTATCCTTGATGAAGGAGGATTGAAAGTATTAATGAAATGGAGATTGACATCTTGAAATAATTATCCCTTAGCCCCAAAGATGCGAATATTGGTTAAAATTATGGAATGAAAAGGGAGGAGAGAATTATTTAATAATTCCTAGAACAATGAACTTAGAAGCATTAGACGGGAATTGTAAGAAATAATCATAATACATAGCATTGAATATGTGTATTTATGTATTATTGTTTTCTCTTCTCTAAAACATTATTGCTTTTAATATAATTATTTCTGAATATTATGTTATTGCAGGTCCATCATACTCACGATAGGAGTAATATTCTAGATCCTCTAGTTTTTGTGTTATTTAAAAATTAAATGAACATCAATGTATTTTGCCCTTCAAAGAACTATATGACTTGAATTGTAGTATCATCGTTTAAAGCAATATCTGAATGTAAATTGTATTATTATGTACTTGAAATCTTAATGAATTTTATTTTCTTTATCTAAGATTTAAAATTATGTTCGACCTTATATGATGAATATTTTGAATATTGTGTTTGTATTCTTGAATAATATGATGTTTGAGATGTGGTATGATTAGAATATGTATAAATAATGAATAATGGATGTGTACAGGTGACTTGTTAATAACTTGAGACCTCCCAGTATAGGAGAGACTCTGCTGAAATTTCAGCAGGAATTTCGATAAACTTTGTATGAATTCGGCAAAAAAAAAACATCATGTTTCTCCTTTTTTATGATTGATGTGTTAGTCTAAAAAATATGGATGTTACACCTAGTGTGGGGTGTGGTCCTAGTCGAGATTTTTAAAAAGTAAAGGGATATAACAAAGATGGATTTTCCTCGTTTCAAACACACATCGTTAGTATTGATAAACTGTCATTTTTTCTGAAAGAACTTATAGGTGATTACAGAGTGACTACCAACCATTTATCCATGCAATTCAAAATGTTATTCAAAGATAGGTAGTATCTCAAAGTTAGCTTTGGTTTGTTAGGTTTGGTCACTTTTTAATTGAAAATTGCTTAAATCTCATCTTGAGCATATTATGATTCATTCCTTACAATCATGCACAAAACTAGTTCTTTTCAGGGTTTTTTTAGGAAAAGGATTTCAAATGCTATGAGATCATACAATTTATAAACAAATGTTCTCTACATTAAGAATTCATGGCCAAACTTCACTTTATTAACTTGGGAAGAAAGTTGGATACATCATGCTTAGTATCTTTTTATAGAATTAGAATTCACATGTCTAGATCTTTTCCATCCATTCTAAACGATCTTAGAGCTCCTCTTGAGAAAGCCTTCTTCACTATATAAAGACCCTTATAATTTGATGCCTATTTACTCTGGTCTTCTCCTAGCAAGGGCCATACTTTTTCAGCACTAGATCTCCTTCCTGGAACACTCAAGGTCGAACTTTCTTGTCATATGCCTTAGACATTCTTTTATGGTGAAGTTGGTAATGACAAATCGCAACTACTCTTTTCTCACTGATTAGGTTTAGCTATTCATATCTGACTTTATCCCATTCAGCCTTTTCTAGTTCAAAATATATCAATACTCTCAATGAGGGAATCTCCACTTCTAAAGGCATCACGACCTCTATTCAATATGCTAAAGAATATGAGGTAGTTCCCGTTGAAGTTTTGATTGCAGTGCGATATGCGTGTAGGGCAAATAGCAGCATCTCATACCAATCTTTGTAAGTGATTACCATTTCTAAATAATCTTCTTAACATTCATGTTGGCAGCTTCTACAACGCCATTCATTTTTTGCCTATATGGTGAGGAATTGAAATGCTTGATTTTCTATTTGGTACAAAGCTCCACTATTATCTTGTCATTGAAGTTCTATGCATTATTGATCATTATCTTTTCTAGTGGACTATATCCGTAGCTCAAGTCTTTTTCTATAAACCTTTTCACCACTTTTTGTGTTACATGAGCATATGAATTGCCTTCTACGCATTTTGTGAAGTAATCGATAGCCACAAGGATGAACCTATACCCATTTCTTGCTTTTAGGTTAACAAGCCTAATAACATCAATTCCCCACATCGCAAAAGGCCATGAGTCTATCCTTTTCATAGCGCTGACGTATCATCTTAAGGGAGACTATAGGAACATATCGTGATGCTTGATATGAACGGGAATAAAAGAAAAAAAAATTTAGAACCTGATTTAATGGTATTGTTCATCAAAACACGTAATCATCTCTCTGTGTGTGTGTGTGTGTGTGGTGTGTGTGTGTGTGTGTGCGTGTGTGTGTGTTTCTTGTTTAAAGGCACTCATCTCACAACTTTCCAAATAAATCTCTTCATCTTTACATGACATCTTCTGCTAAATATAAAAGAAATTTCTAAGACAAAAACATTTGCTCATCCTTTCCATCTTGCATTTAGCCTTTTTGCAAAAATGGTAAGGATATTTTATCTTGATATGAAATTTCTTGAGAAGATTATTAAAAACAAATATGTGTATACAATCATTTATGCACAACATTTATAGCACACATTTCTTTTGGTTTATTGCTTCTGAAAATGACTAATCTATTTTCTTATTATAGGGTCATTATAAAATATAAGCCAAGAAGAAACCTGGAACCCTCATTTCAAGTTCTTCCAATGTGGAAAAATTAGAGACTTCATCCACTGAAGAAACTCTAGTACAATACTCTAAGATTCAAAGGACAAAACAAAAAGGAAAAATGGTGGCTAGCTCCTCTAAATATACAGCACAGACTGAAACACCTAAGCATTTCATTTCCCCTAGTGCTGAGATGGCTTACAGAAATAAGTATCTAAGGAAAACGTACTGGTGAAAGAGAAGTTTCGATAAATGACAGACTTGTTCAACTCGGCTTGGACATTTAACAAGTGCATCAATATGTGGTTGGTGACGATGAGGAATAGGATTGGTGTCAAACCAAAGAGGAGACAACAAGGATGCATGCAAGGAAAAGGAAGCAAACAAGTCAACAAGCTAGCCAACCATTAGAAAAAAAAATTGTTCTGAAATTTTACTAATTTTTTAATCAATAATGAATATTAAATATTCTAGTATGTAATAACTAGGATATTTTTTTTGTAACATAGGAACCTTTATGTTGAAAACTTGATACAATTTGAACTTTATACATGTAGTTGTATAACAATATTTGATGCATGATAACTACACTTTGAACATATTATGAATGGTTAGAATACAACATGCTGCATGAAGTATTCTTTGAGTATATTATGAATTGATTGCATGAAATATCTTAAGAACTATTAGGATGTTTTAATTGCATAATTACATACTTTAATGAAGTATATGTTTATGATCAAACTATTTGAACTACGTGCATAATAATTCATCCTTCTTATGTTTTGTCACAAATCAGCTAAAATGGGAGATTGTAAATGTCGAAATGGTTGGTTTTGATTTGTGAAGGATTATTTGCATTGTTAAAGATGAATTTGTTTAGATTATTAGTTTATCCAAAATTAGATAAAGAACTAGTCATGTTTATCTTTTAGGATATGGTATGATTATTTCTATAATTATCTAATTTGTTTGGATAAATTATATAGGATGTTTAGATAGAAGATAAATACAAGTTATCTGAAGATATCTATTAGAGAAGTGTTTTTGTAAAACATAAATAGTAGTCTGTTAAGAACGTAACAGACTAGAAAACTTGAAGATAATGTTCTTGCCCTTATCACATGAATGTGAATATGAGAAAAGATAATCCAAAGCATTATGAGGCGAGACCAACACTTACAGCGGAGCAAGAGTGCTCAATCAGCTAAGGAGTTATACAGTGTTTCATTGAAGAGTTGGAAAGCCTACAAAATCCTAATAGGAGTTCATGTGTTAACTATTAGAAATTTTATGTTTTAATTAAGATAACAACAGTTTAAAGATTGTCACGTGTTCTGCCAAGCTATTGCAGTAAAAGACAAAAATGAAGTAAAAAATACCCCGCTTGTAATATTCTAAACTAGTGAAAGTTGTCTATCCTGGGTTTGGCTAACCCAAAGAGTTTTTTTTATATTTTAAAGAGTTCTTCAAAAGGTTTTCCCTTCGTAACCAAATAACTTGTTCATTTAAGTTTTTCATACTTATATTTATTTGATTACTAATCAGTATATGTAAGGTGTTAGTAGATTACTTCTTAACATACAGTGAACAAAAATGGGACTTTTAGATTTCATTTCTTTACATATTGATGAAAAGGTTAGTCTTGATGGTAATAAAAAAAAAAAGCACAAGTAGTGAAAGACTTATATGTTAAGATAAGACAACAAATAGAGAAAAAGAATGAGTAATATACATTTAAGGCTACTAGAGGATGCAAATTAGTAAGGTTTGAACTAGGAGATTGGGTTTGGGTGCATATGAGTAAAATAAAGTATCTTGAACAAAGGAGATCAAGATTGATGTCTTGAGAAGATGGTCCTTTCAGATTTTAGAGAGGATTAATGACAATGCCAATAAAATGGATCTATCAGGTGAGTATGGTGTTAGTGCAACATTCAATATTTCTTATCTCTTTTTATTTGATGTAGGTGATGATTTAAGCATGAATCCTTTCAAGGAGAGGAGAGAGGCAATGATGTGATCCAAGAAATACCAAGAGATCTGTTAGAGGTTCAAGTTGGTCTTGTCACAAGACTTAAGGCTAAGAGGTTCAAAGAGGCTTTTAATGGACTTTTCCACGAAAAATAGGCTAAGGTGGACTTCAAAAAATATTAAATAATGAAGTACAAGCCTTGATTAATTTAATTCATATTTAAGAAGGGCTTATAGGTACCATTTAGACATTACAAAAAGATTGGAATAAAAAGATTCAATTCTACCAATTTTGACCTTTCACTACTGTTTTGGTCATAACTATATCTACATAAGGGATTTTAATGTGATTTTAGTTACATTGGAAAGTAGACATCTATAACTTTCCAGTAATATATGGAACCCTTTCTAATTCATTAAGAAAAGAGAGAACCATGTGTTTGAAGTTGGATTTTAATTCTTCCAGCAAATTATGAAAACAACTTTAGTCTTATTTAAATTAGTTGGGCTATTATTTTATTTATGAAAACAACCCCTTATATTATTTTATTAGGCCTTTTAGAAATATTAAGGCCTTTATTTAAATTTAGGTTCATTAGATTATTATTATTTATTAGGTTTATCCATATTTATTTGGAATATTCTATTAAACTTAGGTTTTTTTCTAGTATAAATACTCTTTTTAATAAAGAAATCAGCATTCTTGTTATCTTTTATGTAGTTGAGTGATTTCCTTACTAAGTTCTTGATTGAACTTGCAAACTCTTTGAAAGATTGATGAACTTTGTTGTGATTTTATACTACTTGTTTATGTCTCTTTATAGGCGTAGGGTGGGAGTGATCATTGCTTATAACTTTGGTTTTTCGAGGCAGGTTCTTGTTGGGTCAAGTTACAAACCATTCAAGTCTGATTTTAGCATATCTTCATAGGTGCCCGCATTAGTTTTTATATCATATCTTACTTGTCTTTTGTCTCATTTTTCAACTTATGTCATGTATTCATCAAAGAGAGAGAACAGAGAAGGAATCTTGCTCAAGAATGCAAAGACTTATCCTGTATATATAGGGTTATCTCATTATCTATAATCCATGGGTCCAAGTTCAATTTCCAATACCATTGGTTCTTAAGTACAGGGTTATCTCTGAGTCATGATTTATTTATCCCAAACTTGATTTTTAGCTTTCTGGGTTTGTCATCTACTTTGTTGTGGGTTTCTGAATCTTTAAATCCACAGAGTTCGCATAAGTTGGTATTTGAGTTAGGCTCTTCGCATAAGTTGCTATTTGAGTTAGGCTCCAAAAATCAGGTTATATTCTCTTTGTTTTCGTTGTTTAAATTTGTTTTCTATATAACTTGTTCTTATTTTTCTTTGTATCTTATTTCATATTTTGGGTTTTTTTTTCCTATTGTCTAGTTTGTGTTATTAGGTCTTTTCATAAAAAAAAAAAAAAAAAGCTAAGTCATTTATTTTCATTCAATTTATCTTCTTAGAGTAAAAAAAACAAAAAAACAATCATATCACAATTTGAGTTTATAAAGGCTAATTCATTCAGGAACAAGGTAAATTCAAGTTTTTTAGGTTTGGCCTCATTAAAATCAATCGGGTACCTGTACTAAAATTACCTTAAAGGAAAAATCTATAAAACTATCTTCTAAGTTTTTTGTCGTTTTTGTTCAAGTTATTTTGGTTAATATCAAGTTGACTTAGGGGCATTTTTGTTTTTAAATAAATATTGAATATTATTTAAAAAAACATGTTAATGCATGCAACACACGCGGCAACAAATGAGAGGCCCCACACCATTTGAAAGGCGCATGTGAGGCCAACTAATGACCAAACACCACCTTTTGTTATGGCCTATGAATCCTTATGGCATCCCCTCCATGACTTGGCAACGCGTGTGGTGAACGGACCTCTGATTTGGTGCACAAGACCTTTTTTTTCTTTTCTCTCTCCTCCTCGATTTTCACACTTGTCCTTTCAAAATTCAACCCAGCCCTTTAATTTATTATTCCCTTAGATTTGGTACATATTCTTTTAGTTACTATTTGTTTTATTCTTTTAGTTATAATTCCATCCCCTTTAAGATTTATTTCTAATCAAATTTGACCCTCATTCTTTTGATTACTTTTTTTTTTGTTTGGCAAATTTTTTTAAATTGATTTTTTTTCATCATTCAACATTAAATTGGTTAGCAATTGAGCCTCTTGATTGAGCCCAAGTTTAGGATTTCATGGGTTGCGAGTTTTAGAGATTAACTCAGATTAAGAGGTTCGCTAAGGTTTGCTTTTTTTTTTTTTCTTTTTCTAAACTCGTGCTTTTTCAGTTTCATGCTTCTGTATTTATTCAATTGGAGAATGGGCTTTGTTATTTTTTATTTAATTGCTTTCTATAGAATTTTTAACTAAATTTGAAAATGACCTAAGTTATCTCGATTCTTTTTATTTGTTATTTTTTGTTGAATTTACTTTGACAAATTTTTTAATTATATATTGTTTTTATTTCATCCTTCAACATTAGAATAGTAAGTTTTAGGTATAAATAGATGAAAGACATTTTAGTGATTGAACAAAGATTTGGTAAATATAGATAGAATTAGAGAGAGAGAGAGAGAGAGAGAGAAAACCAAGAGGAGAGAAAGAAAAGAGAAGAAGGAAGAAAAAAGAAAAAGAAAAGGGAAGAGAATTAGAAGAAATAAGTTATTAAGGTATGGTTTATGCTTTAATATGTATAAAGGTTGTTATTAGTTAAGATTTTGAATTTGTTGAAGATTAGGGTTTTGAAGATTATGTTATGGGTTTAATTGATGAGTTGATTGAAATGTTATGGAATAATTGTTATGAGTAATGGTTTAATTGATTGCATTTTAGATGATTTTGTTAGGAATAATGATTTTAAGATTAATTTGTTTAATTCATGTGTTAGGCGTAAGAATATTGAGAAAATGTGAAAAAGCCTTGCTGGAAATCTGGACGGTATGGTCTTAAGGTCGAAGATGATGAAATCTTTAGTTTGGTCCCTCAATTTTAGAAATTATAGTTTAGTCCTTGAACTTTAGAAAAATTATGGTTTGGTCCTTAGAGCATAATTCAATATTCTTGACAAAATTAAGAATTACGGGTAAAATTTCAGTATAGTGATGAATTTATGATATTTTCAGCTTGTTCCTCCAATTTAATAAAATTACAATTTAACCCCTAAAAATCTGAGAAAAATCCATATTGGTCCCTAGCTGAAATTTTAGTTTTTCAAATTGGTTTGATAACTAATTGAGGTTTATCTGGTGAATTATTATCAAGTTTTATATTGTTTTTTTTAATTAGATTGCGAGAAACCATTTGATTTTTGGGTTTTTGGGAAAAAGGACCAATATAGTTCATATATATATAGGGTTATGGATTAGACCTTAAGTTAAGTGTATTAAATAGATTGTATGTTCTTTTGAAGTTTTTTTTTTATTATGTCTCATTTTATATTTAGAACATCACTAGAATTGCCTTCGATATCTACTTTCGTGTTATTTCTACTTTTGAGTCAGGTAAGTGGATAATTTCTCATATGATAGAGGGAATAGTATAAATACTTAAATTGTTAATATGACAATTGATCATACTTCTTGGTAATTCTTATATTGTTATCTACCTCTTGTTTATGATTAAGTATGATCACTTATTGAAACTAAATCTTTGATATGAACCATTATGTAATTCTGAATTGATAGCTCCTCATTTGATTGATGTCATGAGTTAAGCCTTGAGATATGAATCTGTTTGTTTGATTACATATGAACTTATGGTATATCAGTCATAATACCCATGCTAATAGGGTAGTGTTTGTCTTTTATGCACATCGTATGTAAACCCTAGTTGGTCGAGAGAGTCATCAATTATGGCAACTAATTATCCCACATTACAAAGTGTCACGCTTATTATATTTTTATTTTCTAACGAGCCTTACCTTATGATATTCGAGAAACTTTTCTATAAGAACTTAAAGTCATATTTGTATATATATTCCTTATTGTTGTATTACCTCATTAACGTATATTGAATGTTATCTACTTCATGAGTTATTGAACTTACCCTCTCGTTATTTATCCTTTTCAGGCTTATAGCTTGTTACCAGGTTACTTTTGTTGGACCTTTAGAACCTAATATTTTGGTTATAATTAGTACTTTTCCTTTTTGTCTAGTGAGTGCTCCACAATTATGATATTTGTATTAACTCTTGTATTAAGTTAATCAATTTATACTATGGAGTTAGTTATGTTATCATGTTGCGGAGAAATCTGTTTTGTATGCAAGTTTGGGTTCACATAGGTATGGAAACCTGGATAGGGACCTTGCATATGTTTCCATACCTATGTGTCAGTCATGGATTCAGAAATCGAGTCATGACAAACTTGGTATTAGAGCTTTAGGTTAAAGAAATAGTAATATAGTTAATTTCATAGTATTTGAAGCATTAGAATCTGTATCGTCTTGTCTATTGTCTTTGAAATTCTGAATTCTCATCAAACATGTCTTCTTCCTTTGTGATAGATATGCTTTCCTATAATTATTTTCATAATTATCATGCTATTATTCTAGATTGACTTAAGTGTTCTCGCTTTTTATAAGAAAATCAAGGAATAGACAAATAGTTAGTACTAGTAGAGTATGTGATGATCAGGATGATGTCTCTATTGTGCAGTTGAGGACTACAAGGCAGAGGAGTAGGGGTGGTGCACCTGTACCTCGACGTGTTGAGAAGAAGCCTTATAGGATATACAAGAGGAAAATGTGGTTGGTGAAACAGGTGTAGGGGTAGCTGACCCTAAGCCTGTTATAGAGTTTCAGTAGCTTAGTCAGGTTATGCGGACCTAGATAGAGTTTACTATGGAGAGAGATAGGAGAAGGGATAGAGATGTACCATCATTATCCCACACTATTCAAAGAGTCAATGTGTCATTGAATGACTTCATGAAGTTGACACCTCTTACCTTCACTAGGATAGACAACTCAAAGGATCCTTAGAAGTTCCTTGATGATATTTGGAGGTTGTGTGAAGCTTTGGGATATACAGACCACCAGGCTATGAGTTTAGCTTCGTTCAGGTTAGAGGGAGATGTGGTAATCTCTTGGTTTGAGTCTAGGAAGAGAGCATGGCCGACAGAAGCTTAGTGGATATGTAAGGAGTTTAGCATCATGTTTTTAGACAGGTTTCTCCCCTAGAGTGTTAGGGATGCTCGAATTTATAAGTTTGAGAGGCTATCTCAAGGGAGCATAACAATGAATGAGTATGATCTGAATTTCACTCAGTTGTCCAGATATGCAAAACATCTTCTAGCATTTGAGGAGTAAAGAATGAAGAGGTTCATTCGAGGAATCAAATCCTCGATGTATATGGTGATGGTATCTCAGGTGTTTTCTACTCCTTAGCTATTAACAGCGCCAAGTTAAATGAGGCATGAGAATTAGAGGACATGGTTGCAAGCTAGTCTAAAAGGCCTAGAGAAGAGGGTCAGTCTTATAGATAGCAAGGATCGAGTACAGGTTCATCTAGGGGGTGAAATGGTCGCCAGGGCTAATAGGTTTCGAGGAGGTTTAGACAGAGATCTTCAACTAGTGGCTCAGGTAGTCAAAGTGGAAGTAATGGTGCTTAGAGCTATAGTCAGGGTTCAATTCATAATGCACCTCATAACTCGTTTGTTCCATATGGAGATAGTTCTTTATGTCAGCACTATAGAGGAGGCCATACCAGTATAGAGTGTTATAGGAGGACTAGGGCTTATTTCGGTTATGGCCAGATAGGTTATAAGATCAGAGAATGCCCTAAGAGAAAACTATCAGCTTTAGGGGCATCTACTTCAGTTCAGCCTCTTGTCCAAGCACCATCGATAAGCCAGTCTATGGCTTATGGTGGTAGAGGTTTTGGTGGTTGTGATTAAATAGGCTAGGGTGCAGGTGATAGAGGTTGGAGATATGATCTTAATGAGAAACTTAAATGTCTTAGATATGGTTGATTTTGTTGTGATTTTAGGAATAGACTAGTTAGCAAAGCATAGGGCCTTTGTCACTTGTTAAGGTAAGAAAGTGATGTTTGATTTAGATGAAAAGGTTGGATTAGTATTTTAGAGAGATAAGATTGTGTCTCCATCAATTATGTTGTTAGTTATCTTGTAACACCCTATAATTTAATTTAATAGAATCGTAAAGGAACTTTAAGCCTTAACTTAAGAAAACGGTATTTGTTTTTTAGGATATAACATCAACGTGGTCTCTATTCACCATCCAATAATTCTATCAATGGATACAATAATACACAATTTATCTTTACACATTAGTAATGTTGTTACCCAATTTTTGACCCACCTATTTGATAAAATTTTTGAAAAATCAAAAAATAGTGAAAAACAATGAAAATCCAAAAAAAATATGTTTTTTAATATATTTGTATCGTTTTTAGCATTTTTGGCATCGTCTAAAAAAAATTTTATTTTTCAAAGGTCTTTTGAACACGTTCGACTTTTCACATGTCATTTTTAAAATCATTAATTTTCCTCATTGAGTCAACGTTGATATTGCTTGTTTTCAAAAAAATACAAAACAATTAAGAAAAATCAAATTTACAAAAAAAGAAAGAAGTTAAGGGACCAAGTTTGGGGATCAAACAATATTTTGCCTATAAATAATAGCCCTCAACACACACAAGAGGGGGGCAATTTTGAAAAAAAAAACCTAAACCTAAACCTATCACTAACCAAACAGCCGCCCCCCACTCGACTTTGATTTTTCTCTCCCAAACTAGCCGCTCAAGCCCCCTTTCCCCCCAGCCTTTTTTCCCGATCTCGTCTCCTTCATCCACAGCCGTCCCCACCTGCACCACAGCAGCCAGCCACTTCCATCTAACATTCCATTTATAGTCCGAAAAATCAGGCATCCCGACAATATTAACACCACACAAGTCAGTTTAACTCAAATTATATATTGCAGTCATTAGAAAAATTGATGCCACTAGCTATTACCGAGTAACTAGTTTCTCCGCTCATTTTATTCCATAATTTCCAATCAATATCCGCATCTTTGAGGCTGAAGGAATAATCCCTTCAAGATGTCAATCCCCATTTCATTTACAATGTTAATTATTCCTTATAAGGAATACCATTATAACACCTCTCCCCCAAAACTTGGAAGGGAATGCCTCATTAGTCGCCCATATCAAGACCAACTAATCAAGTTTGTTGTAAATGCCAACATCAATGCCACCGATTGATGTCATTGACTATTTCCAACCTGAAATAGCTAATCAGATTTTTCTTTCCATAATACCTTAGAATATTTCCGGAAATGCTGGTGTCAAGATTCTTGATATCATTAGCTTTCACTTAAGGAATAGCTAATGAAGTTTCATGTGATTGCCGAAATCAATGTCACCAGTCGATATCATTAACTATTCTCACCCGAATAATTAATCAAGTTCAATATCCCTCATTTTCAGGGATGATCATGATGATGTTAGTAAACCTTACTAACATCATTAACCTCCGCATTCGAGACCGACTAATCATGTTCGAGGAACGATCATCAATGAAGTCCATTAATGTATTCATATTTTTATATCAATCAAGTACTCAAATCCCTTTTAATTTCTCATTTATTTCACTTTATCCTTTCTCTTTGTGGTTTCACCCATAGATGCAAAGACCAAGAATTTAACAAGTTAGCAAAATCAATATTACGTAAAATGTGTAGGTATAGAACACCTACTTGCTGCAGAAGCTCAGCTCGCACTCCTTTGTTGTTGTTGTGCCCCTCCTGCGATCCTTCCTTAAACTTTTATTATACAAGCTCCTAAGAAGTTGGGTCCCTCTTCGAATGCTTCTCCTACATTCCAATATAACATCCTAAATCAATATTCAAATCTTCTCGATTTATTCATAAATTCACAAAATCAAATACTTATGTAAACAATTTCCATGGATGTATTTTATTTTCTTGCTTGTCATTTAAATTCATTTACATTAGAATTTATTTACACTAACATTAAATGTCTAATTAACTCAATTCTTCATCAATGATTTTCAATGTCCAAAAGACATGACTTTTCGTTATTGTTTTTTTTTCTGGTGTCTAGAGACATGAATTCTCGTCACCGATTTTCTATTGTCCCAAGACATTTAATCTATCACCAAACAATGTAATTTAGCTTAAATTTCAGCAATGACTACACATGCCAAATTTTTCCAAATGATTCCTTATATCATAATTCCATTTACAACATCCCTTACCATGATTTCTCATTTATTTCTTCATCAAAACACGTAATTTACCAAACATTTTAGCACTTATTTAACTAACATTGCCAATCACTATAGTGGTTAATTTTCCAAAGTTAGTTTCAATTTATCTCAAACTACTTTCCAATATCAAGTTTCTCATACCAACAGAACCAAAATATTAATTAATCACTATTTTTTATAGAATTTAACTATACCCATCACTTATCAACACATCAAACATGACTCAAACATAACACAAACAATTCTTAAACACTTTTATCATCATTAAATCCATTACAATTATCCGTAGGCCCAAAACATACTTTTTATGTTAAACATCATACTCTCATTCAATATTTCTCAAACCAAACTTAAAACATTATTTTGTAAACTCAAAATTCAATAAATACAAATGGCGGCATTATACATCATCATCATTAGCATAACATATCCAAAATTAACATAAATCCAACAGTTAAATCTCCCTATATCGGAACAACACTGAATTGACCTAAAAATTAAAGACCTACTGTTAGAGAAATACAATTTCTAGTAGGAGTGTTTATTTCTGATCTTAATCATTTTGAATTTATAGAACATTTGGATGAACAACTTATCCAAGATCCATACCAATCCAATGGTGGAAAGATGAGATAATGGTTGACGAACGAGACTGTCTTGAAGGGTGCTTTTCCAGAAATGTTCCTTCAGTGATAGCTCTCAAACAGAGTCTGATATTGACAATCCCTTTAGTCAGAATGTAAGTGATATTGACCAAAACAACATATCAAAAACTCAATCTAATCCAACGGTGGAAAGCCAGGATATGGTTGTCAAAGTTCCTGCCATGTTGCATCCCAAAACCTATAGTTTCAAATCAGTTTATTCCTTCAATTTGCTGCTAATCAAGCCATTATCATGCAAATAACCTCAAAATTCACAATAATTATTCCCCTAAAATATTTACATGAACCCTAGAATTTTAAACTAGGAGGTTCTCTTCTCCTCATGTAAGAACAAGAGAGAAAATGAAATTACTTGAGGGTATGTTCCTCATCTTTGCTACTTTAACTTATTTCAGTGAGTTTTTGCAAAAATCATGTCCTCCTCTTTCAATTTCTAGCTTCTTCTCTTTGTTTGTATTAAGCTCTCTAACTCTTTAAGTTTAGTCACCTAATTTGTTTTCTTGGATATAATCCTCCCAAAAACACTCCCTTTTGATTTAGCTTGAAGAAATGGAGGGAAGATGAAGGAAATGGGAGAAAAATAAATGGTCTCCCTCTTGTTTTCCTTTTGCACAGGACGTCAGGTGTCTTTAAAGGAGGAGAAGAGTATTTGTTTTGATAAAATTATCAAAATGCCCTTATTAATAGCTCGTGTGTCATCTTCTTTAATTTACCTGATTTTCAGTACTCTCGTAAAGCCTTCCCAAACTCCGATTGACATGACAGTTTAACCTAAGATAAAACAATAAGTCTAGAGATTCCTTATAAAATTTTAGCCCAATCCAACAGTTGGATTGAGATATATCATCGATACAATAAAACTAGACAGTCAGTGTCTTTTACACCAAAATCTGAATTTCATGCATTAATTTATTTAATTAGATCATCATGAAATTTCCCCTTTATTTATACTTATTAAATTCAATATTACCCATTTATCACTAATTTGTCAAAATAAGTTTTTTTACTAGGGTTTACATAACTTCTCACTTTTCTTATTCTTTTATCCATTGAAACTCGTCACTGGTTTCGTGAACGTTACAAGTTTTAAACAAAAAATCATAACCTTCATTTTGACTTCAACAATACCTTTAAATTTATTTATGGAGATCATTCTTTCCCTTACATGACACACTTATTATCATTCCCACTATTTATTCATTTATTTCATACTAAGTCTCCATTACTCATTGAGAACACATTACTTCGATCCTATTTTTTTACGGGGGTTTACATATCTCAAGATGAATGGCGCGGAAAGGGGTACAGTTCTATCTAGTATATATGGTATATGTAGAGAAGGAAGTACCCTAGTTAGACCAAGTCCCTATTGTCAGGAAGTTCTTTGATGTCTTTCCCAATGACTTACCTAGATTGCCTCCAGATAGAGAGACTGAGTTTTGTATTCATCTAGTTCTAGGTACCGAACCAATATCAATCACACCATATAGAATGGCATTAGTGGAGTTAAAGAAGCTAAAGGAGCAACTACAAGATTTATTGAACAAGAAGTTCATCTGGCAAAGTGTGTTCCCTTGGAGAGCCCCAGTGTTGTTTGTGAAGAAGAAAGATGGGACATTAAGATTGTGTATAGATTACGAACAACTAAATTGGGTGAAAATTAAAAATAGAAACGCATTCCCTTGCATAGATGATTTGTTTGATCAATTGCAGGAAGCTCAATTCTTTTCTAAGATCAATCTTCAATCTGGGTATCATTAGTTAAGGATAAGGGAGGAAGACATTCCGAAGATAGCCTTTAGAACTCGGTATAGTCATTATGAGTTCTTGATGTGATGTCTTTTAAATTGATGAATGTACCAGCGACTTTTATGGACTTGATGAACAAGGTGTTTAGGCAGTTTATTGATCAATTTGTGATACTTTTTATCGATGATATTTTGATGTACTCGAGGTTTAGAGAGGAGTGATAAGTGCAAAATATACATATGTTTTTATTCCTTTTACACTATGCTTTTTAATGTGTTTTGAGCTTATGTGAGGTTATTGGAAGCTATTTTTATGAGACTAGCAATTTTGAAAGTAAAAGAGAAGCAGAAGTCTCTGAAAACATGGCAGAACATAAAACATTAAAAGAGGTAGCAAATCCCAACATAAACCAGCAACCTTTGTGCATTGAATTTCCAAATTTTGATGTAGCCTTTGAGTTAAAATCTGGTTTGATTCATTTACTATCTACTTTTCAAGGTCTTATAGGTGAGGACCCCACAAGTACTTGAAAGAATTCCATGTTGTTTGCTCAACCATGAAGCCACAAGGAGTGATAGAGGAACACATTAAATTGAGAGCTTTCCCGTTCTCATTGGCTAACAAAGCAAAGGATTGACTTTACTACCTTCCTTTAGGATCAATAAGAACCTGGATTGACTTGAAGAGAAAGAGGGGTGATCATTTTTGGTTTGGTTCGGTTTTTATCAAAAAAAAGTAACTAAACCGAAATTTAAAAAAAACAAAAAAAAACCAAAACCGGTTCAAACTGTTCGGTTTTGATTCTGTTCAGTTCAGTTTTTTAGGACAAAAACCAGTTCAAACCGGTTTGGCTCGGTTTTTTACTGGTTTGGCTCAGTTTTTTTTAGTTTTTCAGTTTGGGTTCGGTTTGGTTTTTTCAGTTTTAAGCTTATAAAACTGAAACCGAACCGAACTGGCCGGGTTTTTCAAAAATTTAATCGGTTTGTTTTCACGATTCGGTTTTTTCGGTTATTTTTTTTTTTGTTTTCTCAGTTTTTCCATTTTTTTGCTCACCTCTAAGAGAAAGTTCCTGGAAAAATTCTTTCCACCTTCTAAGGCTGGAACAATTCAAAAGGAAATCAGTGGGATTCGCCACGCAGAAACTTTATATGAGTACTAGGAATGTTTTAGTCAGTTGTGCGCTAGTTGCCCACGACACCAAATTTCTGATCAATTATTGCTGCAATATTTATATGAAGGGTTGTTGCCAATAAAGCAAAGTATGATAGACTGCAAGTGATGGAGCACTTGTAGAAAAGACTCATGAAGAAGCAAGAGATTTAATTTCTAAGATGGCAGCAAACTCACAACAATTTGGAGTCACGGCAAACCATATGCCTAGAAAGGTAAATGAGGTAATGCATTCCAACATTGAAACACAACTTTCACAACTAACTTCTTTAGTTAGACAAGTAGCTTTGGGACAGGTTAAGCAGTTCAGAGTTTATGGCATTTAGGCATTTCCAGAACACGCCACTAATAAGTGCCCACAACTTTAAGAAGAGGTAGTTCCTTAAGTGAATACGAGAAGTGGGTTTGGTAACCAATCGAAAAAGTATGACCCATATTCAAACCAATACAACCTCGGTTGGAAAGATCACCCAAACCTTAAGTACGATCAACCCCCAAACCAGCAACCATTTTGGTCATATGTCAATGGCAATTCAGCTTTTCCTCCTCACTAAGCATCATACTCAGGTATGTCTTTAAAACAAATTGTGAAATCTTTAGCCACTAATACTTAGATGTTCCAATAAGAAACAAGAGCGAGCATCTAGAATTTGGAGACTCAAATTTCACAACTTGCATCGTTTGTGAGGAGCATTGAGACTAATAGAGGGAAGTTACTATCTCAAACTGAAATTAATCCAAGAGAAAACGCAAGTGTTATGACTTTTAGAAGTGGAAAGGAAGTGCATACCATATTACCAGCTGAAATGCCAGATTCAGCAGCTACTGTGGTGCAGACTACTCAGCCAGCTACAACGCCTATTACACCAAGATCAACATCAACTAAAGACAGTAAGCTAGAAACAGAACCAACAATCTTGGATGTGCCAAGAACAAAGTTAAGCAATAAGCCCAGTTTTCCCATTACTAAGAATCTGGTTGCACCTTTATTTCCTAGCATATTAGCGAAAGCAAAGAAGAAAGTCAGAATAAGATATTTTTGAAACCTTTCAGAAGGTTGAAGTTAATATCTCACTGTTGGATACGATCAAGCAAATTCCACAACATGCAAAATTTCTCAAGAAACTATGCACCAACAAAAAAAGTTGAACATTGATGAGAAAATAAGAGTTGGAGAGAATGTGTCTACAATTATAAAAAGGAAATTGCCTCAGAAATGCAAGGACCCATGTATGTTCACTATACCATGCGTAATTAGAAATCATAAGGTAGAAAGAGCTATGCTTGATTTAAGAGCATCGATCAATATTATGCCCCTTTCAATTTATAAATTTTTGAATCTAGGACCTTTAAAAGAAACAAGGGTAATGATTAGTACTTAAAAGTGCATTTTTATCAAGGTTTTATATCATCATTTTGCACTTGAAGTATCAATAACTCCTTAACTAAAGCACGTTTTATAATAACATATCTAATAATATAAGATACCTTTAATTTATGGTAAATGTTCATCATAAATGCAGGCCTATCACATAAATGAAAGAATTGATTGATGAGTTGAAGTACTGAAATTGAAAGGACAAAGAGATGGCCAAACTTAGAAAAGAGATGTTGGTGCAGTCCAAACTGGAACATTGTTCGGTAATCAGGTCATATCTGGAGCTGTAGATCTCGGATTTAGGTCTACTTTATATGGATGGAAAGGTAAGACATAGGCCTACAACTTTCATGGGCCAAGATTTAACAAGGCCGTTTTCAAGTCCAAATTGTAGCAACAACGAAGAAGTCCGAATCTGTCCTGCAGCCCAGACACTGTTCAGTGTTCAGCCCATATCTCGAGTTCTAGAAGTCCAAATGATCTCAAATTTTTACCCTGGAAAGATGAGACAATTTCCTAGAACTTTCATGATTTAAGTCTGTTCAAATTATGACGTTATCAATGATGTTTTTGGCAGACAAGAAGATAAGAATTGTCACCAAGTCAAGATGTGGCCACCCATTCATCAATTAGTCAACAAATCAATAGTTCTGAATTTTGGCCTATAAAAGGAGGCATTTGCCATGTATTTAGGCATCTTGGTGTTCAGATCAAGATCATGCTCTTGCTCTCTCTCTTTGTATACTTAAGTTTTGTTTATATTAATCTCTTGTTGCCTTTCATTTCCTTTTCTTTACTTAGTTAACTTCTTTCACTTATGTTCTTATCTTGTTTATTTATGTTTCTTTCTTTCATTATGTATAGCTAAGTTAATTATGTCAAGGTGAAAAGGGTACACTAATGGTGTAAGAATAAGTATAATATAAACTTAACATGGATCTTAATGTTGGATACTAACATGCTTTATATTTGTTATCTTGTTCACTTTTAATACTTTGCTTGTTAAATGGTTAATCTAGATTTATGTTGTATAACACTTGGTACAACAAATACTTGGCACTTTCATAGCCCATACTGTATGGTATAACCGACACCTGAGCTATTAAAGGAACTTGATTTGTTGTTAACATAAGTTATAATCATGAATGCCTGACATTTACAAGTATTAGCATTATTCGAATAAGATAACTAATGTAATCATGTTAACAATTTATAATCTGATTGGAACCTCCTTGTGTGTGGTTTCCAATTGAATAATAAGAGTTTATACTATACTTGTTTGAAATACCATTAGTGGATCCTCTAACCTTGACATTTGTTGTTATCATTGTTTAATCCTTACGTTAATCTTCCATCTCAAAGTTCTCATCAACTTCTTCTTCATCATCTTTATTATTATCATTATTAATAGTATTATTGGATTATTATTATTAACTACTATACTAGTATTATTATTATATTATATTATTATATTATTATATCATTGTTATTATTGTTACTATTGTTGTTGTATTATAATTTATACAATTAACCTCCCTGTGGTTCGACCCCGGTCTTGCCGGGTTATTTATTACTTCGACACTCCTGCACTTGGGAAAAGACATCAATCTTTTGG
This sequence comes from Populus simonii, assembly GCA_007827005.2. Taxonomy (NCBI): domain Eukaryota; kingdom Viridiplantae; phylum Streptophyta; class Magnoliopsida; order Malpighiales; family Salicaceae; genus Populus; species Populus simonii. The sequence continues at coordinate 4,735,329 of CM017481.2, forward strand.
TCGTGTCAAGTTTTTGGCGCCGTTGCCGGGGAGGTAAATTCTTGTACAAATTATAGTATTTATCCTATTTTCTCTTTTCACTTTTCTTATATCTAATTTTGTTTATTTTGTTTATTGTTTTGTTTTCTTCTTCTTTTTCTTCTCTTTTTACACGTGCATGAGAGTTTGGTCACGTACATTAAGTGGTAGACTTTGTAGGGTATCCTCATCATTTTCAGAAAATATGGCCGAAGAAGATAACCAATCGCTTCATAATGAGAATATTCGGGTTAGAACACTTAGAGACCACATGAATCCCACAAGAACAAGTGCACCCTCATGCATAGTTTTTCCACCTGATGCATCTCATTTTAATTTTAAGACAGGCATTATTCAACTTTTACCATCTTTTCATGGCTTAGATTTAGAAAATCCATACTTGCATTTAAGGGAATTTGAGGAGGTTTGCAACACGTATAATGACTCAAATTGTAGCATGAACACCATTAGATTAAGCTTTTTCCTTTTTCATTAAAAGATAAAGCTAAAACATGGCTACAAAATTTGAGACCTGGATCCATTCGTGCTTGGGATGAAATGCAACAACAATTTTTAAAGAAGTTTTTTCCATCTCACAGAACAAACTCTTTCAAAAGACAAATCATTACTTTCTCTCAAAAACCAGGAGAAACATTTTACAATGTTGGGATAGGTATCGAGACTTGCTTAATACTTGCCCCATCATGGTTTTGAAACATGGAGATTAGTTTCACATTTTTATGAAGGGTTAACACCTAGAGATAGGCAAATGGTTGAATTGATGTGCAATGGAACTTTTGAGGATAAAGACTCTAATGAAGCAATGGAGTACTTAGATTGCTAGCTGAAAATGCACAAAATTGGGACACCACAGGACTTATGAGGCACCAAGTAAAACCCAACCTCATACATCTAGTGGGGGTATGTACAACCTTAGGGAAGATCATGACCTCCAAGCCAAGTTTGCATCTTTAGCTAGAAAAGTCGAGGCACTAGAATTAAAAAAGTGGTCAATTAAAATCTGTTCAAGACATTGTGTCAAATCTGTGAAACCAACGAACATTCAACCAATGACTGTCCAACCTTGCCTTCTTTTAAAGAATGTCTCCATGAACAAGCCCATGCATTAAACAGTTTTCAAAGGCCCAACCATAACCCATATTCGCAAACATACAACCCTGGTTGGAGAAATCACCCAAATTTCAATTGGAAGAGTGATAAACAATAATGCACAAACTTCACAGCCACCGTTTCAAGCACACCATAATTTCCAAAATTCTCATGGATATGCACCTCCTTATGCTCCCCTCCTAGAAGAAATCTTGAGGAAACATTGCATGCATTTATGGAAAAGCAAGAGGCAATTAACACTCAACTTGCTCAAAGCATGACAGATTTTAAAGATACTCTTGCAAAATTGACATCTGCTCTCAGTTTCCAAGAGAAAGGTAAGTTTCCATCTCAACCACAACAAAATCCAAAGGGGCAATACAATGAGAATGCAAGTAGTTCGGAAGCCAACACATGGATCACGTAAATCAGTCATCACTCTTCGCAGTGGTAAGGTTATTGAAAAACCCATTCTTGAACCTTGTGAGAATGATGATGAGTCAATCTCTGAGGGTAAGGAAAGGTTGAATCTGATCATTGCGAAGAAAAGACTGATTCCCCCCAGCACTTCCATTTCCTCATGCCATGACCAAACAAAGGAAAGTCAATCACAACTCTGAAATCTTTGAAACTTTCAAACAGGTAAGGATCAATATACCTTTGTTGGATGCTATTAAACAGGTTCCTTCTTATGCTAAATTTTTGAAAGATCTGTGCACTGTGAAGAGAAAACTGAATGTGAAAAAGAAAGCCTTTTTAGCCGAACAAGTAAGTGCCATTCTTCAGAACAATAATGCATTGAAATATAAAGACCCTGGTTGTCCTACAATTTCTTGCTTTATTGGAGAACATAAAATTGAAAGAGCTTTACTTGATCTTGGAGCTAGTGTGAATTTACTTCCATATTCAGTTTTTCAAAGTCTCAATCTAGGTGAGTTAAAACCAACTTCTGTAACTCTTTTACTTGCCGATAGATCTGTAAAAGTGCCTAGAGGAATAGTTGAAGATGTGTTAGTACAAGTCGATAAGTTCATTTATCCTGTGGATTTTATTGTCTTGGACACACAACCTGTTGAAGCATGTAATTCATTTCCTGTTATTTTAGGACGTCCATTTCTTGCAACTTCTAATGCATTGATTAATTGTAGGAATGGACTGATGAAGCTATCATTTGGGAACATGACATTGGAGATGAATATTTTCAACATTTGCAAGCAACCTGGAGATGATAATGATTTACAAGAAGTAGATTCTATTGAAGAATTAGTTTATGATCAACTTGAATCTACTTTGAGTAAAATTGAGTTGGATGAATCTGAAGATTTGCAAATGATTTATTCTCAGGAAGAAATCACGGATGAAAAAGACACCGAAAATGTTGATGCGAATCTTTTGTCAAGAGTGACAACAGATTCAACATCTGACATCACACCAATTGACGATTACTTTCCTAATAAATCCTTACTTTCTCTTAGTTCAATGCCTTGGTTTGCTAAAAATATCAATTTTCTTGCTATAGGAGATTTGCCAACTCACTGGAGTACCGAAGACAAAGGTAAGTTTTTGAACGAAGTGAAGAAATTTTATTGGGATGACCCTTATTTATTCAAATATTGTCCTGATCAAATATTTCGAAGATGCATTCCTGACAATAAGGTAAGTAGTGTCATTAAATTTTGTCATTCTAAAGCATGTGGGAGTCATTTCTCGTCAAAAAGACCACTGCAAAATCCTACAAAGTGGATTTTACTGGCCCACCATGTTCAAGGACTCACATGCATTCTACAACACTTGTGAAAACTGTCAAAAGTTGGGATCTATTTCAAAACGTCACATGATGCCTTTAAATCCTATTCTTGTCATTGAGATCTTTGACTGTTGGGGTATAGATTTCATGGGTCCATTTCCTCCTTCATTTGGTTTCTTGTACATATTAGTTGCAGTAGATTATGTTTCAAAATGGATAGAGGCAATTTCAAGTAGAAACAATGACCACAAAACAGTGATAAAGTTCTTGAAAGAAAATATTTTGAGTCAATTTGGAATCCCTCGAGCCATGATAAGTGATGGTGGAACACATTTCTGCAACAAGCCATTTGAGTCTTTAATGAAGAAATATGGAATCACACACAAAGTTGTCACCCCTTATCATCCTCAGACAAGTGGACAAGTAGAGCTTGCTAATAGGGAGATCAAACAGATCTTAGAGAAAACAGTGAACCCTAATAGGAAAGACTGGTCTTTAAGACTTAATGATGCACTTTGGGCTTATCGAACTGCTTATAAAACATCATTAGGTATGTCACCTTATAGACTAGTCTATGGAAAACCTTGTCACTTGCCTATGGAACTGGAACATAAAGCTTATTGGGCTATCAAAGCTTTCAATTCAAACCTTGATGATGCTAGTCAGCTGCGTAAGTTACAAATAAATGAGCTTGAGGAAATAAGAAATGATGCATATGAGAATTCAAAATTCATAAAGCAAGAATCAAAGAATTTCATGACAGGAGAATCTTGAGAAAAACATTTGATGTTGGTCAAAAAGTTTTGCTTTATAATTCTCGACTCCATTTATTTCCTGGAAAGCTAAGATTAAGATGGAGCGGTCCTTTTATTGTGAAACATGTGTATCCATATGGGGCCTGTGATATCAAGAATCCAAAGAATGGCAATGTTTTCAAGGTAAATGGACATCGTTTGAAAGTTTACTTTGACAATTTTTCAGTTGAAAATGACTCTACTGAACTGAGTGATCCTGTATGTAAAGATGTTCTTTTTTTCCATTGTTTTGTTTTTTTCTGGTGTTTTTTTTTTTCTTTCTCACATTGTTTTGTGTTTCGTTTTGGTGAACTTTGTTTTGCTAGTCTCTCTCACCCCGGTCAAATGGCGGATAACGGTACTCCGTGACTTCAGTCGGTTCTTTCAATTTCCCATAATAACTGATATTTGTATATATTTGTGCAAATACTTTGCTCTTTCTCCCTTCTTTGACTCTCTTCTCCAATTCTCATTTGAAAATGGACACCACTCTTGAAAAATTGAAAAAGTACTTTCCCGCTCTGCCTCAGAATGCGATTACAAAAATTTACCGTGCTAGGTGTGCAAGATTGAAGTTGTTAATGAATCATGGAATTCCTGAAGATATTCGCTGGCTGATTGAAGCAAAGGTCCGATTATTAGGTGAGTCCTCCAATTCTTTCATTTCACACATGCCTGGAACAGGTAAAAGCACTTTTGCAAAGAAACGTCGTGCAAAACGACTGAAAGTCTGTCACCGATGTGCCAGATGGACTTGTAATGCAACATGTCGTTCTTTAGGAATGGTATCTATAAACCGTGAAGATAAAATACAATTCATTAAGGATGGCCTGAGTAAGGGGTCTTTAGATAATCTTTTGTTGACCCTTGAGACGCATCCTAGTGGAGATGTGCATCGTGCAATTCATGATTTATGGCCCATTCATAAAGAACATGATAGACTTAGTCTTGGGAATCTGACTAAAAAGACCCTGTTTGCCAGTTTTTAAGAAAACTGGATGGGAAGCCTATCCCCGACCCATAGAGGGCGTTTAAGCCGTTCTTGGACGTAAAACCAAGGGAAGATGTGAGCCACAATCACAACTACCTGTACATACACATGCTTTTTCAAAATAAATAAATAAATAAAGAGAGAAGAGAGAGAGTGTGTGTGAGACTCCAGCTGGCCTACATATAGGTGATATGATTGCATTTTCAATTCTCATCTATAAAATCTTCTCTTCCTTCCCCTCATTTCTACTCAACCCTTACATTAGACAGATATAGAAGTGTGTAGAAATGGCAGGTCCTCAAGTTATCACATAAAAATATTTGTGTTTTCGGTGGATCCAGTCCTGGAAGGAAATAGCTTTTTAGAAGCAGCAAATCATCTTGGTCAGGTACTAGCTGAGAGAAAGATTCATTTAGTGTATGGGGGAGGCAGCCTTGGGTTAATGGGGGGTGTGGCAATAGCTGCATTTTTAGGAGGTAGTCAAGTTTTGGGGGTCGTCCCCAAGCTTTAACAAAAGGGGACATCATTGGAAAACAATTGGAGAGGAACTACAGGTCTCCACAATGTTTGATCGAATGAATACAATGTTTAACCATGTTGATGCCTTCATTGCCTTACCAGGTGGTCTGGGCACATTGGAAGAGATCTTTCATATTTCCTCTTGGGCCCAACTTCACATTCACCATAAACCTATAGGTTTTCAATGTTAATGGTTTTTATGATAATTTGTTTTTTCTTGATCAAGCTGTGGAACAGGAATTTCTAACATCTTCGGCACGACAAATCATAATCTCTGCTGCTACTACTGAACAATTGATCAACCAACTACAATCTTTCACCCCTGTAATTGATCCTTCCATGAGTCGCATAAATTGGTCAACTAAGAAAGCCGTAAAAAGCTTAGATTGGATTTGAGCCTTCGTTTGTGAATCCTTGTGTCTTTTGGTTTTATTTAGCATATATTTTGTTTGTTATTTCTTATATTTGTTTAAGTGTGTTTCAGGTTTGTCAGTGTTCGTTGTTTCAGGTATGTCTTCTATACTCTATCTTTCTACTTAGACATTGAGGACAATGTCTCGTTTGGTTGGGGGGAGAGGGTAGTAGTTGACATTAAAAAAAAAAAACTAACTAACTACTAACTGTTTTTGTTTTTAAAACCATTTGGCAAAACTGTTATTACTAGGATGGCAGAGTAAGGGGAATTTTATGACTCTTGAGACGCATCTTAGTAAACATTTTCTAATGGTTATTTGCAATATTCATAACAAGGCCTATTAGAATACTTCTTGAAATATTCAGGTTTACAAACTCTCGCATTATTATCACTTTGTTCTGCTCATATACTCATTTAACAAGTATTCTTAAACCTTCATTTTCACACACACACACTGTAACATATGATTGTGGGTTGCACATTGGATTATTACATTATTTATATTCTTTTGTTAAAGGTAACAACTAAGGGATAGGGATAGTCTATAATTTGCAAAAAAAAAAAATGATGATAATAAAAACGTAGATAAGTTTGATTTCGTAGCCTCCCTAACCTAAGCAATTAAGCCCGAAGGGGTGTTTTAACACCTAATACCCTAAAGTCAACTGACTTGGAGCTATTGGCCCAAAGCTTGTTATATGGGTTAAGGAGAAAAGCTTAAGGGAATTAAACATTGCACTATCTACGTATCAATATCTGCAACCCGAGTTACTAAGCTCGTAGGGGTGTCTCAACACCTAATGCCCTAAGACAACTGGTCTGGGAGTCATTAGCCGAAAGCTCGTTACATGGGTTAAAGATGCATTATGTTTTAAGTTATATGTATAAAAAAAAGAGAGAAAAAAAATAATAAAATAAAATAAAATAATCCCAACCCAAGGAAGTTAACCTTAAACATTAGAACAAAATATTGTTTTCTTCCAATAAAGCCCCATCATCTATGTTTCATACATTGAGCACATAACAAGGAAGGTTTATTAATATTTGTTTAAGAGGTATTGAGCAGATATATAAATTTAATGAGAGTTTGTTTATCTGGATAGATTAATGGAAGTTGAATGATGAATGCCTTGCTTTGTGGAATTTGCAAATTGTTTCTCTATTTTAACGCTTTGATTACTAGGGACTAGTAATAAGCTGGTTGGGGGTGTGATTAGTACTTAAAAGTGCATTTTTATCAAGGTTTTATATCATCATTTTGCACTTGAAGTATCAATAACTCCTTAACTAAAGCATGTTTTATAATAACATATCTAATATATAAGATACCTTTAATTTATGGTAAATGTTCATCTTAAATGCAGGCCTATCACATAAATGAAAGAATTGATTGATGAGTTGAAGTACTGAAATTGAAAGGACAAAGAGATGGCCAAACTTAGAAAAGAGATGTTGGTGCAGTCCAAACTGGAACATTGTTCGGTAATCGGTCATATCTGGAGCTGTAGATCTCGGATTTAGGTCTACTTTATATGGATGGAAAGGTAAGACATAGGCCTACAACTTTCATGAGCCAAGATTTAACAAGGCCGTTTTCAAGTCCAAATTGTAGCAACAACGAAGAAGTCCGAATCTGTCCTGCAGCCCAGACACTGTTCAGTGTTCAGCCCATATCTCGAGTTCTAGAAGTCCAAATGATCTCAAATTTTTACCCTGGAAAGATGAGACAATTTCCTAGAACTTTCATGATTTAAGTCTGTTCAAATTATGACGTTATCAATGATGTTTTTGGCAGACAAGAAGATAAGAATTGTCACCAAGTCAAGATGTGGCCACCCATCATCAATTAGTCAACAAATCAATAGTTCTGAATTTTGGCCTATAAAAGGAGGCATTTGCCATGTATTTAGGCATCTTGGTGTTCAGATTAAGATCATGCTCTTGCTCTCTCTTTTGTAATACTTAAGTTTTGTTATATTAATCTCTTGTTTATGCCTTTCATTTCCTTTTCTTTACTTAGTTAACTTCTTTGTCACTTATGTTCTTATCTTGTTTATTTATGTTTCTTTCTTTCATTATGTTAGCTAAGTTAATTATGTCAAGGTGAAAAGGTACACTAATGGTGTAAGAATAAGTATAATATAAACTTAACATGGATCTTAATGTTGGATACTAACATGCTTTGTATTTGTTATCTTGTTCACTTTTAATACTTTGCTTGTTAAATGGTTAATCTAGATTTATGTTGTATAACACTTGGTACAACAAATACTTGGCACTTTCATAGCCCATACTGTATGGTATAACCGACACCTGAGCTATTAAAGGAACTTGATTTGTTGTTAACATAAGTTATAATCATGAATGCCTGACATTATTTACAAGTATTAGCATTATTCGAATAAGATAACTAATGTAATCATGTTAACAATTTATAATCTGATTGGAACCTCCTTGTGTGTGGTTTCCAAATGAATAATAAGAGTTTATACTATACTTGTTTGAAATACCATTAGTGGATCCTCTAACCTTGACATTTGTTGTTATCATTGTTTAATCCTTACGTTAATCTTCCATCTCAAAGTTCTCATCAACTTCTTCTTCATCATCTTTATTATTATCATTATTAATAGTATTATTGGTATTATTATTATTACAACTACTAATACTAGTATTATTATTATTATTATTATTATTATTATTATTATTATTATCATTGTTATTATTGTTACTATTGTTGTTGTATTATAATTTATACAATTAACCTCCCTGTGGTTCGACCCCGGTCTTGCCGGGTTATTTATTACTTCGACACTCCTACACTTGGGAAAAGACATCAATCTTTTGGTCGTGTCAGGTAATAATTCAATTAGTAGATAGGTCTAAGTCATACCCTGAAGACGTTGTTGAGGATGTTTTAATTAGAGTAAATGAACTGATTTTTCTTGTGGATTCTTACATTATAGACATAGATGATGAATTTGCTTTAAATTCAACTCATATATTGTTAGGCAGACCATTTATAAAAACAGCAAGAACTAAAATTGATGTGCATAAGGGAATTTTATCTTATGAGTTTGATTGAGAAATAGTAACATTTAATATTTTTTATGCTATAAAATATCTTAATGACTCTGAATCTGTTTTTCATGTTGATGTAATTGACCCCATTGTGTATGGCGATTTTGAACAAAATGTTTTGCAAGATAAGTTGAACTTTGTATTACAATAAAGCAAGACAGATAGGGATACAATGCTGAAGAATAATGAAGACATAAAGGAAGCAATTATGTCTTTGCATTCACTATTTTAAATTCCAAACAGGTTAGTTAACTCTCCTTTACAACTACTGAATTCTCATGAAAGGGTTCTACCTTCTGTTGAACAAGCACCAAACCTGGAATTGAAGTCTTTGCCCAAGCATTTCAAGTATATGTACTTAGGAGAAGGTGAGACATTACTAGTGATCATTGCAAATGATCTCACGACAACAAGAGAAGAAAAATTGTTAAGGGTCTTAAAAGAAAATAAAACAGTTATCGGATGGACTTTAGCTGATATAAAAGGCATAAGCCCTGCAATTTACATGCATAAAATCTTACTAAAAGATGATGCCAAACTCGTGAGAGAACCTCAATGTAAGTTGAACCCATCTATGAAGAAAATGGTAATGAAGGAAATTCTGAAGCTATTTTACCAAGGAATCATCTATCCCATTTCCGACAGTCAATTGGTTAGTCCAGTGCTTGTAGTTCCTAAGAAGATAGGTTTGAATCTTGTTCCCAATGAACAAAATGAACTTGTTCCCATGAGATTTCAAAATGGGTAGAGAATGTGCATCAATTTCAGGAAGTTGAATACTACCACAAGAAAATATCATTTTACAATTCTTTTCATTGATGAAATGCTAGAAAGACTTGTAATAAGTTATTTTTCTGTTTCTTAGATGGGTTTTCTGGTTATTATCAAGTTATTGTAGCTCAAGAAGATCAGGAAAAAAAAACAACTTTCACTTATCCATTTAGGACCTTCACTTACAGACGCATGCCTTTTGGATTGTGTAATGCCCCGGGTACATTTTAGAGATGCATGATGAGCATTTTTTCTGATTTGATTAAAAATTGCATTGAAATTTTTATAGATGACTTTACTGTTTATGGTAATTCTTTCGATCAATGTTTAGATCATTTGACCAAGGTTTTGAAATGATGCATTAACACCAACTTGATTCTAAATTATGAAAAATGTCATTTCATAGGCTAATAGGGAATAGTTTTGGGTCATATAGTTTCAGCTAGGGGTATTGAGGTTGATAAGGCCAAGGTTGATTTAATTACAAGTTTATCATAACCTACTAATGTTAGGGACATTCATAGTTTTCTTGGCCATATAGGTTTTTATAGAAGGTTTATCAAAGATTTTTTGAAAATTGCAACACCTTTGTCAAGGTTATTGCAGAAGGATGTACCATTTGACTACAAGGAACATTGGCAAATAGCATTTGACAAGTTAAAGACATTGCTCACTTCAGCGCCAATTATATAGCTACCAAATTGGGATATGCCCTTTGAGATCATGTGCAATACTAGTAACTATGTCGTAGGAGCTGTACTTGGCCAACAAAAGAAAAAGAAAAGTCTTGTCATTTGTTATGCATCAAGGACACTAAACTCTGCTCAATGCAACTATTCAACCACTGAAAAGAAGCTTTTAGCTATTGTATTTGTCTTAGACAAGTTTAGATTATATTTATTAGGATATAAAGTCATTGTTTTATTTTCTGATCATGTTGCCCTCAAATATTTACTAGCAAAGAAGGAATCCAAACCGAGACCCATACGCTGAATTCTTTTATTGCAAGAGTTTTATTTGGAAAGAAATCAAGGATCGAAGAGGAGCTGACAATTAAGTGGTACATTATTTGAGCAGACTTGTGCGTGAAGAAGAATCATTGCCATTGTTGAAACATTCCCCGATGAGTAGTTATTGCATCTACAAGGTAAGGAACCTTGGTTTGCTGATATGGTAAATTTTATAGTTACTGGAATGTTACCTAATGATTTGAATAAGGCAAAGAAAAACAAAAAAAAAAAACTCTAAGTATTATATATGGGATGAACCATACCTAAGGAAAATAGGTTCTGATTAGATTATTCGTCGATGTGTAACTAACTATGAAATTCATTTCATTCTTACTTTTTGCCATAGTCATACATATAGAGGACATTTTGGACCCAAAAGAACAACTAGGAAAATCTTAGACAATGGGTTTTATTGGGAAACTCTTTTTAGGGATGCTTACCAATTTTGCAAGAGTTGTGAAAAATATCAAAAAAAAAAAAGGGGTGGTTTATCCAATAGGAATGAAATGCCACAAACTCCTATTTTATATTGTGTGATTTTTTATGTATGGGGCATGGATTCTATGGGACCTCTTCCGAGTTCTTTTGATTTTCTTTACATTTTGCTTGTTGTGGATTATGTTTTGAAATGGGTAAAAACCCATACTAACGATTCTAAGGTTGTTGTAGGATTTTTCAAGTCTAACATTTTCAGTAGGTTTGGAGTTCTAAGAGCAATGATAAGTGATCAAGGCACCCATTTTTACAACCAAACTGTTGAAATATTAATGCAAAAATATGGAGTACATCATTCGGTAGCCACAACTTACCACCCACAAACCAACAGACAAGCTGAGGTTTTAAACCGAGGAATTAAGCACATCTTGGAGAAGACGATGAACTCCAATTGAAAAGATTGGAGCCTGCATTTAGCGGATGCACTTTGGGCATACCGCACAGCATACAAAACTCCAATTGGGATGTCACAATATAGGTTGATTTTCGGTAAATTATGTCATTTATCAATTGCAATTGAACATTGTGCCTTTTGGGTAGTGAAACAATGCAACCTTGATGTTAAAAAGGTGGGAGAAGAATGGAAATTATAGCTGCAAGAACTTGAAGAAATTTGATTGAAAGCATATGACAAAGGCTATATAAGAACCACGATAAGTTTTTGCATCGCAAACAATTTTTTATTGGATAAAAAGTATTACTTTTCAACTCTAGATTGAAATTCATGCCTGAAAAATTATGATCTAGATGGATTGGACCATTTATTGTTTTAAATGTTTTTTCTCATGGTGCTATCGAAATCCAAAGCATTGACACTAACAAAATTTTCAAAATGAATGGCCACATATTGAAGCCTTTCGTTGAGAATTTTAACGGCAATACTGAGAAAGAAGTAAAATTGGTTGATCCAATCTATAGGATGCATGACATGAAGAAAACTTTGTCTAGCCAAAAAAAAAAAAAAGCACTTTAGGGAGGCAACCCAACGTGGAGACAATCCACACAAAAAATTACAAAAGACAGAATTTTCCTTTCTGTTTTTATTTTCTTTTCACTTCTGATCTGATTTAATAATTTACCTTTTGGGCAAGCAACATAATCTTCTCTGTCAACACTCGTACCAGCACCTAGTTTCAGTACCATTTACTTACTCTGCCATACTACTCAAATTCTCAGTAGGACGCAGCATCACAGCAGCAAATGCAGCAGCCGAATCCAGCAAGTTATGGCAGAAATGCAAAACATTCTAGATGAACGAAAGTTGTTGTCGTGGATGCCAAAATAAGGCAAACCCAGCATGTCATTAAACATAAAAAATTCAAGGAGTTTTCTTTATTTCCATATCTCTCTTTACTACATTCATTGAAGACAATGTCCAAAATAAGTGTGGGGGATTTAGGGGCTGTCTATATTGGCAGCATTGTGCTCTATTTTTAGCATTTCTATTTTGATGAAATGATGCTCTATTTCATGCTCTATTTTGACAAATTTGTTGCCAAATATACCTGCATCTTGACAGAAATTTAATCTTTAAGGGGCTGTGTTGCATTTCTAGCACAGAAATTTGTTGTGTTTTGAAATTTCAACATATTTGAATGGACATCTTTGGCTTTTAATATTTAAGAAATATTTTTGTTTTGATTTTTTTTCATTTAATGTTTTGAACATTAATATCCTTAATGAATTTTCAATTGAATTCATAAAAAATCATAAAATGATTAAATGGTCATCTTGCTTCTTATGGTTGTTTAGTCAAAATATTTTCTTTAGGACTAAAGTAACTAGATTTAGTAGACACAAGCCTGTAAGACTTTGATTTCATGTGTGATTTTCTTCTATTGGTTTTGTTTATCTAGAACTTGTTCTGATGCTAATCAAGACCATACTTTTACACGCATACATGAACATGATTACAGTGTTCTTTGTTATGAACCTTATATAGCCTAGCAACCCACCTTTGGATAAATTTTTCAAACTAATGGACTTTTATTTTATTATAAACCCGTATTACAAGCCATAAACCACAAAATGTATTACCCAAGCCATAAAACTAATGGAGCATAATACATCATTATACAACTATAGGAATACATGAAATAAGTATGGGGGTGTCTCAAATTCGATAAGGTTATGTTAGTTGCAGGGAAAGAAGATTATGCTAAAAAAAAGAGCAAGCCACATTATATTACGATGGTAAATTGAGGAATTTGTTCTATCTTTGTTATCTTTGATTCCTCAGGGAAAAAAAAATTCCAATAAAGGTTTGAATTTTATAAGGGTAAAAAATCATCCTTTAGTTAAACCAAAATCTTGTTCTGTTGAACAATCAATTTTCCAATAACAAAAGATAATGTAGCTTTAATATTTGCCAAGTTCAAAATGGTTGGAGGGAGTGTTTAATATTCTGTCTTGTTTTGGGGTATTTTATTTTATTGGTTCTGACTACTTTTATCTATCTTACCAAAGATTTCCTACCTTAAACCAAGCCATAAGCTTATGGTAGATCATTTTCATTAGAATGAATTTGAGTGAAACACTAGTCTTTCAAACACATGAGAGTTGAGTGATCATTTTTGTAAAATCTACTATTTGGTTATTTTAGTCTAAAATAAAAATAATTGATAAACAATTTTAAGTGGTTTAGAGTGTTATTCATGATATGTTATGATGATTTGAGAGTTTAATTGGTGTTAATTGATGGCATCATATTTTTTATATTGGAAAAGTAAATTTGAAATTTTGTCCGAGGACATGCAAAAACTAAGTGTGGGGGAATTGGATAAGTGTAAAATATACATATGTTTTTATTCCTTTTACACTATTTTTTTGTTGTATTTTGATCTTATGTGAGCTTATTGAAAGCTATTTTTATGAGTTAGGCATACCTAGGAAACTTTGTGAATTAATTGCTAAAAGATAAAGAATTTCTGCATTTTATGTTTTGGACCTTACTTCTTGTGATAGGTTTTTCACCAAGTTCTAATTTCAGAATGTGAACGTGAGCTTAAAAAAAGTTAAAATACACATATCAAGCTTTCTAGGAAGGTATTATAAGTAGAAATCTGAGTTCATTTGGACCTCTAATCAGACTTGTAAAATCAGGTTGAAATCCTCATTGCATCAAGATTCTCTACTTTCACACTATAGATTCAAATAAGCATATCTTGAGCCTCAGACATTGAAATCATGCAATTCAAAAGCCTAAAATCATCTACACATCCAGGAATACAACTTATATGAAGGATGTCAAGTCAGATAAAATCATTTTGAAAGTGAAAATTCAGACACAATCTGAAACACGAGATTGGTCTCCTAATCTGATAAGAAAACTAACGGTGTCAAGCATCCCACTATGGTTGAGAGTCTGACATAAAAACGGTGGGCTTTAGTACCTAAGAAAGGTGCATATCAAACCTCTAACATGCCATGAATGAAAGAATATAGCTGGGATGGTCGGATATTGCAAGAAACCATATCAAAATCAAAGTCTAAGTTGCAACAGAGTTGGAATTACAGCAGAGTTGTGACAGCAGCAAAGTTCATTTTCAATACATATTATGAGGGATTTAACCAACCTTAAGGACCAGATAAAGAAGAAAGGAGTTAAGTAGCATAAGGATTTTTAATTAGCCTAAGAATTTAGAAGAAATTTGATAGCCAAGGGAGAGAATAAATAGAGCAGAACATAGCTGAAACAGAGATTCTACAACATTCTTTTATTCTGTTTCTGTCAATTTTCCAACAAGTATGAGCTAATTCCTAATTTCGGTTCAAGAGGAATACACATCATCTCCATTAGTAAGTTTTAAGAAGTAATGTTATCATTGTAATTCTTCCAGATTCAAGTATTTATTTTTCCTTGTTTAGAATTATGCTATTGATTGTTATCCAAGCTTATTGAATTGTTTTAAGATGGTATGTATGCTTTCTAGTTTTTTTCAATCCATAATTGTTGTTAGGGCCTAAAGTAAGAAGCAAAAGAATTAATTTGATTGCTACAACTCTCATCTTGATTTATTAGGGAAGAATAAACTAAGTTAAACTGTCAAGCATTTGAACGTTTACTTAAAATAAATGCACAGACTTCACTCCTAAGACTACTTCGAGTTAATGAGAATTGTTTTCAACGTTAAATTCGTTTGATGGTAAGAAATTGATTAAAGAGCTTTGTCTAATTAATTTACTCGTAATCTCATTGATTTCCCTTAGTTTTAAAGGATATCGAATTTATTTGCTTTACGTGAAGGAACATTTATTTTACTTGGATGATCAACAGATTTATAGGAATGGATGTGTTGACCCTATGATATTCTGATGAGCCTTACCTTATGATATTCTTGTTATGGCATATTTGAGAAACTTTCATGTAAGAACTTAAAGCCATATTTGTATATACATCCCTCATTGTTGTATTACCTCGTAAACGTATATTAAACGTTATTTACTCACTAAGTTGTTGAACTCACCATCTCATTATTTATCTTTTTCAAGCTTATAACTATTTAGCAGGTCATATTTTTTGAACCTTCAGGACCTGCTCTTTTTGTTATAATTGGTACTTTTTCTTTTTGTCTAGTTAGTGCTCCACAATTATAATATTTGTATTAACTTTTGTATTAAGTTAATTATTTATACTATAAAGTTAGTTATGTTATCATGTTGCGGAGAAATCTGTTTTGTATGTAAGTTTGGATTCGCATATGTATGGAAACCTGGATAAAAATCTTACTTATATGTCGGTCATGGATCCAGAAATCAGGTCATGACATATTATCTATTTTTTAATATTTGATTAAATTATGCATCAAGTTGCGTTTTTTACTTCTTTAAAAGATGTCTGCATTGCCCGAGCATCTTTTGTAACTAATAAGAAAAATTGTTCCAACACACAGCGCCTTTGGATATTATTGTTAATTCTTAGCACGAGTCTTATGCCTATTACTTAAGCTTTTTTGGTAACAAACATTTTTGGCTATTAAGATTTTTGAAAAAAATTTACTTTGTTTCTTATATTTTATTTTTCTTACAAATAAGTGTTTATTTGAAATTTTTGTTTTCATATTTTATTTTATAGTAAATACAATTTAATTTATAAATAATAATTTTTTTCAATTAAAAGTTGATTAAAATAATTCAATCAATTTAATTGAGATGAGAGCTAAGTCTGAATTTAGTGTGATTAAATAGGTATACCCGTTTAAAAATATAAAATTTTTATTTCTTATAATATAATATATCTATCATGAGAATTTTGGTTTTCATTGTTTTATTTTTTTTAATATAAAAAATTGGCTCCATTTTTAAGGTTAAAATCAAGAGAAATAAATTACAAAATAAAAATTCTTATAATAGATATTGATGTCATAGGAAACAAAACTTTTATTAAAAATATAATATACCTATGATAATATGAGAAATAAATCAAAATTAAAGTAAAAACACTTCAATAACTTTACAATAATAATTCAATCCTCATATAATCAAATGTGTCAATTTAACATTTTCTTCATAAACATGTCAGTCAACCAATCCACCTTCCAAACATAAAAACAAATTAATTACAAAAGTTAATTAATTTTATAGGCACACCTCCATATTTACTTGTCGCACCTACATTTAAGAGAATTAACAAAAAAAAAAAAACCCTAATTAATGTAGCAAAAGTATTGTAGCAATAAAGAGAAAATATTATGAATTTTAATAGTAAAATGATGATTTTGCCCTTCAAAAAAATCAGCGAAGAAGCCTTCATTCAGGGGCAAAATAGTCTTTTTTTAATGGTCCGTTTGTCATTTTTAATTTGCTCGAGGCACCATGATTTTTTCCCTCTTTTTATGAAGAGTAAAATACTTATGCTACCCTTAAAACAAAATTAAGATAATTAGTTTACAGGGGATTTTTTTATTTTTCACATTTTCTTGCACAACACTAAATTACCCTTTAAATTTACTTTAGGGGCTTCTTCATGTTTTCGTTCAGGTTATTTCATTATAATTAAGTTGATTGAGGGGTAATTTAGTACTTTACAATAAAAAAAATACAAAATTGGTTGGCACGTGCAAAGTAAGCGCTAGTAGGTGGAAGGACACCATGATGTGTTTGGTGGCGTGTTGGTGTCCTTTGGTAGTGAAAAATCTTCTTCTTCCTTGTCATTGGATTCCTGACAATGTCCTCTTTCTCTATAGGTGGCGCCTATTAGTTGGTTCTCGATAGATTGTGGCCGACAGTGTTCTCTTTCCTCCTTTTTTCTTTTTCCTCCGTCAAAATTCATACTTGGCATTCAAATTTTTAGGTTAGTTTTCTTAGTTGCATGTATTTTAGTATTGGACCTCATGCTTTTGATTTGTAATTTTTAACCTTGACCCTTTTATAAGTTTTTGATGTTTTTCTAATTTCATCGTTTAACCTAAATTTATCATTTTTTTTTGGTTTTTTTTTTCACATTCGGTCCTTTTCTTTTTATTTCTTAAGTTTTTTTACCCCTTTTGTAAACTTTTTTTTTTCAATTTCATCATTGAATCGAAATTTTTAATTTATTTTAGTCCTCATTCTTTTGGTGGTTTCTTTTTGTAATTTTTTTTGTGCAATTGATTTTTCTTTTCAATTTAACCCTTCAATCCAAAATTATTCATCCTCTGTTTTGTTTTTTGTTTCAAATTTGATCCTCATTTTTTTAATTATTATTTTTTCTTTTGAATCCTTTTGTATAATTTTTTTCAATTTTATCCTTTAACCTTTGATTTATTGAAAATTAGGCTTTATGGTTTTTCTAAATTTGGTGCTTCCAATCAAATGCCCGGGTCATAGGTTATATAAGCTAACACAAGTTGACATCATTTTTTTTACTTAATTTCTTTTTCGATTTCATCATTCGACATTAATTTTTTAAAAATAAGCTTCATGATTTTTTTTATTTTCCTTTCTATCAGGTTATCTCGATCTCATGACCTGACTTGTTGATTTCGTGAGTTAACTTATTTTCCTTTCTATAAGCTAATGCGAGTTGACATCAATTTTTTTAGACTTATTTTCTTTTTTTATCTCATCATTCAACATTGATTTTTTAAAAAAAAATTAGGCTTCATGATTATCTTTGTTTTCCTTTTTATCAGGTTATCCCAATATTATAACCTGACTCGTGGGTTTATCAAACTGACCTAGGAGGGCTTGAGCCTTTTTTGGCTTAAAATTACTATTTTTTTAATCCTTTCGAATGATTTATTTTTTCAATTTCATTCTTCAATATTTGATTAGTTGAAAATTGGATTTTGTGGTTTTTTCAAATTTGATGATATTAGCCAAGTGACTCAAGTCATGAGTGTTGTGGATTAACATGGATTGACATCGTTTTTTTTTGGCTTATTTTTTTTATTTCATCATTGGTTTTCCCTTTCTTTAAAAGTTGTTTGCGTGGACTGAACATCATTGTTTTTGCTCAAATAAAAATTTTATTGACCAATGGCAGAACATGGACCAATTATCTAATTAATTTTTTTATGTAATGATCATAATGTTTAAATTAGAAATCAAAAGAGGGAGTGAACCTTTTGAGCATAATATTGTAATTGATGCTAGTAAAAGGCTATTGGTTATCATTAGAAAAAAGAAGGTGCTTGATTAAAACATCAATTGACATAAAAAAAATATATGAAGAGAAGAAACAGAAAAAACTAAAAGATGAAGCTTCTAAAGAAAAGCTAGCTTGTAGGAATAATTTTTATTTTATAAAACCAAGTAGTTTGGATTTTTAATAAGAATTCCAAGCCATTTTATCTTTGGAGCCAAATAAGTATTAAGAAAATTGAAATTAAAGAAGAGAGTAAACCTCATTTGACTATCCGAACGCAAAATTAAAATAAATCAATTGAGATATTTTCATTTTCATTTATAATTTATAATTTTTTATAAATAAGAAACTTACAAGCAGCATTTGATACTGCTATGGGATAGAAAGAACGAAACAATGAGGATAAAAATGTGTTTGGTTGAAAAAATAAAACCAAAAATGTAAAAATAAATTTGTTTTTGAAACAATTTTGAAGTGAATTTATGTACTTTCAAAACAAGAGTTACAGAGAGAACATGTCTCTAGAGACAATATTTATTTATTTTTATTTCTAAAATATCATTTTAAAAAACTTTCAAATTCAAAATTATACAACTAAGACATGTTAGGATAAATTTAGTTATTATTATAGTTTTAAAACCCAATTCGGAGATCAATCTATGACAAAGCCCGAGTCACTAGTCAAGGCCTAGGTCACGGGCCAGGTTAGCCCGGGTTAATGGTTATTATCATAATTTTAAAACTCGATTTAGGAGTTAACTCAAGGCAAGGCTCGAGTCACGAGTGGGGTTGGTCGTTGGCTCGGGTCAATATAAGGATAAAAGTTATTATTATCATAGTTTTAAAATCCAACTTGGAGTCAACTCGGGGTAAGACTCTAGTCACGTGTCAGGAGGGTCAACCTAAGTTGACTCAGGTCAACATGAAATAAAAACAGTAATTATCATAATTTTAAAACTTGATTCAGGGGTCAAGTTGAGGTAAGGCCCAAGTCACAGATCAGGACGATCAGCACAAGTTGAATCGAGTTACCGTAGTGATAAAAGTGATTATTATTATAGTCTTAAAACTCGACTCGCGAGTCAACCGGAGGCAAAATTCCAGTCACGAGTCAAAAAGGTCAACTTGGCTTACCTAAATTTTTTATAAAAAAAAAAAAACAATCAAAGCAACCTGGTTTTGACCCTTTTTTTCAAAAAAAAACAATGAGTTTTTAACCTGTGTTTTATCCCTGGTTGACCTAGGTTTTTGACTAGGTCAAGTTGAGTCAATCATTTCTCTATGTTTTCTTAAACTTAGACCAATCCAGGCCCAGGGTCAACCCCGTCAAATCAGTCTTAGTTTTATAACCACTGTTATTCCAATATTATTAATTTCAATATCTAATATTTTATCTCTTTTTTTTTCTTATCTTCTCTACCTCCATTATTTCTATTTTTTCTATTTCGGAATACTAATCAGACGTTGCAACATAGAACTCAAACATATTAGGTGCTCATGCTTTCAACTCTAAACTCAAAATGTACGGAATCCGCATTCTGAAAGTTAAGGCGACTAGGATATTGGAAAGTATTGAACGTGAAGGATTTGATTTTTCTAACATATTTATTAAATTCAAACTATTGATTTTGAAATTAATGGTCTGGATTTGTGTATAAAGAAAAAATAACTATTAATTCTTTTTTTTAAATGTAACAGTATATTAATTTGGTGAATTGAAATTCAAAATAAATTTCAGGACTAACTTACTAATCAATCATGTCTAAGGACAGAGCCATGCTGAAGGTTCAAGTGGGCTACATCCCAAGTTAAGATTTTATATATATATTTTTGTACTAAAAACTCATTTGTTTGATGTAAAGTAGTTTTATTGAAAATTATTTTTCAATTTGTTTTGTATTTGTTTGTTATTAAAAAAAATTGATCTACAGAAAACACTTTCCAGTCAAAAAAAAATTTAGCTTGGTTTCTAGGAAAGTATTTTTCTTTTATTTTGGGGGGAAAACACTTTCAAAAGTTATGAAAAATTTAAAAATATTATATTATTTGCTGATTATAACAAATTTGGTCCTCAAACTTTTGATTGCTATATATTTTATTTTGAATTTTTTTTTTCAATTTCACTTCTTAGAATTTGATTTAATTTGATTTTTATATTAACTTTGGTCCTTATTTTATGATTGTTATTTGCTTTTCTCTTATTATTTTTTTAATTAAAATTTTTTATCCATCAAATTTGATCCTCATTCTTTTGATTGTTACTTATTTTATTTGAAATAATTTATGAAATTGTAATTATTATTATTTTAATTTTATCATCTTTTAATTTCTTTATCTGTTAGATTTGATCTCCATTATTTTGATTGTTATTTATTTTATTTGAGATAATTTATGAAATTAGATTTTTTTAAATTTCATTCTCATTCAACTTTTTAATTTGTAAGATTTGTTCCTCACTATTTTAATAAACTTGAAAAAAATATTAATAAGTTATTTTCCAGCTTGTTTTCCATTGGAAAGTGTTTTCCAACTTATTTTCATGACACTACCAAACATCGGAAAATAATTCACTTTCCAGGAATCCATTTTCCAAAAGAAAACTACTTTCTAGTGAACAAGCGGGGCTTAATATTAAATCAGTACAAGTTACATTTAACTAAATTAGCTAAAAAATATATTTTTTATTCATCAAATTACCCATTCATTTTTTAATTAAAATCTATATTTTTTTGAGTTAAGAGAGCCAAAGTCGAAATTCGTATCCCCCTCATGCTAGATTACTTCTTGTTTCTCTACATATTCAACTCACAAAATTTAACAAAAGCAACACACATTTTCTCCTTTTATTTATTGTTTGGTATTATCCATCACATAAATTCAACTCAATTTTGTCGCAATTATTAAAGCATTACTTTAAACTTTAAAAGATGCTAAATTAGATCTTCTCTTTGCACATATATAATCTGCTTGTACATAATATAAGATTAACGTACCACATATAAATGTGTTTCATATAAGATTGACATTCCACATAATATATTTGAATTAAGATAATGTATTTGAATTAAGATTTTATTGTTAATTTTATAAATTCTTGTACACGAGTAAATAATTAATTTTGAAAAAAAAAATTCTATATTTGCTTAGCTGGCCTTGATCATGTCACCGCTACATTGAGGCCAATCAGATACCTCAGACGGATGAGATCCTAAATATTAAATAATATCCTCGTTAGGCGACCAACAGATTATTAATAATATGCAGAAACATAAATGAGAGCGAAGTCTTTATCAAATCTAGGCCCATAATTTGCTGGCGTCCAAAACGACATCACTAACCAACGTTTAATTAGATTACAAAAAAACCCTAGCCCTTTTTATACACACACATGCGTATCCATTACCACTACCACTCGCACATTAGGGTTTTATGCGCTTCGCCGAACCTAAAGCAGAAAAGCGCCGTTCCTTCTTAAATTTCCAATTTCTCTCCCAATCATGGCTACCCAAATCAGTAAGAAGCGCAAAGTAATCTCAAATTTCCCTCTCTTTTCTTTTATTCTGTTTCAATTAATTAAATCTAGCTATATTGTTATTATTATTTCTCATCTAATCCTGTGATCTATCTCCTTCTTCTTCTTTTTAGTTTGTTGCAGATGGCGTTTTCTATGCAGAACTGAATGAGGTATTGACTAGAGAATTGGCTGAGGATGGGTACTCTGGTGTTGAAGTTAGGGTTACACCGATGCGCACTGAGATCATCATCAGGGCTACTCGTACCCAAAATGTTCTTGGTAAAGCTCTCATCTTTTATTTTAGTTTTTTTTTCTAAAGTATTTAGTAATATTTGATATGAGTGTTAGTGCTGTTGCTTTAGCTATTTACTCGCTGAAAATAGTATTTACCTAGCTTGAATGCAAGACAAGGGCAGAGAGATACTTTTGATGAATCAATATACTTTTAGTCAAAGTCATAGTTGATAATTAATTTGTAATTGCCATCAATTTGCATATTAGCTCGTAATTAATAAATAATTATCTTATATGATGAAATGGAGTAAATTTTCTCTTGTATGTATTTGTCTTTCAGGTGAGAAGGGGAGGAGGATCAGGGAACTGACCTCTGTTGTTCAGAAACGTTTTAAGTTTCCTGAGAATGGTGTGGAGCTTTATGCTGAGAAAGTTAATAACAGGGGTCTCTGTGCAATTGCTCAGGCTGAGTCTCTTCGTTACAAGCTTCTTGGAGGCCTTGCTGTTCGCAGGTATATTGCATTGTTACAACTATATTGGTTGATTTGTTATTGGTGACTGTTTTTCAGTTTCTTTGCATTGGTAACATACCAGCATGCTTGATAATTGAGTTTTGGTGTTTTCAAGTTCTGTAATGTTATGAATTCTGATGTTTCTAATTGTATAGTTTGGCATTATGTGCTAGCTATTTTGAGTTGATGAAGTCATCTTTATAGCGAGTTGGTTATTTACAAATGTCCATCTCGTGTCGGATGGTGACGATATTTGGTGATACCATCTATGCTCTTATCTGAGGGATGATTGCCATTCCTTGCACAAGTTTTGATGGTAGATGATACATTTCATGAATAAGCATTTCTTAGGTCTTAGTCCTTCACCGCTTAGGAAACATTATCTTGCATGTTGAGCATCATTTATATTGCATATATTACGATTTATGTTTTGAATTTTGATGTTTCTGGTTCTACAGTGTAGTCTTATTTATTAACAAATTTGTATTGATGAATTTGTCTTTATAGCGAGTTGGTTATGTATAAATGTCTATCTCATGTCAGAGGACTACAATATTTGGTGTTGCCATCTGTTTTCTTAGTATCCAAGGAATATTTATGTCATTCCATGCAGAAGACTTTGGATGTTTGATGTCACATTTCTTGAATAAGTGTTTATTTAAAGAGTCATACAGCAAAGAGACATTATCTCAGCATGTTACTTTTTTTGCTACAGCTGTATCATTTATGTTCCATATACATTTAAGGTTTCTAACTATGCTCATGCAATTGCAAATTGTTTGTGAGGAGTTTTCTGGCTTCTTGCTCTGTTATCTGAGGGCTTGGAGCTTTGTAGTCTTCTAAAGCCCTGATATCTTATTCTGATTTCACTCAGTTCTTCATAAATTTACCTTTTATTTTCTCTGTTCTTTGTTGTTGACATATGAGCATTGTCTTCTCTTTTTCTCTCTATCTTGCTGGTTTAGCCTGTTGGTTTTGTATCAATGCTCATATTAATATTTTCTTGGAGTTTGTCAGGCTTCTTTTACTTTTGCTGTGGTACTTGGAGTTTGGGATGCTCTCCCACATCCTGTTACTTTTATCTACTTCTTGATTCTTCTGCTGTTACTAATATTGGTAGTGTTATAGAGAACTGTTTATCTCTGCAGTTGAACTTTTTTTTTTTTAATCAAAACTGCAGTTGATCTTTGAAGACAACGTTGTTAGTCTTTCCAATGTACCTTTGTGTGAATTTAGGGTGCTTATGTTTTGAAGGTTTTATTTGGTTATCTGTATGAGTGAGGGGCATGAAAATGTTCATCAATACCCCATGTCTCAAGCTCTTTTTATGCATTTTATCCTTATAAGTTGTACATATTTTGTCCCTTTTGAAATTTATGGCTGAATTTTATACATGTTTATAGGGCTTGCTATGGGGTCCTGAGATTTGTAATGGAGAGTGGAGCAAAAGGATGTGAGGTACGCATCAAAATTTTCTTGTTTTTTCTATCGTTTCCATTATACCAGCATGAACGTGCTACATTTTGGAAGTTTGATTCTTGTGTGTAATCTCTCAGGTTATTGTGAGTGGAAAGCTCCGAGCACAACGTGCCAAATCCATGAAATTTAAGGATGGGTACATGATATCCTCCGGCCAACCTGTTAAAGAGTACATTGATTCAGCTGTTAGGCATGTTCTTCTTAGACAGGTCAGTTGCTTCTCTTGTGTTTCTTTTGTGGATTAAATTTGCTCATTGTTTGTTTCCTTTTTTTTATTGGCTTATTTTCTTAAATCTTATTTCGGTTTCTGTTTCCTTGATAACTATCTATGAGGGTAACAGGGTGTGCTTGGTATCAAGGTCAAGATCATGCTTGACTGGGATCCTAAGGGCAAGGTGGGGCCCATGACACCATTGCCTGATCTGGTTACCATCCATCCTCCCAAGGAAGATGAGGAGTATGTTGCTCCACCAGTAATGACAGCCAATATTGAGATTCCAGTAGCATAAATTATTTGGTTGCTTCCTCTTCTCTACTATATATGATTAGTCGCATTTTGTAGCCTCCTTGTACGAACCAATATTTGGTTTTGGCTTTGTTATTTTTAAGCTTTCAAAGTTGTCCTTTTTGGCTACTAAAGTTCGTCGCCAGATGATTTAAGAAGTGCATTTTTTTGTCCGCTGTTTTTCATTTACGTCCAATTTTAAAATTGTAATGTTGGGGTTATAATTGTACAAATATTATAGAAAAAGCTATGTAATGAATCAGTATATCTGGTAAAAAGTGATTATGTAAAAACTTAATTGTACAATTAAACTGTAATTTCGACCAAACAAATTTTTCCAATGTCGATCAATTTGTAAATAAATAAAATGTATAGATTAAAATAGTTTGTTTTAAAATTTGAAGGGATTAAATGGAAGTTTTGCATCTAAATAAACAAAATAATGTAATCTCCTGTTTTACTCGTGTTTGACAAATATTTTTTTAAAAACATAAAAATATCTTAAAAAATAATTTTTTAATGGAATTTAGTTAGTAACATTTGTTTTTTTTAAAAAAAAAAAGGATAATGAAAGTTCAAATAATACAACTGAAAATCAAATAAAATAAGAAAAATTAAAAAATTAAAAAAGAAGAAAGAAAAAGATCGTTTTCTATAAAGTAGATATTCAAACAAAAGTGAAAAGATTATAATTCTTGGACGACATAAAAAGTCTTAATAAAGATATTTAGAGAATCATCATTTATGAATATCATTGAAGTTACTTAGGTGAGAAATCCGGTTGTGAGAAATTCAAAATTTTATTGAAAATAGTCCTTATTGTAATAGATAATAGGTGATCTATCAGATTTCTTAAAAAATATTTCATTGTAATAGTTGACCTTCTTGGTTGTGAGAAGTTCACATATTTCTTGAAAATAATCTCATTATAATGCATGACCTACCGGTGGTGAGAAATTTAAAGATTTCTAAAAAATAGTTTTATTGTAATGAGTAACCTACCTGATTATGAAAAATTCAGAGATTTTTTAAAAATAGTCTTGTTGTAATGAGTGACCTATCCCGAAAGTGAGAAAGTAAGAAATTTCTCGAAAATACTCTCATTGTAATAGGTGACCTACCCGATGATGAGAAAGTCAGATATTTCTTGAAAATGATCTCATTGTAATAGATAACCTACCCAATGGGAAGAAAGACATAGATTTCTAAAAAATAACTTCAATTTAATGGATGACCTACCTGGCGATGAAAAACAGTGGGTGACCTACCTGGTTGTGAGAAATTCAGAAATTTCTTGAAAGTAGTCTCATTGTAATGGGTGAGAAACCTAGTTGTGAGAAATTCAAATATTTCTTAAAAATGGTCTCATTATAATAATTGACCTACTCAATGGTGAAAAATTTAGAGATTTTTTGAAAATAATTTTTCAAAAGTGTTTTGAAATATAGTTGTTCAAAGAGAAGGTGTCTTATCTTCTAGGCTAAAAAGATTAACTAATGATCACGAGTTACCCATACCTTTAAAGCTGGATTTTTGGATATCACGACAAATCAGTAGTATCCTTGCCAAATCTTTGACAACTCAAAATTTATTAGAGCTTTTTTGGATTTCATTGAGGATGTTTTTTCCTTTGCAATTCCCGTGCAAAACTTTGTATAATGCTTTTAATTTTATACATGTATATTTACCTGATTTGAAATATAAGCCCTTCGTTTTTCTTCGCAACCTCTCTCTTGTTTTGAGGTTTGTAATTTTTAAGATGAGTTTTATTTGTTGCTTGACTCTCCAGCCCACTTCTTGCATGTGTGATTAATGTGTCTGACTAATTTTTTTTTTATCATGCAGCCTAAACCTTGCGTAATGAATACTTTCTTCTTGGGTTTGCTACATGAAGCCTTGCTCAGTTGGTCATTCCTTGAGAAGTGACAAATTCTCTTAGCCATAATATTGCCCCCGGGCAAATGGTGCCCTTAATTGTGGTATTTTTACACCATTGTCCACTTATTATTTATTTTGATAGAGAAGCGGTACTCCATTACTCTCACTTTCTAAGAAGTTTATTAAATTATCTATTGTCAATGACTATTTAAAATTTCCCCCAACTGATATCACTGTGTGCATCCTTTCAGCATTTATTAAAATGCTCTCATATGATAACATATTTATTAGGTACCATTGCCATTTCTCAAAGGGTAAACCAACACTTAACCATGAAGATACCCTCCATATATGGCGTTAATTTCAACTGCTAATGGTGTTCACCATATCATCCACTGTCATAAATTGTTTTTTAGCAACATTACCCTCAATTGATCAAGTTGTGCTCATTATTTTGACTATTATTAAGAGGCACTTGTCATTGTCAGATGTCATTCATGGCTATGATGAGTTTTGCCAAACAATCATTTGACTATTGTTATCACAATGTGTTTGTATCAATGCTTATTTACCTCAACTAGCTTGGCGGCGATCATCTTTCTATAAACCATGAGTACATGCATCATCATATTTTTTTTTGTCAACTTTGAAAAGGTAGTTAATGTATATTTTTCAAGAAATCATTTTTCATCTTTTAAGACCACTTCACAAGTTTTAATGATTATACCTTTTTATATCTTATGATTGGCATGAAATCACTAAGATGTAAATTGGAAAGTATTTATTTGGTCGAGACCCCAAGACACGTCTTTTAACACTAAGATGCAATTTTACAGATATTTTGATGATGATTGACAAGGTATAGGCTGATAAAGAAGTGTTAGATAAAAATTGGGTTGTTATAGCTCAAATGAATTTCTTGTATTTTAAAAATAGAAATTTACCTGATGAAAATTTAAAACAATTTTGTTTTGAATTTCTTATAATTCCCAGGGGTTTAATCTTTATATATATATATATATATATATATATATATATATATATATATATATAAAGGAAAATAGTGATTTGTTCTCTTATGCAAGTGATATTAAAATGAATGAAGGTACATGATGATTTGACCTTCTATCTTTTTGGTTTCAATGCAAAAAAACTTGAGTGAAAGCTCGAGTTTTTGTTTAAAAAAAATTTATTTTATTTTTTAGTACTCATTTTATCAACATAAATAATAATGAGTAACTTGTTCGCAATGTCATGATTCTTGTGAAAAAATTCTTTATATTTTGATAACGCTATTTATTGGTTTAGGTTGCTTATTTATCTGATTAGAAAAGACTTTTTAAAGACATGTAATGCAGGTTATGACTCTTGGCTATGAAAAAAAGGGATTTATAGGCTTAAAGAGTGTTTCAACGTTTTAAAGACTTAGGATCACTACCATTTACTTGACTAATTATGTCTTTCAATCTTATTTTCTTTCATAGTATTTCTTTGATTTGCCTTTTTTATTTGCTTTAATGGGCCATCCTTATTTTATTTTGACCTTGACTTGGTCATTTTTGTTTTTTATTTGGGCATACCCCCTAGCATTTGAGTTTCATTTTTTTTTCTCAACTCTTAAATTTCTATTTGCCTCCAATATAAGATATGATTCTAGTTAGAATCAACTCTTGATCTTTGGATTTGATTTTTGCCCCTAGGGTATTTACGAAGAAAAACTTATTTAGGTTTAAAAGGGGTGTCATAAGTGATTTATTTTAAGAATGTGAAATGAATAAAAAGATGGCATTTTATCATTTCAAGCACAAACAGTTAGAACTGATAAATCTTTCATTGTCCAGTATAATGGTTTAGATTTTCAAAGAACTATGTTTTGGAGTCTATGACTACCAAATCCACTACATACCATTATACATACATGTAAAACATGAATGAAGAGACATGGTGTGAGGGTAATTACATATTTTCATTTTATGTCTTTTCGTTAAAAAAAGTGAGGTCACCTTAGAATGAGAATTGCTTGAATGATTCATTTGTCACCCTACAAAAAAAAAATGCCTACACATGTTTTGAGTAAACATTGAATTATTTCTGAAATTAAAAGGCAAATTTAATTTTTCAAGATTATTTTGGTAAGGGTTTTTTCACAAAAAATAGTTTGGTCATATTGTTTTGAACAAATCCATGAGATCACTTACAAGGTTCAATTTTTTAAGTCTAAGAAAAATTCCCCCCTAGCATCTTGCATGGCACACCTTGATATTCGACCATTTTTTCCATTATATTTATTCAATTATGGACAATAATAAAATATCAAGCTATTACTTTCACACAAAAAATATCTTGATTTAAAAACAACAAATAGACATAAAAAGACATATTTCACTAAAAAGATGTGATGCAATCCACAAAACAAAATGTAGAATAACAAAGTTAGGGGTGAGCAAATTCGGTTCGGTTCGGTTCGGTTTTATCTAAAAAACTAACCAAAATTAAAATTTGAAAAACTGAAAAATTCAAACCGGAATCGATTCAAACCGACCGGTTTCGGTTCGGTTCGGTTTGGTTTTTTAACAGAAAAACCGGAAAACCTGTATTATTGTTTTTTGGGCTTTTTTGGGCTTTTTGGACTTTCTAATGAGTTTTCTGATGGGCTTGTAATTAATGTAAATATTATTTAATTTTGTTACAAAATTCTATAATATATTTAACATTTTTTGTCACTATATATTCATTTATATTAAATTATTAGTGCTAATATTATGTTTAATATGTTGCTAGTCTTTCTAATATTTGTGTTTTGGACTCCTCTCCTGCATCAAAGTTTAAATAACACACACACCAAATTAAAATTAAAATTACAAAGCATTGCCTTCAAAAGGGCTTAAAAAGAAACAACAAATAACATTGTCATAAAAAATAAAACACTTCATGCAAAAAATATAAATCTTCATTGTGCATATCATCCCAATCAAAAAGCACATCAAGATGACAAGAACATTGCACTTTGATTCCGTAATACCATTGACATCAAAACCTGAAAATCAAGATCTAAAATTATAACATGATAAAATAAATTAGAATATGTAAAAATAAAAAGTAGTATTTTACCATCAAAGTAACTTCTGAACTAATTATCATCCGATGCTACATGTAACTTTCCACCAAATTCTACAAAATAAAAAATTAGACATGTTAGATGATTGTAAACAATTTAATTAATAAAATACAAAATAAAAGGTGCAAGTTTCTAAAAAATTTTTACTTGACTCAAGGTTTTCGTAGGTTTCAGGATCATTTATCAAGCTTCTAATATCAGTTGGAATTGATCCATGATGCAACCAATTTTGACAACAAATGAGTGCTTGAATAGTTGCTAGAGATAGAGAACTTCGAAATTGATCAAGTACACGAACACCTGTACTAAATGCTGATTTAGAAGCCACCGTGGATATAGGAATAGCTAGAACATGTTGTGCAACCTTTGAAAGTGTCTTATATTTCAAAGCATTACTTTTCCACCAACCCAAAATATCTAACTTATTATCATTAGGATCCTCACAACCATCAATCAAATACCTCTCAACCTTATTTTTATTTTCCACACTATCCACCTCGTGCAAATGTCTTTTGAATCAAGCCAAAGTGTTAACATCTACCTCCACATCATCAATAGCATTAACATCCTGTTTATGCCTATTATTATCCATCACTTCATCAATTTTGAAATAAAACTCATACAAGCTCACCAAAGTATCTTTCACCTTATTTGTTAGCAATTGTGCTTTGTCATAATCATACAAATCACCAAAACAAAATTTCACATATTTCAACTTCAAACGTGGATCTAAGACATTAGCCACATATAACAAAAAAATATGATATACTTCACATACCCAATACTTCTCAAACTTTAATATCATATTCATCGTCATTCCACTTAAAATACTATCTTTATTTTTACACAATTGCAACAAGTTTGTATCCATGTAAATCAATTCATTGAAGGAAGCATTTGATGTGACATGCAATGAGCCAGAAAATCTTAATGTAGCCATATAAAAGATCTTTAAGAACTTAACCAAAGCTCTTGCATTTTCTCAATCCTCCAAACCAGGTGGCCCTATATTGTTTTTACTCCTCTTTGAATCAACCTCCAAAAAGGAACTCATATACCTAGGTTCTTTTTCACCTAACCTCACAAACACCTTTTCAAACTTTTTAGCAGCTTCTAGCATAAGATAAGTTGAATTCCATTGAGTTGCAACATCTAAACACAATGATTTCTTACACTCTATATGCAACTTTTCAGCACGCTTCTTAAATGCAAGATGCCTCGATGGTGAAGATCTCACAAACCTAATTGCATTTCGAATCTTAACAACTGAAACATTAATCTCTTTCAAGCCATCACACACAATGAGGTTTACAATGTGTGCACAACATCTAACATGCAAGTGCTCATTTGACAATATATTAGTTGGCCAATCTTTCATCACATTCTTTAAATATGAAATGGTCACATTATTAGAGCTTACATTGTCTACTGTAACAGTCAACAGTTTATCAATCCCCCACTCCAACAAACAATTCTCAATAACTTGGCCAATTGTCTCACCCATTTGACTGGAAACTTGATAAAAATTAAGAATTCTTTTATGCAAATTCCAGTCATTATCAATCCAATGAGCTGTTAAACACATATAGTTAATATTTTGGATTGATGTCCATGTATCTGTTGTTAAGCACAATCATTGACCCCTAAGAGTTGTCCTCAATCTATCCTTCTCTTCAACATAAAGTTTCAAACAATCTCTCATAATATTGAAACAAGAAGGAATGTCAAATCTAGGTTGCATAGTCCTAGCAAACAATTTAAATCCCCGACCCTCCACAAAATTAAAAGGCAACTCATCAATTATAACCATCTTTGCTAGTGCTTGTCTACATTCATCATAATTATAACCTATTGCCTTAAGACTTCCCACATTTGGTCTCTCAATTCACCCTTCTCTATCTTAGGTTCTAATACCAAAACCTTTTATTTATTATCGACCACAAAAGGAAACTTTTTGCACACTTTTAAATGACTCCACATATTACTTGTTCCATTAACAATAGTATGACATGCATAATGTTTTCCACAATAATTACATTCAGCTCTAGGGGCTTTAGGATCAACATCAAGTTTTGTAAAGTGATCCCAAATTTGTGACCTTTTTTTTATTATCAGCATTTCTTTTCCTAGATGTAAGGACTTGAGGTTGTTTACCTTTTGTATCTGTGGTGGATCCTACATTGGTTGATTCTGTGTTAGTTTTTAAAGTTGGAGAAGTGGTTGATGTTGGTATAGTGCCCGTGGATGAAGCATTTTGAATTTGAGGAGTTTCCATCTGTTATTACATAATGAAAACATGTTAAAAACCCATAATTTATAATAGACTTAAATATACTAAAATTCAAAGAAACTATCAAACTAATAGAAACTTAAATGTCAGGCAAAAACACAAAAACAAAATGGAAAGTAATATCAGCCAAAACATCTGCCAAGCCTAAGTTCACTGCCATCTGTCAAGCTTAAGTCTCAAATTCACATTTCACACCATCAAATTGTCATTGAAATTCTGATTAACAGTCTATTTCAAGATGCAATAGGAACAGATTTACATCCCATATTATAAAAGCAACAGATTCTTAGTCATTTCGGGAAATAGCAATAGATTTTTATAACAATAATTTACTGTCAAGCCTAAGTCTGTCCAACAATCAAATATTGATCTCCTGGTAATTAAGTCTCCACTAGTTCTGTTACGAATCCTATATTTAGTCATTACTTAGTTTTCCAATGATAATCAGAAAAAATCAACGACTAGTGACAGAATTTTAAATATCCATTATGTTAATCAGAATTATTCACGTAATTAGTGACAAAATTAATGAAATTAATGACTAAATATAGGACACAAAATCACATTACACAGAACACATTACACAGAAATTAATGAATGGCAATGCGGGGCTTTACCCAGAATACACATTACACACTACACACTACACAAAACACATAGAAACAGAATTATATAGAATACACAGAATGCACAAATAAAAATATCCCTACGCTAATCATAGAATACACACTACACAGAACAACAGATTTATTAATGCAGAAAAAAAATCAACCAAAATACACAGAATGCTCAAACTCTGGTGTTAAAAAAAATCAACTAACAAATACACAGAATCACAAAACATATGTTAAAAAAAATAAAAACAGAGATTGACAGAAAAAATAAATCATACCTGGTGTGAGTTGGGACACAATTCAAGGTCAGGTGTGAAAGAGGGAGGGACTGGTTTGCTAGATTTGGACTCTGGTGTTAAAAAAAAAATCAACCAACAAATACATAGAATCACAATGCATATGTTAAAAAAAAATAAAAAACAGACATTGACAAGAAAAAAATCATACATGGTGTAAGTTGGGACACGATTCAAGATCGGGTGTGAAAGAGGGGGGGACTGGTTTGCTATATTTGGACTCTGGAGGTTCGGTGTGCCGGTGTGATGTGTGTCATGCGACTCGTGGCCGTGTGGGAGAGGGATGTGGCAGACTGGCTAGGTTGTTAGTTTTGAAGATGAAGATGGTGTGGGAGAGCCGAGAGGGATATGGATGAAGAATCGAAGATGGATTAACTTGGTTTTGTTGCAGAGTGAGTGAAAGTGTAAATTGTGTGATGTGCAGCCGTGAGGATTGAGGGAGCGGCTATAAGGAGTCACTGGAGAGTGTCTAGGTCTAGGGTAAATTATGTTTTAGAACGCGTTTTTTTTTTTTGTATTTATAGTACCCCTTAAACTGAACCGGTTCGGTTCGGTTGGGGTTTTACCGGTTTCAGGTTTCGAAAACCAAAACCGAACCGAACCGAAAAATTTTACAAAAAAATAATCGGTTTATTCGGTTTTTTTTCGGTTTGGTTTTTTTGGTTATTTTTTTCTCGGTTTTCTCAGTTTACTCGGTTTCTTGATTTTTTTGCTCACCCCTAAAGAAAGTTTTATAACAAAAGGATTGAGAAATGCCACACGTTTTTTAGGTAAGATTCCCCAACAACTTTTGTCTTTTTAGTATTTACCAACCATTTGTTACGCTAAAGATGATCTGGTGACAATGTAGTAGATACCATTATCATTCATAAATTTGACTTGTTACATTTTACTCTAATTTTAGGCCATTTTCATATTCATCTTTTTTCATGACTCTAGAGCTCATGGTTGAACCTATGATTTTTCTTGCTTTGATAGTCTGTTCAATATTTTTGGACACAATCACTAGGTCAATAAAGTGTTGGGTTCCACTCAAAGTTGGGCATCTTGAAAGTGTTGGTAAACAAGCTAACCCTCATTTTCTAATAGTGGAGGATTCACTTGAGCAGCTACTCCATGCCACCTCTTAGTGTACTCCCGGATAAATTCCCTAACACCCATCTTCATATCTTGTAGGCTCATTCTGCGAGGTGCAATACCCATGTTGAATTTATACTGCTTGACAAAGACATTCACTAGGTTTGTTATCCAACCACATTTACCACTTAGAGCACCAACACCTAGGCTTTCCTAAAAGAAATGGATCAGAAGCTTCTCATCATGGACGACTTTTTCCATCTTATTGTAGTACACTTTTAGATGAGTCATTAAGCATTGTATACCGATGTATTTAGCAAATTCTAGCACTGTTAACTTCTTAAGGACTACTATGTTCAAAACCAAGCATATTTTAATGGCTTTTACTAGATCATACATATTGATTCCTTCAATTGCCCTTAATATCTCTTCAATAGCAGACAACTTATTAAAATCCTCTTCTTCTATCACCTTTGCCTTATGGGTTTCAACAACTAGGTTTATAGATGGTGTTGGTAGAGAAGGTGAAAAAGGAGTAGTGAATTAGGCCTCTAACGTGGTGCCAATGGCCTCCAAACGCTTATGGAATGAAGGTGAAGGGAGTTGCTTGCATAGAAGTAGGTTGAGCGGTAATTACAGGCTGAGCTTAAATTTCTTCTCCAGGTCTAGATCTCAAGATTTGTTCAAGTAAACTGGTGGGCTTAATAATATCACCTTTTATGGTTTTTATCTGCCTTTGTTGGGCATCGAACTGTGCCCTTTCTTTGTTCTCTATGAGTTTAAATTCGAGGACGAATTTTGTATAACAAGGGGAGTGTTGTAAAACCAATATTCTTGGCTCATCATACTTAAGCACAAATTTAAGCTCAAACCCAACCTAAACTAACCTATGTATTTAAAGAGAAGGTTACCAAAAAAAATTGTTTTTATTCTTTTATTTTTTTTCTCCCTTACCATAAATTTCTCCTAAAATACCAAGGATTTTAGTTTTAAGCTTAAATTATGGTTCAAGAAGGTTGAAGAAGCAAGTAAGTATCTCTCTCTACTATTATTTTTTATCAAGACATTAATTATGGAAGGATTAAAGAATAGTTTAGGGTTTTATTTTGATGTGATGATAGAATAATTTAAGAGTTTTAATTAAAGTTTAGGGTGCTAATTTTGGCTTAAAATGAACTAATTAAGGACTATAATTATGGGTTTTTTAGGAACATATTGATTGTTGGGGAATCAACAATTTTGAAGACTAGCAGATCAAGATTCTAGAAATCCTGATCAACTGATTGATCGGTTGGTCTGAACCGGCCGACCGGTTGGCTTGTGATGGCGGTTGACTGATTGACCTAACAGTAAGGGTTAATCGGGTATGTTAGGTTTGATCAATTTAGGTTATGTTTAGAATCGATCGGGTGAATCAGTTTGGCTTTATAATTACGTTTTGGTCTCTAAGTTTAGAGTTTTAATCTTTTATGTTATTCTTGCTTTGATTAGTTTTTAAGTGTTTTTCATATCCGTTATACATTCTGCTGAAGTTCCTTCTAACGATCTTCAATAGTCTCTAGTTCTGCATATATTTTTCTGATATTTTTGTTTTTCGAGTGAATGAGATAATATTTAATATGCATATAATATAAATAAATTATATATGTTGAATATATGATGAGTACAAATGACCTTCTTGAATATCTATATATGTTGATTTATTTCCAAATACTCATCAGTTTCTTGAATATGTATTTGTATTATGCTGAAATTAATGTTATTCGATATGACATTTAATTACTTTGATAATTATGTGAATACCTGTTATGTCTTGATATTGAACTTTTCAGAAACTCCATATTAACAAAGAGTAGTTAGTCTTTGTGCACATCGTATTTGTAAACGTAGCGGTGAGAGAGGCACCAACCTGTGACGACTTATCCTCCCATAATGGTCACCTTTGGGTGTTTTCTAGTCACCTTCGGGTGTCGTCTAGTCACCCGGAGGGAAGCTCTCCTTTCCGTATAGAGCGGAGAGGGAGTTCTAGTTGGTTTCGCGTAAGGGAATGCAGTGGGAACATTTGGAATAAATGGCCTGTAAGGTATTAAACTAAAGTAACTAGGTAAAGTGGAAATGAAACCTGATGAGGGGAGCAGTGAAGAACTCCGCGAAGTTCACTGCCCAAGATCTGTGATAGTAGATTCAGTTGAAGATGCTTTGCTTGCCATTTGAGAAGAGATGGTATTTGATCTTTTACATGTCTTCCATTATCATATGTTATTATGCTTAAAGCACCCCCCCCCCCCCCCGCGCTGCGCGCGCATATATATATATATATATATATATATATATATTGTTTTGGTCCTTATACTTATAAATAGTTAAAATGTATATTAAATGTTATTCTCTCACCTGGTTGGTTGAACTCACCCCTCCATTTTAATATTATTTTAGGCTCTTAGTTTCTATTAGCATGTTGACCTTTGATTGAGAGTACCTGCCACTTTGTTTGTTGGTATGCCTTGCTTACTTCTATGAGGCTTTTCTTGTTCTTTGTGATTTGATGTCTTAGACGTTGCACTATTATGTTGTTTTCATTTCAAATATTGGATTTTATTTAATTTAATAAGTATTTTGAATTATGAATTTTTTTTATTGGTTTGAGGAATATTTGAAAGATTACAATATGGTGCATAAACTCTCTATATATTTGTTTTATGATATGTATGTTCTAAGGCTTAATGTAAATGTGGTGTCCTTACGATACCACTCCTACATTGTTGGTCATAGACCCGAGATTTAGGTCATGACATAGACAGATTTACTTTAGAGAGTGAACTTAATAAGCCTTGTTTAACTAGTCTAGCTAATCTATTTTGTCATATATGTCCCAATCTTGCATGCTATTTAATTGAATTAGACATAATATTAGAAGAAGTAAAAGATGTCATCAAAGCAATATCATTATTAAAATGCAAGTCCAAATCCAACATGAAAAAAAATATTTACCTAACTTACCAAGTTGAAAGAATTTCCTAACTAAATAATTGTCCATTTGAGTACCTTTTAAGTGAAAAGAAAAACGTAAAGGCAACATAGCTAAAACTGATAAAAGATTACAATGAATATTTAAGGCATAGAACACATCGTATAAAAGTGGGTTGAGCCCAATGCACATCCTTAAGCGATATGTGCCAACTTCAAGAACATCAACCTAAGTGCCATTACATATAGTAACATAATGGATGCTTACTGGTAGACCCTAGTAATCTATATATCCAATTTGAATTCCTAATACATGTTTTATTACTCTTATGTCTACAATTCAACTAGAGATAATATGAGCAACAAATACATGTGAGCATACATAAACAATAAGAGAGTCAGTATAGGTTTGTACCTTATTCAACTTAGAGCAATCTTGAGCAAAGTGACCCATGTTTCCACAGTTATAGCACTAGACCTTGGTTATGTTTTTCTTTCCACGCTTGCCTATATGGTGCTTGGTTACTCTTCCAACTCTTGGTGCCAAATTTACAACATCACCTTTATTGTCCTTTATATTTAGGCCTGAATGTCCTACACTGTCTAGCTTGGGCTGCTAAAACTATAGTACAATTCACCTCTTTGTGGTCTGCCTCAAGTTATAGATGTTGCCCAATATCATTAACGGTCTAAATACCCTCATTGTGCATTAGCACTATCTTCATTGGCCCTAAGAGGATTCAAGTAAGGACCTAATGATAGCTTGAACTTGTTGTTCATCAGTGAGATTATTACTAGCTACTTACAACTCTCTGATCATAACAAACATCACCCTAAAGTGTTCCACCATAGAATGCTTTGGGTCCATTATATATTGGTTAAATTAGTGTTAGGCTCGCAGCCTGGTTGCTGTCATGCCATCAAATTTTACCTTAAGTTGGTCCATATTTCTTTAGCATTCTAATTCATCTCAAACTTTTTAATTATGTCATCCTACATGCATCTCAACATAGAAAAACATGCAATCCTATCCTTACTTCTAAGTCTCGTAGGCTTGCAGATCACATCGATGTTAGGCAGTTGTCCCTTCTTTCAGTGGGTTCATGTTATTGGTCAAGATCTTAAGTACGTCTTTCTCATCTTAATATGTTGAATTTTCCTATAAGAAATGTCATACTTCTTTCCATTAAGTTTCTCATCTTTAGTCAATTCAAATACCAAATTCTTGGAGGCTATTTTCTACATTCATTGCACAATTTGAATTAGACAATAAAATTTTTCATACATATTAAAATAAAAAATTTCACAACGAAAGCTAGTAATCATCTCCTAATATGTAAGTTAGAATATTATATCTAAATTGATCAAGATTAAAATATCAAGACTATTCTCTTCATCCACAATATTCCATGCATCACATACATTAATTTTGAGTTCCTTGTGGACTCCATTGGCATTTTGGCACAACATGCCAAAATAATTTATGATAGACTACCAATTAGAAAATATATTATCAATCTCATGAGCATCGAAAATATTATCGAATATTCGATGATATTTTCTCTATTCTTTTACAAACAACACACATTAACCAATTATTATGGGAGAAAATCACACTCACCTCCTAAAAGAGCGGATAATAAGTCTCATTCTTGAGTGATATAATTTGTGCTAATTTTATACCGCGTCAAGCAAATAAAATATGAAACATGAATAATAACTAAAGCCACTCAAATTAAAGAGCACAATTATTTATGAAATTAAGATGAGAATTATTAAGGTGTAGCATGTCGAGAAATTTCAATTAACACAATTCTTTTTTATATGTTATGGTACGTACCAAAAAAAAATATCTATACCAAAAAAAAAAAAACTAACTCCCCGTAATTTAAACAGGTGCTTATGTATTATATTTATATGCATGGTCACATGCCACCAGTTTTCCAACAAATTAAAATTGAAGATTAAAAGAAATTATATTTACAAGGAACATTTTGTGAACTAACATTATACAAGGCCTGTCCTCATAATATATTTACTGGTGATGTACGAGGACTACAAGGGGAGAGGATGTACAAGAGCATTTCTTGAGAAAAAGAAGTGGCAGCTCACATCACAGGGGACCAGTACTGAAATTTGAAGCCAACTCTTTTAGGAAATAATTGTTTTCTTACCATCCTTTTCTTTTACAGATTAACAACATAGGCTAGTGTTTTTTCTTTCTTTCAGAATATGTAAGCAATACGGTCTGTTAGCATCCCATAATTGAACTTCAAGTTCTAAATTAACGGTGTTTTTTTTTTTTTAGTGCCTTGAATTGAAACAATAATTATAACATCAAAGTACTAGCTCTGTTTGTTTTTGTATTTCAAAAGTGTTTTTGAAAAAATTTAAAATCTTTTTTCTTCGTTTAAATTAATATTTTTATATGTTTTTATATCATTTTGATGCGCTGATATAAAAAATAATTTTTTAAAAATAAAAAAATATATTATTTTAATATATTTCTGAGTGAAAAGTATTTTAAAAAACAACCAACTACATTTTTAAACAGGCATGTAAACTTACAAATTGGATTTTAATGATCATAAAATAAAAATATCCTGCTTCGAGTTGTTTTGTCTTGGAATTGGTTTGGATTCCATTGTGTGTTTGGATTTTATTTGTGGACACCTATCTCTTATCATTTTTCATCCATGAATGGAAAGGCTACCCAAAAGCCTTGTCAGTGTCCTTGATTCCTCCCAACACTCACTGGAGAACAAAATTTAATAAAATTATTGATTTAGTGAAAAATCGGTCATGTATTGTCAAATATAATATTAAACTATGCTTAGATGGGTCAACTAAAACAGAGCAAATCTTCTAATTCGTTACGGTGTTTTTGTATTAAAAAAGTATTTTTTAAAAAAAATTATTTTAAATTAATTTTTTAATAATTTTAAATTATTTTAATATATTGATGTCAAAAATAAATTTTAAAAAATAAAAAATTATTTTAATACATTTACAAGCGAAAAATACATTAAAAAACAACAATATAAAATCTCAAAAAACTTTCAATTTTATCTAGTGCATTCCGAGACATTGTAACTCTTTGTTCGTCTTTTTCATCTTTTTTTTTTATTAACATGAATGTCCGAACCAGCTTGCACGTATCTTGACTAATTTTATAAATTCTGAAGTTAATGATTATATAAGCCTCTAGTAGCCTTGAAGGAATTCAAACTCGTGATCATTAGAAAACAAAACCAAAACTTGACCAATTAAGCTTTCAGAGTTATTTTTCCACTTTTATATGAAAGGAATATGATTGCCTGTTGATCTTTTCTAATTTATTTGGTAGACTACTCCTTGGAAAAACTTTACCACACCTAAAACATTTCCCAGGATTTTTTCCTGCCTTCAGATGACTTAACCAGGACCAAACTAAATGATAGTAGTTAAATTGTGGTTTTACATCAAGACAAGACAAGATGAATCCTTCAAGTGATGGATCAAAGACACTATCCTCGCAAATGCTAGAGATTCAAACTACACAATCATACTGCTGGACAAAATATAGAAGTTTGTCAATCCATGGAAAATCCTTCACATCTATTGACTGCTAACAGCACTGGCATCGACAAATAGAAGAAAACAAAAAGAAAAACCGTGGGGTTTTCCTTAAATTATCGAAGACCTCCTTAACTTGCAATAGCTAGCATCACAAAAATACGAATGCATAAACTACTACTTCGAAAGGCAACATACAATATCATGGAAATTCATACAAAGACTCTTCCAGCTCAAGGAATTTACTCATCCATTCCAAATTCACAGGGTCCTCATTGGAGAAATCAAAGAAGTCATCCCCAACAAAGCTAGATTTTGAGTCCTCAAGTCTCTTAGAAGTACCCTCCTCCCTTCCCTTGGCAATATTATCCATACCCAGTACAGTGGTTTTCTCTGGCTCAGGTTGTTTCAATGTTGAGATTATTACCGGCTTCTCCTCTTTTTGCTTTATCTTTTTGCTCAAATGAGAATTCCAATAGTTCTTGATTTCATTATCAGTCCTTCCAGGCAGTCTTCCAGCTATCAAAGACCATCTAAATGAGGAATAAATTCTTCAAAGTCAAAACACTTATCGCAACATGTATTTCTTTCATTGAAAAATAATGAGAGAGAAGGAAAGTGAGAGAAGGAAAATTGTGATAAGCTTGCCTGTTACCAAGGAGCTTATGAAGCCTGAGTATCAAGTCCTCTTCTTGGTCTGATATGTTACCTCTCTTAATATTTGGTCTAAGATGATTCATCCATCTCAACCTGCAGCTCTTACCACATCTATTCAGATCTGCAGGAAACAGTACGATCAAATCCAAAATAGTTGACGAGTTCTCATGAAACAATTGGGCTAAAAGTCTGCGTTTTATTTTCACTGGTATTATAGACATACACTCATTCAAAATACCTGCTTTGGCAGCAATTGATCTCCACCTCTTTGGACCATGAATTTCAATGACTCGGGCCAGTTTTTGGTCCTCTTCAGCTGTCCATGCTCCTTTGTTAGCGTCCTTTTTACCGCATTTACTTCTCCTAGGAGCCAGTGGCATTTTTCTAGTTTTTCTGTTCTCCCACTCCCTTCTCCCTCAAGGAAGCAAGATTGGTATTTCGGACAAGAAGACAGAGTTGGAGTGAGTTGCACTCAAGTCTTCAAGTTATTTATTCTAGGAGTACATAGATGGGGGAGATATTATCTGACCTGCCTTTCTTTGGTAAATATATGGAAACCCAAGCAACTGTATACAATACTGATGTAATTCAGGATTTTGCATCTCGGTCTCCCCAAGTGAAGTCCGAATGGCTCATGATTGAAGAGGGAGGTAAATTTAGCATGTAACAAGTCCATACATGTGAGTTACTGCCCATGTACTTGTCTTAGACAAAAATGTAAGGGAAATGATCTATGCATGAGAAGAGGAATGAGATCCAACGGCTGTTGTTGTTCAGTAGAAGCTTACAATGATGCACACATGCACACAGAAACATGCTTGCTTTAATTGCCCCGAGAAGAATAGAACTCTCCGAAGTCAGTATGCAAGCTCATTTGCATGTG
This sequence comes from Populus simonii, assembly GCA_007827005.2. Classification (NCBI taxonomy): domain Eukaryota; kingdom Viridiplantae; phylum Streptophyta; class Magnoliopsida; order Malpighiales; family Salicaceae; genus Populus; species Populus simonii. The sequence continues at coordinate 4,777,426 of CM017481.2, forward strand.
ATGTGTTCTTGTTTTACGAGAGAGATATGGATTTGCTTAGATTTTAAATATAGGACTTAGTTTTAAGGTTCATTGAGAACAGGACATGGGCATTAAGCACGTTTAGGACAACGAGAAGGTCAAAACAGCAGTCAAATTCATCACTAAATCATCTAAAGCTGGATCATTAAGGAGGCTATAAAATAGTACCACAAGTAAGATGCAAACAAGTGATTGCATTTATTATTTTAGATTCTTCTTCGTTCAAGGTAAAATGGATGCATCTATTCTCCCATCAGCACATGATCCTGTTTTTTCTTCTTCACATAGTAATTCATTTCATGGTTTTTGTTTTTGTTTTTGTTGTATTAGTGTTGCCCACTGCAAGCAATTTTATTTTTAATATTATTTTAATATATTTCCAATAAAAAAATATTTTAAAAAACAATTATTATCACATTTTAAAATACCCTACATTCCGCTCCACACAGCTCTTTATTATTATTATTTTATTTTTGTTAAGCAGATAGCCCTCTTTGGTTCAAATCACAAGTTTCATATCCAATATGTTGATAATAAAAATTTAATTTGTGGGTGACAGAGAGCCAACTATTATGCTTGCTTCAGATAGTGACCTCATTTTTTTAATGTTGAGATCAAGGTTTTATCTTTCATTTTTTTAATATTAATGTTTTTTTTTTCTAATAGAAACTTTAATGTATCATCCATTTGATATCTTCATATGATGAAAATATTTTTCTAATAATTTTGTATGGACTTTGGTTGCCGTTTTGGCTCATGATGAAATTTGGAGCTTATAATATGATTGTTCGACTTAAAACGTAACAAATTGGGATCTTTTAGTGCTTTTGAGAGAGTAGTTACGAGAATAGTAATCTAGTGAGGGATTTTATTAGGGACTGAAGCTCATAGATTGGGTAATTTATTATCCATTACTGAACTCAAACTAAAACCAGAAATAACTATACAAATATGATCTAAACTTGAATGAATATGGATTTTTAATACTTGAACCTGACCTGATCAGATTCAGGTATTTATTAGGTATCCATGACTTGAATCCAAAACTTGAACCCAAATATATAATTTAAAACTATTTAGTACATAATTAACTAGGTATTTATGTAATTTTAAACTTTGAAGTTATTTATTTATTTATTTTGGATTGGATTTACGGTTGAGTCAGCTACAGGTCTAGCAGACCAATATCCATACCCAACTCAAAACCTTTTTGTAAACATGAGTTTCTCTATTTTTGTTTTGAAACCTAGATCGTAAGTGCCTTCTAAATCCATTTGATGTCATAAATTCTTGAAACTTATCACAATTATCATTTGTGACGTGACTCGGTCTATAATTTTTCCACAATGCTATAACATCACAATCGACTTTATTCATTGCATATTTGTATGTATCATACTAGAAATCACGCAATCTAGTACAAGAAATTTGATAAATAGAAATATGGTTTTGGAAATAAAATATTATATTTTTACAATAATATAACATTTTTTTGATTTAGACTTACCTAATTACACTTTAGTTTCCCCATAGTTATATGTTATATGACCGGCCACTCGCTCCTTTTTGATGTTCAGGTAAAATTTTTCCTTAAAAATCAATTCGTACATTAATAAGTTTTTAAAATTATGGAAAAACCATATAAAAAAAGTATGAATTATTTATCTAACATTAACTTTCCCCACCACGCATCTACCACATTTATCCATTTAGGATGATCTTAAAGCTAACTTTATTGAAACATGGTTCTTCAAATGATGATTTCATCATATTTATGATCAAACGAGCAGCTTTAATATTGGTAAACTTGAAAATCAATTCATGAAAATCATTTTTATTTAATGTAAAATTAAAATAACCTAATAAAAATAAATAACTTTGTTAATGAGGAAAAACATGACTTACATAAAATGGTTGGCCTTTCATTCTGCAATAAGTTTTCGTGTATATCCATCTATTTTGAAGGGATTCCATCTTTTTTATTTCTGCATTGGACATGCCTTGGTCTGTAACGTCAATAGGAGATGTCTTAATATGATCGACACTTAAATCAACAACACATTCACAAAACCTCTAAAGCATGTTTTCCAAATTGATACGAAACCATATGACAAATCCTGGAACCCCAATCAAGAATTGGCATACTTATCCAAAAAAACTAAAATCATATCAGAAAACCATGACCCGTTGATTATTTGAATCAAGAACCGAATGTATATGGTTAGAATGCCACAAAGATGATTTCATTGATAAGTTCTTAAAAATTCAATAATAAACCAAAACCAAGAGTGCCCACGCAATTTTTATTCAAAAAAACCAACATGTTTTTCACATCCCAAAAATAAAAGGCATTTATATGTTTAACTTAAAAAAAATAAACCTTAATTAGGATTCTCAAAGCTTTCTCGACCTAAATGTCTTGAATCAACCCATTGAATGCCTCTTTGATATCTTGGCTCTTGCTTTTGTAATTGGTCCAATTAGCATATGAAATAGATCTTGTGGTGTTGCTTGTTGATTCTCATCATCCCTCATCTTCTTAAAAGGATTCAACCTCAAATTGTCACATATATTAAATAGAGAAAGATCAAAAAGATTAAATGCAACAATAACATTATAGTCATCTGGAAGTTCCAACTTGTATGCATTGTTATTAATCCGTTCAAGGACTTAGAATGCACCATCCCCTCTAGGCTGCAATTTAGATCACCTATGAGCTGGGAATCTTTCATTCCTTATATGCACCCAAATCCAATCACTAGGTTCAAAGATAACATGCCTTTGACCCTTGTTAGCTTTAGATGCATATTTTTCGTTCTTCTTTTCAAATTATTGTCAAACACTCTAATGGAATTTCTTTACCATTTTTTCATCCATCTCAATACCTTTTGCACTAACAATATAACCAAGAAATATAATTTTTTTCCATGCAAAAAGTACACTTTCTTAAATTAGCATAATTGTTTTTTTCTCAAAATACCAAGCACATAACGTAAATGATTAACATACTCATCTAAGCTTTTATTGTAAAGCAAGATATCATCAAAATATACTACCATAAATATTTGCTTATAAATGCACGCAATACATGATTCATCAATCTTATAAATGCAGTTAATGTATTAATGAGACCAAACGACATCACTGACCTTCATATAGCTCATGCTTAGTCTTAAAAGTAGTTTTTCATCCATCACCTTATTTCATTCTAATTTAATTATAAACATTTTTCAAATTAATTTTGTAAAGATATATGAACCATAAAATTCATATAACATATCAACTAATATAGGAATTGGATGTCTATACTTTACCATAATGTTATTGAGAACCTGACAATTCGCACATATCCTTTAAGGCCCATATTTTTTCATCACAAGAAACATCGATACAGCACATGGACTCATACTCTCCTTCAAGTGCCCTTTAGTCATCAGCTTCTTAACTTGCCTTTAAAGCTTTTTTTTTCTCTCTCTTTTAGGTTACTTATATAGATTGGTCAGTTAGGAATTACAACTTCAAGCTTGAGATCAATTTGATATTTTACTCCCCGGTGGGCACCAAACCACTAGGAACATCATCAAAAATTCATCTTCATATTCATGTAGCAAAGAAACAATAACACTAGGGAAGAGATTGATCAAGATCGTTAGCATTAAAACATGCCTTTTTCATAAAGTGGCTAATATAAAAAGCATGGAACACACTTGCCATCGCGACGACCCGCCTTTTTTTCTAGAAAAGGAAAGCCTTTTTTTGTGTTGATGGGGGAAAGGTCTAAAACTTATGAAAAATATAAAGGAGTCGCCACCTATTACTATGGTCATTAGAAATTCTAACTAGTCTTTAGAGTCTAAGATAAGGGACTAGTTATGATAAAGTTAAGATAATATCACCTTATAGCATCATACCTAAGATAAGTTACATTACTACTTGTCTTTTATTTCTAATGTTTTATTATACCAAATATGTCTAGGGTCCTTCTATATGGGTGATAATAAGTCTAATACAATGAGTTAAACTCGACGCTTAAGATGATTGGACCTAAGCCTATCCATTTTAAGATTGAGGTCATCTATAACCAACTACTCATGATCAAAACATGTGACCAGTTATAGTCTATTGAGCCTAGTCAATGAATAATTAGATGGGCTTTTTATTGGGCTTTATAAGCCTAACCTAAATCCTAGAAGAAACTGTTGCTAAAAAAATTATTTATGCAATAGTGGTCATGGATAATGACTTGTTCAAGTTCATTTATCCTATAATACCAAGATTCACTCGTAATTTTTACTAAATAAGATTATTATTCCCTAGTCCTAAATATTCAAGAAGTAACCATTATAGGTTGATTTACTTAGAGGTAGGATCTAGTAGCACGAATGTTTGAGACTTCCTAAAGAAATTAATACCCTTGACCAACTAATCAAGTTTATTGTAAATGCCAACATCAATGCCACTGATTGATGTCATTGATTATTTCCAACCTGAAATAGCCAATCAAAATTTTCTTTCTATAATACCTTGGAATATTTCCAAAAATGCCAATGTCAAGATTCTTGACATCATTAGCTTTCACTTCAGGAATAGCTAATCAAGTTTCATGTGATTACCGATATCGACGTTACTAGTCGATATCATTAACTATTCTAACCCGAATAGTTAATCAAATTTAATATCCCTCATTTTTAGGGATAATCATGTCAATGTTAATAAACCTTACTAACATCATTAGCCTCCACATTCGGAACCGGCTAATCAAGTTCAAGGAAAGATCATCAATTAAGTCCATTAATGTATTCATATTTTTAAATCAATCAAGTACTCAAATCTCTTTTAATTTCTTGTTTATTTCACTTTATCATTTCTCTTTGTGGTTTCACCCATAAATGCAAAGACCAAGAATTTAACAAGTTAGTAAAATCAATGTTACGTAAAAAGCGTAGGTATAGAACATCTACCTGCTGCAAAAGCTCGGTTCGCGCTCCCTTGTTGTTGTTGTGTCCCTCCTAAAGTCCCTCCTTAAACTCCTGCTATACAAGCTCCTACATGATAAAGTTTAAGGTTTAGGGTTTTATTTAATTATGCTTCTTATTCTCCTCTTTTAAAGGAATACCTTATATAGGCAAATATATATGGAGGTTACAAAGTTCATATTCTAAAGGAACACATCAATGTATATCTTTTAGAACTCCTATAGTGTATATCTTTTATATATAGAAATGTACCCTCTAATATGGTTAATTACACGTTAACACTTCCCCTCAAGTTGGTGCGAAAATATCTTCTAAGCCTAACTTGTTTAGAGACTTATGAAGAGCTTCCGCAGGAACTGCAAGAGTTAAAATATTTGATAATTGCTCACTTGATCGAACAAAAGGGATGTCCACTAACTTTATAAGTAACTTTTCCTTAATGAAGTGTCGATCTATCTCAATGTGTTTAGTTCGATCATGCTGGACCAGATTAATAGCTATCTCTTGTGCAGCCTAATTATCATAGTATAATAACATAGGTTTCTTTAGTTCATAACCTATTTCGGTAAGTAAGATTCTAAGCCATAACAGTTCATATATTCCATGTGCCATCACTCTATATTATGTTTTTTCCGAGGACCTTGCTGACACATTTTGTTTTTTGCTTCAGCATGTGACAAGATTTCCTGCAACAAATGTAAAATAGCTAGAAGTGGACCTTCAGTTAGTGAGATTCCCTACCCAATTTGCATTAGTAAATCCCTTCACTTCTATATGTCCATATCTTTTAAAAGTCAATCCTTTTTCTAGAGCTCCTTTTAGGTGACTCAGAATTCTCAATACAGCTGTCATTTAATCTTTAGTTGGAGCATGCATAACTGACTTACCACACTAACAACATAGGCAATGTTTGGACGTGTGTGAGACAAATAAATTAATCTCCCTACAAATCACTGGTATCTTTCCTTGTTTGTTGGTACCTGATCTAGGTGATGGCCAGACGATGATTCTGAACAATAGGAGACTACCAATTTACATTCCAGCATACCAGTTTCAGATAATAGATCCATTATATACTTTTGTTGTCACAGGTATTGTTGCTACCCAATTTTTGACCCATGTTTTAATAATTTTTAAAAATAAAAAAAAATAAAAAATAAGGGTTTACATGTGGCGACAACATAGAGCATCAGGGCTAATATTAAAGAAGCAATATGTCAATGAGATAATTACTGAATCATATATAATTACTGCAATATAAAATACCATAGATATATGATTTGATTCGTGCTGGTTATGGAAAATAATCACTGCAAATAAAAAATACCATATATATAGGATTTGTTGGTGCTGGTTATAGAAGACAATCTCTACAATAATTATTGCAATATTTCCTTAAATAAAACATGTAAAGATTTTCTATATAAGTGAGCATCCAGCCATATGATGAGGAGAAGAAAATTGACAGAGGATAATTTTTAAAGAGAAAATTTTAGGGCAACCACGAAAAAAAAAAAAACCTAAACCTAATTTTTTTCTACCGGCCGAAACCAAGCCACCACTCCTATCTCCATCTTCCCTGCAGAACCAAAAACCTCCCTTCCCCCTTTCCTAGCCAACAAAAGGCAGCCGCTCATCCTCTCTTCTCTTTCCACAGAGCCCTGTCTCTTCCCCCATCTCTCCTCCAAAACGCAGCAGCTCCCCTCTCTATTAGTTCCCCATCTCCATTCTTCCCTTGCAAAACCAGAGAACCCCATTAAAGCCACAGTCCCTTTCTCCTTCTACACATAGCCAACCACCTTCCCTGATTTCCTCATCTCACTCTTCCCAACAGCCCACTCATTTCCATTTCCTTCTGACAAGAACGAGAGAGAGAGAGAGCACCCAAAACCAGTACCCCTCCTGGCCATTCCCCTCTCTCGGCCATTTCTTCCCTGCACCCGAAGCAGCCCTCTCTGTCGACGTAGCCCCAGACCGGCCTCCACCGAACCCCACAGCAGCAGCAACCATTTCTTCTCAGTAGAGACAAGACGGGAAGCACGGGAAAGAAAACCAGAGAACAAACGGACGAGGAAGAACACAACAGGGACGAGCAGAAGGAAAGAAGATAAACAGAAGAAAACACAGAAGGACCAACCAGCACGCCCTCGCCATCGCCTTTGTCCCTTCGTTTCCGTCTCCAGTAGTTTCTTCTCCTCCAGCGGTGCAACGAAGCAGCAGCCCCCAGGAAAACAGAGAAGGAGCAAGAAAACACAGAGGGAAGAACATCCATTCCGCCAGCACATCACACCTTCATCATCGTCTTCGTCATCTCCAGAGAAAGCATCGGCAAGAAGAGAAAGGCAGAGACCAACACCAGTTTTACCAGCGTTCGTCATTGTCTCCAGAATCAGTGATAACCGGTCGTGTGCAGAAGCTGCAGGCCATCCCCTTCGCCCGTTTCAGCGCCAGGTAAGTTTCCATGCATTCTCTTCACTTTGCATTTTAATTACATACCTACTGTGCATGCCTTTTGTGTTTACTGTTCAAGTGAATTATAATTCACTTGAACAGTAGCTGAGTTTTTTTGTGTCCGGATCTGCTGTTTTCGTTTCATTTTTTTTTTCAAAAAAAGAAAGAGAAAGAGATTTATGATTTTCTGGTATATTTGTTTTAAGGTCTGAATTTTTTTTATGTTGTAAAAAAATATCAATCTCGTGTTTAGAATACCCGGTTTTTGACGCAATGCGACAAATTCACATATATATCAAAAAAATGTTTTCTTGTGTGTTGCATACGGCCAATACTCTAACATGTTTTGAACGTTTATATATATATATATATATATATATATATATATATATATATATATATATATATAAACATTTGAAGTTTCAAAAATGTGTTTTCGCATGGATTTCTTAAACACAACAAAAAATTTATTTTCTTGCATTTCTGGATTTTACAACATGTTTGTAAGACTCCAAAGGGTATTGGCCAATATTCCAAAAAAATACAAAAATCTTATTTTGGGGGAATTCATCTATTATTCACCGTTAATGTTTGGATAAAGAAATCCCAAAGGGATGAATATCCAAAATATTAGTGGGAATAACTTGTTATTATTAACCGTTAATGTTTGGATAAAGAAATCCTTAAAACACGAATATCCAAAATATTATTGGGAATAATTTATTATTATTCACCGTTAATGTTTGGATAAAGAAATCCCAAAGGGATGAATATCCAAAATATTATTGGGAATAACTTGTTATTATTCGCTGTTAATGTTTGGATAAAGAAACCCCAAGTGGTTAATATCCAAAATATTTTTCTAGGAATAATAAGTCATCACACATCCTTGAAAGAAGCCTCGATTATAATTGAGGACATTTCAATTTTTTTGACTCCATGGTTTACGAGCCGTAAAAGTATGAAACATTAAGGCAAAAAAAAGGTTTTTAAAGTGCTCTGAATTTCCTTAGATTTCTAAATTTTTGTCTCTCCTCCTTGCGATTTACGAGTCGCAAAACTCTTGAAATACTAAGGGAAAAATGAGCTTTTAAAGCACATGGAATCTCCTTGGATTTCTATCTTAATAAATTTAGTCTGAATCAAACACAGGTTTCAAGAGATCTGCATTGGTTCCCCTTGACACTTTGTAGACATATCTAAAGGTATGATCTATATTGGCCAAGGATTCTTGCTTTTAGACTTTGAACCCAAATCCATTCATCATAGCAAACCTATCATAGGAAAACTAATTAAGAGAACACCAACACCAATGGCAATTATAAAGCAAACCAAACACCAAACAGCTTACCTTAGGTAGGGCGTACTAGGGGTGCTAATACCTTCCCTTTACGCAACCAGTCCCTTGCCTTAGAATCTCTGAAAGACCAGTTAGGGTTCCTAGTGACCAAAATACTAGGTGGCGACTCCCTTATTCACAATAAAACAAAAGACCCCGAAACCAATCGAGGATCGCCGCGACGCTGCGCTCCGCTCGCGAGGGTGCGACAGGTATATATCATTATTGGTCCTTGCAACTTCAATCCCCAAGAAATATTTCAGTCCTCCCAAATCTTTCATTTTGAATTTAGTAGACAAACATTCTTGTAGCCTTTTTATTTCGTCTGTATCATTACCAGTTACAATCATATTATCTACATAAATAATGAGTAGTGTAACTTTATCATTCTTGCGTTTAATGAATAAAGTGTGATCAAAGTTACCATGATGATAACCAATTCGTTTCATAGCATCTATGAACCTCCCAAACCATGCTCTCAGCGATTGCTTCAAGCCATACAATGTTTTCCGTAATCTACACACTTTTCCACTAGATTGTGGACCATTAGACCCAAATGGAAGCTGCATATAAACTTTTTCTTCTAAATCCCCATGGAGAAATGCGTTCTTCACATCAAATTGCTTCAAAGGTCAACTGAAATTTGTTGCTAAAGACAACAAGACTCTAAGGGTGTTCATCTTTCCAACCGAGGCAAAGGTTTCCTAATAATCAATGTCGAATGACTGTGTATACCCCTTTACTATTAGCCTTGCCTTGTACCAATAAATTGTCCCATTTGCTTTATGTTTGAGGGTGAATATCCATTTGTAACCCACTGGATTTTTTCCTAAAGTGAGTGATACAATGTTTCATGTGCAGTTTATTTGTAGTGCATCCATTTCAGCCTCTATTGCCTCTACCCATCTCAAGTTCTTTAAGGCTTCCTCAACCTTTGTAGGTATTTTTATATTCTCCATCTCATTCATGAAGGCTTGATGTTGTGGTAGCAATTTATGTGCAGAGACATATTGTGTGATGGCATACCTTGCTTTGCCATTCGGAGAGTACCTGACAGGTGGCTTCCCACAATTCTGTCTAGGAAGCAAAGAGTAACATGGAGCAGATAATAACGGGGAAGATGAAGGGCTTGCAGTGTTACTTACCTCATAAATATTCGATCGATCTTGAACATAGATTTGTGGACAAGAAGGGGTTTTTTCATCCTGACTGTCTTGCTATTCTAGTGTGTATCCATCCCTTGCACCACTAATGTTGTGTGAACTGGACTCTGTGTATCCTTTCCCCTGCACCATTAATTGTGCGTGAACTAGACTCCCTTGACTCCACTCCTTCCCATGAACCAGATCCTTCCCCTGAATCATTTTCCTTTAAACTCGATCCTCCCCTTGGACCAAACTGTTCAGATAGTTGGGGAAGATAAAAAATTATAGGCATCATGTTGCAACCGCTCCCCTTGAGGACTAGAGGTGGATTGATCCAGATGAAAAAAGTATTCTATTTCGGAGAAAGTAACATCCATGCTGACATACATGTGGTGAGTTGAAGGATGGTAACACCGGTACCCCTTTTGGTAAGGATTGAAGCCAAGGAACACACATTGCATTGTATTTGTACCTCAGAATTATTGGGTGGATGCCGTGAACTATGCAATGTATCTCATGAACTGGATACCATCACAAGTCCTTGAGCTTAAACTGTTAGGTGAGGTCCCAAGATATAATTTATATTATTCTTCAACACACCCCCTCAAGTGAAAGCTCTTCTTGAAACTTGCACATGCTCATATTACCTTGTGCTTAAATTTTATCAAATAAATAGGGATAGTAAGATTTGAACTCGTGACCGTTTAGTCATGAAGGCTCTCATACCATGATAAAGTTTAAGGTTTAGGGTTTTATTTAATTATGCTTCTTATTCTTCTCTCTTGAAGGAATACCTTATATAAGCAGATATATATATATATGGAGGTTATAGAGTTTCTATTCTAAAGGAATACATCAATGTATATCTTTCAAAACTCCTATATTATATATTTTTATATATGGAAAGGTACCCTCTAATACGACTAATTACATGTTAAAACTAAAAAGTTGGGTCCCCCTTCGATGTTTCTCCTACATTCCAATATAGCATCCTGAATCAATATCCAAATCTTCTCAATTTATTCATAGTATTCATAAATTCATAAAATCAAATACTTCTGTAAACAATTTCCATGAATGTATTTTATTTTCTTGCTTGTCATTTAAATTCATTTACATTAAAGTTTATTTACACTAACATTAAATGTCCAATTAACTCAATTCTTCATCAATGATTTTTAATGTTCAAAAAACATGACTTTTCATTACCGATTTTTTTTATGTCCGATGACATGAATTCTCATCACTGATTTTCTAATGCCCAAGACATTTAATCTATCACCAAATAATGTAATTTATCTTAAATTTCAGCAATGACTACACATGCAAATTTTTTCCAAAGCACACTCAAAATGATTTCTTATATCATAATTCAATTTACAATATCCCTTACCATGATTTCCCATTCATTTCTTCATCAAAACATATAATTTATCAAAAAAATTAATATCGTTAGTCACAATAGTGGTTAATTTTCCAAAGTTAGTTTCAATTTATCCCAAACTACTTTCCAATATCATGTTTCTCATACCAACACAACCAAAGTATTAATCAATCACTATTTTTATAGAATTTAACTATACTAATCACTTATCAACACATCAAACATGACTCAAACACAACACAAACAATTCTCAAACACTTCCATCATCATTCAACCCATTACAATTGTCCTTAGGCCCAAAACATACTTTTTATGCTAAACATCATATTCTCATTCAATATTTCTCAAACCAAACTTAAAACATTATTATGTAAACTCAACATTCAATAAATCCAAATGGTGAAATTATACATCATCATCATTAGCATAACATATCCAAAATTAACATACATCCAATGATTAAATCACTCTATATCAAAACAATATCAAACTAACCTGAATATTAAAGACCTACTGTTCGGGAAGTACAATTTCTAGTCAGAGTGTTTGTTTTCGATCTTAACCATTCAGTATTTATAGAACATCTGGATGAACAACGTATCCAAGATCCAGACCAATCCAACGGTGGAAAGATGAGATAACGACCGACGAACGAGACTATCTTGAAGGGTGATTTTCCAAAAATGTTCCTCTAGTGACAACTCTCCAACGAAGTCTAAAATTGGCAATCCCTTCGGTCAGAATGTAAGTGACATTGACCATAATAACATATCAAAACATAAACCTAATCCAATGGTGGAAAGCCAAGATATGGCTACCGAAGTTCCTACCATGTTGTCATCCCAAAACTCATAGTTTCAAATCAATTTATTCCTTCTATCTGCTGTTAATCAAGCAATTATCATGCAAATAACCTCAAAATTCACAAGAATAATTATTCCTCCAAGATATATACATGAATCCTAGAATTTAAACTTGGAGGTTTTCTTCTCCTCATGCAAGAACAAGAGAGAAAAACGAAATTACTTGAGGGTAAGTTCCTTACCTTTGCTACTTTAACTTATTTCAATGAGTTCTTGCAAAAATCTACAAAAATCATGTCCTCCTCTTCCAATTTCCAGCTTCTTCTCTTTGTTTTTTCTCAAGCTCTCTAACTCTCCAAGTTTAGTCACTTAATTTGTTTTCTTGGATATAATCCTCCCAAGAACACTCTCTTTTGATTTAGCTTGAAGAAATGGAGAGAAGATAAAGAAAAAGGGAGGAAAAAAATGGTTTCCCTCTTGTTTTCCTTTTGCACAGGACATGGGTTGTCTTTAAAGGAGGAGAAGAGAATATTTGTTGTGATAAAATTACCAAAATACCCTTTATTAATGGCTCGTGTGTCATCTTCTTTAATTTACCTTATTTTCAATACTCTTGTAAAGCATTCTCAAACTCCGATTGACATGGAATTTTAACCTAAGATAAAACAATAAGTCTGGAGATGCCTCATAACATTTCAATCCGTTCCAATGGTTGGATTGAGATATATCATCAATATTGTAAAACTAGACAGTCGGTGTTTTTTACGCCAAAATCTGAATTTCATGCATTAATTTATTTACTTAAATCATCATGAAATTCCCCCTTAATTTATACTCATTAAATTCAATATTGCCCTATTTATCATTAATTTTTCAAAATAAGTTTTTTGACCAGGGCTTACATATCTTCTCATTTTCTATTTTTTTTATCCATTAAAACTCGTCTCTGGCTTTGCCAACGTTAAGAGTTTTAAACTACAAATTATAACACTCATTTCGACTTCAACAATACCTTTAAATTTATTTATAGAGATCATTCTCTTCCTTACATGACACATTTATTATCATTCCCTCTATTTATTCATTTATTTCACACCAAATCTCCATTACTCATTAAGACCTTATTACTTCGATCATATGTTTTTATGCAGGTTGGAAATGTGAATTACATGTCAAAGTTACATGCAGTCATAACATTTTGGGTCGGCACACATTTTCTACTGATAAATGAAATTTGATTTTCTGAAGAAACACATGCACGCACATGTGTGCCATCAATAACTCCTACACAATTCTACATGAGAGAAACCAGTAACAAGCATCAATGTCAGTTGATGAATCCTAAATTTTATAAAAACAAATTAATTCAAAGTATTGTCAGTAAATACGAATGATATCATTACCTTGAAATGAGGCATATATTTAGGATTGTTCGTAATTTCACACGGTGTGTTTAAAAACTCAGAATCTTCAGGTTTTATAAAATCTACAGCAAGCGAACAAACTGATTTAAGAACATCAATAAAATACTTGCTAACAGTTTCTCTTGAATGTTGGAATCTCTCCTGAACTTCCTTGTTTGAAGCACTTAATGCTAACGTATAAAGAAACTTTCCGACTTTCTCAAAAACACACATTCTTTTAGATGCTTTTAACCCATACTGGTTTTCAAGTTGAAAGCAAAGATTTTGAAATGTTGTCACATCCATCCTAACATGTTTACATATCGTGTTTAATTTCCATGTAATATTTCATTCAACCATTGCATTCCAATGTTTTAAGAATCCATACAAGGTTCTTTATATTATAATGCGAGAGCACTAGCTGTGCATAAAACTAATTTATGATGATCAAACTCTCTTTTCCAAAACAACTCACCTTCATCATCTGAATCGTCATCGTTGTCGTAATCTGAATTGTGATTATCACTAAAACCTCCATCGTTTACCGGTAAAATCACCATAATTAAGATAATCAGCTACATAATTCATTATGCTTTCATAATCCCCCTTGAAAAGCGCTTCAAACCATTGTGAGTCCATATTTATTATGACATATAATTTATTGTGTTTAATGGCAACATAAATTGAAAATGACTGTTACATAAAGTAAAGATGTTGTATGAAACATGCATTTGTATTATCTTAAAGCCACTCGAATTCAATCAACGTTTACGTGCCTATATGATTTTTTTTAAAACAAATTTGTTATTAACTTGAGATGTTAAGTCTAGCAAAAGCTTATTATTGATTACAAATTGAAAACATTACGCTAACAGTTATGGGAAAAAAAAAGATGTTAGGTTGTTTAACCTCTCACTAATAGTTCAATGAATCAATCATTGCATAAAAACCAAACCATCATACATGAGGGAATAACTACTTAATGAAAGCATCACATTTTCACAACATATAAAGCTAAGGATGCATTTTATTCATAATAAACTTCATCATATTGAAATTGATATGCTATAAGCATACATGTAGGCCAAAGTTATTTCTATTTTAAATTTGTCAAAGATTACTAAAATAGCATAATGCTCCAATTTTAAGAAGCAGATAGAAACATATATAAGAAATATAAATCTTCTTAATTAAAACATTTGGTTATATGAAATAAAAAGAAACTTACTTGTTCAAAATAAAAGCAATGAGAAACTAACAACAAGTTTCTTACAACTAAACTTTTGGTTTGCTCTTCACAAGGAGACAATATGAAAGTAACATCCTAACCATACTTCATATTGTTATTTATATACCAATTGTAAGAATGGACCAAACATTCAAAATGCATTACCAACTAAACTTTCAGTTTTCATATATGAAAGCTAACATTGAAAATCAAGTGACCAAACATTCAAAGTTCATTGCCAATTGAACTTCCAACCTAACAAAATTCAATGTTATATAAGGTGAAAATGTACATAGTTCTGCAATTCAAGTACTGATAACAGAAATACATAGGCAACATGACATAATTCAAGCAATAATTACAGCATAAAAAGTCTGAAAAAGACGATGGAATGATAGTACAGACAAGTGAAAATTTGTTGGATTATAGTATTTAACATAGATTAAATGACATGAATAGGTTAATAAGTTAACATTTGACCTTTTGCATCTGTGATTTTCTTCATTGATTAAACATTATTTTCAATCATGATAATTTCCTATTAATAGATCATATTGCAGCCCATATCTCCCTCTTGCTTCTTGCATAAAAAAAATTTAGTGGCAAAGGTATGCAATGCACTACCAAAGTTAGCTCCATCTATAGAATGCAGTTCTTCCATAACCTCTTTAATGCTACATCATTTTTTATCTCTAGAAGTTGATGTGCACTCTCTGGCCATTGAGAGGCTTTCAACAAGTCGATCCAGACATGCGAATAATTATGCTCCCATTTCAGTCCCCCTCTTCTTTTTCTAACATTAAGGTGTAGTATGTTATGCACCTTTTCTTCTAGCACTATTATGGTTGTTACTACTGTTCACGACATTGCTTCCACCAACCATATTGCTAACATCATGTATAAAATCAGTATTGCATTCTTTTCAAAATTTCCACTTTCTTCTTCTATATTAATTTCATCATTAGTTGTATTTCTTATCTCAACTGTCCCATTATCTTCATCAGATAACACTCCTTGCAAGGAAGCCTAAGCTTATTGTCTCGTGGTCACTATGTTACTAAACATGATGTCATACTTGGCACACAACAAAGGCTCTATTCCGACATGCTTAAACTTTTTTGCTCCTCTCATTTCCTATGTAATGAAAGCTAAATATGGTTAACAATGCTAAAAGATTAATTAAATAATGCAACAAGACAAATTAATTAAATTGTGAGCCTATCAACAATGATAACTAACTTGGATTTTTGTTTTCCACCATTCATCATTTGTAGAGATAGTCCCAAGTTCACTACTCCAACCAACTCTAGTTTCAGATATTAACTTTTCCATATCCTCCAATCTTTTTTAATCTCATCCCATTTGTTTTTAAGTTATGCTCTTGTTAAAGAAAGACATGTTTGTTCTTTGAATGACTATATGATAAATTTCCAACCAGCTTTTATCAAAATAGGTGTTTGGTTTCATGCCTCTCTTAATAGCTTTAATGCAAATACTAAAACATGTGCAACATTGCTTAGGTCCAAGAAGCTTTATCATGTGTGTCAGCCCCATTCATTGCTATATGTTTGATAGTATACCAAAAATAAAAGAAATAATTAATTATATTTAAAAAAAAATTGAATGTTTACAGGGGATGGAATATGAAAATAAAAGTAAAAAGTCCACAACTTTTACAACATTTATTGATAACCCTAAACCAAAAAGATACATTAAAGTCTATTTAATTTTCTTCACAAAAAAATATTCGGCAGTGATGATGAAATAAAACAAACAATTTAGATATATGTATATGGATAAGCCAGAACAAATGTGAAAACTTCCAATTCATTCCCATGTTTTTAGTGATTTTCATTTTAATTGATTGAATTATTTCTTGTCTCAGTTAAAAGTCATAACTCATTCTATAATGGTATACTGCTCTTAAACCAACTACAATCACAAACATGTGGCTATAAATATTGTTATTTTCTATGAGATGTTGCAATTGAAACTTGGTGTATTCCATTTAAAATATAACTCAACTCTAAAGAACAGTTTATTGGTTCTTCGTAATTGTTGTTGCAATTAAGGAGAAATGAATGAAAAGAAAGAGAAGAGGTTATAATGGTCATTTTGAATACTTTAACAATACTAGAAAATATGTCGTTGTAGTCCACCATGCAAGGAGCAGAGAAAACTTGTTTTTCCATAACCGGGGTCTAACTTCAAGTAAGTGGTGAGGCACATCAATTTTAAACACTCGAAACTAGTAACCGAACACTCATTCATTGCGGTTTACACAAAACATAGAAACAACCACAATAACAAACACTCTAGGTGTGTTTGGTATTGCGGTAGTGGTTGTGGTTTAAAAAAAGTTGTTTTATAAAAGTACTTTTAGTTGGGTTGGTTTGGAAAAATATATGTTTGGTTAAAACTGTGGTTGAAATTGAGGTTGAACAAAAAGTAGTTTAATGTGTTTGGTTAAAAGAATGCTTTTCAAATTGAAGTTATAAAATAATTAAAAAAATATTTATTAATATTGATGGTTTTTAATTTAAATATTGTAGATTTAACTACTGTTATTACATCATGAAATAAATAATATTGATATCAAATTTTTTTATTGTCCCATTAAACTATGTGCAATTTCATAACGTACGAAATATATCCAACAAGGACTACATGTTTCATGGTTTCTTAAGCGCACAACAACATCAGGTAAGATATCATCAAGAACAAAATTAAGGTTGGGATCAAATTCTACAAATGCTACGTCATTAAGCGATCTACTTCTAATTTTTTTAATAAAACACAATTAAAAATTAAATTTAAATTTAAATTTTTTTTAACTAGGTCGGACCCGGCAAGA
Organism: Populus simonii; assembly: GCA_007827005.2. NCBI lineage: Eukaryota > Viridiplantae > Streptophyta > Magnoliopsida > Malpighiales > Salicaceae > Populus > Populus simonii. Next base: position 4,795,030 of record CM017481.2, read on the forward strand.
ATAAAATTGGGACTAATTTTTTTGAATAAAACACTATTAAAAAAATAAAAATTAATTTTTTTACTGGATCGAGCTCGGTTTAATGCATTTAGCTTTGGACCGGACCTGGACCGGCCGGAACAACAGAGAATGACTCCACTATTCACATGAACAGTGGAGTTTTACTCTCCACCGTTGACTTAATTAAGTGAACAGTGGAGAGTTTGCTCTTCACTGTACAAAGACACAGCACAGCAGGAAGAAGCATAAAAAAATTGTTTTAGCTGAACCTATAGTTATACCTCAATTTTTGTGGGTCCCATACATCAAAACACAATCACTACTTATAACCGATCAATATATTACTGAGTTTAGAAAAATAAAGCAGGAACTGCCGCATAGCCAAACTCCCTTTAAATTCCAGATTTTTATCAACTTCTAATGCTGTGGCAGATGCATAATGTTGTTCAAAGGGCCGCAATTTCTTTTCTTTAGATTCTTTATTTGTTTTTCTTTTTTTCAAAAAAGGAAAACATAAAGAAAAAGAAAGAGCCGTTATTTTTTTGCATTAGGTTTGTTAGGGAGTGCTAGGAACGATGCAGGCATGCAGCCCACCTGGCAGCCATTAGGCAAGCATGTCGCCAGCCTTGAAGAATGCGGATATTTTTTAAGGAGAGATTTCATTTTCATCCCTAATATGCTACCTCATTCTCATCTTCACTCTAAAACAATTTGTTTTTATCAATTGCATCCCTAACACATCAGGAATTTATTCAACAAATTCCTTCCGTCTAAAACCGTTGCCGTTTCACATCATTTTATGACATACCATAACAGAAACAAATGTTAACACACGGATGAAACGGCTCAATTGAGTAACGTCTGATAATTTAAGGCCCAAATTGAGACTTAGTTTAGGGAACTAATTAAGAGTTGATGGATGAAAAGGGAAGTAATACGAGGTTTCCTCCTCTCTCTCTCTCTCTCTCTCTCTTTTTGCCGGTTTAGGTGAAAACTTTATTCCTGGTGACAGCAGGGAGGAGGGAGGAAAGGAAAGGCAAGTGAGTTACAATTTCCAGGTTCAATTTTTGTACGAGTCAACTTTAGAGTACTTTTAGCCAAGCAAGATACAGGTCGGTGCACGCATGATGCCTCTGCAAGAAGCAAGCAATATCAACTGCAATAGAAAGTGTCGGTAAATGTAATAATTGTTGTTTTCTTAAGTTTTTTTAAATTAAAATAATATTTTTTATTTTTTAAAAAAATGATTTTTTAACATCAGATTAAAACAATTTGAAAATATAAAAGAAACAATCTAAAACAAAAATAATTAAATTAAATTAATTTAAAAAAAAACACTTATAAAATATAAAAATAAATAGTTCTAGCATGTTAGCACACCCTTGAGATCAGTTGAAACGATAAATCACAGCCATTAACAAAAGAAAAAATAAATTTGTTTAGAATTGCGTTCTAGATGATAATTTTTTTAAAAATTAAAAATTAATTTTTTTAAAATTAATTTTTTATACTTTAATATGTTAATATTAAAAATATTTTTTAAAAAAAAACATTATTTTAATACATTTCCAAGCAAAATATACTTTCAAAAATAATTGTTTCTAGACTCTCAAATACCCCTAAAAAGCCAACATAAACTATCAACATAAAGCATGTATTCTGTTTTTTTTTTTTTTTTTTACACAAAATCAATAGTATAAATACCAACACAGCAAAATAAATTTATCTCCCCTTGCTTTCCTTTTCTTATTCTTTTTTAAAAAATTTGTTAAAATATCAAGTTATTAAGTAAAAAGTTAAAAAACCAATTTTACCATGGATTCTCTAATTTCAATGATGTCCGTTGATCGGATTAATGAACATAAAATTGTTATTTCATATGCACAAGTGGTTGCTCTTCCAAAAGAAAACCTTATATTACGATCCACCCATCACGTAACACAGCTTATTAGTGATTATAATAGCCCCTTGCGCGAAGCAGTGGATTAATAGAGTAATTTTTAAAAAAATAAAAGAAAATTAGGTTTTACTAATGTATCTTTTAAACATAAAAAAATATATTTTATTTATGAATTTAAAATCAATTGGATACTAGACAATATTTTTATCTAACATAAAAAAAATATATTGAATTAATCTAAATTATTTTGGGTTGACATGAGAAAGTTATGAGATAATCTTGAAAATAACAAACAGGGAACTTAAATCTCGAATTAATTCAATATTAAAGGAAAAAATTAGAAAAAAAAACCCTAATATTTGTTTTTATAAACTAAAAGCATCAGTCAATAATTAAATAGAAAAAAAATTAATATTAATGAACTAAATTAAATAAAAAATATTAATTAAAAAGAAAAAATAAAAGAAAAAAACTTATAAGAGAAAAAAACAAATGAAGAAAAAGAAAAAGAAAATCTAAATTAATTGGCTTAACCGTCAAACCCAAGATCCATGTCATGAAAGTCTGATAACTAAATATAAAAAAAATTAATATCAATAAACTAAATAAAAAAATTAATTAAAAAAAAGACATCAGCCTTTTCACCTTGGACTGCACTGTACAATCCACAGTGAAAGGCATAAAACGAAAAAAAAATTAATGATTAAATAGAAGCCTCTAATATCAAAACCATTGTTAATTTAAGCCCACACCAGTCGTTCGCTACAATTCACGTCATGGAAAATTTGATAACTAAATAAAAAAAATTGACGGGTTTACCCATAATTAACTGGGTTAACCCTTTAAACGAAGTTAACCCGTCAAGCCCGAAATCCGTGTCATGAAAGTCTGATAACTAAATAGAAAGAAATTTAACACAAACTAAACTAAACCGAAAAAATTAATTAAAAAGAAAAAAAATTCAGGTTAATTCGTCAAATCACTTTAACCCGTCAAACTCGGGATCTGTGTCATGAAAGTCTGATAACTAAATTAAAAAATTAATATTAAGAAACTAAATTAAACAAAAAAAAATTATTAAAAAAAAGACATTTTAGTGTTTCATTTACTTTTTAGTATATGTTATAATATAATATAATAATATAATATATTAATAATGGGGAAAGTGAAAGGCGCTAGGAAAGCTACAATACTTTCTCCACACCTTTTAGAATATTCTATAATTTAGCAATCAAATAAAAAAAAAAAAGGCTCAAATCATATATCAAACTGAATAAATTTTCTAGATTTGTTTTTAGAAAATATTAAAATTTGAAACAATCATCTTAAAACTCATTGAAATTTATTTACATAAATTTTAATTATTTTGGTGATCAAAATAAATATAAACAGTAACTTTTTATTTTTAAATTAGAATCTAATTTACCTTTTCTTATTACACAAGTTGAGTTTTCATAAACTTTTTTATATGAAATTTATAGCCGCATGTAATTTTCACTTTTGTTTCAGACTTGAGCCCATCCTTTCCTTGAAAAAATATAATTAGATTTGGGATAAAAAAGAATTCAGAAGGGTATTAAATTGAGATTTTTTCTAAAATTTACTATTTGTGATTTGCGAGAAGAATAACAGTAAACTGGCGACATTATTGTAATTTGAGGACACGGCTTAACCTTCTCAAAACGTCGTCGTTCTCTGAAAACTTTCCATACCCATATAGTCAAGAAGTAAAGAGATTTTTATCGCCATAAATATACGCAGCCGATCTCCCACTCCCTCTCACTAAAGGAAAACAATCTTCAACAAAGAAAGCGGAGAGCTTATAAGATCCGATCAGATCCCTTCAAAGTCAATTTCTCTATCTAAAACTCTCCTAGCATTTCTCCTTACATGTATCAACACCGATCGGTTCATTTCTTTCATCCTCTAATTACCCTCAATCGAAGCTCGATTTTACAGTTTTGACTCCGGTATTTTGCGATTCTTCACTTCATTTCTTCAATTTAGGGATTTTTTTCTTATTTTTTCTAGAAATGCACGAGACCGTGTGACCTAGGGTTTCTTGTGTGAGTAAAGGTACTGCGTTTACCTTGAATTGCATGAAGATTTGGTGTTTCTCGTGCTTCATTTTCGGTAAAAAAGAAGTGGTAGAATATAAACCCATGAGAGAGGGCATTTCAGAAAATGAAGGCAACACTGAGGGTAATTTTGGAAATAACGAAGAGGAGGATACTGAGGCCGTTGCATTGGCAGATATCCGCCGAGACCGTAATGCTCGGGAGTCGTTGAGGTGGATTGAGGAAATGATTAGAGCGATGCAACGTTCACGTGGCGGCGGAGGCAGCGGTGCGGCTACTTGGGGAGAGGTTGGGCCGGGTTTCGAGGTGGAGGCTCAATTTGTGGCTCCTTCTCTTGCTTTGAGGAGCTCTGCTTTTCGCGCCTCATGGCTGGCACGGGGAGAAAGTAGTGGTAGTAGTTCTGCAGTGGCAGAGGCGGAGGGTAGTGGTAAAGAGAAGTGTGATCGCGATGCTCATAATAAAAGGGCTAAAGTTTACTCCTGTTCTAAGTGAGTTTTCAACTTGTTTTGTGTTTAATTGGGGTTGAATTTTAGTCTCTACGGCTTGCAGTTTCTGATTGTTTTGTGGTTTTTTTGGGCATGTTTCGTTCTAAAATGGTAGTTTTTTTAAATGAAAGTTTTGAACTTTCAGTATTTTTGGATAATAATTCAATGTTTTTCTGCCAATTGTGGTGTGTGCGCTTCTGGGCCATGTTTTTGAAATAATGCTGTTTAACAATCTGTCATTATGTTAAAAGAATTTGAGCTAAACCCTGCTATATTTTTCCAGATATTTTGGATTTCTACGTTTAGTTTTCTCTCTGACTGTGAAGTGTAAGGAGGATTGCTGGTTAACTTGTAAGGAAGTGCATTTCTTCCTTTGGTCTTTAGCTTGCAAGCATCTAGTCTCATTTGGACATCACAATTGTAACTTGTTACTGTTACCTTCATATTTTGATTGCATTTTCGTCACCAACATTGTTTGCAATACCTGATTAGGATTGGATGATGTTTATGTTACATGAGTGCTATCAGAGTGTATGCGTGCTTCTTGGTTTTAGTGGTTGTTGTTCATGCATGATGGGCTATTGTCTCTCTGCAGTGACAGTCATTATGCTGCGGTAATGTCTTCAGATGTTGGCAATTCTACTTCATCGGCAGATAGAGACCTTGGTTTAACTCAGAGCTCTTCAATTTCATCTAATAATGAGATTTGTTATCATAACTTCATGTGGAATAACAACAGCGATGAGAATCCCTTTGATTCTAGTGGTGGGAGAGATGGTGGTGATGATAGTGTCATTTCCAATTCAGAAGACTTAGATGTTAGGATGGATCTTACAGATGACTTGTTGCATATGGTAAATTGCATTTTTAATAGATCTATGCACCACAGCTTGCTTTCATCTGATCTAATTTTATATTTTCCTTTTTCTACCCAGGTGTTCTCTTTCTTGGACCACATTAATCTATGTCGGGCAGCAATGGTTTGTAGGCAGTGGCAAGCTGCTAGTGCTCATGAAGACTTCTGGAGGTGTTTGGATTTTGAGAACCGAAACATATCGGTAGAACAATGTGAGTTCTACTATTTTCCTTATGCTAAATTTTTTACTTTATCTTCCTCCTGCATATGAGACGGGGTATTGTAGAGGTGTGAAGAGATGTGGTTTTGTAAAACTCAAAAGGAGCTTGTCACCATCCGCTCTCCCTCCCCCATCCCTCTCGATCTTATCACCGGAAGGCTTTAATGTTAACTTCCTTTTCTATATAGCTTAAGGATGAATGAATACTGGAAAATGGAAACCCTGCAAATGTGGTCTGTAATTTCTTACCTAACCATGATTGAAAAGCCTTGTGTGAAGTAAATGGTATGCAGCAAAAAGTAGTGAAATCCAGATGATGTAGTTGCTGAAGTTTCTTAAAATGCATAGATATGATGCTCTTCATGTTGGAAAATGCCTTGAGGCTAGATATGAATTGCGGCTTTGTTGGGTTTGTACTACTTGTCATCATTTGATAAATAAGAATGGCTGTACGAGTTATGTAATCAGACATCATAAATGTGGAATGGGCTAGATGTTTGAAGAATAAAGAACACAAGCTTAGCATTCCTAAATTACGAATTTGTTTAAAAAGCCTTGTTTAGCATGCAATATTGGTCCACTTATAAGTGAGTTTTGAATCATCATTTGATAAATAAGAGTACATGTATCAGTTAAATAATCAGACATCATACATGTGGAATGGACTATACATTTAAACAATAAAGTATTCGCGCATAGCATTCCTGAATTATAAATTTGTTGAAGCCTTGTTGAGCATGCAATGTTGGCCTACTTATATGTGTAAATGGATCACAACCTAACTATCAAATATTATGATCTACAAATGAAAGCGATTACCTGTATTGTACTATAGAAGCATCTATGTCCCTTCTCATTGGAAAATAATGGTTGAGGAATCAAATTGATGTATTTAATATGAATTTGTAGTTGAGGACATGTCTCGACGATACCCGAATGCCACTGAAGTGAATATTTATGGTGCTCCTTCTATTCACCTGCTTGTTATGAAAGCAGTCTCTTCTTTAAGGTAGATGTTTTTGATTTTGTTTATCTTGTTATGGTCAAGTAATGACACACTAAGCTGCCACTAATATCTTTATATTTTTCTCAGAAATCTTGAGTCTTTAACCTTGGGAAAAGGACAGCTAGGGGATCCTTTTTTCCATGCCTTGGGAGATTGTAGCATGTTAAAGAATTTGAATGTCAATGATGCTACTCTGGGTAATGGTATTCAGGAGATACCAATAAACCATGATAGACTGTGTCATCTTCAACTGACAAAATGCCGTGTGATGAGGATATCTGTCAGGTGAAACACTATTAAGCTCTTAAATCAAAATTTTGTTAGTACTCTTACTTTGTGCTAAGATACTTCTTTTACAGGTGTCCACAACTTGAAACTTTATCTTTGAAGCGCAGCAACATGGCACAGGCTGTGCTGAATTGTCCTCTCCTGCGTCTCCTTGACATAGGCTCTTGCCACAAGCTTACAGATGCAGCAATTCGTTCGGCAGCAATTTCATGCCCTCAATTAGCATCTTTAGACATGTCGAATTGTTCTTGTGTGAGTGATGAGACACTACGTGAAATATCCCACACTTGTGCTAATCTTCACATTCTTAATGCTTCTTATTGTCCAAACATATCACTTGAGGTTAGTTTCTAAATTAGTGCATTCTTTGATTTGGTTAGATGTGGATATGCCACTGTTTGACTTCATGATAATATTCCTTTTTTTTTCCCTCTTTGAAGTCTGTTAGGCTGCCAATGTTGACAATTCTCAAGCTTCATAGTTGTGAGGGCATCACTTCAGCTTCAATGTCTGCAATTGCACATAGTTCCTTGCTGGAGGTTTGGATTCTCTTGCTTTGCATGTTGGTCTTGCCTAGATGTGTTCCCTCAGAAATAACTTTGGAGCATTGCCATTGTAATTTTTATAGGTTTTGGAGCTTGACAATTGCAGTCTTTTGACTTCTGTGTCCTTGGATCTTCCTCGCTTGCAAAACATAAGATTAGTACATTGTCGAAAGTAAGCATGCTCTTCCATTCCTCCATCTCACCATTTAAATCTTGAGAAGCATTCTTACCCATTGGATGGTAAGAGATTTGTTCTTGCTCTTTTTTGTTGAAGTAATATTATGTTCTTTTTGGTCTGCCCGCAGATTTGCTGATCTGAACTTACGAAGTATCATGCTATCATCTATAATGGTGTCTAATTGCCCAGCCCTTCATCGTATCAATATCACTTCCAATTCACTTCAAGTATGTTTAACCAGAAGGCTCCTGTATATTCACTTTGCTTTCCTTCATTTTTCAGTGTAGCAACTCTTGTAATTTGTTTCTTGACTTGCAGAAATTAGCATTGCAGAAGCAGGAGAACCTAGCAACATTAGCATTACAGTGCCAAAGTTTGCAAGAAATGGACCTCACAGATTGTGAATCTTTGACTAATTCTATTTGTGATGTTTTTAGTGATGGTGGTGGATGCCCGAAGCTGAAATCATTGGTTCTTGATAATTGCGAGGTTTGTGAATTGCGATCTTTTTGCCCTTTTTGTTTATGCATTTGTGAAATCTGCCATGCTTTGGCATGTGCATGAAGAGGGAACATGGTATTTTAATGCTGTATTACTGTTATAATCTTTCACATGTTTTGCTCTCTTTTGGAGCAGTTATTCTTATAAAGTTAGAATGATAATGGTGGTGTTACTGTATTAGAATTCCAATTCTTATGCCTTCAATAAAGTGTTGTTTGCAGAACTGATTTTCTGGATTGACACTGTTCTGTTATGATATAGGTCATAGGATATCTCAGGTTGTAAAAGTGGAATCATACTTTAGAACTATCATTTCAACATGACATATTGAGTGGAGGAGATGGTCCATATAACCAACCTTAACTAGTTTGGATTGTGACTTATTTTAGATGGGTTGTCATTTGCACCAATGACATTTGCTCAAGATGGAGCTCCACTATGAATTAGTTAGAACTAGTCACATGCTTCTAAACAATGCATCACTGATGCTGAGGACACTCTTTACAGAATTTGGATTGGACTTGAGTAATGCAAAGAGTGCAATTTGAAATCACTTGTGGGGAAAATTTGGGTTGTCAAAAATTTGGAATGACTTCTAATTATGTTCAGAGCAAGTAAACGTTGATAAGTGGACTTTTGAAGATTGGGCAGGGACAAAGGGCATGGCAGCTGAATTCTGATTTAAAAGTATCATCTTCTTAGTGAATTATTGGTCATGTGGTAATGCAATAAGTTCACCTTAAAACTGTTTTTGTGATAAATAATGTTTTTTCTCTGTTGGCTGTTCATTGGATGTTTGTGCCCAGGTAAATTGAGCTCTTACTTGTTGTTGAACATTTTCATGACATATGGTTTTGTGCCATTCTGGTTTTGGCTTATTGAGTGAAGCTTAAGCAATTATTTCTGCAGTTCTTGTGATTTGTTTTTCCCTTTGACTGAGTGAATGATTTTACTTTTCAGAGTTTGACTGCTGTGCGATTCCGCAGCACTTCTTTAGTCAGTCTTTCCCTAGTTGGTTGCCATGCTATTACTGCTCTCGATCTGGCGTGCCCTTCTCTTGAGCTTGTTTGTTTGGATGGCTGTGATCATCTTGAGAAAGCATCATTTTGTCCAGTGAGTGGGAATCATTGGTGTCAATTTTGTTCTGCTAAATAACGAGCAAGGTGTGTATTATGCTAAACAAAATTTATGGTAATCTGAAATATTCTGCCCCTTTTCAGGTTGCTCTCCGGTTACTCAATTTAGGAATATGTCCCAAACTGAACATGCTTAGCATTGAAGCACCATTCATGGTGTCCCTTGAGTTAAAAGGATGTGGTGTATTATCTGAAGCAACTATTAATTGTCCCCTCTTGACATCTCTGGACGCTTCATTTTGCAGGTCACAATGCTTTCTAGTAGTTTTTTTTGGCTGTCCCTTTCATCTCCTATGACTGACATCTGTGGTGTTTACATTCAGCCAACTCAAGGATGGCTGCTTGTCTGCAACCACTGCATCCTGCCCACTGATTGGGTCATTGATTTTGATGTCTTGCCCTTCTGTTGGCTCTGATGGACTATTTTCTTTGCGGCGACTTCCACATTTGACTCTGCTTGATTTGTCATACACTTTTTTGATGAATCTGGAGCCAGTGTTCGACTCTTGTTTGCAATTGAAGGTACTTGTGATTCAGCTTGCATATTTTTACAGATCACATGTAGTTCACTTCAATTTTGTAAAATTTGTACCTCTATAACCAATGAGCCTGTAGGTTAGTGGTACTCTTGCATAACTATGAGGGATGAGGTCGGATGTTCATCTCACCTTTTTTAATTGATTTCTAATAAAATCGGATCACAATGATAAAAAAATTGCACATTCAATGGATTAGCGAGATCTATTTTACTTTTCCATAACAAACTTGCTTATGTAATTTGAACATTCCAAAGCTCATTTTGAACGAGCTAAACTTTTCCTGCTGAAACATGTTGAATTGCCTTGTGATTCAATTTCATGCTGTCTAAATATTCAAAAGATGAGCATCTGGAGAATGTTATGATTGTGTCATCAACTTGATTTGTGCATTGTTATATTTCATTTTTTAAGCTGAATGCGTATCCTTGGATGACCTAAGCATCTGATTCGCTTTCTTTTTTTCTTGTTCAATGGTTTGTGAAATTGTGGGCCTTGCTGACTCAATATTTTTTACCTGTTCACTAAGGTACTAAAATTACAAGCGTGCAAATACCTTACTGACACGTCATTAGAGCCTCTCTATAAGGATGGTGCTCTTCCAGCACTTCAGGAGTTGGACTTATCTTATGGCACCCTATGTCAATCTGCAATTGAAGAGCTTCTTGCTTGTTGTAGACACCTCACTCATTTGAGCTTGAATGGCTGTGCAAACATGCATGACCTGAATTGGGGATGCAGTGGTGGTCAGATTTATGAGTTCCCAAGCAAATTTAGCTCAGCTGCCCTGTTTTCAGAAGGGAATCTTCCTGTGTCAACTGAGCAGCCAAATCGCTTATTGCAGAACCTCAACTGTGTTGGCTGTCCGAATATTAGGAAAGTTGCCATTCCACCAGTGGCCCGTTGTTTGCTTCTTTCTTCTCTAAATCTTTCTCTGTCCTCCAATTTGAAGGAAGTTGATGTTGTTTGTTTTAATTTGTGCTATCTCAATTTGAGGTACACTTCTCTCTGTTGATGTGTTTAATGTTCATTCTTATTAGTTTTATGCTTTTTTATATCTAATATCTTTGTTTTTGTATGTTGTTCAGCAATTGTTGCTCCTTGGAAATATTGAAGCTTGAGTGTCCAAGGTTGACTAGTCTTTTTCTTCAGGTATGTGCAATTCTGACTTTTAATGAGTTCTTGGATCTGGTCATTGTTTGGGCTTACCCATATCATAATTCAAGGGTAAAAGGACAAAAAGAGCATTTCTCTACTAAGTTGGATAATGTAGGACTGACCTTGCGCAAATAACATGGCTATTGACTTTCTTTCGCCTTAATTGGTTTGCTGGGTTTGGGGAAGCCCTCAATCTGGTGCCCACCGTTATTAGCTAGGAAAATATTGTGGTGCTGCTTGCACTATAGATGTATATACTGAACTATTTTGTAGGGAGAATCGCTCTCCTTTGGGAACTAATGTATAAGAAAACCAGAGAGCCTCCTTAATACCAATCGTGAGGATCACTTGTTTCTGGTTTGATGTGCAATTTTCCTCAGAATTTGATTCTTTGCCTGCCTTCTCTCCTGCAGGGGAGAGCATGCCCTAGCCATATCTTTTGGCCAATTATCATTTTAGCTTTTAGGGACAACGCATCTGAAATTGCTCCCAATTAATACTGCTTTTGGTTCCTGTTTTAAACGTTGCAGTCTTGCAATATTGATGAAGAAACTGTTGAGGCTGCCATATCTCAATGTGGCATGCTGGAGACTCTAGATGTACGTTTTTGTCCGAAGGTGAGATCAACATTTTATCCTATATATATATATATATATATAAAAGAAGTCTGTTATCTTATTAGCTGAAATACAGTCTTGGACTTGTTTCTATCTATCGTGCTTCTTGTGTTACTCGAGTAACAAAGTTACTAAATGAATTCATCTGTGTTCTGACTTTCCCTAGATATGCTCAATAAGCATGGGCCAATTACGTGCAGCATGCCCGAGTTTGAAGCGTATCTTTAGCAGCCTGTGATGTGAATATTTTTCTTCCTTTTGTTTTTGTCATTCACAAGTGGTGATTCTATTTGACCTGAAGTAGCAACCTGTCGTTATATGATATCCACGATTCACACCTGTGTTGTAAATGTTCATCTATCTTATTGATGCTTGTTCCGAGTATATATAGGTTGTGTAGTAGCTGTCGTGCTGTTTCAATACAATAAATTTTCGATGTTTTAAATGTTACACTATTTGGAGAGTAGGGATTTGTGGTTGTGTGACCACAGCTAGGATGGGGCTTGGACTCATTTAGTTTTGTTTTAGTTAAAAACCTTATTATTTTTTTTTTTCCCTGTTGAGACTTGGGATATATATATCAATTCCACTATTCAACACATCCACTCTATATAGTTTAATGTTGAATAATAAATAATACTGAATATAATAGAAACATGACCAGTATCCATTGCCATCCAGAAGAAATAACCATGGTTGGTACCAGTCATAAGATTGATTCCAGCTGTTTCAATGCTGGGTCCAAATATTAACCTGTGAATCTTTTTCTGTGTTATGTCAATGGCCATCCCTCTATCTAACACATCAGAACGGAGAGTTTGGAGAGGGATGTAAAGAGAGAGCATGAGAGGAAAGGAAGTTCATTTGTACTATAGATATATTGTCAAGGAGAAACAAATGAGTATTATGAGAAAACAAGAATCTGTTACTCAAATGTTAAGCACCGCTGCTATAATTATATTATTAACAAAAATTAATTAGAGGTTTTGTTGTTCGCTTTTGCACTGTGCTTTCTCTTGCTAACCGTGGTGGATTTCAATAGTGTTATTTTCCCGTTTTGATTGCTAAACTTATTTATTTTCACATTGAAATTGCTATTTGAGATTTTCCATGAGTTAATAGTTTTTTTTCTTTGCTTATTCTCGGAAATTAAGGTTTTGATCACATTTTAGAATTTGAATGGAGGTCAATTCAATGAGATACAATCTAAATTTCTAGCAAAAGAACTAAAAACTAGGAAAAATGGCTTTGCGCAAATTTACTTGAAAAAAGTAAATCAAGTCAACATATTTCCCATTTACTGCTTTTTAGGTCTTTTAGTTTTGGAATTTTAAGTTTTGGTCTGAAATTTTGTTTTATTAATGTTTCAATCCTTAAATTTGAAAGAAAAAGAAAAAAGAGGAACTCACTGAAAAATAGAGGAGGAGAGAGTCGCCGACTGACTATATTCTGGCAACAAAAAAAATCAATCTTCATATCAATAGGTTCTAGTTGATAAGAGAAGTGTTATTTAGATGTCTTTAATCTTTCATCTTGTTAAAAAAAAGTAGATCATGAATAAAAAATGTTTTTTCTTTAGGATGATTTTTTGGGTTTTTAATTGATTAAGGTTGGTTTGAGTTGAAAATAGGTTTATTAAGGTTTGTATGATAAAAAAATTTTAGTGTTTCCAAGTGAGAAAATACTTGAAAATGAGTTTTTGAAATCAAGAAGATGGATCTCAACTTTCCAACCACTTGATGTGGCTGGAGTTTTACTAGGGGACGACACATCATTTTCCATTGTAGATGATACATCGTCTACTTTGTTTTTAATTTTTTTTTTTTTAGGAAGTCGAGATGTCTAGTGTGCGCGAGTCTAACCTTGTAGACCTACATACGCCTATCATTATTCATTTTAGGCTAGGAAAGCTAAGTCCACCCAAACTCAAACACGTGGTCTCTTTTTATAAAGGATTTTATGGTTTTTCTTTTTTAAAAAAAATTCTTAACTTTTAATTAAAATTAACTAAAATGAAATAATTAAAAATATTTTCAAGACTTATTTTTATTAAATACCATTCAATTTTTACATTGTTTTCAAATAATATTACAATATCTTTTTATAATATTAACAAACGCTCTTTTTGTACATTCCTTTTCAGTAATGAGCCTCTTAGTAGGTTGTGGTCTAGTGCAACCTCATGTGATATGAATGATGTAGAGATATGAACCCTTTTCACCCTTTCTACTAAGGTTTGTGATTGTGTTGAAATCCTATCTTTGATAACAATAAATCCATGATCAACACTATTATTTTGTATTTGAGTAAATGAGATCTTGTCTAATATTAATCATTCTAACGTTTTCCTGTAAGGAAACTAATTAGTGCTTGATGTTGTTTGTTTTTTACCATTTTGTTGGTATGTACCACTTTCAGAACCTATTTCTTATACAAGGTGTATCGATGACATCATCTCTCCTTACCAAAATGTTTAGCATTTCTTTCTCCTAAACTAGGTTTTGGATAGTTGTCCTTGTTTCCATCTTTTTTCCATGTCTAGGATATTTGATGATATTGGGGAAGATCATCATCCTCCACATCATTGGATTTTGATGACTTTTATTGTGACTATTGCTTATTTCAATCATTTTTATTGTCGAGTTACTACTTGCTTAACATTACCCTCCAAGTCCTCATTCTTTGAAATAATTGTGTGGCAGGTCGGCAATTATATACATCATATCTTAGTGTTCAAACTATCCATTTAGCTTTTCTATAATTTATGTATTTTTTTCAAATACGCTAATTGATACGATCAAAGAGTTGATGTTTTATACCAAGTGCAGGAGTGTCAAAGTAATAAATAACCCGGCAAGACCGGGGTCGAACCATAGAGAGGTCAATTATATATATATATATATATATATATATATATATATATATATATATATATATATTAACAAAAAGTAAAGAGATCTTTAAGATGTGAGATTAATGTGAGGATTAAACAATAATAAAAACAAATGTCAAGGTTAGAGGTTCCACTAATGGTATTAGAAATAAGTATAGTATAAACTCTTTTTATTACTAAATTGAAAACCACACACAAAGGAGGTTCTAATTGGATGATTTATCCTTAATAGTTCATTATAAATTTTTAACATGATCATATTAATTATCTTATTTTAGTAACACCATACTTTTAAATATTGTCAGGAATTCATGATGCTAACTTATGCTAACAACAAATCAAGCTCCTCTCATAACAACGATGTCGGCCAAAGACTATGAAGGATCAATCATTTATTGTACCAAGTGATACAACACAAATCTAGATAAATCATTTAACAAGCAAGGTATTAAGAATTAGTAAGATAAGACATGTTAATAACAAACTTTCTTGGATATAAACATTGAAGTCCGTGTTGAGTTTATATTATACATATTCTAACACCATTAGTGAAACCTTTTCACCTTGACAATATTAACTTAGCTAGATATAATGAAGAAGAAGAACATAAATAAACAAGATAAGAACATAATTATGATATAAGTTAACTAAGAGTAGTAAAGAAAATGAAAAGCATAAACAAGATATAAATGAAAATAAAACATGAAATATAATTTGAACATTACAAAGAAAGCAAGCAAGAAAATGATCTTGATCTGAAAACCAAGATGTCTAAATGAATTGCAAATGCCTCATTTTATAGGCTAAAATTTAGAACTATTTATTTGGTAATAGATTATTGATGTAGTGGCCAACTATTGATTTAGTGGACTTGGTGGGCAACAACACTCAAGCATTTTAGCTGGATGAAATAACATTGATGCAATCAGAATTTGGCAAAGTGTTCTTCATGAAAGTTGTTGGAAATCATCTCCTCTTTCCACCCATAACATTTTAGAGCATTTGGATCACTACAGATTGAGATATGGCTAAAATACTGAGTAGTGCTTCTTGTGGACGTGGTGGATAGCCCTCAAGCTCTTGTCTGAATGAAATGTCATTGCTAACATCAGAACTTGAGCAGGCGGTCTTCAAGAAGGTTGTTGGCAATTGTCTTATCTTTCCACCCACCAAATTTGATGTTAGTTTGCCTTCTAGAACTCTAGCTATGGGTTAAATTCTGAGCAGTGTTTGGGATAGATTATAGGATAGATTCTGACTTCTCTTTTGTGGCCAAGCTTTGAATTTGAAAACAGTATATTTGGGTCTTCCACTCTTCATGAACATTATAGGCCTATTTCTTAGCTTTCTAGCCATATAAACCAAACTGAAATCCAAGATCTATAACTCCAGATATGACCTAATGACTGAATAGTGTTCCAATTTAAATTGAATCAGCATCTCTTTTCTAAACTTAGCCTTTTCTTTGTCCTTTCACTTTCAATAGTTAATCACATCAATCAATCCTTTGAATTGTGAGATATATCTGTATTTAAAAATGAGCATTTACCATAAATTAAAGCTATCTTATATTATCAGACTTGTTATTATAAAACATGCTCTAGTTAAGGAGTTATTGATACTTTCAAGTGCAAAATGATAATATAAAACCTTGATAAAAATACACTTTTAAGTACTAATCATGATCAACTCTAGTCTTTGTCGCGGTCGATTAGCTCTTGTCTTTTACATCTCTCTCTTTCTAAGATGCACAACAAGCTCGGGGTTACCATTTTTGTAATGATAATCCACTTTCATCTATTTGTCTAAAAAATAGATATGTCTTAGACTATAGAGCCTTTTTAATTTGGTTCTTGAAGACCACATAAGTTTTAGTTTCATATTTCTAAGAGCCATTCCAATTACAATAGTTCTTACCCTTAGTTTTATTTGCAGTAGGGATAATATGATTTCTAAAAAGCTTATTTCTCCCTTAAACAACAATTGGTCAAATCTCTCTTTTTCCCTTTTGATATTAAAAGGCTACCCTATCTTCAACTACTTTGGTATCATTTACATCTTTGCTGTCAGGTTTAACAATCTCTTTAGGATTTTTTTAATATTACAAGCTCAAACAGTTTTTCATATTTGATTCTTGTGATTGATATAAGCTATTATTGGACCTCTTTAAACTCCTCATTAGAGTCCAAATCTATCAATGAATGTGTACTCATTATATTATCTTAATAGACAACAAGGTAGGTTCCCTTTAATGACTTCTTTTATGCCTATTTTTGCTAGGATTTTCTTATAACAAGCAACTTCATTAGTGAGGGTGTAGATGTCTAGTTGTTTTGTTCCTATAAACCTCTTTTTTATATTCCATTGCAATCCCTTTAATAATAACTTTATGCACTAATGACCGGTTGTAGCTACAGTGCACTTAATTTCCAACATCTTAAACCACATAACATAACTTTTTATAAACTTTATAAGATCTTAAACTATCTTAGATAAATTAGTAAATGTGAACTTTGGATTAGCCTTATAAAATTATTTATTGAAATGAGGTTCCATCTTTTCCCAAACATTTAATCCAGTTAGGTGGCAATATGAAAAACTAGTGAAAAACTATCTTGGTTGATGATGAACTAAACAACCTTAGTTACAAGAAAGGTTTGGTTTTGTAGAAGAAAATACTACTAATAATAATAATAATAATAATAATAATAATAATAATACGGGAAAGGTGAGGAATGGAAGGTGGTGGTGGTGGTGTTAAGTGTCTATTTCAAACAATGTTTGAACTAGAATTTTTAAAAATTTTGATTTTTTTTAAATTGTTTTTTAATCATTTTAATGTGCTGATATTAAAAATAAATTATAAAAAATAAAAATATATTATTTTAATATATTTCAAAAAATATTTAAAAAAACAACTACTATCGTTATCTGAAACACCTCTAAATATAGTCATGCCAACATTGTATTGGTGGATCGAATTAACTTAGTCAGGTGTAAGAGGATACAGATAAAGGAAACGGGGCCTTATCCATTAACTTGTCTCATTGTTTCTTTATATCTCCATTTTTACTCGAGGGTAGATCAAAATTATATTTGTATAATATTGATAATATTATAATTGATAAAATATTATAATTGTATTTATAATATTATAATTAGATCAAAATTTTATTTATAAATTGAATATTATAATTGCAATTGTATAATATTCAATTTTTCAATACATTCTCCAAATCAAGTTTTTACATTTAAATTGATAAAATTATATTTTTTTCATTCCAAAACTGCATTGATGAAAAATTTCTCAAGTTTTCTTAAAATATTTTAAGAAATAAGATATTTCAAAACTACTCAACAATTTAAATTTTAAAATATAATTATATTTTTAAAATTATAATTATAATTTTAAAATATAATAATTTTAATTTGGATAGAAAAACTTAATTGGAGAACTTATTATGAAAATTGATATTATATAAGGATATAATAATACAATTAAAAACATTTGGACATGTTGAAGACTTGTCCAACTATATAAAAAGTTTAATTAAGTCATTTACCCATTTAAAATCCAATAGCTAGAAATTTTATTGATGTTATTTAATGATGATTGTAGCCACATTCAGTAATTGTTCATAATCATGCATAGATAAAAAATCAAGCATCCATTTTCTTTGATTAATACTTAAAAGTCACGATTTGATCAAAATATGTTTGGGCAGTCAAAAGAACCCTAGAATCTAAATGTATGAATATGTGTTATTGATGCATTTTAATCCTAAATTATTTGTTAAAGATAACAAGATAACATGTCTGTGCCAATAATTAACCTAAAGTAACTCCAAAACAAGAGGTTAAGGCAAAGTTCATGCAAAGAACATGAACCCAGAATCTCAAAAAAATTTAGAAATTAAAGAACTATTACCAAAACCTAGATTTTGTCTTTTAAGCCTCTGAACAAACAACTTTTTGTCCTCATAAATCACATTATCAATACCAAGTATAGTTGAATCCAAACAGCTAACAAATAACATCAAATCTTATTCAGCCTACATATCTATGTAATTTGGATTCAAAATTAGTTTTCTAAACATATTTTGGTCATGAACAAGCCTTGAAAACCAACGATCAACAATATTGCTTCACAATGCATTAATTAAAGAAAACAAAACAAACAAACAAACATTGTTTTTATCAAAACTAACATAACTAGAAAGCTTTTATCACATTAAAAACACCAAACACACTTTAATAACAACACATCAAATCGTAGAATCAAAATCATAGCAACAAAAAAAAACACAACCCTTACTCTTTAAGCATCATCCTATTTGCAAACATAAATGCAGATAAAATGACAACCGAAATATCCTCAAGCAAGCCATATGGACTCCACTTAGGTTAAAAAATATACCTTTGAAACCCTAGAACGATCACTGCCTTCTTTGCTCTCCTTTGTAAGGTTTTTCTTCTACAAACTTAATGCCTTTTCAAAACTGAATCAACCCATATGTTAGGCTTGTAAACCCTCGTAACTAGGGTATTTTATTAATATTCTCTCTTCCTTTTCTCTCATTTTTTTTCTCCTCTGTAGCTCTAATTTTCAGGGGTTATTTATAGGGTTTTGCTATGGTTTTTTTATTGGATTCAATCAAAAATTGATCATGATTGATCAATCTTGGATCTCTGATCAGAATAGAAGGGTTTTGGACCAAAAAACAATAGCTAGAAGCTCTAAACTAGACTGGTTTTGCAGTGGTGGTTTTGCCAAACTTGTAAACCAACAAACTATTCTTTAGCCTTCTGATTTTGAGAGAAATACGATTAACTCTTGATAAAAACCTATTGAGAAAGTTTTAAGTGTGAACACATGAAAAAAATCAGTGGTTTTGCAAAATGGGTGTCACAACCATGACTAACTGGATTGACCACTTTTAAGGTCTCGTAGGAGCAACTTCGATGTCAACGTTGCTTAAGATCACCTGAAGTTGGTAAAGAATGTGCACACCTTTCGTTTGGATCCAACCTTACCTAATTTGGAGGTATGTAGCTTCACAATTATTTATCCAAAGATGCCAACTTGATCATCCCAGAATTTGAAAATGTAAGGAAAGCTAATTGGGGACAAGATGTTGGAGACTTTTATGGAAGAATTAGGGTGTAAATGTCCAATTTTGATGGCCATGGGCTTATAGAGGGGGCGTTTCTTAGTTGAATGATGGTGGTTAAAGCCTTTGAGATGGTCGGAAACGCCTCATTCATTCACATGAAGATGCATACTCAACCAACTAAAATTGTCAAGGAAGGAGATGAACAGTGGTTGAACGACACGTCGTATATGTTAAACCCGATAAATTATAGTTTTTTAATTTGGGATTTGGCCAATTTAAATTTGGTCCCTACTTTTCCAATTCATTTTAATTACATTTGTAATTGTCTTCCAACTTTTAATTACATGCAATTGCACCCTTATCAAATTCAAATATCACCCCTAAAGTTTAACACCTTTTACAAATGAGTCTTTGATTTTTAATTTATTCAATTTCATCCTTAATTGACTACCAAAATTTCAATTCCTTTCAATTTGGCCTCTAATTTCACCAATTTCTACCCTTGAAATTGTGTGCCATTTACAAGTTGGTCCTTAGTCTTGGGAATATACAATTAAGTCTTTAAATGACCTCCAAACTTTATTTGTTTATTACAATAAAGCCTATGATTAACCAATTAAACCTTTCAAAGTCTAATTTCAATCCTCAAACTTTAATTTCTTCCAATTAACACCCAAATTGACTCCAAAAACTTATTTTCCTTACAATTAAGTCCTCAATAAAATTAATTAAGCCTTCCAAAATTCTTATTGAGTCTTTACCCATCTAAATTTGTGTTTCTTTACCCTAGATAAAATATTTTCACCAATGAGGCCTTTTTTCAATCAGAATTAGGTTGCCAATCTTATATATTTTATTCCTCCAACTTTTTCACTTGTCATCTTGGTTCTCTACAACCAATCTTGGGCAATCTTCCAGGCTATCTTCATGTATGTTCTCTTATATTTTTTTTTATATTTTTTCTTATGAGTGGTAAAAAATAGGGAACAACTGATGCCTCTTCCTTACAATGCTTACAAACAAGGTTGTTAAAATCACGATTTAACTCGTAAAATATACGATTTTACGAGTTAATATATTCTTAACGTGCAGAATCTCCTTAAAAACTCGAAAATTGATAAAATCGGGTTGAAATCGAGTGAAATCGGTAAAATTGGATGAAATTGCAAAAAATCACAATTTTATTACCGATTTTACGATTTCAACAAAAATATATACTGCACTGCAATAGTGCACTATATGTTTCTTCTAAACCAATAATAGCATGCCACTTGTTCACACAAAAGATGTGCTGCCAGCTACAAGGGGATAACATGGCAGACTTCCTTGGCAGGCTCGATTCCCAATTGATCTTATAACTATTAAATGATGGGTTGATAATAATATAAACAATTATCACTATATAATTCATTTGCAAGCTCTTCTATTGCATTAACAATATTCAATATATTGCAATCTAGCTTATATTTTGACATGATAATTTTATCCAATGTAACAACTCGATTATGATTCAGACTTATCTATAACTAAATAGGTGGCACGTATTATGTTGTTATGTTGTGAAATGTATTATTTTTTAATTTTTTTAAAAAATAGAATAGTTTCATTAGTAGACCTGTTTAAAAAAGATTTTAAAAAATGTCAATTCACATAAAAAAAATTCTTAACTAAAAATAATGAACCAGAATCCTAAGATGATATTTTTTTTCAATATTAGGACAACGACGTATTAGATCAATCTAGGTTTTGTAATCAGATATGTGAAACCTGTGATTTTAATTATGAATCTATCGTGTTTAATTTTCTTTAGACTATTTTTATTTGATTATTTAATATGTGAGCTGGATGATGGAATTAACTTCGTTTAATTACTTTGTTTTTTTTTGAAATTTTTTATTTAAACCATGTATTTTAAGATGTTTGAACTATGTACGAAAAAAAATTCCTTGCAATTTTATGATTTTACGATCCATTTTTACGATCCGAGTTTATTTTGTATTTTCCGTGCCGTGTCAAAAATGCATTTTTGACAACCTTGCTTACAAAGCAAAATCTCATCAAAGTTTTGCATAGTAAGCTTGTAAAGAAAAAAGTGTTTGTCTAATGTTGGTTAATTTATCCATCTAAAGACTTTGTTTTTTTTTTTTTATCGAAAATGATCTCATTATCATGGGTGACCTACCCTTTATAAAATTCAAAAAGATTAGTATATTCTCATGGGCAACCTGCTTATTTTGAAATTAAAAATTAACATATTTTCACAGGCAACCTACCCTTTTCAAACTCTAAAAAGAATTTCAGCAAACGTACATGCTTCCCTAAAATTGGTTTATTTTAACAGGTGACATGCCCATTTTAAAATCCAAAAATTGACTTGATTTCACGAGCGACCTACCACTTTTAAATCCCAAAATGAATTCCAAAAGACATCCATACTTTCCTAAAATTAATTTATTTTCACGGGCGACCTACCCATTTGAAATTAAAAAAAAATAAAATAGGATGATTAATCAAGTTGTTTTTTAGCTATGAATAATTACTTCAAGGCTGGGTTGTCGAAAATCATATGTCGTCTAAGTATTCGGCCTTTAACGGTAATCCACACAAACCACTTGTGAGAAATCTCTTTTCTTTTGTGTTTCGGTGATTCTTTACTATACTCTACTATTAGAAAATAAGAGGTATAACTTTTTATTTATAGAAAAACCTAAAAAACCATATAAATGAAAAAACATTAATTTTCCCCTTAAATAATATCACATGTATTATTTTAGGCTTGTAAAACCCGGGAAAAATAATAAATAAATAAAAGTGAAAGAATTCATGCATATGATTAAATAAAAACAGAAATTCAGAAATTTTTGAATATAAATTTCCGGGCGAAATAATTCGAGACATTATAATAAACCCGATACTGTTGAGGGTTAGATTTAATTGAAGAGAATAATGCACTTAAAGGAAAAGGGGGTCTAAATGCAAATAAGGGAAAATATAGAGTATAAATACTCTCTCCTCACCAAGACAATCGGTAGGAACCATAATGAGAGAAAATAGGGAGTTTTATACCCATTCTCGAGAAATCAAGAGAGAGATACTAAAATTTCAAGAACTCATCCAAGATTAAGAGCTTAAAGATGGGATAAACACTTGAGAGCAAAGGATTACCAAGAAATTGAACAAGAAGAAAAGACAGGAGAGAAATTGAACAAGAAGAAAAGAAAGGAGGGAGTTGAAAATCTTCAACTGGTTGAAGATCAAAATCTTAATTTATACCGGGTAAGGTATTCTAAACATGATCTTAAAAAAATTCATTTTTAAATTCGATGAAGAATTGATGCCTTGATATTGAATCATAGGTTAGGGTTCTTAGACTTAAATTGAGGAAAAAGTACTTATTGTTGAGATTAAGTTAATTCATGTGTGTAGTATGTAGTTTATGAAAGTATTGTGTGAAGGGGGAGGGGGAGACGAATCTGGACAGACTTGTCTCCTAACTTTCGATGAGATTTCAGGTAGGAGGATGAGGGGATTAGGATCGGGTTCCCCATAGAAATTGTAGATTTGAATGTTAGCTAACCAAGGAAACTGGTCTTGCTCAATTTGGAAATATAGAACTCCAGTTATGGGTTACCAACTGAGACTGAGTCGTGACTGATTATGTAAGGCAGTAGGACTAATTAGTAATGAACAATTTTGACTATCTTGGAGGCAAAATTGGGTTCTCCTCCCTTAAAGAACTAGTAGCCTCGTGTATTAGCTTTCTAACGAGATCAATCTTAGTTAAAATGGAGTTTTAGAACTTTAGATATAGTTAAAAATCTGATAAGTATTCAGACAGTAACAGTTGGAAATTGGACAGTAACAGTTCAAAGTCAAACAGTAACAGTTCAAAGTCAAACAGTAACAGTTGGAAAAGTCAGACAGTAATGGTTGGAAAACTCAGACAGTAACGGTTGGATAAGTCAGACAGTAACGGTTGGAAAAGTCAAACAGTAACAATAGGAAAAGTCAAACAGTAACTGTTGGAAAAGTCAGACAGTAACGGTTGGAAAAGTCAAACAGTAACAATAGGAAAAGTCAAACAGTAACAGTTCAAAGTCAGACAGTAACAGTTGAAAAATGGACAGTAACAGTTGGAAATTGGACAGTAATAGTTCAAAGTTAGACAGTAACAGTAGACTTTCATGTGAATACTATAAATAAGAATATAAAAGAATTAAGTCATACGAACACTTGTATATTGAGATATTAACTTTGAAAATATACATGATATATGTATGTATGTTATTATGAGGAAATGAACATGCATAGAAAGTAAAAAAACTTCCTTGTGATTAAGGAGGAGCAACCAGGATTGGATCTTCTGTTAGGGGAGGTCGTGAGACAGGCGAAGCAGGTGCGTGATTTTCCCTCCTATTTGCACTTATACAATTTAGAATCCTTCTGGTGAAAGCAATTATAATAAATATCGTGTTCAATGTAAATAAAGCCTAGTGTATTTACAAGATTAGCTTCGACTAATGGCATCCGTGATAGGATTGCCGGGATAAGATTTACATGATTAGCTTCGGCTAATGGCATCCATGATAGGATTGCCGGAATATGATTTACAGGATTAAACCTTGCAATGTCACCCAGTTTATGCAAGTAAATAAGATTATTCAATTAAGAATATACAAATGAGTGTTAATTGGGTTTAAAAGATTTACAAGCAAAATATAAGTTTTTGTTAGAGTTCTCATGGAGTCGATAGAAAGCAAATACTTCATTCGTATTCATTACATGAGCATACATATATTCTTTAGCAACATAATGGTATGTTTATTTATGTTACAGGTCCATCAAACATCCAGGAAGATCATTAGTTTTGGACTCTACTTTGTGAAACTTATGTAATTATTTAACTTAAAACAAAAGGGAATTAACGCATTTAGGCAGTATACTTTTGTGCAAACCTTGATGTATTTATAAAGGTTCAGCTTAGCATGTAGTATCTTAGTTATCTTGTAATCAACCCTTTTGAAATATTTAAGAACACTTCTTATTTTGTAAATACTTTCTTTGCATATGAGTACTCCTTTTCCTTTAAATTTTATGATATAATGTGTTGGACTATGTTCATAGTGAACTTACTCGTAGGATATATATATATATATTGTGTGGATTGTATGAGGTGTGGAATCATGAGGTTTGATATAAGGTCTGGAATTAAGGGACCTTGTGATGATGGGTTGATTGAGTAAACTCATAGTAGTCGATAACTTGGGATGTTTTACATGCAAACGAAACTCTGACGATTTTTGGAAGGAAAAAAAAAATACCCTCAAATAAAGAGGATATGTTGGAATCTTTTAACATTGATCGAGTCGTACAGTCGAACTATTACAAGGCTAATTTTAGAAATTTATTCAATTAAGTCCTTACTTAATTGTTTATAGATTTAGAATTCTAATCTCTTATATTAATTATATTTTAGTCTTCAACTTTTAAAACTTATTCACAATCAAGTCACACTTGATTAATCATCCTGTTTTAATTTCTAACCAATTATTCTTATATTTGTGACCCATTAGGTTCTCTAATAAGTAGGCCCAAATATAAATCATAATCCTTAATAAAATAGGATTAATTAAATTAAACAAATTAATTTATTATCAATTCAACAATTGATTGATTTATATTTGAAGATCAAATACAATGTCAAGCAACTTGTTATGATCTCCCGAATATTAAGAAAGTCATAAGTGATTTGACTTAATCTTTTAGTGACTAATTTCTTAGTGTAATTATTATCCCTTCATTACTAATGTTCGGATTTAGACATTATAGTATGTAATATGTTTGCTTTGTCAAATCATTTTAGTTCTCAACACTCTAGTCATTGATTATTTGAATAAAATTTGAAACTCTTTTCAAATCTCATTCCATCTAGCCAAGGATTTCACAATCTATACTATTTGATAATAGATGAAATATCTTTCTTAGTTAACCTATGATGATAAATCCTCTCTTAATTACTCAAATATCTTTATATAGTTTATGTTATACCTAATATCTACATGTTTGTTACCCTTGATTAGGACAACATGTAGCTAAGATCAAAGCATAACACTCTCTATATAAGAAAACTTAGTGATCTCAAGTCTAAGAATCACTTACACAACTATCATGTGAGCTTTTTCATAGGTTTTATTTATTATTAATAAAAGCTTTTATTAATACTAAATATGTTTTACATTAATAAAAATAATATTACATATAATCAACCGATTGACTACAGAGTATATTTACTTACACTCGTATGGTGACGGACATGCATATTCTTCCCATTCTCTGCTTTCTAAATGTCATTTGTTTCTATTCCACTAGCTAATTATATGATGTCATATTGGTTGCTAGTGTTTCACTACTACATAGAGTTCCAAACTTTTTTCTTTTTTCAACTCTATTTGATTAATGTTAAATCTTACTTTATTACATGTTAGATATCATTTTCATAAGCTAAGAGCTTTCTCTAACCACACAGGCTTTTTACCTTTCTATGCATATGATAATTACAAAAATTTTCTTTAGAAGATGCATACGCTCATGATTAATGTAATTAGCATATGCATCTTCTAAATAAATTCTTTGTATAAATCATGGCTCGTATCTTTGCAATCACAAGCTGATAAGATTGAAGATGGATGAGGTTGATAGCAAGCAAGCTGACCTCGTCTGTCAATCCCTTAAACTCGAAGCTTGAGAGGGAGAGACTTGTATTTTTTACTCTCTTCTTTCATGTAAAAAACAATAAATTTATATATTTATAATATTTAACACCATCAAAATACTAACTTCTTACCTCTTTTAACATTTAAAATTCATCTCCTTTCCACAATAGTTTTGGTTCATGATAAAATGCTTTTTTTACTCGCATTGAAAAAAATTCTTGACGCTACAAAAAAAAAACGTTGTTAATAAAATTAAATGATTAGTTCTTATGGTCTTTTAAAATTATTTATGTAATTAGTTCTTATGGTTTTTTAAAATTATTTTATATAAACATTATGTTTTTTAATCCAATTATAATAGAATCATTTCCGTCTATTCTATGGTTTCTTTTAATTTAATTTTGTTTAAAAAACTGAAAAATAATGAGAAAATAAGATAATTCTTTAAACAAAATACTACTAAATTAAGAATGATCAACACTAATCAAATAATTATAAAATTAAGTTATAATGAAATCGAATAAATGGATCTTAATAGCTTTTATTTGAGCTTTAATTATTATTTTTTAGGAAACTCTTGATCAAAATTAAAGAACAAGTTAAATTTCTGCCTTTTGCTCAATAAAAACTAGGGACAACATCCAAAGTCAATTATCTCTGCATCAAATAGACTATCTTTTAAAAAGGCAACGGTCAGGACTATACTCTACGAGTGTGTTTGGCAGTGTAGTTACGGGTACTTTTTAAATAGTTTTTCGTGCCGAAATGCATGCTAATAACGTTTTTTTATTTTTTAAAAATCATTTTTGATATCAGCACATCAAAACGATCTAAAAAGTACAAACCGCACTCAATTTTAACAAAAAAAAAATTCAAAATTTGATGAAACACAATTACAAATGCAATGCCAAATGATGTCTACTTCGATGGGAAATTATTAGTTGGTTTATTGCATACAACTAGAGCGTTGGTGACTAGATGCATGCTGTGAGCTATTCATTATATATTTTGGATTTTATAGAGTTTGTTTTTTAAAATATTTTTTATTTTAAAATATATTAAAATAATATTTTTTTATTTTTTAATTAATTCTTGATATCAAACTAATATACAAATATAAAAAATAATTTGATATTAAAAAATTTAAATTTTTTAAAAATCACAGTCCAAACATCCTCTTAATTTATACACAGAAGAGGTAGGTTGGGATGTTAATAAACTTGGGGTAAAGCTAAAGGTGTCTGTATGTTTGATAATATAAAATGCATGATGTTTTTTAAAAGTATTTTTTAATTAAAAATATATTAATATTTTAAAAAATTTAAACATTAGTATATTAAAACCTTAAAAACAATATAAAAATATTAATTTGATATTTTTTTTAAGACTAATAGTAAATTAAAACAATATTTTAAAAAATTTTGAATCTAAAAACAAATACTATTGTTAATGAATATTTAACCTGGTCAATTACTATTCATCCGTACGAAGAAGAATATGATGATTATTGTCTATTTAAAACAATTATTAATAATGAAATTTATTAATATTGTCCTTTAAAACAATCTAATGGTGGTATGGAGTTTTAGTGGACGACAAGAATTCAATGTCCTTTAAGATGGAAGGGAAGGGAATGGACATCAGTGCCAATGAAAACAGCCCCATCAGAGAAAAAAGAAGAAGAAGAAGAAGCTGGTCAGTCAGTTTTGAGGTGTTCTTTCCATTAATAAATAATTATTTTTTAAAATAGTTTTTTTTTAATATATTAAAATAATATTTTTTTTATCTTTTAAAATTCATTTTTATATCAATATATCAAAATAATTCAAAAACAAAACAATTAATTTAAAATAAAAAATTTCAAAACTTTTATAAACTCTGGTTCAACCATTATAATTTAAGGTGCAATTTATAATTGTATTCCAAATGATATTTTATAAAAATTTATTTTTTTATGTCTTTGGATTTTTTTTATATGTTGATGTCAAAAATAATTTTAAAAATAAAAAAAATATTATTTTCATGCATTTACTTCAAAACAATCCAAAATACACACAAAAAATTAATTTAAAATAAAACAATTTTAAATTTTTTATAAAATCCGGTTAAACCATCCTAATTTAAGGAGCCATTTGGAATTGTATTCCAAATGGTGTTTAATGAAAATTTATTTTTTAAAATTTTATTTATATTTTTGAATTATTTTAATATACTGATGTTAAAAATAATTTTTTAAATAAAAAAATATTATTTTGATGCATTTATATCAAAACAATCTAAAAACAATTAATAATTAATTCAAAATAAAAAAATTCAAAATCTTTATAAACTCTGGTTGAACCCTCTTAATTTAAGGTGCTGTTTGAAATTGCATTCCAAATAGTGTTTTATAAAAAAATTAAATTTTTTTATGTTTTTGAATTTTTTATATGTTAATGTTAAAAATAATTTTTTAAAATAAAAATAGTATTATTTTGATGCATTTACATCAAAACAATCCAAAACACGTCCAAAACATTAATTTCAAATAAAAAAATCAACATTTTTATAAACTCTGGTTAAACCCTTCTAATTTAAAGTGACATTTGCAATTGCATTCCAAATGGTATTTAATGAAAATTTAAAAATTTTAAATTTTTTTAATTGTTTTCATGTACTAATGTGAAAAAATAAGTTTTTAAAATAAAAAAAACTATTATTTTGATGTATTTACATCAAAACAATCCAAAAATATTCACAAATTAATTTAAAATAAAAATATTCAAAATCTTTATAAATTCTGGTTGAACCCTCGTAATTTAAAGTGTTGTTTAAAATTGCATTTCAAACGACATTTCATGAAAATTTGAATTTTTTTATGTTTTTTGATTTTTTTGATGTGCTGATGTCAAAAATAATTTTTTTAAAAATAAAAAAAAAAAGATTTTGATGCATTTATTTCAAAACAATAAAAAATACACCAAAAAAAATTAATTTAAATAAAACAAATTCAAAATTTTTATAACCTCCAGTTAAACCCTCCTAATTTAAGGTGTTATTTGAAATTGTATTCCAAATGGTGTTTAATGAAAATTTGAAAAAATTTGAATTTTTTTATATTTTCAATTGTTTTAATGTACTAATGTCAAAAATACTTTTTTAAAATAAAATAAATGTTATTTTGATGTATTTACATCTAAATAATCCAAAAATATTTAAAAAATTAATTTAAAATAAAAAAAATTCAAAATCTTTATAAATTCCGGTTGAACCCTCGTAATTTAAGGTAATGTTTGAAATTGCATGTCAAATGACGTTTCATGAAAATTTGAATTTTGTTTTATGTTTTTGGATTTTTTGATGTGCTGATATCAAAAATAATATTTTAAAATAAAAAAATATTATCTTAATGCATTTACTTCAAAACAATCCAAAACACACCCAAAAAATTAATTTAAAATAAAAAAAATCAATTTTTTTTTTATAAACTCTGGTTAAACCCTCCTAATTTAAGGTGCCATTTGGAATTGTATTCCAAACCGTGTTTAATGAAAACTTGATTTTTTTAAAATTTTTAAATTGTTTTAATGTATTGATATTAAAAATAATTTTTTAAAAAATAAAAAATATTATTTTAATGTATTTACATCAAAAACATTAAAAACTTAATTTAAAATAAAAAAATTTAAAATATTTGTAAATTCTGATTAAACCCTCTTAATTTATGGTGCTATTTGAAATTGTATTCCAAATGATATTTCATAAAAATTTGTTTTTTTTATTTTTTTATTTTAAATTAATATATTTTTGATGTTTTCAGATTATTTTTATGTGTTGATATCAAAAATTAATTTTAAAAAATAAAAAATATATTATTTTAATATATTTTAAAATTAAAAATATTTTAAAAAATAACTACAACATTACTCTTAAAAAATACTCTAACCAGCCTGACAGAAACCCTCACACGGAAACAGAGAAACCAGAGGAGCAAAGGGAGAACCAGTAGAGCGTAGTACAGTCCAGTCCACTTCACTGCCTTGTAATTATTAGTTACATAACTCCCTTTTTTTTTTTTTTTTTTATCTTTCCAAGGCAAAAGACACCCCCGATGTTCATCTACGCAGACTGTAATCCTCTCCATATTTATAAAATATTTTTTACTTGATAATATTTTATTTATTTTTTAAAATACAAAAATAAACGTGGCTGTAAAGATACTCATTACTCATCTCAGTGCTAGTTGAACATTTTATTTCTGACTTTGACTGTAATGAGAGCAAGCGAAAGTGTAGGAGGAGAAGAACAGCAGACAAAGCAAAGAGGGTGGGTGCAAGAACCAAGCCAATCAACCAATTCTATATCTACCAACTTTGACCTTGTTTCTTCTTTGCATTTGCTAAAGTATGTCTTTCTAGATCTTTGCTTTCTTGGGTTCAATTTACGTTGTGGGATCTTCGTATTCTATTCTATTCTATTGCACTAACAGTTGCGGATCAACAATTGTTTTCTTTTAAAAAAAATCCTTTGTTTTTTTCATTTTTGGGTTTGATTTAGAACATTCTTGGGTTTTTTGTTTCTCATTATCTTTATCTGTGTATGTATAATTCTCATTTTGTTCCTTTTTCGTTCTCATAAAAATGATAATAATAATTCCTGTTGGATGCAATTAAATATAATTATTTTGGAAGTTGTTTTATGATAATGAAAAATTTCATAGTTAAAAATTGATTGTTATTATGCAATGGGAGGTAGGAGATAAGTTGGCTGAAGGGTGTGTTGATGCTATGTACTGCCGTGAAGTGGTAAATGCCAAGACCTGTGTAAACTTATACTGGGAATATTAATTGTACATATAAATGGCTGATAAGTTCTTGTCATTAATGTACGTGTGTCTCTGATGGTGTTTTCTAGTTTTTTGTTTTTTGAACTTGGAGTCACGAGAAATGACATGTAATTTTGGGTACTGGTTATGTTGTACAACTCATTTTTGTGCGGATTTAGTTGAGTTGGACTGGTGATTGAACTTAAGTATTTTTACAAGGAAGATGAAAAGGGCTTCTA
The DNA here is from genome assembly GCA_007827005.2 of Populus simonii. Taxonomy (NCBI): domain Eukaryota; kingdom Viridiplantae; phylum Streptophyta; class Magnoliopsida; order Malpighiales; family Salicaceae; genus Populus; species Populus simonii. The sequence goes on from CM017481.2 coordinate 4,826,297, forward strand.
ATCTTTAATGACCTCTGCAGGTTTCTTCACTCTGATCAGGTCAAATTGACCACATTATGAGTGACCTTTACAAAAGGGCATCGACCAACTGTTTGAACCCCTGGTGAAGCCTGATCACTGCACGTTCTATGCTGTCTATCACAACACAAAATATGGGCTTACTCTGCAGTAAACGGCATCGATACAATGAAGCAGATACTGAAGAGAATGCACAGGTGAGTTACAATTGATAAAATGCATGATTTATATTCTTCTACGAGTATGATACTGGTGATTCGGTTTAATCTTGTCTATGATGATACTTATGCCTCTTTTATGCCCCTTGTTCTTTGTGTGATCTTAAGTTTGCAAATTTAATTTTGGCTTTTCCAGGCTGCAGAAATTGAAAGGCGAATTGAACAAGAAACCAAAGTTGAACAGCATACTCAAAAACTTTTGCTTCTTGGTAAATGCAATTCAACCTTGTTTCTCATCGCATCGATCATTTGGCTTTCAAAATTGTTTTGTATTATGTTAATTGTTTGGCATCTAAAACTGTATCCTTAGTAATTGAGGTTTATCATAGTTATGGACTTGTATTTGAGGTCCAGATAGCACAGGCACCATAGGTGCCAGGAGTGGCTTCCCTGGAGAAGCACTTTCTCTCTTTTAGCAGAAGAGCAATTATGAACAATTTGTTGTCCATGTTTAAAGCTTATGATATTAACCAAGGACTGAAATACTGAGTTCTTAATTGTGTCGGGAACATTGTTCGCTGTTTGCTTTACCATATTCTTTGACAAGAAGTAGAGATAATAAAAGTTGGCTGCTTAATGCATGACTATTGTCTAAATGTAATTGCCCTCCATCTTGTTGCACATTTCTTTCTTTTTTCTTTCTTTCCATTCACGGTGACTTTCCCTTTGCCCCTCCTCCCATGGAAAGACTCTTAAATATTTTCTCTCTCTCTCTCTTTTTTAATGATGTGATCAATCTTTCGTGATCAAGGTGCTGGAGACTCTGGGAAGTCAACAATTTTCAAGCAGGTAGGACGGAACTCTTTGTTGTTTCAAGTATGAACTTGTGTTTGCCAGCATTGCTGTTTTTTATCCCTACTTGTGTATGTTCTGGATGCAGATAAAACTTTTGTTTCAAAGTGGTTTTGACGAGGCAGAGCTCAAGAGCTATATCTCAGTCATCCATGCGAATGTCTATCAGACAATAAAAGTATGCAAAACTTGAAAGGGTGTGTTGGTTATATTCCCTTTTTGCATAATTTAGAAAATACAAAGTGCCTGGCTTTTGTGGTGAAACTTTTGAATTCATAAATGGTAAATTTTATTCTGAAAGTTCAATCTATGGGTTTCTGCAGGTATTGCACGATGGATCAAAAGAATTGGCTCAAAATGAAACAGATTCCTTGAAGTATGTTATATCCAATGAAAATAAGGTTTGAATTTGTCATTTCAATGTCTTTTACTTTGCTTTAAGTAAGGTTATCATTTTGAAAAAACAAATTCTAGGAATCTAGCAATGACTTACTATCTAACATGTATAGGTTAATTTGATGTATTCTTTTTCCTAGACATTTTGCTTAATTCTTTGCTAAAGTGGTTTGATTTTACAATCCATTCATTTCATCATGCATCAGGATATTGGACAGAAATTGTCGGAAATTGGAGGCAGGTTGGATCATCCAAGTCTTACCAAAGAACTTGCCCAGGAGATTGAAACTCTATGGAGAGATGCTGCAATTCAGGTAGCCAGTTCATCAAAGATACATATACAACTTCCCTGGAATCTGTATTATTGCTACAAAGTTTGTCTGTTTTCCTATTATATCATTGAGACTATGGTTTTCATTCATGGTTTCTGAATGAAGCATTTCAGTTATTAATTTCAATGGATACTGTAGGAAACATATGCCCGTGGCAATGAGCTCCAAGTTCCAGATTGTACCCCTTATTTCATGGAGAATTTGCAAAGATTGTCTGATGCAAATTATATTCCAACTAAGGTATCTATAATTTATCTTGTTTCTTTATTGTTTCCATGTTACATGAATGTTATGTACATTCTGTTTGCATAATTAGGATATCAGAGCAAGTTTTAAATTCTTCAACATCTACAAAATGCATATACAAAATATTTATTCCTTAGGATTAGACCCAATCGCACTGCATTTCTTTGTTCTACTTTGAAACCTTTTATATTAGAACTTCAGTGAGCTTCACTTCTGTGTGTGGCATGCATCCAGTTTAAATTTTTAATATGCTCAGTTTTGCATGTCGCAGTGCGATGGTTTTATTGGGGAAATTCTGGTGCACTTGTTGGAATGATGCTTTTATGTTACTAAGACATTTTGCATAAAAAATTGTTTGCTTAGTCTTTGGATTTTTGGCATTACTTTAGCTTCTGTAGATTATTAACTTACTTTATGCATGCACCCACATAACACTTTTTAAATGATATTTAAGCTCTTTCCCACAGCTTCTCAGTGTATATTGTATTTCAGGACGATGTTCTTTATGCAAGAGTTCGTACAACAGGTGTTGTAGAGATCCAATTCAGGTGAACATACTAATTCACTGGTACCTGGCTTTTGCATTGCTTTCAATATGTGTTTTGCCCTATGGTGTTTTGACATGGGTTTACAAGGTGCAATTTTCTTGACTTGAATCAATTTCACTTAAAGGTCAATTGCACCTGATTGCAAAATATGCTTTCCAGTGCCTCCAAAATTATTAGTTCTGGTACTCAGCAGCTCATGTTGGCTATGATTTTGTCAGCCCTGTTGGTGAGAACAAGAAAAGTGGGGAGGTATATAGACTTTTTGATGTCGGTGGGCAGAGAAATGAGAGGCGGAAATGGATTCATCTATTTGAAGGTGTTACAGCTGTAATTTTTTGTGCTGCAATTAGCGAGTAAGATGACCTATTTTCTTTGAACTGTTATAATGTCACAAAATTGTTGAGTTTTGGGTGTTGAACATTAAATATTTGAAGTTTTCTTTTTAGTTGGATATCCTTGGCTATCTCTGGATCATGGTTATATGATATACTGATATTCATGACAGTAGCCACTGCAGTATCCATTGCATGCCACATTTCCAAAAGCAAACAAACTTTGCTGGGATTATCTGGCCTATATCTTCCACAAGGACCTCTCAGAATGGCTTCAGTTTTTTATTTGAATATGGGCTGTAACTGTCAAATATGCGTCTGTACATGCTGTTCCATTCCCATGATTCATTACTTTGGGTCCGCAACACTTGGTCAGGGCAGTATTGAGTTGGAGTGAGCTCATCTCAACCATTGCTATCTGTTAGCATGTGAAGTGACATTTCTAACACTAGAACATATTGTATAGTGAAAAGGGTGTAATTTGACTGTATATGTTTTCAGGTATGATCAAACACTATTTGAGGATGAAAACAAGAATCGAATGATTGGGACAAAGGAGCTTTTTGAGTGGGTCCTGAAGCAACCATGCTTTGAGGTTTTCTTTTATGCTACTCTAACCTGTCCCTATGATCTGTTATTTTAAGCTCCCAATATAGACAGCTGGGACTCTTTACATTTTCACTTGGCTTTTTGCGTGCAGAAGACATCCTTCATGCTGTTTCTAAACAAGTTTGATATATTTGAAAAGAAAGTTCTGAAAGTAAGAGCTGCAGAACTGTGCGTTTTTATTTAGTATAGAAAAAATAGCATCAGTTTTGGCCTTTGATGTTGTGCAATTTACAGGTACCATTGAATGTATGCGAGTGGTTCAAGGACTACCAGCCAGTTTTGACAGGAAAACTAGAGATTGAGCATGCATACGAGTAAGCATTTATCTTGCTGCTTCATTTCCTATATATGAATGAGTGAAAAATATTAGTGCACTGAATAGGCTAAAAGTGTTGAAGTTTTGTGCTTTGCTGAAAGCTTGATTTTCCGTCCACTTCCTTATGGTCTTGATGAATTAATGCAAACCAACACTTGTATATTTGTCAAATATATGTGTGCATTTTGCAAAATGTTTGTTCACAGTGTCTAGAACCAGCTAACCTCTGACCTTCCTTTTTTGATGCTATTGAGGTTTTGATGATTTTTTTTTTTGCGGTTCCAAAGATTTGATGGTCGTCATTAATGATATAGTATTCATCAGGTTTGTAAAGAAGAAGTTTGAGGAGTTGTATTTCCAAAGCACAACCCCTGATCGCGTGGACCGGGTATTTAAAATATATAGAACCACCGCACTTGATCAGAAGCTTGTGAAAAAAACTTTCAAGCTTGTAGATGAGACTTTAAGACGCAGAAATCTCTTCGAAGCTGGTTTATTGTGAATAGAAGCATTTGCTTTAAAAAGAATGTTCATAGCTTGAAGAACTTGATCAGGTTTTGAATATTAGAGTTGGAAGAAACACCTCTCATCTGTTGAATGCTGGAATCAGTCTCACAGGATAAAAGTTTTGTCACCATTTGTTTTCTCAGCATGGTCGAAGAAAGATGATTTCCCCCATGATTTTATTGTCTGCATAATTTTCTGTAGAAAAACCTATCCAGAGGATCTGTTCTCTTGCATGAACTGTTTTGTTTCAGAGTGGGGACTGGGGACTAAATTGAACATATGAAAGTAACCTTGTATTCTTTCTATCCCAACACAAGCCATTGCATATTTAGTCTTGCCCAAATCTTTGGAACAATGGTCTCATTGTTTAGAAATTGCTAATCTGTGTGATCAATGCTATGAGTTTGTTTCTCTACTTGAGTTTTGTTTGTTTGAGTGGACTTGTCATCCTTGATCTAATTAAAAATTGAATCAAGGGTTTTTTCTAGGTAGCCTAAACGAGTTTTTGCAGTTGAACTCAATTTTTAAATTGCTTCTCAAAATAATATTTTTTTAGATGAATAATAATAAAAAAATATTTTGATATATTTTTAATTAAAAAAAACAGCTTTTACAAATCAACATCTGCTGTAGTTATTAATAATATAATAATTATTATATTATCAAATTTAATTGGCAGGCAACTACGAGAAAGCTGACATAAAAAGAAAATGAATAAATTTGCGATGAACCTGATTTAAGATTCCCAAATGTATGAAGCATCATATCAATTTGAAACAAAAACATATTAAACTACTTCACTCCTAAGATATATCCCAAAAAAAAAATTTAGTTACACAAAACAAGAAGGCAAAGATTGAAGATGCTGAGGTGAGTCCATCCTCCTTCAGACAGACAGAAAGTGTTTGTGTGTGTTTGGGTACATAGTGTAAATTATATTTTTTTTAATTTAAAATTTTTTTATTGTTTTACTTCGTTTTGATGTGTTAATGTCAAAAATAATTTTTAAAATATAAAAGAAATATTTTAATACATTTTTTAAAAAAAAACACACTTTAATCTATCATTATTATTACCATTTTAAACACGTGTTATGGACGGTGATGGGCTTCGCAATATATCCAAGCAAATATTATGGCCAACGCTTCCAATAATATTAGGTAGGTGGGTGGTATTGCCTTTGGCTTTGGCTTTGGAGACCACACCAAATAACCAATTAATCCTACCATCAATGGTAGTTTGTCGGTGCACACAAGCACACATAATTAGTTGTTTCTCATCAATATCATATCAAAGCTTGCATCAGTATTTGGATGTTATGGTCTCCAAAAATAATAAATTTCAATTTTTTTAGAATCTCAATAATCTTATTAGATAAATCTAGAATTTTTTAGAGTTTATATAAAAATTACCTAAAAATTAGATGTTTTTTTCAACTTTAAATTACTTCAAAGTTGAGTTGTCGCAGATTACAATTGTTCAGAGATGAAGTGGAAAAGATACGAAATTCTTGTTTCTTATTAGTAAAAAAAAATAAAAATCACCACCTAGTATTTTGATCACTAGAAACTCTAGCTGATCTTAGAGTCTGTATAAGGGGACTAGTTGTATAAGGAAGATATATCACCCCTAATACATTTTACCTAAGGTAAACTGCATTCTTTGCTTGTCTGATATAAATTAAGATATTGTTGCGTTTTCTAACTGTTGGTCTATTGAAGGCTTAAGAAAAGTTTTTCTTAGTAAAAAGATCTTTATCTTGTTAGGTTTAAACCTAACCATTCTAGAGTCAAAATATATTTTTTATATTTTTTTCTTTTAATATCGTGAGTACGTTTTATGTATAAGTTCATAATCCTTAATATTGAAAAAAAAACAAAATTATTTTTTGGTATTTTTAAAATATAGATCAAGTTCTCATAGATTTTATAAATAAGTTATTAAATCCAAAAATACATGCAAAGATATTAACAAAACTATTTTTCTTGAATTTTTATATTTAAAGAAGCTACATCATGCCTTTTATTTTTTTTTAGTATTTATGATTTTTTTTTAGAAACTTGGTCCATATGCAATTTAAAACAAAATTGTATTTTTGAAAGAAATTTTTTGTTGTTTTTGTAGAGGGAAAACGATTTGTTTAATACCAAAAAAGCACCTCGCGTGGAGGTCACGATTTCAAATATTAAATACATTAGAGTAAAAAAAATATAGGGAATTCAAAATTCATTGCAAAATGATCTTTCAAAAATTAAAAATTTATTAAAAATTGGATGAAGACCGTGTTTGGCAAGATGCAAATAAAATATTTTTATCAAGGCTATTTTAACTGCGATATCAATTCAAAAAAAATTATCGTTTATCAACTCAAAACCGAACAACACCAAACATCCACGCAAATCTTATTAATTTCATGCACTTATATTCGAATTTCAAGCTAATTCAAATAAATTAATATTAATCCAAGCACAACCCATGAATCAAGACTTAATGTTCAAATCAACATAAACTTAGCCCTAAAAATAAAATCGCAATTCAACGTAAATTATCAAACCAAAAATACAATTGAATTCTTATCAAATAATGTGTCCAAACAATCTAAAATTATACACAACAATGAGATTTTACCCTAAAACTCAGAATTTTTAGTCAATTTGTCCAAAAATTAATTTGAGGTTATGGATCAACCTTCCGAGGTGTTTGATATGTCTAGGGTATACTAAAATCAAGGCTGCAAGCATAGGAAGAGTGATGACACGTGGTCTCCATATGCCACTGCAACTGTTGGCGTGTGGATCCACGCATCGCCGCGGGTGAAACCAAGAAATAGGTGGATCTATATTTAATTTTGAGAGAGATTATTCTGATTCATCTATATATATATATATATATATATATATATATATATATATATATATATATATATATTGTATAATTGAACTTTATTTTTTAAAATAAATTTTTTTATTTTTAGATAATATTTCTAATATGTGCATCATTGCGTAATATTTTTTTTCCTCTTATTTTATTCAATCAATTTAATGTGTGTATCTATTTCTATTATTGTTTGATTGAATAAAAAATTAATTGAGCTAACACAACCAGGTATATGCTCCATCTTCTAAGATTAAATATCTTGATTTACATTTATTACTCTTTCTAGTTTTTTTTTTTTATCATTAATAACTTTTTTACCATTAATAGGTTTCAATTTATTTGATTAAATACATGCACAAACTTTTCAATTTACACATGAAATTTTTTTATGTAAAAAAAAACATTGGGAAAGCCTGCATGTATAATTTTTTTATGGGAGGAAAAAATATATAGCCCATGGAGTAGCATGGGTCAAATAGCTAGTTCATATAAAACCACAACATACTTGGGATTCTCACATGATATACCAAACTTTTGATATTTTAAAAATTGTGAACTTTACCAATTTAATTTTTTTGGACCCAAGCAGGTTGAATATATTTGGTTTAGCTAAATTTTTTATAAATATTACAAATATCCACGGATTGAACTTACATTGCAAATTTTTATATATTCTCAAAGATACAACTTTTCTTTATCATGTTAAAAAAATCTAATAGGAAGTACACCAATAAAAACTTTTGAACTAAAATATTTCTAAATAAAATAAAAATAAATATTTAATCCATAAACTATTAATTATAAAGATAAAAAAGAGTAACATATTTGTAATATTACATTATTTAATTTTCACGGTTTCTGTCATTTCATGTAATGTTAAATTTACAAATTACTTTATAAACTAAAACATGGATGAATACTATGCAGTCAACATTGTTCAGCTTCTCACAAAACACTATGGATGACATTGTATATTTTTATAGATTTCATTTTGATCATCAAAGTTTTATTTTTTACAATTTGATCCTAATTGTTTCTGAATGCTTTGTCAATGGTGAATTTGAAAGAAGGGGGACCAAACTAAAATAGATGCCAAACATGGCTAGCATGCCAAAGATTGCATGAAAAATCTACTTAGGTTCTCGATCTTTAAAAATAACACAATATATACCATTTATGTCCCCTTAATTTTTCAAAAACTTAAATTTTGTACATAAGTTCATTTTTGTTATATTTCAGTCCTTGGTTAGAAAGAGAAGAGAGGTGGAGTTGCCAGATTCCGGTGAGAAGAGAGAAATTTGTCGTTAACTCCATTTCCGGCCATCAAAATAGGTTTTCTTGGTGTCCACGAGTTTCTTGAGATGAGAGGGACTTCATGATGGTTATTTAGTGCCTCGATGTTGCATGAAAAATCAAATCTTAGCCGAGAAAAACCAAAATTAAACCGGTCTAATTTTGAGTTTTTGGACCATTTTTTTGGTATTTGGAGTTGATGTAATGGTTTGTGGGTGTTATGAGAGTGTTGAAGAGGTGTTTTTGAGTTGAAATAGCTTGGAAATTGGGTTTTTAATCTTTTTGTATACAAGAACTTTATTTTTAAAAATAAAAATATTTATTTTCATATAATATTTATGATATGTGCAGCCTTACATAATATTTCTTTTTCACTTTTATTTTATTTAATCAATTTAATATGTGTCTATTTTTAATATCATTTGATTGAATAAAAAATTAATTTTGATAAATAAATTCAACAAACACAACCAGGTAAATGTTCTGTTTATTAACATATTCGATTTTTCCATTTTATTTTTAGTTATCTTTAGCACTTTTTTCCCCGTTTATTACCACACATAATTCTTAATTTATTTGATTACATATATGTACAAACTTTTCAATTTATACTTAATTTTTTTTATGTACAAAAATACATTGAAAAAGCCTGCATGTATAAATTTTTTGTAAGAGGAAACAATATCTGGCCCGCGAGTGACGCTCGTCTGATTTTTTTTAAAACATTAGAGCGAATGACATGATGCAACAAAAATTAAAGGCTCAATCAGGCGAGTCTGCCAGGGGCGTGGACCCTAACAACATGGGCCTTGTTGGATGACCTGACTTGATAGTCTCAACAACACTTGATCTTTTTTTACAAATTAATGTTTATTTTTATATGTTGTTTTAAAATGTTTTTTTATTTATATTTAGATTAATATTTATTCTCTCTTTTATTTTGTTTAAAAAACCTATTTGAAATGATGATTATTTTTCAATTAGGCATTTAATTTTTGAAGAGATTTTTCTGATTTTGCTATGATTCTTTTAATCTTTTGTATAGAAGAATTTTATTTTTGAAAATAAAAAAAATATTTTCAAAAAATATTTCTAATATGTGCAGCCTTGCATCATATTTTTTTTTCTTTTTTTTCAATCAATTTAATATGTGCGTTTATTTCTATTATCGTTTGTTTGAATAAAAAATATTTTAATAAATAAATTTAGCTAATACAACTGAGTAAATGTCCCGTCTAGCGAGATTAAATATCTTAATCTACACATGTTTCTCGATTTTTCTAATTTTATTTTTTAGTTATTTATTTATTTATTTATTTCATTTATTAAAACATATAATTTTCAATTTATTTAATTTTATACACACCCATATACTTTTAAAATTTTATTTAAAAATTTTTAAACTAAAAAAACCCGTGTAAAAAATGTTTTATTAAAAAAAAAATTCAAACCCCGAGAAGACACGGGTGTAAGTATCTAGTGACTACCGTGGCCCTTCTATTTATTTCCTTGCCACCAAAACAAATTTAGCATAAATTAATTACCTCAAAACTCACAAAATAAAAAAGAAAAGTTTCTTTCAATAATAAGAAGAGTCCTGTTTTCTTTTGATCTGCCGTGAGTCTCTGAATGGTTCCCCCCCTCTGGAACCAAAGAATATTCTCTTCCCTCTCCCTCTCTTCATAATAATAACTGAAAAATCTAAGAAATTCAAAAAGGAAACCCTAATTTGAATTTAGCTAACCTCTTTTAACATCATCAACATTTTTTCTCTTTCCTACCTCTCCTTTCTAAAACCTTTTCTTCCTCTAATAGTAAGGTATGCTTTTCATTCATCTCTGATTACTTGCCCTTTATCTTTGACACAACGAGGGAAATAAAACGGCAAACTTTTGCATTCTGTAATAAAGACCCTTGATTTTTCTGCTTCTTTGAGATGTTGGGGTTCATCAAAATTTGAATGTTAATGTCCATGAAGCGAATATGTATTTTTCGTTGTTTGTAGGTGTGGTTTGCTTTTTTCTTGGTGAAATTAACTAGTAAAGGGCTGAGCTTTTGTTTCTTTGTTTGTATTATCTTAGTTTAATCTATATTTGAATTTTTTTTTATCTCTTGAATTCTTAAATATGTTGATTGAGTCCTTCCTATGGTGAATATGTGTTCTAAACCTTGCTTGTTCTTACAAATTGATGGATTCTGTTAAAGATATTTAGAGTTTTTTTTTATAAAAATAAAATAAAATTGTGACACCAATTTAACAATAAACCATGGTTTTATGTGTAATTATTTGACATTTATTTTGTTGAATTTGTGGATATTTTCAATAATGTTGATACAAGTGTTTTCTAAACTAATCTCCCAAGGATGAGAATCGGCAATGTAGCATTTTCTTTTAGAATTCAAGTATTGCATGTCCTAAGTTACGTGCTCTTTTTATGTTTTTGAACTACTTGCAAGTATGGGCTTCTCACACTCACTATTTATTTCCATGCAGGTGTTTTTGCATCTGTTGGACCTAGGTTCGTCTGGTATAAAAGTTTGAGACTCCTGAATCGGAAGCAATAATGAGGAACAATTGGTTCTTTTTCATGAATTTAGATGGAGAATCTCAATACATGTTTCCCTTAGAGCCCCTATTATCACAAGGCTTTGGGGCTAATCTATTTTCTCAGCTTAGTTCATTTGTTGATAATCCTTTGCACCAATCGAGATTCCTATATGTCCCTGGAACCATGGCTTTTCAAGAAGCTTTGAACGGCATGTCGAAGCTTGCTGGTGGTTTGATTTTTTGGTTCACTAGTGCATCTAGTTCAAATTTGAGTCGCCAAATATCAGGCAATCAGATTTCTCCCACACCAGGAAGCTGTAGATCTTCAGCACAAGTTAAGAACTCTACTTCTACTAGATGTGATCTTGCTGGTTTAGGCTTCGGTTCTGTATCAAAAGTAGAGTCTTCACCTCCTGTGGTTTTTAGGACGATCTCAAGTTTTGTGATGAGGCTCCTACTCGGGGAAGCTGAAAGACTTCAGTCATTCCCTGTCCTCTCATTAGCTGCTTCTCTGGTACCACCATTTGACAACCTGTGAGTCATTTGATATATAATAAAATAAGTTTTTTTCTGTGTACTTTCTGTTTTTTAGCTCTACTTCTCGCACTTTATGCTGTTCTTTTACTATCTAAACGTTGCTTTCTTCTTTTTGGTCGTAAGAGCTTCAAAGCTACTAGCTATTCCTTTGGAGAATGGTGATGTACAAGTGCATGCATCCATAGATCAAAGGCCTTGTGAAGTTGAGCATTGTGGATGTCCTGGCCTATCATTTTCTGATTTAAACTGGACAAGACATTCCGTTGAGCCCAGAACTGGCATTGAGTTCCCAATGTTTTTGGACAACATCGTAGCTGGACAGGAAAGATCTAGATTAACTTCAGAGGTAGATGTTTCTAAATTTCATGCTATTGCACTAAACTTCATGCACGCGCATTATGTGTTGACATAGCTGGATACAAGGGACCTGTTTTGTGCTAAAAATAACCTGCTGTGTGTATGCGCGCGCATGTAAAAGCTGTTTACGTTCTAGTCTGTTTTACATTAGGGTTTTGAAACATCAATAGAAATTAGATGCTTCAAATTTGAACATCTTATTACTATTTGAATTTTATTCCCTATCTAATTGTTCAGCTTGAAATTGGTGCCTACATTAACTTTGAGGGTTGCTGTCTTCCTGTTTGAGATCACTCCTGTCATCCCTTTTTGCAATCACTGAACAATTTCAATGTTCTTTACCAGGTTCTTGTTGGTACTGGATCCAGAACTATGACAATAATCAGAATAAAGTCTCTGAAGATTTATGCTTTTGGTTTCTGTAAGTGCTTTTACATTTCAATTGAGGATTGTTTTTTGTTTGATTGTTTCTTTCATGTCTATGATATTCAATTAGTGAGACTTGCTATTTCTTATAGATGTCCATCCTAATTCTGTCTGTGAAAAACTGGGCCCAAAGTATGCTTCCATTCCAATGGGTGAATTAATTAAACACCGTGACTTTTATGAGGACCTTCTCAGGTATTTGAACACTGACTTTGCTGAACACATTGTCTATGTTTGGTTTCTGAAGTTAAAATGTTGTTGCATCGCTATTCATCTTTTCTTTATCTTTATCTTTATATGGTTTATTGTTAACTTATTTTTAAATCAAGAGAGTGAAACTTTCAGGAAAATTCTCGTTGTTAACTGTTCGCTTCATTCCAAGTTTTAATCTTTAATTTTCTTGACTTTGAAGTTATTTACAAGATCTAATAAATTTTGTAGTTGAAGTATGTTCTCCAGGAGTTTTTAATAGAGCACATGATATTTCCGTTGAAAGTTAGTTTTGTAATATGAAACAAAAATTTTTGTATGTTTGGAGCATTAATCAATTAACATAGTAGGAGTTTGCAATGAAATTTCTGTCACTTGCGTGATGCTTTTAAATCATAATTATCTTCCTAGCCTTAGCCGTGAGTTGTTTGTTAACATTCATGTACTTGGACCTTTTCATTTTCCTGCAACTCGATTAATTCACTTTGATGAATTCTCAGATACTGTTGTTATTCGACTTTTTATAATGATACTGCAGGGAAGACATCTCCATGACTGTTCGGCTTGTGATTAACTGCAATGGGATAAAAATCAATACTGTTAGGGAGTAAGTCAAACTTTGTTTGCTAGTGTACTTGAAATTTGGTGGTGGGACTCTGATTTCTGCGAGACCTTGGTATAAGCTGGACATTCTCAGCATACTGTTTGTAGACCTATAAAAAAAACTGGAATATTTTTAGCGTGGGAGGATATAAACATCATATCATCTATTAGTGTCTCAATTAAAATTTTAGAATCCTCTGGGCCATGGGGGATTGTGTGTGAGACAGGGTGTGTTAATAGTGTTCCTAAGTTCAATCACGCAACCTGCTAGATCTTTTTTTTAAAAAAAATAGAATATAGATTATTTACATTGTTTAACAAGGCTGAGCCTCACCTGGAATAGTTTTGCCCCTGCTTGTTGGAGACTCATTAACCTTTTATTCCCTGAAGTCATGGATGAAATTGTAAGACTGATGATGAAAATAGCATCCAACACCTAGTTACATGCTTTATTTTATGTGCTTGCAGTGCTTTTGAGAAATCACTTCGAAACCGTTTATTGAAGGTAATTTATTCTACTTGCAATTGTTTCTTTTCCTATCAGTTCTGTAATAGAAGGAAAATGTCCAGTCAGGATTCTGATTCTCTAAAATACTTTTCTTGACTTCTCTCAGACAAACCCAGACACTGATTACCATTGCCTGACTACATTTGGTTCATTCTTCACAAAAGATATTCCACTACCCGCGGTAATTTTTTGCTGGTTTATGCATATCTTTGCTTTGCCTCTACACATACTTATTGGATTGCATCAACTTTGAATTGAATTTGTGCAGGGAACAACAGTTGATTTTCGACGGACAGCTGATGGGCAACTAATAACTGAAAGTAAGTCATTATTGGTTGGAAATCTTACACTCTATATGCACTGCTGTTGGGGTTATTTAGCAGCATCTCCTTACATTTGCCAAAAGTGATTGGAAAGCATTGCAATTCTAGTTTATGGTTCTCTGTTTTCTCAGAAGGGCATCTCATTCACCCTTTTATCATTTTCATTAATGAATTTATTCCTGTCAATAATAATAAAAAAAGAACAGAAATTGTTGGAGTTTAGGACCTGCTCATTTTGTCATCTGTACAAGGGCTTTCCATTTTAGCAAAGCAAGAAGGCCCTCCCTATAAAGGCGCATGAATGATCCAACAATATCTTTTCATTTGTATATTGCCGCATTTTATAGGCAACTGACAGATTCTATTCTTGCAGTTGGAGGTAACCAAATTGGAGTGGTTTGTAGCAAGGATTTATGTAGTGAGTGAATTATCCTTCTCCTTGTCTCCAAATCATTAGTTGATTAATTTGTGTGCCAACATTTTCTAGAGATATTGAGAGGCAGTTCATGATTAAAGAGAGGCTGGGATGGAGGATAGTTTATGTTTTAGAGTTAAGATTCTAACTTTCAGTTTTACTTTACAGGAGCTTTCTTTGACATGTACATAGGTGAAATTCCTGTCTCAGAGCAAACGAAGGAAGAGATTGGCAAGAATGTTGCCAGCATTATCGGGAAGTGCTAAGTTGATCCAATAAAAGCTTCCATTGTTCAATTTTTTTTATGAACAATTGGCTGCTGATTTATGGGTCGCATATTTCTTGACTATAAAGATGTACTGCCTTTCAATACACTGAAGTGTGCAGTTAGGAAGTGTTTGGGTGGGAGGTCATGCATGTTATACAATAAATAGATCTAGGTCAAACCAATTTGAGATTAAAAGGGGGCCTACCAGAACTTGTACAAAATCGATTCTTTGTAGCTTTCTTCTTATGGGGCTTTGCTGCATCTGAATTGCTGCGCCCAGCTAGATCCAAGTTATTAGAATTATCTTTCAGGATACGAAGAGAATAGTTATGTTTTACTGCAGTGTGTTGATATACAGACCAGAGTTCCTTTAACATAGGCTATATACTATCGCTTGCAGGCAGTGGCTTCACTTGGTACTGACCATGGTTCTGCCTGAACTGCCCGTATATTATTAGCCTCCCTCGGGCACAATTGTTAATATACAAACCAGCGTTTTCTTATGAGAAACTTTGTTTTTTAAGCAAAAATAAACTTACTATGATCATAGCAAAATTTTAAAAACCATGAATTGATCATCTCTTTGCAGCTATATAAAACATATGACAACAACAAATCTAAAAACAATGGATGGTGAAAACACTTGAGATCTTTTCATATAGACTTGAGATCTAAAATCAATCATCTTTTCACTTACATAATTAGATTATGTATGTTTATATAAAAACAAATTTTAATTTAAGATTATTAAATTATTTTAAATGAAGAATGATGTGATTTGATCTTAATAATATTGAGTATAATATGAATTATATTTTTTTTAATTTACTTTTCTCAAAAATAAGATGGAATCTCAAAAACATATCATTGGAATTTTCATAAAAAATAACCCAATGACACAAACTATTATTTTGATGGTTGAAAGGAAGGCGATCTCAATGTAAAATAAATGAAGTTCAAGAATGAAACTATTTATTTGATATTAAAAACTGAAACTCAACTGACCAGTTTTGATTCTGTTTAATTTGATTTAGTTTTGATGCGGTTCTGTTATTTTATATTTAAAACAAAAAACTATATTGTTTTTTGGGTTTTTTTTTTTTGGAATTTCTAATGGGCTTGGTTTTGATTTGGTTCGGTTTTTTTCAGTATGGTTCAGTTTGGTTTTTCGGTTTCAGGCTCATGAAACCAAAACTAAATCGAACTAAATATTTTTTAAATATTCTAATTAGTTTTTTTTTCATGGTTAGATTTTTTTTTTCTTAATTTAATTGATTTTTTAATATTTTTACTCAACCTGTATGTATGAAAGTGAACATTTTTACTTGTCATGAACAATAAAAAAGTTTAAAAAAAGGCCACCTTGAAGTGAACATTTTTGCCGGTACGTGCAGGTAACATATATAATATTTGTTCATGTTATATAATAAATTATTAAGTACTCTGGAGCCCAAGTCCTCCTCTCTAAGGTGAGGATCATCTCTATCTCTCTCCCTCTCCCTCTCCCTCTCCCTCAAAACGGTAACTAATTTCACTAAGATATGGATTATTAGTAATGTTCTAAATTAAGCAAATTAATTACGTTGTTTCTATGTTAAATTGCAAATTAATTACATTATTCCTAATGATCACGAGTTCGAGTCCCTTAAAGACACTAAAAACTTATATAATCGTTAACTTTAAAATATATGGAATTAATCAAAGTACGCAGAAGTTAGCACCCATATAAAATAATAATAATAATAAAAAATACACTGTGGAAACCAAGCATTTGACTCTTCCTGCCTCACGGCATTTGCCAAGCAATAGATGGATTACTTGTTGGGGAGCAACCCTGAAAAGAGATCATATATGGTTGGGTTTGGACACAACCCACCAGTACAAGCAAGCACATCACAGAGCCGCTGCTGTTCCAGTGAAGTCCAGTAGCAGAATAGTTAGCTGTGGCGAGAGCTTTGCAAACTGGTTCACCAAATTGAGATGCACCAAACCCTAATGAACTAACTGGTGCCATTATGGGTGGACCTGATCGCTTCGACAACTTTGTTGATAAGCGTTGGGATTCATCTAAAACCGAGCCTTGCACGTACGTTAACTCTATTGTAATTGGTGTTCTGGCAAAGCTTGCAACACATGGCCGTGTCCAATAAGCCAGAAATTCATTCTGTTGTTTAGTGATTGATCGACGAGCATGCAAGGTAGGTGGATATATGATTAGTCCAGGTCCAGAAGACTGAATTCTATAGAATTTATTTTGAAGTTTACGTACAAAAAATCCATTTAATTATTTTAGATGCATGTACACAATACATTAACAATATAATAATTCTGAGTTTTTAGAATTATCCCTATTCTAATATAAATATATGCATTAAAAATATTATAATCTAAGTCAATATAAACTTCCTCTTGTTTGTAATATTATATAACAATGAAATATATTTTCACCATACTTTGCTTTTCCTTTCTCATGCACCTAATTTTTCTTGCATAGTATCAAATCTAGCTTGATCTAATGAAGCATTTCAAGGATTGGAGCTGTGTGTAGATGGAAGAGAGAAATCTCTGGAGTAATTGAATAAAGAACATCGAAAGAAGAAACATATGGAGGTGAAAGCTAAAGGGAGCAAACAAGAATATTGAAACCTAGCATTAAAAGAAAGATAGAAGTAGCCCATGAGAGGCGATGTTCTGTCTTAATTTTTATTAAAATTTCATCAAGTTTTCAAAGATTAGAATTTTTATAGATTATAAAATAATAATTATAACGTCACAATTAATTTTTTAACCCAATACAATAAAAGATGTACATTACAAAATACCCGACAACTAGGAGTTTTAAGAGACTAGATCAAGCTAGCCCTGCAGAACATGATGGACCTGCAACACATAATTTTAAATAGTATTTATTTGAGTATCATATAAATATATCAATTATTGCTTACAACATTTTTATAATTTCCTACTCATCTTATTTTCCATTATCTTATGTAGAATATTTGTTCTTATTTTATTTTCCAATAACTCATCACATCATCAATTGTCATCCATCCCTAAGAGCGTGTTTGGTATTGTGGTAACTTTTGTGGTTGTGGTTTGAAAAAAACAGTTTTATAAAAAATACTTTTTGTGAGGTTGATTTTTTAAAAAATTGGTGTTTATATTTGGTTAAAACTGTGGTTGAAGTTGTGGTTATAAAAAATATAGTTTCTTGTGTTTGGTTAAAAAACTGTGGTTGAAATTGTGGTGGAAAAAAAAAGCAGTTTTGTGTTTGGTAAAACTGTGGTTTAAAATGTGGTGAAAAAAAATAGTTTCTTATGTTTGGTTATAATATGCCTTTTGTTTTATATTTGATTTGAATTAATTAAAAGGACATATATAGACACATATATATAATTCCAAAACATAGGTGTTTTGTAATTATGATTACATAACAAAATGAAAAATCCTTATACATTAATGTACTCCTTTATTGTTCCATCAAACTATTTGCAATTCCATCGCGTACAAAATCCATACGTGAAGGTCTCTGTGAGCCTTGAACGGCCGAAGCCTGAACAATATCAGGTAAAAAGTCATCTGGAATTAAATTGGGGTTACGATCATACTCAGAAAAAACTGCATCATCTTGAGATCTCCTTCTAATATAGTTATATAGTGCCATTGAGACAATTACAATCTCAACTTCTGTTTTGTATGGATAAGCAGGCATGTTTTGCAAAATTTTCCACCTCTGTTTCCATACCCCAAAAGAACGTTCGATCACGTTACGTAGTGACGAGTGTGCACGATTAAACACTTCTTTCCAACCACTTGGTCGTCCACGACGCCTAAATTCTTGGAAGTGATACCTCTTGCCTTTATAGGGACCCAAATACCCATACTCGTTTGGATATCTAGCATCAACCAGATAGTATTTTCCTGCAAATAATAACAACATGGTAATTTTAAACAAAACTTAAAAAAAAAAATTATATTCGTTCAATTACCAAATCTTCAATTTAGTCAAAAGCACAACCATCCGGAGGTTTTAGAAATTTGATATTGCTATTGTCAATAGCATCAAGAAAAATACGCGTATCGTGTGCAGTGCCTTCCCATCCTGCCCACACGAACATGAATTGCATGTCAAAACTACAAGCGGCCATGACATTTTGTGTTGGTACACCTTTTCTTCCAATAAATGGAATTTGATTTCTAGATGGTATGCAGGCACGGACATGTGTTCTATCAATTGCACCGACACAATTCTACAGGCCACAAAAACATTAAGTACTCATAAACATTTATAACATATTTCATACTCCTTTGAACAACTTAATTAAACTTAATTAAACTACTTACTTATACAAAAATTCATCTTACCTTGAAATGTGGCATAAATCTTGGATTCATAGCAATTTCTCTTGGTGTGCTCGTAAATTATGGATCTACAGCAAACAAACATAATGATTTAAGCACTTCTTTAAAACATATACTAATAGTTTCACCTGAATGCTGGAATCTTTCCTGCACTTGTCTATTTGACGCCACAACTGCTATTGTAAATAGAAACATTGCCACCTTTTCAATAACGCTCATTCTTCTTGACGGTTTTAAGCCATGGTGCGTTTCTAATTCAGTGCATAGACTCAACAAAGTGGTTGCGTCCATCCTGAATATGTTAACACTTCGTTTCCAATGACCTCTTAAAACCTCCGTCAACCAACGCATCCCTGTGTTATACGAATCCATACATGGTTCTTTATACATATAATTAATATAATACGTGTTTATAGCTCCAGCTGTGCATATAATTAATTTTTCAATATCAAAATGCCTCCTTATAATAAATGCATCGTCATCATCACTGTCATCGTCAACGTCATCATCATCATCATCACTGTCGTCAGAGTCGTTTTCATTACTGTCATCTCCGGTACCATTAACTGAGGCACCACTACCTTCACAACTAGGATAATTAATGTGGTCTACAATGCGGTTCATTACATTATCATAATTTCCATCGAAATCTTCATTAATTATGTCATTAAACCATGGATCATCCATAACTTTCATTACATGTAAACAAGAAAAAAATTATATGTTAATAAAAAACTATAAATAATTCAATATCATTCAATAAAAAAAACTATCAAAGAGTTGGTGCAACATAAGTTTTTTTCATACCTGTAAAGCCAACAAAAAAGGAGTATTCCACTTGCCTGTATAAAATGCAATTGAGAGTTTTGAGAAGTTTGTTATGAAGAAAGATAGTTCGGTGAAAAATATGATGCAAACATTCCTTTTTATATAGAAAAAATTCAATGATGTTTACGTCTATTTTACAATTCTTCAGCTTTCAACATAAGTACATACACATGTATGTTCTGTAAAAGTAATATATAATGTTACTTTTACAGCTCATATATTGACACCATTCTGACATGTAGTCTTTCATAGGTTTTGTTCTCATTCTACAATCTTAACTCCTGTTAATGAAGTGCCCCACGACAGAAAAGGAATAAAAACACAGCTAAAAGTAAAAGTAAAAAACCAACAGCAAGACCAAGCATTTAGAAAAGGAAGAAACACCAACAGCATGTATAGTCCCATCAGACCTGGCAGCAAAGAAAAAAACACCAACAGTAACTGCAATTGGGTTTCTATCTTCTAAACAAACCAATTTTCAGACCTCACAAGCTCACAGTACATGGAAAAAAATACAGCTAAGGAAAGACAACACCAGCAGCATGTATAGTCCCATCATACCTCACGGCAGCAAGGAAAAAAACACTAATAGTAACTGCAAATGGGGTTTATTTTCAGACCTCACAAGCTCATAGTAGCTACACATGGAAAAAATACAGCTAAGGAAAGAAACACCAGCAGCATGTATAGTCCCATCAGACCTCATGACAGCAAAGAAAAAAACACCAACAATAACTGCAAATGGGGTTTCTTTTCAGACCTCACAAGCTCACAGTAGCTACATATGGAAAAAAAAAAATACAGCTAAGAAAAGCATTATAATAGGAACAATCAAGCTCAGTTTTGACAGGGAACAAAATAGTGAAGGAAAATGAACAACCAATTCCATTAAAGGGTCAACCATTTAACATTAACCATTGAACATTGTAATTCGTAGATAAAATACAACATTAAAAATCAGCAATTTCTCATACAAGTCTGTTAACTCCCGAAAAGCAGTTTAATAAATACAACAGTAAACAAATTACCGCAAATGGATATGCTCATATGTCTTAACACGGAATGTTGAAAAATACAATGTCTCGGACAAACTTCGGCAAATGAAAACTACTCTTTTAAAAACCGGCATCCCATTATTCTGCAACAATAAAATAAACATGTATAAATACCGTAAGCACTTGAACATAGTTAATTGATTAACAGTTAAGAAACTTAAATCATACCATGTCAGCTAAGCACGTTTAGTTTGTGCATACATTCGTTGCAACAATCTCAACTTCTGTTGCTTATCACCCATACTGGCCCACATTTCTCTTTTCCTTCTTAAACTCAGATACTCCGTAGCAAAGTCATGAAACTCATCTTCAATTGAAACTCCAGGAATTGAGTGCAGCTCAGCCATCACCTTGCGAATACTACAACCTTCGCGATCCATATGCATAGAAGTGGAATCACTCTTAGTCGACATACTCTCAAGTAGGTGATTGCACCTTGACAGCAGCTGAACACCAATTCCAGATGTTTTCTTCTTTATACCTCGGACCTCAAAAGGATCTCGTTCTTTTCTTTTGCCACCGCTTTTTGTGTTACTGCTGCTAGACATATTTATCCCTCAAACCATTCGAGCCATGTCAGTCTGGAAATCTAGAATCACATCTTCCTCCGAATCACCGTTTCCTTCTTCCAAACCATCACGAGCAATGTCGGCATTACTTGTACCAGGATCAACATCACTTCCAGCAGGTACTCCTGATGAAGGAGCCCATGCAAACTCTTCAGTTGCAACAATGTTGAAATACATTCTGTCAATTTATTTTTCAATGCTAGTTCAATTCCGACATGTCTGAATTTTTTTGCTCCTCTAATTTCCTGCATATAAATGAAATCAATTAATGAAGGAGCATGTAAATTTTTTTTTTTCTGAAATTTGACAACAATAAAAGAAATTGTTAGGATGACGAGGAAGATACCTGAATTTTTTGTTTCCACCACTCATCGCTAGCAGAAATTGTTCCTACTCCACTATTCTAGCCAACACTAGTTTCAGAAACCAACTTATTCCATATCCTCCAATCCTTTTTGCATCCATCCCATTTGTTTTTCAATTGTGTTTTAGTGAATGCATGGCCAGTTTGTTCTTTGAATGATGCAATAAGAAACTTCCACCCCGTTTTATCGAAATGAGTATTAGGTCTCATTCCCATATCAATGGCCTTAATGCATATATCACAAAATATATGCAACATTTTCTTTGTCCAAGCAACCTTATCCAAATATTCAAGACCTTCCATGATATCTTTTAAAACATTTAACAAAAGTTTAAAATCAATCAATGATATCAATTACATTGTAGGACATATATAACCGTGGATTCAACCAATACAAAAACATTACATTATCATATTTACAAGTGTGGTTAGCAACAAACATCGACTATGCATTTAATTTGAATGAGAATTATAACTTCAATTACAAGTAAACCAGAAGGAGTTGCAATTTGTCATGAAAACTAATTCAAACCCATTAGTTTTCAACTGTGCATAACACTCAGTTTCTGTTTACTTCTTTAAAAGAAAATCATCATCGTCATCATGGCTATTTGGATTCTCAGAAAACAGAGGAAAAAAAAACAAAAAAGTCAAGAATTTATTTCTAGATTCAAAGTAACACACCTTTCTTTCTCAGCATGCAAACACACAAATGAGAAATCAAAGTTCTGATTTCCTTGAAAAGTAGAAATGAAAGTAATTAACAGTGTGAATTTGGTCTAATCCTACACGACATGCTAACAGGTCACATTGACATGCTTAAATCATAACAAATGACTTAAATCCTGCTTATCCAGAAAAGAAACAGCATAGCATGATCATCAATACATACATGAGTCCATATGTTGTATTGCAAATGAACAAAAGGGATAAGAAAAAAAACTAAAACCACATTCCTATTTAGTGACATCACTAAGGGGAAAAAATTCTAGATAAACAGATTGCATGATGGACATAATTTATATTGCAATAATTATTTACAAGTCAGTTTGTGTTACTATATTGTGCACAAGGTTATCACAATCCATCATAATATCCATGTCCAATATTACAAATCACAAAAGTGTGAGCTATACTAGAATTTGGCCTCTGCAGGTCTCATTGAAAGTTAATGTTATGAGATTTATCTTACCATGTTTTCTAGCAATAATCAAGGTTTTGCTATCTACTGGCGTTATGAGAAACTAGAAAACTAAGAGATCTACATACATGTACTATTGACCATGTCTTGTATGAAAATCTTGTTAAAGAGAGAAGGGAAATATCTAAACCAACAACAACAACAAAAAGTCAGCATTTATGGACAAGACAATCAAATTCAACAAACAATGAATATTATGAAATGAAAAGCAGAGAAATAAATCAGTTTGTATTGTAACAGTAGGAAAACTACCAACCAACGAAGTGGGCCGAGATATTTCAACTAGGAACAGAATACAATAGAGCAAATAATCTAATTGACCCAAAATTAATTTCATGGTACCTTAATTCCAATATAAAACACATGTAATGTGCACAATAAAGAACTCTACAGTTTATCAAGTAGAAACAACCTCAATGTGCACAGTAAACAGATCAGCATGGATGCATCACATTGTTTCCAGATTAATTAATTTTAATGAAGCAGCAGCACTGTAAGCTAGACATCAACAGAAAAACAAATTTCAACAAAGAACAACACATAATTACGCACAATACAAAGACCAAGTAGCAACACAGAAATGAAATTTTTAGCTCAAGTAAAAAAATTTAAAGAACGCACATTACAGGTGATGAAGCAGCACAGAAATGCAATGAAATTTGCTCAATTAAAAAAATTGACGAAGGCACAATAAACAAAAGAGAAGCAGCAACATCAAACTACTCTTTTTAGCTCAATTCAAACAAACCAAGAACGCACAATAAACAGATCATGCAGCATCACATAAATGCAATTTTTAGCTAAAAAAATTGAAGATGGAGATAAAGGCAAGAACTTACCTTTGTCTCTCTCTTATGTGACTTTTCCCAGCACGGTTCTACAGCGTTTTTCTGCAAAAAGAAACAACGGAGACCCAAAACAGAAATGAAATTTTGAGCTAAATTTAAAAAAAAATTGACGAAGATAAGGCAGGTAATTACGGGTCTCTCGCTCGTGTGACCTTTCCCAGCACGAAGCTGTTAGGTTTTCCTGCAATGGTAACAATGGAGGGACAGATCGGTGAAGGTTTGGGTGACGATCTTTGTGGGTGTTTGGAAAGAAGAAGGGACTAGGGAAGAAGGATGCTCTCGGAACTGGCGTCGTCCTGTACGTGGTTGTTTTTGCAAAATGTTGAAACGGGGTTGTTGTCGGCAAGAGACGAGAGAGGGGAACAGTCTGGGGAAGGTGGATGGGAGTTTGTAGATCAATGGCCAAATTGATCTGTCAATTAACCGTGCTGTGAACAATTTAGGTGAGGAACAAGAAAGTTTTGTGACCATTGGGAAAGCAAAGGGCAAGTGTCGGTGATGAGAGAGAGGAGAAAACGCATGAAAAGCAATGGGTAATTGCTTTTCAAAAACTGCAGTCCAACCTTAGTTTTGGATTGGGACCCACGCCAATAAAAAACATGGTTGGTGTTAACCAAACACTATGTTGCAGATTTTAATTTCAACCGCGACCGTAGCAGCATATCCAAACACCATCTAAATCTTCATTTATTGTTGTTACAAGGATTATCATACCCATTTCCGTTAACCAATACCAATTCATTATACAATTTCCTATAAACCCATACTACTAAAATCACATATTGTAATTAACTATCACCATAAGCTTATTCAAATTTGACCATTATTGATGACAATACCGGTTATAATCCAATTTGATCCATTTATTTTTAATTTAATTTTAAAAAGGTTAAAATTTGAAAATAAAAAAATCAGGAACTGATTTCGAGTAAAGATATGATTTGTCAACTTGTGAAAAAACTAAAAACTACAATATATTTATGTCATTCTATCCTAATCTTCGGTTTAAAAAGATCATCAAGATAATGATAGTTATATATTTTTAAATTTAATTTTTAGTTCAATTTAAATTTTTTAAAAATTTTAATTCTAGACTTTATTTCTCATATATATTATAGAAATCTTGTATCATAAATACACATCTGAGCATGCAGAGACAAGGGAGGAAATTACAAAGAAACTTAAAAAAGCACATTACGCGAACCTAGAACATCATTGTACGCAGCCACCCCATCCTAAAAAAAAGAGCTTGGTGTTTCCTTCCTGTCATCGTCCTCCCACCTTCAGGATCGGTCCATACACATTTTCTTCTTTTGGTTGCCAGAAGACACCCTCATTTTCTCTTCCCCCCCAGACTACGCATCTGATAAAACTCAACTAGCAACAGCACCGTCCCCGTCCCTTACGGTTGGCTCCCTATTCATGAGAGATACGACAACAAAGCTAATTCACGTTGACAGTAGCAGGACTCCATCCTCAGCCATCAACAACGTTGCCTCCAACTGAGAGCTCCATCCTCAACGTTGGTTGCAGTCAAGATTAGTAGAAGCTCATCCATCTCTATGCACTGTAAGCATGCACCAGCCATAGTAGCAGCGTCATCAACAGCTCCAGCAACCGGGAGCAAATGCAAGCCAGCAGCAGCAGCAGCAGCAGAGGGAACCCTTCTTTCCTTTCCTCCTCGCCTAAAGCGCAGCCACTAGCATCAGCTACACCCTTGCATTTCCAGCAGCAGCCTTCTATTCTCAGTAGTGGCAGCACGGATTTTAGTGACTTGAGCAGCAGCCACCGTGAGCAACAGCAGTTGTTTCTCCTCAGCCACGGTTGCAGACATCCCTCCTCAACACTAGCAACAATGAAACCAGTAGAGAGAGAGAGAGAGAGAGAGAGAGAGAGAGAGAGAACAAAAGACCAGAGAGAAAGACGAAACAGAGAAGAAAAAGAGGAAAGATAGAGGAGGTCTGTTCAAAGGTTTTCTGGCCGCCAGCCACCAGCAGCGACGTCTTCATGCCAGGTACGCCATCTTCACCATCACCATTTTAATTACATTCTTACCGAGCACGCATACATGAATTATTACGTATGCCTGTTGCATTTGGTCGCTTGGTCACTAGGTTGCGGGCTGGCTAGATCAAGCTCAGCCGGTACGGCTGGGTTAGATCCGACTCTAAAAAACAAACACAAATTGTAGAGGCTGGGTTGGGCTTAATTTAGACCCAGCCGGCCTAATTGGTTTTAGGCTAAAAATGTGTTTAGCAAAACATACCACCATGCTCTCTCCTTTTATTTCACCCATTTTATTTTAATATCTAACCAAACAAGCTTTTTTGGATATCATAAAATTTCAAAAACAATACTTGTGGATCTTTTTGAATTTATTTATGGGTACCTTATGTTTTTTTATTGACTTTACTGTATATTTGGTTCGTAGGCTTTTATTGTGAAATGCAAGTCGGATATGCAATACTTGTCTTCCCATTTTTTTCTCTTTAAAAAAAATATAAAAGTAGTTTCATTTTTTTTTAATCCAAATTTTACAGATTTATTCACTGGCGTTAGAGTCAGGAATACTATACTTTTTGGGTTACTCAATATTTACCAACACCAAAATTGAAAATATTCATAGGCGAATATTTACTGACACTAGAGTCAGAAATATTATAGAAAAACCATAAGAATGGAACAAAAACAAACTCTTAGCAATTTAAGACAACCAACAATGCAGCTTGTCTCAGGTAGGATGTTTATTAGGTTATAGTATCTTTTTTTTTCACGTAACCAGTCTCGTACCATAGAATCTCTATTAACCAGTTAGGGTTCCTAGTAACCATAATACTAGATGTCGAATCCTTAAATTAGACATTTTCCCCTTGAAGAATAAGATGTCAAATATCTGTTCTTTTCGTACATTTAAATATTTTAAAGGTCATTGTGGTGTGACAATACCTAACAACAGTGGAAACCATCCTTGACATTGCTTATCTTTCTCATAAACCCATGATAATTTCCACATTCCTCACTTTTATTCGATCATCATGTATAGACGGATAGTCATTCCATGCAATAATTTAAAAAAATTTAAATAAAGTACACAATGAATAAGGTGTTGAATACCTACCTGCACCTCCCGTTACACGTTCTCCTCCAACCACCGAGGGTGTTCCTTCAGGTGCCTCTCTTAAAACCAAAGAATGTACCCGTATTAATATCTCATCATTCATTCAAAATTTCGAACATCATAAAGCATAACCAATTTATTATTCTTATCTCTCTCTCTCTCTCACACACACACACACACGAGTTTAATGGGATTTGTTATTTTGTTTTGAACTCATTATTAACATGTCTATATGCTCAAACACATTTATTTTTATAACTTATTTGAAGTGTCACATTTCTGCATATCTTTAGTCTTTGATGGCCAACACCACATTAACTAACCATAATAGATTTTCTTTTCTTTCTCAATTTTCCATGTTTTATGTCAATCAATACTATCCTTATTTTTTTTCCTTACCTAACTCAAATATATTTCAATACTAAAGTCACTACTTTAAAATTTTCTCATACACCTTCCATATCAATGTTGTTTTATTATTATTTCATCTTTATAACTATCAATATTAATACCAACACAACATTAACTCATAACTCCAATATGTACCTCTATTTACCTACATCAAGTTTCAATACTAAATCTCATCACCCCCTATTGGGATAGTCTACAAGGTTCATAATTACTCATTTTACTACAGGATGTTTACCTAGCTAACATTTAGATATGACTTTACCTAAAATTTTCTGGTTCACCTTAGCATTCCCTACTTGTCCAACTATTGCTGAGAAGTTTTTTTATATTAAACGAACCTCCCTAGGAGGTAATTTTAATGTGGCCGATTTCATTTCTTTTGCAATCAGTTTCGCTACAACACTTGTAACTCTAGTTAATTGTCCACCCCTTCCAAATGCGATTTCTATTTTATGTATGGTCAAGCCCTGGGGCATATCGGTTGAAGTAGATTCTTCTTTTTAATCAATCAAAGTCTCTTCCCAAATTATATAAGCTTCTTCCAAAGCATACAACTTTCTAGGTGTAGATGATGACATCTATATAGATGGATCTTGTATATCATATAATGAAGTCAAGTACTACATGAGTGGATATATAGGAATCAAGATTTGCCGAATCATTCATGTTATGCACTTCTACATCATAGGTCTTCCCGTTCCTTCAAATGGCTTATGTTTTTCATATAGCATTCAGACTGAATGACTCTATGAAATTATATTGATACTTCCACATATTAAGGGTAACGTAGGAGACATCTCTATTTTTTCCTCGAGGAATCTTTAAAATTCCCACTACTTAGCTTTCAATTCACCTCTGACCATCAAATGAAATATGAATAACCCGTCCTCCTCTCTTTGAAACAATAAGCGCTTTTGGTTCTGTTGGTGCTTGAAACAATTTTGTCTTCTCCATATTACTATATTTCTAGAGTCAATAATTTTATATGAGGAACTACTAAACTTAATAACTTTCTACCCTTACTCTTTAGTTTTTTTGTTGAGGTCTATCTTGTAAAGGTGCTCAAATTGGATCAGTGATCAATTTCTAGGTTTCGTTGTAAACCTAATTGGTTACTTCCAATTATATAGATCAATGGTTTAAACCGCACTCAATGGTAGGGCATTTCTCATTTTTATAGGAACTCCTATACCAGAAATAATGGTATCTATAATTATAGCCCCTCTAGGATGTAAAATACATCTCTTCCCACCATCCCTATAGTGTATGAGACAAATGTATGCATTTTGATTAGGGTAGTGTTCTATGGTTATGATTTTACCATATATGTTTTTTCTATTCCATTGAAAATTGATTTTACGATAGACATTTATGACCTCCCTCTCTATGCCTTGCGGTAATGATTCCTCTAGTATTATAGCCTTTACCACAATGATGTTGCCCATAGATCAAATTATTTTGTGTATTGGGTTTCACATGACTGGCGTCTATGGCTGCATTGCATGTGCTCGGGGTAGAAGTTTTGTATAAATGTATTGTCATGCTATTAAGTATTTTGATTCAAGTTATTTTCTTTTTAAGAGGTGGAATAGAATAACCCGGTTGAAGTGTAATGGAATAGAATCCACAATGAATCTTCTATGGCTTTTAGATTTTTACTAAATGTGTGGCCCACACTCCACCGCGGGTCTGTCAAATTGTATTTTGATGTAAAGAAAAAAATCTAATGAGAAATAACTCGAGATCCTTGTCATCGAACTAATTGGGACCTAATCCCACCCAGAGTATCAAAAAAACCAATATTAAAAGGCGAAACTACAAAAATAAAACCCAGTTAAACCGGGTTAATTTACAAACTTTTTGACCATGTATATAAGATCAGGATAATCTTACAAAAAAAGTTAAAAAAAAACCACTTGAAAGGAAAAAGAAAAAACACGAAGACCAATTTCCAATACATCAAGTGTTGAAAGATGAAATTGAAATAAATCAATTTTAAAAAATAACCAAAAAAACAAAAGTCAACTTATGTTA
Source organism: Populus simonii (assembly GCA_007827005.2). NCBI lineage: Eukaryota > Viridiplantae > Streptophyta > Magnoliopsida > Malpighiales > Salicaceae > Populus > Populus simonii. The sequence continues at coordinate 4,855,766 of CM017481.2, forward strand.
ACCTTTGAAACGGGTGACTCTAGTCATGAAACCGAGACTAAACTCATATAAGGCAAATCACAAAAAATAACAAAGTAAAACTTTAAAAAATGGTAAAAACAAAACAACTTTAAAAAAAAATTAGCAGATTCAGGCAAACCTTTTAAACCTGGTTTAATCTTTAAAATTCGTAACTCGTGAAATCTTGGATCCGGGTTGAATAAAAAAGCTTAATTCTCAACCAATTTAATTTTAAAGAATAAAATCATGAAAAAATATCAATTTTAAAAACTTGCAAAAGCAAAAAAGATAGCATTAAAAAAGAGTGGGCATCAAATTTCATAGAGAAAGAAAAACCCATAGAGGATAAAATTGTAAAACAAATCTAAAAAATGATCTCAAACAAAACAAATAGCAATAAAAAGAATAGGGATTAAATTTAAAAGATTAAAAAATATAAAAGGGTGAAATTGAAAATCATTTGTAAAAACCTGACGCAAACATGTTTCAAATCTTAAAAAAAAAATGATACATGGACAACCTAAAAAAAATGGGAAACCACAAAAACAAATTGTTAAGAAAACCATATAGAAATAAATTAAAGAAGAAAACAAAGCCTAATTACTAATAATATAAATGTTGAATTATACAACTGGAAAAACATAAGCCTAAAAACGGGGGGGAATCAAGAAAACTCGGGCGATCCTTCTAAACCTAGGCAAAGATCTCAAACTCGCAACCTATAAAATTCTAGATCCGAGTTGAATTAAGAAGCTCAATTCCTAACCAGTTAATATCAATTAGCCAAAGTAAATCTAACAAAGAATAATAATTAAAAAGACCCGAGAAAGCTCAGGTCATTTTCAAAATTAATGAAAAGTCTTAGAGAAAGTAAATAAAAAAAATAAATTCAAAAATGTATCATAAATAAAACAAATAGTAATAAAAAGAATGTAAACTAAATTCAGAAGAAAAAAATAAAGATGCATGAAATAGAAAATGAATTCCTATCTTATAAAATGTTTTAAAAAATCATTTCAAATATTAAAGGATGGAATCAAGGAAGAAATATAAATTTAAAGAATTAGCCAAAAAAAAAACCCAACAAATTACAACAAATAAAAAGGCGCAGGATAATCGAGTTGTTTTAAAGAACAACAAAAAATTCCATAAAAAGAAAGCTAAAAAGAAAAAGAACCAAGTTTCCAATTGAATAAATATTGAAGGATAACACAGGAAAAAAAGATAGCTTAGACAAAGAAAAATAAAAACTTGTAACCTATGAAACTCTAGATCTGGGTTCAATAAAAAAGTTTATTACAAACCAATTTAAGAATATCAATTTAAAAAAATTTTCAAAGTAAAAAAAAATGGCAATCAAAAGAATAAAAATCAAATTTGATAGGAGAAATAGGAAAAAAAACAAAGGATGGTTAAATCCTAAAACAAAATCAATTTAAAAAATTATTTCAAATAAAACAAATACTAAATAAAAAAATAAAGACCAAATTCGAAAGATGAAAAAAATTAAATGGGGTGAAATTGAAAAGGCATACATTTTTTATTTTATCTTTTAATATTAAATTGTTTGAGAATTGGACTTTATAAATTTTTTCAATATGTTTTCTGTGGAATTATCTTGATATCATTGATTTTTTTTATTTTAAATTTCAACATTGAATCTGTTGAAAGTTTCATAATTTTTTTATTTGTTTTTTTATGAAGTTATCATGGTCTCATGTTCCAGGTAGCAAATTTAACATGTTAGCCTGAGTTAACTTAGGTTGTTTTTTTGTCATTTTTTTATTTTTTTTATTTTATCCTTCAATATTAGATTAGTTGGAACTTAAGCTTCGTATTCTTTTCTGAATCTCTTTCTATGGGGTTATTTGATATCATGACCCGAGTTACCGGTTTGAAATGTTAACCTGAGTTAACTCGGGTAGTTTTTTGTCCTTTTTTAATTTAATATTTTTTTCAATTTCATCTTTTAACATTAGGTTAGGAATTAGCCTTTGTAATTTATTTTGATTTTTTTTTCTATAAAGTTATCACAATCTCATGACCCAAGTTGTAGAATTGACAAGTTAATCCAGGTCAATCTAATATTTCATCGTCTTAATACTTTTAAAAATATATATTATTCAATATATTATTATATCAATATTTAAAAAATATATTAATTATATTTTGAGTTGATAATTAATTTTTTTATTAAAAAAATATTAGCAACGCACTTTTTTTTATATAAAAATATAATGGATCCGATGCACAGGCCAATAATCTAAATTTGCTCATGATGCTTCCTCATTTTGGACAAATAATCTGATGCATGAATTACTTGCGGGGAAGGAACTACGAGTTTGGGCGAAATCCACTGTCCTTCCACATTTTAAAATAATCCCTTAAGTTGAACATTTATTTTATAAAAGTTTTACTTTTTTTCTATAAAATGTTTTTTTTTTCTAAGTTGCATTTTCTCCAAATATCTATAACTATTATATACATTTTTTTTTTATATAAATAAATGATTTTTGTATCTCAGTATGTTTTATGACTCCTCCAGCACAAATTCCTAGCTCCACCCTCAATTATTTGAATTATAGTTTTGAAACTCGGCTTGGTCCGACTCGACGATTGACTCGCGACTCGGCCGACTCAGGACTCGAACCGGGCCGGGTTGAAAAAAAAACAAGGAAAGAAAAAACTTGGTGTGACCCGGCTAACCTGGCTGGTTGACCCGGTGACCCGATCAACCCGGCAAGACCTGGTTAAAAACTCGATTACAACCCGTTAACTTTTATTTTTTTACTAAAATAATATCGTTTTAATTTAAAAAAAATAATTAACCCGGACGATCCGGTCAAAACTCGAATAATAAACCAGGTCAAGCCTAAAATCTATGATTTGAACTCTTAAAATTGATAGGTCTAAGACACGTGGAACTCGAATACGTGAAACAAGGGAAACATAAGGCATGCAAGAAATAAATTCATTAAATTCTATAGTGAGTGATGATGATGCAAGTACTGACAAAATTATTCATTGTCTTAGAGAAAGAAGAAGAAAAAAACTATATATATAGAGAGAGAGAGAGAGAGTACACGCGCGCGCGTGAAATAAATTCGATAATGAAGGATTGTTAGTGCTATGAGAATAGTTTCTTCATCACTTTATTAAAAAAAAGAATTTCACCATCAAAATTCGATTGAAAGTCTTGCTTACTGAATTTAATGATTGAGTTTAGGTAATATTCAAGATACTTAACGTTGTGGAAGATACTCTTTATCAATTTTATATATTTATTTTCTATTATATTATTTATTTATTTCATAAAATATGTTGGTTCTAAATTATAATATTGCTAAGTGCTTCAACATTGAAATTATCCTTATCCACAACATTCCAAGGAAATGACAACATATAACTAGAAATTTCCAAGGGGCATACGAAACGTTCTTTCAATAAACAAAAACAAATTAAAATAAATGATAATAACGACACGTCATTTTTTTTATTTAGATTTCAGTCACAGGAGAGGCAATCAAAAAATAAAGCTGGGAGTTTTTGGAGTAAAAAATTATTTTTCAATCTATTTTTATTTAATATTTATTTTTAGAATTTCATTAAACTAATTTCAATTTAAAATACCCTTAAATCGATCTAAATATATAAAATAAAACAAAAAAAATGTCTTTATCAATCCTGATATACATTTTCTAACATGAAACCTAAAACACACCTCAATAAAATTTTTATTGTTAAATAAAACTCGTTTACATTAAGATTTTATTTTTTGTTAATAATAAACAATTTTTTTTCTCTTTTACTATTTTTCAATTACTTTTTCTTTTCTCTTTCAAATATAAGGACTAAAAAATAAATTAAACGAAGTTTCAAATGAAAACTAATATTTCAAATAATAAAGGGACCGGAGAAAAAAAAAAGGACCAAAAAACACTTGTGCTTTCTCTTGTGGACCAATGAAGTTTTCTTCTTCTTTCTTTTTTTTTTTGGGTTTTTTTATGTTTTAATTGTGTCTTTTTTTACTAAATATTGAAGCTATATCTCATAAATTGATCTCTGATCAAATTTTAAAATATGATGAAAAATTTTTAATCTTTAGAATACAAGGATATAAGAGACTACTAACTTACAAAACACTTAAAATAATTCATCAAATGATGCAATCCAAAAAAAAATGACTATGAAAAAAAAACATTATTATAATCTATATTGAAAGCTGAGAGCATGAATAGTGAATTAAAACTAACATCTTTTTTAATTTTTAAATATATAACTTTTAATTTAATTATAATTTTAATTTTATAACTCAAGTCTTGTGATAATTTGTTTTTCAAGAAATATGTTAAGGATGATGACGTTAGATTTGAGGTCGAGAGGTTAAAGAGGTGCGCCTGCACTTATTATTATTATTATTATTATATACTTTAATCATTAGATTAAAATATTGGAGAAATGTTAGAGAAGGGTTAGAGAAATATAATTTAATCATTATTTTATACTTGAATATATTAGAGAAATGTGAGAACAATTATGATTTGTAGTAACAATCAACATCTAATCATTATATTAAAATATTGGCTCGAAAATATAGCAGTTCACTGCATATATTATTAGTTAGAAATATAATGTAGATGCAACTAGGTGTGTGTCGCTATACCATAGAGCCAGACTTTATATATATATAAAATGATATTTAGTGCCATAAATGCTTTTGAAGAAAAAAAAAGTGATTCTAGTAATAAGTCAAATAAATTAGTTTTATCTTAATTAAATGATAAAAAAAACAATAATAATAGATGGACTAAATAAAAAAAATATGACCATAATAACCAGGAAAAAAAATATTTTTTTAAAATGAAATAAAATAATTATTACATGCGGAAGAATGAAATTAAATAAAAAAATACCAAAAAATTTGGCTCAAGTCAACTCGAGTTGGCATGACAAATCTGTAACTTCGATAATTAGGGTCTAACATGGGTTATCCTGCCAAACTCGTGGTCTAAGTTATGAGATCGAAATAATCCGATAAAAAAAAAAGAAAATAACAAAGCTCATTTTAAAAAAACAATGTCAAACGATGAAAGAAAAAAAATAAGTAAAAAAAAACACCAAAAAAGCAATGTTAACACGCATTTACTTTTTAAACTCATGATCCAGGTCGTTAGACCAAAAACACCCTATTTAGAAAAATTACGAAACCTAATTTCCATTAAATCAAATGTTGAAAGATAAAATTGAAAAAAAATTAATTATACAAAAGGATTCAAAATAAGAAATCAAAATTGAAATGATGAGGATCAAAATTGAAATACAAAATAAATTTTATTTTTTATTAAATGGTGAAATTGAAAAGAGAAATTGATTTAATAAAATGATAAAAAAAAAAAGAATTAGTATCAAAATTGAAATTAAAAAAATTGATTTAAGGGTGCAATTGAAAAGAAAAATCAATTCAACAAAAGATAAAAAAAAATAAAGATCAAATTGAAAAAATAACATATCCCAAATTGGAATTGAATGATAAAATTGAAAATAAATCAAAATTTTACAAAAAAAAAAAACCTAAGTTGTAATACCCATAAATCAAGGGGAGGATAGAGAAAATAGAGAGAAAAAAAGTATTCTCAACAATAAGTTGTGTCATCATGTACAACATGTATTGGCCTAAAAGAAAGAAAACATCATTTACTGATAAGTTATGAGATCGAAATAACCTGATAAAGAAAAAAATAAAAAAAATAACAAAGCTCATTAAAAAAAAACAATGTCAAACGATGAAAGCAAAAAAAAAAACACCAAAAAAGCAATGTTAACACGCATTTACTTTTTAAACTCATGATTCAGGTCGTTAGACCAAAAACACCCTATTTAGAAAAATTATGAAGCCCAATTTTCAATAAATCAAATGTTGAAAGATAAAATTAAAAAAAAAAAATCAATCATACAAAAGGATTCACAATAAGAAATTACAATTAAAATAATGAGGATCAAAATTAAAATGATGAGGATCAAAATTGAAATACAAAATAAATTTTATTTTTTATTAAAGGGTGAAATTGAAAAGAGAAATCAATTTAACAAAATGATAAAAAAAATAAAAAGAATTAGGATCAAAATTGAAATTAAAAAAATTAATTTAAGGGTGCAATTAAAAAGAAAAATCAATTCAACAAAAAATAAAAAAAATAAAAATCAAATTGAAAAAATAACATATCCTAAATTGAAAATTCTCAACAATAAGTTGTGTCATTATGTACTAAATGTATTGGCCTAAAAGAAAGAAAATATCATGACACTTCGACACAAATAAAACAAGATTTTGATCGCTGAAAGGTGCCACACGAGCTGCCGTAAAGTGTATGGGTGCCTCTCACAAGCGCCAACTACTTTTTATTTTTATTTTTATTTTATATTTAATCAAATGCTAAATTGCTCATCATCATATCTAATAATAACAAAAAAACATTCATTATAAAAATAAAAAATAAAACCCTCATGTCAATTTTTTTTTTAAAATGTTATTTTGATCAATTCATTGTATTTTTAAAAAGATAAAAAATTTATTTATTTCTGGTCAATTTAATAATAATTAATAAACCTTCGATATTCCCAATAGTCAATTTTAAGTTCTTTGCTGAGGAGAACAAAACAAAAAAAAAATATTATTCCCATCAAAAGTGTTTTCACTAATTTTCTACCATATTTTCCCTTTATAGCTTTGGTTAATACCAAAATAATTTAAAGAAAATATAACACGACAACAATACACGTAAAGAATTTCAAATATAAATTATTAACTATTTAATTTTGATAAGTATTGGGCATCCAGTTTTTTTTATATAAAGAAAAACATAAATAAGAGAATATAATATGGATAAAAATTCAAGGGAATAATTGGATTTTAATTAAAATAGGTCTATCCTCTTTGACTAAAATCGTGGAAATTCCTAAAATATTTTAGGAGGAAAGTCGGCGCAAGATATTGTTCTTGAGCACGCCATAAAAAAATAGGTAGCAATTAATGTAGCATTATCTGTTAATGTACTGAGCAAAGATAAAGGAGAAAAGGATAATGTTTGGATAATGTGGGTGAGTGGGATTCAAGGGAAGAGATAAAGATGAGGAGGAGTTAAGTTCTGAAAAACCGTGAAATGAAAACGTGTGGGACCATGGATTTGGACAGAAGAGTTTTGTCAGTGCCACGTAATGTCTTCGATCAAAAACATAAGAAGATAAAGATACTTGAACGTGTCTTAATTTTGGACCACTACCCTACCACACCACCTTTGTTTTTTTTTTTATTGGGCCCACCTGTTTCTTCTGTCCCCTCAGGTTGTAACAATTGCGTTGCGTTTCGGGGCAATCAAGGATAACTTTTTTTTTCCCCTCTTTATTTTAACCAAAATAATTATTTAAAAAATCATGGCAAGATTATAAATTGGAATTCTGTTAAATGAATTAATGTTAATTACATTTTTAGTTCGCTTTAAGCAAAACGTGCTATTACAAAATTTTATTAAGAAAAAAATAATTCTATGAACAAAAAAATCTATTAGATAATGAACTTTTGATTCTAAGCCATTTTTGGTGATGAATCAACAATTCAAGATGTTTTTTTGCGTATTCTTGATAAATCAGCGTTTATATATAAATATAGAAGGATCTGTTTAGGAAGTAAAAAAACCTCTTTAACATCTTTTTATCTACAAAGAATTCTCGATATGAAAAAATACTTTAAAAAATGTTATATTTAATATTAAAATAATAATATATTGGATCAATCTGCATCAATTTTTTTAAAATTCAGGTCATGATCTTCAATAGATCCATATATATTTTTTAAATCTAGTTATATAATAAATAAATATAAGAATAATTTAAATATTAAAGAATAAAATTTAAAAAAATATATCAAAAACCTAATGTTTAATAATAAAAGTCAAACAAAAAACAAAGGGACAGAAAATTCAGGCCAAGAAACAAGTGAGCCTACGGAAACAAAATGAAATTGATTTCATTAAATATTATACACATAGCATTTGGACAAAGTTTTGTTTTTTGAATTAATATGATGTAAGAGTTATTTATAATTTCTTTGAAACTATTTAATTAGTGATTGTTGTATAAAAATTAATTAAATAATATCTTAATCAGTGTTTTGATTATACATTAATGTGGTAAATATATTGGTTAATATATTTTAAAATTACTTTTGAAAAATAATAATATATTAACAATTTAAACATATATTTAATTATTAATTTGGTTGTACATATTTATTAGATTGTGTATTTTGTTATAGGTTTTTTTTCTAGAAAAACAAAAAATAAATCTTGTTTAGCAATTCAAATATCTAACGAAAAAATTAATTTCTTCTTCTTCATATATTTCTATTTTCTCTTATATGTCATTTTTTTATCAAAATATCTTTCAAATCACCAAAAAATTATATTTTTTTAACAAAAATAAAACATAACATTAAAACAAAAAATATTGTATAAAAGCTAAAAAAACAAAACAAGGACTAGGTGTGTGGGACTCACTTAGATACTACTTAGATACCTCCTTGAAAAAAAAAAGCTTAGGCCCACACTTCTAGATTATTTTAATTATTTTTTTTAAGGGATTAATAGCCTGTTATCTATCTATTTTTTAAAGATAAAAAAATGTACCAAACTAAAAACTTTACTGGCATTATTTTGTTGATAATTCCATTAAGGATCATGGCATATTACCAACAAAATAAGTTGTTGGTAATTCCAACGGTGATCGAATGCATATTACCATTGGAGATTTACATATTGTTAGTGGCAAGTCTTGTAATTTTTTTTAAAACTTTCTAGAACTTAGTTTGTTGGTCATTTCATTTGTAATTCAAATTTCATTGGTAATTCCATCAATATTATATTTAATATTTTTTAAAAATTGAAATAAACAAAACAAGATAAAAAATTTAGAAAGAATAAAACTAAAATAAAAAAATCAAACTATTATTATTAATTTGAAAAATATTATTGAATACAATTTTATCTGGTGGATAAAAGCTGAAAGGAAAGGAGAATGAGACATATCTTCATCAAGACCAGGCGGGTGACGAGATAGACCACATGTACTAGTGAGGGTTGATAACAACTACTCGAGGACATTCACTTTATTCCTCAAGTTGGCCGTCTCAGCTATAAGTCGGGTCTTTTCAGCTTTAAGTCAGGTTATCTGAGCTTTAACTTGTTATCGTACAATTGCATGAACGACCAACGATTGGGAGCTCGAACCTGATTGCAAGGAACCAACAGTTGATACACTATAGCCCATGTGTATATCCTTAACTGTAGTATTTCAGATATCGTAAACCCGATTTCTATTGGATTCACATGATGATTCGACCTCCAACCATAAATCCGGACTGAATTTCAGATGGGTTAAAGAATCATCCTCATATCTCTCCTGCAATCGAGTGATATATGTTTCCTGAAAAATGAAAAAACCAATAAATGTTTTTTTTAAAATTAATAACTTAAGAAAGAAATTGTTGAAATCCAACTTACCATGAACTTCTAAGCTCGGCTATCTACGAATTGTTGCATCCCTTTTCACGATCCTCATTTCGTATATGAGTTTAAAAATAAAATCTCAATCGGTCTTGGATTACATCTAAGAACTATAGCTTGCAAAATGAAACCATTGATAGTTAAACATTTTCATATAATGCAACCATTTAAAAAAAATGTATGTAATAAAATAAAATCTTACCATCTATTTTCTATGAAAAAAAAAGAATGGATCCGCCGATGTGCGTAATGAACCATGAATCTCCTTGTTCTGGTTATCTGCACTAGATTGTGACCGTCAAACGAAACACTCAAACATCACGTGTTGGATATAAGAGTCTCAAATAGCCTCCACATGGCCGTCTTCCGAGCCTGGAAGACCCATTTTTTTCCTTCATATTTCTATGATTTTATTTGCGCCTTATATTAGAAAATCATACAACCTATATGGTAGAAATATAAATTTTAAACATTTTAAAAAATATAACATTTTGAATTCAACCTTACTTATGGCGTTGTGATTCTCCCACATCCTCCAGACAATAATATTGGTAGCCTCCTCCTAGTAAAATTCTTTCTTACACGTCAATTTTATAAAATAATTAGTTTATTAAAATTTAAAAACTGATCAAATTAAAATAATAAAAAAAACAAGAATACTAACAGACTGAGTGTTAGGGTGGAAGAATTTGTAATCATAAGAGCTTGATTTGTGATAAAATGAGGGGGGCAATGGTTTTCTGTACTGTTTTCTGCAGAATAAAAAGGAAGAAGAAGGAATGGGAGAGAGGGGTCCTCTGCCAGGTTATAATTTAAATATTACCGACTGCTTCACTGACGGATATTAGCAACAGACATATTTCATTAATAATTCTGTTGGTAATAATGACATTTCATTTTTTATATTCATTGATTTCCAATTATAATTATCTTGGTATTCATTGATGTAATTTTTTTATCAGTAGATACTGATAGAAATGGAGATGTTATGGCTCATTGGTAAGTGTTATTGTAATTTACTAATGATAATTTTTTGATCGGTATTTTTGTTTATATTTAATATTTTTCTAGAAGTGATTTGATGCTGCATTTAGTTTGTTTTATCTTACTTGAAATTGATAAAAAAAAACCTTCAAGTGTTAAAAAAAAAAAGTAACGCTACACATAGTTTATATATATATATATATATATATATATATATATATATATATATATATATAAACTCATATTTTTTTTAGTAGATTATCAATCATTTATCATTTGAAAGATTCATATTTTATCACTAACCAATTAATACATCAGTTTTTATAAGAATTTAAATTTATGTTTTTTTGTTTATAAATCATTTTTTTAAAATGAAGTAATTCATTAAATCCAGTCAAATCCTTTCAAACTGTATTTATTCATATCAACACCGTCGTTAAAGCACGTGCTGGGAAATTCTTCTTTCTTTCTCTTAAAAAGTTGCTATTCTTTTCTTCAACCTAATCTTTAAAAGATTTTATCAACGACGCCAATAAATTTGAAATTGTCGTAATATTTTAAGCAGATATCTGCTTGCATGTTATAGTTATTTTTTAAAATATTTTTTATTTAAAAATATATTAAAATAATATTTTTTTTAAATTATTTTTGATACCAGTACATCAAAATAATTTAAAAATATCAAAAAAATATTAATTTGAAGTAAAGAAAAAAAATTTAAATTTTTTCAAAAATATTTTTAAAACGCAAAAACAAATAGGAACGACCATTCTATATAAACAAGTCATTTTAATATTTATATCTAATCCCAAGCTTTTTCTTGAATCTTTATGGATAGAGATATATTTAATTTAATATTACATCAATATCTATTCTCCTCTTCTTCTTCTTCTTTCAATTAAATCCCAAAAACATTGTGAAGGATCATAAATGTATTTGGATAATTTAATTTACAGTCGTTAGCCTTTGCAACTTGTTTTATATTCTGCATTACTATTTTCAACCAGGCCAATTATTAGTTAAAAACCAATTTTTAATTTATATAAATAAATATATTTTGATACAGTAGAATGTCTTTATCCCTCGGAGAAGACAAGATTCCAGAAACTAGTAATAAAAAGAGCAGCAAAAAAAGTTTTAGATAAGAAAAACAAATCAGCAAACGTAAAACCGCGGGCGCTGGAAAACAAGCTAATTTATTTATTTATTTATTTTTTGCAGTCACAATAATAAAATTTTAAAGGATATTGGAACACCCATCAATCCACTACTATGCATCAGGATAAGGCTAAACTAAGAAGGAACTCTTCTCTCCTCTCTTCGTTGACAACTCCCTCGCGTAGCTCTTAAAGTTGACCTGGATAAGAAACCAAATCTCATATATATAGCTGAAATCAAACCCCACCCCACCCCATCACACATACTCTTTATTTTTCAATCCAAATCTCTCTAACAAAGCACAGATAAAACGGGTAAAAACCTCAAAATCTCTAAACAGACAGACACACAACAAAAGGGATTTGGTTTTCTTGTCTATAGTCATGTCAATAGCAGTAGATAGTACTTGTAATATAGATATGGATTCCACGGGATTTCCACGCGGAAGATTAGGGTGTGTTGTGACGTCCTCGGTGTTTGATTCTCCGGTCGGGAGGAGGGAGGAGATGGCGGAGGAGTGTAGTCCGTCGTCTTTGACGACATCTTCTAAGTCCTCGATCGGAAAAGACAGTGATCTGTCGGGCGGTGGAGAAGATGGGCTGGATGAAAATGAGGTGCAAAGTGCGTATAAAGGGGCCCTTGATTCTATGGAGGGATTAGAGGAGGTTTTGCCTATCAGGTAAATAATTTTATAAACAAATCTTTAATGGGCTCCTTCTAGTCTTTTCTTTGTAGTTTGGGATAAATCAGTGTTCTATTTTGTTCTCCTTAATTAATTATTTGTATTTATTACTGATTTTGATGGGAACCTGATATTGCTTTAGTTAATTAAGTGTTGCTTTCATCCAAGGGGGTCTTTAGAAGCGGAAATTTGAGTGGATTTGATTTTTTTTTTGGGCTCTAGTCATGGGCATGAGCTTTTGATAAACTGCGGGATATGGGCATTTAGTTATTTTCTTGTGGATTTGATTTGGCCGAGGAAGCTAGCAAATCTCAATCTCTGCTACCGTCAGTCTTCATCTGGATCATAAATAAGACCCATTAAGATACGAGCAGGGCAAGTGTGTTTTTCTTATTCCTGTATTTTTTTTTTCCCCCTTTTTATTGGTGGTCCCAGTGGAAGTAGTAGAGATGATTTTTCCACCCCTTCTCTGGCTAGGCTCTGCCTTGTTATATTCTTTCAAGTTTTGAATTATAAATTGGTTGCAAGTTATGATTAGAGGAACTAATTTATTCAGAGTGGCATCTTATGATTAGAGAATATAGCACAGACAATAATGGGGTATTTCATAAACTGATTGGCACCTGCCTGCTCTTTTTCTTTTTTTCTCGAAGAGCTTTTCTTGTTTTGGATGTTTTTTAGCTAATTGAATTCTGGAAAACTTGTGTTGTTTGCTTCATTTTTTACTGATGATGGAGAAATGTTTGCAGGAGAGGTATATCAAAGTTTTATGATGGAAAATCCAAGTCTTTCACAATTCTGTCCGATGCATCCTCTTCTCCCTCCATTAAAGACATTGCTAAACCAGAGAATGCTTTTACCAGGAAACGCAGAAATGTACTTGCTTTTAATCATTTTTGGGAGAAGAACAGGGGTTTCCCTCACCGAAATGGGATATCAAAGAGACCTATTAGCTCTAGCAAAAGCACATTGGCTTTAGCAGTTGCCATGAGCAGTTCCGAAAGCATTAGCAGTGCTAGTGAGGATTCAAATTCAACTTCAACTTCAAAGTCTCCCCCACATCTACCACCTCTACACCCAAGATCCAGAGCTTCTCATAACAATCTAGCATCATTGCCATCCCCACGACAAAGTTTTTCTCCCTGGCGGTCATTCTCTTTGGCTGATTTACAGCAATGTGGCACGGTAAACTCATATTGTGAAAAAACTGATCATTAACTTGACACTTCCATCTTAACTTGTGCTGATGCGGAGACTTTCAATGTTATGGGGATGTAGGGAAATGTTTTTTTTATTTGTTTTTCATGTTGCTTGCCCCTTTTTGTACGTGTTTCGAGTAAATGGAATGTCTAGAGAAATACACACATTCTCTCCTTCTGTTTTGATCTCCTTAAGCTATTACAATCATATGATGATAGTCTGAGCCCGTGTGCCCACCTTGTCTCTCATTAAAAAAGAAGGAACTGCGAGCCGGCTTTAACCCAAAACAGTTGCTCCCATGTACCGTAGATTTCTTGAGGAAAATGCAGGTGTAGCTTAGAACCCTGAAGGGTAAGAATGCATCAGCCAATCTAGATTCAAACACCCTCCATAGGTTCTGCAGATGAAGCAGCACAGAGAATTGAGCTCCAGATTTTTCAAGTTTTACCGCCTCTGCCAAATAATTTAGCGAATATAGCCGCGTGGAAAAGGTTTTAAAATGTTTCAACAACACCATATTTAGAGGATGCTTGAGATAGTAGTAATAAGTTATTTTTGTTTAGAAATAAATTAAAATAATATTTTATTTATTTTTTAAAAAATTATATTTAATATTAGTATATTAAAACGATTTAAAAATATATAAAAAATTAATTTTAAGTAAAATAAATAAAATTTAATTTTTTTAAAACATCATTCCAAACACGTTGTGAAAGCATGGGTTGCATTTAAAGAAGCGCAACGGCTGAAAAGCTAGCAACTTGTTAGTCCCACCATTCCAAATTCAAGCAAAAAAGCCTATCTAGTCTCCGATCTGAAGAAGGAATGCTAGTGCGCGAGCTCCGGATGCCTGAAAGCTGCTGTTTTGTCAGGTCTAGTTGCGGTCCGCTCTTTCATTTATTCGATCAAGCAACTTCACTCCTCTCCCTCTGGTCGAGCTGCTACGTTTCTTGACAGTCAGTCTCCACCCCTAACCCCGTTCCTTCTAGCTCTGGAACTTCTATTTTGAATCTAAGTTTCTACCTTTCCCTAATGGGAGAAGAATGGCTGACACGTTGACTGCTTTCAAGACTAAAAAATCTAACCCGACATGACCCCCGAGGCAGACCCCAACCGAAAGGCGCTAGACGGAGGCCACACCTCCCTCCTCTCCTTCTGGCCACTCGTTCCTCTTGAGCTGCGAATCCGGGACTTTCAGTTCGAATCCATGGCAAGACAAAGGGGATGATCCTTTTCTATTTGACTGCCTGGCCAGTTCATTGCCTGCTTGGTTTCCTCAAACCACTTACCGGTAAAGAGAAAAAATTTTAAAAAAATCCACTTACGCGCACATCACATCGACTAATCCTACGAGCCCTGAAGTTAACGAACATATAAGCTTCCAGTAACCATCATATTAGCAACCATAAAAAAATAAAAATAAAAATATAGCCAAATTAAATAGATAATGATGAAGATGCTTGTGATGATGAAAGACAAATAAAATTAACATACCAAGACAAAGTATCATTAACGAAATCAAATTGGTTTCATATCATATAGATTTAGACTAACATGTATGGTCTTCAGCCATGTTACTTTGTTGACTTATTTTAATTTTGATAAATGTATTAAAAAATAGACATACATGCATATGCACACATATGCCCATCGAGAACTTCATCATTGACCAACAAATCCCTAAATAAAATTAGATACATGCACATGCACATATATACATATACATGTGCAATCCTTGAAGAATTTATTATGACTTAATAACCTAAAGTTTATTCTATTATGTCCTTATTTCTTTAATAACTTAAGAAATCATAAGATTTATTCAATTAAACCCTCAATTTTAGTTCTAGTAACAAAACTCATGCAAGGCTTAATTATCTTTTTGGTTGGATTGACACCCCTATTTTATGTTTTCTTTATCTTTTTGACATGAAGATATAAATTATGATGTGTTTATATTCTAACTACTAAATCAATCAAAAAATCCCTAAAACAATTATTTTACCCTCTCGAACAACATTTTGATATCAAAATGTATTTTTAAACTCAAATCAAACTAAAAAACTTGAATCTTTAGTTGGTAATTTTGTACTATCATTCTGTTGGTAATTAATTTACCAACGAAATCACCGACGAAAATTCTCTGTCGGTGAATCTTTCATCGGTAATTTTTTGTCCGTCGGTAAGTTCGCTGGTAATAAAAAAATATTATTACCGATTGATTTACTGAAGGAAAAGGCACGCAAAAAAAAATCATCCACTTCATTCCGTTAGTATTTCCCTTGGAAAAATACCGTATGTAATTTTGTCGGTAATTATTTAAAAAACATGAAAAAATAAAAATCTTACCTTAATGTGGTTGCAAGTGAAGCTAAGAAGAGGAAAAAAAATTCGTAAAATATATTAATTAAAAAAATTGAGAAGAAAAAAAAAAAAGGAGAAGAATACATACCTGAGCATGGAGGAGAAGAGAAGGAGTTGAGGAGAGAAGAGAAGAGAAAAATGGATATTGATGTTTTTTACATATAGCGAAGAAGAAGAAGAAGAAAGGAGCCCCGTCTGTTGTGAAATTAGGGATACTAGGCTTTTTATTGGGGCGTTTTACCGATGGTTTTGCCGATGAAAAATTAAATATTAATATTTTTAATCATTCCATCGGTGATTCTGTCTTTAATATTTAATTTAAATTTTCAATTTAATTAAAAAAATTTTAGAAACCGTCGAATATCACCGATGACTTTTCAATCTGTCGGTGATTCCGTTTGTAATATTTAATTTAAAATTTTAATTTAATCAAATTTTTTTAGAAAACCACCAAATAACACCGATAACTTTTCAATCCATCGGTGATTTTGTTTGTAAAGAACAGTAATTAACAATGCAATTGAGAAGTGAACAGTTCCAGAGCTCTCTGGAAAATTCCGACGGAATTTTCCATTGGTGATTCCTTTTGCAATTGACATGATGAACAATATTCACAGTGTACCAATGAATTTACCAAGGGATTTTACCGATATAATTTATTCCATCGGTAATTCTGTCGGTAAAAATAGCACGTCATCATTTGTTTTTGCTTTATTTTAGTTTTTTTCCCACTGTAATTCCCTCAGTAAATACCGAGGAAATATTTTTATCGGTAAAATCCATCAACAATTTACCAATGAAAATATTCTTTTGATATTTTTATTTATATTTATCGATTTTCTGATAGTGAATAACAAGTTGATAATACTCGTGACATATGCAGCAATTGGATGAATCATATCAATTTTGCTTTAGTAACTCCAGATTGATTTTCTCTTGTTAGTTTTTGATGGTGTCAAGTATGTATAATTTTAACGATACTAATAAATTATATATTTATGTTTTAAAAGTATTTATGTTGATGGTGTCAAGTGTGTATAATTTATTTTTTTATGTTTTTAAATTTTTTTGATGTCAAAAATATTTTTTTAAAATAAAAAATATATTATTTAATGTATTTTCAAATAAAAATTACTTTAAAAAACAACTATTAATACATTTTCAAACACCATCTAAATCATTTTTGAACTATATTTGTAATGACTCATGAACATGGATGCTCGATTTTAAGCTAAAACCTGAGATGGCAGAGGTTGAGAGTCGATAACTAGATGAAACCTTATGCAATTTTCATATAAGATAAACTATTAAAAACTATCATATATGTTGAGTGAAAGAAATTTTTTTAATATAAAGGATAAAATAAAGAAGAAATAGCCAAAGAAAGTAAACTATATCAAGGAGTTATTTTATCAATATATTTCTCAAAAATCTAATTACAAGGTACAACTATTTTTCTTTCTATTAAACATGTTTTTTTTATTATGTTTATTTTTAACTTATCATTTGTTACACGTGTAATTAACTTACAAGGTTGATCAAATATAACTCAAAGGTTGTTAGATTCAAAGCTGGTATTAAAATATATTTTTTTGTGCTATTGATTATTTATTATTTACTCTCTACATGGAGACTTGATTTAAATTTTAAAATATCAAAAAAAAAATTTGTTTATTTTTAATGCCAAGGATTATGAACTTTTATGTATTCCCGGCATTAAAAAAACAAATACAAAAATATGTTTTGGCTCTTTAACTAATAAACAAATCAATAGTTAGAAAAAATACAATAGTATCTTAGTAATATTCAAACAAATAAGCAATATAGTTTATCTTAGATAAGATAAGATGTACTAGAGATGATATTGTCCTCTCTATGCACTGTTAGTCAACTTATCCAGACTCTGAAAATCAGTTAAAGTTCTTAATGATCAAAATATCAGATGACGACTCCAATCTTTTTTAACCGATATAGGACAAGAATTATTTGTTTTTTTCACACCCCATCAAAAATCCTAATTCAAAAGCATAATCGTCGTGATGCCGTACACGTACGATATCTAATACAATGATATTTTTTTAGCTTTAATTCAAAATCATTGTATTAGTTAAATTTTTTTTAAAAAAATCAAGGTTTTTTTTGGGCTTGTTGCTGTTAAAATAACCATGTCCTTAATATCAAAATCTATTGTTAAAAAAGGTTCAAATTTTGATAAAATCTAAAAACAACATTGTTTTAATTATCCAGTAGTATTCAGATTCTTGTAATAATTACTTCTCATCCTCATTTATTACCTTACTAGTTTAGTCTAAATTATTAGTTTTAAATTATAACTTTACCATAAAGTTTAGAACCATCCATTCCTCCCTTTCCTCAGAAGAAATTCAGATCTAAGAGAATAACACAGGAGGAAATGGGAAGGAGGAGGTTGAAGATACAAAGGTTGGAATGTGTCAAGGCAAGGCAGGCAAAGTACTCGAAACGGAAAATCGGAATTCTCAAAAAGGCAAAAGAACTTGCCATTTTATGTGATATTGATCTCGCACTTCTCATGTTCTCTCCTACTGGGAAGCCCACCCTCTATGTTGGCCAAGACAAGTAATTTTCTGCGTTTTTCTTTTTATATTTTAAATATTTCCATTCATGTTCAATTGTCTGTTTAGGGTTTATGACTGATTTTATGCACATAAACCCTAACCATCATAATATAATATTATTAGATTATTTTGTTAAAAAAGTAGTATAATTTTTTGTTTTGTTATTGTTGTTTAATCGAATTTGTTTCGCTATACATAGAAAAACATACTAAAATAAAGATTTTAGAGTTGAAAAATATAACTAATATTATTCAGATATAAATCTCTAAGAATTTGTCCCTACGATAAAAGATAAGGTTATAAAGATGAATTAAATATTTATTTAATATTTTTATTAAAAAGATAAAATAATTGTATATTTGTGAGATAATACAAATTTTATCAAAATTATTTTTATTATGTATGTTTTGTAAGATAATATTTTTTTTTTTATAGAGATTTGGGTACTGTTTTGGAAAGGATGTCAGCATTGACTTTTGAAGAACGAGAAGAAAGGTATGGTTATTTAATATTTATGCTCGTTTCTTTAATCTTAATATTAATTATTTTCTACTAACAATTAATTATGTTTATAAATGTGTTTAATTAGGAGGAGATACACCAAGAGGGTAAGCTCTTTAATCTTTTCTGAATCATATTATAAGTTATATTGTTTTTATAAATCTATTTTATATTTTATATGAACTAATGGTATTAATTTTAAATTCCTTGTGTTCTTGAAAGATTATAAAGAAAATGTATCCATTGGATGACTCGGAAGTGCTTTCAAATAATTCTTTAATTGACAGGTATATATAAAAATTGTGTGTATATATATATATGCACAGACACAGAGAGAGCAAACTTTATAACTTTTACCTTACATTTTTTCTACGTGTTTACTATTGCAGAGAGGAAGCAGTCAAAGTACGTTCTTTCATACCTAAAATTAATATATAATTCTTTTATGCTATATATATTTTCGATTTTTCTTAGCAACAAAATCATCACTTTACAAGGAGAAACAGGCTGAATTACTTGAGTTGAAAGAAAAACTTGCTCAAAAGAGAAAAATATTAAGGTTACTACGTACCATGCATCTCTACTTAATTAATTTTGTTATTTTATTTTGTTTTATATATATATATATAATTTAAAATTACTTACTATTAATTATTCTCATCAATCTTAATTACTGTAATGTTAGAGATTGGACAAATCCGGATAAGATCAATGACCTAAGACAAATCAAAATAATGGAAGAGCATTTGGTTGCTGCTCTCGCTAGAGTCAGAAGCAAAAAGGTTTGTCCCGTTTTTTAAAATCATTGTTTTATTTTTTCTTTCTTATTTATATCTTATATAACCCTCTCTCTCTCTTAAAATTTTAAGACTTATCATTAAGCATTGTATTGCCCATATATATATATATATATATATATATATATATATATATTATGTTAACAATTGGGTATCTTTACACCCTTTTTAAAAAGTAAGACTAATCTTGTTTGGATTTCGTGGTTGTCCCTTTTAACAAATATATTTTCTAAAAATCAAACTTATATTCTTGTTATTATAAAGATATAGTAGTGTCTTAACCGCTAAATCAATATTTTATTGATTGTATTGTCCAAATATGGTTGAACTAAACTAATTTCTTAAAAAAAGAAGAAAAAAGGAAGGGAAAAAAACCCTCTTAATTGGGAATGCTTAGGAATCATGTATTTCACCATCAAAGATCTTGGATAAAACTTATGGTATTTAAACAGGGTAGGATATGTTTGGTAATATTA
The DNA here is from genome assembly GCA_007827005.2 of Populus simonii. Classification (NCBI taxonomy): domain Eukaryota; kingdom Viridiplantae; phylum Streptophyta; class Magnoliopsida; order Malpighiales; family Salicaceae; genus Populus; species Populus simonii. The sequence continues at coordinate 4,876,082 of CM017481.2, forward strand.
TTTAATATTTTTTAATTGAAAATATTAAGTAATAATTTTATATTTTAATATCATTGACATGTCAATATCATAATCATTATTATGTTTATGGGCCAATAATAATTAAGGATATTTTTCAAAAAATTATTTTTAATTGAAAGTATAAAATAATAATTTTTAGAATGCATTTTGATGTCATTCACATGTCAATATCACAATCATTTAAAAAATATTATTTTAAAAATCATCAATATAATATATTTCCAATCCAAACTCAGCTTAAAATAAACTTGAAACCGCACCACCCAACACATCCCGACAACGAAGAGACAATCCCAATGAGCTTATAATTTATGAACTTCTCAAATTACAAGCAACACCGAGTGGGTACAGAGGCATTGTCATGAGGTTTTTTTTTATATATATATAACACGGGGTGTCCGGACCAGCTTACGGGCACCACAACTAATCCCCGGATTCACTAAACACCCTGCAAGCCCAGTAGACAGGTAAGACACCGCTGGGCTAGAAGCCCTGGCGCAATTTGTCATGAGGTTTTAAATGAACAAAAAGCTCGACCTAAAATTAAAAGACACACACATCTGGTCACATACATTGTATCAAACTTCAAAACTAATCACCTTTTTCTTTTTCCTAGATTGAGTTGCTGAAGGAGGGCGCCTGCTAAACTTGCCATGTTCATCAGGTTTCGCTGTAGCTGTGCTGTTATTTTCCCATTAACTTTGAAGCGATAATAACTTGGCATATAATTATATCGATTTTATGCAGGGAGCCATGGGCTTACGCACCCAGGATGCTCAGTTGCCTGGATCCTCCATGGAGTCGTTCTTTAGGCAAACGGCTAGTCTTTGTGCCTTTCTGCATAATGAATAATAATAAGCTAAGCTTATAGGGTTTCGTCTATCTATAACTCTTTTTTTCTTCTTTTTTTCCTTTCTATTATTGGCTGCTTGCTTGCTTGCCAGACTTTGCAACATCATCTCTTGGGACGTTGTTGAAATTAATTTATCTAGCTTTTATTAGATCTTGTAAGGGTTTGTTTCGGAACGCGGTGTAAACCGTATTTTTTAAAATTTGTTTTGTTAATTTTTTTTTTTGTGTTTTTAGATTGTTTTGATGTGTTAATCTCAAAAATAATTTTTTAAAAATAATTTTTTTTTTTGTATTTCTAAGCGAAAAACACTTTGAACCGTAATTGTTACCACAATCTCAAACAGAACCGAATGGGGTGTTTGAGAGTGTGGTTGCAATTATTTTTTAAAAGTGATTTTCACTCGGAAATGCATAAAAATAATATTTTTTTATTTTTTAAAAATTATTTTTGACATAGCGTATCAAAATTATCTAAAAATATCAAAAAAATATTAATTTAAACAAAAAAAAATTAATTATTTTCCAAACTTTTTAAATGCAAAAACAAACGTTACTTACATATCAGAATATACAAAAATATTAACACGCATGCAACGAGAACCTTGGTTGTGAATAGACTTAAACTCACCATGATGAAGATCCCACAGACTTCCATTTTCCATATAATCATAGAAAAGAAGGTCCCCATAAGATGACAGGGAGTATCCTTGAAGGCTGATTAGATTCCGATGCTTGATGCTCCCTATTGTCTCAAGATCTGTCTCGAATTCCTTCAAGCACTGGGGATAATGAGAATAGAGCCTCTTAATAGCCACAGGCCTGCAGTTTTTCAGGAAAAAATTGTAAACAGTGCTTGAGGCACCATGACCAACTATGTACTTCTCACTCAAATTCTCAGTCATCCTCATAATATCCTCATACACATGGAGAGCCATATTCATGTGAAGGATCACCAACTTTGGCTTTGAGTAATTAACTGTTTGTTCAACAAACACAAGTTAGCAGCCAAGCATAATTTTCAATTGCAGGGAGATCGAACTTTATATAGGCAAATAAACAAATTGTATAGTATGTAATTGCTTTTTATCGATTTTTTTACTTTTCTAATTTATGTTTAGTTTTTCTTCACCCCTCAAAATTACCTCCAAAAGTAAGATATTGAACTTGCTCAGATATTTCAGTTTAAACTTGAGGAACACTATTTTTTTTCCTCTAGTGGGACTTTTAGCAGAGTTCAGATTGACGAAACTCCGCCATAGTTAAAAATCATCAAACATGGTTTGCATACTATGATAAAAGAAAGAGAGAATGCCTGGTTTGTCAAGCGACACATCTGAAAAAGGTGCTGGATTATGTGGCCGACAAGCTGCTACTAAGATCATGAGAAGAATCACAAGGGCTCCAAGTGCAATCCCCAGTATTCCCCAGTATTGCTGCTTTAGAAATTGTGTCTGCATCAACAACAGAAAACCAAATAAAAAAATAATAATAACAAAGCCCGTTCCTCTCTGGTGGAGCACTGAGAATCTTACTATACAGAGATGATGTCATGCATAGAAGTACATTTTCGCCTTTTGCATTGATAATGAAAGGTGTAAATGCATCTAAATTCCTATCTTCAATAACCTGATCAGTTTCAGGATGATAACAACAGATAAAAGGTATTGCCATCACAAGTAAAATCTTACAGTCAGTAACAAAAGAATGGTATAAGGCTACAAGCAATTGCTAGTAGGACTCGTATCAAGTTCCAATCAAATTTCAGGACTTTTACCTAGTAGCACTATGTGTTGAATAACATTGGATGGTTACCTCTAACACATCAAATTGAAGAGAGTAGCCTCATTGTCTAACTCATAGATTACTTCCATAGTGCTGTGACAAACTGTATATGTGTATACCTCTCTCTGCTGGATGGGAATCATGGCATGGAGAGTTGAGCCAATGGCCGCAAAGACCAGGACATTTTCCTATGAAACTGCCATAGAAGGTTAGTTAAACGTCGTGAGCCTAACGTTAACTAGAAGATACATGTTTATAGTAAACCAGAATATATTCGAGGTTTGAATTAAGACAATGTCAAATTGATTTCTGAAAAGAATTGCAGCACAGATAGATAATTTCAGTTGGAATTTTGAAAAGTATACAGTCAGATATTCCAACCTTTCAGGTGGAAACCTTGAAAAGTTGTTGCTTGTAGGAATAACACCAGCTAGGTTGTTATAAGATACGTTTCTGCAGGGGTGCAACAAGACAAGTTTAGTGAAGTTAATATTTTGATCATACCATCTTAAATCACAGTAAGGGACAATCATTTAGAAGAAAGAAAAACTGTGAATGGTAAACTTACAAGACACTTAGACAAAGACAGTTGACTAGAGACATCATATCACCTGACAGATTCTTGTTTTCCAGTCACCTGCGTTTTAACGAATAAAATTTTAAGTAACATCATCGGCAACAAAATGATATCAAATCATCTGAGAGGTCACTGTCACAGCAAGTAATAAAAGATAAAGATAAATCACAATTGTATTCTGCTTTGGGCGAGAATAAGCCACAAGTTGATATTACTGAATTTGAATGAATCCTTTCTCTGTCTCATACCAGAGTTTAAATACAGGAATGAAATAACAAACTTTCCTAAAATACTGGCACGACTAAATACAATCAGGATTCTTAGCAACTGACTCCTGCTATATAGTTGGCATTTATTTAATTTGATAAATAAGACTTGACTTCTTCCTCCCGTGCACTGAGGACACTGCAGTGACTGGATCCCCTTGACTCGTTCTTCCCTTGACTGGCTCTTCACAGCTCTATGAACCTGCGATTCTTTTTAGGAACTCTGTGCGATCTTCTTGGCTCCAGATCACTTGGCTCCAGCTGCTGCTTATCAATACCTCCCCCATTTAAGGGAACCTTGTCCTTAAGGTTCAAGTTGGTAAATCGCTCTTGTAACGCCACAACATCTTCCCAAGTTGCATCATCAGTCTGCAGGTGTTTCCATTTCACCAGAATTTCTTCGAAAAACCGAGACCCCTTCTTGATCCAACGAGTGTCTAAGATGGCCTCAGGTTCGATTAGCATTTCACCCGCAGCAGTCATAGGAGGCAAATCGATCGTATCGACGGCCTCGTCACCAATTTTTTTTTTGAGCAAGGACACATGAAAAACAGGATGAATACGAGCCTGGGTAGGCAACTTCAGCCTATACGCCACTGTGCCAATTTGTTCTTCAATCTGATAGGGTCCATAATAGCGACTAGCTAATTTTTTGCATACACATTTGACCACCTATTGCTGACGGTAAGGATGAAGCTTAAGAAAAACCCAATCTCCCACTTGAAATTCAACATCACGTCGCTTAGAATTAGCGAGTTGTTGCATGCGATTACTAGCAGCATGCAAGTTGGCCTTGAGCAGACTCAATAATTCATCTCTAGAGGCGAGTTGCTGATCCACTTCATTCACCGGAGACATGCCAATGTGGTAATGGGGAATTGTCGGTGGTAAACGTCCATAAAGAGCCTGGAATGGTGTCATTCCTGTGGAAGCATGATAAGTGGTATTATACCAGAACTCAGCCCAAGGTAGAAGTGAATTCCATTTGGTGGGCTGCTGGTGAACAAAGCACCGGAGATATTGTTCGACACAGCGATTGACAACCTCAGATTGCCCATCCATTTGTGGATGATATGCGGAACTCATCTTCAGCTTGGTACCTGACAATTTAAAGAACTCACGCCAAAAGTGACTGATAAAGATAGGATCTCTATCACTAATAATGGATCGTGGCATACCATGTAGCTTCACCACACCTTCAACGAATTTCTCAGCCACCATTTTGGCCGTATAAGGATGAGTTAATGCCAAGAAATGTGCTGACTTACTAAGTCGATCAACAACAACAAAAATTGTGTTCTTTCCGCCAGATTGTGGGAGACCCTCAATAAAATCCATCGTGATGTCATCCCAAACTTGACAGGGGACGGGTAATGGCTGCAATAAACCCGCTAGTGACAGTGTGTCTGACTTCACCCGTTGACATACATCACAAGAAGCTACATATTCCTTCACTATGCGAGCCATTGATGGCCAATAAAACTGTTGCGCCAGCCGTTTGTAGGTGCGCAATACACCCGAATGCCCCCCAAGAGGTGAATCATGGAATTCACGTAACAGTTGCTGAATGATATCAGAGTTGGGGGTAATTACTACTCTGTTTTTGTAGTGAAGCAACCCATTTCGCCATGTATAGGGGCTGTCCGGATTCTCAGTAGCCAGCTTGCTAATTTTCTTCATGTAAGGATGGGAAACAGCTTCGGCCTTAAGTTGATCCCACACATGAATTTGTGGAACAGATAAGTGTGAAAGGCAAGGGCTTCCGTCATACGTGACAATGCATCTACAGCCGAATTCTCCTTGCCTGGCTTATACACGATTTCATAATCATAGCCAAGTAATTTCGATACCTATTTCTGCTATTCTGGGGTAGTAATACGCTGCTCCAATAAGTACTTTAAGCTGCGTTGATCTGTTTGGATCACAAATTTACGGCCTAACAAGTATGGTCTCCACAGCTGGACAGCCACCACAATAGCCAACATTTCTCTCGCATAAGTTGACCGTGCACGCTTGGATAGCCCCAAAGCGCGACTCATGAAAGCTATTGGCCGCCCTTGTTAAGTTAGAACAGCACCGATGCCATCTCCGGAAGCATCAGACTCAATCACAAAAACTTCAGCAAAATTAGGCATTGCAAGGGTTGGAGTGGAAGTCATTGCTGTCTTTAATGCCTCAAAAGCTGCCTCGGCGTCATCATTCCAGCAAAATTGACCTTTGCGTAATAAGGATGTCAATGGACGAGTAAGAATCCCATAATTACGAACAAATTTCTTGTAATAACCTGTAAGACCTAAAAATCCACGAAGCTCAGATATATTAATAGGTCTTGTCCAGGATAGCATTGCCTGGATTTTTGCTTTATCAACCTTAACCCCCATTGGAGTAATAATATGCCCCAAGTACTCCAATTCCTGTTGGCCAAATGCACATTTCTTCAATTTTGCAAAAAAATTGTATTGCCTTAGAATTTCAAAAGCCTTGCGAACATGTTCAAGATGCATGGTCCAATTGGGACTATAGATCAAGATATCGTCAAAAAAGACTAACACAAATTTACGAAGGTAGGGTCGAAATATGGCATTCATAAGGGCTTGAAAAGTAGAGGGGGCATTACAAAGACCAAATGGCATGACTAAGTATTCGTAATAACCATTATGGGTGCGGAAAGCAGTTTTATGAATATCATTTGGGGATACCCTAATCTGGTGGTAACCAGCTGTCAAATCTAGTTTGGTAAAATAAACAGCCCCATGTAGTTCGTCTAACATGTCATCTACCGTAGGAATAGGAAATCGGTCTTTAACTGTTACTGCATTAAGGGCTCTATAATCAATGCAAAAACGCCATGTGCCATCTTTCTTTTTAACTAAGAAAACAGGAGATGAAAAAGGGCTAGTGCTTGATCTTATAAATCCCAATTTTAACATGTCTTGAACTTGTTTTTCAATTTCAGCTTTTTGAAAATAGGCATACCTGTATGGTCTGACATTGACAGGCTCGGTTCCTTCTTTGACAGTGATGGTGTGGTCAATCTCCCGGACCGGTGGCAATTGAGCTGGAGTTTGAAAAATATCTCCAAATTCCTCCAACATCTGCTGCATTTCAGACTCCACTTTGCTGACAGGTATCTCGGCTTCGGTTTGCAAACAGATAGCAAACATTGTTTTGCTTTGGCGCAGCTCCTTCGAAACATCTTTTAGAGATACGGGTTGAATGTGTTGGGCATCAATTCCCTGTAGTTTCTGCATTTGATTCTTCCATATAAATTCCATGGTCATTTTCTTCCAATCACAGGCCACTGTTCCCAATTGCTCTAGCCACTGCACTCCCAAAACCAAATCCAATCCACATAATGGTAGGGCATATAAAGTCAGAATAAATGGAATACCTTGAAGTAGGACGTGTATGTTTTCAAATCTGCCCTGACATTTCAATGGATTCCCATTTGCCACCTTCACGTTGAAGGGCCGTGTTGGTATCACTAGCAGGTGTAGCCAATTAGCAATCCATTCGCTAATGAAATTGTGCGTGGAGCCACTGTCAATGAGGACAGTCAAATCTTGATTCTCAATTCTTGCCATAATTCACATTGTTCTGGCAGTTGACCAACCAGTAAGAGCATGTAATGATATTTGAGGTTCATCACCTTCAAATTCCTCGTCATCTTGCAAGCTCGTCTCATCATCCCCTTCCAGTAGCAACAGACGAGGCTTTTGACACTTATGGCCAGGAGTGAATTTTTCGTCACAATTAAAGCAGAGACCTTGAGATCGTCTCTTCTACATCTCGTCCCAAGCAAGACGTTTCATGGGCATGGCCGCTGGTGACTTTGTTGGAGAAAAGGAAGCAATTGGATTATAATTGATGGAAAATGGCTTACTGTTACGTCGTTGGCGAGTTAATTGTTCATCTCGCATTCTGGCTAGGCTTATTGCTTCTTTCAATGATTTGGGTTTAAACATCCTAATCCCTTCTGCTATGTCTGGTTTCAAGCCTCCCATAAAAGTCCCCACTAGTGCCTTTTGAGTCCAGCCTTGCACACGATTACCCAGCCTCTCGAATTCTCTTTGGTACTCCTGTAATGAGCCCCCTTGTCTCACCCTTGACAATGCTTCATCAAAATCCTCACATACTGGTGGTCCAAACCTTGCCCACAATTCCTCCTAAAAAATTGGCCATGTCACCTCTCTGTCTTCGTCTTTGTAAGCACGTCTCAGCCATTGCCACCACTGGTTCGCCTCCCCTTGAAGATGAAAAGATGCTAACGACACCTTTTGTGTTTCGGCAGTGCCTTGATACTCAAAGAATTGATCAACTCTGTTGAACCATTCAGTGGGGTCGTTTCCTGAGTATATTGGAAACTCAAGCTTCGCCAGTTTGGAAGAGAACATCTGTCTGTTCCCATCTGTTCGTTTTGTGAATTCTTCACGCTGATGGCGAGGTCGTCCGTTGCGCTCAATGGATTGGTTGCTGGATCCTTCTTTGTTGGACAATAACGCTTCTGTCAATTTGTTGATGTTGGCTTCCATCTGATGCATTCTGTCAACAAGGGTAATCTCCATTCGACTCATTCCATCCTGAAGTCCTCCCAGACCCACTTCCAAATTTTCTATCCGCTCCTTGTTTGTTGTCATTGTTAACCAGGCTCTGATACCAATTGATAGGTCCCTGTCACAACTAGTAATAAAAGACAAAGATAAATCACAATTGTATTCTGCTTTGGGCGAGAATAAGCCACAAGTTGATATTACTGAATTTGAATGAATCCTTTCTTTGTACCATACCAGAGTTTAAATACAGGAATGAAATAACAAACTTTCCTAAAATACTATCATGACTACATACAATCAGGATTCTTAGCAACTGACTCCTGCTACATAGTTGGCATTTATTTAATTTGATAAATAAGACTTGACTTCTTCCTCCCGTGCACTGAGGACACTGCAGTGACTGGATCCCCTTGACTCGTTCTTCCCTTGACTGGCTCTTCACAACTCTATGAACCTGCGATTCTTTTTAGGAACTCTGTGCGATCTTCTTGGCTCCAGCTCATCACTTGGCTCCAGCTGCTGCTTATCATCATCTTATAACTGTTAAGCACAAAATAAAATAAGTAAATTATTATAAAAAATAAAACTTATAAATACTAAGAATAAGGTTCTGAAAATATAAAATAATATAAGTATATCACTTTTCTATTATGAGCGTGATCTAACTTATGTGTCTGTCCTAACTTCTAGTCGAATGGGTACAAAATCATCCTAATCCGTTGGTCCATTTAAGGTTGTTAGGAGCAAATTAGACATGTCATTGATGTTTGATTTGCTATAAAGGAATGATCAAAGTATATTTGAGAATTCATATGGGAATGATCAAAGTATGTTTGAGAATCCATATGCTAGCTGATCTATACAGGTATGACTCCTTTGAGTCTTATTATTGAGTTTATATTTAATATTAATATTATTTTTGCATATACAAATGAAGGAAGTGAAAGTTGATAAGTTGCCTTATTAACAAAGCTAGTATCCATTATACAAGTGTCAATAGACCAATGTATAAGAAAAAATAAAAAGTTGCTTGAATTTCTTGTAAGATGTACTAAACCAAAGAAATTACAAAAAATAAATGAATAAATAAAGGAGCAAAAATATATAGTTATTATGCAATTTACCATAAATCAAAAGGAAATTTTGATTATAAGTTGCTTGAAAACCAAAGAAGTTATAAGAAAAGAAGGATTGCATAAATTATGGTTTTAATGGGTTAATAGTTTTGAGTTTGTATTTTAGGGTTAGTGTTTGATGTTTGGATTGGTTTTTTTTTTTTTTTAAGGATTTGAGGTTATGAATTTGGATTAGGATTAGTTTTTGTGGTTAACAGTTTGAGGTTAGTGATTAGTCGGGGTTGGTTTGGATTAAAGTTAGTGTTTTTATGATTAAGTGTTTGGGATTAGAAGTATAGTTAGGGTTAGTGTTTGAATTAGGGTTAGTGAGTGTTTAGAGTTTTGATTATGATTAGGTTAGCATGTTTTATCTTTTAGAGGTTAGTGGTTAGTAAGGGTTAGACATTAGTTAGGGAGTAGCCATTTCATTTTGTACATTCATTCGTTTTCCAAACTCGTGTAGCTTTGCATGGAAATTGTTCAAAATTGCTGTGTTTTCTCTGCTAGCTCGGCGCTAGTGGGCACTGAATTTCCAATGATATCTCGTATGAAAGCTCATGGCTAATTGACGATAGTACTAATAGGTAGTAGGTCCCCCACGATTTTTATTTTTTTTCGCATTTAAATATATAATGATGATTACTTTTTAAAATATTTTTTATTTAAAAATATATTAAATTAATATTTTTTATTTTTATAAAAAAAAAGAAGAAGAAGAAAAAGAAGAAGCAGCAGCAATTCTTCAGTGTATAATGGAGATGCATGTGTTGGAGGGAGGTCCATGTATTTTTCTTTCATGACCAATTTCTATCAAGTGAAGTGCAGTAAAATCAGGCTTGCTTAACTTTATTTTATTTTTATCAAGAACATGTGTGACAAATTTATGGGTGCATGCAACCATTAGAAGCAAAGCCTCAACCATTTCATCTCATAAATTTATTGTTTTACTTGCGCGATGTCAAAGAAATAAAAGACAAATAGAGTGCAGAATAAATATTCCATGCTTACACTGCAGACTTGACACACACAATGGCAGGCATTTCTTAACTTTATTCAAGCAAATCCATAAAGAAGTTGAGACTTGGGCATATCTGTAACTCACGTACTTCTCTCTCTGTTCCTCCCAGTTTCAGATCTATGGAGCTGTAGAAGCAATGAGTTGGAGACAACAAATATCGAGCTCAAGGCCATCAGTCCACCTGTCAAATTAAACATCAACAGTTGCTCTGTAAATGCGGAAAGAAAATTTTCTAGGATAGGAGGATCCATAAGCAATGATTGTTTGCTCAAATTATGGCACGTTAATGGCATGGCCTTGGTTTTTATCCAGTCCAAGGATTTTTTTCAATTGCGGAAAGAGAGATGTGAATTTACTCACCTGAAAGTGAAGGAGTCATGGCAAAATTGTACTGGGGAAGCAGTACTCCGGCCGCAATAGGAATAGCAACAACATTATACGCTATTGCCCATGACAAATTTTGGTACACTTTGGCCATTGTTGCTCGTGAAAGATCCAGGGCATCTACAACCTGTCATGACACATATCAGAACCATTCATCCTCATCTTAACTCTACTCACTGTTTGTTGTGGTTGAAAATCCCATTTGTATCGTCAATGGGTTCAAATTCCATGCCTGAAAAAAACAATCTCATTTTTTTTTCCTTTCAATATCCAGAAAAACAAACTCATTTCTAACTGTTGGACAAGGAATTAAATTATTAAGTGCCCCTCTCAGGTTCGAATCTCTCCCTTGCAACTAAAAATAAAGATTAGATGATAAAGGTGGCTATGATTTTAAACTCAATTGTAACAAATTATTCCTATGCGCATATGAATTGGAATACACAGGGAAAATGAAACTTTGGGATTCATCATTATCTTTAAAAAACAAAGAAAAAGATTCATCAAAGAAATCTATCAGAGAAGGGAACCATACTTGTGCAAGTCTGTTGCCAAGAAGTATAATGGATGCGACATCAGATGCAGCATTTTCTTGAGCTTCATTCTGGATGGCAATTCCAACATCAGCAAGAGCCAAAGAAGGTGCATCATTTATTCCATCACCTACCTTCAAAAAGCTAAGTGTCAGCTGCGTATGATGTCCACCACCAAAGTCATCATCTTAACTTCAATGTGTTGATGGAACAGGCTTCATGTTTTACACCTCTAATCTCATGCTCACAGGATGGTTGGACAACAAAAATTCAAAAATTTACTGCAGAACTATATTTGTAGCATTCATAGAGTTTAGAATTAAATGCATGGAGATTTTCACGCTTACGATGCACCGAAAAGAAACAATGAGATGCAACAACAATTCTTTAGTCAAATATTTCACAGAAGAGAATGAATGGATTCTTACCCCAGATGAGATGATTATTGGTATATTGTTTGGTCCAGGTTAAAATAAAATTCTGAAGGAACTAGAGATGACATAAATAGATAGATAAAGATTACCATTGCAACACGATGCCCTGCTGCTTGAAGACTTGATATTACTTGAGATTTTTTCTGTGGAGTCAAGGATGCATTGATAAATTCACTTTCTATACCAACTCTGTTTGCTATGGCTGCAACTGCCTCTTCCCTGTCTCCTGATAAGAGGACCGTGTTGATACCCTTCTGCTGGAGCCTACCAATCAGAGCAAAACAAAGCAGCAAATAATGTGCTTAGATAGCAAGTAGAAGAGAATGCAATGATGATAAATTGACTTAAAGAATTACATGATTTTTCGGTCAATGACAGCTTAAATTTCACACAGCTTGTTTTTATCATCCAGGTTCTGCCAACAGCTCCTAATAATTAGGAGTACAAATCCTCTGCAAATTATCTAGGCTCCTATCATGATTCAAAAGACAGGGAATATTCTATATTTTCTTTAGTGGTTGGCCAATATTGTCATGGACTGACCATTTACAGAGGCAAAAGGAAAACATCAGGTACTTTGAGCAACACTATGATTGTCTTAAGGAGTTCAAAGCAACACTTCTGTTTGGATTTTAGAATACAAAGCATTTACCAAACAGGAAAATAATGAAAACCATTTCACTAATCCCAGCGGGAGATGCTAAGAACAAGTCTACAAGTGGAAGGGAAAAATCAATTGGAACTTGTATTTACAAAATCTGAATCATGGTATGCATGTTAAAGAAGAAGAAACCTTCAATAACAACTTACAACAAAATTCACTCAGAATTATCAGTTGGGAATGCAAATTTACCTACTTATAGTAGATTCAGCATCATGGCGCAAACAGTCAGATATTGCAATAACACCAATGATGCCTTCCCCTTCTCGTCCAACATAGACAACTGTTTTCGAATAGTTTGATGATGGCATCCCTTCTGAGGACTGATACATCACTTTAGTTTCCAGATCCTTTAGATCAGACAGTTTTGTTCTTCTCTGGAATCTTTCGTTAACCCAATCCAAGGAACCTACTGCAACCAAACGTCCATCTACTTCAGCTAAGGTTCCAAAACCTGGTTCCGTCAATTGCCCTCTTGTTACCGGGATAGTCAATTTTAATGATTCTGCTTTGTCTACAATAGCTTTTGCAATTGGATGCAATGCTGTTCTCTCTACAGCAAATGCCATTTGAAGAATTTCTGATTCTTCGTAAGAGATTGAGGCCACAGCAGAAACAGCAGGCTTTCCTTCAGTGAGGGTTCCTGTCTGAAAATTGGAAAATGAGCAAGAATGGAGTGTTAAAGTTCTCAATGATGGGAGTCAAATGCATTAATTAATTCATGAGTTATTTCATAAGTCAATCTCAATTCACACAAGTGTGCAGTGCATCTGTTGAGAGAGAGGAAGAGAGTGTAGTTCTATTGAATGTAGAACAAACCTTATCAAGAGCAACATAACTAACGCTTGCTAAGCGTTCCAATACATCTCCTCCTCTTATTAGAAGTCCTTGCTTTGCTCCTTATGTTTTCAAAAGAAAAGGAACTTAGCGTTTCTAAAAAGAATAGTAACCAATAAGAACAAGATATGAGACTTTGCTTCTGTTCAGAAGCCCAAAAATGAGTTCAATATCTTTGAACTCAAATTCAAACATATTTGGAAGGTCCAGGAACTTGTGCTTAACGTGGGGCATTTGCCATTTTTTTTTATGTCAATCATTATTAAAGAAACATAAAAAAGGGGGCAAAAAGAGCTGGACAAACCAGCTTTTATGTGAAGTAGGCTGTTATTGTTAAATGAAGAAACTACAATCTCATAATGGTAAGTACTAAATACCACTACATTAGAAGTGACTTTGACTTATACTTTGTATACAGGGTATTAAACTTGAAAGAAACAACTGACAAATTAGACACCATACCAAGCGATGTTCCAACTAGGATTGCAGTTGGTGTGGCAAGTCCCAGTGCACATGGGCAGGAAACTACCTGGAATGAAACTTAAAGTTACAATCTATAAACATAAAGAAATTGCATATACAGCTTCAAGCTCAGTTAAATAGTTCTTCATGGTTAGGTTGGAGAATACATCAATAGCCAGTAGGAGGCAAGTCCACTCACCAGGACATCCACAGAAAGTTTCAAGCTCAACAGCAAAGGATCTCCATCTGGTCCAGCAATATCATTGAGCAAAACATCAGGGAAAACATGTGAACCAATGTAATACCTGGACATGCACATAACAGAGTGTGAGAAGCAAGAAGGATAAAACTGTAACTTTGCAACTACGACTGAAACCAATGCTTTGGTGAGAAATAAATGATACTATTCAACCAACAACAAGGTAACAAAAATTCAAATCAAGTCATAAGTTCATGACTGACTGAAACCACTTACCTCTACTGTCAGCATGAAAGATGAAATTTCTACAAGTGAAGGCTAGCACAGATGAATGGAAATTAATAAAGCAAGTAATTCAAATTTAGTAATCTAGCAAATGCAGAAAACTAAAATATGGATTTGAGTGGCCTAAATAAAGGGAACAAGGTCTCTTAGTCAGTTAAAAAAGGCACCCAACAAATAAAATGCCTCTGTTATGCCATTGTTGAGTTTGGTAAATCAATACCATCACTATCATTAACCATGTTTCATCCTAGATTCTAAAAAGCTGACATTGAAGTCATGTGATATAAACGCTAGGAAACAAACCCTACCAAAAGGCAAAAGTTGCTGCAGATACAGTCATTACACTATAAACAAAAGGTCCAGCTATTGAGTCTGCAAGCCTTTGTATAGGCGCTTCGCTGCCTTGAGCATCCTCAACCTGAAATTACACCATAAAGCTTTAACAATTGTAAAGATATTTGAAGCTTTTCAAACTGTCAAGTTCTAATTCCCAAATACTATAAGGCAGTGAGAACTATTCATCTAGAGGTAAACTTTTGTAAGTCAATGAAGCTCTAGCCATGTTTTCATGCTGCTCAAGCAAACATAGCAAGTTAATGCAACAATACTCTTGATAATCATTTTAATATTTACCGCATGCCATTATCATGTCTAAATATTCCCTATGGTTTTATGTTTAAGAAGAGTGATCAAGACTAAATAATACAGAACTACTTTCTCGCTGTACTTTGCATTATAGTCAAGTAATCAACTCAATTTAAGTCCAGCCTTAATACCAAACTAGTTGAGGTTGGCTTCATGGATCCACTCCCTTTCAAGTTTTTGGGCTAAAAGACTCAAGAATTGAACTCAATTATTAACCAGAAATCACTTTATAGCATACTCAAAGCATAATTATGTAGAAAAAAGGCTACTTATTTTTCTACACCTACAAAAGTTTGCTTATTTCCTTTCTATGTATATTGCTGATACCTGCATCTGCACTCAGTCAGCAAAATAAGCAGCTTATTTTCAAGTTTTCAAGACGTAAATTTATTTAGGGTCACACATTGAGTTACTATGAAGTGAAAAAAATAAAAGCCAAATCTGTTTATCCCTCTGTATTAGATGCTTTTATACTTGTAAAAAAAATGAGACAAATGAAAAAAAGAAAACAATTAACTAACCATTCGAATGATCCTAGATATTGTTGAGTTGGAGCCAGTAGACAATGCCTCTACCCTTAAAGGACCATCCTGAAACATTTTTTAAGAAATGCTGGTTGTCAACAATGCAATAACAAAACATAAAAAGAAAGACCTGCAAAAAAAGCAACATTAACAGGATTTTCTATTCCATGTTCAAAAGGACAAAATTTTGAGGCTCATTAAAAGAAGGAAAAAGATATCTTTGGTGCGCCACTGTATCTTTATTGTGATAACCTCATCTGAAGGTAATAAATGCATCAGTACAAAAGTGCCACTTAGTTCACAAATATAAGCAGATATGAGTTAGTTATGGCACATACACATTCTCCCTTGCAATTCAAAAATATAATCATACCCAGTTTATTGTTCCAGCTGAGACTTTGAGCCCTTCTTCCTTAAATACAGGCAGTGATTCCCCAGTAAGCATGGATTCGTCCACAACACTTCTTCCTGCAAGAACTCTCCCCTGTATTGGGAAAATTAATTCCAGCTGAATCAAACATGTGTGCTACTGAGATTCAAATGAAATTGCAAATTGAAATACTGGCGTCTTATTTGTCAAATCATCAGCAAGTTCCTTTCAGTTTTAAAGTATCTCTATGGAATTTTATATGAATCCATTAAAAACTCATTGTTAGGTAGATTGATAAGGCTGTTGAACATCTGAATACACAACATTTATACCATTGAAAGTCTATAAAACATAGTTTGTAACATTTCATGAATATAGAGGTACAAAGCAATGCAATTAAAGATATACTCGTTATGTCATTGGAGCATAAGTTAGGATCAATTCTTCACAATTTATAAAGATGGGTGCTTGTGACAAAAATCAAAATCTGTGAAAAATTTATGGCATATTTAACAGTGTTGAAAACAAGTAATGCATTCACAAACTGCATATAAAAGAAGTGACTTGGCTCAATGAGACAAAAAGTTATGGTATATAAATTAAGCACAACAATGTAAGAAAAGAAAATCAACATATAAATTTTAAGACCATGAGTAATTTGATAAAGAATATGTAATGCTTACATCTACAGGAATAGTTTCTCCAGGTAGAACTAACAATGTGTCTCCAACTCGGACATCATCAGTGGGGACTTCAGTGCAAATAGCATCAGAACAAAGAACATTTTCCGTAGGGGAATTGCTATCCGATGGAGTAATTACAAGTCGTGACTGAGTGGACATGAGTGCCTGCAAAAACACCCAGATCAATGAAATCACACAGGTGATTATTAAATGTTCACCATATAATTAAAGTTTACTTGATACAGTTCAACAATAAAATTCATACATCTTGCGGTTAACAATAAAGTCTATCAGTGGCTTATTTTGGTAACTCAAGAACAAAACAACAGACAACCAATGTAAGGCAGCAAGCCATGAATTGATAATCCCAACATGATGAGACTTAACCACTGTCTGTTTGTTTGAAAAACAAATCACAGTCATCCAAGGTTAGACAAGCTTGCTCCTCACAACAAGCAATGGTCTCTCATATGTTGAAAAATGAATATTGCCTTTGCTGACTTCACATTGGCAACAGTGATCGCTCTAAAATGAATACTCTGAGATATTACAACAATGAGTAGAATGGAAATATATGAAACATCATAATGTTTGAGAAACTAATGAAGCGTTCTGCTGTAAAGTGTTCACTCAAATTTCCATGAATTGGCTAATACCAGTTCTATTCACCTATGAAAGCAAACAAACTGAATGCAACAAAGGTCAAACACCACAGAAAGAACAGAAGGAAAGAGGAACAAGATTGTCTCAGCTGTAGAAATGAAAGTGTTTATGTTTACAACAAACATCCATAATATAAACAATTCAACAGGATGAACAAGAATTGGATTTGACAAGGGAATCAAGTAAGCATCCCAGTTGCTTCTTGCAATAATAGATATAAAAGTGATTACTACTTACAAGAAGTTCATTCATATCACTAGATGCCCTGATCCTCGCCTTTTCTTCAAGAGAACGTCCTAGAAGCACAAAACCAAGAAGCATGACCTGCACACTAAAAGGCATGAGCCGTCCATAAGAAACTTGTTCCTGGGACATAAAGTAAAAGCTATTTTCTGGCTTTAATAAACACAAAACTGGTAGCTGATACATGTAAAAAAAAACCTAGTATTGTGATAAGATGGGTGACAGCGTTTGAGAGGTCTCAAAAGGACCAAGGAGTAATTTAAGTATTATGTCACACTCAGCTTGGAAGATCAATAAATTTCTCATTAAATCAAGAAACATGAAAGAAAAAGTGCAAATACTAAAAGCAAGCAAGTCACCGGTTCATCAAAGAAAGATGCATCCCATTCGAGCGCAGGGTTGAGAAGCGAGATCTACAAGAGAGCACAATTAGAGGCAAAAAACTTAGCAAAATGATCGTGAGTGAAACGAAAATCACAGTATTGACTAAGGGTCTCACCGCACTGATGATAAATGCAGCAATGGATCCAAATCCCACAAGAGAATTCATATTCGGTGATCCCTTCTTGAATGCCCTTAGACCATCAACAAGCAAGTCTGCAAAAGATTCTCCCAAGTCACAAAATCAACAAAAAAAATTATCTGAGCTGTGATTGCTAGTATGTACATTTGGGTGTTGATTACCCTTTGTCAGTATTCACATCGGAGAAAAACATCAAGACAGATAAATTTGAAAGCAGTAATACAATAGTCAGTTAGCAAGAATATTACGCGGTGATCCATATTTCATAAAGAAGGAAACTTTAATTTATTGCTCGATTGGTCCCGCAGAGAATATGCATGATTAAATGAAGTGTTGGTGATTCATATGCAGATGATATAAAACTAACAAGGTTGATGTATATATATATAAAAAAAAAATTAGTGCCAGTGCAACTAATTACCTCTTCCTGGTCCCAAGAGAGATCCCAAAGCTAATCCTCCCTTCACATACGAATTATGCAGCACCTCCAAGACCGAACCTACTCCAAAAACCACATATTAGCAAGTCAACAACAATTTTCAACTGTCATCATCTTCACTTAACATCTTGAAAATTTAGTAGCATCAGTCGGTTATTATGATTGAAATGACTGATGCATTGCATTGGGTTACCGTGTGTGCATTACATTACATGCGCGTGATAATTACCATGACCAACGTGAATCCCAAGAGAGTGCAAGATATGAGAGGCATGAGATCCACAACACAAAGCAACCAATGTCCAAGCAAAAACCACCCGATTCCTACTCTTGACGATCAGCTCCTCTTTCTTTTTAACCATATCTTTCCACTTTTTTACATTCTCTGCCACTCCATTTCCCGATACCCTCTTCTTCGCTTCAAATCCACACTCGCTCAATCTCTTCGCCAAACTCTCACCAATACTCGCCGACACTTCTCCCTCCAACAACGCCTCCGGTTTCAGCTTCACCGCCGCCGTTTCGGTCAACATGTTGACCACGGCGGACTCAACTCTCTCGTCTGCGGAAAGTACCGATTTGACGCGCGAAACACACGCGCCACACATCATTCCGGTCACATCAAGGAGAATCGGCGAATTGTTGTTCTTCGGAGCTTGAAACGCAGCGTTTTCAAGGTCAGTTTCGGTTTGGAGAGAACTTGAGAGGGTGAACTTAGGGAACGCACGAGGCCGGAGAGCCAAACGGCGGCGTTTAGAGAGGTTAGCATTGAAGTGAACGCTGTCAAAGTTGAATTTTGAAGTTCGAGCGAAGCAGAGCTTCGGTTTCGGAGAGACCACGAGAAGTAAATTGTTAATCATTTTGATAGAAATCAAAGTTTTAGAGAGAGAAACTCGGAGAAGGATGAGAGAGAGAGAGAGAGAGAGAGATGGATTTGATGATCGTCAATGGATTGGATGTGATCGAGAGGAAGAGGAGAACATTAAATTGGTAAACGTGGACGAATAGTGTTTTGACACGCTGGATGATTGTATCTTTCTTGCCGGTGGCGGCGGGTGACAGAATTGAAAACATGTGTTAAGACATAAAAGAAATTTTAACGTGTTTTTCAGAGTTCACAATATGACATGTCTTTTGTTGTGAGAAAAAGCAACCATGGACTAAAAAGTGTAGACGACAAGCCTTTCGTTTTAGGATAAACTGTATAGGATGCTAGCGCGAAGCCGCGGGCTATCTTTAAGTGAATATGTTTATAAATGCGGTCTGATTGGTTTTTAAAGTGTGATATATTTAGAAATATATTAAAAAAAATTATTTTTTATATTAATAAATTAAAATAAAATAATTTAAAAATAAATAAATAATAATAATTTTAAATAAATAAATAAATAAGTTTTTGCAAATCACACTCCCAAACAGGGTATAAGAGTGTGTTTGGCATTGCGGCCAAAACATCATTTTTTAAAAATCTAAAACAAATTATTTGTTAAAATTATTTTTATTTTAGTGTTTTTGGATCATTTTGATATGCTAATGTCAAAAATAAATTTTAAAAAATTAAAAAAATAATATTTTGATACATTTCCAAGCAAAAAAATACTTAAAAAGCAACCACTATTACAATACAAAACACGCTCTAAGTGAATTAACAAGCTATGATATTGAGAGGAAAAAAAAGTGATAGGATGCATTCATAAGACAAGCAAAAAAGAAAATTACATTGTGTATGTTACAAGGGTGAAAGAAACTACAAAGCAAAATAGAAAAAATAAAATTAACAATAACAACCGAAAGTAAAGTCATAGGATGCAACACAAAAGTTTTAATCAAAAATATATGGAAATGGAGAGAGGAGTTCCAAGTTTTCTATGCAAAAGCACACATATATTAGTTTGAAATCACTCATCTTGCAATGAAGAAATTATATAAGTTTTGTATGTGAATTTGAGAAAGAAAATTGAAAAAGCAACCCTATGAAATAAGAGTTGAAGTTGATAATCGAAAAAAATAATTTAACAGGTATAAGTGAGTACATACACTATACAGACAAAAAGAAAAATAACAAAATATTTTTCAAAACACAAATGTAAATATTGGTGATGGATTGTCAATAATAATTGTAACAACCCTAACTTTTAAAACAAATTTCAGACAAATCACCGGTCATGAATCATTGAAAACCTGGGGAAATGTTTTTTTAATATTATAATCCATGATTCATGATTACATGTTACCACCTTTAGAGTCATTTAAGAATCTACATAAATTTCAGCAGAATATCCCCTAAAATTAAACATTTTCAAGTGTCAACATCAACAATCCAAACACAATCAAAACTTAATTCATAGTCCAACTATCTTTGACCTTTTCCATGACCAACACCAACTAAGAATAACTTTATCCATTCCTTTAAAAACCCTTTATTTCACAATCCATAATCAATCACATTAAAAATATTTCACAATCTATAACATAATTAAGAATATAAGAAGCATGATGAATTAGTTACCTGCATTATTAATTTAATAAACAAGAATAAATATTATGTTAAATTTCAAACATGATAAAAGAAATTTAATAGTTAAATTACATACATTATAATACTAGTTTAATTTGCATTACAAAAGTTAGTCATAAAAATTATATTACAAAAAGGAAATTTAGCATAATTATATTTGGATGATCATTACCTAAACAAAAAGAAATACTATTAAAAATTTATTGATCCTCTCAGGTAAGTGATGAACCTAAAATCAATTTATTACACAACATGAGTATATAATTCAGCAATTGACATAACAAAACATATGCACCTCCATTTTTATTTCATTAATAAAAAATCAACACTTCAAACATAATTGCACAACGCATTTCTACTTGTCAACTATTTGATTCCACCTAAATAATTCATTAATAATCCAGGAAGTCAGGCACATTGACATCACTAGCTCCACTCCAGATAGCTAGTGAAATTAAATATCTTGATAGTCAATCATATTGACACCACTAGCCCTACTTAAAACAGCTAGTCAATTTCATATCTTCATATTCAGTCACTCAAATGTCACTAGCTCCATTCAAGACAACTAGTCAATTAAACATCTCGGCCATCAGTTTTACTGATTTGACTAGCTCTACTCAAGACATCTATTCAATCACATATCCTGACAATAAATCACCCTAATACTAGTAGCTTCACTCAGGACAATTAGTCAAATCAATCATTCCTTGTTATTAACTTTTTAAAAAATAAATACACATTCTAAGAATTTGCAATTCTAAATACTTAAGAAATCTTCTAAGCAGGAGAAAAAAAAAGGGTGTAATGCACCTACTTGGAGCTTGTGCATATGCTGCTATCTTCTCCTTATCATCTCCTTGTACAACTAGGGATACAATTATCATCAATAATTCAGTTAGCATTAAAATTTCATTTCAATTCAATTCTTATTCAACCATTATTCTCAAACTAATAATAAAGAAAATCCTTAAAATTCCATACACATGCACACTTTTTATATTCAAATCCTTCCCATAGATTTAATTGTGAAAATTATCAATTTAACAATAATTTTAGAGGACCTATAAGGTACAATTTTATTCTTTTTTTCCATTTCTCTCTCTCTCTATCTCTCTTTCTTTTTAGCCGAAACTTTAAGGATTCTTGCCTTAAGTTTCCATGTCCATTTCCTAATAATTCAATCATTTTACATCTCATCTAACACAAGTCATCCCAATCATTATAATAATCGAGTCAACCAAACTCATCCTCATGTACTACCTTAAGTCAAGTTCCACGCCAAGTAGAACATGGGTTCTCATTCAAGTTTTCATGAAATCAATTTCATTCTCAATCATCAAACCCATTAGGTAACACAATCAAACACAAATTTCATATAATTGAACTAACTAATTGCATGCTTAGGCCAAACCTTACACCTAATAAAGCATAGGTTTTCTTCAAAAAAAACTTTAATTGTGAAAATTATCAATTTAACAATAATTTCAGAGGACCTATAAGGTACAATTTTATCCCTTTTTCCATTTCTCTCTCTTTAGTCGAAACTTTAAGGATTGTCTCCTTAAGTTTCCATGTCAATTTCCTAATAATTCAACCATTTTACATCTCGCCTAGCACAAGTCATCCCAATCATTATAATAATCAAGTCAACCAAAATCATCCTTATATATTAGCTTAAGTCGAGTTCCACAACAAGTAGAATATGGGTTCTCATTCAAGTTTTCATGAAATCAATTTTATTCTCAATCATCAAACCTATTAGGTAGCACAACCAAACATAAATTTCATATAATTGAACTAACTAATTCAATTCTCTACATGCATGCTTAGGTCGAACCTTACACCTAATAAAGCATAGGTTTTTTTTTAAAAAAAATTGTAACTAAATTTTCACCCAATCATTAATTTCATCCAATAACATAAAAGGAAACATTATGAACAACCTTCTTTTTTTATTCCTCTCCTTAACATTTATCAACACCTTATGAATGTAAGTCTGATAGCACTTTGACCCCTTGAGCTCATCCAACCACCTTTCCCTAAATATTACAACAAAAAAGTCAAATGTGAGTATTATAAAGGAACCGTAGGTCATTGCATTGATCATTGTTATGGATTTAAGAAGTAGGTGAACAACATGATCCAAAATGGGTGACTGTCTTTTGAAGAGAAAAATAGTGAATATAACATAATCATAAGAGGTTTAGGAACTGTTGAACCAAATAACCTAAGTATAAGAGATCTTAATGATGCATGAATTGATTAGTTGATTCCATAAAAGGATGGGTGAAAATGTGCAATTTAGTTTTTGATAAAGTAAACCAAAGAACTCATGAATGTTATGAGATGAATGCCTAAGCGTTGCAAATACATCTATGTTATTCATTTAAAAATTTATCAGCATTGTAAGGGATTGTATCTTTGAATAAAGTGTCTTTTTATATGTTTTATTGTTGTTATGAAATCAATAGATGTTTTCGTAAAAGTAATAATTTGTCAATCTATTATTATCCATGATTGGATAAATATAATGGCAGAAATGATCGAACCTTAAGGTGTGTCATGCAAAATGCTAAGAGGGAATCCTTATCCTTTTTGAAACTCATTGACCCTTATAACTAATCTCATAGCTCGATTCAAAACATTGTGACCAAATCATTTTTTTGTAAAAAGAAAAAACCTTTTGCCCAAATAATCTTGAAATTGGATTTTTTTTTATTTCAAAAATAATTTGATATTTGCTCAAAACAATATTTAGGCATCCTTTATGTAAAGTGGCAAATGAATCATTCATTCAAGCAATTTCCATTCTAAGTGACCAAACAGTTTTGAAACAAAAGATATGAAATGAAGAAAATATGCAATTACCTATATATCATGTCTCTTGAGCCACATTTCAATGTATGTATAACAACATGTAAATTTGATAGTCATAGACTCTAAAATGCAATTCTTACAAATCCCAAACCATTACACTAAATAAGAATAAAATTTATCAGTTTTAACCACTTGTGCTTGAAATGATGAAAGATCATTTTTCTTATCCTTTCACGTTCTACAAATATGTATAACCCTTATGATCCCTATCTGAGTCTTAATGAGTTTTTTCATATAAAAAACTCTAACTAGGATCACACCCCATATTGAGGGGGCAAGCAGAAATTTAAAAATTAAAAAGCAAGAAAGCCTGAAAAACTCCATTGCTAGGGGGCATGCCTGAATTAGGAATCAAAAAGAAAAAAAATCAAAGCAAATAAGGATGTCCCGTCAAAGCAATAAAAAAAAAAAGCAAATCTAAGAAACACGACAAATAAAAGATTGCAAGAAAGATAAGTAACAGTGATCCTAAGTCTAAAACCTTGAAAACACTCTTTGAGCCTAATAAATCATTTTCTTTCATAGTTGAAAAGTCATAGTCTGCATTACGTGCCTTTAAAAAGCTCTTTCTAATCAAGCAAACAAGTAACTTGGACCAATAAATGACGTTCTCAAAATACAGATGAATATTTTTATAAGAATCATGACATTGCGAACAAGCTACTTGTTATTATTCATGCTAATAAAATAAGTGCTAAAAAATAAGATATTTTTTCTCAACGAAGCCTCGAGCTTTTACTCAAGCCTCTTGCTTGGAAACTTATAAAAATAAAAGGTTACCTCACCACTTACCTTCACTGGTCCTATTTTTTCCTGCATAAAAGATCAAATTATCCCTTTTCTAAAGATAAACCCTTAGGGAGTTGCAAAAAAAAAAAAAGTTCACATCGGATAAATTTTTATTTTTAAAATACAAGAGTTAAAATTTCACGATGTTTATTTGAGTCATGGATAACTTGATTTTGAGCTGACATTTCCTTCTAACCTTGACAATTGTCAACTAAATACTAAAGAAAGTCGCATCTTAATGTTAAATGATGTGTTTTGGGGTCACAATCAAAGAAACAATTTTAAAATTACATCTCTATAATTTCTTTGCAATAATTAGACTTGAATGGATACGATCCTTGAAAATTATTATTTGATTCCAAAACAAGAAAATGATTTTCAAATAACAAGGGTCATTGATCGAGTTTGTAAATTTCTTGATAAAAATGATGTTGACTTTTCTTATAAGGGGTAATGGATAATACCTAAATTAGTTGAGGGTAATATGGCTTGTCGCACGTCACTCGCGCGGCGTTTGTTGGCGATTTTCATTTTCGTTGATTTGATTTGTTAGGAGTCGCCACCTAGTATTTGATTAAAAGTTACTAAGAAACCCGGGTGTACTGGTCTTCATTAGAGATTCACGAGTAAGGGACTAGTTGTGGCTAGGGAAGGTATTAGCACCTCTAGCGCACCCTACCTGAGGTAAGCTGCTTCATGATTTGATGTGATTTAAAAGATTTTGAAAGTTGTCCTGCCAATAATTTCGTAAAAAAAAAAAGAAAAGTTCTCCTCAATAGGGAGATCCTTATCTTATCGGGTAAAGAAAACCTAATTGCTCTAGCATCAATAAAAAAACAAAACAAACTTTTCTATTTAATATCAAGAATACATCTTACGTATAAGATTATAATCCCTGATATCAAAAGAAAAATATTTTTGATATTTTTTGAAATTTGAACCAAATTCAATGCAAATTGCGACATTTAATTCTCCTTTTTTTTGTCTTTTTTTATTTTTTTTTATTTTTAGTTTAATCATTAAAAAAAACATACATAACAATAAAAATAACAAAGACACCCACTCAAACACTCTCTTTTTTTACTATGTTTAAGCACGTACCCTTAGAAACCAAAATTCAAAATCAAGCAATCAGTATATTAAACAAATTGAAATTTACAAAGTACACCCGCAAAAAATTCAGAACAGTGCCGGATAGCCCTCTGAGGTTGCAGGTAACGTGGTGGCGCGTTTCTCCACGCGCCACCCCCACTAGAGGTGCGTGGGTTCACGCACCGCCGCAAGAAAATGCAGGCAGCCGGGGGTCTGAAATGGCTTTCTCCCCTGTCTTCTTATGTTAGCGGTGATGGCTACCTATACCTGCAACAAGAAACACAAGCAGTCTATTTTAAGTTTTTTTTTAGATCTGTTTTAAGCCTTCTGTTTCAATCTTTCTCTCTATTTGCCTCCAATGATATTAGCTGCTGGTAGCAGCAGAAAGGAAAAAAAATGAGGTCGTAAGGGGGGTTGACAGGTTTCTGCCGGAAGTGAGGTTGGATTTGTAGGTAGCGGTTCCTATCAGATTTGGATAGCGGAGATGGTTGAATGAAGGGGAGAAAGCCGGGTCTCGGTTTAAAAGAGATAGGGGCGGCAAAAAGAGCCGAAGGGTGGTATTGTCGGTGGATTTGGAGGTTCTGGTTCGGGTTTGTAGAGGATAGTCGGTGAAGGCTGGTGATGGGGCTGTTGGGGTCGGCTGTGAGAGATCAGGAAATGCAGTGGGCGGTTTCTGTGGTTGTGGTGGGGAGCCTGCAGATTGGTGTTGTGTGTGGGAGAAAAGAGATGGGGAAAGAAGATGGAGGGGTGGTCTACTGAGAAAGAGAGGGACTTGTGGCCAGATGTGTGTGACCGAGGGAGAAGAAGAAAAGGTGTCTGGTTTGGTCTATTTGGCTGGCGAGCAGGGAATGAGAGTGGGTAGGTGGCTGTTGTTGGGGTTCTCTAGGTGTGGTTGGCGGCTGGAAGGGAAATGTAGTGGTTGAGAGGGAGGGGAAGCTTTGGATGGCTGAAGGAAGAAGAAACCGAATCGGGGGGGGGTGCAGCTACTTTTTTTAGCCAAGTGAGGGGCGGCCAGGTGTTTTGAAAAAGATGGGTCTGTAGGGTCAGGGTTTTTTTGTGTGTTTTTTTTCTAATGTTTCAAAATTGCCCCCCCTCCTCCTTTTGTGTGTGTTGAAGGCTACTATTTATAGGCAAAAATATTGCTAGGTCTCAAACTTGGTTCCTCAACTTCTTTTTTTTTTTGTAAATTCTGATTTTTCTCATTTTTTTTTGTATTTTTTGAAAACGAGCAATATCAACATCGACTCAATGAGAAAAATCAATGATTTTAAAAATGACGCGTTAAAAGTTGAACGCGTTCTAAAGACCTTTGAAAATTTAAATTCTTTTGAGACGATGTTGAAAATGCTAAAAATAATGCAAATATATTAAAAACGTAGTTTTTGGATTTTCATTATTTTTCTCTATTTTTGGATTTTTTGAAATTTTTATAAAAAAGGTGGGTCAAAAATTGGGTAACAACAGATGCCCCCTCTTTACAATGCTTACGAAGCAAAACTCCTCAATGTTTTGCATAGTAAGCTTTGTAAAGAAAACTTGTCTTCTTATCTTCCTAACTTGCTCAATATCCACTCATCTAAAGACCTTACTTTTTTTTTTCTGTTTCTTTCTCTTTTCCTTCTCTTTTCTTTCTCTCTTTTTTTTGTCTTTTTTTTTTCTGTTAACCTGAGATCCCATCTGACGACCTCATTTAACCAAAATTTGTGTGTAGCTCGGTCAACCTGAAATCTCATCTGGCGATTCACTTTAACCAAAGCTACCTGAGATCCCTTCTAGCGACTTCTTTTAACCAAAACCAAAGAATGTGTGTAGCTCGGTCAACTTGAAATCCCATCTGGCAATTCCCTTTAACCAAAGTCACCTGAGATCCCATCTGGCAACGTCTTTTAACCAAAACTAAAGAATATGTGTAGCTCGGTCAACCTGAAATCCTATCTGGCGATTCCTTTTAACCAAAGCTACCTGAGATCCCTTCTAGCGACCTCTTTTAACCAAAACCAAAGAATGTGTGTAGCTCGGTCAACCTGAAATCCCATCTAGCAATTCCCTTTAACCAAAGCTACTTGAGATCCCTTCTGGCGACCTCTTTTAACCCAAAACCAAAGAAAATATGTAGCTCGGTCAACTTGAAATCCCATCTGGCAATTCCCTTTAACCAAAGCTACTTGAGATCCCTTCTGGTGATCTCTTTTACCCAAAACCAAAGAAAATATGTAGCTCAGTCAACTTGAAATCCCATCTAGCGATTCCCTATAACCAAAGCTACTTGAGATCCCTTATAGTGACCTCTTTTAACCAACCAAAGAATATGTATAGCTCGGTCAACCTGAAATCCCATCTGGCGATTTCCTTTAACCAAAGCTACCTGAGATCCCTTCTAGCGACCTCCTTTAACCAAAACCAAAGAACGTGTGTAGCTCGGTCAACCTGAAATCCCTTCTGACGATTCCCTTTAACCAAAGTTACCTGAGATCCCTTTTGGCGACCTCCTTTAACCAAAACCAAATAATGTGTGTAAAAAGTGGTCTCGTTGTAATAGGTGACCTACCCAAGTGGAAAGAATATGAAAAGTGGTCTCGTTGTAATGGGTGACCTACCCAAATGGAAAAAAATATGAAGTGCAATCTTATTATAATGGGTGACCTAATCAGATGGAAAGAATATGGAGTGTGGTCTCATTGTAATGGGTGACCTACCCAGATGAAAAGAATGTGAAGTGACAAGTGTGAAAAAATAGGACTTACCTGACGAAGTCCTGAAGAGATGACAGGAGAAAGGCTAGAAAACTTGGTGCTTCTTGATAATTCTTGATCGCAGGGTTTGAAAACTCGGGGCTTCCCAATTGCAAGGTTGATCTTTTCATTTCTTTGAGATTTTCCTAATGGTAGGGTTCATCTCATCTTCTTCTTATTCCATGATCAAAACCTATTCTTTGTTATCATCAACACAATGCTTCTTTCTTTTTCCATAATCTTGCTGGATCTCATTGAGGGTTTTTCCTGTAACAATTCAAAAACAATTGTGCAATGTTTTGAGGTTAGATGACATGCATGCATTCTTACCTGATTTGGAATATAGGTCCCCTTTCCTTGATGTTCCATTGTCATAAGGTGCCTTTGTTTGCATTCCAAAGCCTTCTTTGTCCTTCTGATTTACCGACTTATCCATGTGCTAGCCATCCACTCAGTTGTAGTGTCGTGCCTATCTTAGGTTGTCCACGATGATTACTCCTTTCGTTGTTTATCAAGCATAAGTGTGCCCCCAAGTGTGGTGTTGCTTTATTCATCATGAATGAGCTTAACCGATCTTCTGGATTATCCTGACAATTGTTCTCTAATTGATTGTGCGCATCATGCCACCACCCATCAAGATTGTCAATCAGTCCTGAACTTGCCTCAAGTTGAAACAATACTCTTCAAGTATATGTTATCGCTAGTCTTCTTGGAAACTATCTAGTCGTCCAGACATGCATCTCATAGCTTGCAGTACAAGGCTCATAGTTGTAAGCACAGTGTTTTTCTCAATGGATTCCTCTTATCTTGTCGAATCAGATTGCGAAGAGAAATGTATTGGCCTCATCAATGATGTTCAATTTATCACCCGTATTCATGCAGTGAAGCGCGTCTTTGATCTTCAAAACAGATGGTCTTATAGTCAGTTTTGATGGTGTGCATCCTTTCAATGTTCATTCAAATGCACTCACACGATAACATCTGTCAGGAGTCATAGCCATGTTTCAGAGGGTAACCCAAGATGAAGATATGAAGATGTCCTTCAAGTGCAACATTGTTCCTCAATCAATCTTGGTGGTATGCATCTTTTCAACATTCATTTACATTCAATCGTGTGTCCACATCGGTCGACAACCATGTTTAAGAGGTTAAACCTAGATAAAGATGTCCTTCAAGTGCAGCCCCACTCTCATTTGTTGCTAGAATTCACTAGATCTTAACTATCTTTGAACAATATTGCCCCCGGTGTGATCTGAATGTGCTCGTTCATTGATTATCTTTCTTTGAACCACATTGTCCTCCGTTCACCGATTCTTTATTTAATCATCTTTCTTTGCCCCCCAGCTGATATGAATACTGTTTGTTTTCCTTCTCAGGGTCCATGGTATTGCCCCAAGGTGTCTCAACTTTTCAAAGAGTGTTGAGAAGAGTTGATGTCATTTCTGTCGAGGATTTCGCAGACTCAATCGATGTTCTTCTTTGTTCAACAATCTTTCTTGTTCTGGAATCAAATCTCATATTTCAAAGGCCATGTCTATTCAAGTCTAATTGTTGAAATGAAATGGGAGAGGTATCAGTTTTGGAAGAGATCTTTTGAAAATCAAGCTTTTTGGTCAAAGACCCAACACACGTCATTCAAAATATGTAATCCTTTCATTGTCTTGTCTTTTGAAAACAGAAATTAACCTGTTGCAAGATTAAAATGGCTTTTTTTTTCATGCTTCTTTGTATCCATTTTAAACTTTGATTTTGGGTATATTTTTTTGATGGTCTGTGATGAGGTGACATTTTTATGAATTTAAAAAACAAGATGCTCATGCTTTATCAAGAAAGGTTGTTTCTTTTCTTAGCATTTATTTTACCAACATGCATAATAAACAGTAGCTTAATTTATGAAGTCACGACCCTTATAGAAAAGCTCTTCCAGTTTTGAGACGCCATTTATCGATTCAGATTGCTTACTTGATTAAAAAAGGCTTTTAAAAGCACGTAATGCAGGCTATGGTTCATGGCTATGAAAGAAAGGGGAATTCACAAGCTCAAAAAGATGTTTGAGGGTTTCAAAGACTTAGGATCAACATCAACTATTCATCAATTCTCTTTCTCTTGTTGTCTTTGTAGAGACAGTGACATATAACCTTGTTAACCTCAAAGATCAGAATTCTCTTAACATAGGTCACAAAGTAAATCCAACTTCTTCCTCTATGAATAACCAATCTAATCATTAGAGGCTTTATCATTGATACCAAAAGACAATGTTTGTAACTCGGTATTTTTTTCTAGTATTAACTTTTAGTGTTTGCTGTCTCTTTCCTTGATTGAAACTTCTTTAGCCCTTTCTAGACTTAATAGGCGTTCTAATTCCTTTATCTTTGACTTGCCTTTAAGTGTTAGTAATTTCCACTTTTTTTTTTCATAGCCTTCCTCAAAGTTTTCTCACATGCCCTTAGTCTATGGTTTCTTTCTTTTAGCCCTCTCTTAATTGTTGGAATTTTGTTCTTAGCCTTCCCCTTATCTATTGATTCTAACATTGTCTTATCTTTGCTAACAAAAAACCTCTTATTTGCCCCCAATATGGGGTGTGATCCTGGTCAGGGTTTCTTGAAATAAATATTCTATCAGGCTTAAATGGGGACCACAAGGGATATAATCTTTAGAAAGTGAAGGGATGCACAAAGATAGCCTTTTCTCATTTTAAGTAAGACTAGTTAGAATCGATAGCCTTTTCTCATTTTAAGTAAGACCAGTTAGAATCGATAAATTTTGATCTCGTCCAGTGTAATGATTTGGACTTGTAAGAATCATGATTCACGAGTCGATAACTACTGAATCCACTACATGTCATTATGCATACTACTAAAATTTAGCTACATGGTGTGTGGTTCAATTTCAAGTGTGAGTTCAAAATTTGTTTGGTCGCCTCGTATTGTTTATTGATATTTTAACAAATATCGAGTCATTTCTGCAATTAAAACACTTTTAATCTTTTAGGATTGACTAGCCTTAATTTTACATGTTGGAGTTTGATCAAAATATTTTGTCAAAATACCCTTTGAAAGAAGCATCTCTTGATTTCAAAACAACAGGAAGACAAAGGAAAGACATGTTTGTTCAAGGATGAGATGTGACCCTAAAACAAAATGCAAAATGCCAAAAACCCACATCAAAATGATTGACAATTCCACACCATTCTTGAATCAGCTTTTCTGGCAATATTTGTGCCTAGCCAAGCATTTTCAATCTTTTGTCAATCTGAGGATGTTCTGGTGACAATATGGTTAATGACATCATCTTTCATAAACTCAACTTGCTTCTTGCTCACCATCATTCGATCTCAATTTTTAAAAATTTTGCAACTATTCAAATGAATGGCCCAAAACCCCACCATGATATTCACATCTCTTGTCTGGATCATACCACCTAGAAATAGTGGTTGTATGGGATTTAACAAAGTCGAGGCAACAAGTCTGGAGTCTAACATATGCTGGTAGACAAAGTCGAGTGGCGGAGGTATGTCAATCTTAGCAAAGATATTTGAGCAGTTGATGCTACAGTGAGACATGGCTAGACCACATAAATAAGGTTTTCCAACTTCAGAGTTATCTTCCGATTCATCTTTCATCATTTTTCTGGAATCCATGACAGAACCTTCAATCTTTCCCATCATTATAACTTGTTCAACTCTTATAGCAATCCTCACAATCTCATGCCAATCTTTTATGCTTGTTGCGGTTGTTTGAAGATTGGTGGAAACCTTTCAAGGTTGTTAGGTATCCTGGTAGAGCGTAGCACCGCCACTATCGACGTGTGGAATCATACATTGTCTCTTATAGAAGAGAAACTGATGAATCTGAAACTCTTATGTCTCCTCTTCGATTCCTCACTGGTGATGCAACAAACAAGCACCAATAGAGAGAGTTCTGCTCTGTTGAAGTTTCAGTCTCCTTCATGTTTTTCAGTCTAGGCATGTATCTTCTCTCTACTTCTGCGTTTTAATTCTGACACTGGTAGGAGAAAATTATAGATGATCTGAAACTACTACGTTTCTTCTTAGATTCCTCACAGGTAGCTCCACAAACAGATCTCTGTAGAGAGAGCTCTGCCACATTGAAATTCAATGCCTACTCTATTTTTCAGACCATGTTTGGTTCTTCTGCTTACCACTGTGTTTTGGTGCTCAAACTAGTGGGGTAAATTTTCATAGCTTCTGAAACTACTACATCCCTTTTTATATTCCCCACTAGCAGAGTCATAAACAGATCTTTGTTGAGAGAGCTATGGTACGTTGAAGTTCAATGTAAAGTCATGTTTTTCAGACCAACATCCTGTGTTGCTGGACTGGAATGGAGTCCACAACAGATGTGGCTAGAAAGAAGGCCTTTGCTCATGGCGTGAAAGGCTGACAGCTATTGGGTGCCTTTGAAAGATGTGGAGGCAGTGAACAATTAACAGTGCAGCTGAACCAAAAAGGAGATTGTCTTTTGTTGATTACCGAAGGTGTTGCTGCTGCTGTTCATGACTGAGGAGAGGCAGTGCCACTTCAATGTTTTGGCCACTGCTGGTGGAGTGCTGAGAAAAAAGAGTTCATTATTTTTCCTTGTGTGGGATATGGACTGACAGTGCTTCCACAAGAGGTTGTACAGACATTCCCTTTCCACTCTTGAAGTTCAGCACTTGTTCAAGAAAATCGAGTTTAACTACTTCACATTTGATGCTCTCAATTTCCTTTTGATAATCGGTCTCTCGCCAACCTCTTTCTTCATTTTCCATCCTTTTCCAATCAGGTGTAGCAGAGCTTATATGGGGAACCCACCTTTCAACTTGGTGCATGCATGCATGATATGAGCATGTAAACTATATGATGAACTCGCCCTTCGAGGGGTGACATATGGTCGTAACTCTTGTATGATGAAATAAGAATCTTGATTCTTGCGCAAACTCTACAATGAAAATTTTCTGAGTGACGGCCATTGTGTCACCCACAAGTCTTGAGTTCAAGATGCTTCAAAAAGGGTTTGCCCTGATACAAATAATGATAGCACATACAACCTAAGGACAACTTTTATTCATTATGTGAACATGGGTAGGTTTTCTATCTGGTCTCAAAAGGGTCTCATATCTGTCCAGTGACGATCTTCGTAAAGACAGTATAGGGGCGTTACGACAAATGGTTAAGTACGTATACCCACCATTACCAAACAGGCACTCAGATATGAGTTGGGTGTTTCACGCATCTGAACCCTGACCAATAGTCATAGGACAAATCGTTAATTCCCCACCTAACTTAGAAGCTTGTGTGTGCTTTCAAAAATAAATACATGTGATACATGAGACAATTTTACAAAATGCATGGATAAAACAAAGATAAAATAAGACAAAAATACAAAAACTTAAACACATCAAATACACAAAGCTTAGTCCAATATTGTTAGAAACAGTACCTTTCCTAGTGGAGTCGCCTTTATATCGCACGTCACCCGCGCGGTGTCTGTTGGCGATTTTCATTTTCGTTGATTTGATTTGTTGGGAGTTGCCACCAAGTATTTGATTGAAAGTTACTAGGAAACTCGGGTGTACTGGTCTTCGTCAGAGATTCACGGGTAAGGGACTGGTTGTGGCTAGGGAAGGTATTAGCACCCCTAGCGCACTCTATCTAAGGTAAGCTGCTTCATGATTTCATGTGATTTAAAAGATTTTAAAAGTTGTCCTGCCAATAATTTTGTAAAAAAAGAAGAAGAAGAAAAGTTCTCCTCAATAGGAAGATCCTTATCTTATCGGGTAAAGAAAACCTAATTGCTCTAGCATCAATAAAAAACAAAACAAACTTTTCTATTTAATATCAAGAATACATCTTACGTATAAGATTATAATCCCCGATATCAAAAGAAAAATATTTTTGATATTTTTTGAAATTTGAACCAAATTCAATGCAAATTGCGACATTTAATTCTCCTTTTTTTTGTCTTTTTTAATTTCCTTTTCTTTTTAGTTTAATCATAAAAAAAAACGTACATAACAATAAAAATAACAAAGACACCCACTCAAACACTCTCTTTTTTTACTATGTTTAAGCACGCACCCTTAGAAACCAAAATTCAAAATAAAGCAATCAATACATTAAACAAATTGAAATTTACAAAGTAAACCTGCCAAAAATTCAGAACAGTGCCGGACAGCCCTCTGAGGTTGTAGGTAACGTGGTGGCGCGTTTCTCCACACACCACCGCCACTTGCGGCGCGTGGGTTCACGCGTCGCCGTAAGAAAATCCAGGCAGCCGGGGGTCTAGAATGGCTTCCTCCCCTGTCTTTTTATGCCAGCGGTGACAGCTACCTCTACCTGCAACAAGAAACACAAGCAGTCTATTTTAAGTTTTTTTTTAGATCTGTTTTAAGCCTTCTATTTCAATCGTTCTCTTTGTTTGCCTCCAATGATATTAGCTGCTGGTAGCAGCGGAAAGGAAAAAGATGAGGTTGTGAGGGGGGTTGGCGGGTTTCTACCGAAAGTGAGGTTGGATTTGTGGGTAGCGGTTTCTGTCAGATCTGGCTAGCGGAGATGGCTAAGTGAAAGGCAGAGAGCTGGGTCTTGGTTTAAGAGATGAGGGTGGCGGAAAGAGCCGAGGGGTGGTACTGTCGGTGGATTTAGAGGTTCTGGTTTGGGTCTGTAGAGGATAGTTGGTGAAGGCCGGCGATGGGGCTGTTGGGGTCGGCTGTGAGAGATCAGGAAGTGCAGTGGGCGGCCTCTGTGATTGTGGTAGAGAGCTTGCAGGTTGGTGTTGTGTGTGGGAGAAAGGAGATGGGGAAAGATGGAGGGGTGGTCTGCTAAGAAAGAGAAGGACTTCTGGCTGGATGTGTGTGACCGAGAGAGAAGAAGAAAAGGTGCCTGGTTTGGTTAGCGAGCAGGGAAGAAGAAAAGATGGGTTTGTAGGGTTAGGGTTTTTTTGTGTTTTTTTTCTAATGTTTCAAAATTGCCCCCCTCCTCCTTTTGTGTGTGTTGAAGGCTACTATTTATAGGCAAAATTATTGTTAGGTCTGAAACTTGGTCCCTCAACTTCTTTTTTTTTGTAAATTTTGATTTTTCTCATTTTTTTTGTATTTTTTAAAAACGAGCAATATCAACATCGACTCAATGAAGAAAATCAATGATTTTAAAAATGACGCGTTAAAAGTCGAACGCGTTCTAAAGACCTTTGAAAATTTAAATTCTTTTGTGAGGATGCTGAAAATGCTAAAAATGATGCAAATATATTAAAAAAATGTATTTTTTGGATTTTCATTGTTTTTCTCTATTTTTGGATTTTTTGAAATTTTTATCAAAAAAGTGGGTCAAAAATTGGGTAACAACAGATGCCCTCTCTTTACAATGCTTACGAAGCAAAACTCCTCAATGTTTTGCATAATAAGCTTTGTAACAAAAACTTGTCTTCTTATCTTCCTAACTTGCTCAATATCCACTCAACTTGAAATTCCATCTGGCGATTCCCTTTAACCAAAGCTACCTGAGCTCCCTTCTAGCGACCTCTTTTAACCAACCAAAGAATGTGTGTAGCTCGGTCAACCTAAAATCTCATCTGGCGATTCCCTTTAACCAAAGCTACCTGATATCCCATTTTCAAGATGATCGCTCTATAAAAAGCCAGAATTACAAAATTTTCTTTGAGTCGATCTCTCTATCAAAGAAATTTTCCATGAGTTCACCGGTCTCTAAAATGACTAGATCTTCGAGATGATCGTTCTATAAAATGTCAAAATTTCAAAATTTTCTTCGGGTTAATCTCTCTATCAAAGATTTTCCTTGAGTTTGTCACTCTCTAAATTGATTAGATATTTGCGATGAACATTCTATAAAAAGTCAAGATTGCAAAATTTTCCTCAAGCTAATCTCTTTTTCAAAAAGTTTTCTTTGAGCTCGTCACTCTGTAAAATGACTAGGTTGAAAAAATCTTCATATTTTTAAAACCATAGGAAGGTTACTCGATCACAAGCCAAAGGTAGGTCACCCTATCACAGACCACGGGTAAGTTATTCGATCATTAACTA
Source organism: Populus simonii (assembly GCA_007827005.2). Classification (NCBI taxonomy): domain Eukaryota; kingdom Viridiplantae; phylum Streptophyta; class Magnoliopsida; order Malpighiales; family Salicaceae; genus Populus; species Populus simonii. The sequence goes on from CM017481.2 coordinate 4,912,199, forward strand.
TAGGCAAGTCACTTGAACACAAACTATTCGTGAAAAATTATAGATATTTTTCACACCACGGGTAGGTGACTTGAACATAGACCATTCATGAAAATCCTAGATATTTTTCTCACGAAGAGCAATTCACTTGAACATATATCATTAGTGAAAAATCCTAGATATTTTTCACACAACGGGCAAGTTACCCAATCACAAACAACGAGTAGGTCACCTGAACACAAACCATTTGTGAGAAATCTTGGGTATTTTTCACATCACAGGCAAGTTACCCGATCATAAACCACAAACAGGTCACATGATCACAAACCATTTATGAAAAATACTAGATGTTTTTCACATCACGGACATATCACCTGATCATATATCATTTATGAAAAATCCTAAATATTTTTCATATCATGGGTAAGTTACCCGATAATAAACCATGAGAAGGTCACCCGATTATATACCATTTGTGAAAAATCCTAGATATTTTTCACATGAAGAGCAAATTACCTGATCATAAATCACGGTAGATCACTCGAACATAGACCATTCATGAAAAATCCTAGATATTTTTCACAGAATAGGCAGGTCGCCCGAATAACAACACCATTTTTTTAAAGACAAAGAAAACCCTTAATTTTTAAAAATAATTGAGTTTCGACACATTTACAAGGATATCCATCATTTAATTTGTTAATATCAAAACTCCTCAATGGATTTCTTTTCCAATCGAGGAAGATTTTCACACCATTTTTTTTTTACAAACTTACTTTCTAAAGTCCTTTATAAATAAATAAAAAATCAATCAAAACAAAAAAGAAAAACTTTGAATTACTTAATATTGTTTTAAAAGAGATCGAATTTTTAAATGTTTTAAGAGAGATCGAATTTTTAAAAATTTAGAAGCTACAACGTGGTAGAAGCTCTTAGAGAAAGCAATAAAATAGTAAATGGGTATGGAAGATTTTAGAGATTAAATATGAAAAGAATAGAGTAGTATAAATAAGTGATTATACACACATAAAAAGAGGGGATTAGTTAGAGCATTAGCCATAAACAAAAAAGTTAATATTAACAACACCATTTTTTAAAGACAAAGAAAACCCTTAATTTTTAAAAATAATTGAGTTTTGAAACATCTACAAGGATATCTATCATTTAATTTGTTAATATCAAAACCCCTTAATGGATTTCTTTCCCAATCGAGGAAGATTTTCACACCATTTTTTTCTTTACAAACTTACTTTCTAAAGTCCCTTATAAGACTTTATACTATAGGTATTGTAAAGACGAGGGCAATGTCATAACTCAATTCTTTACTTTTAAAAAAAATACCAAAACTCTAAAAAAATACGTTTTTGATGTAATTTGGCCAATTTCTAGTCAGTTTGTAATTTTCAACCACTTTCTCTTATTGTTTTTGTATTGATAAATTTTTCAAAAGAATAAAAAAAAAAGAAAAAATCAATCAAACAAAAAATAAAAACTTTGAATTACATAATATTGTTTTAAAAGGGATGGAATTTTTAAAAATTTAGAAGCTAAAAGGTGATAGAAGCTCTTAGAGAAAGCAAGAAAATAGTAAATGAGTGTGGAAGATTTTAGAGATTAAATATGAAAAGAATAGAGTAGTATAAATAAGTGATTATACACACATAAAAGAGGGGATTAGTTAGAGCATTAGCCATAAACAGAAAAGCCATACACAATTAGTTAGATTCCCCCCCAAACACTCACTCTCCTAAAAATCACCAAAACATAAAAGAAAAAAGAAAGCCACAAACCCATGACCCCTAACCCCTACTGACCAGCACATAAAAGAACTCAAAAACTTGTCTCTCTTTCTTGACATTATCTAGCATGCACATATATTCAAAACGAAAAAAGAAGTCGTTAGTGGTGGTGGTTCACAATAGAGGTGTTGCAGTTGGCTAGGAGTTACGATGGTAATAGGTTTTATATGTTATTTGGTATTGCCACACCAATGGTAATAACTCCAGCTCCACATTGACAATATCATCCCTCTTATTTTTTTAATACCAAAAACCACACCTTTCTCTCTAAAACAAAGTTGATAACAACCAAAATTAGCAGCTTCCTAAATATTCCCTTCACTATTTCAATTGGCATTCCCCCCTTAGCACTGATGGCCACACCTTAATCATCTTTCATGATTGTCAACCTCTTATCAGCCTTAACCAACAGCTAACATACTCAGCATCACCATCTACGGACAACCACCAACCATCATTAACCAATAAGCCTCCATTGTGAGATCCTACTACTAGCAACACTACTGCCAATGCTAGTCTCATTCCGAACACCAACCATGAATGATAGTTGCAACAACAAACCCTTTTATTATACCTAAAAATAGCCTCTCTTTCAATCTCCACAACCATCAACAATGGTAAGTAGTGGTGATAGAAAATATAATTACAAGAAATGAGAAGAGGGTTAAAGCTTTAGAAGACCAAATCTCCTCCCTAAAGCATCGGTGGGCAACACCATCAGTGTAGGAGCGAGGAGGAGATAGAGAAGCTTGGAATCCACTAGCTTACTCTCTTATAGTAGTGACGACACATAAATGAAATTAAGTCCATGAAATAACCCCATCCTTTCTCATCTTGTTTATTTTTAATGTCAAAGATTATAAACTTATATGTAAAATGTATTTCTAATATTAAAAGAATCAAATGCAAAAAAAATATTTTGACTTTAAAATGGATAGGCTTGACTCATAAAGTCATGATTGACTTTACTAGAGTGAACATGCTTTAACCAATATATAGAAAAACACAACAGATCCTTAGTAATAATCAAACAAATAAACAATACAACTTACCTTAGGTAGGGTGTACTAAGGGTGATATTGTCATCGTTATACATAATAAATCCCCTTTATCCAAACTTTAAAGACTGGTTAGGGTTTTTAGCTACCAAAATAATAAGTAGAAATAAACTCCATACCTTTTAAAACTATAAAAGGATAATAATTCTTTATTCTTTTAATGCACCTTAAAAACCCGATCCAGGAAAATGATCATCGCGACACCGCACATGTACAACAATAGTTGCTGGTATTGTGTCATGACTCATTATGAAACTTATAGTACTTATTAGAATTATCAACAACCTATGCTTTGGAGGGTGCCCTAAGGTAATTTTTATCGGGTAACATGTCAAACAAATTGCTCACTATCATCTTCATGGTGGCCTTTTTCCTATCATACTCAACATCACTGGAAATCATACTAACACCTTCTTTCCTTATAGCAATGTGGTTTGATAAATGGTTTGTGTTCATATTTGGGGCATTTTGACTTGTATTAAATTTTATCCAACCCACCTAGATGATAGAGGATTTTAGCATTAAAGGTATGACAATTATCTATGTTTTCTCCAACATCACTAGTATGGTATTCACATTTATGGTCTGGTTTATACTAAGAAGGGTAAGGTGGTTGAAGGGGTTTTTATGGGGTAGGATAAATTTGTCCAATGCTAATAAGCCTTTTGAACATTTCTTTTATGGGTAATGAAAGAGGTGGTAATTTTATCTAATTTCTTCAGGTACTTTTATAAGGTTGATTGATATTTATTAGTTAAGAAATAACTAATTTTATTAGAAGTTATTTGATTGGTGAGTAAGGAATTATAAAGAGAATCTTAGGTTAGTGATGTATATAGCATTGAATGGTATCAAAATGAATGGTTGTATATTAGTACTATTGTCACTTGTTGGTTAGACCTCAATTGATTACTCTAATGACCTTTCATATGAAAATGATTGGTTTCCACCTGATGTACTTCATTGTCCTTTCTTTTACCTTGAAAACCCTCTTTTTCTTTGGTTAGCCTTAGAAATGTTTGAGAATCTCCTTGCTTTTACTGTCTGCTCAATTCTCTCAACTACAACAACAATGTTTATAATGTTGTGTTATACTGCCAACCAAATATTCAAAACATAGAGTTTTGAATATATTTAAGAAAGCTGTGATATTTTTTTATTAAAAAAAGATGGATTTATGTAGCCACTTCGCGCCACTTCTAGGAGTACTCTCAAATGGATTCTTTAGGTCTTTTTTCTGTGTATTGCAAATTAGAATGATCTTAAGCTACATCCATATTAAACTTGTACTATTTTATAAAAGCATCTAATACATCCCTCCATCTCTAAATCTTGGTATTCCCTAGATGTATACACCAACTCAGCATTGTGTCATTTAAGATTTCATGGAATAATATATCAAAAGTTTTTCATTATAGACTACTTTAGCTATTTTACTACAATATACCTCTATGTGTGTCATGGGACACTATGTGCCATTGTATTTAATAAGCTTAGGCATCTTAAATTTTTTAGGTATCATGATGTCATGCAGGATGTATATTTTAATTATCTTTACTAAGTCACAAAGGTGTTTGCCTTTTATTGCTCGAAGTCATTCTTTTGTTTTAAACAACTTCTCAAAGTTATGCTCTTCTACCATCTTTACCCTTTGGTTTTCTTTAGTGGTGAGGCCAATAATTGGAGCAACATAGGCTTATAGTGAAGGTGGAAAGTCTAAGAATGGAAAATGCGATATGAATTGGGACTCAAGAGAAGCATCGAATGCCTTTTAGTTTAGAGGTGCTAAAATATATAGACCTCATGGCATTTGAGTCATCGACTAGACATCAGGGTAGAGTGACATTTTTATCTAAGTTTATCCCTAATTGGAGGTCCCTTTCCCTGATGGTATAGCTTGCAATGGTCACCCAAGCAAGCTAGTGAGCTTAATGACCTCTTCTTTAGACTTTATAACCTCCTTTGGCAATTTTGTTCTATTTATGACATCTATTTATTTTTTATTTTTCTCTGCCTAGATCTAGTGTTGTGATCTTTATGGGAAATTGAACGTTTACAAGATGATCTACATTTCTTCTTATATATATATGGATGAAAAAAGATAAATAAAATATACAAATGAATGCAACATGTTGGATTAAATATACATGTTTATTATTATTCAAGTTTCCTATTATATTGGGACTATGATGACAGACTAGGTTGAATTTTCTTGAAAAATTCTCATCGAGTAAAGGAATTTTGGCCGATTCAAGAAAATTTCCCTTGTCATATTGGCCTTTTCCAGACATAGTCCTCATATCTTCAATGATAATCTTACTATTTCCCAACATATCACACTTCTTGTAAGGATTGGTAACAAAATAATAGTGTCTCTATAAAAAGTAATGAATATGATATGATTTGTCTTGTCAAGGATCAATCATAGTGGATAAGATATAACTTATGTAAGGTTTGACTTAGCTGGTCTATCCCTAAAGGTTTTTTTAGGTTCTTAAATCATTCAAATTATTAGTGGGATAATTAACCTCTTAATCTTACATAATATGGTTAATGGATTAACTTTATGATACCCTATGCATAAAGTGAATTCCAATATGTGTGGAAGTGCAAGTGAGTATCAGTGGACATAAGCCACACTTGCTACCTAAAACTTCCTTCTGATCCTAAAAAAGACAAGCTCAGGTCTAGAGCTTTTGTTAGTTACAAATATAATAATAAGAATTTATCTTCAGCAAGTAATATTTTTCCTCATTTTCTTTAAGAAAATTTTGATCAGGTTATTTTTTAATGTTTTTAAGAGTACAAGATGTGAGGAATAAATATTAAAAGGAAAGGAATATGAAGGAGAGAAAAAGAAAGTTAAGTTCAGAAAAAGTAAGAGAATGAAGAGTGTTTATTTTTACTTCTCTTATTTTAATTACAGAGAAAGTGTAGGGAAATATATTTTTTTACTAAAAAAAAATGGAACCCACTTTGACTATTATTCATATAACCATTTTAAAAAAATATATATAACAAATGTCAAATAATCATAAATATTTATAAACAAATAAGTCACATTAAAGAAAAACTAAAAGGAATAAATGATTTATTGTATATCGCTATAAAGAAATGATGTGTTTGTCCTCGAGAAAACAACCAAATAAGTTAAGATTAAGGGGCAAAATGATCTTTTTACAAAGTTCAATTGGTATTATTAAATTGTGTGGAGGTAAATCAATATTCTCACTCTTTTTGCATAGTAAAATGACTTAATTATCAATGAAAGTAAAAAAAATTAAACTGGAGTACATAGGCCTTCTAGTCTTTTTAAGTTGGGATAAGTGTTTTATTGTACATTGCTACAGGAAAATGATGTTTTTACTCTCGAGCAAAATAAAAAAAAGAAGTTAAGATGGGGGGTGAAATAATCTTTTCATGAGATTCAGTTGGCATTATCAAAGTGGGTGAGGGTAAATCAATTTTCTTGTTTTTTTTTAAATGACTTAATTATCCTTGAAAGTAAAAAAAATAATAATAATTGGAGTACAAGGTCCTTCTAGTCTTTTTAAGTTAGGATCAATATTTTTATTGTACATTAATGCAAAAAAATGATGTTTTCGTCCTCGAGAAAAACAACCAATAAAGTTAAGATTAGGGGGCAAAATGGTCTTTTTATGAGGTTCAATTCGTATTAACAAATTAGATGGAGGTAAATCAGTCTTCTCGTTTTTTTTACACATTAATATGACTTAATTATACTTGAAAGTAAAAAAATAAATTAAACTAGATTACTAGGGCCTTTTAGTCTTTTTAAGTTTTGATTGCACAATAAACTAACTAGATTGTCCTTAAAAGTAAAAAAATTTAAAATTGACATTCATGAACATTTTCATTTTATCATTATGGTTTTTTAAAGTTATAATTAGTTTCAATAAGGGGCAATTCTATTTTTTTAATAAATATAAAAATAATTAAAAAAACTAAAAGTGGTTAACGCGTGAGTGAATGACGCATGTAAATGGGAGGCGGTTGTGCTTTCCATCGCAACATTAGAAACATCTTGTCATCCTCTTCACGGTGGTCTGACGTGTGTGTACGAAGGATCATAAGTTAGGCTCTAGTGAGTTTTTTCTTTTCTTCCCTTTCTTCTCTCTCCTAACATCAAATTTCACCATGTACCTTTCAAAAATCAATTATGTCTTCTAGTTTGTATTTCTTTTAATTTTGGTTCTCATTTTTTTTATTGCTATTTAGTTTTTCTTTTATTTTTATTTTTTTTAATTTCATCCCTAAGCATTTTATTTCATTTAACTTTTGTTTTCAATTTGGTCTAGATTCTTTTGATTACTATATATATATATATTTTTATTATTTTCTTGATTTATTTTTCTACTTTACCCCTCAACATTTTTTCTCTTTTTTTTGTTCAAGTATGGTGCTCATTCTTTTGATTGTTATTTTTTTATCATTATCTTAATTTATTTTATTTTTTAATTTAGTCTATAATTATTTTTTTTCATTTAATTTTTATACCAAATTTGATCCTCCTTATTTTGATTGCTATTTTTTTTTTTTGTCTTTTTTAATTTTTTATGATTACAAATTTTACTTTATGATTTTTTTTTATGTTTGTATTCTATGGAGTAATATTGGTCTTATAACCCATCTCACTGGTTTTGAAGATTAATCCGATTTAATTTCGGTCTTTTTAGGTCCTTTTTTTAATATATATATATATATATATATATATATATATATATATATATATATATTAATTTCATCCTTTAACATTGAGTTATTGAGCCTTAAACTTTGTGATTTATTCCGTATTCCTTTTTATGAAGTTATCTTGATCTCATATCTTGAGCTTTGGGTTAGTCAAGTTAACTCGGTTTTTTAAGCTTTTTTTTAAATTGATTTTTTTAATTTCATTATTTAATATTAGATTATTGGGCCTTCAACTTTGTTGCTTTTTATGTTTTCCTTAACGTGGGTTTGTCTCGGGCAGCGGGTGAGTCAAGTTAACCCGGGTTGACTCGAGTTTTTTTAATGTTTTTTATTGATTTCATTGTGGTCTTTTTTTCTAGGTCATTTTTTAAAATTTGTTTTTATTTTTATTTTGATCTCATATCACAGTTCACAAGTTAGTCGAGTTAACTCGAGTTTAAATGAGTTTTTTCTTTAAGTTTCTTTTTATGAAATTGATTTGTTTTTCAATTTTATTCTTTGACATTAGGTTATTGGACTTTGCATTTTGTGAATTTTTTCGCTTTTGTTTATATAGGGTTATCTCGAGTCACAGATTAGTCAAGTTAACTCGGGTTGATCCAGTTTTTTTATTGATTTAACTTTGATGTTTTTTGGGTTGTTTTTTTTTTTAAATTAATTTTTTAATCCAGATATCATATTGTGGGTAGTTGGTTAGTTAGTTAACCCGGATTTTTTTTTTGAAGTTTTTTTTTTCATTTGATATTAGGTTATTATACCTTAAGGTTTGTGATTTTTTTCCGATTTCATTTCTATAGGATTATTTAATTTATATCATGAGTTGCAAGTTAATTTAAGTTAAAGTGAGTTAATTTAAATTACACTTGATATTTTTTTACATTTAAAAATTAACTTGATACTCAAATAATATGAGATATCTATTTATCACTGCTCCGTTCGTAAATAAAGAAAGATAAAAACTAAATAAATAAAAAACTATACCACTTTTAAATTACTAAAAACTTGGTAGTATAGTTTGAAAAAAAAGGTTACGTTAAATTAAATAATACCTAAATTCTGAATCTTCGAGTATTAATTATTAACAAACATTTAAACCACGTAAATAATTTATATGAGGGCGAATTGAGAAAATTAGGAGTAACAATAACTTGTCAAAAAAGGGCTAGCGCTTAACTTTTCCCAATCCCAAACTAATAATTAATTTATTAGAAACAATAAATAAATCAAAGGGTCAATACTCAATAACTCAGCAAGAGAAGGATGGATAGAGAGAGAGAGAGAGATAGAGATAGGAAGGTCAAATCGAGTGGCGAAGGGTTTTTTATAATTATTTTCGTGGTTGTGGTTCTTGCTTTGCTACTGTGTGTGTCTATATATATATATAGAGAGAGAGAGAGAGTAAAGAAAGCAATATATGTTTACATATTATATATAATAATAATAATAATAATAATAACTGAGATAGAGAATAAAAAGAATAGAGGGAGAAGGGGAGCCGGAAGATAATTCTTTGTAGAATAGATAGACACAATAACAGGAGAGAAAGAAAGGGAGAAAAAATAAAAAGAAAAACCACCAAAATTTCTGAAATAGCTATAATTAATTCCCTTATCATCATCGGATCTTATCTTCTGTTTTTCTAATGGATCCATTTGATTTGATTCGCAAAGGTATATATATTTGTATGCTTCTCTTTTTTGTCTTTGACTTTTACAATAGATCTTTCTTCTTCTTTAGGTTTAGTTATTTAGTGTTCGAGATCTTTAAGGATTGACTGTGTAGGTTTTGGTGGTGATTGATTTGTAGCGGTTGCTTTTATTCGTTTTTTGTGAAAATAACTTTATGGGGTTTTGATTTAATTATTCTTTGTAGGTTTTTGGGTTTAAATTGAGGTAATTTCTTTGTGTTTAAGAGCTGTAACCTACTATTTAATCAATTATGGGTTTTGAAGTGTTGTTTTGTGCTACTGGGTCCTATTTAGTGCAATTGACTCGCTGTTTTACTGAAAATATTTGCTTTTTATTCACACGGTATGCATTTTGTGCTGATTCGTTGATGGTTCAGAGCATTCAATTGAGCTTCACCTGGGGAGAAAATGATTTGAATATTGTAGTGAAGTTTCTGTTCTATTTACACTATATATTTAGTGTAATTGTAAAAGCTGAATACTGAAAATGGTTATGCTAAAGTTGCTTCATTTAGGATAATTTTCAATTGAGATATGCCTGTTGGAGATCTTGGTATCCTTTTCAGGTAGGGGTTGTTGAGGTCAGCTGTGGCCAGGACTGGATTGTATGCATGTGGGTGTGTCATGGGATTTGTACTTCTTTTTTGTATGTTTAACTGATAAGTATAATTAAATGAAAATGTTTTACAGGTTTTGGATAAAGCCTACTGCAACTCAGGAGGGTTATTCTTTGTGTCGGTCTCTTTTTATGCATGTAGACATCCTTTTCTTTTTTCTTTCATTCCATTTTAGTAAAGAAATGAACTTATCCAAGAAAGGTTCTTTAACCAACGATACAAAGCTTAGTCTTCCAAACAAGGCAACAACCTTGAACCCAAATGCTGCAGAGTTTGTTCCCTTTTCCCTCAGATCATCCTCTTCTCCATCTGGAAGTACCTCAAACACGACAGATGCTGCAACAAAACTCGCTACTTCTGGAACTGTAGGGAAATCAGTTCTTGATCGATCAGAATCATCTGTTTCTAATGCTTCTGATGACGAGGCCCATCAATTCTGGCGCCACCAGCTCCCAGATGATATCACCCCTGATTTTAAGGTCATGAATGAAGATGAGTCTCAGGGACTTGGAGGGCTCTCTTTAGCAGGTTTGTCTTTACATGACAGTAGTGAAGTGCCAAGATTCCATGCCTCCTCCAGAAGCGGATATGTCTTGACTGAGCAGCAGGAACCGTCACCACATCATATCAATGGTAGCAGCTTCAGTGAAAATATGAGATATGCTGTTGCTTCATACGGGGAAGATCCTACTTCAGCAAGTTTTTGAACTTGCCAACTAAGCCCTGGGACAAGCAAATTGCTAACAGTGATCAACTTCTTAGCAATGGTAGGGAGGTACATCCATACAATGGAAATTCTAGACATGGGTTCAGAAGTGAAATATTAGGTGAGCATGCAATAGTGGATGATTCTGAAATAAACCCTTTGGAGTTTTTGGCTTCACAATTCCCTGGGTTTGCTGCTGAAAGCCTGGCGGAAGTTTATTTTGCAAATGCCTGTGACATAAATCTCACTATTGAGATGCTCACTCAGTTAGAGGTGAACTCCTTTTTTCGTGTCTCTAATCACATTTAATTTGGCCGGATCACATTTTGCAAATGCTTTTACAATGATGTATTATCTTAATGCATTGTCAAAAGGATGTGCCTGCACGTGCTTTGCTTAACTGCAAGATATTTCTTTATTTCGTTTCTGTATTTCCATTAATTCTCTTGAAATTTTCAATCCAAACTGTCTATATTTCCCACGACTTTTATTTATTGGAATAAATATAGTGGAAACAGTCCTTTTGCTGCTCATCCAAGAATTTTGTGGAGATGCAGTGCCTCTGCTATTTGGTTGGATGCTAACTTTGGTGACCAATGCCTCTTATGCCTTATTTTGGCCGGGAAGAGTTTGCTCCCCTGAGAGTTTTTGGTTACCCAATGGGACTATAGCTTACGTGTAACCTCAAATTGTTAAGACACTGTGCCTGGTAACAGGGGGTTAGTCCATTTGTTTTGGTCTTTTCCTCCTATTGATGATCTGAGGTTTCTTTTGTTAATTTGCAATATCCATTGCAATAGTTGTGTAAATGTGGTTTGGTAGGAGCACAGTGCTTGACCTCAAGGATAACATATTTTCTTATATTCCATGAAGTAGCTAAAACCCCTCATCCCATTTGTGAATGATTCTGCAGATCAGAGTTACATTTTTTTGTGTATGCGCCTTTGCCTTGCTTTGTATATTGAGCTGTTATGTTACATGTTGTCATCTATTTGTAGCTCCAAGTTGATGGTGGTTTCAATCAGACTACGAACTCGAAGACTTTGTCAGCTCCCACCAATCTCAGTGCACTGGACTTTCCAGCACTTACCGTGCCAGATAATCAGAATGGTCCTTCAAAATATGCTGGAGATGATCTTCAGCAAGCTGGCATTCCTTATCGATCTTCTAACAAAGACAACATGCTTGTATTCAAGTCTGGTGCTTCCTTTTCATCTAGAGGTGCTGTGGATTTTGCATCAGCTGTCAGGAAATTGGCTTCTCAAGATTCTAGTATGTGGAACCATGACAGAAATGGTTCTGCTGATTCAACTGTTGGCTCAAGCAGAAGTTCCCATGTTTTGGCTAGTGCTTATAGTGGTGGCCATGGGAGAGGCATTTATGCAGATAGGTCGCAAAGTCGTGGGTCAGGTCAAGCAGCTCCTGTCTGGCTTGAAACCGGAGAAGCAGTGGGTAATATTCCTTGGTCAACAAAATTACTTAGTTTATGAACCTTTTTAATGTGGGAATGCCTTTCCTGTGTATATTTCCATTAACATTGTTGAGATGGCAGCAAGCATGTATTCTGAGATGCGGGAAGAAGCTCGTGATCATGCACGTTTAAGGAATGCATACCTTGAACAGGTATATCCTCAAGATTTGTTTGCTGTTACACTGTTTAAACTTTTCTTGTTTTGACCATCAAGGTGTTTTGTGATCAAACCATGATCAAAATTGGTTTGAGAAAGATGTACGGGTCATCATAAGGAGGTATATGGACTGATGATGGCCCTTTATAGTGCAGAAATCAGGATTATAATTAACACAAGCCACCTAGATGACCTCCAGACCTACCATGTCCTCCTCTTAAGTCTCAAGTAGGATTGAAATTAAACTCAACTGAATTCCAAGTTGAACAGTAAGCTATTGGTTGATCCCAAGGTGAAAATTAAATAACAGAATCTAGAACAAACTATAGTTGTACATGCTCACCTAGGATCAAGAACAAATCAAGTTGCACGGCCAAGCATGCATGCATGCTATCAGCCTAAAACATGCAGGGTGAGCACGTGTTGCTGATAGATTTGCTTCTAAACATTTTGCTAATGTACTGCTGCAGTGGATATTTTACTAGATTATTATGCAGCAAATTTGATGCGGTCTCAATAATGTGCAAGTCTGCTCCTATCTTTATTCATTACTGATTTTTTTGTCATATGCCATTAAAAAATCAAATCATAAAGCTGTAATGGTTTTCATCTCACAACAGGCACGTCAAGCTTACCTCATTGGAAATAAGGCTCTGGCGAAGGAATTGAGTGCCAAAGGACAACTGCACAATATGCATATGAAGGAAGCTCATGGAAAAGCTCAAGAATCCATTTATCGCCAGAGGTTTGTCAATTCTTGTTGCTGTGTGTTTCAGCCATGACAAGTTGATGTGTTGGGATCAATGGAGGATAGGTTTTTCCTTTCTTCCCTCTTTCCCTCTTCTGATCATCTGTTTTAGCATTAGCTGTGACATGCTGATGCCTCATGTTTGACAAATGCTTTTCTCCTTGTTTTTTTTTTATTATTCCTTTAAGCAAATGATGTTGTGCTTGTCTTGTTAGATCATTTCATTTTCTAAAATCATTTTGCCCCACCATTTTCCATTTCCTCCTTTGATTGATTCTTTGTTGCGGGGACCTGTTTTTTCAAGAAGCGTCAGCAATGTCTGCTGTGAAGAGCCATAACTAGAAATTCTCGTTTTTGTGTTCATTAATTCTTAGACCTTGGAGTATTTTTTTTTTTTGGTAAGCTAATAGTTGGTTTTTGTTCTCTCTTACTCTCTGCCTGAACTTTTTTCTAGGAATCCAGCTAGTCTAGAGATGCAGGGAACTGGGAGAGGGCATGAACGAATGATAGACCTTCATGGGCTGCATGTAACTGAAGCCATCCATGTGCTAAAGCACGAGTTGAGTATTCTGAGGAGCACAGCAAGGGCAGCAGATCAGCGTTTGCAGGTTTATATATGTGTTGGAACAGGCCATCACACTAGGGGTGCTCGCACTCCTGCAAGACTTCCAGTTGCTGTACAGCGATACCTGCTCGAAGAAGAGGGCCTTGACTACACTGAACCACAGCCAGGGCTGCTTAGAGTAGTGATGTATTGAACCAGCGTCACAGCAGCATGATGAGGTATAGGAGTTTTTTGACACAATGCAAAACCCAAGCCATAGTCATCAAATATTCTTGTATCTGTATATGGAAGATATTGAAGAGAAAGTAGTTGAAAGCCTGAAAAAATAAAAAAAAGAGAAAAAACATGTGAAGTTAGGGAAAAGGTGAAAAAAAGGGAGCAGAAGTGTATCATTAAGGTGTTAACAGGTTGACAGCAGAATTACATTTTGGTAGCGATCAGGGAACCTACATGAGCCGAACTTTTGCAGCTCGTTGCATTTTGTTAATTTTGTAACTTATTTTTCTGTCACAGGTTTTTTTTTCCTCTTCTTTTTCCCAGATGTAAGTGATAGAATTGAATTACATGATAGTGCAATTCGTCAAGTATGACTAATGTGTGATGGCTGCAAAATTTTGGATTATAATCTGGGATAGATTAGTACTGATTATCGGTCAAAATGGGTGAAAGGGGTTTGTTTCAGTTGTGGTGACGTTAAAACTGTTTGGTCTGCTGGTGATAGTCACTGCATGAACCAGCTTTCCAAAAGGATTGCACTTCTGAAATTGAGCTGTAGCACAGTAACACTGTAAATTCTTTCCTGTTGGAGCTTGGAAGGCGAAGTGGAACTGTGGCCGTGCACGGTCTCCAATGAACGTAAAACATTAGCAACAAATATCAATGGCCATTCTCCCTCATTTGTTCTTCTATCTCTCCGTCCTTGTGCTAGTTTGAACTTCGATAATTTAATTTTCAATTAAAGGGTTTTTATAACTTTTTTTTTTCATGTACACTCATGTATGTAATATTTTAATGTAAGAAATAACCTTTAGTGTGTGTGTATATATAAATAAATTGTATACGAGAAACGTTTCGTTTAAAAATTAAAACAAATTTATAAATTATCTAAAGCAAGCACGTTTAAATCTTATTTATCTGAACGATTTATTATGAGTATATAGATTTATTGAAATTTAACTAAGAGGTGAAAACATGATAAGAGCAAATAAATCTTTAAAATATAAACATATATAAGCTTTTTATCAGGAGCATTTTTTATGTTAAATATATCATGTTACTTTTTTATTATTTTGCACAGAAAAAAATAAATAGAATTAAATTAGTATATATATATATATATATATATATATATATATATATATATATATATATATAAGGAAAAGTTCAAATTTACTTCCATGATATAAAAACAAATTAAGATATTTCTTCTAAGATGTAATTGTAGATAGGTAAGTAAAAGAGATATATATAAAACAAGCTTTCAAAAAATGATATCTCAAGTTTAATGATATTATTTTCTTTTTAATTTTAAGAAAAACACTATTAACCTGTGTAAATATCTGAAGGTCAGCATGGGTAAGTTTGTATTTCTAATTATGTGTATTGATAATATTTTGCATGCAACTAATGATCTTGATTTACTATACAAGGTAACTTTGAGATAAAAGATATAGAAGAGATAACTTATGTGATTAAAATAGAAATATTCTAAGATAAACCACAATAATTGTTAGGGTTGTCTCATAAGGAATACATTAATAAAGTTTTAGAAATTTTTAGAATGGATAGATGTTCAATAAATATTTTTCCAATTCATAAAAGAGATAAATTTATTCTCTTACAATGTGTACCTCGATATCTCACAAATGATTCTCAAGCAGGAAATCTTAGACATGAAGATCTAATTTCTGATTCACTTGTTCTAAAGAAGAGATAGAATATCAATGAATTAGATAGAAGGTATTCTTTAAGCATTAATTCTTAGAAGTTTGATGTATGTTCAAACTTATACCAAGCCAAATATCAGCTTTGCTATTGGAATGCTAGACATGTATCAAAGTAATCCGGTTTGGATAACTGGAAGACTATAATGAAATATTAAGATTTTTGTAAGGAATAAAAGATTACATGCTCATTTATACAAAACCTACTCATCTTGAGTTAGTTGGATATTCAGATTTAGATTTTGTTGGATGTGTGGAAAAAAAATGTACATTATGATATTTGTTCCTTCTAGTTAAAAGAATAATCTTATTAAAGAGTACAAAATAGTCTATTATTATTATATTCATTATGATAGTTAATTTATGGCATGTTTTAAGATTATAGTTCAGGTCAATTGATTGCATAACTTTATTTCAAGACTCAGAGTAGTATACAATTATGAGGAACATAAATAAATGGATGGAAAGAATTTATTATGCATCAATTATTGAAAGTTTAATGTTTGTTCAAACTTGTATCAGGCCAAACATCAACTTTGTTATTGGAATGCTAGGCAGATAACAAAGTAATCCAAATTTGAATCACTAGAAGATTGTAATGAAATATTGAGATACTTGCAAGGAATAAAAGATTACATGCTCTCTTATGGAAAATGTGATTATCTTGAGATGATTGGATATTTAGATTTAGATTTTATTGGATGTATGGATAGAAAAAATCCATATTATGATATTTATTCCGTTTAGTTAAAGGAGCAATCTTATAAAAGAGTACAAAATAGTCTATTATTATTACATTTATTATAAAAGTTGAATTTATGGCATGCTTTGAGGTTATAATTCAAGTGAATTGATTACAAAATTTTATTTCAAGACTCGGAGCAATCAACAATTATGCCATGTTGCTAAATATTTATTGTGATCATTTCGCAACTATCTTCTTTTACAAAAATGACAAGTATTAAAAGAGTGCAAATATATAGAATTGAAATAATTGTTGTTAAAGAAAAAATGTAGAAACATAAAGTGTCAATTAAACACATTAACATCAATCTTATGATTGTTGATCCATTAATGAAAGGATTATCACCTAAAATATTTAGCAATCATATAGAATGAATGGGTATTAAGGTACATCATTCTTGATATTATGTCATGACTTTATGATGTTATGTATTTGACACTTTGAGCTCATTTATAAAGATGTTTCTAATGTTGGTATGAATGATTGAATTAGAATGATGATAATAAGAATTGTCTTTGATAAAGACATTATTGTTGGACCCATTATGTGCTTCTCATTTACAAGTCATGATAAGTAAAGACTAATATTGTAGTAAATAAAAGAGACTATATCGAATAGATGATGTACAAACACCGTGACACTTATTAATTGTTACTTAATTATGATATATGATGTGACCAATGTATATAAAGTTTTAGCATTACTCTATGTTCATTATGTTAGTATATTTATTAAACCATGAAGAAAGATAATGTCTTGTACGCCAAGTGGAAGAATGTAAGATGTGGTCCATATGAATGAGATAATAAATATTAATGATGAAACCATATTGGTTAATTTGGAGAAGTGGTTTTTATTTTCAGTAAATACACATTTGATAAACATGTGAAATAAAGAGCCTCTTTATAAAATTGATCCTCTTTATGCCCAGTACTAAATGTTTATTCTATCCAAAACTTACATAAATAATTAAGTGTTAAAATAGAAACACAATATCTTCATCAATTCACATCATAAATCACTCAAATGGTTTATTATGAATCCAAATATGCTTTCTTTAATATTTATTTGAATGTGAAAATTATGAAGATCATAAGCATTAAGATTTTATTTGATTGTTTATATTTACAATAAGAGAATTATTTATATTGTGCAGTCGTTATCTTGAAATATTTAGAAATTAATATGCTCATGTACTTTTAAACTCGTATAGAGATATCATGGGTTATCATGTATAGGTAATTTCAATTATGCTTGAGATAGTCTTGGATAGATTATAATATTTCACCGTCAATTTGAAAGATAAATATTTAGTAACATATTTTAGGAATCAGTCTAGCTTGGTTAGGTAAATTGAAAGCTTTAGCATTTTATTCATAAGTGGATTTAGTTTACCATCGTGTTTTTGTTTGACTTCTATTTGCTAATTTGTCAATTTTATTACACATAATCATCTATTTTATGCTTAATTTCAAATGATTTGAGACTAGAATAATTTCAATTGCTAATAGATAGATAAATAGTCGTTATGGGAACAATAATCTTACTTACATTATATTACTTGAAATGATTAGTATATTTGCTTTATAAATTTTACATCAACTAACTTTTTAACTTGATTGATACTTTACTCTTTAAAAATAGTATTTTTTTTAATCACATATTTACATATTGAAATGAGCTAAAAGTTAATAATTTTATGGTGCTTAGAGAATAATTAGTATTATCTTATCTTTGTACCTTGGCAATTAGGGCTTTTTATTTTTTTGATGTGGTAAAAAGAATGAAAAGGAAAGCCTAATGACAATAGGGAAAGAAAAAAAATGTTTTCCTCTACCAGGACTTGAAGCCAAGTTTCAAGCTGTAAAAATTTGTCAAAGTGCTACTGATGATCTTTAGCACAAGAAAAAGATATGAATTGTGGATTATAATAGTAAATTGATGATTTTTTCCTAAAACAAATCACACAAAGTTGTCTTTTAGGGGTAAAATAGTCTTTTCTCAAGGCTCATTTCTCATTTTAGAATTGGGTAGGGTATCTCAGTCTTTTCATAATTTTTTTATAGTAAAATTACTTTGTTTCCTTTAAAAGCAAAACAAAAAACTCTAGTCTAGAGGCTTTTATGATATTTTATTTTGGCAAGCAAAGTGTAACTACTCTATTCTCTCTAGAATAAAAAATTCTTAGTCTTGGCTTTAGGGGCATATTGGTGATTTCACATTGGGTTTTTTACATTTATCATGTGGTCCTGATTAATAAACAAATTAAAAAAAAAGATGTCAGTGTGTTCATAGAATGCGTTAGCAAGTGAGCCACCCCACCAAAGACTTTCTTAGTGTTTTTTTGATTCGCAACAATGAGAGCTACCTTACCAGGCGACGCTTGTGGCTTAATTTTCAACGGTATGACGATGATTGGCTTTTTTTTTCTTTTTTTTCTTTCTTTCTTGGTTTTCGTGTCTGTTCTTGCAACATTTCACAACAACTCTTCAATTTGCTTTTACTTAGTATTTGCCTTATTCTTTTAATTGTCTTTTTTTTTTTTTGAGTTAGTTTATAGAATTGAATTTGTTCTTCGATTTTATCCCCCATCATTTTTTTTTCATTTAAAAAAATATCCCCATTCTTTTGATTGTTATTTATTTTATTTAGAATGATTTTTATAATTGATTTTTTCTTTCAATTTCATCCTTCTTAATTATATTTACATATAAGATTTTATTCTTATTATTTTAATTGCTATTTTTAAATCTTGGCCATAAATAAATCTAAGGGCCATATCATAATTTTTTATTTTATTTCAATAGATAGATAGGATTCAAATCTATCGGATGCCTCCTCAATTCAAAATTCTAACCAATGTATTTTTGTCTATTATAATACTAAAATAAAGTACTTTTAAATTGATCTCATCTTTTAAGAATTTTAATTTTTCTTTCTTAAGCAATAACTTAAATCTTTAAATCAAATACTTCTTGTAGAAATACCATTAAATATTTCAACCTATTATTTTCAATTAGGAAAAAAATTTTATTTGGTCTCTACCTAGACCCGATGAAAAAAATGGGATCACTTATTATGAACTTGTTGAAAATAATTCTGATATAGTTTATGGCCTATTAGAAGTCGAAGGCGCTTTGGTGGGATCCTTACAGACATAAAAATATTACAATAAGTTTGATAATGATTAAGTGACATTACTTCTTCGACTCGAACCAAGGAGTCCCTTAGATATAATGCAACATGGATCTTATTTTGTCCTTGATCAGAGACTTCTATATGAAAAATATGAAACGAAGTTTAAAGAGGAGAAAGTAGAAGGAATCCTCGACCTACAACAGATAGAAGAGAACTTATTTAATCATATAGTTTGGGCTCCTAGAATATAGAGCTCTTTGGGCTTTCTATTTGATTGTATCAAAAGGCCCAATTGATTAGGATTTTCCTATTGGGTTAGTCATTTCAGGGAAATTGATCATTTATCATGAAGAGGATGAGCTTCAATAAAAGATTCGGAGTTCTTGTAGAGTGGAATTATACAATACTAGGTACGAGATTATCTTCCAAAAAACAAGGCATTATTTGAATAAGCCAATTCATTAGAGACTCTTCATATCCACTCTTTTTCCTATCCAAATATCAACCCCTTGTCTCTATATTTTCACATTGAGAATGCTTTGCAAATGAAGACATGTGAAAGAGGCTTCTTACTTCACAAACAAATCCTCTTACATTTATATATAAATGCTAGTTTATAAAGAATATACAAGAAAAACACTTCAAATTGTTGATTCATAGCCATAGATGCCTAGAACCAATCGTTCATTATCTAATGGATTTTTTCATTCTAATACTCCATCAGATAGTTATCAGTATTTATCAAATTTGTTACTATCTAACGGTAGGCTATTGGATCAAATAAAAAATGCATTGTTGAGAAAAAAATATGGCTTTTTTCGGATGAAATGAAAATTGGATTCATGTAATAGGAGAAATGTTTCCCATTCCTTAGCGTAAAATATATGTGGCTACGAAATAGGGATTAAATGGAACAAAATTGATATTGTGAAAACACCTCATTCTTCTATATTTTAGACACATGTAATATGTTATTGCTAAAACATGGAAGAATTGATATCTTAGATCAAAACACTATGTATAGATGGTATGAACTGCCTAAACAAGAATTCTTGAAGAACAAGCAACCAGAAAGACTCCTCACTGCATCAAAAAACCTCCATTAATGAAAGATGAAAACTATGGAAAAATAAATAAATACATATATTAGATGAAATGGTGGTTGTTATCTGCTCTAATAACAAATAATTGGTTTTACTGAATAACTAGATAAAATAAATTTAACTTTATCATTATTTACTAAGGGTTAAAAATATATCATCTTTCAACAGAAAGAAAATGAGTGTTTATTTCATCTTGATCTTTGTGTAGCAATAACATAATTACTGGATTTACATGAACCTCCTGAAAATATTCATACATGGCTTGTTTTTGGTAAAATATGAACATTACTATATGTAAATCCAGATGCATGGTATATATAAGTACTCAGTGCATTTCTCCTTATGAATCAAAATAAATATGTTTTCAAACCCTCTATGTAAAATTCAAATTGTATGTTCCTAAGCGAATTTCAACAATCACTTGTTCTGATTCTACATATTAATCATTTTGAACTAAAAGAAAACTTTTTAGCGGAATAGTCATGCTATATATAATATCTTGACTCTCAATAATTACATATAAGTTCATAGAATAGAGAAAAACAAGAAGTTCATGACATGTACATGTGAGATGAACCAAACCCTTATTAAATTTGGTTTTTTCATTAGAAGGGGCTTGTACATGTTCTACAATACCCCCTATAAATAGTCCACTGGTATGAAACATCTTTTAAGTTAGTTGAGTACCTAACTCTTTAATGAATTGACCTACAATAATACCTACAACTTCTCCCAATTCCACCAGGTTACCATAAGTAGGAGTTTGACCATAACATAATTGACAGATCCAAGACATACTTCTACAAGTAAAAGAAGTTCAAATAGAAATTGGTTGTGTTCAAATGGTGATGAATCGATTAATAAGTCCAATCCTAATAACTTAATTTCGAGTGACAATGCATCATAAACCTATATATATATATATATATATATATATATATATATATATATATATATATATAGTAACATAAAAGTCAGTATTCTTAGAAAGAACAAGAGACCATTAGAGTATAGGTATGCAACTGAATGGTGTAAGACCCGTCTGAGTTTTGGGGCAGTAAATCCATATAACCTGCAGCCTGTTTCCTAGTTTATCTTTCCTTTCTATGGATTCCGTCTTTCACATGACTACTTCCATTTCGGCTTCCTCTACCTCTGAATCTTCTGAAAGTAGAAGGATAATACAAAGTGAAGAAATAACTATTGAAGACTTTACAAAAAACATTGATACTGGAAAATTCCAAAAATTTCTCAAACTCAGATATGATATTTTCAAAACAGATTTTACTATCAAAACTGAAGAACGAGATATTCAGCTTACCAAACCTTTTGAAACCATTCAACTCCTCTCTCAAAAATCCCTACAAAAACATCTCGCCCGGAACTATAAATATATTCATGTTGGCCTTGTCCAGGTTGGAATAAAACCCCTTACAAAAGAAGGCCTAAACACCTCCATTCTAGCTGTCCTCCGCGATGCTAGATTTCAAAACTTTCAAGACTCCCTTCTCAGTTCTATTGAGTCTAGCCTTTGCAGTGGTCCGGTATCATTTGACTGTTATCCAAACATAACCATATCCCTCAAAGATAAAAATATCTTACAAAGTATGCTACTACAAATAAAGACCCATAATTATGACATGCTTGAAGGATCTATCCCTGTTGCTCTCATATTCAAAATCCATTACAAAGCCATGTTCTCAGCCTTTACCAGCAAACACAAATTCCAATCTCAAAAAGGCGAAACACTCCTCCTACAAACAGATTTATCCCGCTCAAACACTGTTGTCCCAAAAGCAATCCAATGGAAAGACATATCCCTACTAGAAGAATGGATCCTTGAAGGTGCAGCACCACCAGAAATACCACCACCACCTCAACCCAATGTCCAAATTAAAAATATTACCCAATACACAGATGGAAAAGTCAAACTGTCTTTCCACCGACACTCTACAAGTTCCAGATTCTCAGAAGCCTCTTCCTCTTCCAGTACAATAGATTTGGGAAGAATTTCCAAAATCCCTTCTGTTATCAATATCCCTTATCACGAAAACCTTCCAAGAAAATCTACATCCGATATCCCTTCTCCTAGTTTCCAAAATGCAGACTATACTACAAATATACCAAAACCTGTCTATACAAACCTTGAGCAACCATCTCCTCCAACTTCACCGACCTTTTCAGCTATTACTGAAAATATCCAAAACGAGCTGAATGTTTTGACTTCAGAGAAACATTTTGTTCTTGACAAAACACTCTTCAAAAAGGATTTCTATTCGGCCTATAACTCTACAAAATAAATTTGGTTTTTTCAAAACTTTCTCGAACATAGAAGTGAAATACAAAAACAATTTTATAATTTCATTGAGTCACATAAACTACAGATTCTATTCTTTGATTGGTTCGAATTATATTATGCATCTGAACATCACATTTCATATCCTTTTGCATCCATTAAACATGCATGCCTGGTCACATCAAGGTCAAAAATCCCTGTATGGAACCTCACCAGTGGACTTACAGTTGAGTCTGAACATCCACCTTTGAGAAATATCCAAATAACCCATAATAACTAGACTGTCGAGGCAGCCCCTTACAAATTATCCACTGATGACACCCTTTCCAATACAAAACACATCATTAACCAAAACAACTTTACAAACACCAACCTTAATACCTTGGGAAAGCAGCTTACACGGCTTGAGAAACAAATACAAAGAACTGCTACAAGTTCAGTTGGCATTAAAACCTCAACTGACTTAAAGCTAAAAAACTCAGTCTTCAAACCCTACCAAATTACAAAAACCAGCCAAACACAGATCCAAGAAAACCAAACAGATTTTCTTAAAGCTATCAAAACACATCTACAACACCTTGACAGTTCGTCTTTAACTGTCCCCGACACACCACAAATAACCAACCCTTCTACCTCTACAAATCAAGTCAACACTTTACAGAATAGTCCTCAGGAATCTTCTGATGAAGGTACTTCCCCAAAACCAACCTCTAACCCTAAATCGACTTACCTGGCAAACTCCCAAAACAACCATTGCCCCAGACATTTCCATAACTACCGAACCAACTATTCTTACTCAACACAAGTATAATGCCTCTTCCCTCTATGAATGGAATATAGATGGAATGTCCGAATATAATATCCTCAACACTCTCCAACAAATGACCATGGCAGCGAATGCCTACAAAACCCAGACAGGAACCCCAGATAAAGCTATTGCTGAGCTCCTTATTGCTGGTTTCTCTGGCCAGTTAAAAGGATGGTGGGATTACCATCTCACTGACACCGATCACCTACATATCCTAAACTCCTTCCAAACATATGAGGACCAAACACCCATCCTTGACTCATCCGGAAACACCATCCAAGACGCTGTATCAACCCTTATCCTTACAATTTCCCTATATTTTGTTGGAGACCCTTCCCATTTGAAAGACAAAAATGCTGAACTCCTTTCCAACCTTAGATGTAAGAAACTAAGTGACTTTCAATGGTACAAAAACACCTTCCTTACCCGTGTCATGCTTAGGGAAGATTCAAACCAACCCTTTTGGAAAGAAAAATTCCTTGCAGGACTACCTATTCTCTTAGGAGAAAAGGTTAGAAACAAAATCAAAGATACCTTCACAACAAAAACCATCCCATATGACCAGCTCACATACGGTGAACTTGTAAGCTTTACTCAAAAGGAAGGTCTGAAGATCTGTCAAGATCTTAAACTCCAGAAGCACCTAAAGTGGGAAATGAAACGTACCAGGCAAGAACTTGGTAGTTTCTGTCATCAGTTCGACCTTTCCACCAAAAAACCCTCCTGTAGGGGAAACTGTTCACTTCCCAAAAAATATTCAAGCTAGAGACCTCCTTACAAACGATAACTACATAGAAAGAACAAGAGACTATTAGAGTATAGGTATGCAACTGAATGGTGTAAGACCCGTCTGAGTTTTGGGGCAGTAAATCCATATAACCTCAGCCTGTTTCCTAGTTTATCTTTCCTTTCTATGGATTCCGTCTTTCACAGGACTATTTCCATTTCGGCTTCCTCTACCTCTGAATCTTCTGAAAGTAGAAGGAGTGTTTCGCCTTTTTGAGATTGGAATTTGTGTTTGCTAGCAAAGGCTGAGAACATGGCTTTGTAATGGATTTTGAATATGAGAGCAACAGGGATAGATCCTTCGAGTATGTCATAATTATGGGTCTTTATTTGTAGTATAGTCTGCATTTTGGAAACTAGGAGAAGGGATATCGGATGTAGATTTTCTTGGAAGGTTTTCGTGATAAGGGATATTGATAACAGAAGGGATTTTGGAAATTCTTCCCAAATCTATTGTACTGGAAGAGGAAGAGGCTTCTGAGAATCTGGAACTTGTAGAGTGTCGATGGAAAGACAGTTTGACTTTTCCATCTGTGTATTGGGTAATATTTTTAATTTGGACATTGGGTTGAGGTGGTGGTGGTATTTCTGATGGTGCTGCACCTTCAAGGATCCAATCTTCTGGTAGGGATATGTCTTTCCATTGGATTGCTTTTGGGACAACAGTGTTTGAGCGGGATAAATCTGTTTGTAGGAGGAGTGTTTTGTCAAGAACAAAATGTTTCTCTGAAGTCAAAACATTCAGCTCGTTTTGGATATTTTCAGTAATAGCTGAAAAGGTCGGTGAAGTTGGAGGAGATGGTTGCTCAAGGTTTGTATAGACAGGTTTTGGTATATTTGTAGGGTTTTTTATAGTAAGGTTGATCTGGTTTAGAATTATATATATATATATATATATATATATATATATATATATATATATATATATATATATATATATATATATATTGTCTCCTAATACATAACCTATTAATATTTGAATGAAAACTCTTTTTAGTATCATTCAATTTCGAGAACTCACAAAACCCTTTAAGTAGTGCCACATTTTGTTCTATGTACAACAATGTGTTAAACTACTTCAACAATTCTACACATAAGATATCTAACATCTGATGTTTATATATCAGTATCCACAACTCCTTTTTAGGCTCTATGATGAGAAACGATATATTTTGTTAAAGAAAATCCTTTGCGTAAATTGCTTTGAATAGGTAAATCAATAATTTGTCTTTGTGGATCTAACATTAATCCTCTTATACCCACTAATTGGTGTACTTAAGATGTATTTCCCCTGGCTCTAAAAAATGACACTATATAGACTGGATTACAGGGTTCTGTCATCCTAAAATTTGGTCGTAAATATTCATTCGTAGCCTACCATATCTTAATGGATTGGTTTTTTTTTTTCATTATGTGTATGTTTCCATAATGATGGTGTTTTTCCAAAATCAAACTTTATTGTTCATTATCTTGGACTAGCCGTCCTATTAAAGGTATTGTTAGAAGATAATCAATTCCTAATGAAATAGATATAATAGTGGCTTGCTGGAAACCAAGAGTCTTTACTTGATCCAGAATGTGTGATGTATATTCCATTTTGAAGTGATTTATGAATTGACTAATAATTCGTTTAATGGTAGTTCCATCTGTCACTTTATTGTGAAAGAAGAGATTGGTCAGTTCGGCCATAAATACCTCCATATTCTGATGAATAAGGCTCAATAATAGATTTGAATTAATGCTTGGAAAACTTTCTTTTCTCATAGAAATTATAAAAAAAGGTTCTTTTATATACTTATCTTTATTAGCATCAACACAAATTTTTTTATTTTGAAAATCTCTACAATTAAATGGATTATATCTATTTGCACAAATACCTCGACAATTCCCACTTGTTAAAACATGGAGTCTCATAAACAAAATGGGATCTCTAATAGCTGGAAACAAGAGATTCATATAAGAAAACACAAGTAAACGAGCCTCCGACGATAAAGATACATGAACAACCATTTGATCCCCGTCAAAATCTGCATTAAATCCTTCACGGACTAATGGATATAAGCAAATAACACGTCCTTTTCACTAAAATGGGTTGGAATGCCTTTTTATATTTCTTTCGTTGTTGGATTTTGCTTATTTTTAAAGAGATTTTTTTAAATTAAATTAATTTCTCAATATTTGTTTTTAAAAATATATCATTTAGTGTGTCATCATCTCCATTTATTTTAATATTTTTTAAGGTTAGAAAAAAAATATCTGATTCGAAAGATAACGTTAGGTAAAATATCATTTTTTTAAATTCATGTTTTTTTAGTTTTATCCTTCATCATTTGATATATTTGGAGATTGAGTTCTCTCTTTTTTTTGTTTTAAATGTTTTTTTAACTTATTTTAAAAATAACATTAGTTATCTTGTGTCTATTTTTATATTGATCATTGTTAATTTTTTTTAATTATATTAATATATTAACCCGACTTAATGGATAAGTTAGATGAATGAATTTTTTTAAGTCAATTTTTTTTATTTCTTAACATTTTAACTTTTTTTAAGATGTTAAACGAGAACACGAATCCATTAATTCAACCTAGAAAATACAAAGTTTTGTTAGGAGATGCAATCATTTTTTTGATGATACGAAGGACCTTGCTTGTGTGGTGACTATTCGACATGCATGCAGCTAAATGATTTATTTTCAAGACATTCTATTGATTGTATGATGGTCTTTTTCCTTTTCCTTTTCCTTTTTAGGAAAGCTTGAACGAAGGAAAGAGAGTATATGAAGATCTCACCGATTAGCCAAATTTAAGGAAAGCTTGAGCGTTGTTGAATTACTAGTTAAACAAAGAGAGAAAGCAAGCTTGGCTTGGGGGAGCTGGAGGCTTCTAAGCACGTTGAGTCAAAGTAGGATGAAAAAAGAAACTGTTTCCCCAAAAGAAAGAAAGAAAGAAAGAAAGAAATTGGAAAAAATTCAGTTCAAATTCATGTTTTTTTTTTATAGTATTCCTTGATAATTTTGGTATACTCGTATCAAAATTAAAAAAAAATTCTAAAAACAGAGATGTTTTGGTATAGAGGTAAAAACCCCATGAGCATGCGAGACAAAAAATAAAACAACAAGCCGCCGCTCCTCCTGGCTTTACATTTTCTCTCCCAAAACTAGCCAAAGCTTTCCTTTTTGCTTGGCCAAAGCAACTGCCATGCGCGACTGACTATCAAAAATTGGAAGATAAAAGACATTCTCTTCCCTTCTTTCTTCACTCTCATTCTAGAAGGCATTTCGTCAAGTAGCATGGGATGAAGACCCAGGCCACAACTTCCCTCATCCCTCTCTTAGTCATCCCCCTGGTTTTTTTGGCCAAAACTAGAGAGCCCCTCCTTCTTCTTCCCCAACTGCCTCCGTCTCTTGGCCAAACCAGAGCCGCCACCCACTAACACAGGAGACCAGCCTCTCCTTTAACTAGCCTCTAGCGGCAGCGTCCCTCACTCTCCTTTCCTCTCTTATGCTGCTAACAACAACTCATTGCAGAGAAGATGATGAAATAAGAAGGGAGGTCGAAGGACAGAAACCACATTTGAAAAGGGGAAAAAAACACCGGGTCTCATCCGGGTTCGCCCGGGTCATGGGTCGACCGGGTTTTGCCGGGTTGTTGCGCTAGTCGGTCTTTTAACAAACCTGAACGGTCCAGGTCCCGGGTCGACCTGCCGGGCCAGTCCAGATTTAATAACTATGACACACACAGAGAGTGATCTCTTCGGAGTCCAACAAGATAACACTGAAAAGACACTCTTAACCCTAAAAGAATAAATCCCTAAAATCTAGTCCTCATGATCTTCATTTAATTATTATCTCATAATTCTCTTTCACTCTCTGTATATCACACACATTCACAGACGGACTGAGACAGCCAGAGTATATTAGTTTTTCCCATAAACACAAAAGGATTTCAGTGGATTCCCTGTTTTTTCTTTTAATCTTAAATAAATAAAATTCTCAAAATTCTTGAAGAATCACTATACTAGGCAAGCAAAAAGTTCCCTTTCTTTCTTTCTTTCTGGGTTTTCTTAGGGCTTTCACGCTTATTGCGTTTATAATTTCTGGTCCCTCCCTTTTCTTTTCATGATTTCTCCATTAAAAATCTTTGATCACGATAATTGCACACCACCCTTCTTTCTTTCTTTCTATTGTTTATTACTAGAGTTAATTGATACTATTATTTGTCAATTATGGATACTGCAATGCCAGACCATGATCCTCTCAAGAGAAGCTTTGGTGACATGATGATCAACAACAACAGCTCTTCGAGCTGTCTTGCTATGGATACTTCCAATAGTATTACTGATCATAATGACACCACCCCACAAGGACTAGCTTCTGTTCTTAGTAATCATAAGGAGTTTTATCCAAGAGGGTTTGTCAAAGTTCCTTTCTTTCTTTGATGGTTTGAATTTTTCTGTAATTACTCAGATTTTCTCGAAGATAAATTTCATGGTTTTTCCCCCTTACAATGTGGTTTTGTTTATGCATGTTTTGGTGACTGTAGGTATCAATCAAAGGTTTTTGAGGTGGCTGTTAAGAGAAATACAATTGCTGTGCTGGAAACAGGAGCTGGAAAGACAATGATTGCTGTTATGTTAATTAAACAGATTGGTCAAGCTGTCTTTTACAGTGGTGTTAAGAGATTGATTCTTTTCTTAGCTCCAACAGTTCATCTTGTTAATCAGGCATGTTGTTCTTTTTAATAAATCAATCTCTCCTTTTCTCCTTAATAAGTGAATTCTCTGTAAATGTTAAAATGCTAATGCATGTTTTTCTCAATATAAAAAGGGTTTTTTTTTCCAGTGCTGTCTTATAGTTATTTCCCTCTCTTCTTTTCTGTATATACAATCTGGCTGATCTATTGATTCACAAATTGAAATTAAGTGGGTTTTGTGCTTGCAGCAATATGAAGTCATTAAATCTCAAACAAATTTTAGAGTGGGAGAGTACTATGGAGCTAAGGGAATAGATGAGTGGTCTCTGAAGTCCTGGGAGAAGGAAATTGATGAGCACGATGTGAGTAGGAATTTTTCTGTTGATTGAATATCTCTGTTTCCATATATAATGTATATTCTAACAATTTCCTTTTTGGGCTTCTTGTTTTAATGGTCTTGGTTTATGCACTTAGTGCATTTAATAAAACCAAGAAGAAACAAATATATCTCATTTTTCTAATGTCAGTTATGCTGTGACCATCTTTATCTGCAGTTCTTTGGTCCTGCAATATTTTGCTAGATTGAGTTTTCATTTATGCAAAAGTTAATTGTACTTTGGACTTCATTCTTATATTTATACAGTTAGTGATTAAACTAGCGGTATTAGAGGAACATAGATGGCTTTACTTATGAAAGAGACAATATTCTTTGGGTTATCATCTGTGTTCAAATATGTTTAATCTTGGTTTGCTGCTGGTAGAGCTTCATTAATGCATGTCCTTTCTTCTTACTTTATAGGTGTTGGTTATGACACCCCAGATCCTCTTGGATGCCTTAAGAAAGGCATTTTTGAATCTAAAAATGGTATCCTTGTTAATACTTGACGAGTGTCATCGTTCCACCGGTAACCATCCTTATAAGAAAATTATGAAGGTTGATATCCTATTCTTTGCTACAAATTTTGTTGTTTTTTTTCATTTGATCTTTTCTATAGTCACGATTCCTCTTCTAAATGTTAGAGTAAATTATTTTTGATAGTTATGATTGTTTGGTGAAGGATTTCTATCACAAAATGGAGAATAAGCCAAAGGTTTTTGGAATGACAGCATCTCCTGTAGTTAGAAAAGGTAAGAGAACTTGTTGTGGCATTATGGAGGGTTTGAAATTGAGTAACTGTTTGAGTGCATAAATTTATTTAGATCTTTATTTGACATTATTACGATCTTATTTGCCCCCCCGCCCCCCTAATTGTCATTGACACTTGATACTTTCAAATGTCACCAGGACAAGATGGCACCATCATTGATCAGTTTGCAACTCAAACTTCCTTTCTTTCTCTGGTCTGCCTTGATGGCAGTTGATTTTGCGTATATTTGTTTTATTTTTCCATGGAAAAGAATAGTCTTCACACTTGTTGGCCCAAATGCAATTAGCAGAGAGGTATTCTTAAATAGAAGTTCAGTTTTATAGGTGTGTTAACTGGAGACAGATGTTGTATTTTTTTCAAATTAGCTGAATTACGTAAACAATCAATACCCATGAAGAGAATATGTGGTATGTGTTTAACCCTTACCGTTTGTAGCCATTTATTATTTGCAAAACTTGCTTCTTCCTCTGATCATGTTCATCTTCTTAAAAACCTTTTCTTTGTGTTTGCTTGTATGCTGCTTGCTTATTTTTATCTTTTGATATCTAGATTTAGTCCAATCATGAACCTATTGCATGCATTTCTTATATAATTTTTAAATTTTTTTCATTAGGTGTCTCGTCTGCCATGGACTGTGAGGATCAACTAGCAGAACTTGAGAGTGTATTGGATTCTCAGGTACTTTTAATTTTAATTTTTTTCCTATGATGGTCATGCAGTCAAACTTAATTCTTATTCCTTATCTCGAAGTTGTGATGCCAAGCCACGGAAGCACAAATGAGATAGACTTGCATTAGTTTGTCTTATTTCATTTTTGTTTGGGGATATGCATGCTTCTCATTTTATTTTCTAATTTGTCTAGATTTATTGCTTATATAAGAATCTCATCCCTATTGTTTTGGGATGCTGCTGTTTTAGCAAGCGCGAAGTCCTGAGAATTGGTTATAGAGTCTGCTTCTATGCATCTTTCTTCTTGGTCTTTCCCTCCCTCCCTCCCTTATGTGGTATTTCTTTTTTCGCTTCTCCTCCCTAATTTATTCTATGTGTTTTACTGCAGATTTATACTATTGAAGACAGGGCAGAGGTGCATGTCTATGTTCCCTCTGCAAAAGAATTATGTAGATTTTATGACAAAGCATGGTGTTCTTATGTGGAGCTGAAAGATAAGATTGAAGCTTCATGGTCCAAGGTATTTTTTTCTTGTGCACATATATCAAATTATGTGGTGGAGGTGGCACCTACAAAGAAATTTCTAGCTTTGAGATTTGTGGAATGAGTGGTTTATTGGTGTTGATACTGATATGTTTTTGTTTTGAGTGGATAGTTTGATGCTTCAATGTTAGCTTTGCAAGGCTCAACACAAAGTTGTTACAAAGATATGGATGATAAGCTTAAAGCAACGAGAAAGCAGTTGTCCAAGGACCACGCAAGGATTTTGAATTGCCTAGAAGATCTTGGCCTCATATGTGCTTATGAGGTATGCTTGCAATCACAGTAATTAAAAACTAAGGAGAAAATGGATTAAATGCTGAGATGTAACGCCCACGCCCTATGTTCTTCTGCTGTCACTCTGTATTCTTTCTATTATGTGTGAAATGTAGTAGCTATAGGCTATACTCGTGATTTTCATAAAATGTGTTCATGAATACTACTCCCTCCATCCCAAATAGCGTTCTTTCATTTTGGGTTTGTCTACCCTTAGTTGAAAATTGATTTCAATTTTTCCAACTGTTGAAAAGCATACTTATTTCTTAAGTTGATATGGAATAACTGAGGTGACGCAATATTTTTAGGCATTCTTAATGTGCAATAAAAAAAGACACTTTGGAACAAAGAGAATACCTCATTTTCTTTGTTTTCCTCTAAGGGTTTATTTGGCACATGGTTAGAAAATTTAGGTGAAATTTTTCATGAGTAATTATTACAAGAATGATTGTTAAGGGTGTAAAATTAGATTTTTAAACATACTTGGTGTGTTGATAAATGGAAGGGTACATTTTTTAAGGAAAAAAAGATTGAGATATTGTTAGTGAGAAGAGAGAGAATTAAACATTGTTTAGGTGTGTTCTTTGAGGGGAAAAAAAGAGTTAGAGAAATTGAAATATATATAACAGGGGCAGGGGGGTGGCGGGATTATCCCCAAGGGTATATCACTAGGGTGATTCTTATCCTCCATCACCCCCAAATGTAACTCACATGGCTTTTATAAGATAAAGGGGACAAGGATTTTATTTTGCAGTTGTCTTCTCTTGTGATTGCAGTTTATTATTTCTCACTTTTCTTTCATATAGGCCATCAAGGTTTGTCTAGAGAATGCTGGTAACCCCACTGGTGAATGCAAATTATATCAAGAAATTTCTTTGCAGTGTAGATATTTCCTTGAGGATGTGTTACATATAATTGGTGAATCTTTGCTGCATGGTATGATAATAGCACCTTTTATTCTTTCTCTTTCCTAAGAAGTTGTAAAATATTGCTTTTCAGCTAATTGCATACTTGCTCTAAATGAGGTGTGCTCAAATCTAATGGAAACTTTTTTTTGTTCCTTTGTCCTGTATTTATATACATGGTTGTTGATAAATCACTTGCAGTGGTTGACATTGTTCGCTTGCCTTATTTAGCGTTATTCAATATTTGGATGTTGGCACCTTTGTCTCTCCTGCTGAAGAAAAAAAAAAGCCTTTGCATTTCTTGAAAACTGTGTTGTTTGTTCTTGTTTATGATAAGGTTTCTCACAGTTAATCCCATAATGGGATTTTGTAGCTGCCATTTATGTATGGAACTATCTGGCTTTGAATGTTACTTTTTTTTTGTTATGATTTGGTTGGAGTATTTGGAATCTGTTAAACACGTGCATCTTTTGGCTTTGTTTGGGTTCATGGCAATGAGACTGCATGGAGGAGGACTGCTTTGATTGGGTGACCGATTGGAAAATTTTAAAATAATATGAGCTTTAACTTTTGGGGTAATTAGTGAAGATTAATGATGCATCAACCTCCTACCAGGATGCATCAAGGATCGGATGATGCCACTTGTGACTCAAGTAGTTACTTGAGAATTGTAAATTAACCGTGACTGATCCTGCTGTAATTTACTCCTATATAGCATCAGCAACCAAAATTGAGCTTGCATAAGGCAGTCTGTGTGTGTGAATAGCTGAGGGGAAAGAGAGAGCGATAAGTTATAACTATAAAGGGCACTGCATCTGGATAAACAGGTAAAAGTCCCATACCTGTGGATTGAGGAATATTTAAATTCTCTTGTAATGCATGTCAAGGTGCTGCCAAGGAACCGAGGGCCTTATAGAGCACAGGATGGGTACAGATAGAGCTAGCCCATCCCTTATGCGAATCAATGGTTTGGACAAAACAAAGCTTACCTCTTGCACCTAGCTTCATCTGGTGTACAGTAGTTTACTAAAGTTGAAAGAGAGTATAATTTAGGTTCAAACAATGTAGTATCTCTCCTAGATTCTATTTCATCAACTCCTCCCATCTCGCTCCCACAATTATTATTTTCTAGTTATTTCTTATGTATTCTGTTGTTCATGAGCGAGCAATTCATTCATAGTGCATAAAGATACTGTCTCTGGAGCACAGTGCCAGTGAATATTTTGTCTGCCTGATGTTTTTCCTTGCGATATTGCCTTTCTGGAGACACTAGTATGTATTTTGATTGTGCTTTGAGTATGATGCTTATTACCAACATTATTCCTTCTCTTAACCCAGGTGATAATTTCTCTTTGGATCATGGGTTTGACTGTTCAGCAGCATTGGGTTTTGGCTACATATCCCCCAAACTACATGAACTTCTCCAACTTTTTCTATCATTTGGGTAATAGAAATATTTGCCTATCTTTTTATTTTAATTTTGTATCCAAGTTGATTTACTATCCTTTTGTGGTTGCAGAGAAGCTAGGGAAGTATTGTGCCTCATTTTTGTTGAAAGAATTATTACAGCGAAAGTGGTTGAAAGATTTATGAAGAA
This sequence comes from Populus simonii, assembly GCA_007827005.2. Classification (NCBI taxonomy): domain Eukaryota; kingdom Viridiplantae; phylum Streptophyta; class Magnoliopsida; order Malpighiales; family Salicaceae; genus Populus; species Populus simonii. The sequence continues at coordinate 4,946,345 of CM017481.2, forward strand.
AGTTGAGGTTTTAGCACATTTCACTGTTTCATATTTGACTGGAACTAATGCATCAGCTGATGCACTGGCACCAAAAGTGCAAATGGAGACCTTGGAATCATTTCGCTCTGGGAAGGTATATGTTCTTCAGTATTATGAATTGTTTGCAGGAAGTTGAAAACGCGATAACACTCGGGTAACTTTATGCAGGTCAATCTATTATTTGCCACTGATGTGGTGGAGGAGGGAATTCATGTGCCAAACTGCTCCTGTGTAATACGTTTTGATCTGCCTAAGACAGTCCGCAGTTATGTCCAGTCTCGGGGACGAGCTCGACAAAATAATTCCCACTTTATCACCATGCTTGAAAGGTGATGCCTCTTCATCCATTTAGACTGCAGTCACACTGAAGCATCTTTGATATGCTTTCTGGCACAAAAAGCAGCTGTAGCGTCGTAGCAAATAGAATGGGGCCTTCATCTTTGTTTTTGCGTGTTTGATATTTTGATCGTGTAGATCATTACAGTTGTGATAGAATCCCTAGTTAAAGCTCTTGCGTCATAAACATGCTTGGCGCATGATTTTTTTCATGTGTATGTTATCAGTAAACATGGTATAACTGTGCATATACTTGCAGGGGAAACACCAAACAACGGGATCAGCTATTTGAAATCATTAGAAGTGAGTGGTCAATGACAGATACAGCTATAAATAGAGATCCTAATGTATGGAATCTGAAAGCATGTGCTTCAGAAGCAGCAAAGGCTTATGTGGTGGATGTGACAGGAGCATCAGTAACTGCAGACTCTAGTGTTAGCCTCATACATCGATATTGTCAACACCTCCCTGGCGACAGGTATTTAAATATTTCCCTGCCCATTTTTTTGGGTTAAGTATACGGTATAGAAGCAATTAACTTTTAATTGGTTTCCTTTACAATTTAGGTACTACACACCAAAGCCAACTTTTCAGTTTGAAGTTTTTGAACAGTCTTGCCACTGTGCAATGAAGCTACCTCCTAATGCAGCATTTCAAACATTAGTTGGTCCAACATGTAGGAATCAACAATTAGCAAAGCAGCTTGTATGCTTGGAAGCATGTAAGAAATTGCATCAAATGGGTGCTTTAGATGATCATCTTCTGCCATCAGTTGAAGAGCCTTCAGAAATTGCTGTTGTTAAAAGCAAGTCAACATCTGCAGGTGCAGGTATATGTTTATTATAATAAAATTCATATTGAATATTCCTATAAGAAACTCTATTAGCTCATTGGCCAAGCTGCACCATCCTTTCTTTCTGGGTCATTAGTAAGAGTTGAACCTGCTAGGATTTTTAGTTGGGTTATCTCTTTTTTTACTATTAAAGAATCCATGAAAAATCATAGATAACCTATGACTTGACTAAATTAGCCTACTTATTAGGTAATCCAGAACACATTCCTTCATCTGTAGTTGCCAACTACCATGCTTTGTTGATATCAGGTGGCCAATACTAAAGTATAGAGCAATTCCGCTGCATGTGTGCGATATCATCATTTAGAATGCTCTGAAGCAATAATGAAAAAAATAAAATGAAATTGTCAAGACATCAGTATGGTTCATGTAAGGACGAACATTATAATGCACTTGCTTTTGTAATTTAGCAAAGTTGGCAAAACCTTGATGGGTGGATACACTAATAGTTTCACATGAATGTGTTTGGATTGCTGTATCAATCCTGGAAGGTGTAGCGGTGTTTCTCTCCTTGTTGTGTGTAATAACTCATTGTTTCTCTCTCTGTTCCACTCTTGCCTATTCAGGAACTACAAAAAGGAAGGAATTGCATGGGACAACTTGCATTCATGCGTTATCCGGAAGTTGGGGAGAGAAACTTGATGGAGCCACTTTTCATGCTTACAAGTTTGATTTCTCTTGCTCCATTGTCAGTCAGATCTATTCTGGATTTATTCTTCTCATTGAGTCAAAGCTCGATGATGATGTGGGAAACATTGAGTTGGATCTTTATTTGGTTGCAAAGATAGTCAAGTCTTCTATTTCTTCATGTGGAGTAGTTCACTTGGATGCTGCACAGGTATTAACGTGTTGGGTGCTCATTATCTCAGTAATATTTCTTTTTATCTTGGATTGGTTATTTCCTGAATGCTGTATCTATTTTTTATTTTTTTATCAGATGACGAAAGCAAAACGATTTCAAGAATTCTTTTTCAATGGCTTGTTTGGAAAGTTGTTTACTGGATCTAAATCATCTAGGGAGTTCTTACTTCAGAAAGAAACAACATCACTGTGGAGTCCCTCAAACATGTATCTGCTTCTACCACTAGAGCCATGGAGCATTTCCAGTAATGATTGGTGTAAAATAGATTGGAAAGGAATTGAAGCTTGCTCATCTGTGGTAGAATACTTGAAGAACTCTTTTTTGGCTGCTCGGTCTTACAGTGGTGGAGGAAATCCATTACCTGATAATGTTCAGTCATCCACCATAGAATGTAATGGTACAAATTTAATCCATTTTGCTAATGCTTTAGTCAACGTAGAGAACATTAAAGATATGGTGGTACTGGCAATCCACACGGGAAGAATCTACTCAATTGTTAAAGTCGTGAACGATTCATCTGCGGAGAGTGCTTTTGAGGGAAATGCTGATAATGTGACAGAGTTTTCTACATACACAGAGTACTTCAACAAAAGGTTGGTGGGCCCAGCTGAGGGTCTTATGTTCATTTCTCCTCGTTATCATCTACAGTTTCCATACCTAACATCAGCTGCTCTCAGGTACGGAATTGTGCTGATGCATCCAGGACAGCCTCTGTTGCGGTTAAAGCAAAGCCATAACCCACACAATCATCTTGTAAACTTTAATGATGAAGGTTTGTTAGTTTGTGTGTTTGAGATCTGTTATGAGGTGGAATTGTTTTCTGTTGGGCAACTCAGTCTCAGTCTGATTATCTGGCACTTCAATTCTAATATCTTGAAGTTAATCCTATGCTATGATTATTGACAAAGTGTAAACCAGATTTGAAGAATTGGGAAATTCACCAATATGCGTCAACTTCTCTCAATTATAAAAGCTATTGCAATTGACATTATAAGCTACTACACTGTCTTCTGAATCAGGCTATGCAGTTGAATTTAGCAATGAGTTCCCTGTTCTGTTATCTGATTTGTTACATGCTCTATTAAATGACCAGGTGATTCAAAAGATGGCATGGTTGGCAGAAAACAGCAGCAACATGTGCATATGCCACCAGAGCTTTTGATCAAGATTGATGTTCCTATCAGTGTTGTAAAATCAATTTATCTGATGCCATCTTTGATGCACCGTCTTGAGTGCCTGATGTTGGCCAGTCAACTTAGACAAGAGATTGATTGTCATGCTCCTAATTTTTACATCCCAAGCTCATTGGTCTTGTCCCATTAAATTTCTCTTCGTGTTTCTGTATTTTAATGAATTATTCACCTTTAAGTTAATGTAGTCACCTGCTTTGATCATTAGATTCTGGAAGCGATAACAACACTTAGATGCTGTGAAAGTTTTTCGATGGAGCGACTGGAATTGCTAGGGGACTCAGTTCTAAAGTATGCTGTCAGCTGCCACCTATTTTTAAAATATCCCAATAAACATGAAGGCCAGTTATCTTCATGGCGCTCAGGGGCTGTTTGTAATTCAACCCTACATAAATTGGGAACAGATTGTAAAGTACAGGTATTTGATTATGATATTTGTGGCTTCTAGTTCTATCTTTAAGAAGTATTATTCTCCATAAAAAATTGTGTTTTCTGAGCGCATGTCTTTTTTCCTCTTCCTTTGTGTTTTTTTTTTTCCAGGTATTGTTTAATAACTTTGCTGATGTTCTGTGATTGCAGAAACGAATTCCAGAAGATTTTACGATTGAACCCAATGTTAATTTTCTTTTGGGATAGAATTTGTTAGTGTTTCTTTGTCCATTGAAGTATGCTCTCCCTGATTGTTTTGAGACTTGAATTGAAGTTTTTCACATTGCTGTGATTAGCTATGAAATGTTCTGCACTTGTATTTGCACTTGTATTTCCTTGAAATGACTGTGATGTGGTATTTGAATCTGGACAAGTCTAAATAGTAGACCTTCTACTTCATATGTACACATGTATGTTCTGATCATCATCCATGCTAGTATACCTTCTACTTCATATTTGCACATGTATATTCTGATCATCGTCCTTTTCTGTCACTCAATTTTACCAGAATTAATAGTTCAGGCACAGGAATTGATATGAAACTGAATAATCTTCCACAAATTTTATTCTAGCCACGATATTTTAAATCTATAAGTGTTTTGAATAGTTCGTTTGCAATAGGTGTCTGAAACAAAATGTTCTGCATTTCTTACATGCCAGGGATATATACTAGACAGTGCATTTGATCCCCGTCGTTGGACTGCTCCTGGACAGAAATCTGTACGTACTCCTGTTCCTTGCAAATGTGGGGTTGATACTTTAGAAGTACCATTGGATCGTAAGTTCCAAACCGAAAGCACAATTGTTAAGGTTGGAAAACCTTGTGATTCAGGCCACCGATGGATGGGTTCCAAAACCATATCAGATTGTGTTGAATCTGTCATAGGGGCATACTATGTCAGTGGTGGATTGATTGCTGCAATTCATGTGATGAAGTGGTTTGGCATTAATGCTGAACTTGATCCTTCACTAATAAGCGAAGCAATTACGAGTGCATCTCTACGATCTTATATCCCTAAAGAAGATGAGATTAAGAGTCTAGAGTCAAAGCTTGGGTATACCTTCGGTGTCAAGTTTGTCTTGCAGGAGGCCATGACTCATGCATCTATGCAAGAACAGGGTGTTACATACTGTTACCAGGTAATGAAATTTTTATCAACTTGGTCTTCTATTTTTCTTCTTCTCTTTTTTAGGGTAAACGACAATAGCCCTTGAAATTACAAATGGCATCTAAAAGTTTGAGGATTTGACAAAAACCCTTTCTATGTTTAAGAAATCATTACAAATTCCCTTGCTGTCAAAGGGGATAATTTTAGCTCATGAAGGGTATTTTTGTTATAAAAGGAGGTTTCTGTAGTAGTTTCTTAAAATTGGAGGTGATTTGGTAAGAGTTTTCAAACTTTTGGGTGGTGCCTATAATATTCAAGGGGGTTATTTTAATTGACACTTTTTTTAAAGTATATTTTCCTTATTCTGGTGGCTCAGCAGCCAAACCAATTTGGAAAAAAATAAAAATTTGAAATCTCAAGGTACAGTAATTTTATCTGAGCAATTTTTAAGCAGATTTCTGTAACATACATGAATGATCTCAATTTTTATTTTTTTTCATTTTATAATGTTAATACAGAAACGATTACTCACTAAATGTATTTGATGACGAGATTTAAGTGCACAAGACTCTTTATTTCCTGTAACTGTTTGCAATAATCTTAACGGGACTGTTTGTTATATTTCTTTTGGATTTTCGACAGAGGCTTGAATTTCTTGGTGATTCTGTGTTGGACTTGCTTATAACATGGCATCTCTATCAGAGCCACACAGATGTTGATCCTGGCGAGCTGACTGACTTGCGCTCAGCTTCTGTTAACAATGATAACTTTGCTCAAGTTGCTGTGAAACAAAACCTATATACCCATCTTCTTCATTGTTCTACACTCCTTCAAAGTCAAATAACAGAATATGTAAATTCTTTTCATGAATCTGATCAAGGCACAAAGGCTCCCAAGGTAAGTTCCTATACTGACCCACTCAATCTCTTATTTTCTTAATGTTAGAACCGTGCTGTTTTCCTCAATTATATTGCTATCTTCAAAGGTTAGCAGCAACTAATCCTTTGAAGCTCTGATTATGGTGCTTTTTACATATCTAAACTTGTTGTGGTGGTTTTCTGTTCTGCAATCCTATTTATTAATGACAAATTGTTCTGATTGTTGTCTTTCCTACAGGCTCTTGGAGACCTGATTGAAAGCATTGCAGGGGCATTATTAATTGATACAAAGTTCAATCTCGATGGTGTGTGGAGAATATTCAAGCCCTTGTTATCTCCAATTGTAACCCCTGAGAAACTTGAGCTGCCTCCACTGCGTGAACTTGTTGAATTATGTGACTCTATAGGGGTTTTTGTAAAAGAAAAATGTACCAAGAAAGTTGAGATGGTTCATGCCCAGCTTTGGGTACAGCTGGACAACGAGCTCTTGTCTGGAGAGGGGTATGAGAAGAACAGGAAAGCAGCTAAAGGAAAAGCAGCTTCTTGTTTGTTGAAGAAGCTCCAGGTTTGTAATTCTGGGAATTTCAATCATGCCTGTATGTTTTCATATTTTACCACTTGCTGGATCCCACAATAATAAAACCCAGAGCTGTTTTGTTTCTTTAGTTCTTTTTCTAGTAACTATCACTATTGTTGTAAGATTTCTTGGCTAATGGTCATACTGCTGAAACATACATTCTGTACTTAAAAAGTCGTTCTGGTGGTTGTTTGGCTAGTAAATCCAACAGCAGGTTTCTAGAATGAGCAAACTAAAGATGATATTTATCCAGGAAAATTCATGGACGTGAAAGCTTTTACAGCATTCTAATTCTTGCTGTTTTTTGTAAATTAAAATCAATGAAGAAATAATAGCATTTTAAGATATTTGTGTGACTTTGATGCTTTTCTGTCTTTGAAACATACAGTGATTAATTATTTGAATGTCTTTCAAGGCTTCAAAAAATCAAATTCATGTAAACTCTATTTTAACCCTTGTATGCTCATGTAAACAGAAAAGAGGCATCATATACTCACGTGGAGGTTCAAAGAGGAGGAAACAGGACACTGACCCTGTTGTTGATTCAAGTTCCCTTTGCTTCTTAGAAAGTGAAGATTTTTCTGGAAAAACAAAGCCAAAAAAGCAGAAAATAGAAAACCAAGTGCCCGGAGATTCAAATACAGATTGTTCCCCTGCCATCAGTCCTAGTCATGGTCCCCCAGGTATCCATCATCAAATTATTTGGCTTCCTATTTGATTCTAAATGTGATTCAGAGAAGGAACAGTTTATTTTATATGTGCTGCTCAAGGGCACACACTATCTCAGCTCCTTTCTGATCAAGTCCAATGCTTAACACCTATCTTATATTATCTTGCCGTCTTGATTTTCCTTAAAACTGTTGCTAGCCCATCTTGTGCACCAGGAATGAATTGAAGAGTTTGATTAATATAATAAATGCTTGTCATGGGACTGAGGGGATAGTTTTTTGGTTCTTGCAAGAAAATTAGCGTGCTGGTTGGTGCCTGCAGTTATATCTTGATTTTTCATTGTTAAATGAGTAGTCTTCTGCTTTCTGATGAATTCAATCGTACCCTCAAATATTGTGGAATATCTCGCTAAATCACCCCCTTTTGCAGTTATTGAGTCGATTAACAAGAAGAAAGGAGGACCTCGTACTAGTCTTTATGATCTCTGTAAGAAAGTTCAATGGACAATGCCTACATTTGACACAACAGAAACGAAATCCAGGTTTGCCAACTCTACAAGCTTTTTTTTGGTCGCCCAAATTCTCGTTTATATACAAAGATCATTAGTTTTCCATGCTACATTTTTTTTCCTGCATATTTCTCGTTCTAATTAACTTGTTCCTGCAGAACTGCAATTGAATTTGGTGAAGGCCCTGATAAAAGGACGGGATTTAACAGTTATGTATCAAAAATCATCATGAACATACCGTCGTATGGCGTTGTTGAATGTGCGGGAGAGGCTAGTGCTGATAAGAAGACCTCATATGACTCTGCGGCACTTGCAATGCTTAATGAGCTTGAAAAACGGGGACAGCTCATCATTGATGAATCAAAATAAATCTTGCAGCTGTGGTATAGATTACCACTCTCAAATTTTGGGGAAGCACGATAGTGAGTTTCTGTTTCTGATTCGGAACAGAGCAACTAGGATGTTACAGAGCACGATAGTGGTGTTGTAAGCGTAGGATCAATCTTCTTTATCTCTTACTGAGCCTGGCAATCTTTTATTTAGTTTGGGAATTATACGGGAAACCAAATATATTTTGATATTATAGAACTCCATTGGTTCAAATCTAAATGTAACATCCTCCCTTTTATTTTCATTTTCTTATGAACTTCAATTCTCTTACAACTCCATAAAAAGTCACAAAACCAAGGGATAAAAGGATTGATTAATTAATTAATTCAAAAAAAACTAAAACTCATCAGATTTTTACCGAGGACTACCTCTTGTTTTATTGTGGATTTGTATCTTTACTCTTGACAACATAAAGCTCACAACATGGTTTGATTATGGGTATTGAATTGTCAATTCAAAGTTCACAAGGGTATCTAGGATGTAAAATTACTAAACTAGCTTTAAAAACTAAATTAATTGAACTTGCAACCGAGGAGCTTTTCAGGCATTTAATTTTTTTTGGCATGGTATGTTTTATGTAACTAGTAAGGATATTCAAGTTTTTTAACAAAAATATAATGTTATTTTAAAAAAAAATTGTCGTCTTCGTGTGTAATGGATGCATAAGCAAGTGGGAGGCACTAATACCTTTTGGGTAGTGCGTGTGGTTTCCACATTTTAGGGTGACGTTCAAAGCTTCACACCACCCACTTCATGGTGGTGAGGCACATGTTGGCTTCCCCCTACACGGTAGAGCTTCAACAATGGTTTTTCTCCCTCTTTTCTCTCTCTCTTCAGCCTTGAAAAACATGTTGTCCTTGCAAAAATTTAGAAAAAGTATGGTCATTTGTTACTTTTATCAATTTTGATCTTTATTCTTTTCAATTTTTTTTGTTATTTGTTTTTTAATTTTACCGTCAACTATTTGGTTGATTGAGATTTTCCTTAATGATTTTTTAGGTTTGACTTTTATGGTTTAATCCGACCTCATGACCCATGTCACGAGTTCAAAGAATTAGACCGGGTTGGATTTGATCTTTTTTTAAGTTCTTTTTTAAATTGATTTTTTTTAATTTCACCTTTTAGCATTGTGTAGGTTGGAGATTTGTATTCATTATTTTTTTCACTTTTCTTTCTATAGATTAATCTTGATCTCATGCTCCGGATTATAGATTTGATGGGTATACTAGGGTTGACTCAGGTCTTTTTATATATATATATATATATAGTTTTTATTGTTTTATTGACCTAGTTCATTTGAGAATTAACCTTCATTATTTTATTTGGTTTGCTTTTCTTGAAGTTATTTCGGTTTCATAACTAGGTCGTAAATTTGGCTTGATGGCTCAGATAAACTTGGGTTTTTTTTGTTAATTTCAATTTCCTTGGTTGACATTATATTTGCTAAGAATTGACATTCTTTTTTTTTTTCATTTTTCTTTCGATGTGATCATCTTATTCTCGTTTAATTTTTACTTTATTAACAAATAAGATCATTGTGACCTTTTAAGAATATTCTAAAGATATATTTTCATGGTATTGACAAGCATTTTTTTCATTAAATCATTGTTAGTAATTTTTTTTTTTGCTTTATTTGTTATTGATGTCTTTTTTTAATCATATTATTAGATTAACCAAGCTTATAAACATAGTAGAATCAATTACTTGAATCTCATATTTTTCTTGATTTTTTTAAAACACAGACATTGCCTTAACATCTTGCTACAGTGAAAAGTAAAATATGAGATTTAGCCCAGCCCACAACATAGTGTGAGCCACTTATCTAGTATATAATAAAAGGCCTTGACATTTCACTATGGCAATGAAAAGTAAAATACTAATGCTTTTTTAACTTTTTTTTTAAAAAATTTGAAACTTAGCTCTTATTTTAATTTCATCATTCAACATTAAGTTTACTAAATATTGCATGTTATAATTTTGTTTTGTTTTGATTTGATTTACATGGAGTTATCATAGTCAGGTTGCTAGTTTTGCAAGTTAGCCGTGTTGACTCGAGTTATTTTTTTAAATTTTTTTCTCAACTTCATCCTTCAACATTAGATTGATTGAAATTAGACCTCATAATTGTTTATTGGATTGTTTTCTATGAGTTTATCACGATTTCATAATTTAGATTGTGAACTTTTCAAGTTAACCAAGTTACTCATGTTTTTTTTGTTCCTTTTTAATTAAGTTTTTCTTTATATCAATTTCATCCTTTAATATTTGGTTGATTAAAAATTAGACTTTATAATTTTTTTTTCGATTTAATTTCTTTGGAGTTATCTAATCTCCTAATCTAAGTTTGACAAGGTAACCTAGGTTAACTTGAGTTTTTTTTTTCAATTTAATCCTTCAATATTTGGTTGATTGAGAATATTTTTTTATATTTTATTTATATGGGGTTATCACAGTGTTATGGTCCAGGTCACAAGTTAAATTGTTTGACTCGTGTTTTTTTTAGTTGATTTTTTTTTAATTTCATCCCTTAATATTGGGTTGGTTAGGAATTATATTTCATAATTTGTTTCGATTTGTATTCTATGAGATTATCCTAATCTCGTGATTTAGGTTACGAGTTTGTTCGATTGACTCAGATGGTTTTTTTGTCCTTTTTTTGTTGGTTTTTTTTATTTCTTCCTTCAACATTGAGTTGATTGAGAATTGAGCTTCATAATTTATTTTTTCTATAGAGTTATCCTGATCTCATGATTTAGGCTTGACAGATTAACTAGGGTTGATTCAACTCATTTTTTTAGTTGAATTTTATTTTTAATTTCATACTTCAACATTGAGTTGATTGAGAATTAGGTTTAATATTTTTTTTCTATGCTTTTTATAGGGTTATAAGAGTCTTATGACTTAGGTAATGGATTTGACAAGTTAAATTGAGTTGATCGGAGTCAATTTAGTATGTTGTCGTTTTAATATTTTAAAAAAGATATCATTTTGATATTTTTTTTAGTCAAACTATATTTTTTATCGGTTTTTCAGATTGTTTTTGTACCTATTAAGTCAATCATATCATATTAGATCAATCCTCGTATAAATTAATTTAGTATGTTGTCGTTTTAATATTTTAAAAAAAGATATCATTTTGATATATTTTTTAGTCAAACTATATTTTTTATGGGTTTTCCAGGTTGTTTTTATACCTATTAAATCGATCATATCATATTAGATTAATCCTCGTATAACTTAATTTTTTTATGTTAAAAAACACATTAACAACACCCAAATATTTGTTTTACATCCAAAATTTTTTTGATCTACCCCGTTGTATAGTGGGGGCAATCATGGAATACATTCCTAAATGTTCTTGTTCTTGTAATAAAAAAAATCTTTAGAAATCTTAACATTTTAAAAATTCCAAACTAACAACAAAATGACTGTTGTGGTAAGGGAGGGGGTGAAAAAAACATTCGAGTGTCAATGAAACTTCATTATTTAGGATTTCGATTCACTTACCAAGTAGTTAAAGATGGAAAAAAAATACAATAATCATTTATAGGCAGGAGCAAAATAGTCCTCTCCATATAAATATTTCAATAATCAACATGGCATTTGGATTATTCTGTCTTGCAAGGAGGACGCCATTAGAAAAATAGTGCGGTAACAAAGGCTCCCGTACATAATTTTAGACATTGAATCATTTAATATGGCTATCTAGAATTTTAATCAATTTTATCTTTCTTCCAGTACGGTCCAGTCCAATATATATAATTGTTAAAACCCAAAAAAAAATAAAAAAATCTCATGTAATTCAAGCAAGATCGGATTCGAATTTTAGCGTAAAATATTTTTATATCTAGTTTTATTCTATTAAGCATAAATTTCAATTTGACTGAGAGATCGAAATAAAAGTTTTACAAGTGTTTCTATACATGTTGTTCTACATTAGGTTAAAATTTCAAATCAATTGGAGTTTGGTAAGGAATTATTTCAGATACTCGAATTTACTGGACGAATCTTGTCAAATCTGTCTATCTGGACTTTCATCTACTTTTTGGACTATATTTAGAGTTACATAATTAATTTTGCTAAGATTCGAATTAGTTTGAAAAATAGACATTAATACATTTCTATTAATATGTGGTGAGCTTAATAATTCATCTATAAAAAAAAGAACGACGTGTTTGAAGTCAGAACTGAAATCTGTCAGAAATGTGTGAAAATTGAAGAAATATTGTTTCCTAACGCTCTTGGAAACATGTGTGGTAGATATTGGCTTACATATTCTACCAGAATTCCATGTTAAACAAAGAGACATATATGAAAACAACTATTATCTATAGTTTGCAAGAATTTCATACTCATTATGGAATGTATGTGGTAAGGTGACTTGGGATTCTTTTGTTGTTCCTTTTTTTTATTATTATTGTATAGGATTTTCTTATTCAAAAAATAGATTATGAGAAACTATTTAAAGGAGATAATTTCAATTACTTTCCTTCATATTTTTTTTATAATAGTTGGAAAAAGGAAGAAACTTTAGCATTTAAAACAACATCTTTAAAGCAAGAAAAGAGAATTAATGCATGACACAAAGGGATATTCTTTCTTCTACAAGTTTCAGAATCAACTACAAGGGATCCAATGCAAGGAGATATAGTTTTTGGGTTGTTTTGATAACTTGTATTAATCTGAATATTTTTTAAGGTTTATTTAATGTTTTAATTAATATTTGGTATAGTTATATTTCATTTTTACGACTTTTATTTACGTTGAGTTTGTTTTGGCCCAAAATCAATGTTTAAGCTTGTTTTAGGCATTAGACTTATACTTAACGGAGTTTTAGTTTTGCAGCCCAATATAAGACCATTATTGTTATTAACTTAGACTATATTATGTTTTGTTTTACTGCAAGTTTGGAGTAGCCTTTAGATATTTATGAAATTTAGTTTTGTTTGAGCAAACTTCTTTTTCTTTGTTGTGACAAAATATATATGACGTATGAAGGTATAATTGACCTTTTGATGTCATTTGCAATCATCCAATACCTCTAGTTTTTAGTTACTGGTTAATTCTAGGTCAAAGTTCAACCAAACCTAATTATTCAGTTTTTTAAGGAAATTATCATTTTCGTTGTGAGTTGCATGACCACGTGATAATAAAATTTACATCAAGACCATTGAAAATCAAAGAGAAATATAAAAAATGAAGTTGTCATCCAGTTTTTTAAAGAGACAAATATTTCTAAAATATGCACTAGTTCTAGAGATTTAAGTAAATGATTAGTTATACCTAAAGAAAAATAAAAATAATATTTTCCACATCATTTTCAAAGAAAGGTTACTTAAATCATATGTTTTTTTAAAATTTATTTTCCACGTGACTTTAACTATTCTAATTCTTTTTTAGTTTATTCATAAATTATATATTGTTGATGTTGATTAATATTTGTCAAGTTAGGGTAACATTGTGAGCTAGGAGTCTTGCAACTTTATAATTTTCATTTTTTAGTTTTAAATGTATTTATTTATATTTCCTGAATTTTTTTTTTATTATTTAAAAAGCACGTCCCACGTTGGTCCTATTTGGACAAGACTCAGTGAGCCTGTTATTGAACTTATTTTTGGAAAAAATAATGACATTCAAGAAATATACATTCACAAATCAAAACAAACACATGTTATAAATTATTCTAATAATAAATAAATCACACATCGATGTTCAAAATTAACCTCAGGAGTTAAGTCACTGAAGCAGAGGGAGTATATTTAGAACTATAGTTGTAGTTGTTTTTTAAAGTATTTTTTATGTCGAAATGCATTAAAATAATATTTTTTTATTTTTAAAAAATTATTTTTAAGATCAGCGCATCAAAACGATCTAAAACATATAAAAAAATTAATTTTTAACAAAAAAAATTAAATATTTGGAAACACAGGTATCTATTTAGAAGTATGGTTGCGGTTGCTTTTCAAAGTACTTTTCGTACTAAAATACATTAAAATGATATTTTTTTTATTTTTAAAAAATTATTTTTAGATTTGCCAATCAAAACGATTTAAAATATAAAAAATTTATTTTTTAAAAAAATAAATACAACCACGGTTCCAAACACTTAAAAAGCGCATGGGATACAGGCACGGAGAGACTAGCTGGATCGAGGCGTGTTATTGCTTGCATCGGTGATGTAAGTAGGTGCATGGACTAGCAAATCGACTGCTCGTCTTCCCCTTCTTGTTGCCCACACCGGCGATGTAAATCATCTACACCTTCTTGACAAATATAGGTGCATGGAGAGACTAGGGACTGCTGCTGCTGCTGCTGTGGGCGGTGCTCGGCAGTTGTGGAAACGCTGGGTTATGATCGTGGGTGGCCAGAGCTTTGTTTTCGTGGATTGCTTTGATTAAAATTCGGCGATACCACGTGGAAGGGAGGTTGTCGGCAACTACGACTTTAGGTGACGAGGTCTTTTCAATTCCTGTTGTCTTCTTTTTGCTAGGTTTTTAGTCGGCTAGGCTTTTGCAAGGAGTGTTAGAAAAATTTATATTGTTTTCTTATTATTATTATTATTATTATTGTGAATTTCTAATTAATTAAAGTTTCTTTTTTGAATATGTAGTATCTCTTTCCAATTTGTTTGATTCTTCTTTTTTATTTTTCTTATCCTCTTTTGTATTATTATTTTTAGTACCTAATCATCGTAGTGGATTTTCTTTCTTTTATCTTATTTCACCCTTAAATTATTTTAATTATCTTTTTATTATTTTATTTTTATTTACCTATCTTATCAGACAAAATAGAATACAATAAAAAAATAGTGAAAATTAATTGAACTTAATTGAATTTTTTAAAAATTACTTGGAAAAATTAGTGTTCAATAACAGGACACGACATCCAGAATATGTAGGAGTCAAGTCTTTGCATGCATACTGTTTCATCAAATGCCCTAGAATGTATCGTAATCGAAAGAAGTCCTTGAATTTGGACTGTTCTTGATCTGATTTGAAACGGGCACTTCTCTGCGTAGTTGCATATATATATTGTTCATATGAATAGTGAATTATCCACTTGTTATTTTTAATTTTTAATTTTCTAACTATTTTTTTCAATCAAGCCCTTTCTATAGCCTAATTAAAAAATATTGGTCTTGAAATTATAGTAAACATACAACATTTAAAGATATGGAACTAAAATATAAAACACGAAGAAAATTTATTGTTAACCCCACATTAATGATAATTTTTATTTTGATTTAAAAATTTATTTTATTTATTTTATAATTTCTAAGCTAGAGAGAAAAGAGAGAAACTCGCTAGAAAATAATGTAGTTGTTAGCTTGCCAAAATCTGAACATAAAAAATGAGGATTTTTTTGTTAATGGTTCTTCTCGAGAGGATTTTAATGAATATTGTTTTTCCCTCTAAATATTATGAAAAATGTAGATCGGGTTTTCTTTGGATCCAATATGTCACTGTATCAAATATTAAAAAAAAAATATCATCTTGAATTTTATTTTAAGGCCAAACTATGTTTTTTTCCCCAGTTATCTAGGTTATTTTTGAATCTACCAAGTTAATTGGGTCATTTTGAAACAACTCTCATACGATTTAATTATAAACCAGTGCTCAGCAAGGAATCAAACCAAGAAGTTTTAAGGTTGATTCACCGAGCGGGGTTTAATAGCAATATTCTATAGCCTCTTTTTATAGTCCCAATCTATATGGAGAAATGAATCCCACACCATGCCTTTTTTACTCTAAAGACTAACTAGATTTGTGGCTTGCACTCCAGTATGGGCCGATTAATGTAAAAATAGAATGTGTAGGAAACAAAATATGAGACTTGGGTCATTGGTTCGATTGGTAATTTAAATAATATGAATAAAAATATGACAATAAATAAATTAACAACAAAAATTAACAACAAAACATGGTAAAAAAAACTAACCTAAACCCATCTAGATTATTAAACAATCTAATGTTGAAAGACAAAACTAAAAAAATAAAAAATAAGCAAAAAAAAAAGGACCCCGTTTAAACTAGGTTAACTTTCAAACTTCGCGATCATATATGTACAAGATTGAGATAAATCACATAAAAACAAAAGTATGAAAAAAGTCTGAAGAGCAATTTTTAATAAATCAATTAAGAATGTGATAACCATATAAAAAGAAAAATGAAAAGAAAAAAGTTGAAGCTTAATTTCTAGCATATAAAATGTCGAAAGATGAAAATTAAGAAAAAAAAAATAATTAAAAAAACTTGATCCAAACCCACCAAGGTCAAGTTGTAAAATCTCTGACCTAGTTATTATACCAAGGTAACCGTATTTGAAAGCAAACTAAATAAAATCATGAAGTTTAATTATCGAAGATTTAACACCCTAAACTTTTCAATGCAATTATTATCTTTTCAATTGTTATTTACATGAAATTTAGGGGCAATATTTTTTTATAAAGATAGTCTCCAATTCCCCATCCATTTATTTAATCTACAAGTATATTTATATAAATTTATACTTACACATTAGTGTGGTTACAACCTTTATAAATCACATCCATAAGCTTGATTTCAATACTTTTTTTATAAAAGTAATTCTTGGGCATACCCAAAGAAATTCAAAGACTTGTTACCTAGAGTCAATAGACCTCAAGCAAGAGGTACAAAACAAACCAAAGAAAAAAAAAAAATCAAAAGGTCCACGACCTAGACTATCTAAACAATAATTAGTTATCCAGTCGACTGGTTCATAGAAACCCCAGAATTGGTTGACCGGTTGTTCAAGCAGAAACCTAGTAATAAAAACCCTCACAAACTGGTTAATTGACTTCTGAAAAAGCCTAAAACTGGTCAATCAGTTATGCAAAAGAGTAGAAATGTGAATTGGAGCTTGAAGGACACCATGAGCGGTGGTACCACATGATATTGGAAGGCATCATATGGACTTGAAAGCAGTTGGGATCTGATACCGTGGTGCAAGCTCAATCAATCTAGATCAGATTAGCTAAAAAATCTCCTTACTAACATCATGGTGAGGTCGATAATTCTAGTGAAAGACTCGGTTGTTCCTCTCATACCAGATAAAGTAAACCGTGACTGAGAAGACTAATCAAGCAAGTAAATGAGTGAACTCCTTTTCTTTTGAAAGTGTGTATAACCCCATTGAATCAAAGGTCATCATGTTATATTAGGCAAGCCCATAAAGGTCATGCTCATTGTATCCCTCCAAAACACAGCGGAGAAAAAGCACTGAAAAAACAAATGGTCGTGTGTCTCAACATACGACCCACAAAGATATATACCGAAGGTGATAATCTGATATGCATGAAGTTTGTGTATGGTGTGAAGCCGACCTAAAAAAACAAGCCATAATATAAAAGAATATCTCGGGATATGACCTGGAAACCAGATGAGATGATGCATAGAGTCTGTGGGTCTAAAATCTTTTAGAACCTCCCAAACAAAGTCGATAGTAAACCTTCCTAATAGATCACCCTTCCAGACATAGGGATTTGGAATATCAATATATGGATAAAAACGAATTGAGTTCCAAAGAGGCTGAAGATCCTGATGACCCGTGGGAAATGCCCAAACTCCATTTAAAATAATATCTAAGACCTTCGCGTTCCAAGTCAATCCTATAGAAGATAGCACCCTGAATGGTAGAAGATCATAGAACCATCTCCCATCTGGCAACCAATAGTCTAACCATAAAGATGTACTTATTCTGTTACCAATTCAAGAAACAAACTCCCCCTACACCAGTCTCTACTGAGTAGAATCTTCACCCAGGACCATGAAATGGCTGAGATAAATCTAATATGCCAAAAGGATCTCCATCAAAACAAGTAGCTATAAACCTATTATGCTCGTACTAAGGAGCTGTTTAAAAGGAGTCTTCATACATTTTTTAGAATAGCTATCATGTTCCAAGTCTTGACCCTCTTAATCCCCAATCCCCCTCCCTTTAGAGGGTAACAAACTGAGACCCATATAACCTTAGCCTTTGGGTGGATAAGAGAGGAACCTTTCTAAAGGAAGGTAATTAGAATACTCTCAATCCTTCTAATAATAGAGCAAGGTAAGATGAATATAGTAGATCAGTATACCTGAATAGAGAAAAGAACAGTTTTGAGCTTAAGACAACCAACATAAGTAAGGGATGTTGATGTCCAAAGCTTGACTTTGGAGATCATGCCGCTCCACCAGAGGCATACAATCACTGTGAGTCAATATGGTTTTGATCAGAGGGACACCAAGATATTTAACAAGTAAAACTCATAATCTAAACCCTAGATGATCCTAAAAAGCAGTTTTAGGTCCCCATCCATCCATAATAAGTAGACAAAACTCTTATCCTAGTTAGTGGCTAATCTAGAAAGCCCAACAAAGGTATCCAAAGGTCCTTATAAAATTTCTATCGAGTCCATATTAGCATTACAAAATACCATAAGATCATCAACAAAACAAATATGGGTGATATAGTTATGCTTACATCTCCAATGATCCGAAATGCCAATAGCACTGACTCCTATAAGTATGAAATGCCAAATGACTGTGTCAAAAACCTTCATGAGATTCATTTTCAGAGCACATCTAGCTAAGTTGTTATCTAGGTGATAGTTATGCATGAGCTTATTAGCATTGAAAGAAGAAATGAAATGCAAGTGTAATAATATTTATTATATGACTAAATACAATAATGCCCCTGAGTAACCTTTACATTAACAACAAAACCAATGTAAAAGAAAAAAAAAACCTTTAAGAGAGAATTATGTTGATTTTACCTTTAAAGGATACATAATAATTTTAGTATTTCAAAAAAATAAAAAGACCATAATGCCCCTGATTGAAAGGCATTCATTTTTTTTATTTAGGGTTAAATTAATAATGTCATTGTACATAAAAAATAAAATTACTAACATAACCTTGGATAAGTTGTTAAAGATAATTATATCATGGTGAAAAGACTATCTTGCCTTCAATACCTAGTTCAAAGGTTTACTAGACTAGAGGCAATTTAATCTTTATACTATTACAATGAATACTGTTTTGTGTCTTATTACATAGTAACTTCCCTTCAAGTTTTAGGTTTTTGTTAATGTTGTTTGCTTTATGATTATGTTGATTTGTATGTTAGCAGTCTACTCAATTTTTTAAATCAAACTAGGTTTCCAAAAAAAGTATAAATAAAATTAGGTGAAAAGATTATCAAATATTAGTTATAGGTTGATTTTGCCACGAGATAAGAAAAATGATGGATGTGATTTGGTCCTGATGGATAATAGTGGCCAATAATAGAGAAAAAAGGAGAAGATGTGGCTATAAGGATAAAAGAGAAGGGTAGGGTATGATAGATCAATTTTGTAATTTTATAATTTGAACATGCAAGGGCATTTAAGTTTTTATTTAAAAATATAATGACAATCTTATAAATACATTAAATTATTTTGTTGTGAGTATATATCGTGTTATACAACTTTAAAAATTGCTTTGATCTTGGATGTAAATTGTGATTTTCTAAGGAAAAAAAAAACATCATTCATGATAACACCAAAATCATCTAAGAACTTAATAATTTTGTTGAATTGTCAAACAAATTTCAAGAATCCAAATAAATAAAATTGATACTAAACAAAAGATTTGTATATTTAAATACAATTTTTGATTGGCTTAGCCTAATTTAAACCTAAGATAATTCAATCTAAACCTATCTAATTTGACCATATTGATTCTGGTATTCATTATTGTTGAAATTGTGTGCTATATTTAAATAAAATAATTAAAAATTTAGTATACCAAATATTTGATAAAAATGGTTATTTCAACTCTAGTCATGGTAGAATTCATCTTAGAAAACTTGTAATTTTACATGGAGGCTTGTCAAGTTTTGAGTTACACAGTACAAATAGCTTTAATAATAATAATAATAATAATAATAATCTGATTAGTTTTGCGTTTCAAAAGTATTTTTTAAAATTAATTTTTTTTTTGCTTTAAATTAATAATTTTTAGTATTTTCAGATTATTTTGATATATTAATAACAAAAATAAATTTTAAAAAATAGATATATTTTTAAATAATAATTTTTAGTATTTTCAAATTATTTTGATATATTAATAACAAAAATAAAATTTAAAAAATAAATATATTTTTAAATAAAAAATATTTTAAAAATTAATTACCATCACAATAACAACGAAGCTCCAAAAGAGGGATTACTTCACTGAAAACAATTTATCCAATACAAAAACTACGTTCGTTCTTGTGAGCCCCACCTAATTTGAATTGTTACTACAATAATAACTTTGAGGACCACATTGAAACCTACAGGGGAAATTATGTAATTAAACACAATAAATAAAACATCCAGGACAGAATTATAAGAGATCAAACTAAAAGTTGAATTCACAAGCAATTCATGCAATAAAATTGGAGGTTGTCGTTGTCTGGCTGGGTTGTACAAGGTAAGGCTTACGATTGTGCTTCATGTTTGAAGTTTTTAAGTGGTGGGTTTTTGATGTCTCGGTCTCTAATGGAAATCTCAATTGTTTTTTAACTATTGTTGAGTTCGGTTACTATAAATTGTGATAAGAAAAAGGAAGGGGATTTGATTTTGACATCAGAGTATGTGCATGTGAGTTGCAGATGGGGATATTAATATTATGAACTCATTAGCTTTTTTTTTGTTGGAGATGGCAAGGGCATTTGCAGTTGGTGTTGGGAATTGGTGGAGCCATTCCAAAACTGTGATTTTAATTTGGTGTATTTGCATCTTCTTCTACATCTTTTTCTTCCATATGGCTCTCCAAAATTCCTCTTCTTCTTCGTCTTCAGGTGACATTCTCTCTTACTTCAATTTGGTCTTTTTGGTAGGTGAGAAATAGTCGAACACAATTAATGCATATCATCATTTCTTTTATGAAGATTGACTTCTCAGTTTTGCAAAATTTATGTCTTCTTTTTATTGTTCTCTCTTTGTGTTGTGATTGTCTAGACAGGGGAAAAAACTCACTGATGCATGCTATAGAATAAAAGGCTGACATTAACTTTGAAAAATACATGCATTAGATAAATATTCGGAGCAGCGGTCAAGGTTGTATGATAAAATGGAAAGGGATTTGGATGAGCGTGGAGCAGCTTTCCTCAAACATGGTGAAACTTCTCAGTCACTGTCGCTCTCGGATATTTTCACCCTTAAGGATGGATCTGTAACACCTGTGCTCAAGGTAACTTGTGGGTGAATTTAGTCATAACTAGTTCAAAGTTTTAGTTCCTATTTCCATCATTTTGAAAAGTGAATAATGCCTTCCTTCTGTGTACAGGCTGCAAACCCTCCTGTCCGGGCTAATGTTTTGTATCTTAGCCCAGAATACTCGGTGCCCATCTCGTGAGCATTTACTTTTGTTTCTCATGCCTTTTTGTTTTGATTTATTGTTATTCCTAAGATCAGCAGATTGTTATTTTAGACATTGTAAACCTTAGGCCATAAAATTGGCAGCAAAACGAATATGTTTTAGCCACCAGTAAATAAAACATGAGTGGGAATCTAATATGCTAGCAAAATATATCCCTTTTGGACCTAAATGAAGCATTTGCTCCTGTGTTGTAATCTTAGACTCTTGACACTGTTTTCAGAGTCCTTTTAACAAAACTTGCCTTTATGTATCAACTGTGTAAAATATAATGTAACAAGATGAGTTTATTCAATTTCATCTGAGTTGTTCTTTTCTAAGCCAGGTGACTTTTTGCATACAATCTACTTGATGTTTTCTGTGCTAAGAATCTTATTAGATATCATGTTCTTACCCAACGTTATTAGCTTGCTTAATACTTCCTGAAGTAGATTTCCTCTAAGGGAAGAAATGCACCTTGTGGTGGAGATTGTCTTTTCATTTCAGATGAAGTGCGCACTTGTCTCTGGATTTGTTGCATATAAAACATAAAATTTTAGGAAATGCAGGATCTTGACCACCGAGGCTATGTTCTTAAAGCTGTTTAACTAAGAGGGAAAAAACAAAGAGACGCCACATGGAGATGGCATTACATGTGTGCTACATTAATGGATTTTGGGCAATACATATTTGTATGGGACAAGGCAATTGCTCCTTTTCTTGTTGTTTTGAAAACCTACAATCCATTTATTTTCATTTAAGGCCCCACATCTATGAGCTAATCAGCCTTTACAACCTTAAGAAAACAAAGTGATTTGATAAGCTTACCATATCTGCTAAAGCTAGTGTCTAAGCTAGTTAAATTGTGTTTCCTGACCTTGACTAAAAACTAATTAGTTGCTCAGTCCTAATTCCTCTGAAAGTATGACATGTGGCTGAACATTTTTGTTGGTTTCAGCAAAATTTCTAGAGAGTTTATTCATCATTTCTCTTTGACATTCACTTTTGGTAATGAATTGCCTTTATTGGTGTCGGCATAACAATGGCCATCCAGTTTTCTTCAGTCTTGTGCAGTCAATGTTGTGAACTGCTGCTTGGATATAAACCTAGTCTTTGTAGGTCCATTTAACAACTGATCAGTATAAAACTACATAATGGAATATGTTACAAAGAAAATATCCAAAACTAAGTCTGATTGAACAAACTGAACAACACGGTTTGCAAGAGAAACCATTGTTTTTTTTTGGTTTTTCTTTTTTTCTTTTAGTGGGGTGGGGGTGCTGTATATTGTAATCTTTTAATAATATCTTTTCATTAGACTAACATGTTCCGTTTTGATTTCTTTTTTTGAATGCATGCTCAATATTTCTTACAAAATGGATTTTTACATTGATATAATGTTCATATTTTACAAATTTGTGATACTTGGTACATTTTCTGTCTTACCTTCTGCATTTGTTTACATTTCCATTTTTCCTTCTTTGATCAATGCCTAAATCATATATTTATGCTCTGCTTGGCACAGGGACAATGTAAAGAATACATTTAGTTCATACTTCGATAAAGGTATGAAATTATTTGGCCTGCCAATTCATATGTTAATGTCATCAATTGTATTGGTATTTACATTCGCATGAAAACAGCCTCATTTGGCATTTCCATATTTTTGTATTGTTATCTTCTTGTTGAATTGTTATCTCGTTAAATACTCACATGTGCTTTGGTTAGCAGTTTGGTTTCAGAACTCTAGTGTATACCATTCTAGCATGTTTCATGCCTCACATCATATTGAACCTGTTCCTGCCACTGAAGATGAGGTAAATCATCTTTAGAACTTTTCTATGCGTCTTTTCACTTCCTTCCAGAATACTAATGTCTTGAATCCTCTTTTGTTTTGTC
Source organism: Populus simonii (assembly GCA_007827005.2). Classification (NCBI taxonomy): domain Eukaryota; kingdom Viridiplantae; phylum Streptophyta; class Magnoliopsida; order Malpighiales; family Salicaceae; genus Populus; species Populus simonii. Next base: position 4,969,451 of record CM017481.2, read on the forward strand.
AGATCGAAGCTGAAGTAAATGCTGTCAAAGCTGTTGCAGACTCCCTCTGCCCCTTAAAAATTGTCTTGGATAGAGTGGTTTTGACTTCAACTGGCGTGCTTCTGGGATGCTGGCAGGTTGCTTTCAGTGACTTTCTTGTCTCTCCTCGATGAATTGGAGCATTTTGGGCCTTAATCAATGTATATTTTAATTTTTCAAATTTTGTCATTCTGACCTTACTTTCGGCCACCAAAGAAGCAGCTTGTTCCTGTGCTTCTCATTACAATGGTGATTGTGATATCCAAGCCTTTTGGAATGGCCCCTTTTCTGCTCTTAAACAGTGCTGAAGAGATTCTATGTTGGCATGGAAGTTGTCATCACATTCAAAATGGTGGATCCTGCCCAACATACAAAATGCTGAGGGTTGGCTTTTGATGTTTCTGAACCTAAAAAGCAGATATTTCTAATAACAAAACCTTCAAAATGGAAGGAACTGTAGATTTTTTTTTTCATTATTGTTAGTACAATTCCTTTCTTTTTTCCTTTCCGGCTTTAGAGTTAGAAAAATGATTTAAAAGTCTTTTGTTCTTTGGTCCGGATAACCTGTTGGCTGTCACTCTTTTTCATCCTTCACAGAGCCTTTTCTGCTGTTCAAGTTAAACTCAAAAACATTTTGTGTGTGTGTGTTTGTGTGTGTGTGAGTTGATGGTTTATGCTTATTATTGCTGTTGTATTAGTTGGTGTCCTTTTTTGGTAGATCAATCAGATAAGTGAATCACTGTATTTTAAGCCCCATTATTTGTTTGAAGCGTTTCTTAAATTTCATCTTTATAAAGAAACATGAAAAATCATTCTGAAGAATTCGTAGTAGAGAAGTATAATAATTCACAGCACTGCTTTGTTACTTTTTGTAGGTGATCTCTGGAACAGATCCCTTAACCATTCGGGCTAAACTGAAAACTGCACTTCCACATGCCCCAAAGAAGCAACTCGTAAGAACCATGTGAATTTCTAATTTACTTTTGGACTATTGGATTTCTTATTCATATTGTCTGGTGGAATACATGGCAGTCTTGGCCATGTGCTTGACTTTTAATACTAATTCGCAGTCATTTGTTGTGCAGTATGATGATGCTATTCTACACACATCATTTGCAAGGCTTTTGGGTCATCCTAAATCTCCTCCCATGGTATTATATTAATTATCTGATGATTTTGTCTTGTTCAATTGCTTACTTCAGCTTCTGCCCGTGGTCACTAAATTCAAATAATGGAACCATAATCAACCAGAAAATCATGCAACGTGATGTTCTCCTTTTCTACCCTTTAAGAAGCCTATGGAATGAATGTTTGTCATACCACTATGGACATTATAATAAAGTTCTTTTTTTGTCGGCAATCCTCTATTTCAACAATTTACATGAAATGCTTTCTTTCCGGTCATGACTTAGAGGCATAAGTATGCCCTCTTATGTGCACATGCCTAGAGAAGATAGGTTTTTTCTAATGTTCCCATTCAACCAATCATCTCATCATATAGACGATCAGTTGCTTGCTTACATTGTTATTATCTATACCCTTTTTAACTTTCTTTTGTTGATTATTGTCCCACCCAGGAGCCTTTAGATGAACTCCGATTTTTCCATGAGCTTGTTGCCAGACTAAACGATAAAATCCGTGGATTTGAGGTATGTTGGCATACGTAAGCCTTTTCTTTCCCCTCGTCTTTCCTTGGATGATGGCATTCTCTCATGAATATCATTCAGGCAGTTGTTTCTGAACTCTGGTATGTGGAGGAATATGATGTGTTAGCGCTTGCTTTGGACGGAAGAATGAAGGTCAGCAGGTTCAAACTCGGTTGCAGCAGAACCTAAGGTTTCATGTTCACAAATATAAGTGAGAATTAATGAAGCATATTTACCAAACGAATCAACTACAGGTTTGTATACACTACACTGGACTTTGGGATGCTTTGTAATCACCGTCTCTATAAAGCCTCTGCATTTCGGCTTCTTTTAAGAGTGCTATGTTGAAATGCCCAACCATCCACGACTTGGTTTTTAACTAATCATTGTCTCCTGTGTATATCATGCAACAGTTTTAATCTAAATCGACAAGAGAATGCATGAAATACAAATATTACTTGTTTCCCCTTTATTTTATTTCCGTTGTTACATTTATACACTTTTGGCTGCCGAATCTCTTTCCAAATGAAATTAATTCGAATTCACTGCCAGTTTTGATACCTTTGCTTTGCTGTGAGAGTTTTTTGAAGCCGAATGTCCTCGCCTAGTATAGATACTTCAGACCCTTTGCTACTCCATTGCTGATGCTAAAATCTTAGATTATAAATCAAGCACGATCTCCGGTGATGATACTGCAAATTGCCAAGTTTATGCTTACTCTGTTTTTGACAATGGATTGCATTATGTCTCCAATGAAGTAATCTTGTTTCTTTCTTCTTTGGATTAATAATCTAGACTAGGTTTGACTTGCAGTACGTTGCCGGGATATATATATATATATATATATTAAATGATGTCTAGGTGTAGTAAATACATAAAATAAATTAGTTTTATTTTAATTAGACGATAAAAAAAAACAATGAGAATATATAGATCAAATAAAAAAAAAGTGATTACTATAATTTTAGATTTTTTTTTCTAGAAGGGGACAAACAATATAATTCAATTCTCAACCCATTAAATATGGAAAGATGAAATTAGGTAAAAAAAAGACCTAAAAAATTTGATTCTGGTCAACTCGAGTTAGCATTATAAATCTCTAACCTCAACAATCAGGGTCAAGCTATCCCGGGTTATTCCATCAAACTAGCGATCTAAGTCATGAAATTGGATAACCCAATAGAAAAAGAAATTCACAAAGCCCATTTTAAAAAAATATTGAACAATGAAAACATAATAGAAAACAAGTAACACGCAAAAAAAAAAAAAAAAAACACAAAATAATGTCAACACACATTAACTTTTTAAACTCGTGACCCAGGTCATTAGGTAAGAATCACTCTATCTGGAAAAACAAAGAAACTCAATTCTCAATCAATCAGATGTTGAAGGATGAAATTAAAAAAAAAAAAATTAATTATACAAAAGCATTTAGAACAAAAATAACAATTAAAAGAATGAGGATCAAAATTGAAAAAAAAATTAAATAAAAATTTGATTGAAGGGTGAAATTGAAAAGAAAAATCACTTTACCAAAAGGAACAAAAAGAAAACAATAATAATAAAAAAGGACTAAATTGAAAAAATAACATATCCAAAACCAAGATTGAATGATGAAATTGAAAATAAATTAAAATTTTACAAAAAGACCAAAATTAAAAAACAAAATAATAAAGATAGAATTGGAAATCCCAATAAATCAGAGGACAAATAAAAAATTTTGCATGACAAGTATGAATTTCAAGAAGAGAGAGAAAAGAGAGGGAAAAAGTATCGCCAAGATAAATCGTGCCACCATCAATAACACGTGCCACCCTAAAAGAAAGAAGACATTACGACGCTTTCAAAGACATGATGGAAATGAGAGTTTGGCCATAGGAAGGTGCCACACATGCTACCTGACAGGCACGAGCACCTCTGATATGTTGGTATGTACGTTGCACACGCTAACAACTTTTGTTTTTGTTTTTTTATATATATATATATATATATATATATATATATATATATATAGTGAAATATCAAATTGCTCCTCAACTGACCTAATAATAATGAAAAAACCATTGTGAAAAATACAAAAAACCCTTTGCTGTTAGTTTTTTTTTTCTTTTAAGGGTATTCTGGTCATTTCACCGTGCTTTTAAAATGAAAAAAAGAAACTTGTTTGTCCCCGGTCAATTTGGTAATGCCTAATGAGCTTTGTAAAAAGACTTAAATGCCCCAAATAACTAGTTTTAAGTTTTTTTTGATGGAAAGAGGAAAACAATGAAAATATTATTATAATAAATAGTGTTTTCACTCATAGTCTATAATGTTTTTCCAAGCAATATTAGTTTTGGTTAATATTGTGTAAAGTTTAACTTGTTTGGGATAGTATAAATGATTAAAGGGTGGTAACTTAGGAAGCTAAGTTCATAATCTCCTTTCCTTTTGAAATATTAACTATATTTATTAAAAACAAATTCTAACACCCCTATATGAATGAAATTTTTCTTACTAGTATATGAAGACTCGAAGATTCATCAAGTGAAAATAAATTTATAGATCACTATGTTAGGATATGTAACTTAAGGCTTTGAATATTTTTTAGTGAAGTACTATCGAATTTACTCAGCTAATTAGTGAATGTGAAGTCTTAAACTATTTATTTTTTGGTGTACACCAAGATAGCAATACTCACATAGTTCTCTACCTCGAGTTTTTTTATTCGATTATCACAATTGTGTTCATTTTGACCTTAAACAACTCTTAGTTTTGTGAGTATTTTATGTAGCTTTTGGTTATTGTTTTGGAACAAAAGGGACAGACAATGGACCTCAAGTTTTTTATTTTGGTTATCACAATTGTGTTCATTTTGGCTTTAAACAACTCTTAGTTTCATGAGTATTTTAGTCCATCAAGAAAACATAGACTCTTAAACCATTTGTAGACAGTTAACTGTGCATTCTTGTATAAGACAAAACTGGTTTTGAGTTTTGCGACCCGTGACTCATCATAAATCAACTCCATATTCTTACGGTGATAAAACAAAGATATATCCATTCTAGCCTTCATTTTATTCTTTGTCTTCCCTTTCACATTCATTACCATGTTAAAAATACTTTTAAACACGTTTTTTATATGCATGACATCCAAATTATGGCTAAGAAGATTAGTCTTCTAATAAAAAAACTTCCAAAAAATATTTTGCTTTACCCAATTGTGGGTCACACCAATACCAGAAAACTTCTGTTTACCGAATTGACAATCAAACACAATACCATCATACTATGAGACCACATCATACAATTTTTCACTAATAGTACCAGTGGTGCAACATCCCTTTCAACTTTAACTACAAAAAAATTGTTATGATTGGTTTTAACCTTGAGAGTGACTGAGAGTTTAGACATGCTTATAGATGTAAGACACGGAGTTCCAAATACCACAGAATGATGATAAATCAAGATTATTCAGGAATTGCTTGAAAAAACCTCAATGTGGTCCATTCATATTATCCTTTTGTTTTTAAATGTTTAGAACGAACATAACAATGTTTTTGGGTTGTGTAACAGGAGCATGAGGTATATAAAAGAAGGAAATTATACAATATACTAAAAGGGATCAATGTCCCTGTTACAGTATACATAGATACAAAGTACTGTGGATTGAAGCAGTGTAATGGCAGAGCTACTCTTGCCACAGAGAGTTGGAAAGACTGCAGGGGGAGGGTGGGGTTGTCTTTTCACTGGGATGTATATGGCATTAAAGGATGGTTGGGGAGAAAATGGTCAGTTCCAGTTTTGGTGGGGCTGCAAGCCCCGGACTGCAAACACTTGACGCTGGGGCTAGCAAGCCCTGGGTGCCGCGCACCAAGTGGGGCTGCCCTGGACGCTAGGGTTAGACCCGTACGCATGACTGCAGACCCAGGCGAGCGGGTCTGAAGACCCGCTCGGGACGCCTTGACCTTGGATCTTGCGTTAGGACCCAATGCTGTTGGGTCCGGCATCAGGACCCACTGCTCATGGGTCTTGCGTCAGAACCCATTTCGCTTGGGTCCTGCGTCAAGACCCAGGTCTTTTGGGTCTTGTGTCGGGACCAAATCCTCTTGTGTCCTTTGTTAGGACCCAAGGTTCTTGGGTTTATTAATATAATTATTTGTGTTATATATATTATTATTTTTCTTATAATTCAAAGTATTCATCTCAAAAATAAAATTATTAGTTGTTTATTATTATTTGTGCTATAAATATTATTGTTTTTATTTAAACTCAAAGTATTCTATCAAAAATATTATAATTTGTGTTCAAAATATTATTATTTTTATTATAACTCAAAGTATTCATATTAAAAATATTATTATTTGTGCTATAAATATTATTATTTTTATTATAATTCTCTTGGGTGCTCCAAACGTAGAACCAATTGGCCTTGGGTCCTGCATCAAGACTCATTTCGCTTGGTCCATTGTTAAGACCCAAGTCTCTTGGGTCTTGGTTTGAAGCCAATTGTCTTGTGTCCTGTGTAAAGACTCAATGCTCTTGGGTCCTGTGTCAATACCCAATTCGCTTGGGTTCTGCGTCAGGACATATTTCTTTTGGATCCTGTGTCAAGACCCAATCATCTTGAGTCATTTGTCAAGACCCAATGTTCTTGGGTCTTGAGTTTCTAAATATAATTATTTGTGTTATCAATATTATTATGTTTATTATAATTAAAAGTATTCATTTTAAAATTAGTATGATTTGTATTATAAATAGTATTATTTTTATTATAATTAAAAGTATTAATATTAAAAACATTATTATTTATGTTATAAATATTATTATTTTTATTATAATTAATAGTATTAATATTAAAAATATTATCATTTGTGTTATACATATTATTATTTTTATTATATATTTTTTATTATTCATATTATTAATAAAATAATTAATAAATTTGATAATAATAATAATAATAATTATTGTTGAGTATGATGTTGTAGCCAGACCTAATATTTTTAAATTTTAAATTTTTTAATATTTTTTATGAAAATAAAAAATTAACTCGTAATATAGCATGGGATATCTAACTAGAGGAGGAGCATGGTGATGCAACTGAAAGAGAGGGGGGTGTTGATTATTTTTACCTCTTGATTAGCTAGTTGTCTTGATATTAAAATATAAAATTCTATTTTTTTAGGTTTGTTTTGAATTCAGTCATTTTCTGATTTGATTCTCCTTGTAGATTTGCCTGTTTAATTCAGGAATTGATTCACCGACTTCTCGGTCTTTTCTCAGAGAAAAATTGAAAGAAATCCTGATGAAATAATTCATTGGATTAGAATATTGAAGCAAATGCGATATAAACCAGTTTGAGTTTATACCTAAGAATTTTGACCGAAACATTTTTTCTTAAAAGGGTTTTTTCATTGGCTTTATTTTTATTTTTTTCTTTATTGTAATTTTAATATGGTATATTTTTTTGGAATCTGTGCAGGCAAAAGAGTACTATATATTATGCAATTCTTTCGTTGGTGGAAGTAGATGCCAATTTTCATGGTGAGTATATTAAGTTAGATTTGAAATTGATATTATCTTAAATTATATAAATCAAATTAATTATTTATATTAAAATTTTGATCACCACACGATAATAAATTTTAATTTTATTATTTTTATTTATATAATGAAAATTAAATATTAAATAGTATGAGCTGATTTTTATTTAAAAAAATAATATAAATTATACCTTTAAAAGCTGTCCTCATTCCTTAAGAACTTTTCGCGCAAATCTTTCTTTATTTATTCGATTCGCCTGCTTTGTTTGAGGCCTTTTTTGTCTGCTCTGTGAATGGCTTGACATGTGTGAGTGATCTTGTTCTTTTCTCGAGTTTGAGCACTCGTTTTGTTTTAGTTTTTCCCCAGCTCATGCTGTTTTTGTTCCTTCATGCTCCTCGGTCTTTCTTTGTTTTTTTCGTTTTTTTCCCCCTTTTGTCACTTTCTCATGGATGTTCGTCGTAAAAGGGAGTTGTTGGCTGCTTGAATATCTGGCGTGCTCCATAACTCAGGGACGTTCCTGATCCTTCTTCTCTTCTCCACATCTTCAACCAGCTGTTTCAACTTCTCTTAACATAAAATATAACCAGTTCTTATATATTTTTAATCCATAATTTTCTTCAAAATACCATTTCACGCATAAAACTACTAGTTGATTCTAACAATTGCACATCATTCAAATAATTCAGCAGATCTGTCATGATGTGTATTTTTTTTAAGAGCCTAAAACAGTTGGAGTTTTATTCTCTCATCTAGACCCATAAAATATACTTTTTGGAGTTTTACTCCCTCATCTAGACCCATAAAATATACTTTTTGGGAGGTAGAGTTTCCTTGAATCCAAAAAAAAAAAAATCATTCAAATAATTCTACCCTTATCATAAAACTACGAGCACTTTTCTAGCAAGTTTCTCTTTCAATTCTCTTTCCTCCTTCACTTTCTCTTACTTCTCTCACCTAGTTCTTCACTTTTCATCTCCTAAAAACTATCTCACACACTTGATTTTATTAGGAAACAAGGAAAGAAACCCAATCTCTCACTGTCTGGGCTCTTCATTCAAATGAAAAAGAAGAGAAAAACTCAAAACTTCCTTCTTTCTTCCCTGTATGCTGGCCGATTGTTTTCAAGGAGAGAAATAAGAGATTTTTGCTCCATTTCCAAAAATACCCTCATTCTTTATTTGTGTGTTCTTTTGGTATTTCACCAGGTGATCGATAGATTTCTTCTCTTTTTTTATTTTTAATTTAATGGTAACTTTACTCCAACCTATATGTAAAAGAAAAAATAAATTTCTCTTCCATTTATCATTAAATAATTTTATTTTTGTCAAAATTCCTTTATAATTTCAAAGATTTGAATCACGAATTCAAATTTTCATATACAGGCTCCGATTAATCTGTTCAGATGAATACATCAAATAAACTTTTAAACTTTTCATTTTCATTCATCTTATATCCTTCTTATCTTGCATTATTGTTTTATTTAAATTATTTCTATATTTTAAACATGAGTTTGATTTTTTTTTTGCCGATGATTTACATTCTGCCTTCCTTATATAAATTTTGTCCTCCAAATTTATTTTCATACCTACATTTGAAAACAAGTTTTAGTGCTTCTTCATCATTTCCACCTCCTTCTCCCAAGTCTCCTTTTCTATTTGTGAATTTCTTCACAATACTTTTACTAGAGGAACTCTTTAACTTCTTAGAGTTTTCTTTCTCCGATCCATTTTTTTGTTAATTTTACCTCAAGTGTCAAATATTCCTTGACTTTAATCGGTACTTGTGGAAAGATATAAAAAGGACTTACTTTAGCCTTTTGAAGCAATGAAACATGAAATACATCATTTATTTTAGACAAATTTCTAGGCAGTGCTAATTGATAAGCTATTGGCTCTACTCTCTCCATAATCTCAAACAGGCCAATATATCTTGACGCCAATTTATCTTTCATTCCAAAATAAATAATGTTCTTCCAGGGCACACCTTTAAAAAAAAATACTTGGCTCCATTTGTGCTTCTTTCATACTTTCTTTAGTTATTTTTATCTTGTTAGTAGTAATCTAAACTATTTTTTGCCTCAATAACTTTTTTTCACCTACTTCATCCCAATATAATGGAGTCTGACATCTTCTACCATATAATGCCTCAAATGGAGTCATTCCTATAATAGCTTGATAATTGTTATTATATATGAACTTCACTAATTGTAGAGGATTTTTCCATTTTCCTCCAAATTCTAGTATACAAGATCTTAACAAATCTTTCAATATCTGAATAGTTCACTCTGATTGTTCATTTGTTTAGGGATGAAAAGCTATGCTTAGATTCAATTTCATCCCCAAAGCCTTTTGTATACTTTGCTATAGCCGAGAAGTAAAATGGGGATTCCGATTAGAAACAATAGATATTGGGACTTCATGTATCCTGATTACCTAATTTACATACAATTTAGTTAGTTTTTCTACCAAATCAATCATTTTCATTGCTAAAATAAAGCGGATATCGTCAAACGATCAACAATTATCCAAATGACATCACTTCTTTTTTACCCTTTAGAAGTCCTTATACAAAATCCATCGTAATATTCTCCCACTTCTACTTCGGTATCGAAAGAGGTTGCAATTCACCATCATGCTTTTGATGTTCTATCTTCACCTACTAGCAAACTACACACTTTTTTATGAACTTTGCTACCTTTTCTTCATGCTTGGCCACCAGTAATGTCCCTTCAAATCTTTATACATCTTTGTACTCCTAGGGTGAATCGTTAAACAGGTTTTATGAGCTCTTTTAAGGATCTCCCTCTTTAAACTTTCATCATTGGAGATATACATTCTATTTCTCATTGCTAAAACACCATCATCCATGATCCTAAAAGAAGTCCTCTTTTTAGATCCTATCATGACCTTCATCCTTTCTGTCTCTAAGTCTTTATGCTGAGCTTTCCACACCATATCTTTGAATGCTGATCTTATGGTTAATCGTGCCAACACCGATTTCTCATATCCTATACTCAGTTGTACCCCTATCTTTCTCAATTCCAAAACTTCTAGTTGACCTTGAACCTGTAAATAATTTATTCTAACACTGAACTTACAGCTTAAAGCATTTACCTACATTAGCTCTCCTATGATGGTAATCAGTTAAACAATCATTATCCTTAATCAGCTCTACCCATCTCTGTTGATCCATGTTCAATAATTTTTTTTATTTCATCAAGTATTTTAGAATTTTATGATCAATAAAAATTTATACTTAAGCTCCATACAAGTAATGCCTCTAGATTTGTAAGGCAAAAACAATTGTTATCGGTTCAAAATCATGCTCCAGATAATTTTCTTCATGCTTTTTTAATTGTCTAGATACATAGGCAATCACATTTCCATGCTGCATCAATATACAACTCAGACCTTTCCTCAAAGCATAACTAAACACCATTAATTCTCCTTACCCTTCTAGAAAATTTAATACTAGAACAAATGTCAATTTTTTCCTTAACTCTTGAAAGCTTGCTTCACATTCTTCATCCCATACAAATTTCACTCATTTTTGGGTCAATCACGTCATTGATCCTTCTATGAATTGTCGATAGAATCTAGCTAGCCCAAGAAAACTATGAATTTCCATCATATTGGTAAGTTGGTCCCAATTCAACATAACCTCCACTTTTCTAGAATCCAAACTTATTCATTGGATATCACATGCCCTAAAATACTATTTTATCCAACCAGATTCACACTTACTCAATTTTGCATACATTTGATTTCTTTTCAAAATTCCTAATAGTATCTTGAGGTGTTGCTCATACTCTTTTTTATCTCTAGAATATACTAAGATGTCATTGATAAAGACCACCACAAACTTGTTCAGGTATGGTTGAAAAACCCAATTCATTAAATCTATAAACATCATTGGGCCATTAGTTAGACCAAAAGACATTACAAAAAACTCGAAGTGTCTATATTGTGTTCTAAAAGCAGTCTTTAAAAACATCATCATCCTTTAAACTCAATTGATAATATCCCGTCTTTAAATCAATATTTGAAAATACTATTTCCATTTTCATTTGATCTAATAGATCATCTATCCATGGAAAAGAATACCCATTCTTCATCGTCACTTGATTTAGTTATCTATAGTCTATCCAAAGTTGCAAGTTCTCATCTTTCTTCTTTAAAATAAGATTAGAGCTCCTCAATGAGAAATACTAGGTCGTATAAACCTTTTATCAATTAATTCTTGCAATTGAATCTTTAACTCTTTCAAATCCATTGGAGCTATTTTATAGGAAGTCTAAGAAATGGGTATTGTCCTTGGCAATACATCTATAGAAAATTCTACTTGTCTCTTTGGAGGTAGTCTTAGTAGTTCATTTGAGAAGATACTAGTATTTACGATAACTCCATAATTGTTTTTTTCCAGTGTCGATAACATAAGCCAAGTAGGCATCACATCCTTTCCTCAACATTTTCCTTGACATTATTGCTAAAATAACACAATTTAAAATAACTCATCTCTCACCCTTAAATTCTACTTATCCTTCTTCTTACGTCTTAAGGGTCATCATCTTTGTAAAACAGTCAATACTTCCACGATATTTGCTTAGCCAATACATTCTTAAAATGATGTCAAAATCACACAAAATAAATAAATTAAATATTAGTCATAAATAAAATTAACTGGTTTATGGCTTTATTTAATGATGTGTATTTGCAGGTAATAAATTTTAAGTAGTCTCCTATATAGAGGAGGTGTTCTCATTTCTTTCTTTCTTTTTTGAAAAAAAAATAGAATATAGTGATAATGTTATTACTTTTTTTTTTTATCAAATTTGTCTAGATGATAAAGAGAAGATCATTAAAGAGTAATATAGATAGGAGCACTACTGGTTCTTTTGGTAGCACTTTTGATAACCATGAGCCGTTAGGTGTCGACCATGACTAGGCACCTCAGAAACAGGCACCCTCTTTTGATGCAAGTTTGTCGAGTGCAAGAGCGACTCATAAAGGGGGTGTCCCTTTTGAGTAGAATGTATACACTAGGAAATATATTGCTTAGTAGAAGTCGAACCACAACATGTAAGTTTGTTTTCTTTTCATGCACAACAAAAAAAATAAACAACAATGAATAAATTTTTAATAATTAATTTCAATGAACAAATAGAATTTTAGGTTTACAAAGGTTGCTCGCACGTTAACATCAGCAATGAAATTGACCATGAAAGTGCCTTTGTTTTAGTGGAGTCAGATTTTCAAAAATCCTAAATGGAAGCCTATGATTGATGCTTGGTTCGAAAATTTCAAGTTCAGTATATACATAAACATTTTTTTAATATTTAATTTGGTTAGTTTTTTTTATTTTAATAACTAATTATTTTATGAAATTGATGTGTAAGAAAAATATTTATATGGAGGAGGCTAACAACGGCATTGCCAAGAGAGTGTGGGAGAATCATAGCGCCATTATGTAAGATTGAATTCAAATTGTAATATCTTATTTTAAATGTTAAAATTTTATTTTATGTAATCTTAACCGATGATTTTTTTCTACAAACCAGGTTGCGTACGAGGCCCAAAAAAATCAAAGAAATATGCAAAAGATAAAGGTCTTTCAAGTTAGGAAGACATGGCCTTATAGAAGGATTTCAGACCTCTACATGTCTTGAAGGATTTCTAGGACGCTTATATCCAACATGTGATGTCTGAGCGTTTCTTGTGGCAATTGCAGTTCAGTGTAGAGAACTGGAACATGAAGATTCTTGGTACCATTACCACACACATCGACGGATCCATTCTGTTCATTTCACATGAAAAAATAATGGTAAGATTTTTTTTTTATCAAAGAAATATGCAAAAGATAAAGGTCTTTCAAGTTAAGAAGACATGACCATATAGAGGGATTTCAGACCTCTGCATGTCTTGAAGGATATCTAGGACGCTTATATCCAGCATGTGATATATGAGCATTTCTTATGGCAATTACAGTCCGATGCGGAGAACTGGAACAAGAAGATTCATGGTATCATTACCACACACACCAACAGATCCATTCGATTCATTTTGCATGAAAAAATGATGGTAAGATTTTGTTCTATCATGAAGCCCATGTTTCAAAATAAATAACGTTTAAAGATGAAATTGAGAAAAAAAAAAATAAGTGCAAAAAAAATTATATCAACCCGTGTTAGCTTTTCAAATATATGACTCAAGTCACTAAACCATAAGTACCCTATTTGAAAAAACCGTGAAACGTCATTCCCAACAAATCAAAAGTTTAAGGATGAAATAAAAAAAATCAATTATATAAAATGATTCAAAATAAAAATAGCAATTAAAAGAATGAGGACTGAATTTGAAATAAAAAATAAATAAGAGTACAATATAGAATTTTGAATTGAAGGGGGAATTAAAAGAAAAATAAAATTCACAAAGGGATCCAAAATAAAAATCAAAAGAATCAGGGCTAGATTTGAAAAAATAACAAATCACGAAAAAAAAAATCAATTATACAAAATGATTCAAAATAAAAAAAGCAATTAAAAGACTGAGTTTTATCCAATCAATATGATAATAACTAATATATATTGCAAAAATATTGTATTACCTTTAATAGACAATTCATCAATTTTAAAAGGATAAAAAGATCATTATATTATTCCAATATTAAACAATGAACCCGCTCACACTAAATAATATTTTCCTCTCCACGATTAGCTTTTGTTAATATTTTATCTAATCTCGCATATAATACATTACTATAAGGATGTGAATTTAATTAAATGACTTTCAATTTATATAATTTATTAGTCAACCTACTTCGACAGTCAAGCCCAATTATAAATTATAATGTATTGAAGAATATTCAAGATGCAACATATGATGATAATGATGATGATGTGACAAGATTTGGCATGAAACTGCTAATCCTCTCGACTCTATTTTTTTTGTAGATCAGGAAAAGAAAACTCTCTCTCAACAATATCTCTATTAAGAAATTCTATCATCTGAAAAAACCGGCTGTGTCTCAAAACAACAGATCCACGACGGTGCCACGGCCGGGGACAGTAGGTGTTTCATTTGTTAAATTCTAGCTTGACCAAAAGAAAGAAAGTGATGGATTATTTTGAGCAAGAAACTGAGTACGTAAAGGTAAAGAAGTAAGGTTTTTTTCGCAACAGTTCTTCCATGTTGTTAAGCAGAGATAGCCTCATGATTATACGAAAAAGAAAAGAAAAGCAATTGGCATTTCACATTATATATTGGAACTCTATGGGACAAAAAATCATAGAAAATATACCTCCTAGAACAATGGCTCTCTGCAATAAATGGACACCATTATTTGTTTCTAGGAGTAAAAATAATTAATTCCTATATGCTGGGCCATGTCCCTATCACATGCCAGATCCTTCCTGGACTTGAGGGGAAAAAACGGAGCAGCATTTGTGTGGATTTTGTAGAAGAAGAATCAGATCAGGGAGCCGGCAGCTAAAATTCGCCGGAATTCCCGAGTTATACTTGGAATCTAGGATAGAATTTACCAAAATTTGAATCAATCCCTTTAAAAGTTCCAAAGAAATGACTGTTGAGAGTAAGCTTCATCTCCATTGTGATCATCCCCACCGATGCTATATTCAGACGGAGGCGGTGGTGGTGGATAATAATCACCACCCATATGGTCCAGCCCATGATAGAGTCCAAAATCTGAAGCACCCTCGCTAGAATCCAACAAGTTCAAAAACGACCAATCTATAGTATCTCCAGGTCCACCATCAGACGACGATGATGTGTCATTCTCCACATGTTCTGATGATTCACCTCTCATAGCAGTCGACGACGATGTTGGCTCCTCATTAGCAAACCTGGCAGCAACTTCTTGTATTTCTTGCGAACTAAGTGACTGCCCACCAACAATGTCCGGTGGATTGTCGGGGAAATTAAACTTGGCACCGCTACCACGTAAACAATACAAGGCTGCGTCGAATGCACGCGCCGCTTTTAGGGGCGTGTCATAAGATCCTAACCATATTCTCTCCCGACTATTGGGTAGTCTGATTTCGGACACCCACTTCCCCCACTTTCTCTTTCTAACACCCTTGTACTTGGGCTCATGATTCCTATCAGACTGTTGCCCTGATGACGATGATGGTCTTACCATTTTTTTAATTGTTTGCTTAATTTTTTTTCCCGGACAATCTCGCTAGCTAATGCACTGATTATTAACCTGATCCAAGAAAAAAAAATTGCAATTTGGAACGGTTTTCCTTTCTTCTTTTGCTTTTGCTCTCGGTGTTAACGGGAGAATTGTGGTGTGGATAATGAAAATGGCGGCTCGAATGGAAGGTATATATAGTGAGAGAGTGGGTTTGAACCTGGGAGGTCTAACCGTGTTGATCAGGAGAGTCAGAGGGAGGGGAGCGCGGACACGTGGAATTATGAGAGAGGGAGTGATGACGTAAGGAAGGACGTGGGGGTATCAGGTGTGATATTTTGTAGCAGTTACATGGACGAGGAGTGAAAATGCGACTGGTGGACCACAGCTCACTCGCTCTTTCCTCTTTCCGTGATGGCTTGGCTTTGCAACACAGCCACCATGGTTCCTCACATCAAATTAAGAGGGTGTTTGGCTTGGTTTTTTATTTAATTTTATTTATTAAAATTAATTTTTTATTCCATCAAATGATAATAAAAATAAACAAACATATAAAATTGATTAAATAAAACCAAAAAAAATTTTATGCAATCTTACACACAATATAAATATTATCCAATTTATTTTTTAAAATAAAGTTTATTTATATAAAATATAAAATGGAATTGCAGAAGAAGTAGAATAATCATTAAAAAAATAAAAAAATACAAAATAATTAAAAAAAACAGCTATATAAAAAAGGTTAAATTAAAAAATTAAAAAATCAAAGAGATGATATTAATTTAAATATAAATTAAAAAATATTTTAAAAATAATGTATAAATTAAAAATGGTCATTTTCAAAACCAGTAAAAAATCCTATAGAAAGAAAATAAAAAAATAACGGTACTCAATCTCTAATTAAATAAATGTTGAAACATGAACTAAAAAAAATCAAGAACACTCGGGTGAATCTTCTAAACCCGGGTTAATCTTCCAAATCCATAACCTATGAAATCCTAGAAACTCGAACTCAATCAAGAAACTATATTCCTAACCAATTTAATGTTGAGGAATGAAAATAGAAAAAAAATCAATTTAAAAAATTCACTAAAGTAGAAAAATAACAAAAAAAAATAAGGATCAAATTTAATAGGAAATAAATTGAAGGATGATGAAATCATAAAAATAATCCAATCATAAAAATTAACTAAAAAACAAATCACAACTAAAAGAATGAGGATCAAATCTAACATACAAAAACATTAGAGGATGAAATTGAAAATAAATTTTAATTTAACTGCGTCAAATAAAACAAAGCATTAAAAAAATAGGGACTAAATTTGAAGAAAAAAATAAATTGAAAGGCTTCTTTAAAAATTTGCAGGGTTAGGCGCAAAAATCATAGAGGAGAGAAAAAAAACCATAGAAAAGGTTGTTGACACCAAACTGAAGTTTCGTTCACCGTGTGTGCCGCCTAAAAATTGAGGTTTTGCAATATGATTTGAACGTTGCCCTTGAAGTTGGTGTTTAGTCGGCGAACAATGCCACACACACTGCTTGAACAACATGGCGACCACCCACGCGTGCAACATAAGCATCAACTATTTTTTTAATAATATTTATTTTTTATATTTACAAAATTACCCCTGTACTAACTTGATAATAACAAAAAACCCTAATGAAAAAAAAATCCCCTAGATATAAGTTAAAGGAACTTCAACTTTTAAGGGTATTTAAGTTATTTTATTGTGCTTAATAATGGAAAATATGAAAACGACCATGTATGACAACTTAGAAAAGAAAATTAATCTAAGGATATACTAGTCATTTTACTTTGCAATATAAAATTGAAAATACTTCATTGTTCTTTTTCAATGGAGCAATGACTAATGAATCCTTATGAAATTATAAAATTATCTCTAATACCTAGTTTTGAGGTTTTGTTTATTAAAGATAAAATGAATATTTTATTATGAATTACTATATTGAAATACTCGTGTTTTTTAGAGTTTTGTTAATTAATTTGATCTATTTTAGTTTCATTAGCTTAATTATGATATTATGAGGAAAATAAAAAAAATAAAAAAAATTACTTTTCCTTTTATTTTTCTTTGGTCCTTCCCACGTCCATTAAATAAAAAAAATGTCTTTTATCGTAACAACGAAGAACTTTGTTCTCCACACATATATAGAATTAAATAATAGAAATAGTTTTGTTGGGGAGTTGGATTCATTTAATTGGAGCTTATTATTACTCATACGAGACCTAAACAATATCAATGTTTGGATTGGAGACATTTAAAAGGAGTAATTTTTAGACGAGTGCTAATGAAGATCCAGTTAGTTAAAAATCTTCTTCATTTTTTTCATCAAACATAGGTGGAGTCGCAACCTTTTAATTTTTATTTTATTTTATTTTAATCCTTCAAGTTTTGGGTATTTCATTGTTCATTCCCTTGTGGAACAAGAGATAATATCATTGTGGATTCATATAGTTTCGAGGTAAGCTTCCTCTTCACACCTTCTGAGGTTAGTCAGCTCTATGTTGTGGCCAGAGCAGCCGAGTGCGTGTGGCTCTTTTTTTTTTTTTTAATGTGTGACAAGTTTTGGTTTTTTTTATTACTATTATTATTAATCTTGGTGTTCGGGTTAGCTTGCGCACACCTCAACTAATCCTACCAGCCCTGAAGTTAACGAACATATAAACCTTCAGTAGCCTTAAAGTTTATGGGACTCGAATTAGTGATCTCTAAGTAGCAAACTCATAGTCTAACCAGATGAGCTACACCCCTCAGAATTAGGTTATGGATCTTTTAAGTAGATGGGTTGGGAGTCTATTGTCTTCGTACTGAGTAGCAATTTGTTTTTGTGTTTTTTTTAAAGAAATTATTTTTTATTTTTTTTATTTCAAATTAATGTTTTTTGGTGTTTTCAGATCGTTTTGTTGTGATAATGTCAAAAATAATTTTTTGTATTTTAAAAGAAAAATACTTTGAAAAACAACTACTATCACACTCCCAATTTGTTTTTTGTGTTTTTTTAAAAGAAATTATTTTTTATTTTTTTATTTCAAATTAATGTTTTTTGGTGTTTTCAAATTATTTTGTTGTGCTAATGTAAAAAATAATTTTTTTTATTTAAAAAAATACTTTGAAAAACAACTATTATCACACTCTCAAATATCCTCTAAATTGATTAATTGTGTGTGTTGCAAAAGAGAGCTACGATGTTGTTTTGGAACTTGTTGGGTAGCAACCCAAATGTTTTTAATGGGATTTTCATTTTTTTTTTTAAATGTTGTGTATGTGAAAATTTGTTTTATATAATATCATAAAGACGATCTCAATTCACCTTCCAACAATTTCATTAACAAGTATAATGATATAAAATTTATACTATTACATTAATGAGTCTACAAAACTTTCTATATTCCAAAACATTTAAATTGTTCACAAAACTTACACTAGATAATACAAAAACATATCCAATAAAGGAGGCTAGATAGCTCGATAACACCTTATGAAAAACTAAGGCCTTCAAGAGAAGTATCTACATAACACACAAGATCATGAAATTTATAATCAATATTTATGTCATCATTGTTACTAACATTAACAACCATGTTGTTATCCACTTTTGACCCTAAAAAATTCAAGAAAAGAAAATAGAAAAAAATTAAAAAAGAAATCCAAAATACAAGAGGATATACATGAAGAAAACCTAAAAGATTGTTCAAGTTGGTGGTGAAGGACCAAAATGACAAGTGAAAAAGTTGGAGGACCAAAAAGTATAAAATTAGCAACCCAATTTTGATTGATAAAAAGCCCATTCGTGAAAATATTTTTATTGGAGGTAAATAAATATAAATTTGAATAGGTAAGGACTCAATGAGAATTTTGGAAGGACTTAATTGCAAGAAAAATTGATTTTTGAAGTCAATTTAAACTTTCATTGGAAGAAATTAAAGTCTGGGGGTCGAATTGCAATTTGAAAAAGTTAATTTGGTCAAATCAGGGGTTTAATTACATAAATATTGAAGTTTAATGGATAATTAGGAACTTGATTAAAGAAATCCAAAATCAAGGACCAAACCAGAAAAGACACGTGATTGTAGGGGCTAAAATTGACTAAGTCAAGAGCCAAATTAAAAAAAAATTGAAAGTTTGATGGTCAATTAAGAGTCCAAGTGCAGAAATCAAAAACCAAGGACTAAGATGAAAATGGAGCTAAACTTTGAGGTTGACGATTGAGTTTGGTAGGGGTGAAATTGCATAAAATTAAGAGTTTGAGATGCAATTACAGGTGCAATTAAAAGTATTTGGAAGAATAGGGACTAAAATGAAATCTGTCATATCCTAAATTAAAAACCCTAATTTCTAGGGTTTAACTTAGACAATGCGTCGTTCAACAACTGTTTAGCTTTTTTTTTTACAATTATAGCTCATCAAGTAGGCACTTTCAGGCGAATAAATATGGTGTTTCTGACCATGTCTAGCGTTGTAACTACCACCATTCAACTGAGAAACACCCCCCTCTGTAAAGATCAACTACTCACATCAAAGATTTACATCGCATTATCTTCAACAAACTCAACAACATTTTGTCCCCAATCAGCCACCATTGTTGTTATAACCTAATTTTGGTCCATTTGCTTTTAATTTAATTTTTCAAGGATTAAAATTTAATATCAGTGATTTATTTCGATAAAAAGTGTGATTTGTTAACTTGTGGAAAAACTAGGGACTGTAATGTATTTTTTTTTATTTTTTCTTTATCATTAAGATAATAATAGTTATCATTTTTCAAATTTAATTTGAACTTAGTTTGTTTTTTATATATTATGAAATTCTTGTATTATAAATACAGATTCCAATGCGCATAAAAATAGGGAGACATTACATAAAAATCTCGGTTTAGCGTCAACAGCTCCATCTTCCCCTGACTAAGAACTTTAATTCCTCTCTATTAGCTCACATCCGCCTCCTTTCGAAAGACCAGCTTTCATCTCCCTCATCTCACAGACCTAGCAAAAGAGAACCCTCATAGCCTCAATCTCAACCCACCTCTCTCTCAGCCCCGCCTGATAACATTCAAAAAGCCAAAGCCTCATCCTCTCCTTCCCTCTTTTGGCTTCTCCCCATGACCACTA
The DNA here is from genome assembly GCA_007827005.2 of Populus simonii. NCBI lineage: Eukaryota > Viridiplantae > Streptophyta > Magnoliopsida > Malpighiales > Salicaceae > Populus > Populus simonii. The sequence goes on from CM017481.2 coordinate 4,989,919, forward strand.
GATTCTCCCCCACAGTCCAACAACTTCTTTTAAGACCAGCCAAACCATGAGCCACAACAGCGTCAGAGGCTTTGCTTCACATTCTAAACGGACAGCTCTTCTCTGCGTTCTCCACCAGCACGCAACCATCACCAACAATCACAGTTCCTCTATGCACCGTGAACATGCACCAGCCATAGCTGAAACAACCTTCTCTTCTTAGTAAAGATAGGGGACGCGAAGGAGAATAGGTAAAAAAATCAGAGGAAGGGGATAGGAACAAACAGCGGAGAAGGAACCATAAGATAAACAAAGGGGACGAACATATATAGAAATGCAAAGGAGAATAAGGGGTAGCACAAGACGAGAAGAAGTAGAGGAGAGAGTTTTTTTCTTGCCAGCAACCTCATGCCTTGATCGCCATCATCTCGTTTACTATTAACTTGTTACTATTGCATGCATGTGTGAATTACTCACGCATTCATGCAACAATGGTTTTTTTTCTAAAAACAATTGAGACCGGACTACATAAATAACAAAAAAACATAAAATAAAAATAAAAATAGTTTCCTTTTCTTTGCGGATTTATTTATTGGTGCTAAAATCAAGAATATCATAATTTTTAGATTATGTAATATTTATCATCGCCAAAATTAGAAATACTCGTAGGTGAATATTCATCGATGCTAGAGTCGAAAATATTATAGAAGGCTACAAAAAATGAAACAAAGACAATCTCGTAGCAATTTAAGACAAAATCAGTAATGTAGCCTGCCTCAAGTAAGATGCTTAAGAGGTGATAGTAGCTTTCTTTTCGCGTAACCAGTCACGTATCATAGAATCTCTGTTGGCTAGTTATTGTTTCTAGTGACCATAATATTAGGTGACGGCTCCTTAAACATAGATTTTTTTTACCCCAAAGCACAAGATGTCAGATTTCTGTTCCTTTTCCATTGAAATTTTTAATTGGTTGTCGCGATGTCCAGGTGTGACAACTGTATTTTCAAATTCTAGGCTGATCAGGTTGACACTTTTAAAGGAATGAATATGCAGCAACAAAACTCTAAATTGAGCAAGGTTGGATCAATAAGAAAGGTGTCCACCCCCTCTACCAAGATCAAGTGGTCTTTAATTTTTCATTGATTGTTGTGATACCCATTTCACAAAATCACTATTTTTTTTTGTGTTCACACTTCAAGCTTTCTTAATGGGTTCTTATCAAAGTTGGTCATGTTTCTCTCAATATCAAAAGGCCAAAAATAAGCTCCCTCATCTCCAAGTTTGGCAAAACCACCAAAACCTTTAAAAACTAAGTTTGTTGCAAAACCACCATTGAAAAACCAGTATAGGTATAGAGCTCACAACTATAAAACGTACTCCATAACCCTTTTATTTTGATCAAAGAGCTAAGCTTTGATCAATCTATGTTTGAACCCATAAAAAACTCTAGCAAAACCCTATAAATACCTCTGGAAAATCAGAGTAGAGAGGAGAAAAAAAAAAGAATAAAGGGTTGATAAAGGAACTCTAAGTGTGAAGGTTTAAGATCCTAGTATAAGGATTTCTTAAGCTTTGAAAAGGCAGCAAGCTTGTGGAAGCAATACTTTACAAGAAAAGTAAAGAGGGTAGTAGCTACTCTAGGAACTTGAATGTATATTTTTCTAACCTAAAAGTGGAGTCCATGTGGCCTCCTTGAGTGTTTTCTTATTGCTATTTGGTCTGTATTTATGTTTACAAGTATGGAGATGAGATTTAGCATACTTGGCAAGTAGTGTTGTGGTTGCCCTTTTTGTTACTATGATAGTTTGATTTTGTTTTCTTAAGTTTTTTTTTCATGTTTTAGATGTAATAAAAGCATTCTATTCAAGTTGTTTTTTTATCTAACAATGTTATTTTAGTTTAACTTAAGCAATGCATGTTAAAATAATGATGTTTATCCAGGATTTGCTAAGTCTGTTTATGACCAAAATGAGTCAAGAAAAACCAATTTTGAATTCATATTGCCCGAACATGTAGGTTGTTTTAAGTTAATAGTTTTTTAATTTGAAACATCTTGTATAATTTAGATGATTTGATGTTGTTTGTTGGTTCTTTTGATTCGAATATGCTTGGCTATTGTAATGTGGTCTGTTAAAACTAAGAAAACATTTTTAGAGGCCTAAAATGTCAATTCTAGGTTTGATAGTGGATGATTTTATATTTGGGCATTTTTTGGGTTCTAAGGCAGTGTTATTCATGTTCTTAGGAAAAACATTGTTTTAGCCCCATGATTTGGACCTATTTTGGTCCAATTCTTTGCACATAACCCTTTGGTCAACTTATTAGACAATAATATAGGGTTTATTTGTATCAATAACATATTTTTCAAGTTTGATTTTTTTTTGGATTGTGGTAGGTCTTGGTTTATTTTTCAGGTCAAACTAGTGGATTGTGGTTCGGTTTATGGTCGAACCAAAAGTTTTGAGTCAACTCGGCTGGGTCAAAGGTTAAGACCTTGTTTGGCTAGCAAAGTTTTTATTAATGGTTTTCTTTGGCTTAAGGGTGTGTTTGACAAACACCCCCAAAACCTATTTTGATCATGTTGGTTTTAGGAAAAAATAAATTTTTGTCAAACATGACCTTAAAAAAATGATTTCTACTTGTTGCATTCGGCCCAACTCTTACAACAAAACATGACCTTAAAAATGTTTTCTTAGCATTGTTTTAGAAATTGTTTATCCTTTTTTGATTTTTTTTTAAAAAAAATTACAATAAGTTTGTAAAATTTCTTAAGGATTTAGCCAATATTTCAATAACCCTAAAATTAATGGTCAACATTTTAATATAAATGTTGGACCTACAAGTAGGCTGGTATTTAAAAATCAAAAGTTGACTAGAAAATTCTTAGAATTATTTTGATTATTCACTAATTTTAATTGGGAGTATTTTCACCATAATATACGAGTTATGAAACACTTTTTTGCTTTTCAGGATAGGTGAACCCTGTCAGGATACCCACATGATTCTTCCTATAAGAATTTATCTAGGCATATAAGCCCATAATAAATTCAAATTGCCAAATTTATTTATGAGTGTAAATCTTTGTTCTGAGTCATAGACGGATCACAAGTTAGGAATCCATTAACACCTTTAAACCACATCCAGACCACACAATGCAGCTTACCTCAGGTAAGGTGCGCTAAGGGTTCTAATACCTTCCTTAGCCACAACCAGTCATTTATCCTAGAATTTCAAATAAGACCAGTCCTCCAGAATCTTTTAATAACCCTAAACCAAACAACTAGGTGATGACTCTTTGATCCCAACATCCGACCACACCGCGCGCACAAGTTTGAAAAACCATATAAATAAAATGATTTCGTTAATCTTTTTACACTACTAGTAATTTGGTGAATATAAACAGAATCACAGATGGAATTTTTCATCGGTATATTGCAGTGAACTTTACTGACAGAACTTTCCATCGCTATATTTGTTGGTAAACACCAACGAAAACATTTTGTTGGTATACCGAGGGAATTGCAGTGGGAAAATAAAGAATAAAAAAGCTAGAAAAGTACGATGACATGTGACTTTTACCAATGGAATAAACTCGATGGTAAAGTTCTTTCAAAAATATACCAACAGAAATAATCCCTCATTATATACCAATGGAATTATAGTGGAATTCAAAAAGACAAATCATACAGTGATATGGCACTTTTTATTGATAGAATGACTGATGAAATGCTTGATGAAATAATTTCATTGGTAAATCCATCGATAATATTTAATTTATGACCTGACGATTGACCCTCCTCCCACTCCCCCCATTTCTCTTTCTTCCTTATCTATTTTGCAACAAACAGCCACCCCTTTCAATCTAAACACAATTCAACCTCCCATAACAAATATAGCCACCACAACACTTGATTTGTCAGCATCCGTGTTCTGATTCAAATTTTATTGAGAATTCTCCACCTTAAGTAAGCAAATTCACCCTTTTTTTTATTTGAACACAATTTTTAAATGTTAATTTTTTTTTCATATTTTTGTAGTATATGTATTTTGTTTGGATGTTTGTTTTATAGCATTTTGTTATACAATTTTGTAGTATGGATTTATGATTTGTACATGTCATGGTTTGTTTTAGATTTTATAAATTGTGTTTGTTTGTAAATTAATGAAACTTATGTCAAATTTTTTACTTTGGAATTTTGTGATGAAATCAATAATAGCTTATTTAACGGGTTCATTTTATATTTTATCAATTTTATTGTCAAGTTATAATTTGAATTTTTAATTAAGAATGAATTAAGAGAACTATTAAAATATATTTAATAAGATTGAGCTAAACCAATATTTTTATAAATTTATTTAGTTAACGTAGTTAATTAATACATGTTGTCATCATTATTTAAATAGGTTTGATTAAATAATAGATGATCGTTCATGGATGTATCGAGATTCACCATAGGGGTTTCGGAGAATAGATTATTGTAATGGGGTTCAGGGTTTTATTAATTACGTACTATCTAACCCAAGAAATATTAATGGAGGCGATATTAGATGTCCATACAAGAAGTGTAAGAATAAAACATTTATCATTCCAGATGTTGTAACGATGCATCTTCCATAAAAAAAAGTTCATGGAGAAATACCTATGTTGGTATGCAGATAGAGAACCATATGTTCCTCATAATACCAAGGTAGAGAGGATGGTCGGGTCAACTTCTAGTGCTAGCAATGTGCATGGAGTTGTAGATGACGATATTAATCCTTATAGGAATATAGTTATGGATGTGATGAGAATGAATCATGCTCATGCTAGTCGATATCCAATCATAGATGAAGAACATAATATAGACACAACCAAATTTTTTGATCTTTTGAAAGAATCTAATGAACTATTATGGGATGGTTGCACAAATCATAGTACATTATTGGTCGTTGCATATATGTTCACCATCAAGTCGGATCATGGGTTGAGTCATGTTGGTTATGAAAGAATTGTCGAATAGGCAAGAAGCATTTTACTTGAAGGGAACAAGCTGAAAGAGAACTTCTATGGTGCTAAGTCCATGATAAAACCCCTCGGTCTAGGATAACAGAAAATTGGTCGTTGCATATATGTTCACCATCAAGTCGGATCATGGGTTGAGTCATGTTGGTTATGAAAGAATTGTCGAATAGGCAAGAAGCATTTTACTTGAAGGGAACAAGCTGAAAGAGAACTTCTATGGTGCTAAGTCCATGATAAAACCCCTCGGTCTAGGATAACAGAAAATTGACATGTGTCCAAACTTCTACATATTGTACTATCTTGAAAATACAGAGTCAATCAAATGCAGAACATGTGGGCATTCTTTTTATAAATCCAAAAATGACAGGGGAAGGACACTTTTCACACATAAAAGAACTTATATACTTCCCAATTACACCTAAACTACAGAGGTTATTCATATCACCAAAAACTACTGAGCACATGACATGATGTAGATCACACAATGCGGTGGATGGAGTGATGGTGCACCCTTTTGACAGTGAAGCCTGGAAATACTTTAACAATATACATCTTTAATTTTTAGTATAATCAAGGAACATGTGTCTTGGGTTATGTATAGATGGATTCAATTCATTCGGGTTATTTACTACTCCTTATTCTTGTTGGCCGATGATACTCATGATTTACAACTTGCCACCGGGGATGTGTATACGGTCAAAGTTCATGTTTTTATTTACGGTCATACCTAGTCCTAATAGTTCAGGTCAGAATATAAATGTTTGTCTTCAACTCTTGATTGATGAGTTGAAGCAGTTGTGATCATCCAGGGCTTTGACTTATGATGTATCGAGGAAAACAAAATTCTGATGAAGGCAGCTTTGATGTGGACTATCAATGATTTTTTTGCTTATAAAATGGTTGATGGTTGGAACACACATGAAAAACTATCATGTCCATACTATAAGGAGAATAACAAGGCATTCACGTTAACAAATGGCGGTAAAACATCTTTTTTTTACTGCCACCAACGGTTCTTGCCAACAGATCACAAGTATATAAAAAACAAGGACTTTGTTGGTATAGTTGAAAGGGATGTTATACCACAGCTTCTTTCGAGTGAGGAATTGTATGACATGGTGTTGGAGTACGGTGACATTGTGTTTGGTTTTCAATCCGTCAAGCAGAAGTTTTTTTATTTTGGTTTGACCTATAATTGGGTTAAGCGAAGTATTTTTTGTGAGCTTTCTTATTGAAAGATCAATCTCCTCCGTCATAACCTTAATGTTATGCGCATAGAAAAGAACATGTTTGAGAACATTTTCAACATTGTTAAGGATGTGAAGGGGAAGACAAAGGACAACATTAAGGCTAAAATTGATATAGTTTTGTTTTGTCACAATAAAAATATAGAGTTGGTTTATGTTGGGTCACGGGTCGCAAAGCCCAAAACCAGTTTCCCCTTAAACAAGAATGTATAATTACTTGTCCACCAATGGCTTAAAAGTTTGTGTTTTCATGATGGACATGCCTTGAACATATCAAGGTTGGTAAATTTAGAGGATTGCAAATTGTATAGAATGAAGAGCTATGACTACCACGTATTTATGCAAACACTTATTCCATTAGCTTACCAGGATTTATTGCCAAAAGGAATATGGGATGCACTCACGGAAATCAGTCATTTCTTTAAAGATATATGTTCTAACAAGTTTTAGACACAACACATGGAGAGGTTTGAAATGAATATCGTCAAAATAATATGCAAACTTGAGATGATATCCCTCCATCATTTTTCAACTCAATGGAGCATCTACCCATATGTTTACTATTGGAGGCCCAGTTCAATATAGATGGATGTATCCATTTGAAAGGTCAAGGATTACACATGCATCATAATTAAAAAAAATTATCTTTCTTTGTATAATTCAAAACATTCATTTAATTCCATATAGGTACTTGTTCAACTTTAAAAGAAAAGTAAAAAACAAGGCATATGTTGAAGCTTCAATATATGAGGCCTATATTGTTGAAGAGATCTCAATATTTATTTTTTACTATTTCAAGCCTTAATTGAGAACAAAAATCAAATGTGTTTTAAGGCATGATGATGGTAGGAAAATACATTTAAGTGGAAACTTGTCAATATTCTCCCATCATAGATGACTCGTACCAAAAAAATATTGTGAGGAGAAGATATTTGTCTGAAATAGAATTCAAACAAGCATATAATTATGTGTTATTTAACTGCGATGAACTGAGATCTTTTATTCAGTAAGTATACTACTTAACATGTCATTATTTTCGAACAATTTATCTCTTGTAATTTCATAAACTGATACATTGTAGAATTTCTTATAGGCAACATTGTCTATATTTATTATCCTAAGACTCACAGTTGACTGAATCCTAAATCTTTCGATTACAAGATCAACAATTTTTCACGTGATTCAGAATACATATAAGTACTATTTAATTATTCTTATCTCTCGGGATACTTAATTTCATTATATATTTCTTGTTAACTATTCATGATTGTACTTCATGTACCAGGTTTATCAATTGGGAAGGAATGTTAGTGTTACTTTGTCTTTACTAAGTCTGGATTCTAAAAGAAAGGTGAAGTGCTCAAACCGGTATTTCATCAATTGACATATGTTTCATACTGAATAATATGAGAATAATAGAAAGACATGTAATAGTAGAGTTTGTGTTAAGAGATTGACTTTTAATGAGTTTGAAGTTGACTATTATGGAAAGTTAAAAGAGGTAATTGAATTGCAATATGTGTCCATAATTCTTTTCTTCTAAGAATTTATTTTAAATTCTTGAAGTATAAAACATCATTAATCCTTTTAGGAAAAACATTCAAAATGTTACCACCATTTTAATTACATTCATAACCCTCACCAAGGTAGATGGTTTTTTAAGAATAACAAATTTGTACTCTCTATAAATAAAATGTTTGTAGAAAAAAGGTATGTTAGTAATGACCATTTTAAAATGAATGTAATGACCATTATAACTAAAGGTTGAGATGATGATGATGACAACGACAACTATGATGATGGTGATGGTGACGATGACAATGATGATGAGGATGAGGATAAGGATGACAAGGACGACGATGACGATAACGATGACGATGATGACAATGATAATGATGATTATGATGCATTTTCTTCTTGCTTTTTTGAGTCTTGTGATGTATGGCATATCAGGTTAAGACATGAGAATTATAATTTTATACAAAGCTTAATTAATCTTGAATTAATACCTAGCATAGTTTTTGACAAAAATCATAAGTGTGAGGTTTGTGTAAAATTAAGATTCATAAATTTTTCATTGATTTAATTAAATGCAGTGAACCTTTAGGTTTAATTCACTTAGACATTGGTGTTTTAAAAATGGTGTAAACTAGAGGTGGAAAGAAGTATTATATTAACTTTATAGATGATTGCACAAGATATTGTTATACCTACTTGCTTCGAAGCAAGTATGAGACTCTTTAAATATTTAAACATTATAGTAATGAAGCTTAAAATCAACTTTGTAAGAAAATAAAGGTAATAAAAATTGATTAAGACGGAGAATATAAAATGACTTTTAGTGAATTCTATTCTAAAAATGGTATTATTCACTAAACTACTACTTTTTATTCACCTTAACAAAATGGCATTGCAACATGTAAAAACTAAACACTAAAATAAATGATGAATGTTATGTTGATAAGTTTAAGAGCTCTTTATTCTTAGTGCAGAATATAAGTTTGCCAAGTCATTTTATGGTTTGAAATAAACATATAAACAATGGTATGAAAAAATTGGCAATGTTATTATGTTATTAAATGCGCTTAAAAACAATGAAGTTGATAAATGTATTTATGTGAAAAATATAGATAAATATCTCATTTTATGTCTCTATGTGGACAACATGTTTATTTTGGACAATAATGATTACACAATCAAGTTTAATAAAAAAAATATATACTAATAAGTTTAATATGAAAGACTTGGGTGTTGCAGATTTAATACTAAAAATAAAAATTACATAGACATTTAATGGATTAACATCGTCCTAATCTCATTATCTTAAGAAAATTTTCAACAAATGTTCTTAAAGGATAATTGGAAAGCAATAAATAAGGTACTAAAATATGTAAGGAACACATTGCACTATATGTTATACTATACCGATTACTCGATGGTACTTAAAGGGTATAATGATGCAAATTAAATATTTGATATTAAAGATTCAAAATTCACTAGTTGATATGTCTTCAAACTCAATGAAATATGTATATCATGGAAATCCTCAAAGAAAACATGTATAGCAAGATCCATGATAGAATCAAAGTTTATCATTCTTGATAAAGCTAAAGAGAAAGTTGAAAGGCTTTAAATGTTTTTAAAGAATATTCCAAGTTCACCACAATAATTTGTGTCCATGGCGTTAGTCGGTCTGCAATAGGAATGATATAAAATAATATGTATAATGGTATGTCTAGATATTACATTGTAAACATAATACCTTTAAATACGTGCTCTTAAATAGAATTATTTTCATTAACTATGTAAAGTCAAAAAAAAATATTACGGATTTGTTAACCAAAGATTTATCAAAAGAGCTTATGTATAATTTATCAAGCAAATGAGCTTAAAATATTTAAAAATAGAAGAGAGTAATGATGGTAGACTTACCTAGTTAATTAGAGATCCCAAGATTTATGTTCCAAAAGAAAACTAAGTCATATAAAATTCTTAGTAATACTTGAAAATTAATTAATTTCTTGCCTATTCCTCTTATGAAAGAGGTGTTACCTACAACATGATAAATAGAGGAGCAATAAAATTTTAAGAATAAATAATTTATCATTAACAACAACATACTGCCAATTTACATTGATTCTAAATGCTTTTACAAATAAGTATTTTACTTGAATTGATTTTTTCAAGTTTAATAATTATTTTATATATTTAGTATTTATGCTCGGTCTATGTCTTGATTCATATAGTAAATTTTAATATGAATATATACTAGGCTTTTGTTTCAATTTATTTTACTAGATTAACTTGATATACACACACTTAAGTAATCACATGAGTATTTTAAACGTATTTAATGTAATATAAGATCAATACCTCCACTGTTAACGAAGCTATTTAACAAAAACATTTCCCACTACTCCAAACTATAGAGTTTGAGAAGATATGTGATCTTTGTTGTTATTTTATGTACTTCATACAATCATTATGTAATAAAAAACACATATTTTTCATTTTTTTACAAGAAATTTCCATTTTTTAATTGTCATTAATAAAGTTGAATGGTAGAGAAACTTTATGGATAGGGGATCAATTGTTTTTTTTTTAAAAAAAATAAAGATCATATAACCTATTATGTTAGAAACATTATTCTAACCATTAATTTAAATTTCAACGGTTATGATTTTATTTCACCTAATTAGTATTTTAATAGTTTTTATATTCTATAAAAAATTCAAACCATTGATTTTAAAATTAATAGTTTGGGTTTATATAATATAATATATTATATTATATTACCCTTAACTCGAGAGGAGTCGAGATTACATTAAAAATACATAAAATATAATTAGCCTTTATTAATTTATTAAAATTAAGTGAATGTAAAAACTATTTTGTATTTTAGATGAGCCTTTTATCAATATCTAAATATAACATTTAACATTAATCCCATTGAAATTTGAAAACCATAAATAAATAACGGGATTTCTTTTTAAGGCCTGTTTGTTTGCTGAAAAGTAGTTTCTTTTCGTAAAGTGAATTCCGGAAAAGTGAATTATTTTCTAATATTTGATAGTATAATATAAAATAAGTTGGAAAACACTTTCCAGTGTTTGGCTATGTCATGAAAAACGAGCTAGAAAATAATTTATTAATGTTTTATTTTTTTCAAATTTATTAAAATAATGAGGAACAAATCTTACAAATTAAAAAGTTGAATGAGAATGAAATTAAAAAATATATAATTTCATAAATTATCACAAATAAAATAAATAATAATCAAAATAATAGAGATCAAATCTAAAAAATAAAAAAATTGAAAGATAAAAAAATTAAAATAATAATAATTAACATTTCATAAATTATTTCAAATAAAATAAGTAACAATAAAAAAAAATAAAGACCAAATTTGATAGATAAAAACTTTCAATTAAAAATGATAAGGAAAAAACAAATAACAATTATAAAAATAAAGACAAAAGTTAATATAAAAATTAAATTCTAAGAAATGAAATTGAAAAACAAATATTCAAAACAAAATATATATAGCAATCAAAAGTTTGAGGATCAAATTTGATATAATCAGCAAATAATATGATATTTCTAAATTTTTCACAATTTTCAGAAAGTGTTTTCCGTCCAAAATAAAAAAAAAATATTTTTCTAAAAACTAACTAAAAAATATTTTTTATTAACTAATTTTTTTAATAACAGACAAATACAACAAAGTTTAAAATCACTTCCTATAAACAAAAGAGCTGATCAGAGTGTTTGGAAGATTAGCTGGTCGTCGACCTTACCTGTCCACCCGTTGACTATAGGAAATGAGGGAGGGAATAAAATACGGCACCCGTTGACTATAGAAGATGAGGGAGAGAGGGAGGCTTCTAGAAGAATAGTAATGAAATGAAATCGACACTCGTAGAATTTGACTAGAATTGAATAGGGTCAGAAAGCCAACCTGGGATTTCTAGACGAACCTGAATGCACTCGACGCGCTGCTCAACTTGGACTCGTAACCTCTCGGCACCCACTCTCGTTGAAAGCATGTTCCTTTCGGTTGATGGTTCCTTCTACTAGAAAAATCAATTTCATACATGGCCAAACACATGTTTTTTTTTTTAGAATTTCATATGAATTATTGAATTTGTGAAATTTTATTTCAAAATTATGATCCAACAATTTATGTTTATTTTTAATATAATTTATTATTTTTTCAAACATAACATTATTTATATAAAATACTGTTAATATCATATCACTAATTATAAAATACATGATTTAAGGATTGATAAATGTAAAAAAGTAATTAATTAGCAATACTCTAAATGGTATTGAGGATGTACATGATTCAAGGATGGATAAATGTCAAAAATTAATTAATTAATTAGCAATACTTTAAATGGTGTTTAGAATTTTATCGTGTACATTGTACCATGAATCCGCTCATGAAATATTATGGACTCATTGTTCAAAGTTTGTTTTTTTTTTTTTTTGTCCTAATACTTTTTCAAGAAGTTTTTTTTTCTTTTGTGGACTAAATTAAAGGCTAATTTAAGTAATATTATTAAGAAAGAATAAGATCAAATGATAGAGGATAAAAGTTAAAACAAAAAAAAAAACAAAGAAAACTAGTGGTGGTTTTAAATTTCTACAAAAAGTTTACTTTGTTCCTTATTCTTTTCCAATGATACCCATTTGGACCCTCTAGATTTTTGAAATTCACTTTTGGTATAAAAAAAAAATTATTATTATTTTTTAGTCCATGGTTTGAGACATCATAAAATCCCGACTAAAAAGAGAAAAGGTCATTGTTTACTCCATTTTCAACCTCCAAAATGGTTGTTCTGGGTGTCTATAGGTTTCATATAATGAGAAGAGTTTGATGGTTGTTATTTAGAGTTTTAATGTTGCAACATATATAAGTCGAGAAATATAAATCTAACCTAGTTTAATTTTGGGAATTTGGACTTTTTTTGTGTTTTTTTTTGTTGATGAATTGGTTTGTAGATGTTCTAAAGGTGTTGGTATGATACTTTTACATTAAATGACTTAAAAATTGAGTTGAAATGGCTTAAAAATTAGGTCAGTTCAACTCTAATAATTGACTTTTTTTCTATTGATAGAATCCATCTCATTTGTTGTAGTATAATACTTCATTATATTTTGCCTCATTTATCATACTTATGCTTTAACTTAAAACTTCAAAAAAAAAAAAAACAATTTCATCATTTGTTACCAATGGTCTATTTTTTCCATCTTAGTTTAATGTACTTGTCCTGGTTTTTTCCTTTTAAAAAAATATTTCATACCAAAGAACTCATGCGCTTTATTTCCATATAATTAAATGGAAAATAATATTTGGGACAAAAAAATTATTGAATTCGATGACTTGCATGACCTGTATCACGAGTTTGGTTGGTTGACTCGAGTTCATGTGGTTTTTTTTTTTAATTGAGTGTTGCTTTTTACAGATTTAATCCTTCAATATTGAGTTGATTGAGGATTGAGCATTTCAATTTAGTTTTTGCAAGATTATCCCCACAGTTTTTGCAGGTCAATCCGGGTTGACCTAAGTAAATCCAATATGTTTACATCTCAATATTATATAAAAATATCGTTTAGTATGCAACTAATTTTAAATTCATGGTTAAAAAAATTATTAAAAAAATCTGCTCTAACTTGTGGCATAGAGCTAGTTCTATTATCGTTTAATTAAATAAATAATTTATTCTAAGATAAAAAGTTACAAGACACAACCATGTGCACCCATGTTGAGAGATCAAATATTTTAATCTACTTCTATTTCTCTATTTTTTTAGTTTAGTTTTTAGTTATTGTTAATGATGTTTTTTATGTTTTATTGGTGTGGATAATTGTTTGATTAAATAAAAAAAATATTCAAAGAAACAAAGCTATTAAACATAACTTGATACATTACCTGTATTGCGAGATCAAATATCTTGATCAACATTCATCTCTTAATTTTTTCAGTTTAGTCTTTAGTTATCATTAACGACATTTTTTTTTACATTTATTGGCCTGAATAATTATCGATTTATTTAATTAGATACATGCATAACTTTTTAATTTATTTGCAGACTTTATTGGGTCTCAAGTTAAGTTGTTTGCCCATCATTTATCTAAGAGTCTCATTGATTGCTACTAGACTTACACACAATGACTATATGTCTTTGGTGGATCAGATTTTCTCCAAGATTAAGTTGTGGACTTGAGTTTCTCTTACTTATATTGAATGCCTTCAGATTGATCAAATATGTTATCTTTTCATCATGTTGTTAGTGAGATCATTGAGCTTATCTAGTCGAGGTTGGTTGAGAAAAAAACTAAAATACTAGATTCTAGCTACTTTGAAGTTCATACGGCATCTTCTAAAGTTATGAGGTACCGCTAGTTTGTTGTCCTTTGAGTTCCACTTAGAATGTCTGTTATTTTTATAGAACTGGTCGACCAGTTTCACAACTGTTGTCTAAGCAGTCTTGTTTTCAGATATTTTTTGGTTTTATTTAGCTTCTGTTTTTTTCTTGTTACCTAAGGCTAGTTGGATCTAGGTTATAGGATGATGTAGATCTCGGGGTATATCCTTCATATTTTTGTACAGTTTTTTCCTTTAATACAATTACACTTATTCAAAAAAACAAAGTTTTCATCATGGCCTTGCATGGCTAAACTTTTGTAATCCTTCAAAGAAGTGGAAACCTCAAAATCAATAACATTATGAGATCTAATTTGTTTTTATTGTTAAATTTATGCTTTGAGCATCAGATTTTTTTATTTTCATGATTGTCTCATTTATTTACTAGAAGGCCTATTAGTTTATTATTCGTTACAATCTATTGCTAGGTTAGATATCAAATTTTTAATTGTTTGATCCCTCTAATTTGAGAAACAACTAAAATTTATGATTTGTTTCGTTAGAAATTATTAGATCTTAGGAAGAATGCTCGACTAAATTAAATACAACCACTTGTGCTTGTGTTGTTTAGCTTCATCAATCTCTCTAATTCTTAAGGCTGCTACTAGACTAAACCTTTAGGAAAATAGTTCCAACAATGAATATTCAAAGTGTGAATTGATAAATACTTACATCAATGATAGTGGACGTTGATTTAGACAAAATGTTTGCTCTTTTGATTGATTTCAATACTTTAATTAGAATTGGTCCTTAGTTGTTTTTCTTGAAATTGTTTTTATTATACTCAAACCCCTAATCCTTGTTAACGTAGCATAAGACTAGGCTAGATACCCTCTGGGAGAACAATCCATACTTGCACCACCACATGTATTTTTATGAGTATAGGTTTTATATATGATTGCATGCGACAGCACACCAATTAGAATTAGATGATGGAAAGAATTAACAATAGATTAATGAGAAACTTGGCTTCTTAGGTTGGTTATATAAGGAATCTTGAAAAATGGTATAATTTATTTTAAGGTTTTTGGATTACATGTTCATTTAATATGTTGATATGAATAATTATGTTTTAGAAAATAATTTGTATAGAAATATGAAATTTGTGTTATATATGTGTGTTTGGAAAAGAATTGAACTTGGAGTTGGTATACTTGTTATGTTAAATGTTGATAGGCTAATATGAAAGTTTTAAATGGTTGGACAACTATATATATATATATATATATATATATATATATATATATATATATATATATATAAAGATTTATTATATAGTATAATGTGTCTTTGTTGATATGGAAGTTAATAATTGTTTAAATTGTATATGAGATTTGTGAATTGGATTGATTGTTTATGAAAAAGTTATGATTTTTTATTAAAAATTGACTAAATTATTAGTTTAGAGAGTTTGAGTTAAATTTGAGAAGTTAACCACAGTAAAATAGTCAAATTGCATTGTCTTAAATGTTTTAGATGCTTGAGGGTAACTGTAAATATGATGAGAGTGAGTTATTATGTAAATTGAAAAGTTTAAATATATAAGTTTGAAAAATTAACATGTTCATGTAAATTGATTTCGTTGGGCTAAGTGATTAGTTTTTTTGGAATTAAATTTGGTTGATATGTGTTAATATGAAGAAAATTTAAATTTGATATGTTTGAGTATAATTGGATAGAATTAGAATATGAAAAATATGAGGAAGTGTGTATGTTGGAATCCAAAATGGATATCTAGGTGTGGAAAATTATATATTGAATATTAATTATTAGTTTGTGATGTGTTGAGCATTAATTTGGAAATTTTATTGATGTAAAAGTCTTGAGTGAGAATTTAATTTAATGACCTAAATATTGACTTGTGGTGTGTAATAAGAAATTGATGTTTGAGATGTGTATGGATAATTACTTGAATTTTTGGGATTTATGATATGAAAATTTCTATGGATGAATTATTAAATTTAATGGTGTGAATGTTAATGATTGTTGGTTTGGAGTTATAGGAGAAACATTCGAAGTAAGACTTGGCTTCTCAAGAGTTTGTATAGCAAGAGCTTAAGGTAAGGAATTACCCCTACCATATTGTTTTTAATTACTTAAAATGCTTTGGTAGTTATATTTCAAGAAATATTTATTTGTGTTGCATATAATTAGAAAGTTATATGTGTTTTGTAATAAACTGTAATGACATTAACCGATAGATAATTGTAATAATAACAACAGTAGTAAATAATAAATAATTGTAATAAACCACAACAATAACAAACAATAGATAATTATAATAAACCATAACGATAATATCCAATATATAATTGTAATAAACCATAATGATGGTTTCTAGTATTTAATTGAAATTGACCGCAAGGGTGGTAACCATTACATAAATAGTATTTGACCTCAATAATGAACATAAGTGTGCATAAATTGTAATCATTCACAACAGTGTACCTTATAATACAAGTTTTAAGTCGACCACATAGGCTAATGATAAGATATTTAAGTTGGCTACAAGAGTGGGGGCTAATTATCAAATGTTTTTTAGGCGACCACATGAGTGGTTGCTACTGATAAGATGTTTATGAGCCAACCATACAAGTTGGGGCTACTGGTCAGATGTTTATGGCAGACTACATGTGTGGGGGCTATGGATTGAAAAAGTATTTTGTCGGCAGTATAAGCAGGGGCTGTAAATCTTAAAAGAGTTTGAGTTAGTATATATTTGAACTGATGGAAATGTGTAGGAGCCAGCGATGACATAATATTGAAATGAATGGAATGAATGAGAAATGAGTATTTTGAGAATGAAAATAGAAAAGTAAACAAAAATTTAGTTAAGAAATCATTAAGGTTGAAAATTATATAGATGAGCCATAAATGGGTGGAATGCATATTGATATTGGGAAGTATTATTGATGTGTCAATGTGACATAACATGGATCAAAATAAATTAATGATATTTGTTGGTTGAAAATGTGATATCATGTGATATCATGTTATATATATATATATATATATATATATATATATATATATATATATATATATATATAATACAAGTATTGATTTAGATCAATAAACATAGTTGAACCTATAAGAGCTTTAAATATGGGCTTGTCTTCAAAATTGATAAATTTCTCGATTGAAAAAGAGTATATGTTGAGCATTTTGGACACACTTATCATGTTTTTTTATTTCCTAATGTGTTTTAAATGAATATTTCTCACTCATCTCATGGGGGTGAAATTGCACACCAGGACTTCATAGTTAATGTATATAAAAATGATGGATAGTACAAGCATAAATATGGAATAAATTAACGAATATGTAATTGATGTAAAGTGAGACCTTATAATGGACTCAAAGGAATCCAAAAAGGTTTATTTAAAGTATTATCTAAGCTCATGAATAATTCCATTAATATTTGTATATGCCATAAATGAACATATATTTGTATGTGCCATAATTGGACATAAAGAATATTTTAAATTAAAAAATATATGGATGAGTCATAATTGGTAAAATAGATATTGGGTTTGGAAAGGAATCTATGTTTGAAAAGCCAAAATAGATCGAAATAAGTGTCTAGTTAAAATAAAAGGAATGTTGAAGGATGAAATAAGATATAAATTAAATGTGATTGTGAGATGGGAAAAAAATAATATGTATTAAATGTAGTTGTTATACGAAATGTGTTACGAATTAAATGTGATTGTAAGATGAAATAATGATCTAATTAATTACAATTGTTAAGTGAAATGAGATATCAAACGAATTCGATGATTTGTTTTAAGATGTAAGTGTTAATCTATATTGAGATGTGCTAAAAATTGATTTGTAAACCAAGAAATTGTTATGAGAGTGATATTGATAAGTAATGCATAATATGATAAAAGAAGAGTTAATTAGTGGTAAACTAATTTATAAAAAAAATATTAATGAAATTGTTTTGTACAAATATTTTACAAATATTTCTCTTGAAGGCCTTAAAAACCATAAAAAAAAATATAAAGTTTACCAAAAACAAAAAAAAAAAATAAACCATGAAGAAAATAAAATGAAAAAATGCTAACAATAAGAGTTAAACCTACGCAGTCCAAGTCGAGGAATACCCACTTGTCTCCTTCACTACTAGGCCACATGAACTTGTCGATCATTCACACCCACTAGCTACTTTTATTTTAAACAAACCTTTTCGATAATGATTTCTTAAAAGTATAATAGTTAAAACCGTTTCGAACTCGCGGCCTTTTAGAAGACCGACATGCTAGCCAAACTACCCATGAAACCAAGTTGTTGTCGAGTAAATGGCATAGAGAAGGAGAACCAAACCTCTTTAGGAGAAGAGCTGGAAGCTTTATGTTTCATTGATGCGGAAGCTTGTTCATCGAGTCTTGAAGCTTCTGAACGTGTCTGGAAAAGGAGAGGTATCTGCGATTCTGTTTTATGGCATTTCGATAGGAGGCTGAGACCTGGACAAAACAACATTTTAGCAAGACAATATTTAGTTGTTAAATGATCGAGTATCATTTAAAATCGCAGGAACTACAACTGTTCATCAAGGGGAAATTAAATTTAAGTGTGGAAGAAGTGTGATTAAAAAAAAAAGCAATGCCAATGTAGCAGCAACAAAGGAAAATAACCAGAGCTGATAGTCGAATGGATATGGCTCAACATGCTTGTATCACATCAATGTTGAAGTTCAATCTGACAAGACTAGATAGAAATATAATTTACACAGATAATATTGATGGCGTAGTAAAGATTTAGATTATCTGATCATCTCAGATTAAATTAACATCTTAAAATTACAATAATAAAATATCAAATTATTGGATCGAGCTCAAATTATTTCTGGGAACTCTACAGCAGCTTAAGTCTCCGTCGTTTATCAGACGGTAAGAAGCTAAATTTGGCATTGGCTGTAATTTATTCATTAAGTGTAAGCTAGGACTGCTTTGAAGTTAGCTCCTTACAACCATAAGCAGACGGGCGACATGGGAGAGACCGCCCTACTCCAGGGCCTATACGACAAAAACATACATTGGAATCATCACCTCTTCCCCTGATGTCCTGGGAGCTAGTTCATAGAAGCTCCCTATATATACATGAATTAACTTCAAACTTGATCAAGTCACTTTCTTGTTTCAAATAACTTTTGTTTGCATTTTTTGGGGTTTCAACTGTTGGAACAGCGCATATGGCCAGCTTCCTTGCAACCCCTACATGTCCACTGGTGGCCCTGCCCACCACTACTAGGGCCACCTTCACTGCTATTCAGCAAAAGAGCTTCTCTGTTAATGTTAGGGACACTTCCCATTTCTAATTATGTTATGAAAGGTATGGTAATTATTATTTTTTTATTAATAAATAACTGGTGCAAATATTAATCTTAATGCAGGGAGGTTCTCTATTTTTCGGTTTAAAACATGTCCAGAAAATCCAATTCTCAGACGCAGCTAGCATTTCCTCTGCCAGGTCTAGATTCTTCAAGACCGCAATTTCATGCTCCGTAAGAAGTTTCGGTTCCTCGTTCCCTGCCATTTGTTTTCTTTGTAACTTCGTTTTATGCCATTTTGTGATGCTTACAGAGTGCAATATTTAAATGACTAGGCTCTACCTGAAACCCTGGAAACCGTCCAAAACACCATTGCTAAGCAATTGTCTGTTGATGTGAGCACAGTGACTCCTGAAATCAAGTTTGCTGACTTGGGTGCCGACTCTCTTGACACGGTAGTTTTCTCTCTCTTTACTATACCATAATAGAGTAGGCCTCAGATAACTAGAAAGGGATAAAGAAAATTGAACGTGAGATTGACGAAGAGTATAATTTAATAGTGTGACGGCTTCTGAAATATCACTTCAGGAGCTGAACCATGTATAAACTGAGCTGTAAATTTCTTCAGGTGGAGATAATGATGGCTTTGGAAGAACAATTTGGCGTGTCAATTGGCGAAGGTGGAGCGGAGAACATTACAACTGTTCAAGATGCTGCAGATCTCATTGAGAAAGTGAAGGCAGCAGAATGAAGAGCATCACTTCCCGGCGTCAAGATTATGGAAATTTCCTTGACTTGGTTATCTCAAAAGTGGCACCGGGGAAATGTTTTGCAGGATCAATTTTTGTCAGGGCGTCTAAAATTATAATTTTTTCTTTCCTTTGAAGACAAAATAGAAAATCTAATGCGTGCATAATAGAAATGAACTTCGTTTATCATTGAAAGTTGGCACGTTTCCTTGATTAATGAAAGAGAGATACTGCAGTTGTTCTGCAGGTAGCAGTTTTTCTTTCAAATTGCTTATCGATCTGAAGCAATTGCGTGCATTCATTGATTGCAGCACAATTTTACAGTAATTGCTATTTTCAACACCAAGAATTCATGGCATGGCAGTGCATGATGACATTCACAACAATATTAGATTGAGTGGTGTTTTATTGCCTAACTTGTCAACAAGTTTTTTTTATAAAAAAAATCAATTAAAAATAACAGCAAAATTTAAAGATGATATAAGTTTTTTTATAGATTGAGTGATGATATATTAAATCAATTAGGATTTCATTGTTTTCTATAAACTTGCAACCTGGATTACGAATTTTTTTATGTTTTATTTTTCTTTCAAGACTATTTTATATTTAATTATATAATATATGTGCTTGATATTGAACTCAACTTGGTTAAATAGCTTTGTTTTTTTCAAAATTATTTTTTGTTTAGTTATATCATTAAAAATAGATGTTTGTAAAATTAAGTATTATCTAAATATCAAGGTGTTTGTTTGAAACCATGTAAACCCACTAAATATTAAACCGAAATAAATTATATATATCAATTTAAATTAAATAAAATTTTAAATGATAAAAATTAAAAATAATTTAAACACGTCATATTCATGCCTCAAGCCCATTTGACATTCCACTTAAAGCAAAGCCCTCTGTCCTTTTTTTTCTTTCAGCTGTGCTGGCATCAATTTCTATGTAGGCAAAACCTATTTTGGAATCAACTCAGGTAGTGGCCATCATATTGGGTTTGTATTGGGCCTCGATGTTGTTGGGCCTTAATCCTCTCTTTATTGCTGCTCTTGTTGTTGTTGCTTCATCGATGCTACCGTCTCCAAGAGTTGTGAAGCTCTGGTTCCTTCTGCCATGCTTCCTGGATCGTCCTGCTCTGATACTAATTTTGAAACAAACCTGTAAAATAATTCCCAAATTGAGAAATTTAGGGTTTCTAGAATTGTAATAGAAAAGGGAAAGAATTAAATCTAGGGAGAATTATGAGATTTATTTGTGGATAAGAATGGAGTAGACAAAGATAAAGGTGTAATTATAAATAAAGTAAACAGTTTTTTGACACATTCGAAGTAGCTCGGGCTTTCTGTGTCAAGTGATTGTTCAAAAACATTTCCTGCTTAATCTTCCCCTAATCTTCTGTAAATTATACTAAAGAAATATAATTAATGCAAAATTGAAATTGAAATTTTAAACATCCTGGATTGTTATACTTTTAGCAAAAATATATCTTTTAAACACCTGTTTAGAAGTGCGGCCCGAACAAGGATGGATAAAAATTTATTTATTTTTATTTAAAATTATATTTTTAATAAATATTTTATTTTAATACATTTCAAAATAAAAAATACTTTAAACATCGTATCATATACTGTTAAACATAACCGTGCCATAAATGCTATTTCAATCTTCTGATTGTTTTCCTCATCTGTTTTCCTTAGTTGTTGCTGTCTTTTGCTTGACTCTTGAAACGCTGTCGTTGCTTGGACTGTCGGTGCTTGATATGTCGTTTGTTTCCTGAGTGGAATCTACGTGTCCTCCATGCAGCCTTCCTTTCCATCCAACTGTCCATCTGTTTCTCCCATTCCCAGGTAACATCCTGACCCTTCATACCTTCCCCTTTCTCTTCCACTTTTTCTGACCTCTCTAACTTCTCTCTTTTCTTCTTGTGCAGGACTTCGAGCGATTGAATCGACCACTTTATAGCTTTCTTCCTCCTTTAGCTTTCCAGTCCCCAAACCTCTGACATATTATTCATTGTCATCTCTACTAACAGAGACGGGGAAGGAGAGGAAGGGGAATTCGGTAATACTGCTCGATACTATGCAAATGAGTACGATGAATACGAGCAACGGTTTGTCGATGGGAATATCCAGATCAACCTCTTAAAAAAACTGGAGTTCGGAGGGATAAACGAGCAGATAGATGCATTTTATGATCGATCCTGGCAGTAGCACAGCAACCTGTCTAAGGAAGTTTAAGCCAGGACACTCGAGAGGGGAATTGCTGGAGCTCGTTGCGGCTATAATCCAGCCTATATAGCGTTGCTTTAACAGATATCAGAGGTCAAATTAGAAGGTGAAGTGACTTCATGTGCACGAAATTGGTTAATGGACCCTATCTTCTATCTTCTATCTTCATCAAGAACAACATGAGGGAGCTCATCTGGTACAATTCTCTGCATTCACATCTGCATGGCCAGTCTAAAAAATCATTCACTGATCGTAATTTGCATGAAAAGGTCTTCCAATAGGGTGGCACAACACTGGAGGGTACATTAACAAGCAAACCACACATCAATTATATCACTTGTTTACGGCAGTTCATATCCTCACGGCGCTGGTTCAGAAGATATTCCAAGTGCCTTTGGCAGTAAGGGGCAGACGTTTGAACGAAATACCATCAGTTTCAATGAGAAATTGTACATGTTGTCCAATACATACAAAAGTAACTAAAACATCATCGTCGCCAGTGCACTTGACATCTTGCACGAATAATACGACAATGTTAAGAACCTAATACGATAAAAGTTTTACATGATAAATGAGAAGCCCTTAGCAATGGTCAGACAACGTTGGCAGCAACCTTCGGTTGAAGTTCTTCTGATGCTAGAGGTTTTCCAAAGCAACCTGCATCTGGTGGAGGTGCGGCACTAATACCAGGTTCTGTGGTGTCTGCCTCTTTTCCTGCTGGCGAAGTGGGATATGGACTTTTGCTCGCCAACCTGAATTAACAAAGATAAAAACGATGGTCTAGCAGCCCGGATGATGTATTTGTGCATCGTGGAACCATTAAAACACATAAGAGCACAGCAACTTGGTTGCAATGCCAGATACAAAATCATGAAGTTACGTGTTGTTTTGAAGTATAAGATTCCAGACAGACAGATGGACAGAGAAATTCAAAACGCAAACAGTTACCTGTCCCGTCGCTTCTTGAAGAAACGCTGCAGGGATTGTCTCCTTGCAATAGGCAATTCTAGAACCAAAAAAAAAATAATGGAATTAAAATGAGAATCATTAAGCAATATTCGTCATAGAAGATAAAGAGCAATAAAATATTTGAATTCGAACATTAGCTGTGTTTCAGTCATGTTCTATAACCATTACCAGCTTGCATTCTGCAGATGGAATTCTGACGACTATATGTTTGGGCCTGGGGTGCAGCAGTGCTTTGCATCGAAGGAGACCTTGTTAGAACTGGTGTACCAGTAGGAGAACCACTCTTTTTCATGTCACCAGGTTTGACAGCAGCTGCAGCAATAAGCATAATTTCATGAACCTAAATGTACATGGTAGAGAGTTAGAATGGAATCCCACATGTAGAAATTTATTCAAGTGTTGAAAGTTTTAGTGAGGGAAGACCTTTTCTGCAGGAATTGAATCAAACACAACAACACTTCCACCATAGAAGATGGTAAGCTGATCTGGAGTAGGAATGGTGACATTTGGTCTAGAAGTCGTAATTGTCATGGGCCTGAAGAAACCAAAGATAAGTCATTACATTATGTTGAACTTGTCTGGCATGTGTTTACCATTTAAATGACTTAAATAAGCAAAATCTCTCATTAATAGTGTCGGAAGTATATCTATCAAAGAAAGAAATGTTTAGTAGAAAATCTCTCATTTATATTTTATATATTATTGAATTGTTGTATTTTATTTTTATAATATGTCTAGTAGATAATATACATCTATGAAAAACTTAATTTAAAAAAAAAGAATTGATAGTTTTGATTCAATCTCAAAATGATGCACTTGATAAATTTGTGGTTAATAATCAACAAAATATTATACTTAGATCCAATTTAGAGAAAAATGAAACTAGTAACTGAAGAACAACCAAATAACTCTATAATTGAGGTAGAACAAAATAATATTGATATAAGTACTACTAATAATAATAACCTAGAAAGTAATGATGAAGCTGGATATTCTAAAAGATCTCGTTTATAATTTTGTCTTGCTCGTTCACCTTAAGCTGGTTATTCTGACTAGGTTCCTTTTAATTATCAAAATCGCTTGCCTTTTGAGTAGTATTTAGAATAAGATCGTTTTCTGCAATTGATTCTTCTACTGTCTAAAAGTCTCACTGGTTGGCTTGGTGTTTTTGACCCACCGGAGCGTACTTGGAAAGTTCTTGTTCTGCCTCCCCCTAAATGCACTGAGAATTTTGTTGCAAAAAATTGAAGGGAAAGTTTATGTTAGAGCATAACAGAGACATTCTAGTTACTTATGCATATTTAAGCTAGATCAGCCAAAGATGGCCTGGCGAGAGATGAAAACCCTCGATGGCATGACACTTGTTGCCAGTTTCTTGTCATCTCATTCAAGAACTGACCTCCCTGGAATGATGAGAAACAGCGTCTACTTCCTCTACATACCCTCTTCTTCTTGCCGAAATCTTTCGGGACAGAACGAATTGAGGCGTTGATTGAATCGGAAGCCATGGTTACTACTGCAAAAATTTATGGATTTGGATAAACCCTAATTTGTTTCAATCAGGAGAGATGGGAATTTGTTTTCTAGAGAGAGAAAGGAATCTAATTTGTGGATTTGATAAAACCATAATACATTCAGAAATTTTGTGTAACTGATATGTTATCGGTGTGTTATATTTTATCATAGGATAGTTTAGTATTTTTATTTAATTTAAAATTTTCATCATTGTCTAAAAAACAAAGTTACATAGTTGCATACGAGAAATTTGGGAAACATAAAGAGCGTGTTTGGTAGTGTGGTTGTGAATGTTTTTTAAATAGCTTTTCGTGCCGAAATGCATGCCAATGATGTTTTTTTATTTTTTAAAAATTATTTTTGACATCAGCACATCAAAACAATTCAAAAAGTATAAACCGCACTTAATTTTAGCAAAAAAAATCAAATTTTTTGAGAACACAGCCGCAGCCAC
Source organism: Populus simonii (assembly GCA_007827005.2). NCBI lineage: Eukaryota > Viridiplantae > Streptophyta > Magnoliopsida > Malpighiales > Salicaceae > Populus > Populus simonii. Next base: position 5,015,273 of record CM017481.2, read on the forward strand.
ATTCCAAAACGCTGCCAAAACATCCTCACCAATATTGTTTTTTTTACTAGAAGACAAGAGTTAATTGTCGAGACTTTGAGCTATCCAAACACATTCTTCGTGCAAAAGTTAATAATGCAGGTTTGTGATCGAGGCAACAAGATAAAGTTAGTAACGATTTCAATGTTTCCTTGGCATTGGTGAAGAATTTAGAGACTTGAAAACACTTGTGAATGGAAGAATATGTGATTCATTCAGATTATATGTCACTGAAATACTTGAAAAGATAAAATAAATTGAATCAATGACATGCCAACTTGATAGAATTTATCGAGATGTTTTGATAGGTGATCAAATACAAGCAAGGTAAAAAAAAATATAATGTTTGATGCACTATCTATGAGGTATGTTTTTTTTTTTTACTATAAATGCGAAGTTGTTGGATTTAAATCTGTAAAAAAATTTTATGCCAATGATAATGATTTCACTAATGTTCCTGGTCGATACTCTCTTAAATACTGAATGTTTATTAAATTCGTAGAAACTAGTACATATCATGTTCTTTCTTTTATGAAAAGAAGTAGATGTTTTCATAAGCTGAGATATAAAAGATACCTAAAACTAATATGTAGGTGCTTGTCATAAGACATATATATTGAACTGACTTGCATGAGAATTCCATATAGAGATATCGCATGTGTCCATGGAAAGGCTCACTTGATGGTTGTGTAAGTTATCATTAGACTTGAAATCACTAAGTTATCTTAAATAAATAGTGTTATGTTTTGATCTTGTTACACGTTATCTTAGTAAAGGTAAAAAATTGATAGACATTGAATATAACATAAACTATATAAAAGTATTTTAGTAATCAAGAGAGAATTTATCATCCTAGGTGAATTAGAAAAAAAGATCAATGACTATAATGTTATGAACAAATATGATTTGACATAACAGACACACTTCATGCTAAAATATATAAATCAGAACATTATTGATTAAGGGATAATAATTACATTGAGAAACCAAATATTAAAGGGTTAAGTCAAGTTACTTATGACTTTTCGAATATTTGAGAAATCATGATATCTTGCTAAACGGTGCACTTCATCTTAAAATATAAATTAATCAATTATTAAATTGATAATAAATTCAATTATTTGATTTATTAATTTTATTTATTTAGAATTATAATTTATAGTCGGATCAACATATTAGAGACCTAATGAGTCACATACATTAAGAATCATTAGTCAAAAAATAAATAGAGATAATTAATTAAGTGTGACTTAATTGAAAATAATTTTAGAAATTAAGCATTAGAATGTATATAATTTAAAGATTGTAATTTTAGCCTTAAAATAATCAAGTAGGGACTTGATTGATTAAATTTCTAAAATTATCTTTAAATAATATATGTATATTATTTAAGAGGGCAAATAAATATTTTGTCATTTATAATGTTTATAGAATATTCTATAAATATAAAGTTATGCCTCTTATTTTTTAAAAAGGTTGTTTGTTAGACAGAAAAACAATGTAATTCATAACATAAAGAGCTAGCATTCTAGGCATTCTAATCTCTTTTTTCTAAACATGGATTTATAAAATTTCTCACTGATAATTCATGTGGATTACCATTAAAGACCGAACAATTGAACGATTGGTTTATGACAACTTAGCCTTTAAAAAATTATTTAAAACCGGATATGATCAAATTTTTAAGTAATAAATTATTAAAAAATTCTATATTTGCCTAACAAGTTTCCAGAAACTTTTAAATAATTTTATTTTATTATTTTTATTACATGTATGATAATTGAGAATCTAATAAAATAATGGATGCTTCTTGTTGCTCAGAGCATGACAATCGACATGATTATAGTTAGATGAGAAACACATCCTTTGCATTACAAAATATAATCCAATAACTTTCCAATATGAAAAAAGCTCCATGTTAAAGGCTAGCATTAGAAAGCTCAACGTAATATTTTGTTTATAAACAAATTATTCACTAAAAAAACATACCAAAAAATTTTAAATTAAAAAAATAGTTAAAATTGTTAAATCAATTTAACTGAACATGTATTTCAAATAATATAATAAAATTTAATTATATAATTTAGTATTTCCTTCAAAATATAAAAATTAATTATAATAAATTGTTAATTAAATTGAAATTTAGAATTGAAAACAAGAGCACCATGAACACAAGTTCTTTCCTTTTTCTTAAAATCTAAAAACAACAAACAAGAAAGCTCTCAAGTTATTTAAGTGCTTTTTCAGGCACTCAGTAGCTCGCTTTCAATTTCCATAACCGACATTTTTTCCACAAATAAAACAGATCCCATCTTCCATTTCCCCTTTGTTTCCTCTATGAGCCAACAAAAAAACTAAGACTTTTTCCAACCAAAAACAGAAAAAAAAAAATTGAAACTTTTTTCTAGTTTATAAGAGTAGATTCATACCAGTAACTGGGTGTCCAAAGATGATGAACCCCATTTTTCTCCAACAAGCCAGCACCTTCCTTGCAAGATCCCATAACCTCTTGCTCCTTCTTCTCTTCCATATCTTCTCGTGGCTTCATTTCCTTACGAGAATCAGGTTGTTGAGCCTCCATTAAAACCAGATCGGAGACAACAAAAGAAATTCAATCTCTTGTTTTTGTAAAGGGAAATTTCATGTGAAAATGGAAAGAAAGAAAGAAAGAAAGAAACCAGCTCCGGCCTCCTTGTCCTCCACCTTGACCTGACCCAAGTTTAAATAAAATATCAGTCAATCATATTTAGTGGTTATGCAACTATGTGGTTTGGGGAATTTAAAACGTGGCAATTCTAATTTCTCACCCTTTGTCTGTTCTACTGCCTTTTTTTTTGTGCCCATTAATGGTTCTGTCCTCCTTCGTACACACATGTACAACTCCCCACCACTTACTAGGATTTTTCTTCACAAAAAATGCTAGAGAAATTCATCATCGCACATGGAACAAATTTAATTTAATCATCTTGTGTGATTTTCTTAGCTATTAAAATTGGTATGGGACCAAGATAGCTAAGAGAATGATTTTTAATCTGAAAAAATAATAAATAATAAATAATAAATTTTAATAATTTATATAAAAAAATTTAAAATAATACATATAAATAAAAGTTATAAAAAATATAAGGCATGAAGTGTAATATAGCTATTTTACATTAAAAAGTTATAAAAAAATTTATATGGATATAAATTATAAAAAATATATAGTATAGTTATCTCACATCAAAAACTTAAAAAACAATTCATGTTGATAAATACATACATACATATACATACATACATACATATATATATATATATATATATATATATATATATATATATTTCATTGAAAAATTAAAACAATAATGAATGTGAGCTATAAAAAAAAGTGAAGTGTAATATAGTTATCTCACATTGAAAAAATAAAAAAAAAATTCATATGAATATATGCTATATATAATTATCTCACATCAAAAAATTAAGATACAATCCATGTGGGTGTAAGTTATAAAAATTATGAGACATGATGTGTAGTATAATTATCCCACATCGAAAAGTTAAGAAATAATCTACGTGAATGTAAGCTATAAAGTAAATATGAAGTGTACTATAGTTATCTTACATCGAAAAGTTAAAAAATAATTCATGTAGGCTATCTATAGTTATCCAACATAAACAAAAAATTAAAAAACAATTCATGTGAATATAGACTATAAAAAAGAAATGTGAAGCATAAAATATAATATTGTTATCTCATATCAAAAAGTTAAAAAAATAATCAGTGCAGTTATAGGCTATAAAAAAAAATATGAGGCATGAAGTGTAATATAGTTATCTCACATCGAAAAGTTAAGAAACAATTCATGTGGATGAATAAGAGAAGATGTAATCATTAAAGGATGCTGATGATGTTTGTGTTGAGTATCCAGTTGAAGGATAAACACTTGTGGTGAGGAAAGCATTGAATATACATGTCAATGTGGATAATTAAAAAAGTCAGAGGGAGAAAATATTCCACATGACATGTCGTGTTTATAATAAGATATGTACCTTAATTATAGAAGATGGTAGTTGCACTAATCTAGCTAATATTAAATTGGCGAGAAAGTTGAACTTGCACACTACTAAACATCTCATACCTTATAAATTACAATGGTTGAATGATGGTTGTTGTTCCTCATTTTTTACCTAAAAAAAGAAGAAGAAAACCCAAAAATACAAGAAGAAATCCTAGAAGATTTCTCAAGTTGGTGGTAGAGGACCAAAATGATAAGTGAAAAAGTTGGATAACCAAAATGTATAAGATTGACAAAATTAGCAACCCAATTTTGACTAAAATAAGCCCTATTGGTAAAAATATTTTTATTTGGGGTAAAGAAATACAAATTTAGATGATTAAGGACTCAATGAGAATTTTAGTAGGCTTAATTAATTTTATTAAGGACTTGTTTGCAAGGAAAATCAGTTTTTGGAGTCAATTTGGATGTTAAATGAAAGACATTGAAGTTTGAGGATTGAAATTAGACTTTGAAAGGTTTAATTGGTCAAATTAAAGGCTTAATTGTGAAAAAAATATATATAAACTTTGGAGGCCAATTAAGGACTTAATTGCATATCCCCAAGATCAAGGACTAACCTATAAGTGGTGCACAATTTCAGGAGTAAAAATTAGTCAAATCAGGGGCCTAATTGAAAGGAATTGAAATTTTGATGGTCAATTAATGATGAAATTGAATAAATTAAAAAATAAAGATTCGTCTGTAAAAGGCGTTGAACTCTAAATATGATATTTGAATTTGGTAGGGGTGCAATTGCATATAATTAAAAGTTGGAAGATAATTACAGGTGCAATTAAAAGTAATTGAAAGAGTAGGGACCAAATTGAAAATGGCCAAATTCAAAATTAGAAAACCCTAATTTTTTAGGGTTTAACCTAAACGAAGTGTCGTTCACCCACTGTTCATCTCTTTCATTAGCAATTTTGGATGATTAAGTGAGTATGTTTAAGCGAATGAATGTGGTGTCTCCGATCATCTCAAGAGTTGTAACTACCACCATTCAATTGAGAAACGCCCCTTCTACAACCCCATGCCCATGAAATTGGACATTCACACCTCAATTCTTCCATAAAAGCCTCCAACATCTTGTCCCTAATCAACTTTCCCTGCATTTTCAAATTTTGTGTTGATTGAGTTGACACCTTTGAACAAATAAATGTTAAGGTACATACCTCTAAATTAAGCAAAGTTGGATCCAAACGAAAGGTGTGCACCTCATCTACCAATTTCAGGTGGTTTACGATGATGTTTACATTAGAGTTTCTCTAGCAAAGCCTCGAAAGTGGTTAACCCAGTCAGCCTTGACTATGACACCTATTTTTCAAAAACCATCCATTTTTTTCACGTGTTCACACTTAAAACTTCTCAAAGAGTTCTTATCAATGACTTTAACACTTCCCTATCAATATCAAAAGGTCATAAATAGCTCATTGCCCTCTAAGTCTAACAAAACCACCAAGTACCCCTAAACCAAAACAACCATTGCAAAACCAGTTTAGTACAAAAGCTTTCATCTATTAGCTTTTATCTAGAACCATCTCACTTTAATCAAAAGGCTAAGCTTTAATCAATTTTTTAGGGAATCCACCAAAAAACCCTAGAAAAATTTTATAAATACCCCTAAGAATCAGAACTAAAAAAGAGTATAAAAGGGAAGAAAAGAGGAAAAATATAGGGAAATACTCTATTAATAAACCCTATTGTAAAGGTTCAAAAGCCTAACATGGAAGGTTTAACAAGCTTTGGAAAGAAAGAGAGTGAAAGGAAAAGAATGAAGGAAAAGAGAAGAAAAAACCAGCAACCTATAGTCAGTAAGCTTGGAGAAGGTATAACAATGTAAAAACTTAAAGGTGTAGTCCATGTGGTCTGCCCATTCATGTTTTTTAATGTTTAAACCTCTTTTTATGTTTTTCAAACTTGTTTTAGTGTTATAATGCTTTCTAGTTTTTTTTATTAATATATAAAAATATTTTTTTATTGTTTAAATATTATTTGAAGTTGTTGTTGATATTACTAAGTGTCAAGACAATATGTTTGTGACTGATTTTGATAAAATAGAGTAGTTTTGGATTTTGCCAAAAGGTAGTAGTGAATGTTTGATGTCTTTTCTATTTTTTTTATGTATGTTCTTGGTTCCTGAGCATGGGTTAGGTTTCAAGTGTTCAAAGAATTAGTTTTGAATTTCAAGTGTTCAAAGAATTAGTTTTGAATCGAAATTTGATATTTTTGTTGACTGTTATTGAGGCTATAGTTATGAAGTTGGAATTTTAATGCATGTTTGTGTTGATTTGATGTCTTTTGTTAGTTTTTTTATTCAACTATACTTAGTATTGACAATGTGGATTGTGAAGATTAAGAGCAGTGTGTTTAAAGTCATAAAATGCTTATTCTAAGACTTGGCAGTGTTAGGCAATGACTAGGGTTTGTTTGCATAAATAACATGTTTTTTTAGGGGTTTTAATCCTAGGGTTTTAGTTTTGAACTGAAATTCATTTTGATAAAATCGTGATTTTTTTAGTGATAATCGAAGTGAATGGATGCTAGATTAATGATCTTTGCTTGATTTCCAACATATCTGTGTCATTGGTTTGTTCATATCTGGTCTGATTTGAGAGTCATGTGGCTAGGTTTGTTGTGAATGTTTATTTTCTTTAGTTATTTTGTGTTGTTTTTCGGGTCAAATCAGGATTTTTAGTTCGGTTTATGGTCGAATAAAATATTCCGGGTGTCGGGTTAATGGCTAAGGCTTTTTCTGGTTTGCCACTATTTTAATAAAAGGAATTTAAGTTTAAGAATATGTTTAATAAACACATCCTTAAGCCTGTTTTGACAATTTATTTTGAATAAAAATAGGTTTTTGTCAAACAATCCCCTATAAATTCCAAACAAAATCTAAAAAATCTTAATGACCAATTTAAAAATTTGTAGGTCCTTTGCATGTTTTTTCAAAAATTTTATTTAATATCAAAACTATAAATTTATACTGTAAGATACTGATTTGTTATTAAAATACCTATTTTTCATCGAAATCTTAAAAAAATTCAAAATTTCTAAAAACATTTCTCATTTAAAAAAATAATAAAAAAGTGTTTTATTTGGTGTGCATACAATCAAGTCTCTCAAAAAATAAAAATCATATTTTGGCTTAAAAAAATACATGGTATGATTTTGTATTTTTTTATATACACAAAAATTCAAAAAATATCTTTACATGCATTTTTGGGATTTAATAATTAGTTTATTGAATCCATTAGAATTTGACCAATATTTCAAAAACCCTAAAAATAAATTTATGAGAATTAATGGTCAATTTTCTGATATAAATATTGGACTTCCAAGTAAGCTGATATTTAAATATCAAAAGTTGATTAGAAAATTCTTAAAATTATTTTGGATATTCATCAATTTTAATTGGGAGTATTTTTCACTATGATATACGAGTTGTGAAAAATCATTTTACCTTCCAAGATAGGTGAACTCTGTTAAAGCACCTACATGAATTTTTTTCCCTTAAGAACTTATTTGGGTTTACAAGCCCATAATAAATTCAAAATAATAGATTTATTCATGAGCATAAATCTTTGTTTTAAGCTATAAATGAACCATCGGTTAGGAACCCATCAATACCTTTAAGCCACATCTAGACTAAATAATGCACCTTATCTTAGGTAAGATGCGTTTGGGGTGCTAATACTTTTCTTAACCACAACCAATCTCTTACCCTAGAATTTCCTATAAGACTAGTCCACCTAGGTTTTCTAGCGACCTTGAATCAAACAACTAGGCGATATCAACTCTTGCCACGTGCGACAATGGTGGTGAAGTGAAAGTGAATAAGCAGGTTTTGATTACCTTTTCTATTGGTAAATATTGTGATGAGGTGTTATGTGATATTGTGCCAATGCAAGCTAATTACTTGTTACTTGGTAGACCATGACAGTATGGCATGAGAGTTATATAAGATGGAGTGACAAATATGTATTCCTTTGAGATGAATAGAAGACCTATTACTCTTGTATATTTAAAACATAAGCAAATAAATGAGGAGCAATTGAAATTGAAGAAGGAGAAAATGGTTGAAAATGAGAGCTTGTATATTAAGGGGACCTTTTTTGCTAACAAGGTTCTTCTTGGTTTTGATGATGATGTTATTCTTTGGCTTGGTACTGATTTGTTGAAATTAGAAGATTTTCCCATGATACATATTCAAGGTCGAATCTTTTTTAAAGAGGAGAGGACGGTACGAACCAAGTTAGGTCCGAATTTGGCCTTAAAATGTTTGCTGACTAGTTTTGCGAAATCGAACATATCTCTTAAACTGCATATCGAAAGGAGCTGAAATTTTACATAGAGATAATAGACACTTGGAAATATATTTTAGTAAATTTTTAGATCAAATAGAGTTTGGGAATATATTATTTTAAAGGATCAAAGTTACTAAACAAATTTTATCAAATATGTCAGACTAGATTTCAACTATAGGGTTATCTCTGGATCAAGGTTCTTAAATATAGGATTATCTCTTAGTTAAAGTTCTATCAAACTTGATTTTCAACTTTCCGAGTTATTATCTAATTTGTTGAGAATTGTTTGATCATGTAATTAAGAGATTTGCATTATTTTACCCACTATTCACTCTTGTAATTTTTAAATTATTTTTTTATAAAGACCCTTTCTTGTTTTTCAGTTTGATCGAATTCCCTATACTTCATAAACTTTATGAGCGTGGCTAACAAAACTAATCCAATAAAAAATGACAAGTGTCCTTTCATATTTTTCAATATAAAAAATTAAACAATGTTTGTTATAATTTATAGCAAATATAATTTTAAAATTTAAATAAAAAAATCAAAAATTTTAAACTCAAGAATATTAAATTAAAAATTGTTTTCTACTATAATTTATATAAAAATATTTTTAAATTATCTATTATGTTCTTAATACGAAGCGATGTCTATTAATTCTTCATTGAGATGATTTTGTCAAACAAACAATTGACAAGGTCATGGACATTTTTGTGATATTGCATAAAACATAGGGACTCAATTAGTAAAAAAGAGAGTAGAGGGTCCTAAAAAAAATACAGGGATGAAAAATGGTAAAATAAAAAAAAGAAAATCAATAATGATCAGCTTGCCCACAAGAAATAATATTTTAACTCGCATATTTGTTCTGCTACGAGTTAATAATAATTTTTTTTAAATGTAAAAAAAAAATATAAAGAATATTTTAAGTTCTTTGGATCTGACAGCCAAGCCAGACCAGCCAAACCCAAAAGCAATAGATCTAGTGGCCATGCCAAATCCAAATAGTCTTGGGTCTAACAGCCATATCAGGGCATCAGGCTACTCAAATAGCTTTAGGTGGCTCTTGGGCTTGACAACAATATCAGATGTAATATACTTGGGTCTCTGACTACCAAACCAAATTCAATAACATTAAGTTTTGTTATTAAGTTAGACTCAATATCTTTGAGTTTAACATTCTATACACCCCAGTTATTTTTAAATTAAAAAATAAAACAGACAACACTCTCCGTAATGCTTTAAATATCTACAATATAGTTTATACTCTATATACACAGTAACAGCATAATAATTTTTCCACGCGTTTCAAAGTATTCTATAATTTGTGAAAGAAAAGTTGAACCAAAGACGGTTTGGAGCGCTTACAAAAAAAAAATTGTCCGCTCACCACAAAACGGTTCCGAGTCCTTACACGACATCGTATGAGGAAACAGGGCATTCGGGTCATATCCCATCGGGCAACCCGATAACAGAAAATATCCGAGGAGAAGAAAATCAAACAGAAGATTGAAAATTGAAAGTTGAAACTGGAAACTGAAACCAAATCGGAATCGGAGACCGATAAAAAAAGAAAAAGAAAAGAGATCGGAGACGGAGTAGATAATGTCAACGGAGCCTCCAGCTTTTCAAGAAGCAGCTCGCTGTGACGTCTGCAAATGCAGCTTCAACACTTTCCGTCGCCGTGTAAACTCCTCTCCTTGTTCCTTTTTTATTTTTATTTTTTATAATCATCAATTGAATCATCATAACTTAATTTTTTGAATCAACTAAAACTAATGATAATAAAAGAACGGATTGATTTGATCAAAGCTAGTTTGCTGCTGCGATCATGGATTGATATAGAATTACTCACGATTTTTATCATCTTCTGTTTTAACTTATTTTTCATGTTTTTTGGTAGCATCATTGCCGTTGTTGCGGAAGGACATTATGCCATGAACACTCGTCAAATCAAATGGTCTGCCTTTTTCTTTCTTTTTTTCCTCTTGTGTGTGTTTTTGACAGTCGATTTTTGCGGATTCCTTAATGTATGAATTGTGTGTTCATTAATTAATTCAGGCTTTGCCGCAGTTTGGGATACTCTCGAATGCTAGAGTTTGTGCTGATTGTTTTAACAATTCTACCCGGTAATTCACTCAACTTGATCTTATTTTTATTCTTAAATTTAACTGTTCTAGCATGTCATGCCATTCATAAATTGCATTAGAAACTATCGAAGAGTATGCCCATTTATGCGAAAATGTAGTCGAAGTTTGTAAATATATATTAGACTAATAAGCATGTTAAACGAAAACTGTCCAACAAAAACCTAGAGTTTAGAAACTATAAGCATGTAAAAGCATAGTTAATAGTAAACATGCTTTCAACACAAAAATAATAATAGAATTCTAACATGCATACTAAACATATGATCAAACTTGTAATTGATATTAATTTAAAATTTTAGCATGTATACTGGTAATAAAAAAATATCTATGTTTAAATTAAAACAAAAAAGGATACTCACTTGTTGAAACACTTTAAAATAATGAAATTTTTGCTGTTGTCAATGATAAATCATTCGTCTTTAAAGTTTTATTGCTTCTCAATTGTACAACTAGGATTTTTGCAATATGCCTCCCAGGATTCCTATACCATCAATTTAGTTTAGATGCACTTCTAAACGAAGTATTTGAACCAAAGAATATGAAATTCAAATATTTTACAACAAGATGAACCTAAACTCTAGATTTGAAAGGAATACCAAAGCTTAAAATGAGAAGAAAACACTAAAATATTCTTTTACTTCATGTTTTCTTTTCTTTAGTTGTCAGTGGTTTGTAGACATTGATTATCTACATGTAGCTTAGGGCCACTGAAGGTTTTTTTCGTTCTCTTGTCCTTCCTTTCTCACCTTTATGAAAATCTTGCTTCTTTACGTGGAATATTTATTCAGTTATCATAAATTTTGTTTGGACACAGATCAGAGAAAGTTGATGGAGTTGATTCCATAACAGATAAAGTTTCTAGATTAGACATTGATACAGAAAAACATCCAAAACCAGAACCAACAACACAGAATCAATCTGCTGCAGGTGTTATAGAGTGTAAGTGTGGGATGCCTTTATGCATCTGTGAAGCACCAGCAGCAAAAACAGATCCGGTTCCCATGCAGGTATGATTTTTCTATAATGATTTTAGATCCTTCTGTCATAAATGGAGGTAATTTATTTAATCCATCACGTAACAGATAAAACTTTCTTCCACCTTCACATCCCAGTCGAATTCAAAACCAAAGAAAACAGATGCTGTTCCGAAGAACAGAGGCTCCACTTCAAGCAGCAAGCCTAGGTATGTTCACTGTTGAAGTCCAAACGTGAAAGAACATTACGAATGATTTGTTGCAAGCAAAAATGACTTAGTATGCAAATCCAAATGAGGTGCTATTACCTGGCAAAGATTTGTTCTCTTCATTGAGCATGGAGCTTATATCATGGTAACATGCTAGTAGTGCAACAAATGATGCCATTTTTAAAGATCTAACTCAAATATCAAGATTCACATAATATGATACTGTGGAATCAATATATAGTTAAATTAGGAGCCAAGTATTAGATATCTTGTAAATTGTAATGAAACTTTCCTAAAACTCAGTAAGAATTAAATTACTTTGGATGAAAATACGTCACCATACCACTACTTTGTGGTGAAAGAAACTAGTTGCCTACTGGTCAGCCACTGTTGGTCTTGCAGACATGTGGTTTGCGAGATTCAAGTTGGCAGGTGGAGTTGCAAGATCATGGAAGTTAACTATGTGAAGGTTTGCTTTCTTTTTGGGCATTATCTTTTGTTAAATGAATTCAAATAAGATTCTAGCCTCTCCCCCTCCCATCTGTCATCTTCTTACAACCCTTGACCTTTGGTCATCTAACAGTGTCCCACATTGAAATATAAGTTCATAAATGACTATTGTGTTTCGTACTTGCATATACTAAACCTGCTGCATCCACTCCAACTCCAGACTCATAAATCTGATGAAACATGATCCTCTGCATGGGCTCCGGGAGCTAAAATCGATGCATGTTGTGTGTTGCAGGGAATGTAAATTACATTTTAGGACCAGAGTTAAGTTACTAGACAGACAGAAAGGGGATGGCTACTTTGTTTAGAATCTAATTTTTGGATCATTTTTCTCGTTTCATTTAGATACTTAGCCGCTGCCTTCTAAAGTTTGTGGGAAATTGTGTTCTACTAAGGTCCTTCATTAACTTGTGAAAACCTTGCAGTTCGGTTTTCAATCATGGCCAAATTACAAATGGTGGTGTAGATAAACCTCAGATGGATTATGAAGTCAATGGAGAGGTATAATCAACTTATGATAGTCATAAGGGGTGTTACTTTTTCATAAGAGTTTCATGGATCAGTTATCTGTGCCCATTTATGTGTTCTGCTTAGGGTTTAAGGGAAGCCATAAAGAATGGTGATACTGTTGCAGTCAAGAAGCTTTTGAGTGAGGTATTCACCATCTTTAATGCAAAACAGATATGAGAAATGAAACTAAACTCTGATATCTTGGCAGGGTGTGGATGCAAATTATCGTGATAAGCAAGGAATGTCTTTGCTACATCTGGTAACAATCTCTCACTTTATCTGCATTGCATATTTTGCATCTCCGTAAAAAGTATGACACTAATGAAAGGATGATTGTGCTTAGGCTGCACTATTTAATCGAACTGACATAGCGTTCATCCTTATGGACTCCGGGGCAAGCATGAACTATAAGAATGCGCAAGGTAATTAGTCTTATATCCAGCATCATGTCTTGCTATGGTGCCCAGTTTCATTAAACTGTATGATTAGATAAGGGAATCACATAAGATTTGCAAGGCATGTGTAGACATTATGGTGAAACGGTTTTAAAATGACTGAAATTCTCAATGAATTTGAATATAGAAAGCAACCAGACATAATTTTTCGGTTCTGAAATTTTGAAATGTGCTTAATAGCTCTTTCAGGTTGCATACAAAGTGGTCATAAGGGGAATTACGGAGTAATCATTTTGTTATTGAAGAGTTATATTCTAGTACATGTTCTTAGTTATCTTGGGCGACAAAGAAAGTTAAATTGCACTTTGCAAGTTAGGTTAAATGTGGTTGTAGGGAATGATGATGTTGCATGGATGACCAAGGACTCTAATTTCTTAAAAATCATCCAAGATAAACTTCTTGTCATTGGTTGTGAGTGATGTTGGTCCCCAGTATTCTACTTCATGCTAACGCATTGCTTCTTTTCTAGGGGAAACGCCATTGGACTGCGCTCCTGCAACTTTGCAGTACAAGATGAAACAGAAAAAGGAGGAATGTGGACAGCAGGGGCCACATGCCAGTGTTTGAGAGCTTGCACATTGTTTATATCCTTAATCTGCATGTGCAAGTTGTCTGTTTCCCGAAGAAATTGTATTGATTAAGTTTTGTATTTGGTCTGTATACAATGTATGTTGTGCATTCTAGCAGATGAGCTACCAGTCATCAACTCATGAACTGGCCGATACAGCTCCTCTTGCAAGGTAATAAGAAGTTGTCTTTTTGTGTTTGAACTTTGTCTAGCAAAATACATAATATTATGATTGGAACATCAATGTTGAAATTGAAAGACATGATGACTCTGCCCCCTATCCGTACTTGAAGGCCTACGCTGCTCATATTAAGATCAAGAAAAAAAAAACACGAACACTACTCAGGCATTCACACTACACTATGAAAGAACACTATGGCCATGTTTGTTTTCTGGAAAGTAGTTTTTGAAAAATCACTTTTTAAATTTTCCTGTGTTTGTTTGCCATTAGAAAATATGGTCAGCAGAAAACACTTTCCGGTCAAAGAAAAACACTTTCCGGTCAACGGAAAACACTTTCCAGTCAAAGAAAAATTTGACTTGGTTTTTAGAAAAGTGTTTTCCCTTTTGGCTGTGTTTGTTTTCTGGAAAGTGGTTTCCGGGAAAACACTTTCCAAACTTTCATGTGTTTGTTTGTTATTAAAAAAGTTAGTCAACGGAAAACACTTTCCAGTCAAAGAAAAATTTGGCTTGGTTTTCAGGAAAGTGTTTTCCTGGAAAATTTGGGCGGAAAACACTTTCCGGAAGTTGTGAAAAATTTAGAAATATTATTATTTGCTTATTATATCAAATTTGATCCTCAAACTTTTGATTGCTATATATATTTTGTTTTGAATATTTATTTTTTAATTTCATCTCTTAAAATTTAATTTTTATATTAACTTTGGTCCTTATTTTTATAATTGTTATTTGTTTTTTCCTTATCATTTTTTTATTGAAATTTTTTATCTATCAAATATTTTGGTCCTTATTCTTTTGATTGTTGCTTATTTTATTTGAAATAATTTATGAAATGTTAATTATTATTATTTCAATTTCTTCATCTTTCAATTTTTTTATTTTTTATTTGATCTCTATTATTTTGATTATTATTTATTTTATCTGAGATAATTTATGAAATTATATTTTTTTCAATTTCATTCTCATTCAACTTTTTAATTTGTAAGATTTGTTCCTCATTATTTTAATAAACTTGAAAAAATAAAACATTAATAAGTTATTTTCCAGCTCATTTTCCATAACATAACCAAACACTGAAAAATATTTTCCAACTTATTTTTCATTACACTACCAAATATCAAAAAATACTTTACCGGAATTCACTTTCCAAAAGAAAACTACTTTCCAGCAAACAAACGGGGCTATGAAAGAAAATATTGCTGATTGAAACAGTGTTTTTTTTAAAACATTTTTTATTTTGAATTTTTTTTTTAGTATTTTAATTTTTATTTAAAATTTTATTTTGTTCATGTTTCTGTTCATAAAAAAAAGAAACTCATTTAAAAATAATGAAGAAGAGAAAAAATAATTGGTTAATTATAATTTAATAATAATAAAATCGATCTTGATAAGTTTTATTAAAATATTTTTGACTCTTCATGAAAAAAGTAGATAAATGTTTAGATTTAAAAAAAAAAAATTAGGGTTTTTTTTAACGGTAGGGGGTTTTCTATGCTTTTTTTTTTTTAAAAAAAAAGAGTTTTTTTAGTTTGAGACGGCCGGTAAACATGCCGACAACAAGTTGCGTCTCTTGTTTTTTTTTTTTTTTTTCCAGGATGAACGACATATGATTTTACCATTTAAAACAAGGAAAAAATGGTCACACACCATGGCATCACCTCCTTTTTGACGTCGCACGTGCAATGGCCCACATTTGTCCTCATTGAAAAAAATGGTCGAACCCGTACCTAGTAAAGGAAATAATTTTTTTTCCTTCTATTTCAATTAAATTTCATCAAAATTAATTTATTAAAAAATATATTAAAAAATTATGGCATTTTTTAATAACATTAGTAAGCTTTTTTTTAAGAATATTTTTATTTGTTTTCATATAATTCAATGAAAACTTTTTCATGAAAACAAAAACAAAGTTATTTAACCCAACCGGGTCAATAACCTGAATAATAAATTTCACAGGTTAACTTAGACCAATTCATAACGCTTTTATCTTAATATTTTTAAAAAAATTTAAAATGATGTCATATTAAGATTTTTTAAAGTTAAAACCAAGTTTTGACTATGTTGCATTTAAGTTTATCAGGTCGATTAAGTCATATTAAGACAATTCCAACTCAATTTGATTTTAAATCTATGCCAAATAAAGGGTTAAGTTAGGTTTTTAATAACACAACTAAAAAGTTTCTCGCAGCAATGCGAGAGTAGTGTATTATTTTATATTATATAATACATTCAAGTTAAAGTTACTGGTATGTTATTTTAATTAAAACTTTGATTATGATAAATTATTGTTGAAAACAAATTGGTAACAAAATGTCAAAAAAGAAAAAAGGAATGAGTTAATAAGATAAAAAAAAAATTAATTTGAGAGATATTTTTATCATTATTTCAAATCGTCCAAATTGTTTTATATATTTGTTCTTATTGCTTTTAATTTGTTTTAAATAAAGAGCATAAAAAAACGTTTTTATGAAAAAATATTAATAAGAAAAGAAGGAGTCATATTAGCAACTTATTTTGTTTTAATAAAATTTAAATTATTACTCTTCTTAACAAAAAAATATTTAAATTCATTGCTATATTATTAAATAATCTTTTTAATGGCTCCTATGCCACGAAACCAAATATCATAATATAAATTTATATATCAATTTTATATATATAAAATATGAGTCAATTTTGAATTCTCCTAATCTGAATCCTTGTTTAAACTAGGTTTAAAATTAACCTACGTGAAAATTGCTCCGATATGACCAACTAACCTAGCGGGGCCAAAGATAACCTAAATAATCAGTAAAAAACATAGTTTGAATTTAAAAGATAATATTTTTTTTTTATATTGGGAAAATGATATATTAGATTGACTTAGGGTTCATAACTAAACCCACCAAACCCGCGACCAGGATCATGGACTCCAATAAGTTTAACAACTTTGTTTTTAAAAACTATTTTTACTTAATGACATGATAATAAAAATAGACATTTGTAAAATCGAGCTCCAACAAAAAATCAAGATGTTTGTTTGAGATTGTGATAACTTCATAGAAAACAAACTGAAACAAATTATGAAAATCAATTCAAAATCAACTAAATATTGAATGATGAAATCAAATAAAAAATTCAAAAAAATTCAATCAAAAGAAACAAAATTGAAAGATGGGATTTTAAAAAAGAAACTATTTGACATTGTTATTAAACCCGTCTTAGTGGATCAACCTTGAAACCTCTTGATCCAACTCTTTATCTAGCACAAGTTTAAAACTAACTCACATGAGAGTTTTCTCATTGTGACCTAATCAATTTGACGGTTCTAAAGATAAGAAAACCACCCACTAAAAGCATGGTTTGACTTAAAAAAATTTCAAGTTGATATTTTTTAAAAAATATTGAGATGATGATATATTGGATTGACTCGGGTTTTACAACTTAACTTGCCAATCTCGCAACTTGAATCATGAAATCTACAGGGTTTAAAAAAATTATTTTTATTTAATAATGATAATAAAAATAGACTATTGTAAAATTATATACTAACTAAATGCAGGTACATTTGTTTAATACGATGATAATCTCATGAAAAGCAAACTGATGATACAATTAAAAAAAAAGTTAAAAAAAATTATATGAAAAGAAAATAAATTAAAAGATAGAATTTCAAAATAGAAGAAGAAGTAAAAAAGCTTCTCTCCTTCACTATTCATATAAATAATAAAGGAGATGGGGACCATAGATAAATTAAGAAATTATCACACAAAATGAAAATAAATTATAAAATGACATAAAAACAAAATTTTTTTTAATGAAATAACACACTTTTGTTATGGTTGAGAACCACAAGATCAATTAATTTTCCACAAGAAACATAGAATTATATCATGAGATAAGAAAAATATAGTAATTAAAATAAAAGTTAGTAGAGATAAGAAGCCATCGTCTTTGTGTGGTGTGACCTACACGAATGCACATGATAGTGACCAGTCGGCAGCGACCCTATATTCCTAGCAGACATGGACACCTAACAATAAATAAATAATTACACGAAAAATAAAAAAGGTAAAGCAAAAGGCTCCCACCGTTATCACCCCTCACCTTTGCCTTTATAAAGCACCCAAGATGCTCACTGGAACTTCTCCCTTTCTCCCTTCTTCTTCTTCTTCCCCCTCTTGCTTAATTTTTTTCCCTCTCCCTACCTCCTCTAGGGTTTCCTTCTTCTTCCTTTTTTTTTTTTTCCCCTTACTTAACTACTGTGTTGTTTGCATTGATTTATATATAATGGGCTTCTTTGCAGAAGAGTCAGGGTTAATAGTAGGCCATATTATCTACAAGGCAGCTCTTGCTTTAGCAGTCTTGAGATGGGCCTGGGACTGGGCTCTGAGATTTAAGAATGGAGCCCATTTATCCTCCTCTAGCAATGATTCTCTACAGCAATCTCATCCTGTTCCTTCTCCACATCAAGTTATGGACGGTCTGATTTCGACCACTTTCGGTGACGTCATAGAGAGGGTGCCAGGAGCTTGTGACACATGTGCTGTCTGCTTGAGCCAGTTGAGGGATCAAGATGAGGTCAGAGAGTTGAGGAACTGCGGCCACGTGTTCCATAAGGAGTGCATAGATAGATGGGTAGATCATGATCATGATCACGATCACGATCACGATCATGATGAGAATCACAATACCTGCCCACTATGCAGGGCACCGTTGCCGACAACCTCACGAAGTCTGGCTTGGACCAGGACTGAGCCTAGTTGGGCCGTTGAGAGAATTCTCTACCTCTTTGGGGATGATTTGATTACGTGATCAATTCATTGTCGCTGCGCTCTTTTCAGCCGTCACTTCCTCTTTATATATATATATATATATATAAACTTTTTAATTTTAAATTATCTTCTCAATATCTTTAAATCGTTTAACATACTAATATTAAAAATAAATCTTAAAAAATAAAAAATATATTTTAATATATTTAAAAAGTAACTTTTATTTTCCCTTCCAAACAAACTATAATCGTGATAGCCAATAATAATAAGCGGCAACTCATGAAAATAATTAATTAGTGTGAGTAGCAGCAGGACAAATTTTGTATTTTTTTTTTTGAGTTGTATATATGTACTTTACGGTCTACGTACGCCTTTCAAATATTACGTTCTCTTGCAGTTGCATTTTACATTAATCTGTTTTAATTAAGTATTTCCGTTCTTCTAACCAAAAAGACAGATAAGAAATGCAGATTGTAACGTTCTTGATTTTTTCAATTCAGCTATAATATCATTATAAATTTATATAATTTTTTAATTTAAGATTTATAAAATTAATCGAAATACGTGCAAACTGACTCACTCAAACATTCACGTTAAAAAGAAAAAAATTCTAACTTGATTTTGGTAATCCCTAGCTGTAGGCTGGTCTATTAATCAAGAAGGAGATTTATTATTTTCATTTCTAAGCATGAAGTGTCCAATATAATTTATTTAATCTATGAAAAATTACTCTTAGGCATTCAAGGGTTACTCGCAATTACACTTTTCTTCTATAATTTTATAAATTACAGTCTATATACTGACTGGGTCCATGCAAAATTAAATTGGGTCAATGCAATATTTAAGTTTAGATGAAAAAATAAATTTATCCTCGAATATAATATAACACAAAAAAACATATTAATTCAACAATTTGCTCTATACATTGACTTTTCCCTCTTCTCGACGAACACAAATTCTAAAAGCAAAATCAAAACCTAATCTACTTTTTTTTAATTGATTTGTTTAATCTAGAATTCTCTTCCTCTTCTCATCTCAAACCGAGCAAAAGACAAACATGTAACAATTGCTTGTTTCTTCAAATTGAGATTTTGAAATTCACAGCTAGTTCGTTTTGTTTTTGTTAAATGCTGTTGATTTATTATAGTATACAATGCTTGTCGTCCTTGATTTTATAAAAAAATAAAAAGAAATTTTTTATAATTAATTTGTATATCCCGAAACTAAAATAACCCTAAAAATTATTATTTTTTGCTCAATTTTTTATTCATTCAGAATTAATTCCCAATACTTTTTGTGAGTGGTAAATGAATTATTCTTGTTTTTTCTTTCAATACCCTAAAAAAAAAAACCCCAATTAAAGCTTACGGATTATTGTTCATTGAATTCTAATTATTAAATCTTATTTAAAACTTGTTTAATCTATGTTTAACCCTTGTATAACCTTTGTGTAACCCTTGTTTATTTATTTTTTATTTAAATTTTGATTAACATGAGTATCTGGGTCAATTTGTGTGCACCTCAACTAATCTCACGAGCCCTGAAGTTAACGACCATGTAAGCCTTAAGTGAGTACTCTAAGTTTTGTAAGACTCGAACCGGTGGTTTTTAGAAAGTAAATTTAAGACTTGACCAGTTGAACTATACTCTTTAGAGTTAACCTGGTTTATTCTTTGATTGAGCTTTATGTAACAATTTATTGTTCACCATAAAAAAAAAAAACAAAATGATGGATTCGTTATTATTCATGACAATTCTATTATCTCGAAAAACAATATAAAAATAAGTTTTTGACATTTACCTGAAGGGTTTTGTGACTTGGGATGACAAAAAAATCAAATTTCTGATGATGCCTTGACATTAAAGATGTTGAATATTCATGGAGATAAAGTATGAAGTTGAGAGAAAAAACCAAATATCATGAGGATCTCCTGAGAAGGGTCTCCTGACTATAATTAAAAAATAAAGAAAAAAGGATGGATATAAATTTTATGTTCATGATGACGAATTAGGATCTTCATTATTTCTCTCTCTCTTTTATAGCTTCTAAACTTAGAATCAGAGGTTTACGAGATAGGTAGAGTAAATGATAGAGAAGATCATGAAGATGGGTTTTTTTTTAGAAGTACCTATCATTTAACTTATTCTGTAAGAATATAATATGTTGTTTCTTACTTGTACAGGACAGCCCAGAAAGTAAAGACAGAGAAAAGATTGACAATTCTAAGCAATTGATTAACAGATCAAGATAAAGAGAAAGACTTAAATGTTTTATTAATGAAGGCTGGTTTATATAATCAAACCATTACAACAGAAATCAGATAAATAAGCAACCCACGTTTGACTCTCCTATAAACGTGGTCAACAAACAAATAATAAATCAAATGTGATCCTTGATCCTATTAACCAGGATATTATTGACTAACTAATTGACTTAGTCCTAACAATCCCTCCCTTAAACTGCATAATTTTCAGCTAGCAGTTTATTTGGTTGGTACCTCACAAACACCCAGCAAACCTCTTAGTTTCTCAAATGTATCCATCTTCAAAGCCTTTGTCATGATATCAGCAATTTGATCTTGCGTGTTGCAATGTTTCAGCTCAATTACTCCTTCCTTACACAGCTCACGTAGAAAATGGAATCTAACATCTATATGCTTGCTCCTGCCATGCATAATTGGATTCTTTGCTAATTTGATTGACGACATATTATCACAGTGTATGATAGTATGTGTTCCTTGCTTGCAATCTATCCTTTCAAGTACTCTTCTCATCCATACTGCTTGGCACGCACAATGAGCTGCCGATATAAATTCTGCCTCAGTGGTTGATAAGGAGACTACCGGTTGTTTCTTGGAGCTCCAAGCTACTGCTCCCTCACTTAACATGAAAACATATCCCGAAGTACTTCTACGGTCATCTTGATCCCCAGCATAGTCACTGTCAGAGTAGGCCATTAATCTTTCATCACCTACAGCTTTCCTTTTGTAATGAATGCCCAAGTTTACAGATCCCTTCACATATCTCAAAATTCTCTTAATAGCCTGCATATGTAGAGTTGTAGGTTTCTCCATGTATCTACTGATCAAACCAATCCCAAACATGAGATCTGGCCTGGTTACTGATAAATACATGAGACTTCCAACCATTTGTTTGTATTGAGTTACATCCACTTGCTCGCCATCTTCATTTCTCATCAGCTTCATACCTGGTATCATTGGATTGCGGACGGAATTTGCCTTTTCTAAGCCAAATCTCTCTAGTACTTCTAGTGCATATTTTCTTTGGCTTAAATAAATTCCTTCATCATTCTGCACAACTTCCACCCCAAGAAAAAACTTCATTTTGCCTAAATCCGTCATATCAAACTCTCGTTTCATTGAGGCTTTGAAATCAGCAAACATCTCCTCATCACTTCCAGTGAACACCAAATCATCTACGTATATGCATACTATCAGAATTTTCTTGTCTTCCCCAACTTTAACAAACAAAGTATGTTCGCTTGGACATCGAGCAAAACCTTCCTTCACAAAGTATGTTTCAATCCTGCTAAACCATGCCCTTGGTGCTTGTTTCAAACCATATAATGCTTTCTTCAATTTGAGGACTTTGTGTTCTTCTCCCTTTTTCTCATAGCCGAGAGGTTGCTCTACGTATACATCTTCGTCTAATTTTCCATAAAGGAAAGCGCTCTTTACATCCAGTTGGTACACCTTCCATTTTCTTTGTGCTGCTATTGCTAGAACCATCCGAATTGTGTCCCATCTTGCTACTGGTGCGAATACCTCGGTGTAGTCAATTCCATGTTGCTGTGCATATCCTTTTGCTACAAGTCTGGCCTTGTATTTATCAACTTCACCTTTTTCATTAAGCTTTGTCTTGTATATCCATTTTACCCCAATCTTCCTTGAATTATTCGGCAGCACAGTTAATTCCCATGTGTCATTCCTTTCTATTGCAGCAATTTCATTGTCCATGGCTGCTCTCCATTGTTGATCTTTTTCAGCTTCTTCGTAGGTGTGTGGATCTCCTGCAGTAGTGTATAACACCATATTTTGTGTTTCTTCTTCTTCAGCTATGTTTGCTCCCATGACATAGTCCTCCATCCACTGTGGTGCTCTTCGATTTCTAACACCTGCAGATCGCAAATTTTCATTTTCTTCTTCTGCTTCAGGTTCTGCAACATCATCATCTCCAGCATCTCCAGTACCTGCTGCACTTGTATCTACCGCAACATCATCTCCAATCTGCTCCTCATCCTCTTCTAGTTCTTCTTCATGTATGCTGTCATTGTTATCTCCCCAGCTTAGTGTATTGCTTCGGTTGTCTGCTGCCCAATTCCAGGTTGCTTTCTCCTCAAATATGACATCTCGGCTGATTATCAATTTCTTTGTAAGAGGATTAAACATTCTGTAGCCCTTGGTTTCTTCACTGACTCCCAATAGTATGCATTTCGTGCTCCTTGAATCCAGCTTTGTTCTTTTCTCATTTGGAACATGTACGTGGCCAATGCAGCCAAATACTCGAAAATATCCTATGGAGGGCTTGATTCCACTCCATGCTTCTTCAGGAGTGACTTCCTTTATTGCTGCAGCAGGACTTCTATTTAGTGTATGTATACACCAATTTACGGCTTCTGGCCAAAATTCTCTAGGAATGTGTTTTTCGGACAATATGCTTCTAACTAGATTCATTATTGTCCGATTCTTCCTCTCAGCAACACCGTTTTGTTGAGGAGTATACGCAGCCGTTAATTGTCTCTTGATCCCATTCATACTACAGTACTCATTAAATTCTTTCGAAGTAAATTCACCACCTCTATCCGTGCGTAAACATTCCACCAAGGAACCAGATTCTTTTTCAACTAGATTCTTGAATTTTTTGAACATATTGAAAGCATCTGATTTTTCGGAAATGAAATAAACCCAACACTTTCTACTAAAGTCATCAATAAAAGTGATTAGGTACCTCTTGCCACTGTTAGATTCTGGATTCACGGGTCCACAAATGTCAGAGTGGACGAGCTGTAATTTGTGTGTTGCTTTCCAGTGGCTTTTCTTTGAAATGTTGTCTCTGTGTTGCTTGCCACTTAAACAATCTGCACATACTTTGGTAGGAGTTTTAAGTAGTGGCAGCCCTTTAACCATCTTGTTAAAATACAACATCCGTAATCCTTTGAAGCTGAGATGAGCAAACCTGCTATGCCATAGCTGTGCTTCACTTTCTTCACTGGTTTGAAAGAAAGCCATCGATTCTTTCGGAGGTATAGATGCAAGTATTATGAACATTCTGTTGACTGTCATAGCTATCTCCATGATGAGACCTTTAGTTGGATGAAATAGCTTGCATGTATTGCCTTTAATCAGTATTGCTAAACCTTTCTCCTGTATTTGCCCTATACTGAGTAAATTATTTCTCAGCTCCGGAATGTAATAAACCTCATCAATTCTTTGTATTGCACCAGCTACTTTCAATTTCACACACCCTTTGCCCATTACTGCCATTCTTGAATTATTGCCAAGCTTGACCGAATGTCTAAATTTCTCATCTAATTCTGTAAACCATAGTTTATTCCCACTCATATGATTGCTGCAACCTGAATCCAAAAACCATACCTCTTCCCTTGTTGAGTTATGAAGTTCCACATGTGACATCAGCACCATTTCTTCTTCTGTAGTCAATTCTGTCAGCACCATTTCGTCTTCTTCATGGCGTTCTGTCACCACCAATTTTTCTTCATTCAATTCAGCCAGCACCATTTCGGCTTGCAGTTTTGCATCTGTCAGCACCTTTTCTACATTCAATTCAGTCAGCACCATTTCGGCTGGCAGCACCTTTTCTTCATTCAATTCAGTCAGCACCATTTCGGCTTCTTCATAGCATTCTGTCAACACCATTTTTCCAGAATTCAATTCTGTCATCACCAATTCTGTCAACACCATCTCCAATTTTGGCAACACCATATTTCTTTCATTCAATTTTGTCATCACCTTTTCTTCATGGAATTCGGAAAAATCATGAAGTTTTGCATTCAAGTGCTCTGTCAGCACTATGTTAACACCACCATCAGAATACATGTCAGCCATGTCAGCACCATCAGCTTCCATATCAGCACCATCAGCTCCATCCATGTCAGCACCATCAGCATCCGTGTCAGCCATGTCAGCACCATCAGCTCCCATGTCATCACCATCAGCTCCATTTAATTCCTCTGTATGTACTACTGCTAACACGTTTTTTTCAGAATTCACTTCCTTTGTCATCACCATTTCTTCTCCTGCATTCACTTCTTGCATCACGATTTCTTCATGTAAATCTGTAACAGCATGAATGTCCACATGTGATAACAATAGCATTTCTTCTTCGCAATTCACTTCTGCATAATTAGCTGATTTTTCATAACCAGGACATTCATAAGAAAAATGTCCTAGTTTATGACATCTAAAACATTCAATAACAGCTTTATTGAAAGATTGTCTTCCCCAGCTCCTGCCTCTGCCTCTGAAATTGCCTCTGAATCCTCCATGGTTTCTGCCCCTTCCTCCAAATCGAGCATCTTCTCTTGCTTCAGACATGACCTTAAGAGCTTGCTCTTCCTCTTTGTGCCCCTTCATCCTTTGTTCATGTACAAGTAGACTACTTTGAAGTTCATCAATAGTCATTTCAGCAAGATTGTTTGATTCTTCAATGGAGCATACGACATAATCAAATTTTGTTGTCATAGACCTCAAAATTTTCTCAATGATAACAATCTGCTCCATTCTTTCACCGTGTGTTTTCATTTTGTTGGCAATTGTAAGAGTTCTTCCAAAATAGTCATCAACACTCTCACCATCCCTCATTCCAAGTAGCTCAAATTCTCTCCGCAGTGCTTGTAGTTGAGCTCTCTTCACCTTAGTGGACCCTTGATATTTCTGGCGCATTGAATCCCATATTCCCTTTGCAGAATCTCTATTCAAGATTGTTTCCATGATAGTTCGATCAATTGATTGAAAAAGATAATTTTTTACCTTTAAATCTTTCAACCTCATCTCCTCCATGTGCTTCTGCTGGACCTCCGTGAGTTCTGCTCCAGGTGTGCTTGCTGGAATTCCACTCTCTATTAAGCTCCAGTAATCTTTGGATCGCAGCAGATTTTCCATTAACATAGCCCAATGGTCATAGTGACCATCAAATCTGGGAATTGCGGGTTGAACAAAGTTTCCCTCTGCCATGAATTTTGTCTTTGATTTTGCTCTCACTGTGTTTCACTCCTTTCACTCTCCTTTGTTTTCGACACACTGTTTCTTACCACTCTTCTCACTGATTGTTCACTCCCTCTCGTGTTTCACTCTTCTTGTTGTTTTCAAAGACAAAATTCTTCTTACCACTCTACTGATTGCTCACACTCCTCTCGTGTTTCACTCTTTTCTTTTTCGGGTTCTTTTCACTCTTCTCTCTTGATGGAAGGCTCTGATACCAATTGACAATTCTAAGCAATTGATTAACAGATCAAGATAAAGAGAAAGACTTAAATGTTTTATTAATGAAGGCTGGTTTATATAATCAAACCATTACAACAGAAATCAGATAAATAAGCAACCCACGTTTGACTCTCCTATAAACGTGGTCAACAAACAAATAATAAATCAAATGTGATCCTTGATCCTATTAACCAGGATATTATTGACTAACTAATTGACTTAGTCCTAACAAAGATGTCGCATCTCCATGATCGTCTATCACCATTTTCTCAAGCTCTGATCGTAGAATTTGGTCAAGGTTCGAACTTGTTTTCTTGTATAAGCTAGTAATAAGCTACTCGACAATACTACTCTTGTGGAAGAAGAAGAAGAATGGAATGGCCATATTGGTTTGCTTCAAGAATATTGACAGTACTCCACTCAGTTTCAAAGAGAAATATCAAAGCTAGTTTGGCCTTCTATGCCTATATATATATATGAAGACTGAAGCAAATCTTCAACTTCCTGCTCCATTTGAAGATGAAGATGCACTCATTGACAAGTTTGCCACAGTTGATCTAAAAAGGCAGAAACTAAAAAGTAATCCATCTTTCACAGAAACATTTACTTGGAAAAACTAGTCTTGTTTCTACCAATCTAAGGAATGTTTATGTTAGAATATCATTGTCAACAACTTGTTGCAATATTGAATATCAATTATATTGTTAATAGGGGGTAGCTAGCAGATCCACGCTTGGAGAAAAGCTTAATCGTTATTCATTTTTTTTTTATTAATTAGCGTTGCTATTTCAAAACAAGTTTACAAAGAGAATCAAGTCCAAGTTTTCCACATCCCTACAATGAATCCTCACATACCCTCTAGTCTTGTTACAAAACCTACGAGGTTCACCTTGATCATCGAAGCTGTGAAGCTTTCAAAGAAAGTTGTCTGGTTGGCATTAAACAGGCTGACCAAATCCGCTGTCTCCGTTCTAGGAGTAGAAAACAATTCCTTGTTGCTTTGGAGTAGGCCTGCCTTGCCTCAGCATTGGATAAACACTTAATCATCAGACAAAACAACTAGATCTTGTAAAGGTGTTCGAATGTCCTTAGAAGGGCATAATTAGCATAAGTTTTGTCACTTGTGTTCATATCCTTCTTATGAGGGTCTCCCAAGGAAGGGCCTCAAAACAACAATTAATAAGTAAAGAAAAAAAATGATAGATCTCAATTTTACTGTAATGGCTTGTTGCAATGAATAAGGATTTTCTTTGCTTTTTTATTTTATTTTTAGCTTATAAACTTAGAATCAGATGCTAACGAGAGGTGTAGAGCGAAAGATAGAGAAGATGAAGATGGATTTTTTAAAACTAACAGTTAGCGTGTTCTAAAAGAATATAATGTGTTGTTTCTTACTTGCAAAAAATAGTCATGAAAATGAATACAAATTATACAATGAAAAACAAGGCCAAGTATATTACATTGTATAATCAACTTCGAACTTAAACATTATTCTTTTTCCCGCAATGAATCCTCACTTGTCCCTCTACCTCTGTTACAACATACATGATTCTAAGTTGGGAAGCTTTCAAAGAAATTTATCTAGTTGGCTCTAAAAAGGCCGATCAGATATTGATGTAGTAAGGCTTGCAATAACAGATGATTTTGCGTAGTCATATGTGGATCTACCACAATTAGATGAATATCTACCCCAGATAAATTACAAAGATGACCTAACATATATATTCATGAACCAGTAGGATAGGTCTAAGTTCAAGAGAAGATTCTGGTCGCGCTAGACCAGAATGATAGCTTAAAAGAGCAATAACTTTTTATTTGACCATTGGATTGCGTTTAAACTATATGGAATCGCTAGGAGATTTAGATTTAAAAAATCTCATCTTGGGGCCTCGATTTTGGCATTTTTGTGATTTTCCTTGGTATTTTTGGATTTCATGCATTGTTTTGGATTTTATATTTGTTTCCATGTTATTTTTGGATTTTTTTTTGTTTCCTAGTTGAATTAGGGTTCCTAGCCTATTTAAGGAAGCAAACTTCATTATTATTATTTTAGAGAGAATAAACTATGAGTTTGAGGTTCACATCTGCAGCTTCTTTAGCTCATAAAAAATTCTATGATCTTTGTTTGTTGTTGTCTTTAACTTTCACTTTATCAAATCCTCTTCATCGTAAGAGTTGAAAACAATCCTCAATCGCTTCGGAGTAGGCTTGCCTTGCTTCAAGGTTGGAAAAATATTTGTTGTTGAACTGATTTATTGTTGTTGGAACCATGTTAACAAGCAATGTGCCATCTTTGCTTCAAGGAAACATTTTTTGTAGGGTCTTTAATTGAGTTCTACTCAATATGGGATTGAGATTTCCTAGCATTGTAGAAATCATAAATATTGGTGTAAAAGTTGTACTTTTATCGGTACAAAACTAACCGATGAATTTCCCAATGGAAACCTGCAAGCCTATCCATCAACGGACTAATTGTCGGTAATATATAATGTATCCAAAACGGATTCACCTACAAAGTCACTAAAAAACATTCTATATCAGTGAATTCATCAGTCTATATCAAAACGATTCACAGTTCTTTGTAATTATCTGAGGAAATTTAGCCTATTATATTGACAAAATCACCAAAATGATTTTTATGCTCGTCAGTATTTCAGTAGTTTGTTTTTTTTAAAACACTATTAAACAATTTCACAATAAATATCATTAAACAACTAAATTAAATTGAAGAACATGTTTTATATTATTAATTTAACTATAAAAATCAATTACAAATATCTATAAACGTTAAAAAGTAGCTGGAGTTGCAGGTGGAGGTGGAGGGGAATGAGGAAAAAAATCTCGTAGAGGTAAATAAGGGGAACGATAATGACTGGACAAGTATGCCATCATCTTCTCCCATTGCTTCCTACTTTCTTCTTCATACTTTGCCTCTATTTCGACCTTCAAAGCACCAACTTGTTCTTCAACCAACTCCTTAATGGCTGATGATGGATGTCTCGAGCAAGATTGTGGGGTGCCTACAGTCGAGACACTATAACCTGACATTAAATCTTGGGTCATAGTTATAGAGATATCATAAATCCGATTCTTATTGGGTCCACCGGTTGCTCCAACCTCCAACCATAACTCTCCAGGTTTGGATGGGTTGAAGGATCCTCTCCAGGTTTGGAATGCATACCAACATTATATTGTTCTTACATAAAAAATAAAACAAGTCAAAGATGTTGAAAAAAAACATTAGTCCAAAAATTATACAAAAGGTTTGAAAGTTTATTTACAAAAAAATACCTCAACTCGGTTGTCCATGAACTGTTACACCTTTTTCTGTCTATCCTCCCTCCTTTTATGTGTTTCCAAATATAACTCCATCAAAGTTAGCTCGTGCTCAAACTATGTAGCCTGCAAAATAAATTATTAGTTAAACATTATCACAAATAATCATAATCACTACCATTTTAAGAAAAAACTTAATAAAACATGGTCTTATCATGTGTTTTGCATGATTAATAAAAGGAAGTGACCCACTCATATGCTTGCTAATAGAACTTTAAGTCTTCTTGTTTCTATTCGAGGACCCATTCTTTGAACGCCTTTTAAAACCCTCCAACATCTAGAACTTAGATATCTCTCCCAATTACTCCCAATGATGTGGGGAGGTCTAAAATTCTTCCACACCTTAAAGTTATCTAACTCGGCTCTTCTTTTAGCATAAGTGTGTGCGTCATACCAAGAATCACACAACCTAGTTTAGAAGTTCATTAAACTAAAAAAAATAATGATAAGAAATATTACAATTCTATATATATAAAAAAACTTTTCACATTAAAACTTACCTAGTTGCATTGTGATTTTTCTAGACTCGCCTAGCAACCCTATAGTTTGCATCATCTAACCAAATATTTTTCTTATAATCATTTGAATAAAATAATTAGTTTTTAAATTTAAAAAACATGTACATTAACTAAAAGTTATAATTACACACACACACACACACACACACACACACATTAATCTTAAACTTTCCCCACCAAGCCTCAACCACGGGCATCTATTCTGGATAACCTCTAGTTTGACTCTATTGAGTCAAAGAATGAGGAAGGGAAGTGATAAGTGCAAAATATACATATATTTTTATTCCTTTTACACTATGCTTTTTAAGGTATTTTGAACTTATTCAAGTTGATTGGAAGTTATTTTTATGAGTTTGGCATGCATAAAAGATTTCGTGAATTAATTGTTAAAAGATAAAATTCTGCATTTTACATTTTGGATCTAGCTTCTTGTGACAAGTTTTTTTACCAAGTTAGAGTTCCAGAATAAGAATATGGGCTTAATCTAAGTTGAAGTACACATGTCAAGCTTTACAGGAAGGTATTATGGGCAAAAATCCGATCTCATTTGGACCTCCTATCAAACCTGCAAACTCGGGTCAGAATCCTTCTCGCAGCAGGATTCTCTGCTTTTACACTAGATATTCAAACGGGAATATCTTAATCTTCTGATATCAAAATCAGGCGATTCAGAAACCTAAATTCATCTACACATACAAGACTACAACTTTAATGAAGGACTCTAATCAATTTCTTGAATTTTTCATTCAAAACTCCCGTTCTTTCTCATTTCAGTATACTGTAAGAAGATTAAATGAAATTTCCCTTGGGTTCGACCTGGTTTTCATGATCATACTACAAATTTATTCTGTTTGTGATAATTATATTTTGGTGGTTCCGACGACCGACCAAGAAGATCATTCCAAGCTTGCAATTTTTCTTAATGATGTTCATTTCAAGCTCCTTAATATGTTGGGAATGCAACTTGTTCAAGCAAACATCTCTAAAAAATAAAAATGATTAATCTTCATGAGTGCATCCCATATCTCTTTTGACGATAAATCATGATAAGTAATTGAAATGAATGTTTGTATAAACTCATGGAAATCATAACTCTTCATTCCATACAATTTGCATTCCTCTAAATTCATCAATCTAGTTATGTTCAAAGTATATTCATCAATAAATCGCAGGCTCTTAAATCATTCATACACAAGAAATTATGTTTTTTTTCTAAGATGAATGTGGCTTTGGGCTTCGCAACACACCCCCATTCATTAAGGAGAAGGCCTTATTGTTTTCTATATAGTAGGGACATGCTAATTTTTCATGTGTGCTCCATTTGAAAGACATCCCATTCAAGAAAATCATTTATAGTCCACATCAAAGCTTTCTTCATTTAAAAATTTTGTTTTCTTGATACATCATACGCCAAAGCCCTGGATGAACATAACTGATTCAACTCATCAATTAATGATTAAAGACAAACATCAATATGCATACTTGGACTGTAAGGACCGGTATGACTGTGAATAAAAACATGAATTCTAACCTCATAAACATCCTCAGAAGCAAGTTGTAAATTGCTAATATGACCTAAACAGATTAAACCCATCGATACACAAACCAAGGCGCACGTTATATGGTTCCATCAAAAATTGAGGATGCATATTTTGCAAACTACTTTCAAGCTTCACCATCGGAGGATGCACCATGACGCCATACACTAGATCATATGAATGATGTCATATGCTCGACTATATTCTGAGACATATAAAAATACCCAATAGTAAATATCCAATGACAGGAGCTGAGAATGGGTCATCTAATCCTGGGTTGAGTTCAAGGTTTTTTGTTCTTGTTTTAATATGAAATAAATGCTCTCTAAGAAAATGATGCTATATGAATATGTTGAGAACTAACCAATTATGAACCCCTTTATCTTAGTGGTTTAGGGGATATTTATACATCTTAAACCTTGTCCCCTTGCTTGAATGAGGTGACTAAAAAGTTATTCCATCTTGGTAACATTAATTAGGGATAAATATCCCTTACACATGCACTAATAATGAATAAATATCCCTTACACAAACATTAACAAGGACAAATATCTCTAACAGTAACATTGATGAGGGAAAAATATATCTTACACTTATATTAATGGGATGAAAATGTAGTAGGTTATATAATACTTGTACACCTACAAGTGTAAATGAAGTGGGATCTAGGCTAAAAAGCCTAGGTCAGTCAAAAATCCCGGGGGGGTATGCACTAGTTCCAGACCACAAGTCTGGACTCAAAACATTAGGCTCGGGCTGGATGACAGGGCCCAAGTGGCACCATGACATGTGTCTAGAGCCATTGGGCCCAAACGCTCTTCTTGGGCTCAAGGGTGCCAAGCCGTGCACCTAGAGTCTTGACTCAGACATGATGCCTGGACCAAACCTATTTTTAGATCCT
This sequence comes from Populus simonii, assembly GCA_007827005.2. Lineage (NCBI taxonomy): Eukaryota > Viridiplantae > Streptophyta > Magnoliopsida > Malpighiales > Salicaceae > Populus > Populus simonii. Next base: position 5,047,701 of record CM017481.2, read on the forward strand.
CTGAAGCATGGACTATTCTTAAAATAGGCTTGAACCAATAAAAATTGGTTTTAAAAATAATGATAAATCCCGGTCCATCTAAGTCATTATAGTACTAATTGCTCATTAGTGGGCAATGTTGATTATTTGTTTTGCTTGTAAAGATTTGATTTTTGGATAATGGGAAACTGGCTTGTTGTTCTAGTTATGTACAAAAATATAGAATTGAGTTTGATTGCTATTAACAAATATACTAAACCGTGTGGGGGATTCACTGTTCCCCCACACACAAAACACTGTGGATTACAACAGTAATCCACAGTGTTTTTCCTTTTTTTTTTGTTTTTGTTTTTTTTTTTTCGCAAAATTATTTTTTTTCAACTTTCTTATTTTTTCATTTATTTTTTTTTCAAAATTATTTTTGTTGATTTTACCTTTTAAATATTGACTTGGTTAAAATTTTTGCTTTGTAATTTTTTTTTTAAATACTGTGGATTGCTGCGATGTTTTTCCACTTAGTTTTTCTATTTTATTTCTTTATTCACTGTTCCCCCACACACAAAATATTGTGGATTACAACAGTAATCCACAGTATTTTTCCTCTTTTTTTTTCTTTTTTTTTTTGCTAACTTTTCCTTTTTTTTCTTTTTTTTTTCTTTTTTTTGCAAAATTATTTTTTTCAACTTTCTTATTTTTTATTTTTTTTCATTTATTTTTTTTTCAAAATTATTTTTTTTTATTTTACCTTTTAAATATTGACCTGGTTAAAATTTTTGCTTTGTAATTTTATTATTTTTTAAATACTGTGGATTGCTGCGATGTTTTTCTACTTAGTTTTTCTATTTTATTTCTTTATTTTTCAAAATTATATTTGTCGAATTTTTTTTTATATTGAGCTGATTGAGAATTTAGTTTTGTAATTTTTTTCTTTAAAACATTGTTGATTGCTACAGTATTTCTCCGCATGGTTTTTTTCCCTCCAAAATTATCTTTATTTTATTTTATTTTTTAATATTGAGCTGGTTAAAAATTACAGTTACAATATGTGAGGAAAGCACTATAACTTTTTTTGAAAATTACTGTCCATTGCTACAGTGTTTTTTCCCATATTTTTTTTTCAAAATTACTTTTTTTTTCAACTTTCCTATTTTATTTATTTATTTTTTCTTTTGTTTTTTCCAAAATTATTTTTGTTGATTTAACTTTTTAAATATTGACCTGGTTAAAATTTTTACTTTGTAATTTTTTTCTTGAAAATTACAACATATTCTAAATGATGTGGGGGAATCATTGTTCCCCCACACACATTTCACTGTGGATTACAACAGTAATCCACAGTGATTCTTCCCCACTTTTTTTTTTTCAAATTTTTTTTTCAAAATTACTTTTTTTTTTCAACTTTCCTAATTTTTTTTTTCATTTATTTTTTATTTTGTTTTTTTTAAAATTATTTTTGTTGATTTTACTTTTTAAATATTGACCAGGTTAAAATTTTGCTTTGTAATTTTTTTCTTGAAAATACTGTGGATTGCTGCGATGTTTTTCCACATAGTTTTTCTATTTTATTTCTTTATTTTTCAAAATTATATTTTTGATTTTTTTTAATATGAAGTTGATTGAGAATTTAGTTTTGTCATTTTTTTTTCTTTAAAACATTGTTTATTACTACAGTGTTTCTCCGCATGGTTTTTTTTTTATGATTTTCTCCGAAATTATATTTTTTTATTTTATTTTTTAATATTGAGCTGGTTAAAAATTACAGTTACAATATGTGAGGAAAACACTTTAACTTTCCTCGAAAATTACTGTTGGTTGCTACAGTGTTTTTTTCCACATGGTTTTTTTCTGTTTTCGTTATGTTTTTCCCTAAAATTATCTTTGTCAATTTTATTTTTTAAATATTAAGCTGGTTAAGAATTGTAATTACAAGTAAATACAAGTTTTTCCTCAAAAAAACACTATGGATTGATACAGTTTTTCCTCACATAGTTTTTTTCCAGTTTCTTTTGTGTTTTGTTTTTGTAATATTTTTTTCCAAAATCATTTTCGTCGATTTTATTTTTTAAAATATTGAGTTGGTTAAAATTTAACTTTGTAATAAAGCTTAATCATGTGGGGAAAGTATTGTAGCTTTGCTCATAAAACATCGTGGATTGCTACAGTGTCTCTCCGCATAGTTTTTTTTGTTATAATTTTTTTCAAATTTTCTTTTTTAAATTTATTTTTTTAATATTGAGTTGTTTGTGAATTACAATTACAAGTCATTACAAATAAGGCTAAATCATGTGGGGAAGCACTGTAGCTTTCATCACAAAACACTGTGAATTGTTACAGTGTTTCCAACATGATTTTTTCCCCTTTTTTTGGTGTTTGTTTTGTTTTTTTTTTCTAAAATTATCTATGTTGATTTTTTTTTTAATATTGAGCCGATTAAGAATTTAGCTTTGTTATTTTTTTTCTTTAAAACACTGTGAATTGTTGCAGTGTTTTCCCATGTAATTTTTTTATGATTTTTTCCAAAATTATCTTTGTCGATTTTTTTTTTTAATATTGAGTTGGTTAAGAATTATAATTACAATAAAACTAAATCATATGAGGAAAGCGTTGTAATTTTTCTCACAAAACACTGTGGATTGTTACAATGTTTCTCTAAATGTTTTTTATTTTATTTTATTGGGAAAAATGTTATAGTTTTCCGCCCAAAACATTGTCAATTGCTACAACGTTTTTTCTCATGGGTTTTTTTCCTTCCAAAATTATCTTTGTTGGTTTTTTTTTTAATATTAAGTTGGTAGAGAATTTAGCTTTGTAATTTTTTTTCTTTTTATTAACTGAAAAGCTACATCATGTGGCGAAAGCACTGTATCTTTCATCACAAAACACTGTAGATTGCTATAAATCATTTTGTTCAGTCTCTAAGTTTTGGATCGCCAACACAACTTTTTTTTCGTCATGAAATATTTGCTCCATCATACCTTTAATTGCTATTACTTATCTAGCGCTGGTTCATAATTATAACACTATCAAGTGCATTTGTTTTATAAACCCGTGGCAGCGCGCGAGCATGTCATCTCGTAAGAATTAAAAAATGAACGAAAATCCATGTCACCTTTGTATGGTTCAATGCTTAACACACTCTCGAGGCCACCCCTATTTAACAGCAGTACTGACTGATTGCTCCACAAATACCTGGGTATCAAAATCTTTGTGCACCAACACGTAGCAAGGAAAAAGTTAAGAAGGAAACAGTGATCGAGCCTCTTTTTTATTGCTTAAAATATAGTAAGCAACTAATATGATCTACACGCAAATGTATAGAGTGCCATGCCCTGAGCAGAGTTTTTGTTCTTTCAAATTGCTTTCGTAATTTTCCTTCTTTTGTTTTTTAACCACACACATCGTAGAAGATTAGATAATCCATTTTCTTTTAAATTAGTTTATTTTTTGTTCATTTAAATACATAACCGAAAAGATAATCCGGCCATCCATTTGAATGACTGGTCGAGGTGGTAAATACTTCACTCTGAATGACGAAGTGGATGCAGGGCAATAACCACAAATCCAGGTGTAAAGGCTTGGATTGCCCAGAACAACACGGGAGATTCCTCGGCAAAAACACTACCAAAGATTTGAATTCTTGTTTAAAAGTTGTGATTAACTTGTAATTGAAGTGCATAAAATACATTTTGACTCTTAAGTTGACATTACATTAGTCTCTGCTAAGCATATGAGCCTGGCCTTGGGACGCTCTGTCTCTGCAACTTGCAATTTGCAATCAAAACCATGGGAAAGTGTTGGAATAAGATCTACATATCTATAACATTACTCCCAGGGAAGCCATGGATAAAAACTCTGTTTCCTGCGTCTAGAAATAACCCACCAAATGCTGGTTAGGATTACTGGGCTCGTATATTATATATGGATTGGAACTTCATGTTCTCCCAGCTATTCCAGCTTGTTTTACCAACTGAAAATATTTACAAACAACACATAGAAGAAACAGTTTAGGTCATATGTTACGAGGTGGGTTGATTAAAACAGACATTAGAATTAGTTTCTGCTTGCATTTTACACTGCCGCTCAGACCTGAAAGTAAGTTTCTAGCTTCCTCCTCAAAGTGGCATGCTCTTGCTTGAGTTGTTGAAATGTCTTGATGCATCTGCAAAATTGACAAACCATTAAAAAGGGCCGAGAATTCGAAGCAATTCATAGGATATATATATAATATGTTACCCTTCGATGTTTCCAGCAGAGCAGCATTCCCTGAACTGTGAGCATTCCTTTTTCACCTTCTTGGCTCCAAAGCTGCAAGTAACTAAGAATTTTCAACAGATAAACATAAATCAAGCAAAGTGCTAAACGACCATCTTCATTTTAATTCCCTTATTTGTAAATCAAGATATTTCTGTATAGTTTACAACAGCTAATTACCTTGAGCTACTACCCTTGAACTGATGCATGTAATCATCCAGCTTGCCAAAATCAATATTAGGCTTCTTGATCCTGCAAGCAATAAAAAAACAAAAGAGTCGCTCTTACAGCTTTTATCACCGCCGTTATGCTGTAGTAACGTTGATTACTGTATACTTACATTGCCTGCTCAATGTTCTGAATGAATCTAGCGGAGTCACTGTAGAACAGTGTCACAACTTCCTCTACAAAATTTGGGTTTGCTTCATCTTGCAAATCCTCGAGTTGATTGAATTGATCATCAAGGTATCCCTGCAATCATCGATTATTAAAATCACCTTACGCCACCAGACCTGTCTGTTCTACAACTTTAACAACATGGCTTTTCTCTCTTTATCTTTCTTTTCTAGTCCTAATTCAGAAGTTTAAACTATAAATCCTCTACTTATTGATGTAGTTGCAAACTGGGGGCCCAATCTAGGTTTGGACCAAGCATAGCTCGAACAAGAACAAGCCCAAAAATTGATTATAATAGTTCATGGAGGAAAGAGAGATCTATTTAAAAGATAGCAAAGCACGAAGTTAGCATTCGTGATTCATGATCGGTAAATCTATTTAAAAGTCAGTTTGTGCATTTTTCGTATATTTTGATCTTTATAAGGCGTTTATAGTTTCCCTAGAATGATATGTGTAGCTACAGTTTTATTTATTTTGCTAAAAAAATATATTTAAAGAAAAAATATATTTTTTAATCAATTAAAAAAATATATGTTAACAGAAAAATATTTTTCTGGACACTATTAATTTATAATTTTCACCAACATCATCAAATAACTACTTAAACTAACATGCATCGTCAGTAACAACTCACTACTATCATAACATCAACACTACTCGTTATTGCTATAATCAAAATCTCCACTACCATAATAACTATTATTGTAGAATCTTTATTATTATTAAAAATATTATCATCATATCAACCATCATAGCCACTATTTTTTTTTTTACAAATATCGTATATTTTATATTTTATTATCATTAATGAAGAATAATTTATTTTTTATAAAACTATTTTCTATAGAAAATTAGTTTTTTCAAAGCAAACCTTCCTTGAAACAAAAGTTAAGGGAAGACGAGATTTCCACACCAAGCTATACATAGTTTAGAGAGAAAAAAATACAAACAAAATACTCCATGTAAGAATGACAACAGTTTGTATTACGAAGAGGACAGAACCTGATCAAACAGGGACTTCCTCATGTAGGCGACCTGGTGTTGCAATTGTTTCCTGTCCATCTTTGAAGCAGTAAGTGGAGAAATGTGAAGGCTTGATGACAAAACAGTAGCAGAGAGGGACTGTGTCTACTACTCAATGCCATGGCAAGGGAAGAGGACCTATTTATATAGTTCATGGAGGAAAGAGAGATCACATGATAGTGAATGGGTAGAATAATATCAGATCCACGTGTCATGCTTGAAAGAGTGGATCCAAAATGGTCACAAATCTCTCAAGATGATTGGTCCACTTGTGCTTTTGTCTTCCCTTTTCCTTTTCCTTTTGTTATTTTGTACTTTGGAACTTGTATTATCGTTCCCCATATATCCATGCTCGGATTCCCCATATATTTAATTCGGTCATATGAAGGTGTTCGAATGTCCTTAAAAAAGCATCATTCGCACAAGTTTTGTTACTTGTATGCTCATCCTGTCTGCTTACGAGGGTCTCCCAAGAAGAGCCTCAAGACTACAATTAATACACCAACTCAAAATTGAATTACACTGATGAAATATTTTGTCCATGTCAAAGCTATGTTTCTATCTATAAAAATATTACCCATGAATTTACTAAAAAAATCATGTTGTTAGCTAGTGTCGTGTCTATAATTTCATATCCGTCAATAATTTTATTATTCATTTAAATATCGACGGATAGGCTAACATAATATTATTATTGGTTATAAAAGTATGCAACAATTAATTTTTATCAGTTTATTGGTCAGTAAACATTATCTACAGAATCACCGACAGATAAATCATCGGTAATATATCACGTCTTTCGACGGATAATCAATAGAACCACTGACAATCATGTTTTATTAGTGATTTTGTCCATATATTTCAAAATAATTAACAACTTTCTGTAATTCTCTGAGGAAAATTGACATGTTGTACCGACAAAGTTTTTATGTTCATTAGTGATTTCATAAGTGGTGTACTAATTTGTTTTTTTTAATGCTATCAAAACATTTTAACATTAAACAACATTAAAAAAATATTTAATTTGAAGAATTCATTTAATGTAATTAGTTTAACTGTAAAAATCAATTATAAATATTTATAAACACTAAGAAGAGGTTGCAGATGGAGGGGAAAGGGAAGTAAAATCTTGTGGAGGTCCGTAGGGGGGGATAATGATTGGACATGTATGCAATCATCTCCTCTCACTGCTGGTTTTTTTTTTTTGTTCATGCTTTGCCTCCATTTCGACCCTCAGAGCACCAATTTATTGTTCAACCAACTCCTCAATGGCAGGTGATGGCTTACTTGTACTAGATTATGGGGTGCCTATGGTCGAGACACTACAACCTAACCTTATATCTCGAGTTGTAGTCACAGAGATACCATAAAATTGATCCTATTGAGTCACCTGGTTGCTCCAGCCTGCAACCACAATTTCAAATCGTATTCAGACGGGTTGAAGGGTCCTTCTTGTGTTTGGCATGCATACCAACGTTATATTGTTCCTACACAACAAAATAAACAAGTCAACGATATGGATACAAAAACATTAGTCCAAATAATATAGAAAATGTTTAAAAGTTTACTTACAATAAAAGTCTCAGCTCAGTTGTCCACAAACTATTACACCTCTTTTTGTCTATCCTCCCTCCATATATGTGTTTCCGTGTCTCCATCCGAGTTGGCTCGCGTCTAAGCTATGTAGCCTAAAAAAAATGATTAGTTAAATGTTATCACAAATAACACTACCATTTTAAGAAAAATATTTAAAAATAAAGCAGGCTCTTTTACTATTGCCTTGCATGGTTAGTAAAAGGAAGCGACCCGTCGGTATGCTTTCTAATAAAATCATGAGTCTCCTTGTTTCTGTTTGAGGACCCACTCCGTGAACGCCTCCTAAAACCCTCTAACGTGAAGAACTCTAAATATCTCTTTCAGTTGCTCTCAATGATATGGTGAGATCTACAATGATATAATGAGGTCTACAATTCTTTCACTTCTCAAATTCATCTGACTCGGCATATCTCTTATTATAAATGTGTGTCATACAAGAAATCACGCAATCCTGTTCATAAATTCGTTAAACAAAACAATATGACAAAAAAAGATTATAATTTAACAAAAAATATATACTTCACATGTTAAAATTTACTTAGTCACACTATGATGTTACCAGACTTGTCTTACCACTCTAGAGTTTGCTTTATATTCATTTTTCTAAAATAATTAGTTTCTAAATCAAAAAAGTATTTTTTTTATTAACTACAAGTGCATTTTTTATATGTATTAGCCTTAAACTTCTTTCACTAAGCCTCAACCACAGGCATCCATTTAGGATTCTCATTAAGCTAGCTCCATTGAAACAAGGCCACTTCCATCGACGATTTCATTGTCAATGTTATCATTCATGCAACTTCTATATTTGTGAACATGAAAATCAATTCATTAAAGATTAATTTAATGTAATGTTTGAATATAAAAAATTTTCTTACATGCTTAAATATGACTTCTATTTTGCTATTAACTTGCCAAAAAAAGGATCTTTGGCAGATAGGACGCAAAATCTATGACCCGTAGTCGACAAGCCTCTTTATGATCATATGCCTCTTTATGATCAGCACCTAAATACACCGCAGGCTCAGGAACACTATTGCTTGAAGATGCACAACCACTCTGTTTTGACCCTAAATTGTTCATCCGTATCTAAACAATATAACTTAATAGTTAAGCACGTTCAATTAAATTCTCAATCTATGGTTTATGGTTTTTTTATTTTATTTTAGTGCATCTATCCATTTAAAATAAAACTTGACAGCACCTTCCCTATATTTGACCCTACCTAAAATTTAAAAAAATATATATAGAGAACCAAGTACAACTAACCAACTCATCACCCACAAACCAAACACACATTTACTATGTAATCTTTTCAAGGACAAGGTTTAAGAGCAACTTTTTATACATTATGAACATAAGTCATGAGATACGAAATAATATACCGAAAGGCGTGAGAAAATAACTACATCATTAACCATAAGTGACTAGGAGAGTACATTGTTTTCAAGCACAAATTTGTTTTTTTTTTTTTAAATGGTCTTTTGTACATTATCTTTAAAGAGCTTATGTTATGTTAATAGGAAGAATAGGTAAAAATATTAGTGGAATATTTAATACATTTAGTCTTGATATTTTGTCAATAGAGTTCATCTACTCTTCATTTATTCTCTTTACTAAAGAAATTTCTTAAAACGGTTCCACTATCCAATTTCGTGTTATTTTTTACAAACGGCCTACCATGTTACCATAATGCAAACACTCTTATCCTGGATGTAAAGTTTCAACACTCCAATGTATTGTTATATGGAAATATCATGTATTGTTATATGGAAATATCCTATATTGTTAATCATTATTCATGTGGTGTGCTTGTGAGTTCTCACAGTAGTAAAAGAACTTTGGGGTCATGCATAAAGCATCCTAGGGTTCGATAGGTCCCAATTATTCATAGGTATTAAACATAATTCGTCAACATTTTAGTTGTTACCCACAAATTTAATCCTTTCTATATTACTTTCATAACCTAATTTCACTCCAAAAGATCCAAATTCCCAAATTATATGCAATGAAAATAAATCCTTGAAGTTTCAATAATTGAAACTTTCTAATTTCTATGAAATTAATTTAAATTAACTTCTACATAGTCATAATTTAACTTTATATCATGCTTTAACATCACAATTCACCACCAATTTCATAAATTAACCTAAATCTCAAAATAGAATTATAGATTTTCTAATTTCTAACACAAATACGAGAGAAAATACAATTAGATCATAGAAAAACACCTTACTAATGTGTTTCAATCCATCTTCCCAAACCTTTTGAGCTCCTTTCCAAAATTTCACTCTTTCTTTTTCAATTGAGCTAACTTCATGTCTCTTGTTTTTTTTTAATGATGATATAATTGAAGAACAAAGAAGAAAAAATGATAACCAACACATAAAAGGGGAAAAAATGAAAAACAAAAGGACAAAAATGAAACATGTACATAGTAGAGGCTAATAGGTGAAAAGAAATCAAACCTAGAAGAGAGAAAGAGCTTCACCTAGAGGACAAAGAGAGCATTAGTGTAGTAAAAAGAGAGATCACTAATGATGTTTAAGGTAGTAGAGAGAGAAAGAGGATAGAGAGGGAGAAAGATGAGATTGAAAATGAAATATTGAAAAGATAGGGATTGTCTTGACATATCTAAGTTTTAACATTACCAATGGAATCTTTCATCGATGAGTCCATCAAACATTAACCACGTCAGCACATCAATGATGGTCTCACTGACAAAAGATTTTAAACCCTTCGGTGAATTCGTCGGTCATTTCAAAAAATTCAAAACTCTTTTAAACACCATCAAATTCACCAAAAAAATTTCATATGTCGATATATTCGTCGGTGAATCCAACCCCCTAAATTCTTGGCCAAACTCTTTGTAATTATCTGATATTTTTTTATTCAATTGGTAAATCCATCAGAGAATTAAGTTCCTAAATGCTTCTCTATAATTCTTATATGTTTTTAGATTTCATGGTAAATTTGTTGATAAATTAAAATTCTTGAATTCATCCCCAAACTCTTTGTAATTATTCGACGATATTATTGTTTGTCAGTGAGCTTACCGGGGAGCACTATATCACCGACGGACTAATTTTGGTTGGATAATCCATATGTTGATTGACATTTCTAAATTCTTCTCCAAACTCTTTTTAATTCTATAATGATTTTATCGTCCATTAGTGATTCTATCGGTGAAGTTATAGTGGTGATGGAATCACCAATGGTTAGTTAATAATTTATTAATTTAGGGGGGGGGGGGAATTGAAGCAAACAAAATCTTAACTACTAAATAATATGATAAAAATTAATCATTAATTTAATCTTTAAATCTAAATAGCAATCAGTAGCTCCGTTATTTTGTTTTTTTCCCCCTCATTGCTAAGTGTTGTCATCCACTAAGGGGGTGTTTGGGAGTATGATTACGGTTCAAAATGGTTTTCACTCGGAAATACATCAAAATAATATTTTTTATTTTAAAAAATATATTTTTGACATTAGCACATCAAAAAAATCTGAAAACAAAAAAAAATTAAAAAAAATCAAATCTTTAGGAACACGGTTTCAACCGCGTTTCCAAACACTGCTTAAATCAAATTCAATCCATTAAGATCAACTGAATAAACTTCCATAAAGAGCTATTGTAAAAAAGAGAGAGAAAAAAATTAACAATAACATCTATAAAAATATAAAGGTAAAAAAAACACCAAGATAAATTAAATATCTCCAATAAAGAGCTTGTTTGGCAGTGTGGTAGTGGTTGCTTTTCAAATAGTTTTTCGTGCCGAAACACATGCCAATGATGTTTTTTCATTTTTTAAAAATTATTTTTGATATCAGCACATCAAAACGATCCAAAAAGTACAAACCGCACTCAATTTTAGCAAAAAAAATAATTGAAATTTGGTCAAACACAGGTTCAACCGCAGAGCCAAACAGGCTCAAAAAAATCATATCTAAATTTATAAAGCTTAGATATGATATTTCTGAAAGAAAATATTAAAATAAGAAAAAGAATAGAAAAATACAATGATAGCCAAGAAAAAAATCTAAGGGACTCTCAGGGAAATGAAAAAAAAAGATGACATAATCCTCCGCATACTAACTTTTTGTTAACAGAAAAAAATATGGGGAGGTATATTTAGTCTTTTTGAAAGATTATTTATATTTTTATATATTAAAATTATTTTCTTCAAGAACAAATGTAAGAAATAGAGTCCAAAAATACATAGAAATTATTGGATGAGCGAGGTCTACAAGTGCAACTTTAAGATCATTATCCAGCGGTAGGTGTATTTTCTTAATGTTACTTTGTCTAGAAAATATTCATGTATAGATCTCTAGTATTCATAAAGTACCATAATGATTTTGAAAACTCAATCCAAACAAAACTCCAAATAAAAAAATAGGTTAAACATCTTGCTAATATGGGAGTACTTGATAATTTGACAGGTTTTAAGACATGTTTGAGAGTACATGTTGAGATTTGATTTGCCATAATTTGTGGAGCCAGTTTTGATAAGATATTTTGAGTTGATCTCAATCTCTTGTAATCCCACCTTTACAGGCACAAAATATTAACCTTTTAATGTACGGCTTCTCAGGCATATACATGTATATATAATTGTTGTAACATTGAATGATATATTTATTCATAAATATATTCTTTTCATCTTTTTAGTTTATTTTCTATGCGGCAACTTCTGTTTTTTATGTTTTTTTAAAATATTTTTCATTTAAAAATATATTAAAATATTTTTTTGAATTTTTTTATTTTTTATATCAACATATTAAACTCATTGAAAAATACTAAAAACAATAATTCAATGTATTTTCAGGGCAAATACATTTCTAAAATACACCTAAACAAAGTTACAAAAGCACTGCTAAACAAGCTGATGGATTCACCTCTAGGCTCTATTATTGTTTTACTACTCGATGGATTGTAGGCTGTCATTCTCGTGTAATTATGTATTTTGTGGGCTTTTAACCCCTTTCTCTACTGGGAAAATAAGTAAAATTTCTTTGTCTTTCTTTTAATTTCTCCATAGCACAAGCTGAATATATCATGAAATTACCAAAGATGTTTTAGATATTTAAATAAAAACAGCCACTTGCACTTCAAACAAGAAACTCTTAAAAAAAACTTTGAGAGGTAGCTCAACTGGTCAGGTCTTGGGTTTGCTCCCTAATAGTCACGAGTTCGAGTCTCCTCAAGGCCATTGGAGACTTACATGGTCTTTAACTTCAGAGCTCGTGAGATTAGTTGAAGTGCGCGCAAGTTGACCCAGATAACCATGTTAATAAATAAAAAAACTCTTAAAAAAATCATCTTGAAATCTAAGTCACTCGCTCACGAATAACTATGGTGGATATCTTCCATATTCTCTACGTGGCTACCTTTCCTCCCTTATTATCTCCCATTTAATTATCGAGATCATTGCACTAACAAGATATAAATGTCGAGTGAAATTATTTACAAATAGTAGGATCACTTGATTTTATTTGTAAAAACTAAAAAACAAATGGCAATATGATAAGAAAACATTTTCCCAGAAAGTACATATAAAGTATTGGATGAGTGAGGTCTACAAGTGCAACTTTAAGATCATAATCCAACGGTAGGTGTATTTTTTATCATATTTTTTTAATGTTATTTTGTCTAGAAAATATATAGATCTCTAATCTTCATAAGGAACAAGTATAAGAAATAAACTCAATATAATATTTAAAGTGGCTTCGAGTAAAAAAATAGGTTAAACATCTTATTAATCTTGGAGTATTTGATAGTTTGACGGGTTTTAAGACCTATTTGGGAGTGCGATAGCTTTTTTTTTTTTAAAAAAAGTAATTTGTACTTAAAAATGTATGAAAGTAATTTTTTTTGAATAATTTTTTTTATATATCAACACAATAAACTCATTGAAAATTACAAAAAAAATTTAATTCAATATATTTTCAAAACAAATATATTTTTAAAACACACCCAAACAAAATTACAAAAGCAGATAACTGCTAAACAGGCTGTTGGATTGACCTCTAGGTTGTGTTATTGCTTTACTGGTCGATGGATTGTAGGTTGTCATTCTCATGTAATTATGTATTTTGTAGACTTTTAACCTCTTCTTTACAGGGGAAAATATGTAAATTTTCTTTATCTTTCTTTTAATTTCTCCATAGCACAAGCTGAATATATCATGAAATTACCATAGATCTTTTAGATATTTAAATAAAAACAGCCACTTCCACTTCAAACAAGAAACTCTTACAAAAATCATGTAGAAATCTAAGTCACTCGCTCACGAATAACTATGGATATCTTCCATATTCTTGACGTGGCTCTCTTTTCTCTCTCATTTTCTCGCTCTCTTTTCTCTCTTATTATCTCCCATTTAATTATCGAGATCATTGCACTAACAAGATATAAATGTTGAGTGAAATTATTTACAATAGTAGGATCACTTGATTTTATTCGTAAAAAACTAAAAAATGGCAATCTATAAGAAAGAATTTGCCCGAGGTTGTTTGTTTTTTGCATTTGAAACTGTATTTGGATGCGTTTTAAAACTATATTTGACTTAAAAAAATCAATATAATATTTTTTTTAGTGTTTCCAATGTTTTTAATACGTTGATGTCAAAAACAAAAAAAATCTAAAAATTATTTATTATAACATATTTTCAAACAAAAAATACTTTTAAAAAAAATCATACAACACAATTCCAAACATACACTAACATAATTTCCTTTTCTTCTAACACTAAAGTTACAAGTATAGTGAAATCTTTAGTTCTTTGAAACAAGTGCTGAATTATTGATTTACTTCTTGTAATACATAGAGAGCCATAATTAAGTTACACGCAATTGATGAATATTTTCTGAGCTGATCGGGTTCCTCTCCAGAAAACGAACCGCACACAGGAATTAGTTTTCTGTATATAGAGAAACAAAAGCAATCCAAGTTCCTTGTATCAAGAACGTTATTTCCTTTAAAGAACAAGAAAAGAGAGAGAGAACATACCCTTTATTCCTTTGCCCCTTAAAGGAGGATTGGCAACGCCCTCAATATTGATCACTGTCAGTGTCTCTCTCGGCTGGTTGTCACGTCTCCTCCTTTTTGTAAGAGGGACACAATGGAATGAGAATTCGAGCAGACGCGTTTCGAGTTTTGATTGGGAAGCTGCAAATAATATTCTCTCACTCTCTTCCCATGGTGATAAGGATTCCCATGGTGATAATGAACCCATATCAGGCTTGCCGTCTACTAAAGATGCATCATCTTTCAAGAAAGAATACTCCAAAAGGTTCGTTTTCTTGTGAGTAAATTTTGAACCATTGGAGTTTAGTCTCGTGGCCCTGTTCCCCATCATTCTTGTTGCCCTACTAACCAATGAGAAGAGATAGTGGCATGTTTACTTGATGAATTTAAGGTTATCACTAGGGATGAAAAATGTACCTGCCTGGATATGCTGGATATTGTAGGTATTAGAGAATAATATAAATCATATCTTGAGATTTTATCTAATAGCTTAAGCTTTTGGGTTGGGATGGTTCTATGACATGGTATCAGAGTTTTGATGATCAAGCGGTCACAAGTTTGAATCTCATCATCCCTATTTATTTGATAAAAAATTAAGCACAAAGTAATGTGAATTTGTACAAGTTTCAAGTCCAAATGATTTTCACTTGAAGAGATGTGTTAAAGAATAACATAAATCATATCTTGGGACCTCACCTAACAGAATAATATAAATTATATATTAAGACTTCATCTGACAGTCTAAGTTATTAGATTGTATTAGTTTTTTGACATGATATCAGAACCTTAATAATTAAACGGTCACAAATTCATATATTGAATATCACCTAACAGTTTAAGCTATTAGGTTGAATCGATTCTTTTCGACAAGCTATTTGGGTCAAATGGGAACATTGTGTTTTAGTTTAAAAGCTTAGAATATTAAGGTTTTATTCAACAAAAATCATAAAGATTAATTTTTTTCACTTTTAAATTCTAACTCGTATATATCACCTTTAATTATAAAAAGATATATGTATTATTTTAAGTTTTATCAAGAATAATTTTTAAATCATGACTCAAGGATAAGATTTAATTTTCATTAAGTTGTGTAAAATGTATTTCGAATTATATATCCATTGCTATCAACAAATATGATATTATTATTTTTTCTTGAAACATGCATGCGGACATATTTCAACATATTGGAATATAAAACCGAAAATATATTCTCTTTTCCAACGATCAATAATTGTGGGAAAGTTGAATTCTCTGAAAGTTAACTCAAAGGTTGCTGTCTTACAGATATATATTTCCACATAAATTCTTGTCGAAGCATCGATTCTGCCGGTCTCTGCTAGAATATCATTTGTATGGGATTATGCAACCTGCCTATGCTACTTTTAGTAATAGCAAGCTTCCCCCAGAAACTCTATCATTGAGCTGAATATCATAAGAAAATAAACCTTGAAAACGGAATTGGTGATGGAGATGCACCTTTTACTATATTGAGCTTATTGCAAGTAGTGGCTGATATATAGCTTTTTTGATACGTGATGGTGGTTGTTTTTTAAAGTATTTTTTACTCGAAAATATATTTAGATAATATCTTTTTATTTATTAAAATTTATTTTTGATATTAGAATATCAAAACAATCTAAAAATATAAAAAAATAATTTTTAAAAATAAAAATTATTAAAAACACATAACTAACCGCGTTTCCAAACCAGCTTAAAATAATAGAGGAAAAATTAACCAGTATTGTTCACACATCTTCAAAGGATATATTATTGTTGGATGCCTAAAGCAACTGGAACACACACATATATATTTTCTGACACTTATATCCCTCACCTCATTATAAGATCTTGATTTGTTTGTTTTTGTGTTTTAAAAGTATTTAAAAAAAATTTAAATTTAAATTTTATATTTTCTTTACTTCATATTAATTTTTTTTATGTTTTTATAATATTTTGATATGCTGATATCAAAAATATTTTTTTAAAAAATATATATTATTTTAATATATTTTTTAATAAAAAAAACACTTTAAAAAACAATTAATATCACTGTTCTAAACATCTCCTAGATTATAAGCTATCTTTAATGAAGAAAACAAATATTGATAAGCAATTATTAAATTTAATTGGAGAGAGAAATTAAAGCAAAAAATGTTAAAACTATGTTTTATCAAATTTTATTTTATTTTTGATATCGACACATCAAAATTATTCAAAAACACCTGAAAAACATCAATTTAATACTTTTCAAAAAAATAATACTAATCTGACAAGCAAGTTAAAACATAAAAATAAATACTCACTTGATCACAAACATCTCAACTACAATTTCGGTTTAATAATTTTATCATGTAGCTTTGAATTTTTATTTTTTTTTAAATTCCAATGTTGATAGCAGTGCAATTTCAACAATTATAAATTTAAAAGAATAATTTGAACTGTATTGTTGAAAATAGCATGAACCATTAAACTGTTCTTACTTTTTTAAATTATTTTGATATTGAGATACTTTTCAGAAATTTGTTGGGAAAGGGTTATTCGAAAAGGCAGAGGAGAAATTTTGGTTGATGTCTACTCTAAACTTGCTAGCCTGAAACCTCAACGAGAGCAGCCCAAACGTAACTTATGGACCAGTCCAAAACAGTCCCCTCACCTTGTTGAACAACTGAACCCGAGCTCGGGAGACCGTATACATCTCGATTTACCATAATTACAGCTCAATTTTCAATATTTCAATAGTTTTGTTTTTTCATATTTTTTAAAAGATCTTTATTCTGAATGTATATAGACAAAATTTAGATTTGAATCTATAAGATTTTCAGGGTCTCAAAAAGATATTATAGTGTTAAATTAATGTTTAATTTAAAAAGATAAAAATTAAAGTTTAAGCGATCAAATTTGACAATAAAATTAAAGTGCAGCCTTATTTTTTAATTATTATAGATCGTAGCTTTTTTCTAAAAAATGCTTTAAGATTTCTTACATTTCTTTTTTTGTCGCTTTAGTTTGACAATTATGTGTTTTAATCTAAAATTATTTTTTTAAAATCAATTATAAGGAGAGAGGGTTAGCGAAAAATTATCGATAAGTGAGAAAATGTTTGGTTGGTGAGATTTCATTAAAAAAAAAAAGATAAGTTTGGTATCAAAGTGTTTCTCTTGACAAAATAAGTGTCACTGTGATGTTTTTGGCCTTTTATATTGCTGGAAAAAGTAGATCAAGATTGAGAGAGTTTTTTCAATTTAATTTTATGTGTTTAAAACTATTTTGTAGGTTTCTTGAGTTAAGAGATTAGTTTAATAAGGTTATAATGGTGTTTTTAGATATTTTTTTCCCATGAAAATGGATTAAATTTTAGTTTTTTAGGCAAAAATAACCAACCTTTATTTTTTGACCACATCTTTAATAACCAAAAACTATGTAACTAGATGACACATCATCTGTATTATTTTTAAATATTGGGCTAATGATATCTAGTCCACTCATTTAAAAAACAAATACCTCGATGGGTAAACATGGGCTTTTAAGCCCATTCGCCTGACCATAGTTTTAATAGGTTGGACTTGTTAGGCCACTCAAGCCCACATGCCTAGTCTGTTTTAAGGTTTTTTTTCCATAAATTAAAATTTAATTTCTTTAAAATGAATAAATTTAAAATATATTACATATTTTTTTATTCTTAAATTAATCAAGAGTATATTTTAGATATTATTTTATTAAATACCATTTAATTTTTACTTTTTTTTAATAAGATTATAGAAGTCTTTTAATAATATTATCAAGCATTCTTTCTTTTTTTTACAACCCATCATAATTATTTTTTAAAAAAAATTATTATCTTGCTTTTTCTACAAGTGTGTTTTTTTATTACATTGTTAAATAAAAAATAGTTCAAAAAATAAAGTTATTAAGCCTAGCTGAATACATGACTCGAGTCGTTGGATTGATTCTAGTTGTCTTCGTCTTAATATTAAAAAAACTATTTAATCTTGAAATTTTTATAAGTCAAATTTGATTTTTACCGATCATTTGGACTACCTTTAAATCTATTAAGTTGATCATGTCACATTAGGTCAATCTCCATACAATTTAATTTAAAATTCAAGTTAGGTAAGAAATCAAGTTTTGAGGTTATAAATTTTACTTGTAAGGCCAAGTGCAAGTGTTGTATTATTCTTATATTTTTCAAATATAATTGCATCAAAATTATCAGGATATTGTTTTTTTTTAATTAAAACTTGCTTTTGAAATAATAATAGAATATTGTCTAAGAAACAAATACTTAGACAATGGTAAAAAGTTTTCAAAAAACATTTAGCACATTAATGAGACAAAGAGATTTTAATTAAGATATATATTTTTATCGTTATTTTAAATCATCCATATTTCTTTGAATATGTCTTCTAATTACTTTTGGAATAATGAAAAAAAAGTTTAATGATACAACATAAATATGTATCATGCATGAATAAACAATAATTTAAGTGTGTTTCAAGAAAATAACAAAATAATAATAAAGAGACATGTCAAGAGTTTAATATTAGTAATGTCATAACCCATTTTTTAAACCCCCCCTAATTTTTATATGTTTTTAAAAATTATATTTTTAGTCCTTTTTTTGTCATTTAAAAACAAGAAGAAAAGAAAAGAAAGAAAACAAAGTTTAAAGAGTGAAATAAAGAGAGAGATAATAAAGGACTAAAATGAGTATGGACTAAAAAATAATTTCGGAAGAATATACATAAAAGGAAAAGAAATATAAATGGGAGGATACTGTAGAATTGGAAAATTATTGAAAGAGATCCTACTATTTAAAAAGATGAAATTTAATTAATTAAAAATTCATGGTCAAGAAAAAAAATATAATTGTCTAACATTATTTTTCTAGTTTAGTTTTTTTTGTTTTGCAAGGAGTCCTAAATAATATAAATAAAGAAAGAGACACAATGAGAGGGACATACACATTGAGATTAAATAAAAGACTCTTGTAAAAAAAACCTAAAAAAATCAACAAGATAAAACAAAAGAACAACAAAAAAAAAACTTCACCTCCTCAAAGTTGTAAAGAGACAGCTTAGAAAGCTACTGCACAATAGTAACTTCTTGCTTATTGATCTCCCACCACAAAAGGATGTGGTCGACACCATCCACACCAACAAAAAAGATAAAGAGTTATTCACTCTGTGGATTGGTCCATGCACCACCTTATCCTAGCAGCGCGTGCAAAGAAACCTGGCAGTCTGACCTATCAATCTACGCATGTAGTCCATGTGCAAGGAATATTTTATTGTTTTTTCTAGTAATTTTCTTCTCATTCCAGCCGACTCTGATGATTCATATACGTGTATTCTAATCCTTGTGTATAGAGTAATTACCACACACATTACACGACATGGTATTTTACACATACATTTTTAAAGTTAGTGTGGAGAATTAGTGGTGCATCAATGGGTTACGCCTCATATTAGAACTTATGAAACCACATACTTTTATTGAAAGTATGTGGTCACAATTAGTAGCCAATGAAATCTTCCTCATTATATACTCCTTATACCTTATAGGCCTTAGGTCGGCCTTTTAAGGTTTAATTACCTAGGCGACAAGGGATCTTTTTAAGACCAATAAGTTAGCCAACCTGCCTTTATATATAATGGCTAGAACCTTCCCCTAAGATTTTTCATTAATATGTCATTAGACAAGAATGATGTGCATGATATTTCAAGACCATCAAGATAAAATAATATATACTCAAGAGTAGTTCTAACAAGATTCCAAAAAATAGAAAGGAATCGATCGAATAAGAGATTTCAATGAGGACTACCTAATCCAAAGTAGTTGCATCCTATTGTCAAAGTTGATAAACTCCTACAAAAATTAAGCAAAAACAACATCATAAGAAGTCGAGTCATTACAAGCTTTCGAGATGTTATGATTATTGTCATAATCTAAATTTGACCTTATTTGCTTTAATTTATTTTTTAAGGAGGGGAAAGTTAGGAATTAAAATATCAAGTACCAACATTTATTTAGAGGTGTGATTTTTCAACTTGTGAGAAAACTAAGAACTATAATGTGTTTTGTTTAAGCAAACTATAGAAAAATCTATTTTTCAAATTTGATTTTTAAATCTAAATAAAATTTAAATTTGAAAAAGGATGAGTTTGTGTTTGTTTAGGACTTTGAGACTCCTGTATTATAAATATTATCCTGAGCCATAGATAAAAGGACCGGAAAAAAAAGGAAAAAAACAAAACAAAAGAAGACTATATTTTTTTTACTAAAACAACTGTCCCAATATTTTCCTACTCACCAGCAAACTCTCCCCTTACGACTAAAGAAAAAAACACACACCCTTTACTATGCAAGAATCACCATCACCCACGACTAACCAATCAACCTAGCATTTCAACCTTCACTCATGAACAACCCATCTTCAACCCCACTGTCCAACCTCTTCTCTTCTAGTAAAACCTAGAAGGACCTCTAGGATAACCGTTATCTCATCTCCACCAGCTCTTCACTTCCAAGCGGTGGTAGAGGACTAACAACACTCGTTGGTAGTAGCTCTTCCATACAAATTAACCCACACATCCATACAAATTACAAACATTTACACAACATTATCAAACACATCAAATCATCTAAAATTTGATGTAGACCTTTCAGAAGAGGCTGGATAAAAACCTATATGGTCGAAATATGATGGAAGAGCCACTAAAGCTTCTGAAGATGTGGAAATAGTGATGGCACGTGGGTCCCACGCGCCATCATTATTGTTGGCGTGTGGGCTCATATGCCATCGCTGGTTGAAGAAAACTAATGGATCTGGAGAATATTCTTCTCCATTTTCACCTTGTACAATATTTATTTGAACCTCTAATCCAAATAAACCTTAAAATGTAGAGTTCAACTTATCTCTTCATTTTGAATTTTAAGATTACACCCTTAACAAATCTCAAAAAGAAAATCTTGCTTACAACAACCCTGAAATAGATCCAAATAATTTATATTAATATGTATAAATAAATATATTGCATACTTCAATTTAATTATTGGCTCTATATGTAATTTTAAGATAATATTTCTAACACTTAGAAATATAAAATCAAATCCAATTTGATAATTTCTCAAACACAATAAATTCTATTTAATACAAATTTATTGAAAAATTATTTTTCAAAATTTAATAAGAAAATTTATCATATTAAAATTCTTATTAACATCCTAAACTATTTTAGGAATAACTAAATAAAATTTTTCTTCTTTAAAAATATTTGTTTTTAGAAAACCTATTTTTCTAAAATATTTTAATTAAAAAAACCTAATTAAATCCTAATCCAATTAGAATAACACAAAAGTCAAAATCATGAATTAAATATTTTAATTCAATCCTAATCCAATTAGGAAATTAATTCTATAATTAATTTAATTTAGGTTTTAATTTTAAAATATAACATCTACATTTTATACATGGAAAGGAAGAATCATAATTCTAGCTCTTATATGCTCTTTCTTCATGTTGCCAGCATCGGGCTAGCAGCTATTATTGTTGTTGTTCCTAATGCAGCACGGGGTAGCAACCCTTACGCTACACCACCACGTGCAACGTTGCTGCTTCTACAACGTCATGGCTAATGGCACAACCATGGCATGCTACTGCTACTCGTCATGGTCAGGTGCGCCGACAATGTTGAAAGATCCAGCCAAATCTGAAAAATAATTAAAAAATGAAAATTGTTTTCAATGGTGGGTTTCACCCAGATCTGACCGAAATAACAACCTTTTTTTTAATTATTTGGAAAATAACTTTGTAGAAAAATTTAACACTAATAATAATTAAAACATGCAATCAACAACCTTAGTTGATTAATGATGACTCCACTATCATTGTAGGGTTTCTCAAAACACATATACACAACGAAAATGATAAATTTAAAATTTTTCAAGAGTCTCAAGGATCTCATTAGATAGATATAATATTTTTTTAGGGTTTATATAAAGATTATCTCAATATCACATGTTCTTTTTTACTTTAGATAATTACTTTAATATTGGGTTGTCACAAACCATAAGTCGTTTAAGTATCTAGACTCTAAAAGTAATCCACACAAGCCACTAGTTAGAAATCTTTTAAACTCTTTTAAGAGAGAGGGGTTGCTATATTTTTTAGTGCTAACTCTTTTTTTCTCTCATGTTTTTCAAGTTTTTTTGAAACTTATGTAGTTTCTCTATAGAAAATAAGAAGTATTATATTCTATTTATAGGGGAACCTGAAAACCCTATCAATAGAAAAATATCAATTTGTCATGAATAATATCACATATATTATTTTAAGACAATTTTATAAATTTATTTAATCAAGTACCTATTTGATTTTTCAAGGTCTAGAATTGCAATTTTCTATATAAATTATATTTGAGTCCTCAATTTCTAAAACTTATTTAAAATTAAATCACACTTGATTAATTATTCAATTTTAATTTTTGATTAGTCATCCCATTTTAGTTTCTGACCAATAATTCTTATGTATATGACCCACTAGGTTCTCTAACAAGGTGGCTCAAACATAAACCACAATTCTAAATAAAATAGGATTAAATAAATTAATTTATTATTAATTTAACAACTGATTTATTTATACTTGAAGATCAAGTACAATGTCTAGCAATGTATCATGATCTCTCAAATATTAGGAAAGTCATAAGTGGTTTGACTTAACCTTTTAGCGACTAGTTTCTCAGTGTAATTATTATCTCAACAATATTCTAATTTAGGCATTATAGCATAGAGTGTGTTTACTCTGTCAAATCATGTTTGATCTCAATACCATAGTTATTGATTCTTTAAATAAGATTTGAAGTTTTTTTTTTAAATCTCATTTCATCTTGCACAGGGATTTACAGTCAATACTATTTGAGAATGTATGAAACATTTTCTCTAATTCACCTAAGTTGATGAATCCTCTCTTGATTACTACTTACTTTAATATAGTTCTTATTATACCTAATATATACTCGTTTGTTATCTTTGAATAGGATAATGTGTAGCATGATCAAAACATATCATTCTCTATATAAGTTAACTTAGTGATCTTAAGTCTAAGAATCACTTACACAACTATCACGTGAGCTTTTCCATAGACACAAGTGATCTCTCCATATAGAATTTTTATGCGAGTCAATTTAGTATACATGTCATCTGACAAGCACATACATATTAATATTAAGTATCCTTCATATCTTAGCTTATAAGAATAATTGCTTCATTTCATATATAAAAAAGAAGAACATAATATGTATTAGTATCAACAACTCTAATTAATATACAGTCTTAATAGAGCATTAACTAGGAATATTTAGGAACAATATTTTGATGCAACAAGAATCTCATAATTATGCTACAAGGTATATACACTAATATATACATTATAATAACAACAATTTCATTTAACTTTATCTTAATTCTTCCTTTATGCAAACCCCCTCTCATGGTCAACCCTAGATTTAGGATAATCCATGACTTTCCTTCAATTTTTCTTCGCTATCTTACTTTATCTAATAATTTAATCCTTTTTTATTTAAGCATTTATTATCAAAATACTTATTTTCCCGAAATTATTCAAAAACTTTAACATTGATAAATTGAGGATTTCCTCCTCTAAGCTTAGTAACACAAATTAACAAGAAATTGGGTTATAAGAACACTTTAACAATTGATTTGGAATAAAAATAAGGAATTTCTTACAACTTTCGTCTTCTTTCATCCTTTCTCTTCAAAATGATTGTTTCTCTCTCTCTAAAAAATAATTTTCCATAACCCTAAGCAAGGTTTTATATATATATATATATATATATATATATATATATATATATATATATATATATATATATATATATATAGTTTTCCCTCACTAATCTTCACTCAATCACTCTCAAATCAAATCTCACCCCTAGTTTTAAAGAAAAGAAGAATAAATTAAAGAAAAAGATGAACTTCTCTATCTTTTTCTTCATTCCACCAATTGACCCCAGTAAAAAGGAGAGGGGGTATTTGTTTTTGTCAAAACTTACAAATATACCACTCCTTTAAGCTTTAGTGTAATTTTTAAGTAGTTACTCATCTGCTGTGGTATTATTTACACTACTTAATAACTAAATTTACCCATATTTCATAATTACACTTTCAGGAACACTTCACCTCAATTTTTATAGCATATTTGTTTATTTCTAGTATTTTATTTTTCTTCTATTAAGAATTTCCACCCAATTATACTAATTTACTAATTTTAGATCAATGAGTCTGCAATCATTTTACCCGATGTAAAACTTATTTATATTTAGTTTAGTATTTTCAACATAATTTTTTTAAAAAAATCTTGTTTAGGGGTTTACAACTAGTCATTCTGTCAACCTATCAACCACTTATGGAAATACTCATGTCTAATTTGATTTTTTTTTTTACTTCATCAGATATAAAAACTCTAGTCATTACTCACTTGTCAAAATCTATTGTTGTTTAATTATGACAATTAAAATAGATATATGTTTTAAAAATTAATGGTTAAAAATTTACAAGAAAGATATGTTTTTTTAGTGAAAATTGTCTTTTTTTTTAATTTATTTTTTTTACAATAAGATATTTTTTTTCTGTTAGCAGCATGGTTTATTGAATGAAAGATAATAAAAATAAAAATCATGAATCAATTATTTTTACGCTTTAGTATTAATAAATTTAAGAAAATTATATAGAAAAATTACACTAAAAATAACAATTTTGATATTCTATTCTTATCAAATATTAATTAGTAAGTTTTTAATTTTATTATAAAAAGCTTTAATTTTTAG
This sequence comes from Populus simonii, assembly GCA_007827005.2. Lineage (NCBI taxonomy): Eukaryota > Viridiplantae > Streptophyta > Magnoliopsida > Malpighiales > Salicaceae > Populus > Populus simonii. The sequence continues at coordinate 5,072,820 of CM017481.2, forward strand.
ATAATTGTCTAAATATTATTTTGATTAAAGAGAGTTTTGTTCTAAAATAAAATAAAACAAAAGTTTAAGAGCTATCTAACAAAAAATCGAGGCCTCCCTGGGCATGCGAAGGCAAGCCTGTGTCTTAAAAAAACACCAAATGTGTATGGGTTTTGAAAGACAAGCTTTGGGAACTTGAGTTTCTCTTTTTTTTAAGTGTTTGGTATTGTAGTTGAAAAGTAATTTTAAAAAAATTTAATTTTTTTTATTTTAAATTAATATATTTTTAATATTTTTAAATTGCTGATGTTAAAAATAATTTTTTTAAATAAAAAAAATATTATTTTAATATATTTTAAAATAAAAAATATTTTAAAAAATAATCAATATCACACTTTCAAATTCTTTTTCGGCGAGTAACAAGTTGTTCGTAATAGATATGCTTGAATATGTAAGATGATGTGTCGTTTTTCTAGAAAAGTTCTAATTTTAATTATTTTTAATGACCGATAAGTTGAGAACCTAGTTTTTAAACCTTTAATACTCAACCTTCAACTTAATTTCTCCTGTAAATATCCTTAAAAACATAATAGGAATCTCAAAAACCCCATTGTAACCCAACCCCCTTTTAATCACTCAAAAATGAAAACCAAATTAAAAAAAAAAAAAAAAAACCTTTACTTGCCTGATCGTGATCTTTTGGGCTATGATATTTTTGTCTCCTCTCCCCTTTTTAACTATATATATAATAACATATTTGTCATTGAGTAACTCAAAGTGCTATTCAAGTTATCAATTTTGTGTTGTTCTGCTCTGGCTGAAATTAGTGATATATCTCATACAATTTTTCAAAAACCAAAATAAAATGGAATAAATGTTATCTTGTTCAAGATCTTGAAAATTATAGCTAAGATATTATGAGGTGTTCAATTCTGATCACAAGAAAAAAAAAAAAAAAGAGAGAGAAAAGGCAAACATTAGATGCAAAGGACTCTAACTTTTGGAGGACTTTGTACCCGCAAAACATATTAATTGAAATAGTATTGTTTTTTTTTTTTAATTTTACTTTTAATTTCACTTTTTATTGGCTTAATTTTATTTTTTAATATTAAATTATTTTAGAAATTATACTTTATAATTTTTTAAAACTTATTTTGTTAAATTATATACCAGTTTTATAAATTTAGATTTTTATTCTCGACTTCAATCTTCAATATTAGATCTATAGGATTTGAGGTTTTGTATTTTTTTTTTATTTTTATGAATTTATTCTGATCTCATGATTTAGATCATGGATTTAACAAGTTAACTATAATTATTTTTTTTGCTGCTTCTTCTAATTAATTTTTTTTATAATATTAATTTAATTAAAAATTGAGCAACCAAACCGAACTTAAGTTAATTTTATTGAAACAATCCAACATTTATTAAAAGAGTTATAAAATAATTATTTTCTTATAAAATTATACAGATATTCTAAGTCATTTATTTAGTCAATATAAAAGTTATTAAACAATTATTAAAATTATTATCCCATTTCCATCCAGAGTCTTTATAAATATTCTTAATTAATTAATTTAATTAATATTCATCACATGAAAAAAAAATAGTCTTAATCTATTTATTATATTAAAAAACATATATCAAATTTCATCATAAAAAAACATATGTAAATTAACCACATTAATCGACAACCTCAATTATATATATATATATATATATATATATATATATATATATATATATATATATATATATATATATATATATATATATATATATTATGAGATAGATGCTACGGGATTAACAATAGATGGGCCCAAATTGGTGCTCCTGGCCCAGAAGTTAAACAAACTAACGACATGGCAAATTGCGTGTGCTGGGGGAGAGAGAGAGAGAGAGAGCAGAAGCACTGCACTGCACTCGTCTTTTTATTTTTGGACTTGGCGACTCGCAATTTGTAATGGCGGGTACATAAAAATTAAAACAAAATACACTCGCTCGCTTTCTCACTCTAAAAGAGAAACAGAAATCACTAACAAAAATAGAAATGGAGGGGGATGATAGAATTTTAGAGGCTGAGAGGCACCAGATCGAGCAGATTCGACAGCTTGATTTCGAAGAATTACAAGTCGAAGAAGTCGACGACGACGACTCCGACTCCTCCCTCGATGATCGTGATGCCTCGTAATCATCTCCATCACCACCCATCTTTATTTTGCTGGTTAATTTCTTGTAATCAGTAGCAACCATACATTTTATTAGCAGAACCGTTTATGTAAATCATTTCGCGTTCTGTTGTAATTTGGGGATTAGGGTTTTTTGGATGGTTAAATATGGATTTTTTTATGATTAAAATAATTGTTTTTTGTGACCTAGTTAATGATAATCATGTATTATGCTATTACTAATAAAAAAAATCTAGGTAGAGAAGGAAAGAAATATGAATTTGATGGTTAATTTGGATGGCAAATTAGGGTTTGGTTTTTGTAATAATGAGATTGAATGTTGTTTTTGTTTTGAATATAGTGGTGCTGGTTCATCTGATGATTTCACCTTCAACACTTGTTTGGCTTCATTGCACACTTATCTTGGCGGTAGGCACTGGCATCTCGAGGCATTTTGTTGTTACTATTTTGATTTTATTCAAACTTGGGAGTTACTATATTGCTTTGTTTGTGGCAGAGGTTGAAGACACTCACCATAGACTTGCTTTCTTGGATGGAGGTGCCATTTTAAACCTTCCATTGTTCTATCTTGAAGGTACATGTTACATCCTATATCCTCCTCACTGCTTGTTCGCGAGTATGTGTTTGAAGAAAAAATTGGTGATCGGTTATACTGAAAGTTCCTGGGTTACAGTTCTTTTGGTCAGTAAGCATATTCATCATGCTGTATGCTTGAACAAATAGTTAACATTTATTTAATACTAGGTTTAAAATTTTCCGAAGAGACACAAAAAATAAGCTTCAAAATCATTCCAACTGAGTAGCCTACAGATTTGCAAGTTTTGAGGCCTAATGACATGATCAAAAGACTTGGAAAATTGATGTTTTGTGCGTGTTTACAAATCTTGCTGCTTCAATTTTTGTCAGGAGTTGTTCTTTTCCCAGAGGCTACACTTCCTTTGAGAGTTATTCAACCCAATTTTATTTCTGCTGTTGAGAGGGCATTGGTTCAAGTTGATGCTCCTTATACTGTAGGTGTGGTAAGTGAACATTATCTGGAAACTTTTCATTTGCTTGCTCTGTTTGTGGGACGTCTTTCTCTAAATCTTTTCTTAAAAAACATTCAAAACTATGCTCAGGTTCGTGCATACAGGGATTCTGACAACAGACGATTAAGGTTTGCAACTGTTGGAACAACTGCAGAGGTATGATTACTGTATGATATCAGTCACGTTTTCTTTTTCTTTCTAACTGGAGGAGGATGTAAAGTTCATTTGTGTGTAGTTGTATATGTTTGTGCCTATTATGTAGCGTTCCTTGAATCCATGTGAAAGTTTACTGTCTTTCATAGCATATCTATAGGTAGAGGCATCAGTCGGTTTGTAATTGTACCTTGTTATACATTTTCAAGTAACACTGCAAATTAGGGATGATGGTTTGATGTGAGAAGGGATATACAAACACATATTTGATCTGTTGTTTACTATTATGAATTGATTATATTATGTAACTTGGTACATATAACCTTACAGATTCGGCAATATCGGCGGTTAGAGGATGGCTCACTGAATGTTGTCACTCGTGGCCAGCAGCGGTTTCGTCTAAAACGACGTTGGATTGATGTGGAAGGAGTGGTGAGAACACATTTATGTTACAGCATTAATCCCTCTTCTTTAGTACCTCTATAATTGAATGTTGATTTGATTTGTAATTTTCTCCTGTTTAGCCCTGTGGAGAGGTTCAAATCATTCAGGAAGACATGCCATTAAGGACACCCAAGGATGCTTTTGGAAAATTGGCACCATTAAGTAATCTGCGTGGTCATAAATTCTCATCTGTGCTTCCTTCAACTTTTTCATCAGTTGGATATGGGCATAGTGACAATGATTCAGAGGCAAATTCAGAGGAAAGCTTTGAGACTGAGCTCTCCCTGGCAGAAAGGAGAATTCATCAATCTGCATTGAATTCCTGTTATGGCTATGACATGATGGATGAATCAATGAGCAGTGATGATGACAAGTTCATGAGTCGGTCAGAAGAAATGAGATCGAGAAGATCTCACCTAAGTGAGACAGAAGGGTCATTGTATTCGGACACTGGGAAAAATCTGGGCAATACTACCTTAGAGATTGGGAATAGTTCTAGTTTAGCAAAGAAAGGGGAAGGATCAAAGAGATGTTGGAAAAATACTGATTTAAACCAGTTTCGAAGGGTTCCAAGAACTTTCTGGCCCTACTGGGTATACAGCATGTATGACTCCTATTGTCTTGCTGAAAAAGCGGCAGGTAATTCGGCTGTGAGCTTGCATTCTAAGATCTGCACAAGCTTTCACGCACATACAACTTAGTCTGTGGTTCCACTATTTTAGTGGTTCCACTATTTTAGTGGTTATCATCTTCATCATTTAGCTTTACCAACCAAAAGTTAGAAATAAATGTGAAAGCTGTCAATTCATAACTAATTGTGTTCTCAAATTCTACATTTATCTGGAATTTGGTCCAATTAATGAATGTAAATTGCAAGGCCTCGCAAGAAATGCTTTGACTTATGTCGCATGAATTTTAAATGGAGACACAATTGAGATCATTTAAAGAGAATCCAGAAAAAAAAGTTTAGATATGGAGATTTTATAATGAGAAAAGAATGAAACTTTACTTTTGAAGCACATCCACATTTTTTAGAATTGTAGTTATGTGTCAATTGAAAAGGGTAGAAAGGAAATGAAGAACGGATGGTGGATGTTGCTTCCATCTCTACCATTTTTGGAATGCTGAATTTACAAATTTGTGGACTACCTTGATGTTTGTCATTCCACCTCAAAAATCATTAATAGCCATGTGTTAAACATTTTGCAGATATGTGGAAACAGATTGTTGGGGCGCCAAGCATGGATGGTCTTGTGAGAAAGCCTGATCTCTTATCATTTTACATTGCAAGTAAAATTCCCGTGTCTGAAGAGACCAGGCAGGAGCTTCTGGAGATTGATGGCATTTCATATAGACTGCGTCGGGAAATTGATTTACTTGAAACTTTTGACCTTGTTCGATGTAAAACCTGTAAGGTAATAAATGGTATTGAATCTTCAAAGTTCTTGCTGTGGGCATACATGTGCTATGTTCACATACATCTTGTCTCGCCTGCTGCTTATGAGCACATGATGACACCTGCAAACATAAGCTAAAGCATGTTGTTCTTTTCTTGCTCAAATACACCTTTTCTTCTTTCTTTTTTTCTATCCAGATTGTCATTGCTCGGCGGAGTGATATGTTGGTGATGTCGAGTGAAGGTCCTCTTGGTGCTTACGTGAATCCACTTGGTTATGTACATGAGATAATGACACTCCAGAAAGCAAATGGGCTAGCACTTATAGGGCGAGCCACTGCAGAGTACAGCTGGTTTCCTGGGTATGGACTCAGCTTCTATCTATGACCTTTTAATTTTCTTAAATAATCTAATGCACGATTTTTTCTCATTGATCCGGTGACCTTTCATCCTATGAATAACACACTTGTGTCCTAGGAAGCCTCCAGTTTTTAGTTAGTGTAAGAAATCAACTCGGTGAAGTTTATTTTATGGATCATGTTCTTCACATATTTCAAAAAACTCCATTACACTTTGATGATACTTAATATCTGCATGTATGGATAATAATTTGGCCAGGAGTCATTTAAACCAGTTTCTTTGTTATGGGCTGATGAGCTAGGTCCTGAGCTGATTTACTCCACTATTTAAGGGTTCTTTGTTTGCTTTCTTTTATATATCGCAGTAGGGGCACTAAATGGGGCCTGTACAAAAAAAAGGTCCTGGCTTTTAATTTTGAATGGAGGTGATAAACATTCCATGCCTTTATTACAAAGCTCCTTCATAACAGCATCGAAATAGCTTATTTTAGTTTCAACGGTTTATGTTGTTTCTGAGAGTAAACCATTGGTGGTGAGAAGAGTAGTGCATTGGTAAGAATAGATGAGCAAAGACAACCCTGAGTTAGTTGCTGCATCTGGCGCACAGTTACATGGTTTCCTAAATCTCGTGTGTCAGGCTGCTGTTTCTGCTAATTACGATGCAACTTGGTGCTAATAGAATTGTAGAAGGAACTGATTGTGATCATCAAAGGACTGATTGGTTGATATGCCAAATATTGCAGGTATGCCTGGACAGTTGCGGAATGTGCCTCCTGTGAGATCCAAATGGGTTGGCTTTTTACTGCCACGAAGAAGAAGTTGAAGCCTCAATCTTTTTGGGGGATACGGAGTTCCCAGGTTGCTGGCGATTCATGCTAGGACCAGATTTTCAACTGTTGTCTTTTGTATCTGTTCATAGGGCATGTAATGAGCTTTACCTGTAAGTAGGATGAGTCCCTTTCTTCAAAATGTATTTCACCATTCTTTCCATTGATGACAGAGTAGCCAGAAAGCCTGGCTAGCGCGTGCCAAGGCTTTGTTCTTCAATCAAGCTGGACTTCAGTGTTTGTAGATGTAGCAGGCTTTATACTCCACATATTGATGCCAGGACTCGTTGGAAAATCCTGACTGAAAACTTGTTTGATGGATTGGAATTTACAATTGCAAGGGTCTGTTTGGACTCTGAGATGTTATGTTATTCTTTCATAAAGTTTATTTATGTTAATCCTAGACGTTACCAATCTGAATTGAATTCAACTAGCATGAATGTGAATTCAGGAGTATTGTTTTGTAGCTGCTGGGTTGATGGAACACACCATTTTCTTTCTTAGACTTCTTACTAATTCATTTCACATCTTGTAATTAGAGCATCATTAAAAAAAAAAAAAAAAATTCCATAAAAAAATAGGTCCACAGTTAAGACAGGAATAATGTCGTCATTGTCGTGTTATCGAAAATATATATATATATATATATATATATATATATATATATATATATATATATATGTATGTATGTATGTATGTATGTATGTATATAACAATTTGGGTTAATCACCATCCTCTTGTCTTCAAGAGGAAAAACTACCACGTCTTCTTTGTATGTTTCCGTTAAAGTATATTGTTAAAAAATATATTAAAATAATATTATTTTTAATATTAGTATATTAAAATAATCTAAAAGTACTATAAAAATATTAATTCGAAGAAAAAAAATTTTAAAATATTTTTGAAATATAAAAATAAATAGACTTTTTTAAAAATAATGATAGCAGGATGACAGCACAGGATCTCACGTAGAATGCTTTTGTGAACAAAAGAAACGTTCTTGTGACTGCAGGGATGATTTCCGCTCAGCCATTTTTGGGTTGCTTGGATTGGAGTGACTCCACCATCCCCTTCACAATCCAACGCCATTGCAATGCCATCTGCAATTAAAAAATATAATGAAAAAATGTCGCCTAGAAATCAAGGCTGAAAAAAATATGAAAATCAGACCAATTTCAGTTTTTGGCGTTCCTAGGGATTGATCTCCGTCGTTTGCTTGAGCTTCTACAAGCTATTTCTTCGTCTAGCAATCATAGCAGATGATGTTTCGTTTTTTTTTTTTTTTTATATATATATATATAAAAAAGCAAGCAACTTGGCCTAAAAACAAAACTAAGATGTGCGAGGCTGGCCTTACAGTTCCATGCATATGGCTTTTTTATTCTATGGACCAAGCACATATAGCCACCAAGGCCCAGCACCCTAGCTTGTGTTTTGTAGACTCTCTCTTTTTTTCTTATTAAACTTCATTAAAATAAATAACTTTAAAATATATTTAAAATTGTCATTTTTTAAATGATATTCCAGTTATATTTAGATTTTGAATATCATTTTATATTTTTTCCTATAAAATTACCGAGTATTTTTTAACCCTTTATGGTCTGTCTTCGTTTTTATTTAAAGTTTTATGTATTATCTTTTTTATTGTCGAATAGTAAAATAAAAAAAAATAAATATTTAGAAGTTTTGGTGTATTTTTTTTAAATATATTAGCAACATGATAATCAAAACATTATTTTTTTTTATTAAAATTACTTTTATAATCTTGTTAACTTTTTACTAATAAAAAATAAATATTTTGATAAGCAAAATTCTCATAAAAAAACACCAACACGTAGCAACAAGATAAAAATAAAGAAGTTTTAATTAAAAAATAATATATTTTTTATTATTTCATATGGTCAAGAATCTTTTATATATTTATTTTATTTCCCTTCAAGTCTATTTATTTTAAATCTTTTATAAAGATATTTATAAATAACTTTATTTTATTTCCCTTCAAGTATATTTATTTTATTTCCCTTAACATTAACACAGGGAAAAATTAATCTAAACACGTCAACATTTTACATATTATAAGAATACAAAGACTTATCAGTCAATATGGATGATATTAATAAAGTGCTCGGCATTGTAGTTTAATTGTACTTTAAAAAAAAATAAAAAAAATTAGTCTTAAATTAATTATATTTTGTTTTTATTATTTTGAAGTATTGATATTAAAATTAAATTTTAAAAAATAAAAAAATTAATATATTTCTAAATAAAAAATATTTTAAAAAATAATATTTGCAACACTAATAAATAAACACTTAATTGTCAATCATCTTCCCCAACAAATTTAAACAAGCAACAAGGTATTTTTATGACAAATTGAAGTTTTTTGGAATCCAAATTGAACCCCAAGAAATTGGAGGGGTGGGTGTGAATTTGTGTGATCCTCTCAAGTACAGCCTCCACATCTGCAATATCTCTTTCAAGGCATTTCATCAAACAGCTGAATCATAGAGTCCAAACAACTATACAGTCATATAGACCCGTCATTGCATTTGCAACAAGAACAAGTTCTCCACGACCAATCTTGATTGCCAAAGCAAGAAATTGCAAGCCCGACTCCAAACTCCTAATACAGGCAGTTAAATAGCAACAAAACTATGTTGAAAAACTGAATCTCTTGGGTTTCTCGATTCAACTTAGCGAAAGTCAAAATTAAAGCAATCCAAGACACCACATTTGGTGGGGTATTCTCTTGAAGTTTTAGAATTTGCCAAGCAAAAACAACAAAACCCAACTTAAGATAAGCTGCAATGACAGCATACCAAGATGGATTTCCTCTTGAAGTTGTAGATGGAAGCATGTGTGGCTCAAGATTTTAGGGTTTAGAGAGAGAAGGGTGTGAGCATAGAAGAAATTGAGAGGTTCATACAGAGAAATGACAGCAATGGTGTTGTGGTTGGGTTTAAAGAGAGTGAAAAAAATGATGGAGGCAACTGGCTAGGTGGTTGTGGGTGAAAATCAGGGGATGAAATTAAAATCTTTAAAGAAAATAAAACCAGAAGTAATCCTTGTTAAGTAATATTTATCTAATTTTATTTATTAAGGGTAGAATAGTATTTTCAGTTTAACCTATATATAATTCCTTTGTATTTAGGTTAACTCAAGCACTCATAATAAACAGATTATTGAGAATTCTCTAGCCTCCTTTTATGTTTGATCTGAATTTTTTTAACATGGTATCAGAGCCTAGTTGATAGAACCCTTTGCTTGTTAATTTTATGGAACTCGCTACCCTTGTAGAAATCATGTTCACCAATGTCAGAGCCACTGCTCGTATCAAAATCGTTATCATCATCCACTTCATTCCCTGTAGGATGTTCCAGCACGCTCAATGCATTCCTTTGAAGCTTAACTTCAGATTCATTTTTCAAAACATCAGACATGGGTTGTTTGACCTATTAAAATATGGAGGATGAAGATCAAGTTTTGTGCTTGCGGCTGAAGAATTAATATCTGAAACTTTATTTTAGATTCTTCAGCTTCTGCAATTTGGTATTTCTGTTCTGCCTCTGCAATTGTTTTAGTATTTCGTCTTCTCTTCAGTTTCTGCAATTTGGTATCAGCTTCTGCAATTTGGTATTTCTATCTGTCTCTGCAATTGTTTTGGTATTTCATCTTCTCTTCAGTTTCTGCAATTTGGTATCAGCTTCTGCAATTTGGTATTTCTGTCTGTCTCTGCAATTGTTTGGTATTTCATCTTCTCTTCAGTTTCTGCAATTTGGTATCAGTTTCTGCAATTTGGTATTTCTGTTCTGCCTCTGCAATTGTTTTGGTATTTCGTCTTCTCTTCAGTTTCTACAATTTGGTATCAGCTTCTGCAATTTGGTATTTATGTCTGTCTCTGCAATTGTTTTGGTATTTCATCTTCTCTTCAGTTTCTGCAATTTGGTATCAGCTTCTGCAATTTGGTATTTCTGTCTGTCTCTGCAATTGTTTGGTATTTCAACTTCTCTTCAGTTTCTGCAATTTGGTATCAACTTCTGCAATTTGGTATTTTTGTTTGTCTCTGCAATTGTTTTGGCATTTCTTCTCTTCAGTTTCTGCAATTTGGTATCAGCTTCTGCAATTTGGTATTTCTATCTGTCTCTGCAATTGTTTTGGTATTTCATCTTCTCTTCAGTTTCTGCAATTTGGTATCAGCTTCTGCAATTTGGTATTTCTGTCTGTCTCTGCAATTGTTTGGTATTTCATCTTCTCTTCAGTTTCTGCAATTTGGTATCAGCTTCTGCAATTTGGTATTTCTGTCTGTCTCTGTAATTGTTTTGGTATTTCGTCTTCTCTTCAGTTTTTGCAATTTGGTATCAGCTTCTGCAATTTGGTATTTCTGTCTGTCTCTGCAATTGTTTTGGTATTTCGTCTTCTCTTCAGTTTCTGCAATTTGGTATCAGCTTCTGCAATTTGGTATTTCGGTCTGTCTCTGCAATTGTTTTGGTATTTCTTCTCTTCAGTTTCTGCAATTTGGTATCAGCTTCTGCAATTTGGTATTTCTGTTCTGTCTCTGCAATTGTTTTGGTATTTCGTCTTCTCTTCAGTTTCTGCAATTTGGTATTTGAGTTAAGTTTCTGCAAGAAAAATAAAAAATTTGGAGTGATATTTTGTCTTCCGCTTCTGCAAAATTTGGTATTTCGACTTTCCTTCAGCTTCTGTCATGGCATCTACTACCAAAGAGATTGTTTGGTTATGTTGGTTACTTGCTGATATGAGAGTTTTCTTTTCTCATCCTACTCCTATGAATTGTGACAATCAGAGTTCTATTCAGATTGCTCACAACTCGGTTTTTATGAGCGAACTAAGCACATTGAGATCGATTGTCATCTTACTCGTCATCATCTCAAGCATGGCGCCATTACTTTGCCTTTTGTTCATTCTTCCTTGCAGATTGCAGATTTCTTTACCAAGACGCATTCCATATCTCGTTTTCGTTTTCTAGTTGGCAAACTCTCGATGCTTGTAGATGCCGCATCGTGAGTTTGAGGGGAGATATTAAATAATATTTATCTAGTTTTATTTATTAAGGGTAGAATAGTATTTTCAGTTTAACCTATATATAATTCCTTTGTATTTAGGTTAACTCAAGCACTCATAATAAACAGATTATTGAGAATTCTCTAGCCTCCTTTTATGTTTGATCTGAATTTCTTTAACACGCATCTCCTGAACTCCAAAAATGCTTAAAAAAATGGAAAGTAATGATATTAAAATCCAAAAAATAATAATGATGTTTTTATTCAGCACCATTGCAATAAATAGCTCAAACTAGCCTAGAAAATTAGGCCTATCTCAAAAAAACAAAAAAAATACGGGAGAATTGGAACTCTCTGTGCTTGAGATTTTATATCATAGAAACATGAAAGATCAGATAGAAAGTAGAAGATGGCTCCGAGCGAATTGCTGGTTGCAAGATGCATAACTCCTTTTTAAGTTTAACGATAGCTTCGGTAGAGGGGGCTGTACATGCAGCTCTCTGCATATTTGACAAGATCTTTGGGACGAGGGAGACGAGATGCCAGACCTGTAAAGCAGTTATGTAAGCCTAATTAGTAATGCAGGACATTGCAAGTATGAAAGAGCTTCACGACCAGAAAGAAGCTTACCGAGTTCATATGCTTTAGCAGCAACCTTAGCAGCGATGTTGGCTGATATCTTCCGAATGTTGGAAAATGGTGGGTAAATTAGCACCTTGTCAAGATTTTCTTGTTTTACTTGTTCAGCCAAAGCTTCAGCTGTTGCAAAAAGAATTAGTTAGTGTTAAACCATGATGGACCTAGCCTTGTTTCTTAGTTCTTACAGATTTTTGTGTGCGGAGTTTTAGACTTTAGTGCCCAAATGATATGGCACTGATCCTACACAGAACTTGTAATTTGTGCACATAAGATTTAACTCAACAGTCCATGATATACTTACAAGCAGCCAGAAGCATGTCATCATGCACACGAATTGCACCGGAGATGACCAAACCCAATCCAAATCCAGGGAATATATAAGCATTGTTTGCCTGGATAATTTGAAGAAGTAAGCCACCAGTTGTAGTAAATTACTAGTAAAGAGAACGATTTCTAGTAACAACAGGTAAAAAGGTTAAAACCTGGCCAGGCACGAAAACTCTGCTGTTATATTCAACAGGATCAAATGGGCTTCCGCTGGCAAAGATTGCACGACCCTGCAAGTTGGATAACATATAACAATCGAGAAATGAAGCAAAACAGATGAAACAATATGGGGGGAAAGCAGAAATGGTATTCTACCTCGCTCCATGTATAAGCTTCTTCAGCTGTGCATTCAGATTGTGAGGTAGGATTGGAGAGAGCAAGAATTAGCGGTTTCTGCATGCCAATAATTGAGACTAGGGTCAGATAACAATGTTGATGGACGTGCATGCGTGTGAGTGTGTCTGTGTGTGTGGGTGTGAGAGAGAGAACCTCGTTAATTGATGCCATGGCCTCAACCACCTCCTTTGTAAATGTTTTCCCAACTCCTGATGATCCTATCAAAACTGTTGGCTTGATTGCCTAAGAAGATCAGAAAGTACGGTAAGATTTCAGGAAAATGATTTGAATGGCGCGGCGCACTTAATTTGAATCCACAACATAAAAGTTTTAACACCTTAACAGCATCTAAGAGCCCTTTGATAGGCTCATGGTCATGAGCCCATGGTTTCTTGAAGTGTTGAAGTGACCCTTTACGGGAGCTAACTATCAGTCCCTGTAACATAGCAAGACCAAATGTTAGTACAAGGAAAAGGATCCAAGGCGAAATGTCAGCAGCAGCTGAGGACTTTGAGCACTTTCTCACTACCTTTGAGTCTACAAGCCAAATCTTTTTGCGGGTCTCTTCAAGTGGAGCATTAGTCTGAAGGAAACAGCATGGGATTAACCATAAAGGTTAGCAAATGGAAGCAGATAACAAAAACGTTGAACCAGATAAACAGTATATCGATACCTGTTTCGATATCTCAAGAGCGATAAGCTCAGCTATACCAGTTCCAGCCTGCAACACCCAAGAGAAAAGAAGTAAGAATCCAGTGAAAAAAAAGAGAGAGCGTAGATGAAGAAATGGCTTAATAAACAAGCACAGCCATTATGCAATAGGCTGATAAGTACAAACAAAAAGAAAGCTTTGAACACATGGTTTCAGAGCCTGACCTCTCCAGCACCCAGGAATAAGAATGTATGATCCGCCAAGGTTCCACCAACCAATTTCAAAGCTGCAAGAAGCCCTGCTAACACCACAGATGCAGTGCCCTGCAATAAATGAAACCATTTGCAATTAGAGAAATTCCATTGAGGAGAAAACAGATTGCTAGCAAGCAAACTTCTTTGACATGTTACCTGTATGTCATCGTTGAAGACAAGATGAGTTGGGCTGTATTTTGCCAGTAGCTCGAACGCGTTGTGATTTGCAAAATCTTCAAACTGAAAAAGGAAGTTCGTATCATTCAAAGGACAGAGTTAAGTGCTGAAAACTCTGACATTAAGCAACTGTTTGTGGTTTTTACCTGTACAATGACCTTTTCCCCATAGTTCTTCTTAACTGCAGTCATGAACTCATCAAGAAGCTCTGCATATTCCTAAACCACAGCAGATAGCAAAACACAGATCTTCAGACTCGGATTGATTTAAAAATCTAGAAAAGAAAAAGGAAAGATCAGTCGAATGGAAATGGAATAAAGTAAATTTACTCCACCTGTCCAGTTGCCCTCCTCTGTCTAAGCCCAATGTAGAACTCATCATTCAACAACTTGCCATTGTTTGTGCCAACATCAATTGTTACTGGCAAGCACTGCGTGTATTGAATACAGGTGGAAGGGTTTAGTAACTAAAATAGCGAGGGACAATTTATAGCTTCAAAATCAATTACACAGGTGGTTAGATTATGTCAAAGCTTACCGCAGAGGGACGTAATCCTCCTAGTGCAGTATACAGAGAGAGTTTTCCCACCGGAATCCCCATTCCCTAACAAATGTAAAACAATTGCATGAACAAAATTAACAACGATCTACTCGTTGAGAGATGAGGAGTGGCCTGCACGTCCAATTTTCAAATGAATTTGTGAGCATCAATACCTGGCAGCCAAGATCCCCGAGCCCCAAGATACGCTCACCATCAGTAACAACAATTACTTGGATATTTCTCTCCGGCCAATTTTTCAATACTTCAAGAATCTTGCCCCTGAAAAATTCAGTTTTCAGTAAATACTTGCAAGCTAGACATGAAAATAAAAGGTAATCGGATGGTCCTACTTCTCTTTCAAACTGATGTAAAGACCCTGAGGGCGTCTGAAAATGCTCCCGTATTTCTGACAAGCCTCGCCAACAGTGGGAGTGTATACAACTGGCAATAGTTCCTCCACATTATCGATCAAAAGCTTGTAAAACAACCTTTCATTCCTCTCCTGGAGATCCATCATGGCCATGTATCGTTGCAGAGGAACTTCATACTGACGTAGGTTGTGCATCAGCTTTTTCTCCTAATAATCAAGGTTGCATGGACTAATTAAGCTTGAGAGACAGAAATTTAAACATTTGGAATTACAACTACGAGGAATGTCACTCAAGTCAAGATAACCTGGAGTTCCTGAGTCAGGAGTGCTGGGGGCAAAAGGCCACGCAAGTAATGTGCATCCCTTTCATCCTCAGTGAAGGCAAGCCCTTTGTTGTGGCGTGGATCCCTCAACAAAGTATATCCACTGTAACATAACAAAAAAACAATACTCAACGTGACAAAACAAAAACTCAATTTCTGCAAATCTTAGAAGTATGAACTGATCAGCAAAACCAGCAGCAAAGGTTTTCTCAAGTCAAACTATTTCAGGTGTTTCAGAAAAGGATAATTTTCTTGTCTTCGACCAAAAGCAATAAATCCTTGGAAAAACACAGAACCAAATTTTGCTTGATACATGATTTAGTAAAGTAGACCACAACCTGAGCA
This sequence comes from Populus simonii, assembly GCA_007827005.2. Taxonomy (NCBI): domain Eukaryota; kingdom Viridiplantae; phylum Streptophyta; class Magnoliopsida; order Malpighiales; family Salicaceae; genus Populus; species Populus simonii. The sequence goes on from CM017481.2 coordinate 5,088,179, forward strand.
ACATTGGAAAACCAACTTGAGCAAAATTAGAAACAATGAGGACTTAGAAAATCATAACTTTAGACGAAAACTCCATAATGTAGTATCTAAAAATAACTTGGGGCAGTTATAAATAGAACGAGACAAGAATAAAACAAACAATCAAAAACTGAAATGATCGTTCCGCTCACCTAGAAACAGAGGCAGTCCATGGAGTTATAAGCTGTTCCTCCATGGCAATATCTTCACCATTCGTTTTCTCCACTCCGTTCATCATTGTTCTTCTCTCTAGTAAAGTCCAAACCTTTCTTCCTCCTCCTCCTCTACCAAGAACCACTCTCTGCAAACAACAAGAAGAAAATCCCACTACAAAAACACAACCCTTTCTTATTTTGTATAGCAAGAAACAAAGGCCACTTTTATAGGCATAAAGCCCATAGATTTCTACGCTTTCCAAAATTGTTTTAAGAAAATGGAAAGTTGAAAATAACCAAGGTTAGTTTCAATGTCAAAAAGAAGAGCGTGGACTAGACACGTGGATAATTCGATCAAAAGAAATCTGTATGATTTAATGTTTTATCAGAGCAGTCTTAGTTGAAAAGTCATAGAGAATGTGAACATAATGAGCAGTGGCTATGGTCGTTGACTGTCGTGGTGGGTTTGTGGGATTCTTTGCCTAATACTAATTACTATATACTAGTAAATTCCAAATCATAATATTTAAAAAAAAAAACTTAAAAAAATAGTAAATATAATTATTTTTTAATAATATTATTAAATACATTCAAACAGCTAAATTTTAAAACTTATCAATTCAGTTTTTTACCTCACTCAAGTTCAAATTAAATCACATGAAAGTTAATCTAAAATAAATTATTCAATTTAATGGGTTCAAAAAAAATTGAATAACCGGTAAAAATATGGCATAACTTTTAAAAAACTCTAAGGCGACTAGTTTTTTATATTGAGACGATGTTAAATTAGATTAACCTCGGTCACCCTGCAACCTGTGTTATGAATTTTAATGGATTTAATAACTTTGTATTGTTGTAAATTATTTTTATTTAATTTTATGATAACATTAGATGCTTTCAAAATCGAGTATCAACTCTAAAAAAGATATTTTTTTAGAAATCGTGATAATCCTATAGAAAGTAGAAAAAAAATCATGAAATCTATTTCTCAACCAATCCAATATTGAATAAGAGTGAAATAAAAAAAAAATTAGAAAAATTAAAAGACCAGAAACTAAAAAAAAAATATATCAAGTTTGATGGGTAAACCCATGAAACTCGTGAATTGGATAACTCAGGTCAACACATTAAACCCGTAAATTGGATAATGGATTCCATTAAGATTAATAACTTGTTTTTTTAAAAAAAACTATTGTTTATTTATCTATATGATAACAAAAATAGATGATCGCAAAACCGAGCGTCAAACCAATACTAAGACTTTTTAAAAAAACTATGATAATCTTATATAAAACAAAACAAAACAAAATAAATTATGAAACTCAATTTTCAATCAGTCTAATATCAAGGGATAAAATTGAATAAAAATAAATTTATATATATAAAAAAAGAAAAAAATTCATACACGTCAACAAGCCTATGGACTTCTAAAATTTAATAACATGTTTTTTTTTCTGAAACTATTTTTTTAACTATGAGATAAAAATAAAAATAAACGATCACATAATCGAGTTCAATTAAAAAAAAAATACATTGTTAAACCCTCAAACATGAGCAACTAGGATCATCTCGCCAAACTTGTAAACTAGGTTATTAACTCCACAAAGTTTAATAACTTAGTTTTTTTTAATTATTTTTTATTTAACTAATGTTTTTTTAAAAATAGATCATATCACAATACTAATACTAGAATATTTTTTTATACTACAGTATCCATATAAAGATAAATTAAATTAAATTATTTACTCTAAACCTTTATAAATACATAATATAGAAACTAAATTAAAAAAAAATCAACAACTAAAGGGAAAAAAAAAACACTGTAGTGGTCATGGTTTTGGAGAAACAATATTCTTATAATATTGCATGGTACCAGAAAAGCGTGTCCTTCAGTGCTGAAATCATATTGTAGGAACGTGAAACGAACAGCTAGACAGTGACAGGGACAGAAACTCTATGGTAGAGAGAGAGAGAGAGAGAGAGAGAGAGAGAGAGTGGGTGTCTTCTTGGGTAATGATTACGCGTTAACGTGCCTTTGTTTCAGAAACCAGATGCTAGAGATAAATTTGATTGTCATTTATTTTTATTTTTATTTTTATTTATTGTTTATGATTTTTAAATTTATATTTTTAATCTTGATTTTTCTTAAATAAATTTAATGGTAAAAAATATTCATACAAAATGAATCGCCAAGATTATTAAATAAATGATATCTTTTAAATTTTAAATAGTTTATTACAAGGGCAAAGTTTGGGGAAAAATATTATTAAAATTTTCATCTTTTTCCCTATCCTATTTGTTTTTTTTTAAAAAATGTATAGAAACTTCAATCAATCTTCCTAAAACTAGGATAATTTTGCATTTTGATTTTATATGTGTTCTGTCTATAATTTTAAAACCCGGCTTAGCTCGATGGGTCGACCAGGGACCCGGCCGACCCTGAGCTGGAACCGGACCGAGTTAAAAAAAATAGAGGAAGAAAAAACCCGGTGTGACCTGGTCAGAAATCTGGTTGCAACCCGTTGACTTTTGTTTTTTTTTACTAAAACGACATCGTTATGATTTAAAAAAAATTGACCTGGGTGACCCGATCAAAACCCGGAACCTGAGCTTTCAACCGGGCCGGGTCTGAAAACTATATATATATCCCTTCCATTCTATGTGCCGAACCAAACAGTATTTCGTAATCCATGCCCTCAATTCAGCACAAAACTCTAGTATGATCAAAGTTTCAATTTTTTTGAAAGAAAGCATGATATTGGACTATTGCTGAATCAAACAAAGAGAACGCTATTATTATTATTATGTTTGGTGAAAGAATATAAGTTGGATGGTTTTTCTTTAATAAAAAGCTGGGTGATGTTTTTGGTGACGCTTGGATTACATTTAAGAGTGGTTTATACAATTCCTTTAACCTAAGAATGATTTTAATATTATTTTTAATCCTAACACACTTTCATATAAAAACATACAATATATATACATCACCCAAAACTTACTAATAAAACTTTGTATTTGCAATTTATGCTTTTTATTTGTCACAGTTACTTTTTGTGATTACAGTGGAATGTGTGTTTAGCTTGGAGGTGTGACAGTTTTTTTTTTTTTTTTAAGGTATAATCTTTTTAAAACAAGAATTACACCTTTAAAAATATATATATTTTATACAAACCCACTAAAAAAACAAAAATCATCTCCAAACCAGTCACTCCCGAAAAGCAGCTCTAAATTGCGGTGGGCTCTAACCTATGGATCGATAACATTCAATGTAAATTTGCGTTTGTGCTGTGTCATGAGGTTATTACACGCAAACTCATTTTACTATAAAGGAGATTACTATTTCGCCCACTCACATATATCTTTAGATTTTCGAAATTACTATTTTGCGTTTTGATGGCAAAATCATTTAGCGGATATTAGTGTACCTATTAGTTATTACAAAAATAAACGGGCCAAGTAGTTTTTTTTAATTACACAGTATAATTACTTTATTATTCTTAAAAGCAAAAAAACATTAAGCTATAAGCTTTAGTTAAGGGGCTTTTTAGTCTTTGATTTATTTTTAAAACGTTTAAGTTACTTTATTGCCTTTGAAATTTAAAAAGCTTTACCTTTTATTTAAGAGTTTATTTTGTCTTTCACATTTGATTATTTAGTAGTTATTGGGTATCATTAAAGGGCAGCATGATAATTTTGTAAATAAGCAAAATAAAAAAAAGAGAGCTGAAAGCGCGTGAACAGTATCCACCGAGTTTGGATGGCGCATGCAGCGATGTCCAATAGCCAAAACCTTGCTTCCACAACAGCATTCGAAGTATCTTGGTGTCCCTTCCATATATGAGCGGCGTGTGTGACATAATTGTTACTGATTTAGTGCGTGCGGCTTTTTCTTTTTTCTTTTTTAATCTCTCCTACTTGATTTTCATGCTAGCCTTTAAGAAAATCAAATCAAGTCCTAAGGTTTGTTATCTTAATATTTCATCCTTATTCTTTTTATAACAAATTTTTTATTTAGAATAATTTATAAAATTAAGGGTTTTTTTTTTTCAATTTCATTCCTAGTAGATTTTTTTCATTTGTCAGATTTAGTTTTTATTTTTTTTATTACCATTTGTTTTTTATTTAAGATGGTTTTTTATTAATGTTTTTTACAATCTCATCCTTCTTGAGTTTTTTTCTATCAAATCTAATCCTTTTTTTATTTTTATTTTTATTTTTTTTTATCATGCAAGATTGATTTTTTATTATTATCTCATCCTACAATATTTAACTGACCGAGTGTTTAGCTTTTTAGTTATATTTGAATTTATAATTTAACAAATTACAAATTTAAAAAATTAATCTCGATTTATGAAGTTGACACCGGCTTTTTCCTTTTTCAAGCCTTTTGTTTACATCCTCCATAATGTGGTTGTTTTTTCATACACTCTCTATGAGAATTTTTTTTTTTGTTTTGGAAATAACATGGATTGCCTCGGGTTTTTTTTTGTCTTTTTTAAATTTAGTGTTTTTTTAAAAAAAAACTTTGTTTTAAAATTAAACTAAATTAATTGATTTCATCCTTCAACATTTAATTCTTCAAGTGTTGAGTTTCTAGGTTGAGCCCGAGTTGATAATTCAATGAATTGCGGGTTTGAGAGTTTAACCTGGATTTACAAGGTTCACTCGAGTTTGTTTAGGTTTTTTTTTTTTTTAAGTTTTTATTTTGTAATTTCATCGTCTAACATTGTTTTTATTCGCTTTCTATGAGATTTATCTTTCTTTATAAAATAACAAGGGTTGCCTTGAGTTTTTTTTTTTCTATCTTTGTTAAATTTAGCTTTTTTAAAAGTAATCTTGTTTTTTTAATTAAGTTAATTTTTTAACTTCATCATTCAACGTTTAATTAGTTGGATGTTGATTTTTTTAGTTTAGCTTAGATCTATAATTAAACGGGTTATAGATTTGAGAGATATACCTAAATTTACAAGGTTCACTTGGAATTGCTTGACTTTTTTCTCTTTTTTAAATATTTTTTGTTTCATCCACCAACATTTTATTTTTGTAATTGTTTTCTATGAGATTTTTATGTTGTTTTGAAAGTAACAAGGATTAACTTAGATTTTTTTCAACCTTTATCAAATTTAGCTTTTTTAAAAAAGAATTTTATTTTTTAATTAAATTAATTGCATGAGATATTTGTTTAATGATTTATTTTGTTTGCTTTTCGAGTTAGTGCTCTTGGAAATATATATGACCTCTTTTAGTTATTAAATTTTTAAATTTTTATTATTTCTTTTAAATCTTTGATATTATATGAATATTCTTTTTTACAATTGAGAAAAATTAACCTAGTTGACAGTTGACAGCATAATCTAGTTTTTTTTACCAATTCTATACTCTAGTGGTATTCTCAACCCGATTTTCATAGGCTAAGAGCAAGCTATCTTTTTCATACGGTAAAAGACATATTATTCACACAAAAATGCAGACGAGCTTATCCTATACTATTTTATATAACTGTTCCCTTAAAAACTTAAAATTAATAGATAAAAAGTCATTTTGGTAGTTTTTTTTTTTTTTTTGGTTTTCCATATAGATCTTCCTCCACAAGATGCACTTATAATTTTGGTAGCTGAGGACCTAGGGAGTAGGGAATTCTAATGCCATTGTCATGCCCTCGAGGCTTGAATACATTTTTCCTACTTATTATTATTGGAAAAGGTACCTACTGGTTTTCAATATTTAAAGCCTGAGTAGGTAAATGAAAAACCAGATTTTCAAACTTTTCTTGAGGGTCCTTCAAGAAAAAGATAAAAATTGTGTTCGAGTGTGATCTCATGACTTGGTGAGGCTGAACCTCTTTGAATTCAATATGAATCCACTATAGTTTTTATTAGATTATTGATTTGTGCTATGCTGCGAGTCGGGTCAATTATTTTTAACATTAAGGAAATGTTTAGATATTGCCAATATTTTTTTTTCTAACAGAAAAAAAAACTTAAATTAAATGAGAGTTGACTCGATGTAACCCAGTTGAATATACGAATCAAAAAGCAATTTCATACTACTTGTAAGCACTAGTTTGACTAAGAATATTTAAAATGATATATTTTTTTAATATTAAAATAACAACATATTGAATTGACCTGGATTGACCTAGGTTAACATGTTAAATTTGCGACCTGGGTTATGAGATTATCTTTTAGAAAGAAAATCAAAATAAATCATGAAGTCTAATTCTCAATCAAACCAATGTTAAAGGCTGAGATTGAAAAAAAAATTAATTAAAAAAGAACTAAAAAAAACGACCCGAGTTAATCAGTCAAACTCGTGACTTGGGTTATAAGACCGAGATAACCTCATGGAAAATAAATCAATTAAAAATAAATCAATTAAAAAAACATAAAAAAATTATCAGAATCATTCCATAAAACCCATGACTCGAGTCATCAGACCGAGATAATCTCATAGAAAAAAAATTAAAAAAAAATGACATGATTTAACCCAGGTTAACCTACTAAATTCGGGATTTTGATCATGACATTAAGATAACCCTGTAAAGAGCAAATCAAAACACATTATGAAGCTCAATTTTCAATTGCTCATGTTGGATCCAATGTTGAATGATGAAATATGTAAAAATTTTAATTGAAAACATGACACAAAAAATAAACCAAGTGAATCCGGGTTAACTCGTTAACCATTATTCATGGGTCATGAGGTCGAGATAACCTAATAAAACACAAACCAAAATAAATTATGAAACCTAATTTCCAATCAAATATAATATTAAATGATGAAATTAGGAGAAAAAAGAAGAAAAAAAATCAAGTCAATTAGGTTAACCAACTAAACCTGCGACCCGGGTCATGAGATGAGAATGACCCAATAAAAATAAAATTCAATGTTGAAGGACTCATGAACTAGAGAAAACCTCTTAAAAATAAATAAAAAAAATAACCCGATTTAACTGTGGTTAAAATACCAAAACCGACGACATTCATCATGAGACCAAGATATCTTTATAGAAAGCAAATAAAAAAAAATTATGAAGCTGAATTTTCAACTGACCCAGTGTTGAATAATTAAATTAGAGAAAAGATCAATAAAAAATAAAACACAAAAATAACCCAAGTCTACTCGGATTAACCCTTTAAGTATTATTCTCGAGTCATGAGGCCAAAATAATATAATAGTAAATAAACAAAACAAATCATGAAGCCTAATTCTCAATCAACCTAATATTAAAGGATAAAATTGAAAAAAATATTAATTAAAAAAAAAACCAGAGTCAACTTGCAAAACTAACTATCTGTGTTATGAAAGTGTGATAACTCATTAAAAAAATAAATCTAATATTAAAGAATAAATTAAAAAAAAAACAATGATTGAAAAAAAGAGATGATATTTCAATGAATAATATTTTAATGTCCTCTTTTAATTTATAGTTAGTTAATTAAAAAAAAGTAAAATACTATATATCATTAAACAAAACATTCGACTTGAACAGAGGCTTTTTGTTGGCACTTGGCATTGGTAAGTCATGCACCGGTTTCTATGGCGTTGTTCTCTATAGACTATAATCAAAAAGTAGTATTCTTTTTCGAGTCAAACTTGAATATATTTTATATAAAATATGAATAGATTTATCAAACATACCTTATAAAATATGTTCGAAAGACAAAAAAATAATTATATTTACGTTGAAATCAAATAAAAAAAAGTTGTTATAATCATTGAAAATTAATATAATGCACAATGCGTATGTTACTATTGTCAATTCAACAAGAGGTTGCCATTAATTACTTATTTGAAATTGACTTTCATCCATGGAAGATCCCTCCTTTCATTTTAGACTAGTTAATAAATCTTGAATTTCCCACAAGCTCAATTGACCGAAGAGGTCAAAAGCACAAATTAGTCTACACAATAAATAAATATAATAAGTATATAATATCTAAATCATATTACCCACATTTGTAGTGAGAATACCTATGTTTGTTGAACCGTAGGACTCTTTTTTGTGATAATAACTTGATCACTTTGACTATCTTCTTGGCGATGAGGAAGGGGCGTGAAAATGTTCTTTTTTATTATATTTTAATTGAAATTTTATATTTATTAAATTTTTTTCATTCTCATTCAACTTTTTAATTTGTAAGATTTATTCCTTATTATTTTAATAAACTTGAAAAAAAATAAAATATTAATAAGTTATTTTCCAGCTCATTTTGATGACATAACCAAACACTTAAAAGTGTTTTTCAATTTATTTTTCATGATACTACTAAATATCAAAAAATAATTCATTTTTATAAAAATTATTTTTCAAAATAAAAATTATTTTACAGCAAATAAACTAAGCGTAAATAAAAAATGATATTTTCAAACTTGTCTTGAGTTCAGGGTGGAAGCCCTTTGAATGCCAAGTTGAGCCCATTATAACTTGGGCCTTCTCATTATGATCCAATGATGAAACTGTGGACTTAGGTTTATAATATGAATTAAAAGGTTTATACATATATTTAATTAAATAAATTAACAATGAGATTTACCCATAAATATTAAAAAAATATTAATATTAACTAAAGACTAAGTTAAGAAATTATGAAATATATACATATTATGATATTTAATTTTATATTATTGAGATCTTTCAAAAAAAATTATATTTTACATGTGGTCCTCTTTTTTTTTTTGTGGAAAATTACATCAAACCTTTTATAGTATGATTGTTTTTTGTTTTTTACTTTGCCTTCATATTTGAAAAATTACATTTTAAATCCTATACTTTAATAACTTTATAATGCTTTACTTCCTAAACAAAATCAACAAAAAATGCTAGATTATTTACAATATTGTTATTATATTTTATTTAATGACTAAAAAACCATTACAATATTAATATTACAATTTTACTATTAAACTAAAAAAATCCTACTCACCATGGCTAACTTATTTCCTTTTCTTTTGTTTTTCAATTTTCAATCTTCAGCAAGCTCACAAGAAATAAGTGACGCCATTATTGTTTTAATTTTTTTTCTTCCCTTTTCTTTTCAATTGCACAAAAAGCTTTGTCCAAAGAACAAGCATCATCCAATAGTTCTTTGGTATTCAAGTGAATAAGAAGTTTGTGAAGAGAAGGCAAGAATGCTTGCTACGAAAGTTCCCATCTCCTAGCCATGCCTTGAAAATCAAGCACAAGAGATGCACGATCAAAATACACAAAATCGGCAATTGAATCAATGCCTTCCAAAATCCACCTTGCATAATTAATAATAATAATAATAATAATAATAACTATCTAGGTGGTGGCTCAATGGTAAGAACTTGGGACTAAGGGGTTTGCTCCATCTATGGTCTCAGGTTCGAGCCCTGTGGTTGTTCATATGATGGCCACTGGAGGCTTACATGGTTGCTAACTTCAGGGCTCGTGGGATTAGTCGAGGTGCGTGCAAGCTGGCCCGGATACACACGTTAATCTAAAAAAAATAATGATAATAAAAAGTTTGAAAAGTGTCCGGGATCAAAATCAAGACAAAAAAATTCAAATATAGAGCAACCAAATGTCGATGAGCCAAAAAAAATTCAATTTTGTGTTTGTGGAGAAGGAGAGAAGAAATCGTACAAAGGGAGAATCCAAATCTGTGTACGTTGGATTGACATGTAGTTTGGGTATTTGTGTTGTTTTATTATATATGGGAGCAAATTTATTATTTTATCTATTAAAAATGGAAAGTGTAATTCTTTTAAACACATAGGTAAATAAAAAAACAATTAAATTATAAAAAGATCAATATAATTATTTATTTAAAAAAAAACATATAAAGCATTATTTACTGTACGAATTCCAACCACTAAAGAGGTGGTAAGAAAATAGGGTTGGCTTTTTGGATAGAAAAAGTTATTTTTCAATCTATTTTCACTAAAAATATTTTATAAACACCTTTACAATATTAATAAACCAATCTATCTACTGAAAAACAAAAATCTATATCGGTCCAAAACACAAAATTAAACTAGAAATTTTTTTTCTCAACCTTGATATACTTTTTTTCAGCAAAATAAAGGCTAAAAAAAACCTCAATGAAACTTTTCTTCTCAAATAAAACTTGTTGATACCAAAATTGACATTTGTTTTATCTCTAAAATGTGATCAACCAATAACTTTTTTTCTTATTCGCAATTTTTCAATGACTTTCTCAATCGTCTCTAAAATCAATAGATCAAAAAATGAATAAAATAAAGATTTGGACTAAAATTAAAATTCCTAAAACTAAGGGATTGTAAAAGGAAAAATTAAAATAGGTGAATCAATAAGTACTTTTTCATGCATATTTGGGATTGGCTACACAATTTTCTTCTATTTTTCAATTTGGTTTTTTTTTTAACTCCTAATTATGCCTTTACGCCACTAATTCAAACCAAATCATATTAAATTAGCCAGCAAGTTAGAGGCGTCCGCGTCTTTTGGGCGACACGTGCGATGCCTCCTAGTGATTGTTAGTAGCTTCTCAAGGTGGTGTCTGAAGCATCACACCACCCTCTACACGGTGGGGCGGTGCGTGTTGACATCCATGGCATGAAGAAGCTCTGATAATAATTTTTCTCCTCTCCTTTCTTTTTTCTCTCCTCCTCCTCAAAAGGTGCGTTAGACTTGTAAGATTGCAAAATGGTCCTCCATCTTTTAATTGTACCGAATTTGATTTATTTGTTTTTCAATTTCATCCCTTGGCGTTTTATTTTTTATGTTTTTTTTTATCAAATTTGATCATCATTCTTTTAATTCCTATTTATTTTGCTTTTAATCCTTTTCTAATTGGATTTTATTTTTTGATTTAATCCCTAATCATTTTATTTTAATTCTTTCTTTTGTTGAATTTGATTCTCATTCTTATGATTGTAATTTCTTTTATTTTGAGTTCTCTTCTTTATTAATTGTTTTATGGCAATTTTATCTCTCACTGTTTAATTTCATTGATTTTTCATACCATACTTGGTGTTTACTCTTTTTTTTAACAAATTTTTAAAACTTGGACCGAGAGGCGACCATTGTCATGTTCTAGGTCACAAGTTGGGTTGAATAACCGGGGTTACCGAGGTCAATCAAATTTTTTATTGTGCAGGAAGTAAAAATAACATTATTTTGATTAAAAAAAATTATGGCAAAAACAAATCAATGGGTGTTGACATGATTTTCTCCTAGCTAATCATTTGATTTTTTATTCAGTTAAAAATAAAAATGGTATTATTTTCATAAAAAAATAATGGAGAAAATAAACTCATTCTCTTGATTTTTTTTTATCCCTTTCTTGGTTTTTTTTATTTCATTTCTTTTTTGTCCAGATTTAGTTCTCATTTTTTATCATTTTCTTAATTTGTTTTTTCTTTTAATTTATTCCCTCAACATTTTATTTTATTATTTTATCTAATTTTGGTTATCATTCTTTTAATTGCTCTTTTTTATCCTTTTTTTTTATAATTTTATTTTTCGATTAAATCCCTCATTATTGTTTTTCATTAGTTTTTATACCAGATTTGGTCTTCATTGTTTTGATTGCTATTTTTTTTATTTTTTATTTTTTGATGGTTAAGAATTTTGTTCAAGATTTGTTTTTGATCTTCTGTATGGTCATCTCGGTTTCATGACCAAAGTTGCTGGTTTGGAAGATTAACCCAATTGAACTTCAGTTTTTTTTTTGTTTTTTTATTTCGTCATTTGATTTTAGACTATTGGACCTTAAACTTTATATTTCTTTTTTAATTTCTTTTCTCTAGGGTTATCCTGGATCGTGGGTTAATCAAGTTAACCTAAGTTCACCCAAGTTATCACCATTAGTATATTTTGTTTTTGTTAGAAAAAAATTAACTCGCCCCGCAACACAGTGCATAAAAAAAATCTACTATTACTACTATTTAAGGAGCCTTGCACTATCTTTTTCTTTTTTTCTCCTTGAACCAAAAACATCTAGAAACAAAGGGGAAACTTGAATTTAAGACATAGACTAATAACATATAAAGTAGATAACATGATCGGCGAGCACCCAAATATTCAACAAATTAATGCAATAGCTTATTTCAAATTGATTGTGATCATTGAAAGAAAATAATTTATTTTCTTATATGTTAATAATATGCATCAATTTTCTATTAATCAAAGCACAATTTATTTTCTAATAGCCTTGGTACTCGTGCTTTGCCGCGGGGATGAACTAATTTTTGTGCAAAAATAATGTTCAGGTTCTGAAATGAGATAAAAAATTAACTGGTTATGACAAATTGTAACCACACAAATTAGCCAACCTGAGATATCAAGCCAAAACTGTAGATTAGATCATGTGATTGAGATAACCCAATAAAAAAATAAAGAGAATTATAAAGCCTTTTTTCTAAAAAACAAAATAGTGTAAACTTGTCAAATCCGTAATGCAAGTCATTAGACCCAAAGCACGCAATCTGGAAAAACCATGAAGTTCAATTCTCAATCATATATTGAAGGATGAAATTGAAAAAAAGACTTTCAATTATACAAAAGGGTTTTAAAAATAGTAATTAAAAAAATAAGGATCAAAATTAAAATACAAGATAAATTCTATATTTAATTGAAGGGTAAATTGAAAAAATAATAATTTAGCAAAAGAACAAAAAAAAATAGAAATCAAAACAATAATGATTAAATTGTAAAACATAATACCATCAATTTGAATTAAAAAATGAAATTGAAAACCAATAAAACTTTTACAAAAAGCCAAGGCAAAAAATTAGAAATTCAAAGAATGAGGACCAAATTGAAGAAAATAATATTTAGTAAAATGGGATTCAAGGATGAAATTGAAAATAAATAAAACATCTAAAAAAAGGCTAAGACTTAAAATGAGAAATCAAAAGAATAGGGATTAAAGTTGAAATACCAATAATCAAGAGGGTCATGCTATAATTTTCGAGGGAGGAGAGAGAGAAGAAGGAAAAAAAGAAAAAAACAACCCATTAACGACAAACCAGAAAACCACTGGAGACACGTGTTGCACCAACAGAAAGATGACACAACGATGTTTCTAATAACACGATATAAGGGCAATTTTAGATGTCAGGAGGCATCACATGCGCTGCCCAAATTGTCCCTCGATAGAAATCATAGTAACAAAAAAATCATTGTGAAAATACAAAAATACCCTTTAACACCAGGTTTAATTTTTTTTTTCTTCCAATGATATTCTAGTTATTTCACTATGCAATCAAAATAAAAAAAAAATACTTATTTATCCCTTGGTCAATTTGGGAATGACAAATGGGCCACGTGAAAAATTTAAATACTTCTAAAAGTTAATGCAAAATTATTTGGGTAGAGATTGTTCTAGTGAACAATGCCAGTGGGTCTATAGCTATAGTAATTTTTTAAGGACAATTCTTGGCGAGAGCTTGAAATCAATTGTTAATGTAAGTGGAATTTGAAACAACTTGGAATTTGGTGAGAGCTTTATAAAAAGCTTAAGAGCGAAGGTTTAAATCTTAAGTTTTAGAAAAAGATTTGGTTGTAAAAAGTGAGGCCTCACACGTGAAGAAGATTGTGAATGATAGTAAAAGCCCAAGTTTACTGTTTAAGAAGTGGAGTATGTGGTTAATACCGAGCCATTATAAAATTTATTGTGCATATCTCTTCTCTTACCTTTTTACTTTGTTTATTATTTGATTGTATTAGTGTGTGTTGCTTTTGGTTGTCTAGAAAAGGTTAAAAGGTGTTTGATTCTGTGTTTTGTTTAAAAAAACCAAAAACAATTATGTCAAATCCACGACTCGGGTCATGAGATCATGACAACCCTATATAAGGCCAATGTAAATAAATTATGAAGCTTAATTCTCAATCAACCTAATGTTGAAGGATAGAATTAAAAAAATCAAATAAAAATGACAAAAAAAATGGCCCCGAATGAACTCAGGTTAACCTGTCAAACTCGTGACCCAGGTCATGAGACTAGAATAACTCCATATAATGAAAATCAAAATAAATTATGAAGCACAAGTCCTAGTAAATCCATTATTAAATAATGAAATTGGAAAAAAATTAATATAAAAAAAAGACACAATAGAATGACCCGATCATACTCGGGTTAACCCATAAAACTCATGGCACTGGTCATGAGAATCAAATAACCTTATAGAAAACAAACCAAAACAAATCAGAAAGTTTAATTCTTAATCAATCTAATATTGAATGATAAAATTGAAAAAAAAATAAAAAGTAAAAGAAAAAACTTGAGTCAACCATGTAAACCCTTCAAACCCGTGAAACGAGTCATGAGACCGAGATAACCACACAGAAAACAAATGACAATAAATCATAAATTCCAATCTCCAATCAAACATATATTTTTAGGGGGGGAACTATTGCAATGAATAATATTATGTGAGATGACGCATAACAAAAATATCATCCATTTTATTTATTTTTTAATAATTCTACTACCGTAGTTATTATTTTAATGACATCATAGTAAAAAACATTCACTTAAAAGAATTGAATTGTCTTTATTAGATAACATTATAGATAATCACTGGATATCCTACTTTTCAGTTTAAATATTTGTATGCATGTTTTGATTGAAAAGTATAGGGGAACATCTAGAATTTAATTAAGATTCATGTATAATAGGTGTAAGTAAATGTGGAACATATCTCTTTCAATAATTTCACTTGTACATTACCCCAATTAACAAACCACTAACTTGCGCCATATCACCTGTATTTAAAGGTTAAGAAATAAAGTGTGATATAAACCTAAAAATGAAAAAGTTCGATTCGTATTTGTGTTAAAACTATCATATGACAACTAAATCACTAATTATGAGGTTCTAATATTTACAGATTGGAATGAGCAAAATTAAACGTACTATAAAACAAAATACACTAATTAAATGCACTAAATTGTAATATAGCAACATTCCCATCCAGTTCTGATTGAAAGACCAATCTGGTCATTTATAAAATTGAGAGTATATTATAGCTAGTTGATAAACTGTAATTACTAGTCATCAAAGAACCTATAAAATCTGAGTCTATATTCAAAGTTGGAAGACTAAAATGTAATTTTGCAAAGAAATTGGCACATGACAATTTAGGCTTCCCTACAGAAACTTAGAATTAATGCGCTTTAATTAAAACCATAATTACAAACCAACCTTACAAGTACCAAATAGAAAGGACTAAAATAACTAAATTCAAAGTTGGATGATTTGAATGTAGTTTGGCTTTAGTTGGGAAAAAAAATGTAGTTTGGCTTCAGCAATGATGCTTATCAATTTAGGATTCCACTCTCCCACCGCAACTTAGAATTAATGCATGTTTATAGTACTATTCATATATATATGATGAAAGAAGTTATGATTAATCGGATATCGATCTATTGTATTTGAACAACGTGGAAAGCCTGACAAATATGTTTGATAAAAAACAAGCATAATTTTTTTTATCCAATCATTGCAATGAGATCAATTTTTTCTAGTAAATTCTATAAATCCAATCATGTTTATAATGTGTTGGCTTATTATAACAACCCAAGGTTGGGAAGGCCTTCAATTTAGGCTCAAAAGCTATTATTTTTGTCAATTTTATTATTTTTCTTGTTTACTTTTGGATTTTTTAGCCATAATTTCATATCTTAGTTTTATTTCCCCTATTTGTTTATGCATTCTAATTTTCCTTTCTTGTAAAGTTATATTTCAAATCTATTTAAAGGATTGTAATCTTTTTTCCAAAAGAAAATTATCATAGAGAATAAATTCAGTAATAAAATGCAATCATGATTCTTCTTATTTAGATCCTTTTATGAAAATTATGTTTTCTTTGTTATTTTCTTCCTTTTTGCTTAAGTTTGGTTGTGTCAATTGATATTAGAGCCTAATAGTTCATGATAATTAGTTGTTGTGTCTTGTTGAATAATCATGGATTAAAGAGATCATAAAACAAGGTGTGTTTGTATAAGAGGTTGCTAAGAGATTTTGTCTTGAGAACGAGATGTCTAAGAACTTACAGAGGCATGTTACATAATTAACTAGTTGATTGGCAAAGAAAGACCTAAAGGATCATGAAAAGGGTGATCACATTTTCGTTGCTAGTTTTAAAAACCTGTTTCAGAGGCAAGAGAAAAATACTATGAAGACCGAGGGTTTAGGTAAAACTCATTGAGTTCACAAGTACTCTAAAGGCAAGAGAATTTATTAATTGGTTGCATGAAGTACACAAAGGTTTTTTAGTATAAAAAAGTTCTATAACAGTTAAGGGTGAAGTTGATTGTCATCAGATTAAAAGGATAAGTGTTTGCTTGGTAGGAACAATTAAAGATGACTAAAGAGAGACACAGCAAACCCAAGTCAGTGATGAGAAAAAGATGAAGAAAGGGATGAAGGATCACTTCTTATTTTTTAGGTATACTCAAACCTTGTACCAACAACTCTAGTCATTAAGACAAAGTCAAGGCCTGTTTATGAATATACTGATGACTTTTGTCAACTAGTGGTTAGGAATTATCTAGAAAAAAATAGAGGAATAGCTAGTGGCCAAGTACCCAAAATGGATTAAAACAACTCATTCAAGACTTACTTTGCTTACAATCTTTGTGGATGCTCTTATAAACCTATTAGATGGATCTAACAATGGAGAAATAGCAGGCTAAAGGAGCTAAATAGGCATTTAAACTTACCAACATACTAGGGGGTATTTACTAATAATCAAAGAATGACCACTCAGCTTAAACTCGCTTGTCAATAAACCATAGGTCGAGGTTCTAGTTCTAGTTATAAAATTTGATGTTACCGATATAGTTAGAAGGGATATTGATTATTTGAATGTTATAAGCCAGAGAGTCATCTAGGCAAGAATATATTGATAAAAAGGTCTATAAAGAATAATGAAGTTATAGGAGATCTTACTTATGATTATTCGAATAGTAATAAGGAGATTCTATATGGAGATGACATGATGGTGTTATCTTAGTCATCCAAAAGAGTTTGGTGACTTCAAAGGGTAATTTATGTGAAGACTAGTCATGTACTAACCTTTTCTATTTGACGTGTACCATTAAAGATAAAGTGTGCATCTTAATCATCGATGGTGATAGTTTTGAGAAAGTGGTATTGATATAGGTGGTAAAGAAGTTATAACTTAAAATCAATAACCATCTTACGCCTTATAAATTGACTTGGTTGAAGCAAGACAATAAAGTAATCGTGGATAAACTGTAAGGCCCGACCCACTCCCCCTTGCAGAATATTGTGCGTTATGGCTCAGCCCAATCCAGTTTTCACGCCTCACGGTTTTGTTCCTAGCAGCCCACAGGCCCCAAAACGCGTCCTACAAGGTTAGGTACCAACTGCCTTAATATGCCTTGGCTCTGGATACTCTTCTTTCGATGTGGGATGTTACAATCTCCCCATCTTAAGAACGAGCTGTCCTCGGCTCTAATACCATATGTAAGGCCCGACCCATTCCCCCTTACAGAATATTGTCGGCTATGGCTCAGCCCAACCCGGCTTCCACGCCTCACAGTTTTGTTCTTGGCAGCCCTCAAGCCTCAAAACACGTCCTACAAGGTTAGGTACCAACTGTCTTAATATGTCCTGGCTCTGGACACTCTTCTTTTGATGTGGGATGTTACATAAACTATCTTATTCAGTTTTTATAGGGAAAATAAATATTATGATGGTGTTTTAAGCAATATAGTATATATAGACATATATTATATATTATTAGACATACCTTGGCAATATGATATGAATATAATGCATGACAAGCAATGCAACACGTACACCTTTGGTATAAAAAGGAAATGTGTGGTATTGACGTCTAAGAGAGAGAAAGTAGTGGCTAAAACTAAACCATAAAGGGTAAGAATTTGCTGCAATGATAAGTAATAAAGTTATTAAAGAAAGGGTATATTTTAGAGAATATGAGTCCATGTACAGCTCCATCCCCTATGGTCTTGAAAAATGGATAACAATACCATCAACTAGATTATTATAAATTATAGGTACCCTATATCATGGTTGGATGATATATTGAATTAGATAATCAATTATAAGGTTTTCTCCAGAATCAATCTTAAGAGAGCTACCACTAAATTATTATAAACTATAGGTACCCTATATCATGGTTAGATGATCTATTGAATTAGATAATCAATTATAATGTTTTCTCCAAAATCAATCTTAAGAGAGCTACCACTAGATTAAGATGAAATTTAAGACAACATAAATTATATGAGTGGATGATGATGTCATTTGGACTTTTTAATATATCTAGTACCTTCATGAGATTCATACACCATGTTTTCAAGCCAATTATGAGCATGTTTGTAGTGATCTACTATAATAATATCTTGATTTATAACCCATTTATAGAGTTGTACTTAGAGTAATTATGGGCTATCTTAATATATCGAGGTATGTGCATTTATTTGTAAATTGTAAAAAGTGCATGTTCTTTACTAATACTATTACTTTTCTAGGATTTTTTTATATATATTAATGGTGTGTAGGTAAACCATTCCAAGATAGCATCAATTATGGAGTGGTCCACTCCCAAAAGCATTCATAATGTTAGGAGCCATGGGTTAGCATTTTTTATAGGTGATTTATCTACAATTTCACTACATTGGTTACACTAATTATAGAGTGCTTTGAAAGACTTATTTTTTAGTTGCTAGAAAAAGCATAAGCCAACTTCTTATTGGTGAAGCAGAAGATGACAAAAGTTTATATACTCGTCCACTTGACTTTAACAAGCTATTTGAGGTGAATTGTGATGCCTCATGTTAATGGACCAAGGCTTTCTTAGTCAAGATGGGTACCTCATTATATTTTTTAGTGAGAAGCTAATAAGATCTAGGAAGAACTATTTCATATATGACCTATATCATCATTCAAACAGTAAAAGTTAATACTCATCACTAATTATAATGCACTAAAGTATATCAATAGACAATAAAAGTTGAGTCATTGGTATGCCAAATGATTTTCCTTCCCCTAAGAGATCACCTTCTCTTTAAGGCACTAACTGGTATTCTCAATAAGGTAGCTAATATATTGAGTAGACATATTATTCTTCTAAAAAACTATATGCATTAAGGTGGTAAGTTTTGTTGATATTTTTAGGAGTTTCACACGAGAGACCTATTCTTTGGACATATTTATTATAAGCTAGCTAATGGTGGCAAGAGAGGTGATTATATATTTGTTAATAGGTATTTATTTCATGGTATATAGTTGTATATTCCTGATTGTTTCCTACAAGAAAATATTATTCATTAGTTGCATTTTGAGAGTTATTTCAGGCTTGAAAAGACACTAGTATTGGTTTCATTAGATATTTATTGGCCTAAACTATCAGTTTAATATTACGATTTATGAAAAGGTATGTCACCCACCAGTGTGCAAAGGGATCTTTAACCAATACTGGTTTATACACTTCTTTTCTTATACCATATGGTTCTTGGTTAGATGTTAATATGGATTTTGATTTAGACTTACCTTTCACCTCACGGGCTATGAACACAATTCTTATGGTGGTTGAAATGTTCTCTTAGATGGCCCATTTTATTGCTCATAGGAAGACCATGAATGATTCTTAGATTGTTCATCTTTATTTTAAAAAAGTGGTTCATTTATATAGGATCCCTAGATTTGTTACCTCTTACCATGATACCAAGTTCATGAATAGCATTTGGAAGAGCTTGTGGGGTAAGTTAGGAACTCAGTTGAACTTTAATAGTGTGCTTATCATTCTTAAACCAATGGATAAAAAAAAATGAATCATAGGTTAACAAATCTATTATGAAGCTTAGCGAGAAATAAGTCGAATAAATGGAATTTGGCCTTGCACCAAAATCTGTTTGCCTTTAATGGGTTAAGGAATCAAAATACTTAGTTGAGTCCTTTCAAAATTGTTTATTTATATAATCCATCATATATGCTTGAGTGACATATGTTCCTAATGTTGGACTTAAGAGTGTTCAAGATGAAGATATAGAAAAATAACTTAATGGGGTGCATGATCAAGTCAAGAAAATAATTTTTTATAATAATATCAAATATAAAACCCGAAAAGATAGCCCACACAAAAAGATCACTATTAAGTTTGGTGACTTGGTATGGGCAAGACTTACTCATGATAAGTATCACATGGGAAAGTATAATAAGTATTGAGAGAGGGAAGATTGGTTTTTATAAGGTGCTATAAATGATAATGCCTATCGACTTCATCTTCGTAGCCATTTGAAGACTTATGATGTT
Source organism: Populus simonii (assembly GCA_007827005.2). NCBI lineage: Eukaryota > Viridiplantae > Streptophyta > Magnoliopsida > Malpighiales > Salicaceae > Populus > Populus simonii. The sequence continues at coordinate 5,108,616 of CM017481.2, forward strand.
TTAATGTTCAATTCATCATATATCTTCTTGCCTATTGGATGACCAAAACTCAAAAATGAGTTCTCTCCAACACGAGAAGACTAATGCAGAACGCCATGATTAATTGGATGCATATCTATTATATTTGGAATACATGGAAAGCTTGGCGAATACATTTTAGACTAGATGAATATGTTAAAGTCTAAGAATAGGTTTGGTCCTGCCAAACGATCTATTTGATTAAAATGGATATAGCTTTTGATATGATAGTTGGACCAGACTCAAATTTTTCTAAATGATTCTACAAGTCTAATTCTATAATAAGTCAACTTGCTATAATCAGTTGAGGTTGGCAAGACCTTTAAATTAGGCTAAATGATGTTATTTTTATTAGTTTTAATATTTTCCTGTTTGATTTTGGATTTTCAGCCTTAATTTTGGAATTTATTTTTATTTATCCTATTTTTTCAGAAATTATATTTTTTCTTCATTGTAAAGGTCGATCTCAAACCAATATAAAATGTTATAATCTTTTTTTTAAAGGAGACTATTATAGAGAAAAAATGTACTAAAATACAATTAGAGTTCTTGTTATTGAGATATTTTTTAAAGATTTTTGTCTTCTTTGTGTTTTTCTTTCTATCTACTTAGATTCGGTTGTGTCAACATAGCTAGCTTGGTATTAACATTGAAATGTTGCAATTTGATGCTCCACTTACAACGACGACTCAAAAATTAATATGGTTTGATGGAACTTAATTATAAATTATAATGGAAATTATGAAATTAGAAAGACTAAAATGACTATATTCCAAGATGATATACTAGAATGTAGTATGTTTATCAACTAACATTTATTCTAGTTGAGAAAAAATCAAACTGTTTAGCGATTGACCTGGTCAACTTAGCAGATACAAAGACAACCCCAATAACTAGTAAAAATATAATTTGATTAAAAAAATTCAAGATGATTTTTTTTAAAATATTGAGATAATGACATATTAAATTGACTCGGATTAATTCGAGTTACTCTGCTAAATTTGTAATCATGATCATAAGACCATGATAACCTCTTAAAAATCAAATTGATACAAATTATGAAGTCCAATTCTTAATTAACCAAGTATTGAATAATAAAATAATAAAAATTAAAAAAAAAATAACTCAAGTCAACTTGGGTTAACCTGCCAAACTTGCAACTCAGGTCATAAGATCGGGATAATCCCATAAAAAGCAAATGAAAATAAATTATGACACACAATTCCCATTTAACTCTATGTTGAAGGATGAAATTTGAAAAAAAAATCAATTAAAAAAGAACATAAAAAAGACTCGAGCCTTGAGACCAGAATAACCTCATATAAAGCAAATAAAAAAATATTATAAAGTGTAATTACCAATCTGTCCAATGTTGAAGGATAAAATAAAAAATATATATTTTAAAAAAGGATTAAAAACAATCATCCAAGTGAACCCAAGTTAACGGGTCGAACTTGTAACTCAAATCATGAGACTAGGATAATATCATAGGAAACAAACCAAAATAAATCATAAATCCTAATTTTTAATTAATAAAATGTTAGAGGATAAATTTTTTTTCTTTAAAAAAAGTCAATAAAAAATAAAAAATAATAAATCAATCAATTTAACTCGTTAAACTTGTGACTTGATTCATGAGACTGAGATATTATAAAATTATAAAATATAAATCAAAATAAATCAACCAAATATTAAGAATGAAATCAATTTTTTTTTTAAAAAATATATAAATTAAAAAACACCTAAAAAAAAACTAAACACTATTAAAATAAATAATGCTCCGTAGGTGGTGCCTAAAAGTGTTTTGTAAATTCTCTTGTCGAAATCCAATGAGCTAATGTATTTACAGAGTACTAAAATCTAGATTAACATGGACATTGACATGAGGGGAATCTTGCTGTGTATTCTCCCACGGCAATTCAGAATCAATGTAGTTCGATTAAACTTAATTAAAAGCCAAAATCGCAACTATCAAATTATAAGGACTAAATTAGCAACATTTAAAGTTGGAGGAGTAGAGTGTTGTTTAGCTTTAAAAATAGTATCTGGCGATTCGGGCACCCATCTCTCTTCCGAGCTCAGAATCTGATGTATGGATAGATGATAACTGGGATGGGAAGAAAAAGGGCAGAGTTCCACCGCCATAATGTAAAGCATTCTTACGTTTAAAGTAAATGCTACATGTATTTTTGGTTGGAGGTTGAATTTATTCTACCAAAACCAGATGCAGATCTGCTATGTAACGAGTGTTTGAGAGTACGGTAGTGGTTGTTTTTTGAAATATTTTTTGTTTGAAAATACATTAAAATAATATTTATTTTTTAATTTTAAAAAATTATTTTTAATATCAGTAAATTAAAATATCTGAAAATACTAAAAAAAATTAATTTAAAGTAAAAATAATTAATTTTTTTAAAAATAATTTTTCAAACTTAAGAACAAAGCTTTATAAATGATGAAAGGGCAGCGAGAACCACTATCATTGACAACATGATTCAATAATGGCTCATTCATTGTGATGGTCCCACCTTCACAATCAACCCTACAATGATCAAAATAGCAGTGGTCTTGCCTGGACACGAGTTGGAACGACACCGTTAAAACGCATTATTAGGTTATAAATTATTCAAGCTCCCTACAATATTAAAAACCACAGCTAAATCGGGTAAACAAGTGGTTGAAATGTTATTGCAAAGAATACAATGAGCAAGTCCGTGGTCACTTCTATACCTTTGAAATGCCCCTCGTAAAGTGCTTTTGCAGCCATTTTCTTCACTTATCCACCATTAAATTACTGATTAATTGCTCTAAACAACATGAGATTCCTGTTTGCGTAATGATGAGAAGCCCATTAGACGTATATAATACAATTTCTTTTTTGCGAGAAAGTTTAGGGTTTTGTAGGGTTAAAGGAAGGATTATACCTAAAGTGAGCTCTAGAAAATTAAGTGGCAATTTCTTTTCATTTCTTTTCTTGGTGCCTGCATTATGAATTAATAATTGTAGCTTTATCTTGCTCTCTTTTGAGCTCATGCATATCCTCTCTTTCCCTTTGAGTGCGGGTTTGGAATTGCGATAATATTATTTTTTAAAATGTTTCTTTATTTATAAATAAATTAAAATAATATATTGTTTTTTATTTTTTAAAATTTATTTTTAATATTAGTGCATTAAAATAATATAAGAAATAAAAAAATAATTTAAAATAAAAAATAAAATGCACGGTACCTTAAGATAAATAAAGTACAACATCAATGAAACTAAGTGGATGGCTATGATGACAAGACAAAGGATTGGTAGAAATGCACGGTCATGGATCTACCATAAAGCCTAATGTTGGAGAGGCAGCCACGTGGCAAGGTAGTTGGTTTCATTCATCTCCGCCAACATTATCAAGCTGGCCTAATGGCAAATCACTTTCAATTTGCATCCATTTCAATTCTCTCACCAGAGGGAACTAACCTTTTTCACCGTGAGAGGGTGGTTGGAAATAATTATTTTTTAAAGTATTTTTATTTAATAATATATTAAAATAATATTTTTTTTATTTTTTAAAAATTATTTTTGATATTAATACATTAAATTATTTGAAAAGATAAAAAAATATTAATTGAAAAAAAATAAAAAAATTTAAAATTTTTCAAAAATTCTTTAAAAACACCATTAGAAAGATATGAAAAAAAATCATCCTTTTACTCTTTTGAAGAAAAAGGAGGAGGAGGAGGAGGAGGAGGATTGGAGTATTCTATAGAAAATATTTTTTTTTTATTTGTCATGAATTTTTGTATTATATTTCATATGTTTCTAAGTGTATATCTATAAATATGTGATAATTCTAGTACAACACAAAAAAATATAGAACAGGAAAAACATTTCTCAAACTATAATTGAAATAATAATAAAAAAAAAACATATCTCTTTATATAATTAGAAAGTCTACAAACCTCCTCATTAAAATTAGGTTCTAATAAGTTTTAAGGTTTCATGTGAATTCATTAATTTGTTGTAGAAACAATCTAACTTGTTCTAATTTTTAATAGGAGGTTTGAAATTGATTTTTAACTTGTTTTTTTTGTTAAAAATTAAAAAATAAATTTGTTTTAAATTAATTTATTTTTAATATTTTCAATTATTTTGATGTATTGATATTAAAAATAAATTTTAAAAAATAAAAAATATTATTTTAATATATTTTTAAATAAAAAATATTATAAAAAAAATTAAACAATAACGGATGGAATTGAGCCGAAATTGCATTATCAAGTTCACTATCACCTGCGACAATGACAACAGCAATTAAAACTAATGAGAAATTTGTCATTTCAATCAAAATCATTGCCCTTTCAAGAAAAAATAAACTGGAACAACTTGTAGCTGAAAATATGTATTGTTCTTGACAAGAAACATAATTAACAGATTAAAAGAAATTTGTATGACATCTTCTATGACAAGAGTGCAGACAACACAGAAACAAAAGAAATGATTAAAGAGAGTCTGTTAATTCTTAAAACAGTAAGCAATAAAAATCTTATTTTCATGGCTCCACTCTACCGCCTATAAATACCTCTTTCTTCCCTCTCCCGCACCACACAAACCTCTCCTTCTCTCTCTCTCTCTCCCCCTCCTTCTCTCTCTCTCTCTCTCTCCCTCTCTGGGCACAAAAATGGAACAAAGGCCACCATTGATAGCCAAGAAAGCATGCAACATGTTACGTTTAATTTTCTTGATGATACAAAAGGGTATGTTAAAGAGCAAGGTCATGCTTGATCTCCATTTCTTGATGAGACGAGGCAAGATCCTAGGCAAGGCCTTGAACGACATCATGGTCCAACAACACAACACTCTAAGTTGTATTTCACATGATGTTCACATGTCGTTCATATCTCCCAGAGAGTATGAGTTCAGCTGCAGCGGCAGCCCTGCTTATAAATTCTACAGCTACAAGCAGCCTTATTACCAAGCCAGGAGGCGAAGTCTCCACGCTCATTACAAGCACACGCGATTTCAGGCAACTTCAGTACATGATGTTGATGATGTGGTATCAAGTAACGGCGGCGGCGATGTGGCAGTTGAGGCATCGCCTTCGGTGGGTTCAGCAAGGTGGTTTGGGACGTGGAGCCCATTGGTTAGACAAGTGAGAATAACCGACTCGCCGTTCACCATGAGGGATGCTGACGAGGATTGTCACGTGGACACAGAAGCCGAGAAGTTCATCGAGATGTTTTACAAGGAGTTAAGGTTGCAGAAGCGGATGGCTGCTCATGATCAAGCAGCAGTTTAGTATGGATGACATGGCACATGTGGGGCAACTTGTCAGTGATGTCTAGTTTTGGGCTTATTTCAGGTGTTAGGGTGATCAATGCCATGAATTCTCTGTTGATTACAAAGAGAAGTCATGAAAGATGCAGCCTAATTTGCTGATTGTATATGTGGGATGAGCTTTTGTCCCTCTTTTTCTTCTTCCCCTTTTCTTGCTTGTTTGTGCTTTGCATAATGTGTAGCCTTTATTCATGTGTGTATATTCATTCTCCAAGTAGCTTTCTTAACTCTCCGTTTACTGTATTATTTGTTATCTGGTTAAGATTTATCTATTAACGAAATTTACATTGCTAGGCATTTTAGGTTTTACTAGTTTTTCTTATCCATGTTAAGAGCTAATTTTTGTTTTTCAACATTAAAAAAATTATAAAAATATTAGAAAGTAAAATACTTAATATAGACTAAACCAGGTACTTTGAAAATACTTACTTAATTAGTATTGGTTACCTGTTTCATTATAAATCTTTAATAACCTTCGGTGTTAGTATCATCTTTCTAATCATATGGGTCTATCCCTCATCATCATCATCATATACTTATACAAATATTCTTTGAATCTTGAAACGTGTCTATGAAAAGATTGAATGCTAACCAAGTTGTTAGTACATCACTTGTTGTATACATCACTCTTTATATATACATGATACCTACATGAGTTTACAGGAATAGATCTAGGGTTTGTCTTACCTTTAGGTAAGTCTCTAAGTATATCCCTCTCCTCATTAAGATTTATGTTTATGTCTTCCCTTTGTAGTGTAATATGGTTTAAGAGTTTTGTATTTTTTGCTGATGAAGGCTTCACTCATTCTAATTTATGCAATTAGGTAATTTTTGTTTCCTCTTGAGCATTTATAATATCCTAGCTTCTGTATCATGAGGGGGGCTATTTCTACCATCTTCATCGATCATAAAGGTCAATTTACTCTAATATCAATTGATGCAATGTATAGTATGAATAAAGTTCCTCAATCCCTAAAATTTTATAGTCCTAAACTATAGGGGGGAAATCAGGGTTCGTAAACTTAAGGTTACAATCCTTAACTATAAAGAAGATTATAGTGAAAACTTTGATATATTCAGAAAAGTCTTTATTTCATAAATTCTCTCATAAGAAAAATAGCTTATAATACTTTTAAATACAAGAAAAACATCATAATTGATAAAATCCTAATCTAAATTAGAAAAATAATCCAAACAAATTGGGAAAAAAAAAAACACTGAAACAATAGCTTCTAAGCCTAATTTGGGCGTAAAAAAAATTTAACAATTGCCATATATAATTATGTTTTTAGAATGATTTGATAAATTTTCAACTTTGTCTAATAGTTAAATCACAAGTTATTCTTATTTTTGTTAGACTACGTGTTGAACTCTTATAGAATTTATCAAAACCTATAAAATCTTAATAAGAAACTATTACAATAAATATAATTATGCCAAGAAAAATTAATAAAGTGTCCCACGTCATTATAATCTTAATGATGTGCCATTTACTTCTCTCAAATCAAGTAGAGTTGTTTTAATTGTGTCCCGACTTTATATAACTCTTCGACCTTATCTAAAGTAATCTCATTTATCTATAGTTACCACTCAATTAGCTCCTTCTTCTCCAACTTATGAGAAATTACTCTTGATACATAACAAATTTTCTTTAAGGAAGCCAAATTGTTTCAAGTTTGGCATTAGGTCATAAAAGATGAAAATGAAATTTAGGTTTGGCATTAGATCATACAAGATGAAAATGAAATTTTATATTTGCATAATAATTATACATGGTCCTTTATCCCTCCTCATTCCATTATGAATTTGGTTGGTTATCTATAGACTTACATATTAAAAGGTAATTTGATGGCACTATTAGTTATTACAAAGCTCGCTTAGTTGCCAAGGATTTTTATCAACAGGAAAGTGTTGATTACATGAAGACTTCATTTGATCAATTCTCTTTAGATCTTATTTTGTCTTAGAACAAATATGATAAAAGGATTCTAGGTATGAGCCAAATACCACTTTTGTGAGCATGGTTGATGGACAAAACCATTATTATTGAATTCCCCTTTCTAAGACGAGTCTATTAACACTAAAGAGTGGTTTTTTTATAGCCAACCAAATTCTTTTTTTACTCCTCGTTATTTTCTAACAATTTATTTTCTCATATTTCTAAATCTAGGGATTGAATATATATATATAAAGAAGTTTGAGAACAAAAGCATAGAAATAGAGAATTGTAGGGACCAAAAAGTGAGAAAATGAAAAATTAAAGGAATGGAGTTAACTTTTCCACGTTATTGAAGCACTATAGTAACATGAATAGTGTCGCTGAGTCTTGGGATACAGAGAAACCCGTTGTCATCTAATGTATTTTATAATTATAATTATAATTATTTTCTAATTAGCTAAAACTGACTTGATTTGAAATTTGATAATCATCATTGAAATTATTATTTTTTGCCGTAAACAATCGTGAAATTTCCCGAAGTCACCTGTGGCAACTCAGCACCAACTTTAATTTTATAATTCAGACAAAGATAGAGGAACTGTCGAGGCGCAAAAACAAAAATGATTATCAACTCAAAACCACGTCTTTGTTGTGGGGCTCAATTAGAACGACCAAAGGCCACACAAAACGAGAAGTCCAAGCAATAATGGGCTTGCTGATAGTGAGTTTTGCTGATAAAAATCCTTTCCCGTCTCTATAACCATCACTGCAGCCGAGCTATTATTTTTCCACGTAGCGTGGAGGTCCTAAAAATTATTGCAAGTTCCTAGAATTATCCAATGGCGGGTTAATTTTCAAGTAATCCTATCCTAAAATTTGTCCAATAAAAGCAACAATTGTAACTATCAACATGCCGAAAGCTTAATTCTTGCTTGAAACCCCTTAAATAAGCGTGACACGGTAACAATCAAGTTATTCAATGAAATGTGTCAATCCCCATCGCCATAGATATTGTAGTTGTAATTTATTGGAATCACAAGAAATTCATGGATCAAAGTCGTGTGTCCTCAATGTGATCTACCACAAGATTGAAATGAAACGGAACCCTTGTAACATTTTATAATTTATTGAATATAATCCGGTCAAAACATATAATTCATGGATCATTCTCATTTTTATCTACTAATTAATCACGTATTAGGGTAAAATATTAAGGGTATTATACGAAAGTTGGAGGGTAAATTGATAGTTATAATCAAAGTATGAAATTGAAATTGATATCAACGTTTAGGGACTAATCCACAAAGCTGGACTAATTAAGCAAGATCATGAGCAGTTGAGCACCAATCTATAAGTGAACTTGAACTAACTATTGGACACATCCCCTAAATTGTTAGAACTTCAGTTGTTTATTAGCTTGACCAAAAGAATTAGCTGTGTGTTTGAAACGTGATAAAGACTAGTCTTCTGAATTGCCTGGGACATTAAAAACATTGCACTAGACAATTGGGGCAAGTCAGTTGCTTGCATATAATTCAAGAAAACTTCTTCACCGCGTAACCTTTTACAAATATTTGAAAATATAATAATAATTATTTTTTAAAATATTTTTTTAATCAGTACATCAAAATATCAATTGAATTTGAAATGATAAAGAAGATGAGGTGTTGGATCTTTCTCTGCATGGCCCATTCACATTAAGAGTTTGAAAGACAATCAAGTTTAATCGGGAGTTTTCAACAACCATGAAATTTCTCATGGGGAGCTTGGAACCAGCATTGATCATACAAGACAAAAGGCAAATTAAGAAAACGACCTCAAATAAATGCAAGAAAAGGGAAGCTGGGAATTGATGAATGTGGCGGCGTGCTTGCATTATTGAAATGAGCTGCTCCTTGTCACTTTCATGCAAATTACACCATAATTGGAGTTCATCGATATCGCACCATGATTGGAGTATTTGATTAGATATGATCATCTCCAATCAATGACATTACTCGTATATTGGAGCCTCAATTTGTTTCACTAGCACAGAACGAGCATATAGAGCTTATGTTTAACAGACTTTTTCAGATAGCGTATAGAGGTACATGAAGAGAGATGGTAAAACCTAGCTAATGGCACTCTCCTTCCAGTTTTATTATAAACTTGTTTATTTTTGTGCTTTAAAAATATTTTTAAAAAATTTAAAACTTTTTATTTTTTTTCTAAATTAATTTTTTTATATTTTTATATTATTTCGATGTGCTGATGTCAAAATTAATTTTTTAAAGATAAAAAAATATTATTTTAATACATTTCTAAGTAAAAAGTACTTTGAAAAACAACCGTTACCACACTCTTAAACACCTAATAGGTCAAAACAAATTATTCATATTAGGATTCAGGATTAATGATAAATTCCTTCAGTTTGATATCTAAACCTCGGTGATGCATTTGCCTTTGCTTGACTACGTGGCCATCAAGATAATCAGTTTAACTAAGTATTTGCGTCGGTTTTGTTAGTTCCTTTAATTGTCAATAACTGCCCACTACCCTTATTAATTATCATTTGCGACTGTTTTGCTATTTCTTTTATTGTGTCCATTAAAGATGGTGGAACATGGGTACTGTTTTATGTAACAGATAGTTAATTGCTTAATTGTCAATTTCAGTCGTTTGTAATTTTCAGTTGTTTGTAATTTGGTTATTTAAAGCCTCGTTCTAATTAGTAAAGGGCAGATTAAGTTTATGAAATTCTTGTTTATTATTTGGAGAGATTCCAAATGAGTTTTTCAGATATTGGTGAGATTCTAATTTCTGATAGCTAATTTGTTTGTTTGTATTTTATCGCGACATCGATACTTTCCAAGCCTCATGAAGTTTTCAACAACTTGATCAATTTTCTCAAACTTTGAACATGATGATGCATCCTTTGGATGTAATTGACGAACGCAGCAATAGAGAAGTGGGACGACCACCTAGGGAAGCCAGACGTGTACCAAGAAGACGAGAAGGGGTTGGGGACAACGAAGATGAAATTGAGGAAGTGCAGCTGGGCGGGGTCAAACACAGGGTTATACATGGACAACCACGCGATACAGATGTTCAAAGGAACGTCTGGGATGAATTACCTAGACGCATGAAGGTGGAAGTAGCATATTTCTATGGCAAACTCAATCCGGAGGTATTTTTTTATTGGATTACTTCATTTGAAGATTATTTCGACTGGTTCTCAGTACCTAAAGAACGCAAGGTTCAGTTTGTCAAATTAAAGCTTAAAGGACCAGCCCGTGCTTGGTGAAGCAGTGTGGAAGAGAGACTTAGGCGAACCCGTCAGGCCCCTATGGCAAAGTGGGAAGATATGAAGGCACGGTTAGAAACAAAATACTTACCCATAAACTATGAACAACTCATCTATGAAGACATGCTCCAATGGAACCAAAATAACAAAACTACGGTGGACTAGTATACAAAGTGATTTCATGAACTAACAATGAGGAGCATGACCAACGAAACCGAGTCTCAAGTATTAGCTTGGTATTTGAAGGGATTGAAACCTGATATTCGCAAAGACATGTTGACGGCCTGACTGTATAATGTTGAGGAAGCTTACCAGCTGGCTTTACAATTTAAGAGACAGACCTCGAGTAACACACATCGTTTTTATTTTGCAGACTCTGGTAGTTTTCGTTTCCCAGTCTCTACCAGTGCAAAGCCAACAGTCGAATCAACAAGAGGAAATGTGAATGATGATGTTAAAGGAAAAGAAAAGGCTTTCGAAGAGGACCCCAATGTTACAAATGCAAAGGGCATGTACACTTTGCGGTGGTATGTCCCACTTGAGATCAGAGAGTGGCTTATATATGTGAGAAGGACCTGGTGTTTGATGATGATGAAATTTACCATGAAGAAGACCATATCCAAGAAGAAACTGATTCCAAGAAAGAACGATTACAAGCCACTGATCTACCCATTTATGTGATTCAACATGTTTTGACAAGGCATAAAACCAAAGAGGATGTGGACCATGACTGGAGGAGAACCAATATCTTCCACCCAAGGGTTGCATACGGAGATAAAGCTCTGAATGTTATCATCGACAATGGTAGTAGCATGAATGTTGTGGCCAAGGAAATAGTTGAGTGTCTTGGTCTTTCCCAAGAGACAGATCCCACGCCATATTGGGTGAGTTGGATTAATGATAACAATTCAATTTTGGTTCAAAGTCGTTGTCTTGTGAAATTTTCATTTGGCAAGAAGTACAAAGACCAAGTTTGGTGTGATGTATTGCCAATGACCGTATGTCATCTGTTATTGGGGAGGCCATGGATGTACGATAGGCGTGTTAATTATGATGGTCTAGAGAATACCTATTCGTTCAAAATGCACGATCGGAAAGTGGTATTGGAACCACTTCACATCTCTGCATTTGAAGGTCCTAAGAAATCCAACCTGATGCTGACTATGCGACAAGTCAAAGAAGCTATGCAGGATGGGAACATTTTTCTTTTCTTAGTCGGACACGAATCCAAACAGCTAGATGGTAAAGTCCCTGAAAGTGTTAAATTCCTTCTCTAAGAATTTAAAGACTTAATGCTAGAAAACCTTCCCCAACAGTTACCACCATTACGAGACATTCAACATGCCATCGATTTTGTTCCAGGTTCATCTCTACCTAATTTACCTCATTATAGAATGAGCCCAACTGAGCATGCTGAACTCCAAAGGCAGGTACAAGAATTATCGACTAAAGGATTCATCCGTGAAAGTTTAAGCCCTTGCGCTGTACCTGCATTACTCACCCCAAAAAAAGATGGTAGCTGGCGGATGTGTATCGACAGCCAATCAGTGAACAAAATCACAGTGAAATACCGATTTCCAATTCCATGCTTAGATGACATTTGGACCAACTGGGTAGTGCCATGATCTTCAGTAAGATTGATTTGCGAAGTGGTTACCACCAAATCCAAGTAAGGCCTGGGGATGAATGAAAAACTGCTTTCAAGACAAAAGAAGGGCTATATGAATGGTTAGTTATGTCATTCGGCCTCATCAATGCTCCAAGCACGTTTATGTGTGTTATGACACAAGCACTTCAACCTTTCCTTGGAAAGTTTGTTGTAGTATATTTTGATGATATACTCATTTTTGGCAAGTCTGTTACAGTACATTTAGAACACCTACGCCAGGTTTTGGAGACGCTAAGAATAGAATATCTCTACGTCAACAAGGGTAAATGCTTCTTCCTTGAATAAAAGACTAACTTTTTAGGGTTCATTGTATCACACAAAGGCATTGAAGCTGACTCCTCAAAGGTCAAAGCAATCCATGAATGGCCTGAACCTCAATCCTTTTTTGATATACGCAGCTTCTTGGGTTTGACAACATTTTATCGCAGGTTTGTCCAAGGGTTTAGCACCATTACAGCCCCTATCACCGAATGCCTAAAGTCCAAGATCTTCAAGTGGACGCCCGCAGCTGCCAAGGCATTTGATGAGATAAAACAAAAGATGTCTTCTGCCCTGGTTTTGAAGCTTCATGACTTTTCAAAGGTATTTGAAATTGCTTGTGATGCCTCTAATGTTGGTATCGGTGGAGTATTGAGCAAAAAAGGACATCCTATTGCTTTTTTTAGCGAAAAATTCAACGAGTCCCGGCGCAAATACTCAGCCTTACGAAGTAGAGTTTTATGCTTTGGTTCAAACTTTGAAACATTGGCGCCCTTACTTGGTACATCGTGAATTCATTTTATTTACTAACCATGACTCTTTGATACACCTCAACTCTCAAAATAGGTTAAATGACAAGCATGCAAGATGATTCAACTACCTTCAGTAATTTAAATTCACTATTCGACACATTACTGGCCGTGAGAATAAGGTGGCAGACGCCCTCAGTCGACGATCACATATCCTGACCACATTCGCTGTTAATGCTACCAGTTTAGAAGCTATGAAGGATGACTATGCATAAGACAAGCATTTCAAGGATATCTGGGCAGCACTGCAATCCAACACATCTACCAAAACCGACTTTTCCGTATCAGGTGGATACCTCACAAAAAATGGTCGAATTTGTGTTCCATGAGGTTCAATACGTTATTTCATCATTATGGAATTACATGGAGGGGGATTAGCTAGCCATTTCAGGTTTGATAAAACATACTTGTTGGTGGCTGACCGTTTCTTTTGGCCACATATGCGACGTGATGTGCACACGATAATCTCCAAGTGTTAAATTTGCCAAGTTAACAAAGTACAAAACAAAACATTGGTCTTTACACTCCTTTGCCAATTCCTCATCACCCTTGTGTTGATATCAGCATGGATTTTGTTCTTGGCCTACCCCGTACTTAACGTCACAACAACTCTGTAATGGTGGTGGTAGATCATTTTTTTTAAATGGCCCATTTTGTTCTGTGCTATAAAACGTATGATGCCTCTAATGTTGCTTCCCTATTTTTAAAAGAAATTATGAGGTTGCGCGGCCTCCCTACTACTATTGTCTCCGATCGTGATGTGAAGTTTATTAGTTATCTTGTTACCCTTACCGCAAAGGACAAGCGAAGCAGGGGTAGATTTTGCTGCTCACATGATGTCCGTCTATGAGGAAGTTCGTAAAAACATTGCCCTGCAAACAGAAGTTTATGCTCAATGTGCCAATTTACGGAAACAGGATAAACAATTCGAGGTCGATGATCAAGTGCTGATTCGATTACGTTCAGAACGTTTTCCTCCTGGCAGCTATAACAAACTCCATGCTCGTCGTGCAAGACCCTCCACAGTTCTGAAAAAGCTTGGACCTAATGCCTATGTTATTGACTTACCTCCTACTTATACTATTAGTCCGGTTTTCAATATTGAAGATTTGACTGCATTTACCAGTCAAAATGAATTTCCATCCCCTTTGGACGACATCCCAATCTGTGTTCCATCGACTCCTTGTCCATCCGATGTTATCCTTGTTGTGTTAGACCATCAGTTTGTCTCTACTCATAGGGGTGGTTACTATAAATTTTTGGTTCAATGGGCACACAAGCCTCTTTCAAATTCTGTTTGGCTCCAAGGAGATGAGGTACACCGTCTCACTCCTGAAGTGTATCGCGACTATATCCAGCAATACTTGCCGGAGGCAAGTTCTTTGGGAGGGCAGCAATGATGCATTTGCCTTTGCTTGACTACGTGGCCATCAAGATAGTCAATTTAACTAAGTATTTGCGTCTGTTTTGTTAGTTCCTTTAATTGTCAATAACTGCCCACTACCCTTATTAATTATCATTTGCGACTGTTTTGCTATTTCTTTTATTGTGTCCATTAAAGATGGTGGAACATGAGTACTGTTTTATGTAACAGATAGTTAATTGCTTAATTGTCAATTTCAGTCGTTTGTAATTTTCAGTTGTTTGTAATTTGACTATTTAGAGCCTCGTTCTAATTAGTAAAGGGCAAATTAAGTTTATGAAATTCTTGTTTATTATTTGGAGAGATTCCAAATGAGTTTTTCAGTTATTGGTGAGATTCTAATTTCTGAGAGCTAATTTGTTTGTATTTTATCGCGACATCACTCGGTGGTTAAGAAAACGGCATATCCCATTGACCATTAGAACAACTTCTTCATATTAGTGACCAATTAATTAAACAAGCAACCTGTACCTAAAAAAGAATCTCACAAGGAACTATATATATATATAGTCGCGTGGTGTCCGATGTGCCCCCAACAGCCCTTGAAAATCTAGAGGTTTGTTTAATGAAGTGGATTTAATGTGTGTGTGTGTGTGTGTGTGTGTATATGTCTATATATATATATATATATATATATATATATATATAGACACACACACACACACACACACACATTAAATCCACTTCATTAAACAAACCTCTAGATTTTCAAGGGCTGTTGGGGGCACATCGGACACCACGCGACTTGCGGTGCTCTTCTAGCCGCTGAACCCTATCTCTGACTAAGTCATTTATAGGATGAGCGAGTTGTTAAATAGAAAAGATAATTCTTTCTAAGGCCCCCACCGACATCTCTGAACTCCTTAACGTTGTCGTTAGCCGCCGCGTCCCCGTTCTGGAATTTTAACCCGATTCTTTTTCGAAGCTCGTGCGCAAACGCGTTGTCGAACGGGCTCCCCTGTCTCTTAAGATTGACTAACCCATGTGCAAGTGTCGTTCACATGGAACATTTCCCCTCTTCGGCCTTCAAAGTTCTCATTTGAATATTTGCTACCACTACCAAGATCTGCACCGACAACCTCTCCACCTGGGCTCACACCCTGAGTTTTGCAGCGACCGTCACGCCCACCTACTCATCAGGGCCTGGCGCTTGCCCTAGCGACCGGGTATAAGTCGCGCTCTTCAGCGTCATCTATTTGTGGGGCTAGTTGATTCAGCAGGTGAGTTGTTACACACTGCTTAACGGATTTCGACTTTCATGACCACTACCTTGTTGTTTTAGTTGGCCAACACACTTTGTGAGTTCCATGTCAAAATAAACAATGACATTGGTTTTTATTACGATCAAATCTTTCTAATAAAAAGAAGTGATAATTAACATAAAGGTTTGTTTAAAATTAACACACACACACACACACACATATATATATCACATTTAAATTCATTTCTCTTATTCATATATTTATTAATATTTTAGTGAAAGCATTTTTTTAACGGGAATCACTATTAAAAAATATATTCATGATTGTTAAAGCAAGTTAAAAAAATTATATATCAAAATAATGTGTTCATATTTTGTAAGTGATTGAAGGATAAAAAAAATATATATGATAAAATCATGTCAAAATATATTTTAAAATTTTAAAAATAAAAATTTGATTTTAAACAAATATTCATGAGAAGTTTATTATTACTATTAATATTTTGCGTATTATATACATAATAATTGAAAAAACAATTGTTAACATCCTAATCAAAACCTATAATATTAGTTAAGAGCAATAACAAAATTGAAGGGTAGGTGAATTAACATGTTTAAAGCTTTTTTTAGATTGTAAAAAAATAGGAGGTCGACCTAGCACCTGACCCAAACAAAAGAAGGTCAAGCCCACGTGCCTTGCCTTGTTCTTTTTTTTTTTTTTTTTTCTAATAGACAAACGACTTGTTGTCTGCTCTCTTTTTTTGAAAAAAAAATTACACATGATGCATTGTCTACCATCTAAGATTCCAGCCACCAAGGGGTGGCTAGAAAATCAAGTTAGGGTGTTTTTGGATTCAAGATTTTATTTTTTAACCTATTTTGACACAAGAAACCTAATAAACACCCTAGAAACATCAATAAATTAATTTCTCAACTCAAAACACCTACAACCTACTCCAAAAACACAAAATCAAACTAGAAAAAAATTCTCCCGAGCTCATTCTACTTTTTCAGGCAAGGTAAAAGCCAAAACCTACCAATATCGAATTTCTCTCGTCGAATGGAACCCTTTGACTCCAAGCTTTGTCATTTTGGTTTCTAGATGACAAGCGATAACTTTCTCTATCTTCTGCTATTTTTGAGCAACTTTCTCTCCTCTTTATCTAACTCAAGGATTAATATAAAATATGTATCAAAATAAAAATTATTGTGAATTTGGACTTAGCCATATATTGTCTGTGTGTTGTACTTTTTAGTCCTTTATATTTTAAATTGGTACATTTATCATAATTCCAAACCTAATTCATCTAATTAAGCTATAAAAAGATGCAATTAAAAGGAAAAAAGTTTAAAAATTAAAAAAAAAAAAAAAGTTGAGTGCTTCATTACTCATATGAATAGTGAAGCACCATTATATTTCCCGTTTCTTTTAGATGTTTAATGTAATTAGCTCTCAAGTTCAAATTCTATTAGTTCAATAGAGTTGAAATCAAATAGAGGTAACTAGTTTACTGGGTTGCGTTACGCTATGGGTTGGATAAAAAAAATGAATGTAAAAAATATGTTCATGTCATAGAGAGTTATTTGGCATTGTTATTAAACCTAGCCTAGTAAGTCAACCTTGAAACCTTCTAACCCACCTCCTTGTCTAACCTAAGTTTAAAATTAAATTGTATGAGATTGTCTCGATGTGACCTAGTCGACTTGGTAGGTTCAAAAACAACTCAGAAAATCAACAAAAAGCATGGTTTCGCTTTAAAAAAAAAAATCAAGATGACACTTTTTTAATATTGAAACGATGATATATTGACTAGTGTTTTGCGTCTTAACCTGCCAAACCCGCTACTCAAGTCATAAACTCCATTAGGTTTAATAACTTTATTTTTCAAAAAATATTTTTTACTTAGTTATATTATATAAAAAAATGTGCTCGTGAAATCGAGTACAAACTAAATATTAAGATGTCTATTTAACATTATAATAACCTAATAGAAAGCAAGCTAAAATGAATTATGAAAATCAACTTAAAATTAATCAAATATTGAATTATAAATTAGAAAAAAAAATGGCAATACAAATATCGAGGACAAACTCAATGTTCAAAGATGAAATTAGAAAAGAACAGAAAAAGAAAAAAAATTCACCTCATTCACTATCCATGAATAATGAAGGATGTGAGTCATACCCCCCATTTGTTTTTAGTATATAGTATAATTTTTCAAGATTTTCTGAATCTATACATATAATGAAAATGAAGTACAAATAGTTTGCAATTGATCCGCCTAAGTTTGTTATGTACA
Organism: Populus simonii; assembly: GCA_007827005.2. Taxonomy (NCBI): domain Eukaryota; kingdom Viridiplantae; phylum Streptophyta; class Magnoliopsida; order Malpighiales; family Salicaceae; genus Populus; species Populus simonii. Next base: position 5,126,556 of record CM017481.2, read on the forward strand.
TTCATTTGTTTAGAAATATTAATGATGGTGCTTATTAGAATAAGAATTGATAATTGATGATGTTATTAGTATTAAAATGCTAGAGGTTTTATGAATTTTGGATTGGTGCATCAAAAAATTAAAATTAAATTTTTATAGTTGGAAAGATATTAAACAAACATATGCAATTGAAGGAATATTAGTGCAAACATAGACGGGAGAGTAAGCGGTCAAGGTTTAAGGGATAGAGCTTTGGGCATTGTATGGTGCAAAAGTAGAAAAGCCTTAGGATGCCTTTAGGCTAATAAATTGCTTCAATTGGCTAGAAAAATGTAAACAAATAAATAATTATGCCTTTTTTTATTAGATCCTACTCCAAAATTATGCCTTGTCCATCCTTGCATGACTTGAGCCATATGCTAATCCAAGTCTATCATTTGTACATTTAGAGTGAAGCTTCGGTCCATAAAAAAACAAAAAGAATAACATGCAAAATTAAATAAATTGCTTAATTACATTTAGATTCAAAACAAGCATATAGATTTAACACGTATTTATACTAACCCAAACTCATCAACCCTATGAAAACTAGCCCAAATTATCAAACCATAGCCCAAACTTGTTAACATTCATTAAAGAAAACTTAAGCCCAGCCTAGTGTACATCGAAGTCTCAAAAATACTAACCCACAACCCACTACTATGAGCAGAACCCATAGCCTATCAAACGCAACCTACATCCCAAGCCGAACAGTCCTGAAGAAAACCCACATCGATCCATTATCATGCAAAAACCCAAATCTTACTAATGCCTCCCTATTTCCATTTACCTCATTCTGACAATGTTCCCATTGTAACAAAACCGGAGATGAGGAGTGGAATGGAACATCTACTACAATCCGGGGGGGAAAAGAGAGATAAAGATGCAGATTTTACACTGTGGAAGGTTAGATATTAATATAAATTATATTTTGAGGTCTCACCTAATAATTTAAGTTATTAAATTGAATTAGTTCTTTAATATGATATCTGAACTATACTTATTAGGCCCGGCCTGACGGGTCTTCCTGGGACCCGAGGCCTTGGCCCGGTCTATTTCATTCAAAACTTGGGCCTGCAATTGGCTTGTAGAAAACCGTTTGACCTGTTAGGTCAACCCAAAACTCGGGAGACCTGGCAGAACCCGATAGAGACCTTTTTTTCAAATGTGTTTTTCCCCGTAGTTAAAGACCTCTTTTTTTTTCATCTTTTTCAGTTGATTACTAACCCATATCAAAGTTCACTATATAAATACTAGAAAAATATTTTATTTTTTCAATGTGAAATTTGAAGCTCATTAATATATATACTCTATGTTTACAAGAAAAAAAATTATGTTTTTTCAATGTGGGATAAAAAACATTTTTGTTTAAATACTGCTTAAAAGGATAAGATAGTATCTTTTAAATATGGAATAAAAAATACCTTTTAAAATAATCTTTTAACCTATATCCACATGGATAATTTTTTAATTTTTTCTTATAAAATATTAAAACCTCAAAAAAAAATTTAGTTTTTTCGGGTTGACCGTGTGACCCAGGACTCGGCCCCTTGGCCGGGTCAATCTCCGAGCCAGGTTTGATAATTATGATCAGAATCTTGTTGATCAAGTGGTTACGAGTTCAAATTTCACCACCCTCATTTTAATTAATAAAAATTAAGCATAATGTAGTATGAGTCTGTGTAAGTTTCAAAATTAAAGAACTTTCACTTGAGAGAATGTGTTAGATAATAATATAAATCATATCTTGTAGCCTCACCAAATAGTTTAAGTTATTGAATTGAATTAATTTTTTTGACATTTAACATCATGTTAAGTATTAAAAGCAACCAAAGTAGCATGAAGGAAAAGAACATAAGGTTTGTTACTTCCAATCTGAAAACCAAAACCTAACTTACCAGTGTATCCTTATTATTCATAGAGCCTTGCTCCTATTTATAAAAAAAGAATGTACATATGGTCTTCTAAAAGCTATTCCTCACAAGAACAAAGAACATGATGCATGCTATTTTACTTGAGAGGCATGTAAACCTATAATACTTGCTATATTAATTATCATCTTATGAAGTTATTAAAATTATCTAGATTTGTAGAATAGGACGTTTATGTTCACAAAAACAAAACATAAACGAAGTACTCTTCCACGGCACTGTGTCTACCTTTTCATGCCATGATATTTATGAAACATGATCATATTGATAAGCGGTCAAAAGAAAGAAAAGATAGATTGTTGTTCATAACTGTAATCGTGGCATGATCAGCGACATAACTAGCTAAATAATTTTCTCACCATGCAAACTAGTTTAAGAAATTCTCCTCAGCAAGAACACAGAAAGTACTCACTTATTATTATTACTACCAATATTCAGACGAGAAAAAACAATTAACTCATGTTAAAAATTTCTGATAGTGAGAAGTGTTGTAATCTATTTTTGAGTCTCCACACAAGAAAAGAGAAAATATATATATAAAATAATAATAATAATAATAATAATAAATAAATAAATAAATAAATAAATATATCAAAAAAATATATTAGTGAAAAGAGGATGCCATAGCGCCCAAACAAAAAACAAATGATCAAAATTTAGTTTAGGAGGTTCAAAATGCAAATATTGAAATTTGACAGTATATCATTGATCGGTGAGAGCCCTATTGATTAAGAAAATTTTATTTGAGGAAGAAAAATACAAAATCAAATGTTGCTAGACTCAATTAAATTTTATTGAAAGTTTAATTGAATTTTATGGAGGGTTGATTGCAAAAAATATATGTTTTTAAGTCAATTTGGGTTTTAATTGGAAGAAATTAAAGCTCGAGGGTCAAATTATAATTTTTGAGAGTTGATTTGGTCAAATCAGGGGCTTAATTACATAAATATTGAAGTTTAAGGGCCAATTAGGGACTTGATTGAAGAAATCCAAGACCAAGGACCAAAATGCAAAACGCGCGCAAATTAAAGGATTGACTTGTAATCTGGCGCTTTGGCGCAAGTTTTCATTTAAATGAAACGGCGCGTTTTAAGAAAAACGACGTCGTTTCATACGGTTTTCAAAAAAAAAAGAGACGAAACGGTGTCATTTTGAGGCGGCACTGTTTCTTCTTCTTCTTCCCCCGGACATGCAGCAGGGGAAGAGATGTTTTTTTGTTTTCTTCTCTTTGTCTTTTCCTCTCCTTCCCACGTGCTCTGCCACCCACCTCATGATGAGATGCCCGAGTAGCCGTGCTCCACATGCACGCGGTGATGGGACGGGGCAGGGTCCACCCCACTCCCCTGACCCCTACAAATACCACCTGAACGCAGAAAAAGAGAGGGAAAATGGCAGAAAAATGGGGGAAACTGAGAGAGAGAAACCGACTGTGTAGAGAGAGAAACGACCGAAACTGAGAAACACAAAAACAGGGGATATCGATTGGGAAACTGAGAGAGACAGACAGGGAGAAGGAAGAAAAGGAACATAAGGGATAAACTGATGAGGAAGAAAACGCCGACTGGTGTCTCTGCATAGTGGAGAAGAAGCGTCGATGTTGTCACTGGGTCTCACCGTCACCGCCACCGCAGCGCCACCGAGAACAGTCACCGTCATCGCTAGCTCAACCGCCCGAGATCACCGCCTCAGGTAATTCTTCTTCTCCCCTAGCTGCCGGTCCTAATTCATCTTCTTGCCTGCAGAACGTGCACTGTGCACGTTCTGCATGCAAGAAGAAAATAATTAGCCGATTACTGTGCATGTGCACAGTAACCGACTAATTAATTAACTGGTTACTGTGCTCACGCATAGTAACCAGTTATGGGTTTCTTCCCTTCTCCGGTGGGTTGGAACATCAGCCCAGCCCACGCGGATGGGCTGAGTCCAGCCCCTTTTTGCTCCGGGCTAGAACATCAGCCCAGCCCACGCGACTAGGCTGAGTCCAGCCCTTTTTTATTTCGGGCTGGAACACCAGCCCAGCCCACGTGGCTGGGCTGAGTCCAGCCCTGTTTTAGGCGGGTTGGAACATCAGCCCAGCCCAAGCGGCTGTGCTGAGTCCAACCCTGTTAACTAAAGGCTGGAACATCAGCCCAGCCCACACGGCTAGGCTGAGTCCAGCCTTGTGGCTGGGCCAATACAGCCCCAGCCCAGTCCATGTTATTTTATTTATTTTTTTATTTATTTCTCTCTTTTTTTGTGTTTTTTTATTATATATCTATGTTTTTTTTTTAATTTGTGATTTTCTCACGGATTTTTCTACGTCATTTAGACTAAGATTGGTCTGTATTTTTATATCATAAAAATACAAATCCAGTATTAAAAATACCCGGTTTGCAAAAAAAAAAACTTTTGTTTTCATGCATACGGCTAAGTCTCTCAAAGCTAAAAAACTCATATTGTATTTTTTTTTATAACAAAGAAAACTTCAAAAATACACACACACGCACACACACTCACACATTTTAGCATGCATTTTGGCTTTAATAATCAGTTTATTAAAGTCATAAGAACTTAGCCAATATTTCAAAAAAATCAAAAAAAAAATATTTTGTTTTGTTTTGTTTTATGTCTGGGATTACGAATTTATACGTAAAACGTATTCCCGATATTAAAAAGGTAGTTCTTTATAGACATTAGACTAGTCAGATTTTTATCCCATAAGATAAGAACCTCCTTATTGAGGAGGGCTTTTCTTGAACCCTAGACGAACCAACATGAGCAGACCTTAGAAATTTTTTTAGACAATAAAGCAATGCAGCTTACCTTAGGTAGGGCGTATTTGGGGTGCTAATACCTTCCATTTATGCAACCAGTCTCCATACCCAATCTCTGAGACCAGTTAGGGTTTCTAGTGACCAAAATACTAGGTGGCGACTCCCACACCATTTTTCACCGCTAAGAGACAAAGAATTCCTTATCTTCCCATATTTTCCACAATAGATAGACATACCACACCTGATGATGGGGGGGGTGGGCGATCGTCACAATGCCGCACACGTGCGATAAGAAGAATAAGTTTACAACCATTGGGAATTCAAGAAGTTTCATAGCATGATTTATGACAAACAGAACTCGAATTTTGAGTAAGAAAAATTTACCTAGTTTTGCAATCAACTCTGGTTTGGTGTTGAATATGCTGGAACTTGTAAGAACAGGATCCACAAAAGTGATGTGAAGACTTTCTCTTCCTAAGTAAAGTATCATACCTCTTCTTTGTTTTCTTTTGTTAACGGTGTTACCTCTTTTTCTTCTTGGAAAGGTGAAGACACTACCTTTCTCCGGCTTTTTATTTTTTTTATTTTCATACCCTTTCTCCCTCTCTCTTTTTTTTTTTGCTTTTTGTGTTTTTGAGGGTCCCGTTTTATAAGAGGATGTCAATCATTTTATAAAAGAATACAACCACTGACTTTATAGAAATTGAATCCTTGAAGATTTCCCTTTTTAATCTGGAATGGAAACTAGCTTACATGTTGGCCACCATCCCTTTTTTGCTTGATCTATATGGAGAGGATCAAGGCAGAAAATATGGTTTTTTTACTTCAAGATCGTGAACAATACGCTCAAGATTATGGTTGTGTTTTTGTTTGCTGGGAGGATCAATTAGTAGCTAAGATTAGGGCGAAAAGATGGCAAAAGATCAACTTCCATATGGGTGATTTCAAAACCCAGAACTAATGCATATTTATGAACAAAATGACGTCATTTTGTTTAAAAATTAAAAACACATTCTTCCTCAATTTAAACAAAACACACTTAAATGTGAAACGGTGATGTTTTTTGTTTTTTTTTGTTTCTTAATCAGAATTAGATTTTTTAATTGAATCAGTTTTTTTCATACCAATCTTTATTTCAGTGCCTTTTGTTTTTCGGTCCCTGAACTTTTAATTCTTTTATTTTGGTCAATTTTTACTTTTTTCTCTTAATTTATTTCAATTTTGCCTATGATTGAATTGCAATATGTCCTTTGATTTCTCCATTTCTTTCATTTCAATCCTTGGTTCTTCAATTCTTTATATTTTAAGCCAAATTGACTCTTAATTTTAATTTTTCTCTTCAATTAAGCCCTCAATTGATTTCTAACTTCACTATTTATTTCAAACTCATCCTTGTATTTTCAATTTCTTCCAATCTTAGCCAAATTAAATCAAACCGAACCTTTTTCTCAATTTCATCTTCAATTCAACCCTCAATTACGGTCCCAAAAAATTCAAAATTTAATTTTTACATGTGATATTCAACTATTGGTCCGATTTCAACCTTATCTATTCATCACTAACGGTCCGATTTCAACCCTATCATCATCATGTCTTCAAAATTTTCTTTTATTTTTAATTTTCTTGTTTTTTATGTTTTTTTTATGATTATTTCTAACCATACACAAAAATAATGAAAATTACCAAAATAATAAAAATGGTTAAAATTAACTAAATTTACTAAAATGACATGTTTTTATTTTTATATTTTTAATGGAAGGTCAAAATTGGGTTCTAATAGTATTTATTTGTAACGACCTGGACTTTCAAATACTTTACCATCTTTCCTAGCAATCTTGTACGTAAAGATATTTCAAGTAAATTTTTAAAAAAATATCATGTACAAGAATATACAATTTATATTTACACATTAAAAAGATTTCTAACACTTTCAATATCACATGTGGATATCGTGATTACAAATTTCTTCTTATTTATTATAATGACTTATCTGTCAAAGAGACTAAAGAACTTACTACCCTTTAAGAAGCGTTGATACTTTACAAGATAATTTCTTATAACACATGCAAAGTTATTGAATTTAATCAGAATTCAAGTAATCATAATGACTAGTATTTATCAATCTAGATTAGCAAACCAACCTTATTAAGTAGCATGTACAAAATTCATGGCAGTTTTAAACATAATACTTTTACATCCACAGTTGATGAAATCTCTTCCTTTATTAATATTTATTTTAAACCATCATCATCTTACTTCTAACAATTCCTTAACTTACAATCTATTTCCTTACTTGTTTAAATTTTAACCTCACACTTCTCATAAGTTATCTTGTTGTATTACTTCAAAAAAAAATATAATTTAATAAAATACAACACACGACCTATTTAACCCATTTCTTTTCTCCATACTCATGTCGTGGAATGATCCATGAAGTGATCATCAGGTTGAAACTCTTTACAGATGTGTCTATAACATACAATTAACTTAGATTATAAGTCATTTATTTCCACATAAGTCTATTCTCTAAAAACTTTATTACCCTTAAAAAGATTGACACCAAGTAACTGTACATACTTGTCCATAACCATAACTATAAACCCTTAATCAACCTTAGAAATAATCACTTAATTGTGATTTCTTTACAATATATTACATCTATAATAGCTTACAATTTCTTTCAATTGATACTTGAAACATCATATCTTTATTATTGTGTTGCTTATAATATACCATTATATTGACTTATATAACCATTCATTGTAAATATTCTTACCGCAATTTCAAACGCACCAATTTCATTTGTTTCTTTTGTCATCCTCCAAGATTATTTATGAGTCGTCCATCTATTATAAAAATTTATATACCATGTTTCCCTTTTCATTGTATTCTTTCAAAATTTCATCTTTTTATCTTACCAGCATATTAAATTCATTCCATTATTTCATTTTGTAACACATATATTTATACCATAATCTATTTCATTACTTCATTGAATTCATATTTCAATAAAATTTTGGCAAGTTTCCTTTTAATTTTCTATCATTTCAATATCTTCATTTCTTATTTTTCATGTATAATAACAAATCATTTCATTCATCGCGTCACATGGTAGCCTCAGGCATACCCCAATTCATTAACTCTTTGTTCTACAATTAATTATTTCATCATAATATCATTATCTTCATAATAACATATAAATCTTCAATCATCTTTTATATTATACATATAATACTATAAAAAATATACTCAAGCAACAATAAAATCAATTACTAGGTCTGTTTAGTTGTATGCAATGAACTTGTAACACATATAACAATAAAATAGTAGGTTGATTAATGCTCAACTTCACAATTCTAATACAATCATTAATTAGGCATGTTTAATAAATCATTTACATATGCATTTGCATTATGACTTTCCGATTTAAATTTCATTATATTTTCACTTATTACCAATTCAATATATTCACATCCATCTCTTAGTTTGTCCTTACCGAGGACTACATATTATTAGTTAAGCATCCATAGTACTTTTAACTCTTAACTATCATACCATATCGACCTATTAGCCTTATACCCTTGGCGGATATCATATATAACGACCTCAAATTCATAATTTTTATTTACTTTCCACTATATCAAAATCATACATCTTTACATATTCATGTCAAATGATTATTGATATAATGTATATGTTGTTCTAGGATTAAGGCAACAATAACACCTAAAATGGGTAAATAAGGTGTTTCATTAATAATAATAAATGTTGTAATTAACTCAATTAAACACAATTAACTTACAATATATTTAAAATGCTTAAAGAAAAAAGTATAGGGATAAAAATTACAAACTTGATTTTTAATGTGGTTCGATAATCCTATATCCACACCTCAAGCACCAAACTGGTTTTAGTTTTGAGTAATGTATTCTTTACTAATCCAAGTCAAAGATTACAATGTCCTTAATGAATCCTCACCAAGCTCTTTTTTCACCACTTGAAGAAATACCTTCTTCAAGATTTTTCACCTTGGTGATGTACCTCACCAATAACCAAGAGTTTTTCACTTAAACTCTTGAAAGATTATAATTTGTTTGAATTATAACAACACTTTCTCAAAGAGTAAATAATACAATTGAAGCTTATATCTCTAGAGCTCACTAAATTGCACTTAGAATGTATGAAGGTATTTAAATGTAGTAAGTGTGAGAATTTATACTCTTGTGCAAGAATATGAAGGTTTTAATGCACAGATATGAGTATGATTTAGGATTGATGAGTTGTAGTTGTTTTTACTCTTGAAATAGCTTGTGTGTGTGCACGCGCGTGTGTGTGTATTAAATTTTTGTGTTTAATTATGCAATTAGACAAGCTATATATATGTTTCTAGCAAAACTAGTTGTTTTATAGTCGTTATTGTTCCTCTAACAGGTGAAATGATCAACCGGTTCATATTGATCAAGCCAATTGATCGAGCAGGTCCTGTAGATTCTCAAGTGTTCATCCTAGATGAACAAGCGGTCAATTGGTTTAACTTAAAATCCAGTTTTAGCAGTTTTAAGCCTAGTGAATCTTAAACTGACTAAATGCATATCAATCCTATAATGCATGCAATGTGAAGTGTGTGAATTCATTTTAATTTGTGCAATTAAATTAGATATAAAGATTTATATAATTTGCACTAAAATGATCATTAAGAACTAAATCTTCACTTGCTTTACATCTTGAACTTATTGATTAATTTTTTCATTTAATTCTTCATGCTTGTTAATGATCTTCATATAAACATGTTTAAACTTATTCTCAATCAACATATTATTAGTCCAATTTCATTTAATTTTTATCATCCAAATATATAAAATATTAATATGTGACTTAAAAGTCAATAGTATATTCATCACCACATATAGTCAGCATATATCATTTTCTCATTTTAATAATTTATCATAAAAAGTGAAATTTCTCTCTTGCTTTCTCAAGATTCTCTCAAAATTCTATACTTTGTATAAAAACTATTAACCCTAAAAAACTTGGACATCAAAACAATGTCAACATCAACCAAATATCATTAGTCCTATGACTAATCAATTCCCTGCTAATATTAGCTACTTGGATACCATTAGCAGGAAACTAATCAATTTAATATCAATATCAATTATAATGATATCATTAGTCTCGCGCAAATGGGCGACTAATCAATTTGATCCTAGTCAATTAGTAACACTGATGCTTTTAGTCAGGGCAGAATAATTAGTTATGATATTCATCAGTAACCATTGATGTCATTAGCCTCCACTTCGTGGCAGACTAATCAATTATATCGATCATCACTAACCACTGATGTCATTAGTCCCCACCTTATGGCAGATTAATAAATTGTATTGGTCATCAGCAATCATTGATACTATTAGTCCCCACCTCATGGCAAACTAATCATTTTTTGTCAATCCATCCCCAACATTACTTTCCTTCTTCTTTTTTCTTTCCTGTTTTTTTTTTTTTAGGTTTTCCAGTGAAAACAAATCATTGCCTTCCTAACCATCCATTTTGAATACCAACAAACCTTTAATTTTCAAATACCCTTTTCGACTACCAAATACAACATTACACTTTAACTTTTTATTTCATTCTTCTCTTTACATCATATATCGATTTCATAATGATATATCAATAAGTAAGCAATAATTCAATAAAGAAAATATGTAAAGTCTTTTAAAAAAAAAAATAATGTTTAGCACCTACCTGTAGCTCGTTATGATAATACTCATTTTATTTGGGGTCTAGTTCCTAGAGTCTCCCCTATCATAATATTATATTTACAATCATTATCATCATATCCTTTTAACTTAGGAACTATATCCTAGTTAACACATATATTCATAACCCATTGAGTAAACCCTTAATCCACATGTTGTATCATCATTTGACAAAAATCATCAGCATATTTTTAAGCAGTGCAATAATATTCTTTTTTAATTGTTTATTAATTTACTAAATTCGACGTTTAAGCTTGTAGCACATTTCAAAACATAACAATTTTCTTGTTATATTTGAATCTCTTACTATTGAACATGGTCCAAACATATTTTTTAGCCGAGTACACAAAATCCAAATTCCATCATCATTAATTGAAGTTTAATAGATGATTATTTAGCATAACTAAACAATCTTTTAAAAACAAAAAAAACAAGTTTATTCAAACTCTCATTATTTACCCTTTCTATATCGAAACCTCCTCTTGGAATTTTCTACACATTTGTTTTCAATTTAATTTCTTTTTTTTTCTAATTCCACTCCTAAACATTATGTTTTCAACAATTCACAAGAAATACATTGGTATCAACCCATTCCTAAAGCCTTCTTAGTCGAATATGGAATTATCATTTCCATGGATTTTATTTTGTAATTTCTTCATAAATTTCTAAGCTATATTCATTTAATGTGTTTTCAACTTTCATACATTAATTTCAACATGATTTAAATATAAGTTTTCAAGCCAATTCCTTCCCTTTTCTACACCTAAGTTTCAGCCAAATAGGGTTCTTACCCCATGGATTCTTTCCTCATAATTTTGAGTTAAATTATACTAACTCATATTTCACAATATCCTTACATTATGTTTATCATAAAATCAAGCCAACATATCAAGGAATTCCTCCCCTTTTGATTTTTCTTCATTTCCAAATTCAATTTCATGCATAATCCACATCTTAAAATCCATAAAACATGTTTTCAACCAACAATTCCTTTTTCCCAGACTTTCCAAACCCTAACTCACACATTTCAATATTCAAAGATTTTTAATTCTTCAAATTACCCATCATAAGCAAAAGAATATAAAGAAATAACACTTCTCAAATGTTCAAAATGGATTTGAACATGTTTCCATGGCCATCTTTTTCCAAAGCTTCCTTTCTCTTTTTATAGCTTATATTTTCCTTCATGGACTTCCACCCTTAACTCTTGATTTCACCCTCCAAACTGACTTTCATCATGTTGTTTCTCTCAAATACCAATTCAATCTCACCTAAAGCTCTCAATCATGGTTGACACCCTCAAAATTTTAGGAGAAGATAAGAGCTTTACAAGCCATTTTCATAGCTTTTGGGTTTGTAATAGCATCTTTGCCTTTTGCAGTTGTAATAGCCTTTTAAGGAAAGAATTATTTTTCCTAATTAACCAATTTACCCCTCATAAATATCTATATATATCTTTTTATCAAATTCGGGTTTTTTTTTATCTTTTTATGCCTTTTCGTAAGTCTGATGTCCTTGAAATTTTAACCCGGTGTAAGAATATATGTTAGGAGACTCCAAGTAAAATTTCAGCTCGATCCAACGGCCGGATTGAGAGTTATGTCTGATACTATAAAACTAGTTGGTAGGTAATTATACACAAAAATCCAAATTTTAGTACTCAATCCTTACATGAATCATATCAGTCATTTCACTAAATTCTTGGAACCATTTTCTTATTGAAAAAATATATTTATTTTATCTTTTATCATTTATTTCATTTATGTATTTATTATTATCTCATGGTAATGTTTCTATTTTTTTATTCTTACTAGTTTTGTCAACGTTATGAATTTTAAACTAAACTTAATAATTCTTAATTTTAACTTCAACAATACCCTTAGATTTGTTTATGGAGATCATCTCCTCTACTATATATCACATTTATTATTATTCTCCTCGTTTATCTATTTCTTTTTATCCCGAGTTTTCATTACTGATTGAGGTTTTATTACATTCAATCCTAAGTTTACATGGGGATTTATATTATTAATGCTGCTACTAGTAATATAATTTTTATTTACAAGTAGAAAACATTAAGAAACATGTTGGTCAACGATGAAGCTATCTTTGACTTTTTAAATGTGTATAAAAATAAAATTAAATAGCAAATAAAAGGTCAATGACTTCGTAGAGGTGAACCAATTATTTTAGTTTTGAGGTGTCATGAATGTGCGTAATGTCTTACATGCTGTTTGATCATAATTTCCAATCATGTGTTTTTTTTATTCATCTTAGATCTATAATATGACACTAATATTGTTCCATTGATGGGGTTTTTTTTATTTTCTAGAGTTATATTATTATTTTTCTATTTATATTTTGTTACTATTTTATTTTCATCTTCATATTTTTTTTTATCCCACCAATAAATTTCTCCTTACAAGCTTTTCAGGAAAAAAAAATTGTGTTTTGGACGTGATTTTATTTTTAAATCTCATGGTGTGACAAGTTGATGTAGGCTCAAAGCTTCTCTTTTCTTTCTTTTTTTTGTATTTTGAACTCCTTGTGAATTATTTTATTTTATTTTATTTTTATTTGTGTGATTTAGCATATTATTTCAACTTAGAGATAAGGTCAGATTCCAATTTATTTTTGGACATGTATTTTTAATTGGTAAGTGAGCTTTAAGCCCTGATATTTATGTCCTCTCTAGTTGGGCTCTAATAGCCCAATGCCAATATAGGTGAGAGTTTGTGCTTTCCTTTTAATCTCCGAAATTATCTCATTTAAGATCCAAAATAATAATAATAATAATAATAATAATAATAATAATAATAATAAAGCCTAATAATCAACCCACAACTTAGGATAAAAAAGTGAACATTAATGTAAACTTGTATAATAAATTCTCATAGATTAGAGATAAGTGGTAAACTCATTATGAGGGCACCCTAGGGTGGTTGTGGTATTTTCTAGTTGTGTAATTAACCTTTTTAGTCAAAACTCTAGGATTAACATTAGATTTTTTTTAATTTTTATTTTTTAAAAAAATGAGTGATGACTCTATTTTTATGAATCATCTAATTTGTGATTGCCTAAACTTCTAATACGACAATTACAATTACAGCTCAATTAACAACATGCAAGAAATTAAGCATCTTCTCTCTTGCTTTTAAAAGGTCAAAATAATGGGTTAATAGTAGGGGTGAGTAAAAAAACCAAAAAATCGATTAAACTAAGAAAACTAGAAAAAAATAACTAGAAAAAAATAACCGAAAAAATCGAACCTTGAAAAAAACCGATTAAACCGATTAAAATTTTAAAAAACTGACTGGTTCGATTCGGTTTCATAAGCCTAAACAAAAAAAACCAAACCGAACCCAAACCGAAAAAACTGGGAAAAAACCGAGCCAAACCGGAAAAAAACCGAGCCAAAACCGGAAAAATTGAGCCAAACCGGTTTGAACCGGTTTTTATCCTAAAAAACCGAACCGAAACCAGTCAATTTGAACCGGTTTTGGTTTGGTTTCGGTTTTTTTAAATTGATTTGGTTAATTTTTTTGATAAAAATCGAACCGAACAAAAAATAATCACCCCTAGTTAATAGCTCAATTTGTCTTTGTAGAATTGAGTTTTTTTTTTTTTTCATCTGTCTTTATATTCTTAATTATATCCTTAATGGAGCCAAATTTATCCTTGAATATACATTAAGTTTATAAGCTATCTTTCAGGTTATTAGATTTTTAGGTCATCCCATCGAAAAAGTTACTTCATTTGCACATAATGGTAATAAGTTTATATTTTAAATAGATGTTGTTAAGTTTCCACGTCACGTGCTTTTTCTTGCAAATTACATGATTGATTTTGGTGGCCTAGCATGGAAATCTCTCCAGAACGGTAGATTAGAAGCTTAAAAGCTAAGAAAAGCTAAGAAAAGTAGCTTTTGTGGTTGAGTTTTGTGCATAAATGGATTATACCCAACCTCAAACTCAATTACAAAAGCTAAACCAAACACACACTATTCAAATATAAAATTAATTCAATTAAAAAATACAAAGATAAATCGGAGAGATATACAAGGACAAAATCATTAACCCTGTATAATTGCTGCATGGATTAGTTTGCTAATTATGATCATAACATAGACATCCGATCGAGTTTATGATATCCGTAGCCCACCTCAAAATCTTTCCTCTTTATTGTCAACTGATATCTTATGAGCTGGGCTACAAGAAGGAGTTGGAAAGTAGCATCTGCTAGCTTGCAACAAAGGTTTCAGGACTTGGTTAAAGATAGATGCAGAAAGGGAAGGAAGAAAAGAAACTCTCTTTAAATTGTGATTGAGACTGATATTCTGATTCTGTATTGATTCAGGATATTTGTTATGTCTTTCAAAAATTGAATGAAATGATCCGCCCCACACACAGACTCCCCCTCGTACTACTGCTTTTCAGTTGAAAACGTGTAAGAGAATATATATAGGATGCATGCAAGGAATCCCAGTGACCTTTTTTTTTGTATCAAAGCACAAAACAATTCAGGAGCTATAATCTGGCCTTCTGGCA
This sequence comes from Populus simonii, assembly GCA_007827005.2. Taxonomy (NCBI): domain Eukaryota; kingdom Viridiplantae; phylum Streptophyta; class Magnoliopsida; order Malpighiales; family Salicaceae; genus Populus; species Populus simonii. The sequence goes on from CM017481.2 coordinate 5,141,561, forward strand.
CTGACGCACTGTGCATGGCAGCAAGCTTTACTCACTTGTTCACCAGAGGAACCAAGCACGGAAGAGAAAATTGTACATTCTAGCCCCACCGATTTATTTAGTACCTCTAAAACCCGTGAGGAAAGTAAATACCATTCCTTTTGAGAGGCCCTTGTCTCCACGATTCTATTATTCTAAGCAATATTATATGCAGACAGGTTTGTTTGTTCATTGTGGTCAGATTTTCTTTCTGGTTTGTTGTATCTGTATGCCAGAAAACGACTTGCTTTTGCACCTGATTCGCATTTTTCTTGACTGGATTATTTCTTTGGAAAATAAAAGGGACAGCGGAGAGAAACAATGCATGTTAATTAACAGGTGAATATTCGTTCTTAAAAATGAAAAAGGTCGTGATCTGTGCAATTAAATTAAGCAATTTAATTTGAATAAGAAAGGTATAACTTAACTAGTAAGATTCTAAATTTGATTTATAAAAGTTATTAGTTTGAATTCCATAAATCTTAAAGCTACTGTAAACTTAAATAGTTATTAATTTTAGGATATATGAAATTAATTAAGGTATTCATAAGCTGATTCGGACACCCATATAAAAATAAAAATAAAAAGAAGAAGAAGAAGCAATTTGATTTGATATTCTCGAGCCATTCGTTCAATGCACGAACCATTTACATGATTATGACAAACAGGGCAGCGGCCATAAATGCTTCAATCGGAAATCAACAAGACAAAGAACATGAATGATGTTTACGTTTGGTTTTGTTAGGAAACAACCATTTAATTTTTAATTTGGACAATCCACTTCAAGTATCTTATCTCCTTGTTAAGGATTTTAGGGTGTTTAAAGTCAGCAAGCCAACTGGCATCCTGCCCGTAGAGCCACTTCGAATTCTCTACGAGGCCATTTAGGTATAGCTTGGATATCTTTGTCTTCGTTTTTGCTTATATTCTTGCAAAATTCATGTTTTTGTTTTGTTGCTGTATTTTTAAATTTTAATAGTAGATTTCACTACTAATAAATTCTAATGGGTTTTTAACTTTTTTTAATATATTTTGATGAAATACAATGATTTAAATTATGCAAAAAATATATTTTTTTTAGTATAAATTTTTTTTTTCTTATTAATTTTTTTTTTACCAAAACATATAATTTTTATTTAACAGTATGGTTTATATTGAATAAGAACTACAAAAATTAAAATAAATATTCAAAAAAATTATCTTAAGGAGAAAAAAAATGTATCTTCTAATAAAAACTCTTTTATCTTAAGCTTTTGTTGCTTCTCTTTGACAAAAACATGTTTTTTTAAAATAAAAACTTATTGTAATCTTAAAAGCAAGTTTTTTATAAAAAAAACATGAATTAATCATTTTGATGCAAATGTATTAAAAAATACAGGAATAATAAATTTGAAAGAAATTATATACAAATGCACAATAAAAAATTAACATAATAGATATTTCATTAGTATTGAATATTCATGAATAAAATTTTAAACAATTATACATATTAAATTCATAAATAATTATTTAGAAAGTAATTAAATACAAAAATTGTCTTATAATTAAATATCCATTTTAATTGTCTTATAATTAAGTACAAAATTCAAAGAGTGCCTCCAGATACAAGATTAAGTTTTTGCATGTGTATTATTATTAACCTTTTTAATTTATGTGGTCAAAGTATATAGAAAAACACGAAGCTTTTACATTTCTTTGTATGTTTTGTTCTATCACGTGATATGAGAATTTTAGTAAATTCATGATTTTTAATGGAATAAAGAGAAAATTCAAAACTAATCTTGTTATATTAAAAAAAAACTATAAGGCATCAGGAAAATAATGGGTCATGAGATACAAAACATTATGAATAGAAACAGTTTTTTAATGTTTTTGTCATTCTAGAATACCCAACGGTATGATTGGGGTAAATTAATCTTTTCTACATGATTCATTAGTCATTATCAAATTGATTTGGATGAATCAATCATTTTATTTTTTTAGCACATTATAATTACTAAATTACCTTCAAAAATAAAAAAAAATAAAAAAAAAATAAACTAGCATCTAAAGGCTTATTCGTCCTTTTCTTTTTAAAAAACATTAAAATGATAGTCTTGCCCTTAGATTCAAAAATCACTAAGCTTATATGTAGAGGCTTTTTTGTATTTTCAATTTGGTTTTTTAGTTATAACCAATTCAAATGAGGGGCAATTCAATCTTTTAATAAATATAAATATAATTTAAAAAAAAATAGATAACACGTGCGCAAGCACCAGCAATTGAGAGGTGTCAGCACATTCAACACCTTTAATGGTCAAATTCTATATTCCACGATAACTTTGGAAACTTCGCATTGTCCTCTTCACAATGATCAAGTGCATGTGCACCAAGATTGTTAAAATCGCAAGTTGACTCTTAAAATCTTACGATTTTACGAGTCAACATATATATAATATATAATGTATCAAATCAGGTTAAAACTCGAAATCGGTCAAACTCGGTTAAAAGTGGTAAAATCGGACCGATTTTACGAGTTTGACTGATTTCGAGTTTTAACCCGCAAAAGTTAAAAAATTTACTACCTCTCTGTCCGAGTCCCCTGACACTTCACTACATAGTCCCCACTCCCCAGTCTCCCCTTTCTTCATTGCCCAAATCTCAAATTTTCAATCTTGGCAAACTAACACCAGCATTAAAGGATCTTGGGTATGGGAAAGTCTTATACTGTATTTTAGGCCGGGAAGGCATGATCGGAGGATCGAAACCGTGGAAAGACAGAGGTAGATGGTGAGGAATCAAAGGAGTAAAATAAGATATAGGAATACTTATATAGAGAGAAATACCGTGTTTTAGACTAACCATTTGTTAACTACAAAGAGAGACGACAAAGACTCAGAGAGAACTTGAAATACATGTCTTGCTTGGTGGGATATTTGGACATTATTTCCAGGACTTGTTACTAACATAAAAAAAGGTGGAAGGTGAGGTGGCATGAGATTAAATTGATGTCATTTCATACGTTTTTGTTCTCGTTGTCACGGGTTCACTGTATTGGTCTCTGTTAATTTTTTTTTAAATTGGTGATATACCTTAGAATGTTGCATCATCTCACTAATTGCCTGCAGTGTGTTTCAAGACATGTCCTCTAGAAAATGTTCTGAAACTCTATCAATAAAACATAGTTGTTCAATCTTATTTTTTTTTTCGTATTTTTAAGTTATTTAAACAATATATGAATTTTTATTTGAATTATGTATTTTAAGGTGTTTGAACATTTGTATTGTTTATTTCACTTTTATTTTAATTGTGTTATATTATTATTTACTACTTGACTGAAATTGTCACTGAAATTGTCAATATATAATTAGTTAAAATATTTTTCTTGCGTTTTTATGATTTTACGATTTGAGTTTACGATCCGAGTTTATATTGTATATTTTGTGTCGTGTCAAAAAAGCGTTTTTGACAACCTTGATATGCACAGTAGGGTAGCGATTGGGCTTCGATGGAATTTTTTTCTTCTTCTCCCTTTTTCATCTTTCCTTGCCTCAAATTTCATGTGATCTCTTTTATATATAAAAAAAAAAACAAACAAACAAATGTGTCTATAGTTTGGTTCTCGTTCTTTTGCTTAATATTTTTTAATCATTTTCTTGATTTATATATTTTTTATTTTGTCCCTTATCATTGTATTTTTCATTTAATTTTTGTATCTAATTTTATCCTTATTTTTTTATTGCTATTTTTTGGTTTTTTTATTCTTTTCTTGAATTATTTTATTTTTCAGTTTAGTCCCTTATTATTTTTTTTAGATAAGGTTAGTCCCTCATGATTTTCTTTTCAAGATTTGGTCCTTATTATTTTGATTGTTATTTGTCTTGTTCTTTAATTTTGGATAATTAGGAATTTTTCTTCTTGATTTTTTTTTTTTTTGCCTTTTATAGGGTAATCTTGGTCTCATGACTTGGGTCGTGAGTTTTAAAAATTAACCCAATTTAACTTCGGTCTTTTTTAAGTATTTTTTTGTTGAATCTTTTTTTCAGTTTCATCATTTAACATGAGGTTTTTAGACCTTGAATTTCAAGATTTTTTCCATTTTTTTTTGTCGGGTTATCTCGATCTCATATTTCGGATCTTGAGTTAGTTGAGTCAACCTGAGTTGACTTAGTTTTTTTAAAAAAATAATTTTTTCCAGTTTTGCCTTTCATCATTTTATTTGATTTATAGTTGATCTCCATTGTTTTATTCAATTTTGTTTTGTGCGGGGTTATCCTAGTCTTATGATCAGGCCGTAAATTTGGCACACTGACTTGAGTCAGTTTTTTTTATTTAAAAAAAGTATTTTTTAATTTTTTTAAGTTTGTCATTCAACATTTTATTTGCTAGTAATTGAGTTTTGGATTTCTTTTATTTTTCTATTTCTAAGGTTATCTCATTCTTATTTTTTTTTATCAAATAAGATCATTGAAATCTTTTATGAATATTTAAAAGGTATATTTTTATAATATTGACAAACATTCAATTTTTTCATTAGTTATTGGCCTTTTTGGGTTTTTTTTTGTTGATTTTTTAATTGTATTATTAAATTAACCAAGATCATTGAATCTATTAGAATCAATTACTCAAGTTTCATATTTTTTTCACTGATTTGAAAACATTATTATCATTTTAGCATATTTTTTTATATTTAAAAAAATTTGACCTGACTCGTGACATAATGCAGACCACTTATCTAATATATACAGAAAAAGAAAAAACAATGCCCTAACCCAATCCCTAATGGAGGTGAAATTTTATTTGTAGAGGAGTTTTTTTACATGTAGATGAGGGAGAGGGAGAATTTCATCTCTACATTAACAAGTCTTGAAAAATATGAAAGTTTTTTTCTTCCAAATCCCTTTTACTGTACACACGGTAGATTTTTGACTTTTTGATCCCAAAATCTTCAATGTAAATTATAGGATGAGCGAAACTAAGTAAAAAAACAGGAACAGAATTTATCCATTATCATTTAACTTGATTTTATCTACCGATTAATGTCTAATTCAAAGAGAATTTATTATTTTAAAAAGCAATAATAAATAATAAATAATAAAGATAAGATGTCGGTTTGATAATTAAGGAGGTATGCTTGACTTTGTGAATTTAAACATCAGATCCACACTTAGCAGAATTTATAAAAAGGCATGTTTGGTCTCCATCATGTCTATTTTGTTGTGTTGTGAGATTAAACATTTTAAGTTGTTTGGTGATAAATTATTATGATGTGATGGTAGTAAAATTAATTAAATTAAAATCATCATTAAGAACATAACCTAATTTAATATTTCCTTTTTAAAATTCAACTTAATTGCTAAAGAAATAATTTTTTCTTGGAGAAAAATACATACATAACAAAGAAAAACATAACTAAAAGCTAATATACTTAAAATAAAATCAATGAGGTTGATTAATTTTAAAATATTTAAGATTTTTCACTATATAATTAAATATTAGTTAATTACTGTATATAAAATAAAATTGATTGGGGCTATAATAAATTACAAATTATTTAAGGTTATTTTTATCTTTTATAGAACAATTAGACTTCGTATGGAAACGCGGTGCAAATCGCGTTTCCTAAAAATTCAAATTTTTTTTGCTAAAAACTATTTTTTTGTATTTTAAATCGTTTTGATGCGCTGATCTCAAAAATAATTTTTTAAAAATAAAAAAACATCATTTTAATGGATTTCAACACGAAAAACACTTTGAAAAGCAACCGTAACCCCATTTTCAAATAGACTCTTAGTGTTTCATCTCAAAACATAACTTCCCCATGTTACTTGAAGTGGAAGCAAATATACATTTAACATGTTTTTATATAAAAATCACATTCCATTTTTTAAATTTATATAGTTGATTTTTTAAATCCTAATCAAACACTTTTTTGGTATTTTACTTAGTAAAACTAGAAAAGTAGGGGAAACATGCTCTAAATTTACCAAACCAATATAAAAAGTGTATTTTTAAAGCCATATCTAAAGCTAAGATTTCATTTCAACTAACACATATCTAAAAATTATTGTTATTGTCAAACCTTGACCAACCATATCAAGAATTCTCATGGATAATTCAATCAATACAAACTACAAAGGATAGACTGCTATACCTTTGATTTCATCTTTTTTTATTTATATTAAAGTGTATGTTTAGTTAGGTGATTTAATCTGTTTTTTTATTAAAATTAAAAAAATATTTAAAATTATTTTTTTATGTTTTTGGATCGTTTTAATGTGATGGTATAAAAAATATTATTTAAAAATAAAAAAATATTATTTTAATATATTTTTAAATAAAATATATTTTTAAAAATAATTATTTTTATATCTTCGAATACATATAAATAAACTCGCTTTCAACCAACCTCTGAACAATAAAAAATATACCGAGCCTTTTCTCGTCCTGTATTGGTTTCTTATGGCCCACAATCTACTGTAGTTTTACCGTGCACGATGTGACAAAATTCTTGTTTCATATGACAGTTCTGTTTTTTATTTTTATTCCCCTTCCTCTCTTTTTTTTCTTTTTCTTAAAGTAGCCTAAGAAGTAAATTATACCAGACTCTGCTGTTTAGAATAACCTGCAGTGTTTGAAAAAAATTAATTTTTTATTATTTAATTTTTAATTTTTAATTTTTATTATTTTTTTATATTTTTAAATTGTTTTGATATATCACTATTAAAATTAACTTTTTAAAAATAAAAAAATTTATTTTTATTACATTTAAAAATAAAAATAATTTTTAAAAATAACCAATACCATTACGAATCAACGTATAAGTAGTTGAATGTCATTCAAACTGTCAAGACACGTCTAGGCAAAAGGAGAAGTGGACGACCACAGGTCAGCATTGGTGATGTCTTTCCTTTCTAGCTCAACTTCCCAATTTCGCCCCCAAAACAATGTATAAATAATTAAATATAATAGAGGACTCTAGAAAGTTGTTCCAACTTCCAATATCCCCAGCATGATTTTTAATCCAGACTTGGTTTAAGATTTGGGTTCGGAGTTTTAATCAGGTCATTGAATTAAAATCAGGTTACTAGATTAATTTTTTTAAATCAAAATGATATTTTTTTAGTAAAAAAATAAAAATCAACGGGTCGCAACCGAGTTTTTAACTAAATGTTATCGTGTCACGCTAGGTTTTTCCTTTTTTTATTTTTTTTTAACCTGATCCAGTTCTAGCCCCGGATCGATCAGATTCCAAATCAACCCATCTGGCCGAGCTGAATTTCAAAACTTTGATATCAAGTTATAATAAAAGTTTTCTTTACTTTTTTTCATTGAAATGAAAAGGAAATTGTAAAAAAAATAAATTTTGAAGTGGTTTGAATATTGGTAGGTGTGCGTGTTTTACTTGTTTTTGCCCACAAGAAGAATGCCTAATTTAAAAAAAGAAAAAAATAAAATCTTGTCAACACATAATCAATTTGATTTGGATCATCCTTTAGATCACAAGTTCACTGTTACTTGTGTCTAGTTTCTGATCTCAAATAGTAAGATGTACGAGCCCATGTCGTATAAAAAAAACAAGACAAGATATCCTCAAAAAAGAGAGGAAGAACAAGAAAAAAAAGACACAAGTTCTAGGATTAAAAACAACATAGTTTATATTTTACATTATCTAGATAACAAATGTTAGCTACTTCAGTGATAGGATACCAACAAGAAAATTTACTTTTCATGATTATATAAATTTAAGTATAGGTAAATATTTTAAGAATCTAACTGCTAAAAATATAGTTTTTTATTGGATTCTTGCTATTAGCCACTTACCTGGGTCATGTTGTGGATGAGATTCCAAGCTAATTTTTAACATAAAAAAAAATTATTGGTATTGTAAAGTATTTTCTTGTATAATAAAAAAATTTAACTAGAAATTGAAAAATTATTGCATGTAATCAATGAAGCAAAGTGAAAATTATATGAACCCACAAATTATAAAAAAAGTTATTTTAGTTCCTGTGATCTAGTATATACAAAACATAAATATGCATATTAACATATATAAGTAAAATAATTTACATTACTTGTTGACACAAGATAAACTTGAAGAAGTAGATTCAGATAATGATCAATCATTTAACCTTAAAACAATTTATTTCTTGCAATGTGATTATAATATTGTTTTCCAAGTTTACTCGATCTCTTATTCTTGTTAGCACGACCGAGAATAAACGGCGAACAAAAAAATTGTACATTGCTCTCTATAAGAAAGGATCCTTAGGATTTTAATAGAAAGAATGTAAAAGGAAAAAGTTTTAGAAAGACTAGAAGTTTTCTGAATAATTGAAAATCATGTCAGAGTTATCTTTTTATATAGAAAATTTATGACAGTTAAATTAACGTTACTTTTATTTAAAATAAACAGACATATCTTTACAAGGATACAATTAAATTAATATTACTCTGTTTTAGAAGATCACAACTCTTCATTCATCAGATGTAACTTCTCATTCACCCTAACAATCCCCTACATGAATGAAAATTGTTTGATTAGAAAAAAAAATAATACGAAGTAGACATAGGAATTTGAGAGTAACAGTGAAAAGTCTCTATATCAGACGAGGTAGCTTTGAACCTTTCTTAGTGAAAAACTATTGAATTCACTCGGTTAACTTGTAAACATAATGTCTTGAATTGTTTATCTTTTTGTATAAACCCAGAATCCCAGATAATAGAAATCACACAGACCCTTTTCTTACAATTTTGATTCTCACGATTGTGTTTATTTTGACCAAGAACACGTCCTGATTTTAAAGAGTGCTTTAGAGAATTTAATATTTTTTTCAATTCTCATGGAAATGGTCTCATTTCACACTCACATAGATGATTCTTATTAAGAGTACCCTGCAATACCCCACTTGAATTTCTCAAGCTATAAGAATTATTAAAAGTTTAGTTTATCCTGGTTTTCCGCTGTAGGTAGCACTTTTCATCATAGGAATGGGTAACAATGTTAATACTGAATTGACACATGATTTGATTATTCTTTTGAACCTAGATCTCAAATCAACTAAGTTGGGTTTCTATCATGGCAATTCTTTGAATATAGATTTTAATCTCATTTTTCTTGATGATTTATCTACTTGCTCTCTTATTAAGCCTTTTGTAAGCATATTTCAAATGTTATCTTTTGACTTCAAATAGTCAATAGAGATAATCTCATTTGAGAGAAATTGTCTTACAATGTTGTGTCTTCTATGTATATGTCTAGAATTATCATTATATATATTATTTTATGCCTTAACAATTATAGGTTGGCTATCACAATATACATATAGCTGGTACAAGTTTTTGCCAACTTGAAATATCCTCTAAAAAGTTTCAAAGCCATTATGATTTTTCACTAATTTTGTCTAAAGCTATAAACTCAAACACTATAGTGGATCTGGTTATGCAAGGTTGTTTAGAGGATTTCAAAGAGACTGTAGCTCTTCTAGTAATAAAGATGAATCCACTTGTGGATTTTAAATCTTTAGTAACATATATCTAATTAACATCGCTATACTCTTTGGATTCTGATTAACTGCAAAAAACAGGGAAAATTAATAGATGGATATCTTGTGTAATGTAGTTCATATGTTAGGGTGTATCTTAAATATCTAAGAACCCTTATAATGGCCTTCCAATTGTCATTTGTAGGCTTACTTGTATATCTACTCAGTTTGTTAACTTCGTATGCTATGTCTAGTTTAGTGTAGTTCATAAAAAACATAAGATTTCCAATGATTCAAGGATATTTTACTTGAGATATTGCATCACCAGTATTTTTAGATAAATGTAGGTTTACATCAATCAATGTCTTAGCTATATTGTTCTCATTCTTGTCAAACTTATCAAGAATTTTGTCATTATAATGACATTGAGATAATATTAAGCCATCATATGTTTTATAAATGTTCATTCCTAAAATTACATATGCTACACCCATATCTTTCATGTCAAATTTATTGGCCAACATTTGTTTGGTAGTTTTAATGATGTTAGTATTACTGCCAAAGATCAACATATCGTCTATATATAAACAAACTATGACATATATTGTATTAACATTTTTTACATAAACACATTTATTAATGTCAAAACCATTTGACAACATTACATTGTCAAATTTCTCATGCCATAATTTTGGTGCTTGTTTCAAACCATACAAAGATTTAACAAATTTACACACCTTTCTTTCTTGTCCTGGAACCTTAGATCCTTTAGGTTGTTCTATATAGATGTTTTCGTTTAAGTTTCCATTCAAAAAGGCATTTTTAATATTCATCTGGTGTATCTCAAGATTGTTAAAGGCAATTATAGCAATTAACATATGAATGGATATTATTCTTGTAACAGGTGAATATGTATCAAAGTAGTCCAAGTTGTCCTTTTACTTGTAACCTTTTACAACGAGTTTAGCTTTATATTTATCAATCAATCCATCAACTTTCATCTTTCTTTTGAATATCCATTTGCACCCTAATGGTTTATTTCTAGGAAAAAGAACCACTAGTTTCCATGTATGATTTTGCATGATGGATTATATCTCATTATTTATAGTCTCTTTTCAAAATAGTGCTTCTAGAGTTGACATTGCTTCTTTAAAGCTTTGAGGTTCATTTTTTAACAAATTAGTTAGAATTTCATAACTATAATTTTTAGGTATTTTAGCCCTTTTACGTCTTCTAGGTGCCTCTTCCTTATCAACCTTTTGAGGGTCATTACTAATAAATCCATTAGTTCTCCTAGTAGTCTTTTCTTCTTGTATGTTCTTGTTAGGAAACAAGTTTTCAAAAAATAATACATCTATGGATTTAATAATTGTATTAATATGAATACCATGAATATCAGACTTATGCACAAAAAATCGATAAGTGGCATTTTTATTAGCATATCCTATGAATATACGATCAACAATTTTAGGTCATATTTTGACCTTTTTAAATGGAGGAACCATAACTTTTATTGGACACCGCCACACCTTCATGAATTTATAATATGGTGTTCAACCCTTCCATAACTCATAAGATGTCTTGTTTAAATTTTTACGATGTATTTTATTCAGAATGTAATTCACTGATAAAATAGCCCCCCATAAGTTATAAGATAATCATGTACTTATCAACATAACATTCATTATTTCTTTCAATGTTTGGTTCTTACATTCAGGAATACCATTCTATTGTGGTGAATAAGGAGTCGTGTTTTGATGAATTATACCATGATCATTACAGAATATATCAAAATTTGAATCATATTCTCCACCTCTATCGCTTCTTATTACCTTGATCTTTTTGCTAAGTTGATTTCCAACCTCGCTTTAGAAATGTTTAAACATTTCTAAAGCCTCGTCTTTGCTTTTTAGCAAATAGACATAATAATATTTTATGCAATCATTAATAAAAATAATAAAATACTTTTTACCACCTCTAGGTTGCATAAACTTTAAATCATAGATATCAATATGAATTAAATCTAGAGGCTCACTACTTTTGTCTATAGAATACAAAGGTACCTTAATCAATTTAGCTTCCACATAAATTTCACACTTATGTTTTTGATGAATATGAAATCTTGGAAGTAGATCTAAATTACTAATCCTTTTCAATGTTTTGTAATTAATATGACCTAATCTATGATGTCATAAAACAGAAGACTTAACCAAATAAGCAAAAGAAAAATATTTATTAATCTTTTTGGTTTTTGGTACAATAGTTATAACATTGAGCTTAAATAGCTCATCACATAGGTATCAATTGCCCACAAATATCCCATTATTGGTGAGTCCAAATTTATTAGATGAAAAAAACCATTATAAACTTGTTTTGACTTAATAATGAGCCAGAAACCAGATTATTTTAAATGTTATATTTTTAAGAGTTAGCTCTTTCCCATAAGTCATCTTTAGCACCACCTTTCCATGGCCTATGATTTTTCATATTGAAGAGTTGCTCCTGGAAAACTGTTCTCCATCAGCAACTATTATATACTCATAAAAACTATTTCTGCCAGAGCATACATGACAGGTGCCTCTAGTATCAACCCACCACTATTTAGGGTTGTCCACCAAGTTTACTTTTAACACAACATCAATAAGATCTATAACTTCCCCATGAACATTCTCAATCATATTGGCTTGAGCATTCTTTCTTTTATGATGACGATAGTTCTTAGCTTGATGTCCTGTCTTGTTACAAACAAAACAAGTTCCTTTGAACCTCTTTTTATTGTCATAATCACCAATGAGTCTTTCAGAAGAACCTACTCCATTATGCTTCCTCTTTTTGGTCTTATGAATGTGTTCCACCACATTTTCCTTGGCTATCATGGAATGAAGAAGTTTTATTTGCTTTCAATTTCATCCTTCCATTCTAATTTTTTTATATTATTTTTTCCAATTTTGCCCTTAATTTTTTTATTTCTAATTTCTAGTGGGTCAGGTTTTGACCTATAATTAAATCCTACCCAACTTCTGATATTTTACAAAATATAAACTTGACCCATTTAATTTTTTTAGACCTAAACAAGCTGGATATATCAGGTTGGGATAAAAATTTTATGGATATTATAAATATATACGACTTGGGCATATCAATTCTTTTATTCTTTGATGATCCTAAAAAAATATTGATTTTTAACTATTGGAACTAGATATGACTCTTAAAATGAATATATTAGGGATAACATAAAAACTATCATAATTTCCATTAAAAAAACAAAACAAAAACAAAAATCACAATCAATTATTTTATCAAACAGTTAGGGTGCAGTATGATACAAAGATAGACTAGTAGGAAAAGACTATAAAGTGCTTTTAGGCTTGTAATTTGACTAAGAAAATAAAATTTCAATCTTGATTCTTGAAATTTTCATTTATTTTTTCATGGTCTCTTGGTTACCAAACAAAAAAGACCGGAATTGTAAAATGCATTATCACTTCATCATATCAAACTTTAAAATGAACAACTATAATTTCTATGAAAGTGGAGTATAGAGAGAAGTGAAAATGATTAAGAGAATGAGAGGTGGTTGTGAGTGTGAAGGTGAGAAAGTAAAAAAAGAGAAAATGGAAAATATTATTTATATCAAGGACTTAAGTTATTTACATTAGGTTATACAAATTGGGTCGGGTTGAGCGAGTTTTAAAAATCCCAACTCGTACCCGACCCGTGATATCTATTTATTAGTTTTTTTATTCACTATCATTCAGAATATTCATATTAGCCATCTTTAACAGGTTGGGTCAGATCAAATAATACAAATATTACAGATAAACATGTTTTGTTTGAACACCCCTAGTCTTCCATCACTTTTTGGAAACAAGATTGGGCTTATTTGTTCTTCAGATTTCATAGTTCTTAGTATTTACTAGATTTGTAGCCTACGTTCCACTGTTCGTCGGGCAAAACTTTTTTAAAAGTAAAAAAATAATGCTAAGAAACAAAAATTTGAGACCTAAGTCATTGGTTCAATTGGTAATTTAAATAATATGATTTAAAAAATACAATAATAGCAAATAAACAAAAAAAATAACATCAAAAAAGGTAAAAACCAAACATGATCTGAGCCAGCTCGAATAATAAAACAACTTAATGGTAAAGGGTGAAATAGAAAAAAAAAAAGCAAAAAAACTTAGTTAAACTGGTGAATCGTAAACTTTGCAACCATAGATATAAGATTGAGATAATTACATAGAAAAAAATGAAAAAAAAAGTTTAAAGATTAAGAAAAATGAAAAGAATAAAGGTGAAACTCAATCTCTAGAAAATAAAATGTTAAAGAATGAGAATTAAGAAAAAAAATATAATTTAAAAAAGGCCATAAAAACTCGATTTGAGTCTACCCAAGTCAAGGTGCAAAATCTTTGATCTAGTTATGATACCAAGGTGACCATGTTCAAAAGAAAATTGAATAATATCATGATGCTCAATAATCAAACAACTTAATGTTGAAGGATGAAAAAAAAAAGAAATTTAATTTAAAAAAGCAATGGAAAAAAATATGAGTCAACCTAGGTTAACCTGCAAACCCCATGACAATAGAAATCATGAAATCCTTGAACTAGGGTTCAATCAAAAAGCTTGATTCCTAACTAATTTAATTTTGAATGATGAAATCATGAAAAATATCAATTTAAAAAACTTGTCGAAGGATAAAAGATAGCAATAAGAAAAAGGGATCAAATTTGATAGGAAAAAAATCATAAAGGATGAAATTATAAAAAAACAAATTGATCGGGATAACCCAATAGAAAGGAAATAAAAAAAAGTATGAAGGCCAAATTCCAATACATCAAATGTTGAAGGATGAAATTGAAATAATTCAATTTTTAAAAGGTCCTAAAAAAGTCAATTTGCTTTAGCCTTTGAAACCAACGACTCTGATCATGAACCTGAGATTAACCTAATAACAACGAAAAAAATCTTAGTTGGCTTGGGTTAGCCCTCAAACCTTGCGACCATGAGCACAAGATCAAGATAATGCAATAGAAAGGAAATAAAAAAAAGGTAGGAAGACCAATTTCAAATAAATTAAATGTTGAAGGATGAAATTGAAATAAATCATTTTTATAAAAGGGTTCAAAAAATAAAAGTCAACCCATGTTAATCTTTGAAACTAGTGACTCTGGTCATGTACCCAAGACTGATCCATTAGAAAGCAAATCGTAAAAAAATAATAAAACAAAACTTTAAACTAAGGGTTAAAAAAAACATTAGTTTTTAAAGGGGGAAAAAACTAAGCTAACTTGGGCAAACCTTCTAAACCCGATAGAATCTCTAAAACTCGTAACCCGTGAAATTCTTGATCCAGGTTCAATCAAGAATCTCTGAAACTCTAAAGGGTTAAAAAAAAGATAGCAATAAAAAGAATGGGGATCAAATTTGAAAGAAAACAATCTATGAATGATGAAATTGCAAAAAAAAAAAAACCCAAAAATGATCCCAAACAAAATAAATAGCAATCAAAAGAATGAGAACCAAATTGAAAGATAAAAATAATAAGAGGTTGAAATAGGAAAAACAATGTAATTTTATAGCTTATTAAAAATAAAAAAAATGGTAATCAAAAGAATGGAGACCAAATATCAAAGATTAAAAAAAAAAAGAGGGTGAAATTGAAAAATATTTTTAGTTTCATGGCTTATTCAAAATAAAAAATAGTAATTAAAATGATAGCGACCAAATTTGAAGAGGAAATAAATTGCAGGGCTGATATGAAATTCGAGGTGGGAAGAGATAAAAGGAAAAAAGAAAAGAAAAATGGTCGTTAGTGCCAAACCCGATAAGTGTTAGGGGCATACGCAACCTTAATACATCGAGAGCGCCAAGACCTTTCAAAGGCCACCATGAAAGGCAGCATTTGGTAGCTGGAAGGCCTTATGTGCGCCGCATTAATATCTTGGGTGCTATCCATACCCTTGCGCATGCTCGCACGAGATAACAACTTTTTTTATTTTATTTAATAAATATAATTTACAACAATGCCCCTGAATTCCATTGGAATTTACAATATAACCAATGCAAAATATCAAAAAAAGCCATTGCATAAGAGTTATGTTGATTTTTTCTTTAAAGGCAGCAAAATAATTACACCATTCTAAAAAATTAAAAGGCAAAAATGTCCCTGATTTGTAGGCATTTTATTATTTGATACCAAGGTTAAATTAGTAATTTTACTGTATAAAAAAGATGAAATTACCAATCTAACATCATACAATTTGTAAAAGACAATTGTGTCATGGTGAAAAGACCTCCTTACCCCCATGCCTTGTTTAAAGGTTTAATGGCTAAGGAGCGATTTTGTCATTACAACTCGAATTAACCTATTGAGCATTATTCTTGAGTCATGAGGCCGAAATAAAGTAATAGAAACAAAACAAAAAAAAAATCATGAAGCATAACTTCTAATTAACCCAATATTAAATGATAAATCTTGAAAAAAATATTAAGAAAAAAAACTTGTAAAAGAAGAAAAACTATGAACAAAAAGAATAAGGATAAACTTTGACACAAAAAACTTAGAGAATTAAATTTGAAAAAATAATTAAAATGATCTTGAATAAAATAAATGGCAATTAAAACAATGAGGATCAAATTTGAAATATTTAAAAGTCATAGGGGGTGAAATTAAAAAACATTTGTAATTTGATAAATTATAGATTAAAAATTAATAAGGGGTGAAATAGAAAAAATAACATTGTAGAGGGCTAACCCAATAAAATCAAACAAAAAAAAATAAAAAAACAAAAAGAAGTTGAGAAATAAGAAAACATTAACTTAAAAAAGGGAAAAAATCCCAAGCAAACTTGGAAGATCCTTCTAAACTTGATCTAATCTCTAAAACTTGCAACTTGTGAAATCCTAGACCTGAGTTTAATAAAAAAAAGAAGCTTAACTCTCAACAAATTTAATATTGAATGATGAAATCATAAGAAAAAATATTAATTAAAAAAAACTTAAAAAAAGGGGATAAAATTTGACAAAAAAAAAAAGGGGGATAAAATTTGACAAAAAAACCCAAGGAGGATGAAATTTGAGTTTTGTTTTTTTTTAAATGATATCAAACAAAATAAATAGTAATCAAAAGAATAAAGACTAAATTTGAAGATTAAAGAAATTTTAGGGGGTTAACCTAATAAAAGAAAAACCACAAAAAATAGCAAAACAAAACAAAACAAAAAAAGGATAAAAAATAAAAACAATATCAACTTAAAAATAAAAAATTGAAGAAAAAAACCAGGTGAACTCGAGCGAACCTTTTAAATCTGGTCTAATCTTTAAAAGTCATAACCCGTGAAATCTTGGACCCGAATTCAATCAATAAGCTTAATTCTTATTTAATTTAATTTTAAAGAATGAAATCAGTGAAAAAATATTAATAAAAAACTCACAAAAGCAAAAAAAAAAAATACAACAAAAAGAGTGTGGATAAAATTTAATAAAAAAATCCAAGCAGGATGAAATAAAATTTAAAAAATGATCAGAAATAAAATAAATAGAAATTAAAAGAATAAGAATCGAATTTGAAAATTAAAAAAATCATAGGGGATAAAATTAAAAAACATTTGTAATTTGATAGATCATCTATGGATTAAAAAATTACAATGAGTGACATTTAAAAACATTATAGGAGGCTAATCCAATGAAAGACAAACCATAAAAAATAACAAAAAAAGGATAAGAAATAAGAAAATATAAGCTTAAAAATAAAAAAAAATCAAATAAAAAAATCAAATAAACCCGGATGAACTTCATAAACTTAGTTTAATCTCTAAAAGTCATAACCTGTGAAATATTGGATCCAAATTTAATATGAAGCTTAATTTTCAATCAATTTAATTTTGAAAGACGAAATCAGTGAAAAGATTTTAATAAAAAAACTTGCAAAAGAAAAAACAAAAATATAAAAAAAAACGAGGATAAAATTTGATAGAAAAAACTCAAGAAGGATGAAATTTGAAAAATAATATTTTAAAATGATCATAAATAAAATAAATAGCAATTAAAAAAATCAAGTAATCAGGATAAACTTCTTAAACTTGGTTTAATCTTTAAAAGTCATAACTTGTGAAATATTGGATCCAAATTTAATCAAGAAGCTTAATTCTCAACCAATTTAATTTTAAAAGATGAAATCGGTGAAAATATATTAATAAAAAAACTTGCAAAAAAAAAAAAACAAGGATAAATTTTGATAGAAAAAAACTCAATGAGGATGAAATTTGAAAAAGAATATTTTAAAATGATCCCAAATAAAATAAATAACAATTAAAAAAACCAAGTAAACCCGGAAAAATTTCTTAAACTTGGTTTAATCTCTAAAACTCGTAACTTGTGAAATATTGGATCCGAATTCAATCAAACTTAATTCTCAACCAATTAATTTTGAAAGATGAAATCGGTGAAAATATATTAATAAAAAAAACTTGCAAAAGCAAAAAAAAACAAAAACAAAAAAAAAACGAGGATAAAATTTGATAGGAAAAACTCAAGGAGGATGAAATTCAAAAAAATAATATTTTAAAATGATTCCAAATAAAATAAATAACAATTAAAAAAATCAAGTAAACCTGGACGAACTTCTTAAACTTGGTTTAATCTTAAAAGTTGTAACCTTTGAAATATTGGACCCGAATTCAATTAAGAAGCTTAATTCCCAACCAATTTAATTTTGAAGGATGAAATCAGTGAAAAATATTATTAAAAAAACTTGCAAAAGCAAAAAAAAAAAGAGTGAAAATAAAATTGATAGAAAAAAACTCAAGAAGGATGAAATTTGAAAAAAGAATATTTTAAAATAATCCCAAATAAAATAAATAACAATTAAAAGAATGAGAACTAACTTTGAAAGATTAAAAAAATCATAGGGGGTGAAATTGAAAAATATTTATAATTTGATAGATTATTTTTAGATTAAAAAATAGTAGAAGCGAAATTGAAATAAATTTGTAATTTGATAGATTATCTATAGATTAAAAAATAGTAGTGGGTGAGATTGAAAATTATTTGTAATTTTATAGCTTGTTCTAAAATAAAAAATAATAGTAATAAAAAAGATAGAGACCAAATATGAAGGAAAAACAAAATTGAAGGGGCTACTTGGAAATTTTACAGGGGCAATACAAAATTCAAGGTATAGAAAGAGAACAAGAAGGAAAAAAGAAATGGTTTTCAACATCAAATCAACGATGTTTTTGATACACGTGTTGAACCGTCATGTAAAGGATATTGAGATCTTCCAAATGCCACAAAAGAAAAGTGGCACTTAGTAACCAGATGACCCTATACGTGCTACTTGAACGATGCAAGGGCCATTTGCTTACTGATTGAAGGCACTAATAATTTTTTAATAATATTTAATATATATACCAATTATAATAATTCCACTAAGCAACTTTCAAAATTAACAATCCTTTGCTCAATTCTTAATGGATGTTGAGAATGTGTTGCTTTTGGGTAATATGGAAGCTTTTTAATACAAAACTTTGAGCAATACGGAACAAAAGTATGGAAGAATACGGAACAAGAGTATGGAAGACTTGCTTAATACCTAGAAGGATAATGAGGGTGATGATTTATAATAAGAGTAAGTCTTGGATTGGAGTGAGGTTTTGTTTGGTTTTTAAGGTGTTTTTCACTTTAAAAAATATTAAAAAAATATATTTTTGAAAAATTATTTTTGATATCAACACATCAAAATGATCAAAAAATACCAAAAATTATTAATTTAAAGTAAAGAAAATAATAAAAAAATTTAAATTTTTTTCAAAAGTGTTTTTAAAACAAAATAAACAAGGTCTAAAACTTCATTTAACTTGTATTGATTTTTAAGCAAAACCCAATCCAATCTATTGTAATGGATTATAAAAATAAATATTAGCTTGTAATTTTAAGAGATTGTTTAGAATAAAGAAAGTTTGTTATATTTTTTCTTATTTTTTGAATTTAGATTTTGGAAGTAAATCGCATTTTAAAATTGTTTGAAAAAAAAAAACTTATCAGAAGAATATTTTTTATCAAATAAAAAAACCCTTCCATCTTACCATTAATAGTTATTTTATTAGACTTAATTTTAGAGTGTGTTTGGCAGTGTGGTAGTGGTTGCTTTTCAAATAGTTTTTTGTGCCGAAATAGATGCCAATGATTTTTTTTATTTTTTAAAAATTATTTTTGACATCAGCACATCAAAACGATCCAAAAAGTACAAACCGCACTTAATTTTAGCAAAAAAAAAAATTTAAAATTTGGTGAAACGCAAGTTCAACCACGAAAAAGGCTCTTAATGTGAAAAGAATACAAAGGTCAATAATTTCCCAACTTGATATGATGTCGATCACTAAATTATTACCATCGTCATTGATTAATTTTAACCGTTCCAATCTTCACCTTTATTTTTTTTAGAAATCATGTAATAAAACTTTACTTTTTTAAAATACGTGTAAAATAATAGAAAGTATTTTAATTATGAAAATGTTTAATACTTTTATTGAAAAAATGAATTAAAATAATCAAACAATATCTATATAAAACACAAGGGATTTTTAAAGATTATTTTTACATTAACACTTATCTAAATTTGATCCAATATTCAATTCATGTATCAATAGATCAACGTTAATTTTTGTAATTAAAATTGTTTTGATTAATTTTTTTTTAAAAAAAACTGTTAGGAAATGCGGTGCAAACCATGTTTCTAAAAAATTCAAATTATTATTTTTTTTATTAAAAATAATTTTTTTAATATGTTTTAAATTGTTTTAATATATTAATCTTAAAATAATTTTTAAAAATTAAAAAAATATTATTTTAATATAAAAAATATTTTAAAAATTAACCAAAAAACCTGTACGTTTAAACAGGTAAATTCGAACACCAAATTAACATGCTGGCTGAGTTTCATAACCAAAAGGCTAAACTCCACCGGCAAATTCGATTTTAAAATCTCATTCCCCCTCAGGTGACGCCTTACATGGTAATAAATATATCATAATACTCCCTCAAAAAAAAAAAAAAAAAGGATTTCCTAAAATAAAAAACAAAAATCCAAAAAAATAAAAACCAAAGCTTAGCTTCTCTTATCTCACATGAAACACACATCACAATCTCTTCATCTCCCTGTCTCTCCCTCTCCCTCTGTTAAAAGAATCCTTCCCTTTCCATTTCCCTCAACAGATCTCCAAAAATAATTCCTCATCAAACCCTCATCTCATACCTTCTCTCTCAACCCACTTTCTTTCTATCGAATGATTCTAGAACCTTCATGAATCCACCCACCACCACCACCTTCATGGACCACAACCACCACCGCCGTCCATACGATGCCTGAGCTGCGTAGCCGAACACGCAGAAATCGGGCTCAGAATAACAATCAGAATCCGAATCCGATTAAGCTCACTGTACAGACTCGTAAAAGAAGAACCGCGGAGGTTAATAACAACAGAAAAAACAACGCGATCGTTGATGACAAGGAGAACATTGTGAGATTATCTGATACGACGCCGTTTAGAAAGGAGCTTCTGGACGAGGGGGCTAGGGTCTTGAGAGGAGAAGAGTAGGTTGCTGAGAAGAAGATGGATGAACACGACAGCGGAGGAGGCCGGAGCGCCGACAAGGGACCGGGAGCGGATGATGAAGGAAGCACTGCTCCTCTTCCTGAGAAGGTGAGTTTTTGTTTTGGTCTTTTTTTTTGAAGAGATTGGGTTTGGATGGAGAGAAAATGTGGGAAAGTGTGAGAAAGTTTTTTTGCGTTGTGTTTTGCATGGAATCGGCTTAATGCATGTGAAATTAAGTGTATGATATTTGAGCAATTTTACTTTTTTATTGCAATGTCTTTCAGTTTGAAGCTATTTTTAGTTAATTGCAGGAAGGGAAACCAACAAAATCAGTAAAATATATGTGATTTGTTGTTAAGATTCCTTTTTTTTTTGTGTCACTTAATCAACTCGTTTTGTTAATTTTTGCTTAGATTTAAATGGGTAATGTTACTGTGATTATTTGTAAAGGAAACTTGTCTTATTATTTTTTATTTTTTTACAACAGGTCCAAGTTGGTGGCTCTCCAATGTACAAAATAGAAAGGAAACTGGGTAAAGGAGGTTTTGGACAAGTGTATGTTGGTCGACGAATTGGTCCCACAAATTTTGCAAATGAAAGAGGTGGCCCTGGAGCTTTAGAGGTATATGATTCTTGTATCTATTATATAGCTGCTCGATAAAATGTGCTGGATTTTATGATTGTAATGGGTTCGTGTGTAAATTGTAGGTAGCATTAAAATTTGAGCATAGAAGCAGCAAAGGATGTAATTATGGACCGCCTTATGAGTGGCAAGTTTACAAGTGAGGTTCCTAGTGCTGCTTGTTATGTTGGTGGTTTTTATTCTGTGTATTGCATTGTTAGGGAGGGAATGTATATTGGGGGTTATGACTTTGTTTATATCTTCTGTGTGTACAGTGCACTTGGAGGCAGTCATGGTGTGCCACGAGCTCATTACAAAGGGAGGCAGGGTGACTACTATGTTATGGTATGTGTTGTTTGTTTTGTGTCCTCCTTTTGATCTTTCGGTTGGTAAGACTTACGTTTCAGCCTCTAGGCAATTTTCTTAGAGGAGTGTTTAAGAAAATGCTGTACCTTTTGCAGGTTATGGATATGCTTGGACCTAGTTTATGGGATGTTTGGAATAACAATTCTCACACGTGAGTGTTCTCTTGGTAGTTTTCTCTTAGTTAACACCATTAGATCAAGCATTTCAAATATATTTAATTTTTACTTTATCTTTGCAATTTCAGGATGTCCATTGAAATGGTTGCTTGCATTGCCATTGAAGCCATCTCTATACTCGAAAAGATGCACTCTAGGGGGTGAGACTTTTTAATAGTGATTCTGCTGATAATTTTGTTCTTATATATATGTAATCTCCTTTTTGTTAAGAATAGACTACTTTTGGTGATCTGATGAATGGATTTTGGATTTTGAGATTGACGCGATTGATGTTTAAGCTGTCTTCTTAGTTGGTCCTAGAAGGGCATGTGGGCCTTACTGGTCTCCATGTTTAGCCTAATATGGCTTTTTAATTTTCGTATAATCAGCAATAAGTAGCCATCTTGTGTCATTTACTTGTTTCCATTGGGGATGAGTGTGATAAAGTGGAACTGCAATTTTCTGTTCCCTTGCAATCAAACTTATTATGTTTAGAACAACATTGCAGCCAAGCAGATTGGGTGAATCAGTTGTAATGAGAAACTCCCAAATAGCACCGCCATTGCGCTACCATTGTTTTCTCATTAGAAGGATTTTTTCATGATATAGTTGCTTCTATTCTGGCAGGTATGTCCATGGGGATGTAAAACC
This sequence comes from Populus simonii, assembly GCA_007827005.2. Classification (NCBI taxonomy): domain Eukaryota; kingdom Viridiplantae; phylum Streptophyta; class Magnoliopsida; order Malpighiales; family Salicaceae; genus Populus; species Populus simonii. The sequence continues at coordinate 5,164,440 of CM017481.2, forward strand.
TGAAAACTTCTTACTTGGTCCACCAGGAACTCCTGAAGAAAAAAAGCTTTTCCTTGTCGACCTTGGATTAGGTAAGCTGTTGAATTTGCCGGTTAATGTGGCACCTGAAACTTTCTTTAGGGACGATGGGTGCCTAATGTTTATTCCTGTTGTTGCCTGTTTACTTACAGCAACCCGGTGGAGAGATAGCTCAACTGGTCTTCATGTTGAATATGATCAACGCCCAGATGTTTTTAGGTAAAATGAATGTGTGATAACTGGAACATATGCCAGCTTAGCATTGTCTTTGGAGATCCTATATCTTTTTTTGTCCATTGCAACTCATTGGTGCTGTGCTGCAGGGGAACTGTTCGATATGCCAGTGTTCATGCTCATCTTGGTAGAACTGGTAGCAGGAGAGATGACTTAGAATCTCTTGCCTACACTCTCATCTTTCTTCTCCGTGGTCGACTGCCTTGGCAAGGGTATCAGGTTTGCAGATTCTTAAATCTAATCTGTGCGTGCTGATAGGATCAGTTTCAATTTCTATCTAATGTGGTGATTTCTTTAGGGGGAAAATAAAGGGTTCCTTGTTTGCAAGAAGAAGATGGCAACTTCACCAGAAACTTTGTGTAGCTTCTGTCCTCAGCCTTTTAGACAGTTTGTTGAGTATGTTGTAAATTTGAAGTTTGATGAGGAACCAAATTATGCAAAATATATCTCTCTTTTTGATGGAATTGTTGGTCCAAACCCAGACATTAGGCCAATTAACACTGATGGTGCGCAGAAGGTACCTATAATGTTTTCTTAATTGAGATATGATTGATGGTTTTGATCACTTAGACAAATACTTTGTTGTCCCCCTAAGTGGAGGTTGTGTTAACCTGATATTTTGTTCTGTGAAGCTTATATATCAGGTTGGGCACAAGAGAGGCCGGTTGACAATGGAGGAAGAAGAAGATGAACAACCAAAGAAAAAGGTCAGAATGGGGATGCCTGCAACACAGTGGATTAGTGTTTATAATGCTCGTCGGCCAATGAAACAAAGGTATGCACTCAAGAGTTACATACTGTGCTCTTTGAATTTTTGTGATCAAGAATAAAATGCTGATGTTTTCATTTCCTGGTGTAGATATCACTATAACGTGGCTAATGTGAGGCTCTCCCAGCACATAGAGAAGGGTAACGAAGATGGGTTATTTATCAGCAGTGTGGCTTCTTGCACAAACCTATGGGCCCTAATTATGGATGCCGGCACTAATTTCAGTGCACAAGTTTATGAGGTCTCTCCTCATTTTCTCCACAAGGTTGGTTTTGATCCATGAATCTAAGGACGAGTATCTATCATGGGTCTTCGATGCTATCATGGGTCTTCAATATGAACATCGCCATTTTTAACTTGTTTTTTGCATATTATCTTGCATTTTGATGTTGAAGTTTATATACCTTTTAAATGCCAACTCAACTTAGTCTTGCATGTTATATTCCTCGTTTGTTTTTATAAAGGAATGGATAATGGAACAATGGGAGAAGAATTACTACATCAGTGCAATTGCAGGAGGAAATAATGGAAGCTCATTAGTTGTGATGTCTAAGGGTTAGTGTCATATCTCCTTCATAAGTGGTCATTCTACTATTTTCTTATTTCATCTCTTGAATTTTTGTTGCTTTATTAAATTCAGGGACCCAGTATGTACAGCAGTCTTATAAAGTAAGTGATTCATTTCCCTTCAAGTGGATCAATAAGAAATGGAGGGAGGGTTTTTACGTCACAGCCATGGCCACTGCTGGAAGTAGATGGGCAATAGTTATGTCTCGTGGCGCGGGATTTTCAGACCAGGTTCCTTTTGTAAATCTCTGCTCAAAGAAATGCTTATGGGATGGTGGAGCTAGATTTTTTATATCCCAAATACACTGAGACCAGGTTCCTTTTGTAAATCTCTGCTCAAATTTTAGGTTGTGGAGCTAGATTTTCTATATCCCAGTGAAGGCATTCATCGTAGGTGGGATGGTGGTTATCGCATCACTTCAACTGCAGCTACGTGGGACCAAGCTGCTTTTGTTCTCAGTGTACCAAGAAGAAAACCAGTTGATGAAACTCAAGAAACACTTCGAACTTCTGCTTTTCCCAGTACACATGTCAAAGTTTGTGGATTTTCTCCTAGTTTTCAATGTCTTGATTTTTGTTTGATTCCAACCATAAATTCTGAATGCTTGATTCACTTCATATATATGTTTTTCAGGAGAAATGGGCAAAGAATCTCTATATTGCATCAGTTTGTTATGGTCGAACTGTCTCATGAATGACTGAAGTTTTGCTGGGATGCTGCTACTGCTATTATGACAATTTAGAAGACAATTTTTACCACTTATAACCTTTGTTTTGAGAAGCAAAGATCTGCTCAAGCCAAATTGACTCATCATGGGATTTGGGAGTCTGTATGCAAAACTCCACCTTAATGTAGCCATGACTTAGCATCCATTAATACCTGTGCATTATCTTTCAACTGGGTTGAAATGCCTTTAGGATGGCGCTGATTTACCACTGCTAAGAAGTTTGTATAGTTATGAACAGTAGTTGAAGAAATGTGCACAGGTGATGTTTTCATTACTGATGGTATTTTTGAGAGCGTGCTATCGTGATTTTGCAATAGGCTTTTGATCATTCTCAGTCATCGAGTCTGTACTTGTCTTATGCTTCTTCCATCTTTTCTAGACTTGAAGATCCTTGTGATCTTTCACTTCCGTACTTCCTGTATGTCTGCATGACCTAAGAGTGTCTGCATGACCTAAGAGATGGAGGGTGTACTTCTTTTGTATACTTTTAAACAACACTGTACTTTTTTCTAATTATCACTGTAATCTTAATGCATATTTGTACCTCTTAAGATCAACTTAGTGCATGTGCAGCATTATTTGTCTGGCTGTGTTTCAGTGCTGTTGGCTGAGCAAACATTAAACCTCAACTGATTTTTTGTATCCTGAAGAACATTCTTGTTTATCTTGAAAAATTATCCAAGCGGCTTCCATAACTTTGGTTTGGCAGAGTACGGAGCTGATACCATTAAATTTTTGGGGAAGTATGTCTATGTTCAGGTCTAGGTATTTGATTTCTTAGTGAAATATTTATCCTTGAGGTGGTGCATGCCAATTTTCTGTCAGGTTAGTTGCTGTCATCCAGATTTTAAAAGTTGTCATCCGTGTATCAGAGGTTGTCATCCACCAATTATTTGTTTGTCTATTTTGTTTATGTAACTTGACAATGGAGGTACCTAGACTTTGGGGTATTAACAGGAATCCTAGACTAAATTGCGAGTATTTGTGGTCAAATTCTTCAAAGCAGAAAGCAGGCTGGGCTCCTTTTTTCAGCAAGGATTCGTGGTGCTGAAAGATCAATTATCCTTTTGCCTGGGGGGTCCTGGGATCCTCAAATAGAGAAATTCTTCAGACTTGGTATTTGGGTGCAGCTTTTTTTTTCTTTGCTCACAGCTGGTTCATTATCTCATTTGGATTGACTGAATTACTTCTATTTTCAGGAACCACTTCTGTACATAAGAACCAGGGATGTATGGAATTTGAACTGGTAACGTCTCTACAATTTCCCTTGTTTCCTTGGTATTTTATTTATCATATATAGATCAAATAAAGAATGAGGCACATCCTGTTTTATTGGCAGGGTGTACAGACTGAATGGATACTTGTTCTGTGTCTGATATGGTTGCTGAATGCTATAACGTGCTGCATCTTGATATCTCTACTGAAAAGCGAGTTTTCTTCATGCATCATTAAGCAGCCTTTTTAGTTTTTCCATAATTTGCTTTCATCAAAGTGCTAACATTTTTATGTTTTCATTATTCTTGTGATGACTGCCATTTCTGCTGGCGCTTCGCTGAGCACATTCTTAATTATACTTCTATGATCTGCACTGTCAGTGTCTTAAATTCCATTATGGACCTTCTATATGTGTCTCCAGAAATGATTGTCATGCAAACCACCTCACATTTGGATTGTTTGAGAATTTGAGTTGTATCTTGAAGCGATCTGTTACGCCGAATTATTTCCACAGCTGATTTGATAAAATAACTTTCGATCCCTTTGATTGCTACAAAACATGATGACAAATACAAGCTAATAATTAAAACCTGCAGTTCTTGTTTGCATTCAAGAAATGGAAGGAGGAAAAAGAGATCTCCAATAAACCAACTCAGGCATGTTGGGACTGGGTGGGCTAGAGTATTAATCCTTTCCGGATACCCAAGCCATTCCTCAATATAACTCCATATACAGCAACTGCTGGTTTCATAGTATATTGAGAAAATAATTTTGATTTTATTTATTGTCCTTCCTGTATTACCTGTTTAAAAAGCAACTGCTAGCGGAATGCATGCACACCTGAGCAGTATCTGAAATTGGTGCACATTTGCTGATAGTGTTTAGTTTAGACTACTGAAATTCAAACATTCTTGCTTGCTCAGGCTTAAGTAGTTGATTGCTCGGTACTGCACAATATCCTGGTCGCAAGCCTCCATCGATGGCAAAGGTGGCTGCATGGGTGCCGAGATTAATCAGAATCTTCCCGATGAGATAGGACACTTTGGATGCTGGATGCTGCAATGTTGGGAAGTGTTCAATTCATACATGAATATGCTGGATGCAATGTTGGGAAATCGTCTATTGTTACGCCATTGATTTGTGACATGCTCGTGTTTTTATATTCGGTTGATCGATGTGTTTTTGCTTGCTTCAATCCACATTTGTCTTTTGGAATAGACGTGTTGTGAAATGTTGGTCCGTGTGGCACGTGACCGCACACCAATCAGATTTCATTTTTATGTCGATACATGCTAATGCTCTCCGTTACTACCTAAATGCAGACTGTAGCGGCATAATTTAGGCGTTGTCTAGCCTAAAAAAAGAAAACTACAGAAACATACAAAACTTCGTGCTGGACACAAATGGAGAAAGATGGCCGTATCCTGAGGTAGTGTGCAATGGCGTTTACTTAAAACAATTAAGAAAACAATAATTAAAAAAGCAACCCAAGGTTAGGGTTAGCTAAACGAAAGTCTTGACCATAGCAGACCGATCCTTGGCGATACCGAGCTTGTGGCTTAATGGGGCTTTAAGCGTACCGGCTCTTCTTTCTTGTGTAACAAAGCACCGCTAAATAATCAGTCCTCGGTGTGCACTTTTAGGGTTTTTCTCCTTGACCTATCTTCCTAATTTCATAATTATTATTATCGTTAATTTTTTCTTGCACAATATGCAGTCAGTAAAGCTCATATGATGATCCAAGCATTTCTTTAATTTCTGCTGGAGAATTTGGGTGAAAATTGAATGAGGAAAGCTTTTGAAATGAATACAACGATTAAAATTGTATTGTCAGAAACAGGCTGGGTTAGAGCAATCAATCTGACTTGAGCTTTCCCGAGATATTTATAATGTATATTCATAGATTAAGTACCCTCCCTACCAAGCCTTGATATGAATGAAGGACAAAAAGAAGCGAGCTGAAAAATTAGATTATCACAGAAGATCTATTATGCCGGCCTGCAACATAACCTCCTCAAACGGACTCTTTCCTGCCAAAAGAGAAGACAATTTAGCAAGGTAATTCCAGTATTACGCGTAACTGAGAAATCAACATGCTATGGACATGGATGTGTAATTGATACTAGCCTCAGTGTTGTCATGATCATATCGAACCAAGAAAAGGCACCGGCAACCTCTAATGTCATGCGTTTTCCTTTGAATGTCGACAATGTGGGCGTCAAAGTATTGTGCCTGGTCCCTTCTTTCCTAATAAAATTCAAACTGCACTAGTAAGCTACCTGTAGAAAGTAGGGGTGATTTGCAGGGAGAGAAAGGATTTTACTGCTACAACTAAAAATCTAAAATACCTGAAAGCAGCACACTAAATCTCCGACCTTCAATTTGTGGCATTCTGAATGCTCAAGAGGAATTGACCGTTCTCGCACTGCATTTTTTACATTGACCCACTCATCCTCCTCAGCCCCAAATCCAACAAATCTAACACGAACTTCCTTTAATAAATGAAAAAACTTCATGAAAGATGTATTTACAAAAAACACGATGATTGACTCTTTAGTACGTTCCCATTTCTAATTTGAGTGGAGACCTAACTAGAAGAAGTTTCAGTCCCAACTAATCAGATTTTATTCCATATGGATGACCTCATTATCAATTATACTTCTTTGGATGACACCGAAAATTCAGTTTTTGTTTTCAATATCATGCCCTGCACTGAGGTTCTGCAACTTTGGACATGTGTATACTAGCTCAACATTAGTCAGGACAAACCAGCCACAACTAAAATGCTTGAAGTAATAGATTATGAAATAGAAACTTACAGCATCCCCAGATGCAAGAATTCTATGAGAGAGGAACATGTCAACATCATACCTAAAAGAAGAAAAGATCGTTAGACATTAACCTTGGACATCCTGTCAGGTGACAAAGTATGCAGCTACCATTCTGAAATAAGTATCAAGGCGACCATGCACTTCTTACTCAAACTGGCATGCCTATCAAGAATATTCTCATACAGACACATAAACAGCCTGTGATTTTTTATTTACTTCTCATTTTTCTAGGAAAATTTATTAGGAGAAAGTAGCATTATCCTTAAATTTATATTCATAAGAAAACTAATAGTTCAAACAGGAAGTGAAGCTACATGGATCAGGCTAAGTTTGCTTGCCTCACTGTTACCTCTAAGCGTGATGGTTCAGAGAGAAACATTAACAACAGGCTCTGTCCACTAGTGACTAGGGGAGGCTAAGTAAGCCCGGGCAGTCATCAATCAAACGAAGGGAGTATCCTAAACAAATGCTGTGAAGGTTTATCTCAGTATGGATCTATTCTTTAGGGGGCCTTTTCCACTAATCCATCTCCATTCTAGCCCTAGCTAATGAGAATTTCGATAGTTCTGGGGCAGCTCACATTTTATCAATGACCCTAATACCAAACAATAATGTTGACTGTGATCACGTTTTTTATCCACAAAATGGAGATATGTCCAACAAGGTAAAACCAAAACATTTAAAAGCAAGGTTCACAATTTTTGCTTGCTACATGTTTCCTTACCACGCCCCATCTTTTGATGACCTTGCCTCAAATTTCAACTCTGACAAATCTGGGATTGTTTCTCCTGTTTTTAGAAGAAAAAAAAATTATTAAGAAATATGGGGAAAAGTTGGCTACAAAGAGATAAAGGGTAGACAAAAAAGCTCTCATAATATAACCTAATTTTTTAGGTTAAAAAGAGAAAGGGAAAAGAAAGCCAGAATTGTTGTTGAAACAAAAAAAGCTTCATCTGTAAACAAGATTCTTCAACATCAATTTTGGGCATACCAATTCCCAACATAACATCCAAGTATATCCTACCAACTGTTATTAGAACCCACCAAGACTGTGGCCTTGAAGGTTAATATATCAAACAATAATTCACTACAAATGATGCTGAATGATACTGAGCATCTACCTGAGGAATAATATCTAAAACTACAAATGCAGTCCATTTAACTTTGAAAATGACACAAAGCATGATTAAACCTGAAATACCACTAAGCTCTACATATTCTTGTACCAAACCCCGACCTACATATTCTTGTACAAATATCTGATTTCAAGCAGTAGTAAATGTCATAGAAAAATATCAAGAAAGAAAAGCACCTTCAGGAATTCGAGAACTTTCTTTTGTCTTATTAAAAGAATTAGACTTCGGGAGTGGAGAATCATGATTTGAAGCATCAGTTGAAGATGCAACTTTGGACAGGCAATCCTGCTGCCTAGTTCTGAACCAACTTTGTACCTAAGACACAATTGTAACATAAGGGAAGCTACGAGAAAAGCACAAACATAATGCTAGAGCTTTCATTGCCGAATAAAAGGGTTATAACAACAACGGAAATGGTATACAGAAGAAAAAAAAGGAGTAATCAAGAAAGTAAAACCTCAGTCCATTTAACAACAGGTTTCCCAGCCCGGGCAGCAGAGGAGCTGCAAGGACATACCAAATCAAAACCAAGAGGAGTTAGCACCTAATGTAGATATTTTACATGAACCAACATCATGTGTCAAAATCTATAACTAGAAGATATGCATGGGACAAGACTTGCCTAAATCTCCTGGCAACTTTCTGAAAGAACTCCTTGTCCAGTTGTTGGTCTGATTCCTTTAGCAATCTCTCCATCTTCTCTATCTGTTTTCATGGATGAGGATAAAAATAAAAACTTTATCATGTCATTTGCACAACACAGTCGAAAAAACAAAGGATACAGTAAAGCATGGCCATATTGGATCATCAGTCACAGCACCCCACAGGAACAAGTATACAATTTTGCTTGTAGCCAGAACAATACATATGTGCATTATTCTTTACCTAACGGCATCTAAAATGTTGCAAAGCCAAGCATAGACTTGGATACACAATTACATAGACATCACATCAATCTAGATTCGCCATTTACAAAAAACAAGATCTCAAAGAATTTAACTGAGATTATGAGTAAATAATTCGTATTCATGAACCATTACCATTTAGCAAATAACAACCCTGAGTTTGCTGTCAACCAAAACCCTTTTCACATAAGAATAACCAGAAATCTACCCACCCCATGATAAGCAATTGCCCCAAATCAACTTAACTCCATGGCTGAACTTTCAAATTCTCTAAGCACCTAGATGAGAGGAAAGTTATTGTATTTTAAACACAAATCAATATAGTTAATCACATTAATCCTAAAAGACACCATTTCTGGATAAGATACTAAAATAAAAAACATCCCAATAATTTTTTTAAGAAACTAACAAGAAATAAGCCACAATCAACATAAAATATACATAACTGGAAAAAATAAGAAAGCACCATATAAAATAAACATTAATAAAGAACAAGAAAGCAAATCATACCTCAGCCGTTGTGAACCCAGAGAACACCGGTCTCTGTCTTCGGCGGAGACGATCCATAATTCTATCCACACGTAAAAAAAAAAAAAAAAAAAAAAAAAAAAAAAAAAAAAACTTAAACCCTAGCTTTTTGACAATTAAGAAAGTTGTTTTGCTTTCCCTTTCCTCTAAAATTGCGTGGAATTTGGAGACCTGTGTCGATAGCTAAACAGGGAAAAGAAGGTTTTTTTTGGTGCTTGTTCGGTTTAGTTTCAGAGAAAGCAGAGGTTTGTACTGTGCTTTCCAGCTTTAAAGGAAACTGTTTAAGCGCCTTTTTAGTGTTTGGTCTCGTTTTGTTCTTAGTTGTCGTATCTGTCCTGGAGATGATTCGGAAAAGTGCCTGCCTAGAATATTAAATTATCGAATCAACTCGTTAATTACCTATTTAACATGAATTAATTACTTTAATTTAAAAATATTTTTTTATGAGAAAAATATTTTTTTAATATTGTTGATCCAAAGAGTTCGACAAGGTTAATCATGTTATTAAAACTTATTTAATAGTAGGCTTGCATTTTATTTTATTTTTTTGTACTCAATAGATTTGCAATTTTAATTCTATGAACTAAAAATACAAAAAAGATGTTTTACTTTACATCTAAGTTGTTATAATTGTTTGGTTGCTTCTTCAATTGAACTACTATTTGTATGAAGTGAATTTAATCAAATTGATACTTGTGCAATTTTATAATACAAATTTGAAATTACATGAGTAGATTTAAGTCTAAATCAAGAATTAGAACCAGTTAATGAAGAATTTAAGATTTCACACCAGCTAACTTAAAACTCTAATCTTAAGTATTTGAAGTCCTCTTAATTAAGACAGACACAAAAGAACCTACATTAAACAATTGGCGACAACAGTGGGTGTGTTAAGTTAATTCTTTAGAATTATGAAACCAAAGAAATTAAAATCAGTAAGAAGTTTAGAAAAGAAAAACAAGTTAATTAATGTTCATGTTGGAACATAACATGAAATACCAACTTTTCAAGAAATAAAGTCAGAAAAGAAAGATAAGAGAGACATAGAAGAGATGCATTAGAAAAGATGCATGTCTTGATCGAAGATTAGATGAAACAAATAAAATCATTGATGAGAAATATTGATGCCTTGTTGAAGAAATGGAGGAAAGACATAAGACGAGAATAAAAATTTGTGATGACTGTTACAACGATATTGTGGTGATAAATTTGTGATGACTGTTATAACGGTAAATGATAGATCAACTTATACGGTATTAGAGTCCAATGTTAGAGAAAGACAGGCTTGTGAAAGGAATTTAGCAAGAAGCTTTGAAAGTCTTTAAAGGAATTTAGAAGGAAGTTTTGAACAACTATATAATTTCAATAAAGTTTTTTGTCAAGAAGTTATTAAAACAATCGAAGATGTTAATATTAAGTTAGACGTTGAAATAAGAAATGTAAATGATGAAATAATATTTGACTTTAACCATGTGATTATGGAAACAATTAATAAGATATCTAAACAGGTGGTAATTAAAGCAAAAAATCACATTGATGAGAAAGAGGTTAAAGAATCAAACTTAAAAAAAGAAGATCCTAAGTTAGTTGGTAAAGAAACTAATTTGGCCAAAGTAGTTCAACTTAAAAAGTAGTTTCTCATCAAAACCTAGAATAAATTTAGGAAAACCTGTAGTTGTGGAAAAAGCTAAAAGTAATTCAAAAGCAAGGATTATGGGTGTAAAAATGATACCAAGCGATCCAAAGTTTAATACCCCACTAGATATGATTGATTCAGAATATATTTTAGAGGTAGTTGAACAAGCTTATGGTCTAAGGGTTCAACAAATCCATAAACCATATATAAGACCTTATCTAGAATACGTAGATAGAATGTACCCTTATCCCACCCCACCAATTTTAGATTCCTAGACTTTACATTATTCAATGGTCAAGAGTCAATATATGTTATGGAACACATAGCTAGATTCATCTTCCAATATAGAGAAGCTACTAATTCTGAATTTTTAAAGTTAAGATTGTTTCCAAATTTATTTATAGGAAGTGTGCTCATTTGGTATATAATTTTACCACTAAACTTTGTTTAGAATTGGAATGACATGCAAACTATATTCCGGGCACATTTTTTCTAGGACATAATCAGAGTTTGTGTTGACAGACTTAGTAAAATTGAAATAATACTCTAGAGTGACTGTGAAGTAGTATTTAGATAGATTTATGAAGGTTAGATGAAAGTGTTGGTCTAGGATTCCTGAAAAGGAATTTGTAACAATTGCACAACAAGGTCTGGAATGAGAATTGAGAAATAAATTCAAAGGGATGAAGTTTAAGGATATATTTGAGTTAGGGGTAAGAGCTTTTAGGTATGAGAGTTTATTGAGAGAAGAAGTAAATAAAATAATCCCAATTTACATAACTTATTATCAAGAAACAATAGACATGAATGTTGTAGAGTTAATAAAAGGTGAGCCATAGTTTGCGATGCATAAACAAAAAAAAATGGTAAAGATTTAATATCTTTGAGGTCAAATGAAGAAGTCATTATTAATTTGATATAAATCAAGTTGATGCTATTTTTGATTGGTGGTTAGCAAATAAAATGATTAAAATTAAAGAGAAACATAAACAAGTGACCGATGAAGAATTGAAAAGGAAGAATTATTGTAAATGACATGGGGTGATTGGCCATTCCATAAAGAATTGTGTAATATTTAGAAATGTAATCCGGAATTTGACAGAATCAAAGCATGTTAAGTTTTCTAACAAAAATGAAACAATGAGAATTGATAAGAATCATCTTCCTTTAGTCAATACACTGTTAGTTAATATGACAATTATTGCTAATGATATTTTATTATTATAGAGTGTTACCTTTGTGGTTGTTGTAGCAAATGAGTTGTTTGATGCTTTAAAAGCAAATTAAATACTTAGATTTACAGCAATAGACAAATCACAAGACACTAAAGGATTTTGTAGATGACATATGACTACAAGCCATACTACTAACAAATATACAAACTTTAGGATATTAGTTAGAGGAAGAGTAATGAAAGGAGTGATAAACCTTAATAAGGAACAAATACAAATTCTAGAGTTGATAGACTTTAGTGGGCTTTTGAAATCCAGAAGGATGCAAGAAAGGCGACCAATACCAGTGTAGAGGCTGAATGTAGATGAGATGACTTATCTAGAAGGAACCCCAATAAAAAATATGGTAACACATGCAACCTTTTAGTATATATATACCCCAAAACTCTGATTCTTCTTTCATGATTGAACTATAATCATTGCACATGATTTTTCCAACTTTTACATTGAAAAAGGGAGAAGTAGAAAGAAAACAATTGATTGACGAGATTCATTAATAAAAAAGTTAAATTTAATATCAATGTATTTCTATTGAATAAATGAGTGACATTGAGGTGTGTTCTAGGATTCTATTTTGCTGGAAAAAAAGTAAATCAAGGTTTAAAGATTGCCATTCTCTTCAATTTAATTTAGTGTTTTTAATGGATTTAAAAGTGTTTTGAGTTGATAATTAGTATATTGAGGTTATAAGAGTTTTATTAGGATTTTTAGGTGTAAATAGATTGAAAAATGGATTTTGGATCCAATAAAACCTTAGCTCGATTTTCTAGCCAGCCATTTAATGACTTGAATATACAGAAGAAAAAGACACATCATCTAACTTTATTTTTTAAAAAAATAAAAGGTGTGCCGACCTTAAAAAAATCAAGGGCAGGTATGCTAGCCTAGCCTTGTAAGCCCATACACATCGACCCTTCTTTTTATTGGGCTTGAGATGAAAGGCCTATCTCTTTGGCCTTGGTGACTGGCCCTTTCTATTTTTTTTTTGTCATAATTGTTTTTTTGACTTTTCAAGAAAATACACCATAGGAAAAAGGCTTAGCATACCATGTAAATTATTGTTCAATTATTTCATGGTTCTTAAATAGTATTATAGGTTTTTATGAGAATGTTAATAAATTTTTTCTGGTTATTATGTACCTAATAAGCAAAAATAAGAAATGAAATATTTCTCAGGTGTGTGTGTGTGTATATATATATTATTTTTAATGGATTTTTATATTATTTTATCACATTTATTAATTGGTGAAAATGTCTTAGTATTTTTTTTAAGAAAAATACTTGCTTTTAAAATTATGATAGATTAAAAAAAAAAAACAAAATCAATACTTACAATAAAAAAAATGATTTCACTCAAACAATCAAGAGATGTATGAGAAAATAAAATTTACATTGAAGTGCATTTTTATTTGATAGTTATATTCATTGTTTTTTTTGCATATGTCTATTTTCATAGTTGTTTAATTAAAAAAAAATAGATTCTAAAAATAATGTTATAAAGCCTAATTAGAGTCATGATCTAGATCACAAGTAGGGCAGGTTGAATCAAGTCAATTCAAAATATTATTATTCAAATTTATTTTTAAACTCCAGAGGTAACGATGGGTTATAATGTTAACCCGACAAGTTTGACCACGTTACTTAATATTATCCAAAAATTTCATACTGCATATTATAACTAGTTATCTAAACAACTAAAACACTAAGAGTTGGTTTTATTATTCATATGAATAATGAAGCAGGTTAATATATTATTTTAGTTATTTTTATATCAAATGCTTGTGGTGGTTGTATCAGTTGAGGCACGCAAGGGGCAACTTTAAGGTCTTAGGTTCGAGTCTCTACAGGCACACATTTTTCTTAAAATAAATATAGATGACCTATCATTTGTATTTGTTTTTTTTTTTAAGGATAGATGACACGTTATTCACCCCTTATACAAAGTAAAAGCACGCAAGCCTCCCTCAAGCCCACTAGTCTAGCTCTTTAGGCCAAGGCTAAGCTTTTCTTTCCCTACCCATTATGTATTTTTTTCTTTTTTTATAATTTTTTTCTTTCGAGTCCATCGAGTGAAGCTTTTATTCAATTTTATCCTTCATGTTAGATTTTTTTCCTTAGCTATTTTGTTTTTTTTTTTTGGGCTTTTTTTTCAAGTCTATCATTTAGAGTGAGGCTTTTATTTAATTTTATCCTTTAGTTGATGGTAAATAACTTTTTGTGTGATGAAATTAAAAAAAAAACTGACCAAATAAAGTTCAGAACTTGGATCACAGGTTGACTAAATACTAATAAGAGAGTAGGGTTGGGATTTATGGGCAATTTAAATACATATAAAAAATATCTTGATTTTTTTAAAGGAAAAATAAAAAAAAGAGGCTAGGTGTCGCTGAACCTGGTAAGCCAAGCCTGTAACGAACCCAATTTGAAAGGGCCCGTGCATGAGCTTTTTTAAAAAAAAAACTATATCAATTTGCCTCAATATTTTTTGAAAATTGTTTTTCCAAACAACATTTCGTCCACCCCAATATTTTTTGAAAATATATTTTTCCAAACAACTTGTCATCTGGTTTTTCTTTAGATTTTGGTCACCATGGTGGGTGGAAAAACAAGGTCTATATGTTTTTTTTTTAATCTAAAATCATTTTCAACCTATTTTTTACCCAAATTTTTTTAAAAAGGAGCTTAAACACCTTGATAAACTCATAAATAGTCTTAAAAAAATGCACACAAAAAACCTGAAACCAAAAATCTTTTTGGGCTTAGATATGGTTTTTTAAAAATAATTTCAATGTGAAAAAACACTTAAATGGAACTTTATTCATCAAATGAAGTCTTTTGACACCAAACTCGACTATTATGGTGATCAAAATCAGTGTCAATATTGATTTTTTTTTTTATCGACGGAATTCAATGTTCTCTCTCTCCCTCACAAACAAGGGACTATAAAATAACAAAACAATTTTTTATATCAAAATTAAATCGTATAATTATTAAGGGCTGAATAGTTATGATTTGTAAAGTTTAAGGGCTAAAGTAATTTTTTATAATAACTTTAAAAGTATTAAATGACGCCATTTATAGTTTAATTTTTTATTTTTTATTTTATTTTTAATTCAATTATTCTTTAATTTAGTCGGATAAAAAAAAAGAAAAAGAAGAAGCTAACAGTGCAAATATATACAATCATCAACCCACGTCTTTTAGTGATTTTACCATTGACAAGCTGCAAAAAATTGTTTCAGCAACATCAACGGTATTACGTAAGGTGGACAAAGCTAAAATGTTTTTTTTAGAAGATTGATCAGGAGTAGAGATGATTATTTTTTGTTTGGTTTAATTTTTATTAAAAAATAATTAAATTAATTTTTTTTTGAAAAAAAAATAAAATTGGTTCAAACCGATCAGTTTCGGTTTGGTTATTTAAAAAAAAAAACCGATTCAAACTAATTTAGCTTGGATTTTTTAATTTAGCTTGATTTTTTTAAAATTTTTTAATTTTTTTATTCATCTTTACATGGACGATACAGCCCGGGAGTGAGAATTGAAGTTGGGATGTTGGCAATGGCATGGTATTTGCCTAATGGCAGATCCGTTGAAAGGTCAGTCAAGTTAGCAGCAGCATGTATGGCCTATTGGCTAGCCCTTTAGAAATTTTATTTTGAATTTCGAGCTCGACCGCCTGATGGGTTGGTTAGGTACAAAACACCTCACGAGGTTTGAATTAAAAACTCTTCTGACTAAAGTTCTTTTATTTTTTTAATAGTTTTCCATTATTTTCAGATTTTGCAATAAACTTACGTTTGTAATTTATAAAGAGGTTAATCATTACCACCTAATTGGTGTTTTCAGAAGATAAATTTTATCCAGCGAGCTATCTCTCTCTCTCTCTCTCCGAAGAACACACCAATTTAAAATATTTCCTCTTTCTTGCCACTAACATTTAACCTTTCAATCTATGAATATACTAATTTGTTGAAGCTTTTAAAAAAAGATTCTTAGTTTTTGCAATGTTTTCTTTTATTCTTGTTTTTGTTTTTTAATTACCAGCTTAAATATTAATAGATGCCTAAACTTTAAATTTTGATAAATTATTTAAATTTAAATTTTGATAAATTTTAACTTATCATATAAATTTTGTTCTGTTTCGGTTTTATAAACTTGAAACTGAAAAAACCGAACCGAATCCAAACCAGAAAAAACCAGGTCAAACAAAAAAAACCAAGTTAAACCGGTTTGAACCGGATTTTTTTCAAAAAAACTGAACTGAACCGAAACCATTTGGTTTGAATTGGTTTCGGTTTTAAAAAAATAATTTCAGTTTAGTTACTTTTTTTTTAATAAAAACCGAATCGAACCGAAAATAATCACCCTTAATTATAATTACCACGAGTTTCGAAGTAAAGAGAAACACCATTATCCTTTTTAATTGGAATTGCAGTTACCAAGTGATTAAATTGTCCTGCTGATTGGAAATGATTAGATCTTATATTTTATCAGTTTAAACCGTTTTAAGTAATTTCAAAATAAAGTTAAGTTAAAAGAACATTAACAACATTTAATTACAAGACACTGCATAGTAACTAGCTATATTATTATTATTATAAAAAGAAACAATGCTTTATTTTAGCAAGTGATTTTGTAAATGTTTTTTTAATTTTTTCATGTTTATGCATTTTATTTTTGCATTTTTTTTTAAATTCTTTTTTTTTTTTTGCACTTGACCTACTTATTACTTTTTTTTGGGCAAGCATTTATTATAGACATGGTTTATGCTTTTATTTTTAAAATTCTATTTTTTTTCTTTATCATTTTTTTTTAATCTTTGCACTCAACTTATCACTTTACACTTGTGTTATTTATCACCTATCTTCTTTCTTTTTCTTCTTTTTTTTTTTCTTATGTTGCAAATTCTTTTTCTATACACTTGGCATATATAATTGTTTTAAATGTGGCTTACTTGCCACCATATTTTCCCTCCCTTTATTCTTATCTTCATTCATGTATATAGATGATTTCTACATGTTTGTATATAGTAGATTTTGTAATTCTAATCTAAGAAAGACTTTTGCTTTTTTTTTTTTGTGTGATTTATAAATAAAAACTTACTAATTTAGAATAACTTTTCACTTGATCCCACCACTATGGAAGTCATTATAGGTACAATGACTAGACAAAGTGATGCAAATAGAAATGACAAAAAAATAGTTAACACAAACAATACAGAATTTGTCAAATAGGTTATCATACAAAAATTCTAATTCAAAATTTTACTCATGAATATTTTCTCTTCAAGTATTCTGCTAAGATACAAGCTTAAAAATGCTATTTATAATTGTCATAGGTCTATCTTGAAGAGTAAAAAAATCCTTATAAATAATAATAGTTATTATAGTGATTCCTAAACTAAATAGAAAATAAAGTCACCAAGTACAATATTTGATTTTCTAAACAAAATAGAAAAAAATAAAACATCATATAGGAAAATATTTCTTGCACCATTCTTTTTAGATTGAAAAGAACTTATCCTCAAGTTCAAATTGTTATTATCTTGATCTCGTGGATATCTAATCAACACTCTCCATTTCTAAAAGAAAATATTTTCTCTCTTTGTTTAAGGTGTATAACAATTCTAAATAACAACTTTATAGTTTTCTATCAACATATGTTATATCCATACAACAATTGAATAAATTTACATTTTTGATATTAATAAATTTGTAATTAAAATAATCAACATAGCCTAAATTAATGGTTTCTTTTTTGTCGAGCATATTTAATGTCTTCTTTACACTTAACCTCTAACTCTTTAACGATGACACTATGAATGATATTATCACTCTCACTCCAATCATTGTTTATGTTATTATTATCATCATCAAAATAAACATAATGAATTGATGGTTGATTTCAATTCATAAAAGAATTATAAGCATAAAATTTTTTAGTTTCAATATGTTTTTAAAACTGATTATAGATTCATTATCACTCTTCTTATAATCTTTCAAGTTTTCATTTTCACCAACTAACGGATCAATTCTGTATTCTATTACCAGTTTCTTAACATCTCTTTCTTGAGGAAGAACCTCCCCATTCCCTACCACGTCATGCTTTGCATCTTCTGTATTCTAGCATAAAGCATTATTCACGGGGAATTGTTGGTTTTTGATTCCAATTTATATTGAAGAAGATAACACAAGAAAGATAGTAAATTTAAGCAATACACAATTCAATTGAATAAGATTACCACATAAAAACTCTAATTCAAGATTTGTTTTACTAAATATTAGTCTACTGAAATACAAGATAAACAACATTATTTATACTAGTCCCAGGTCTATTTTGAAGAGGAGAAAATTCCTAATAAATAATTATAGAGTTATTATAGGTATTTCTAAACTAAATAGAAAAAATATAATTACTAAGCACAATATTTGATTTCCTAAACTAAATATAAAAAACAATAAAATACCATAAAGTAAAAATATTTTTCAGAACTAAATAGAAAAAACAAAACCACCATAAAGAAAATTAATTCATGCACCACAAAGTTCACTTTGGTACCTATAGTTGTATTTTTGTCAATTTGGTCCCTAAAATTTTATGCTTTTATATTTTAGTCTTCAAACTTTATTTTCATTAATTTTTAGTTCCCATTTTGTGAAAGATGATAAAGAGTCACCAAAAAAACAGAGATGAAAGTGAAAGAATTTGGCCGATAATATTTGGTTATGAAAATGACCAATCTTGGTATCAATAGGTTAGCTTGGAAAGTGGAGTTCAATGGTGATGGTTTAACTCATCAACCATGCCTGAAAAAGCATAAAACTCGGAAATAAGTTTTAGATTTAGTTTGTTTTTTTTTTAATTTTTGTTTTGATTTTAAGGTGTTTAGGAGTTAGAAATGAGGTAATTTAGGTTTTTAAGATGTTTTACAAGTGTTTTATGGTTAAAATAAGCCAAAAATTAAGCTTTCAGGGGTAAAAAACTCAATCTTGATTTTTCAGCCACCAAAAAATTATTGCAATGGATGACACATCGCCTGCTATAATTTTTTTTTTTTTGATATTGAATAGAGGATGCGTCGTTTATTTAATATATTTTTATATTTAATTCTTTTTTTCTCCCGGAATAGTAATACTGGTATACACACTATTATGGAAACTAAGCTTATTTTGTAACGACTTGAATATTTTTCCTCATGAAAAATTATAGATTTAAAACTCGGCTCAATAGGTTGACCTGGAACTTGGCTGATCTGGGACTGGAACCGGACCAGATTTATAAAAAAAATAAAAGTAGTTAAAAACTCAGCTCACCCAGCAGATTAACTTAGTCAAAAACTCTATTGTAACCTATTAATAATTTTTTATTATTAAAATAACATCATTTTGATTTATTATCTAAATAATCCAGTCAAACCCAGCTGTCCAGTGTCGCTATAATCATCGCTAAAGTAAAATTTAGGGCTGGTCTCTGATTATCACTCTAATGGAGCAAGATCCACAGCCAAAATGGGAAGGCAAGGTCTTAGAAAGGCTACCAAAAGCCACAGCAGATCAAATATGGCCTCTCCTCAACGACTTCTTTAACCTCCACAAATGGTTTCCTAGCCTTGCCACCTGCTATGGCATCCATGGGACTAATGGTGAGCCAGGTTGCATAAGACACTGTGAGGGCTCCTCGATTCCGTCCACTGACACCAATACAGATGGCCACAGTCAGCCTGTTAGCTGGTCCTCTGAGAGATTAACAGTTGTTGATCATGTTGAACGTAGCTTGAGCTATGAGATAGTTGACAGCAATATTGGGTTCAAGTCATATGTTTCAACGGTCAAGGTTGTCCCACAAGGTGATGATGGTCAAGATGGGTGTGTGATCGAATGGTCATTCAATGTTGATCCAGTGGCAGGGTTGGTATTGGATGAGCTGGTGAGAAAGTATAAAGTGGGACTGCAGCAAATGGCCGAGAGACTGGAGGATGCAGTTAAAGGTTTGAGAAAAGTAGACTTCCTTTTCTTGTTTTATATGTTTGCTGCAGCTCTCGATTATTTTTACAGCTTATAGCCTGAGATTTTTATTAAATGCTAAAAAAAAAAGGATTAGATTTGCAGAGAGCCGAAATATGAAGAGGGGAAGAAGGAGATAGAAGAAAGGAGAAAGGAGGTAGAAAGGGAAGAAGAAGTGAAAATTGGAAATAATGGTTCTAAAGTAAGATCTTGATGTTTTATGCTTAAATTTGTTAGTTTGATTTTAGGGTTTGGATGATTTAAAAGGTTTAATAAATATTTAGGGTGTTAGTTTGGCTTAAAACGAACTAATTTGAAGAGTAGAATTATGAGGTTTCGAGAGGAACTTGTTGATTATCTTTGGATCTACAGTTTGGGAGACTGACAGATAAGGATTATAAAATCCTGATCAACTGGTCTACATGTTGGTCTTAATTGGTCAGCCGGTTGGCTTGTGGTGGCGTTGATCGGTTGGTTATTTTTGTTTGCCGGTTGATTGAGTAGTGGGATTCGATCGGTTCTTTTAAGTTCAATTAACTTGGGACATGTTCAAGATCGATAGGGTGAATTAATAAGGTTTTATAATTATATTTTGGTTTCTAAGCTTAGAGTTGTAATATTTTATGTTATCCACTTCGAGTTGTTTTTTAGTGTTTTTGTATTCGTTATAGGTTCTGTTGACGTTTTTACTAGCAATCCTAAGTAGTCTTCAATTCTGCATTTGTTTGCTTTTTTGCTTCGTTTTCCGGGTGAGTGCGATAATATTTAATATGCATGTAATATAAATAATATATGTATGTTGATTATATGATGATTATAATTGGTTAATTCTTGAATATTTGTATATGTTCCTTTATTTTCTAAATACTCATCCATTCTTTAATTTGCACTTGCATTCTGTTGAATTAAATTTTATTCAATATGATATTCATTTGCTTTGATAATTATACAAGTATCTATTATGTTTTGATATCAGTGTACTTGTCAGAAACTTCATACTAACAGATAATAGTTAATCTATATGTACATAATAGTATGTATACCTAGTTGGTGAGAGAGACACCAACTTGTGATGACTGATCCTCTCACATTTATCTGACCTGTATTCCACTACAATATGCTATTATGCTTAGTGTGCGTGTGTGTGTGTGTGGTGGTTTGTTTTAATTCTTAGACTTTTATTGTATCACAATTTATGGTCTATAACTTATAAATATCTATAATGTATATTAAATGTTATAATCTTATTGGGTTGGTTGAATTCACCCCTTATTTTTAATATTATTTTCAGGTTTTTAATTTTTATTAGCAGGTTGACTTTGTTGAGAGTTCCTGCTTCTTCATCTTTTTGGTTGGTATGCCTTGCTTGCTTCCGCGAAGCTTTCTTTTTAGTTTCTTATTTGATGTCTTAGAGTGCACCACTATTACACTATTTTAGTTAAATATTAGATTTTGATATTGTAATAAGTATTATGAATTATTATTTGGTTTTGTTTTATTTTGAAGAACATTTGAAATTTTATGAAATATTGTGTATTTCGTACAATTTGATTTATGATATGTATGTTCTGAGGCTAAGCATAGGTGAGTGTCCTTTTTAGCATCACTCTTGCGTTGCCGATTATGGATATGAGATTCGAGTCACGACTTATACACTATATTTTGTTTTTTCTAATGTATTAAATCTCAAATTTTGACTTTTTAGGATAATTGTATCTCTTTTGCAGACAACTAAATCTATATTTTGTTTGGTAGGCATCCATGTCAGTTTATCAACCAAACTAGTTGTAATAATTTTTTTTAAAAAAATATATGATAATTAAAAATTGTTTAAGACAACCAAATCTATATGGATTGTGACCAGCTTTGGCTTTTTCTTAGACCTATTAGGGTCCTGTTTGGTATTGTGATGTGGCTAAGCTTTTTTTTTTAAAAAAAATTTAAATATTATTTTTGTTTCAAATTATTTTTTTGTGTTTTTGAATTCTTTAGATATGTTGATGTCAAAAATAAATTTTAAAAAATTACATAAAAATATTTTTTTGTTGTATTTGCAAGTAAAAAACATTTTGAAAAGCAATTGTTACAATAATGTCAAACACTACCTAGGATATGAAGAGGACAACAGACACCTTAATGATAAGTGTGTTTAGGACAGTTGCGTCCGTATGGTGTCAGCAGTAACATTTATTAAGTGTGTTAGCTTGTTAGGTTGTGCTGTTTTGCAAAAGTATTTTTATAATTAAAAATAATATTAAAATAATATTTTTTTTATTTTTTGACATCAGCATATTAAAATAATTGAAAAACACTTAAAAAAACAATAATTTGATGTTTTTCAAGTAAAGAAAATTAAAAATATTTTGAAAAGTACCTAAAATCACAAAATAGAAACTTGTTCAATATTTTTTTTAAATAAATATTTTGGTAAACAAATATTTTTTTCTTTAGATTATGACTTCTAAGATTGGAATTGAATGAACAAAATAATCAGGACAACATAAAAAAAAGTATTCATTGGAAGGAGATAGAAGTGAGCAAAAGAAATTTGAGGAAAAAGAAATAAAAAACATCCTCTTCTTTTTTCAATTCCTTCCATTTAAAAAACCCTCTTCTTTTTTATTTATTCTTTCATCCACCTTTCTTTCAACTAGTAGTGAACCTTTTCTTTGACGAGGATACTCTTAGTGGATTTTCACTCCTTATTATGTAGTTTTTTCGAGGGAAGCTCAATGTGATCCAATCAATACCAAGAGATTCGTTAGAGGTTCTAGTTGGTCTAGTGACAAAACTTAATTAGAGGCTAAAATGTTCAAAGAGGTTTTCAATGGACTTCTTCAAGACACATAGGTCAAGGTAGACTCCAAAAAGATATTAAATAATGAAGAACAAACCTCAATTAATTTAATTCATGTTCAAAAAGGGCGTGTTGGTGGGCATTCAAACATTACAAAAATATTAGAATAAGAAGATTTAAATTTGTCAATTTTTACTTTTAGTTGTTTTTGTCATAACTGGAGTTGCAAAAGAAATTCTAATACTATTCTAGTTGCATTGGAAAGTAGATATTCATATCTTTCAAGTGATATATGACATGCCTTTTAATTCATTAAGACAAGAGAAAACCATGCATTTGAACTTGAGCTTCAGTTATGCCAACAAATTATAAAAACAATTTTAGTCTTATTTAAATTAGTTGGACTATTGTTTTATTTATCTTTTAGTTATTATTAGAGCTTTTATTAAAATTTGAGTTCATTTGATTATTATTATTATTATTATTACTATTTTATTTAAGTTTATCCATATCCATTAGAGATATCCTAGTAGACTTATGATTCTTTTTATTATAAATACTATTTGTAGAGACTTTTGAAATTAGACTATTTTTAATTAAAAAAACCTTGACGTTCTTGCTATCTTTAGTGTTGTTGAGTGATTTCCATAATAAGTTCTTGATTGAGCTTGCAAACTCTTTAAAGGAATGAATAACTTCGTTGTAATTTTATGCTATTTGTCCGCATCTCTTTATATGCATAGTGTGAGGTGATCATTGCGTATAACTTTGATTCTCTAAGGTAAGTTTTTGTTGGGTCGCAAACCATTTGAATTTGATTTTAGCGTATCTTGGGAGGTGTTCGCATTAAAGATGATTCAAGATCTCACTAATAATATCTTTACCTAAAAAAAGTAATATTTCTCAATAAAGTTGATTGATTAGGATCAAATTCTATCATTTAAAAACTGTACATGCATTTTTAGATGCATATGGTTGATTAAAAATCATAAATAAAAAAAATCAATATGTAGATCAAAAACATTTCTTGAAAAATGAAGGAAAAACCTTCGTTATTTGTCAAATGGGATATTGATTTTTGTTTTCATGTATTTTGATGAACCATATGTATCAAAATGTGTATTTTCATTTCCTAAGAGATAGAATTTGATCATAATTAACTAATTTTATTACTTTGAAAAGCAACTTAAATCACAAAATAAACACTTCTTTAATACTCATTTGAGATTACAATTTACCATAGGAAAAGAGATAAATTGAGCAATTAGCACACAAAATAAAAATAAATGGCAAATTAACACATGATGAAAAAGTGTTGGTGAAATAGCATAATTTGAGGAAGTTGCATTTCAGAACCGTGACACTTGATTAATGTTGCGATTGTGAACCATGATATTAATTATAATTTTTTCATGATTAAAAAATGCAACATCAAATCAAATGTCATGGTTCTGAACCACGACATATATTAGTATACCATTTAGAAAAACAACTAGACAATTCATAAAATGATCAGACAATAGCCAAAATTATCTAACCATTTTGAGAAATGGTCAGACTGTTTTGGCTACTATCCAGTTTGAAAGATTTTTGTGTTTTGAGCCTGTAAAAGCTTATAACATCATAGTTTTTGTTAATCTAAAACTTAATTTACTTTATGATTTTAGAGAGTTAGAAAATTAATAATTTTAACAAATTTTGGACAGAGTTTCTTTATAAAGAAACTATATCCAAAACATTTTCCACTTAAAAAAACCTGTAAAAAATTACAATAACCCTAATAAACAAATTCTAACTAAACTCAACAATTTTTCACATTTTAAATCACAAATAGCCCATAGGAATGCAAAAAACAAAAACATATAAATGCAAAATAAATAAAAAACAATTCAATAGTACAATATCAAGTAATCCCAAAATATATTAACATAACTCATCTATCTATCTATCTATCTATCTATCTATCTATGTCTATATCGTCTACTAGATAATCTGGGCTCATTAGTACCACGATTGGATCCAGCTCCTGCACATGCCTGAGTGGCCTCGTCCTCTACTATGATATCATCAAGAGTTAATCTTTATCTAAAGGTATCAAGTCCAGTGCAACAAATATTTAACCACCAAGACACGATGATGTGAACTTCGCTTTCTTCATCAATATTACAAAGATAAGATGCAGTCTCTCGACCCTTCCATAACATAAAACCAACCTAATATTAATAAAACATTAATGTTAAATTGAAAGAGCAATACATAAAACCCAACATTTAACAAATATTAATTATAAAAAGATTTGATTACTTACGAGATTTTGAATCCACTAGACATGTTGCTCGTACTACATGTATCCAGGTAGATGAACATGCTCGGGATCTAGAGTAATGACCTGACGTGTGATACTCATGTACCAAATCATATACTCTTCATCTGTAATCACATGATGCATTTCTGTAAATATCTCATTTCTCCATTCATCCCATTGTGATAAATAAGCTCTATGTCGACTTAACCAGTCATATTCATTATTTTTACCTCGGACAAGTTATGGCATGCAATGCATCACTCGTGTCGATATTAACTGGAATGTGCTGTTTGTAGCTAAACAATTACATTACTCGGTTTGGGCAATGTAGCTCGATCATCTCAAAAAAATATCAACGGGACCATTGATGTGTATATGTCCATCTCGCTAGTACAAACAGCCGGAGCAACTACCAATCTTTTATCTGAATAAGGCATCCATATGACTTGTTGAATATAATTTGTTTAAATATTTAACAACAATAATTCGATGAATTGTAATTATTTATATTAAACTGATGATTGAAAAAATATATATTTTGATAGCATGTTTCCTATCTAGTTTGCTCCAATAAAATGCCAACACATGCGTTAGATTATTTTTAAATACTCTACCCACACACCACCTAGCATTAAAAATATATCAGTTTAATTGTATTTTTTAAAGTTATAATTACACAATATAAATAAATATAATTGCAAAATAACATCACAATACATGCATCCAAATGGGAGATAAAGTGTAACCCCTATAGTCTGAATAGTCATAAGTCTGCCCACATGAAGATTTTTCCACAATCATGATTTTTATTGAATAAAAAACTTTTCTTTATTTCATGTTAACAACAAACATTTAAAGTTTAGATAATATTTCTCGCTTCATACCTGTAGAAGTAACAAATATCTCCCAACATGTTTGACCATTTTCATGCATGCAAGACATAGATGTTTGTACAAGCATACTAAGATAGTAAATCCCCAGCTATATATGGGGATGATGTTAAAATCATCCAGGAGCATTAGATAAATTAAAGGCATATATCTCTCTATTAGGCCAGTGAATAATATACTACGAAACATATAGAGTATATATGCTCTGACATGCTTACATAAAATATTAAAATTATCATAATAATTCATGTAAACTTAACAAATAATCAATATATTACATTCATAATTTATTTTGTACCTCCATAGGGCCTCCTTGTTAGAATCAATTGGTGGTGTCGTAAATGTCCCATCAATCCACTTAATACATATGCTACCCACTTTTAATTCAGAATAAAGGGTGCAAATCTAAATGATCACTTGCATAACACAATCCTATTATGAACACCAAAATATATGACTGCTCGTCCATCAATAGGCAGTCCAAGCAAAATTGTCATGTCCTGTAGTGTCGGTGTCATCTCTCTACGCCTATTATGGAATGTGTGTGTCTCATATCTCCATCGCCCAATCAATGCATAGATCAAGTCAAGGTCAATATTGAAGTGGTCTAGACAATTAACGTACAAAAAACTTATCTGGAACACGTATGGCTGGACTCACTCATCTAGTCTCATCTGCCTATGTGTCGATAATAAATTGTGGTATCATCTTGTATAATAATTTAAATTATAAGTACATACATATATAAGTAAATTAAACATAAATTAAAAATATTTTAAAATTAGAAATTCTTAATATATCTGCAAATACATCGTCTGATCGATGTCGATCATGCAACCGTAGGATAAAAATGTCAACGAAACCGGTAGGCATGTATTATGACTGATGCTCTTCATGATCATAGTCATGCTCCTACTGCTCATAGTCTTGCTCTCTCTACTGAAACTCATTCTCTCTATGATCATCATCCAAATGTGGACGCTCCACATAAGTATATAATTTGCCACCTCGAGTTTGCAACATCCTATCAAATAATGCTTGTGATTGATATGAAACTATATAAGTTTAATATGCATTAAAAAAATAATATACCATAACATGATAAATCAATAAATAATATATATTTTGCATACAATTGTATTGTTACACATACTTTATCGATTATGACATGTTTTTCTATTATAGCTCGTGTCATTGTATATGCTACACCTATAATGTGCATGACCTTCTCTTGCATCCATCTCGTTGTGCAAATGAGTTGACATTTATTAATCACGCTTGAATTTTCATCTAGATGAGTCTGCTTCAACTTGAGATCTAGTGTAACCAGTACATTCTAACTCGTCTGATAATGGATGAAATGACATGACATATGCTGATCTGTAGCTATGAATCATGTAATGATCATCAAATAAATTATATGAAGTCTATGTGATTCTTGGCACAACATGCAATAATATGTGAACATGGTCGTTGAAATGTATGTCATTTATCACATGTATATGTTCTATCATTCAAACTAATTATTCATCTAACTTCTTTAACAACACCTGATTTAATAAGAGTGTTGACCTGGAACACTCTTTGCTCAAAGTCAAACAATATTGTAGTATAATCTCTTGATATATCCTTACTCAATGTCAATTCAATCTCAATTGTTGGGGGTTAAATTTTACCATGTTAAATTTCAGTATTAACTTCACGCCTTTACTTGATCAGATACCTTTTACACATGTAAAATGTTAATTGCACCAAGGTTGAAATAAGCATTGCATGAACCTTTTAGAACATGATTAAATTATTTTAAAGATTAGTTGTCATATTACCATCTTGGTGATCACCATCATAATATAAAGCCCATTTTTATTTTGGTTCCCGCTCAAGCCATTCTTTATATGGTGATTGGTCCTCATTCAAGTCATTCTTTATATGTTAAGTCTAGATTACATATTCTTTCATATCACAAATAAAATTTGAAGGTTCATAACACATCCTTAACAAATCTTTTTTCGTAATTGGGTCTTTGAATTTATGATTGAAATTGATAACAAAATATTTGGCACTGTACCGTTGGTATCCTATAGGTTTAAGCCAAACTTCTATTACTCCATTCATGATGCCTGTATGTCTATCTGATATTATTTATATACATGTTTTAACACCAATAATATATCTTTATAAGCAAAGCAAAAACCATCCTCAATTAGAATTATTATTATCATCAACAATTGCAAAAGCCATAGGAAATAACCTATTATTTGCATAAAAAACAACTATAATCAATAACTTCCTATCATATCGTTTATACAAATATGTGCTATCAATATTGATGAGTGATCTATAGTTCATGAAACCTTTAATACAAGATCCAAATGACCAAAACACTCTCTCAAAAACTATTGTACTATCATCAAGATTTTGTTTGTGTCTTTAATCAACAACTGTTCTATGGTTTGATTTATTTATTGCTAGCAACTTAGATAATTTTTCAAAATATTTCTAGTGTGAACCAAAAAGATTCTCAATGACCTTCTGTTTTGCAACTCATGCTTTGTTATATGAGATTTTATACTTGTAATGCAATTTTATTTCATCTTGTATGCTTACAACTGTCATTAAAAGCTTATTTGTCATAAGAGTTGATATAACATTAGCAATAAAATTTGCATTAAGTTAATGATGGACTTTTTTTTTATATAAATGTCAAAATGAAATTGACCTTTTATGATATACCCTATACAAATATCACTTACATTCAGGTGCTTGCATACATTGTAATTGAATAAATATAAAGTTCAACCATTAGACTCGGTATTCAAGTGAATGTCTAATGTGTCATTGTTTAACTTCATTAACCAATTTATTTTTACTACTGAATGTTTGTTCAACCTCCAACTCAGACCCTTCTGGCATACGTCTATGACTAAGTGCTCAGTCATTAAAAATAAAAAAACTAGACCTAAAAGCACATCCAAATCCAGGAACACGAGGCATGATTTCATCATCAACATCATTATCAACATCATCATCATCATTCACCATCACATTCGGGTCTAACATATCATCATCCTCATTATCACGAGGCTCAGAATAGTCAAATATATGTTAATTAATAAATGAATTGTCAAACATAGTATCATATGTTCTTTGTAGCAAATCATCCAAAAATAAACTATTTTTACCTCTACTAACTGAATTTGAAGGACCAACGGAAATTAGGACACACATAGATTTTGGTCAAATACTTACGTACAATACCATCATTTTCAAGCCATTTTGGGTGAAAAAATCAATCATTGTCTTAAAACTGTCATCACACA
The DNA here is from genome assembly GCA_007827005.2 of Populus simonii. Lineage (NCBI taxonomy): Eukaryota > Viridiplantae > Streptophyta > Magnoliopsida > Malpighiales > Salicaceae > Populus > Populus simonii. Next base: position 5,193,557 of record CM017481.2, read on the forward strand.
CAATCAATATACGATATTACTGATGTCCACCAATTTGACACCTCCAAGTTATTTCAACATCAATATCATTTAATTCAATCCAAGTCTATGACAAATGATTTCTTTCATTTCTACATATGACATGCCTAAATTACTATTTAACAACAATTTCCTCCCACTATTGAATGCTATACTATTATTCACATCATGAACAATAGTGTCACCATAATGACATAATATATAAATATGTTACAAGACATTATGTTTTTTTTTTTAATCGGATTCCAGTCAATTGGACGTAATTGTAATTAAATTGCATTATCCTAACACTAATTGGCAAAGTTCATATAAAATGCAGTCAAAAGTTTAAAATTTAACGTTAAAGCAAATTCACCATAAATTAGACATAATTCATGATACAAAATCTAATTGATATTTGCATGTTTAATTGTATTAAATCAAACCCAAATTAATATAATTAAAAACAATACCACTTTGGTTAACTTATCAACAATTCAATGAAACATTTAATTTGTCATAATTTTATCGCATTCATGCTCTCATCCATGAAATCATTAAGTAGTGTATTACATTATTAGTTGATTCCAACAATACACATAAAATTTCTATTTCAAAAATTTAACATCAATTAAACACAATATATAACTAATTAAGATTGTTATTTAACTTATGTTCATGTTCAACTATATCAAATCAACCCTAATTGATGATATTCTTAACTAATTTCACATTAATTCAACAAACCCTATATTGACCATAAATCATAAATTCTACGTAAATAATGATTTCATTTCAACAAAATAAAACACAAATTTATAGCAATGTGGTATGTTTACCTTGCTTGTAGGAGTAGAAAAAAAGGCTAGGGTTGTGGTAGCAATGGCGACAAAGTGAACAATCAATTTTTCACTAAAAAACATCCAATGATACTTACAGACCTCTATTGAGTTTTATTTTTTTGTTGTTTTAAGGGTTAAATGAAGGTGTTTGATGTGCTTTTTTAGAGAGATAACAAGGGGGCATCTATCGATTTGGGAGAGAGAGGTTGCGTTTATGTCTGTTATGTGTTCTTTAATCTAGGTTTAAATTTTAATTAATGTCACAGTTCTAAAGCGTGACATCTACTTTGCCACGCTTCTGAATAAAGACATTTACTAAATGTCACGCTTCAGAAGTGCAATAATGTCAAAGTATTTCATTTCATCAAATATTTTTTAAATGGTGTTATTCTATCAATTTTTACATTTATTGTGCTACTTTAAAAACAAAAGACCCAGGTAAAGCAGGGAAATCATAATTTTATTAAGGTGCAATCCATAATCCTAAACAAAGCCTAATCACAAGTATACTTTGACGTTGTTTTGGGATCCTCATTACAATATGAAGAAATGGGGAGCATAAGGGCTCATGGGGAGCATAAGGGCTCATGGGGAGCATTTAATTTGTGTCATGAACAATATAGAGGGTTAGTAGGGTAGCTCAGAATCCCATTTTGGTGATTGCTTGAGGTGCATAAATAGTGAGGTAACTTAAGATCCTATTAGGGTGATTGCTCGAAGTGCACATCAACTTGTCTTGTTCTGTTTGAGGCTAGATGTCTAGTTTGAATTTTAGAGTTTTTTTTGTTCTTAGCACTTTAAAAAAATGGATAAAATAACATAGTACACAAAATATTTAGGAAACTAGCACAATTTAGAGAGTTACATATGACATCTATGACTTGTGAGTCGCAAGTGTCATCTGTGAATTTCTCAAATTATAAAAATAGACTGACATAATTTACAATAAAGAGAGAAGAGAGAGAAAAAAGGAAAGAAAGAAAAAGATCTCGAAGACACATCGAAACTCCGATACGACACCACTGGTACCGTTGGAAATATATTGACGAGATGAATCTAATGACACCAAGAAATGTTACAAACGGTGACTGGAGTGGGCCACAAGAGCCAGCCAAATGTTTTGAGGCTCATTTTCCTTCAGACAACTCGTGTGCCACACTCTAATCACTTTTGGTGACCTTTGTTAATGTAATTGGGTTCGTCTCATTGAAATCTTTCCAAAAGTATCGTAGGTGTTATTATCGGAGCTTTAGTATACCTCCAGAGTCTCTTTTTTGTTTCTTTAATTTTTTTCTCCTCCTTGTAATTTGTGAAGAGAGAGGAGAGAGAGAGAAAAGTAAAAAAAAAAATGAAAAGATCCTGGAGACACACTGAAGCTCCGATGACGATACCATTAGTATTGTTGGAAAGAACTTGACGAAACGAATCTAATGACATCAAGGAAGGCCACCAACAATAATCGGAGTGTGTCACACGAGCTGTCTAAAGGTAAATAAATCCTGATATATTTGGATGGCTCGTGTGCCATCTCGGTCACCGTTCACGATCTTTCTTGGTGTTGTTGGATTCGTCTCATCGATATCTTTCTAATGATACTAGTGGTGTTGTCATTAGAATTTCAGTATGTCTCCATGATTTTTCTTTATTTCCTTGTTTTTCTCTCAATCATCTCTTTTTATTGTAAATTATGTTAGTTTAAGTATTCTCTAAATTGTGTTATTTTATCATTCTTGTTTTTTAAGTGCTAAAGTCTTATCATTCTTGTTTTTTAAGTGCTAAAGTCTTTTTCAATTGCATGTGACAACGGGGTCATGCAATTAGTCGACTATTCTGGTACACGTTTACTTTAGATACACCCATTGAAAATTCAACAATTCATTGATTTTACCAAAATGGCAGATGTATACATTTCCAGCATTAAAACGTGGTGCTGTTAGATTGAGCCATCTCCACCCTATTTATAAACTAACATTATTCCCTTCATCCACTCATGGAAGAAGAAACACAGCTTAAATGGTGAGGCTGAGGTAAAAGTCCCAGCAGACAAAGTATGGTCTTTCTTGGAGGACTTCAATAATATACACAAGTGGACTCCAACAGCGGACACAAGTTACCAAGTGGAGGGTGAGCTAGGCCAGCCTAGTCAGGTTTAATACTGTGCTTCTAGCACCACAATAGCATCGGAAAGCCGTCAGGAAGAGATTAAGATCAGCTGGGCCAAAGAGAAGGCACTCATGATCAATCCAATCGAACGGTGTATATGCTATGAGATCATGGAAAATAACGTTGGGTTTAAGTCATATGTGGCCACCATCGAAGTCCTGCAAATCAATGGAGATGTCAAAATGGATGCAAGATCGAGTGGTCATTCGTTGCTGATCCAATTGAAGGGTGGAGATTTGAACTCTTGATGCTATTTCAAAAAGATAAATAGATAAAATAATATTTTGAATAGTATAAATATAATTTTTTTTTACCATGTATATTTCAATAGAAAAAAACGATTTGAAAAACTAATTCTATTAGAGTTGAATAAATAAGTGTTTTAGTTTTTTTAATGATTTTGATGTTATTTTTTTTCCACATGGCTATATTTAATTGGCTTATTTTTTTGTTGGCCCCACTTTGTTAGTTTTGGTTATTTTGAGAGATATATAAGAATAACATTTGTGGAAAAAAAAAAGATATTTTAGCATTTTGTTTGGCTTTCCTCTTGGAATATGAAAAACAAATAAAGAAAAGCCAAAATATTACTTTTATTTTATTTTATTTTTGGTTATCCATTTAGCATCTCCGACTGGTGTGCTAAATGGAAAGCTAAATATTAAAAAATATTATTTTGGTTCTTTTATGTTTATTTTGTACACTTCAAAAGAAGTGCTAAACAAAATGCTAAAATATCTTTTTTCTCTGACAAATGTTATTCTTACATGTCATTCAAAAAAGCCAAAACCAACAAAATGAGGCCACTAAAAAAATAAATCAATTAAATGTAGCTTTATGTAAAAAAAAATAACATCAAACTTATTAAAAAATAATAAAACACTTATTTGTTTCATTCTATTATAATTAACTTTTTAAATAGTTTTTTTCTATTGAAGTAGATATAATAAAAAAAATATTATATTCGTATGATTTAAAATGTTATTTTATTAATTTAATTTTTTAAAATGACATTTTTCATTGAAAATGGTTATCAACTGTGTCCAGTTCATGAGCCAAAACATGGAGCAGGCTGTCCTATCTGCGTAATAACTTTACTTAAGAAAGCTGTGTGCGTATTGGAATTTGGTTTTTATGTTGGGCTATTGCTCTCTCTCTCTCTCTATATATATATATATAAAATTAAAGTTATATTATGATTCTATTGGGAGCTTGTGACTCGTACCAAATTTAAATTAATCTGAAACCTTTCATCCATTGGTGTTCAAACCAGCTCTACTAGAAATCCAGTAAAATTATAACAAAAGTTAAATCGAGTAAAAAAATAATTATAATAGATTAAGAGATTTTTTATTATAAATTATAATAATATTTTTATTTTTAATATTTCATCTTATTCTTTCATGAGATATTTCTTTGGTTGTTTGTATTTTTTTTTCTCTTGATAATTAAAATCCACAATTATTCTTTATTTGTTTGTTATTTGCTTGAACCCACAAAAATTATTATATCCAAGTAAACTTGAATCAAACATGATTGCCGGATACGTAGATATGATATGAATATCAGATTTTAAAAACTTAAATTTTTTTTTATAATTTTTATATTTAAAAAAATTTGATATTATCGAACGCCTATAATACACAAGTGGTTTTTTAAAACATGTGCAAGTCTGTACGTAAAATAACAAAACAATATCATGATCAGCTGTTGATCCTTTAAAGCTATGAGATATGTGAATCGTCTTGTTGAAGTCAGAACTTGAGGACAAATGCGAGAAGAGGGGACGGTGGTGATTTCCCTCGTTGAACGTAGCTAAAATGTGACAACAAATCGAACAGCTTAATTAATTATACTGAATTAGAAACAGCATCGCGTAGCCATTTTTGCCGACCTTAAATATCATGAAGGACAAGAGAAGACTATTGAATCTTTCTTTGTTTTTTTTCTTAGGCCCATATCGCGCGCTCGCCATATCTGTTCATGTCTTGCGGGTAATGATTTGTGTGTGTACGGCTGGTTTTGGTAGGCAATGCATTGATATGGGAAAGCTGTCTTCAGAATTATTATAAGTTATGCTGTATGATTGAGGAACCTCTCATGCCTCCATTCCCTCCATTTTAACATAGAATTCTGAGTTTTTCACGTCCTCTCATCTGTTAGCTACTTAGCTTTCTTCACTTTTAGATGAATCTCGAGCATAGAGATGATGTGGTCTTGAAGTAATTGTTTAAAGCAAAACTAAGGTCTAGTTTCTTCGGCAACAAATATATATATATATTGAGAGTGGCTTTCATGAAAAGTGATTTGTTTATTTTTATGTTTGACAATATCATAAAAAAATCATAAAATATTTTTTAATGTTTACTTATATCTTAAAAAATAAATAAGAAATCACGTATTGATATTTTATTTTTAAAAATTTTATCTAACATATATAGAATATTAAAAGAAAAACCTAAAACATATGGAAAAAGTATTGGGCATGTGCCTTGATTTACCGTAGATTATAGTAGTGAATCTAAGATTTTGGCCTTAAAAAATCATAAGGAACTGTCTGTTAGGGGTATAATACTCTATTCACTCGGTTCATTTATCATTCTATAATTATTTAGGGATTTCTCGGTCTTTTCATATTTTTTTTTATAGTAACATCAATTTATTGCCCTTAAAAGATAAAAATACATTTAACTATGGTTTGAACTTTTACTATATTTTACATTTTTGCTACAGCGTAATGACTCTTGTTTTTTGAATCAAATTTTCAAAAGCTTGACCATAAGGGCTTATCTGTTATTTTATAATAGATTTGTTTCATAATAATTTTTCAGTACTAGAGGCAATGTTATATTTTTATAAATTAAAAAAAACTGCTAATGTGTGCTTTGTATGTGTCAGCACATTCATCACTCAACCACCTTCGATCGGCACATGCGACTTACAACAGTAGTCAAAACCATTCTTATGTCATGTTATTTGATTCGTCTCAACCTTCTTTTCCTTCATATACATTTTGTGGTCAACGGACCTCTAATGTAGCGATGACCTTTTCTTTTTCTTTTTTTCTTCTAAAAATCCTACCTAACCCTCCAAATTTGCATATTAGACTTCAAGATTGTTTTCTTTTGCTTTCGTCCCTTCTTTTTTATTCATATTTGTTTTACTTTAATTAATTTTTTGATTTTTTTAATTTCATCTTTCAATTTCTTAATGTGTTAGATTTGATCCTCATTTTTTATTTTTGTTTTTTTTATTTCATATAGTTTTTTTAATATGTTTTTTTTTTCAATTTCGCCCTCTATTTTTTTTCTTTCGTATCCAATGCTCATTCTTTTTATTGCCTTTTTTTATTTTATTTGGGAAGTTTTTAAATAAAAGGATTTCTCTCCAATTTCATCCTTCAACATCAAATTGGTTAAGAATTGAACTCGGGTCTATGATTTAACTAGTTGTGAATTTAAAATATTAACTCAGATTTAAAAGATTTGCTATAATCAATTATTGTAGATTGAAACTGTAAATCTACCATTTGTTTTCTACAAAAACTTTCACGCTCTCCCTCCCTCAATTATTATAGATTAACTATTTTTTAATTGATCAATATTGCTATTGTATTTTTACATCTTTTTTGCACAAACTATATTACTAGAATACCTATAAAAGCAAAACAACACTTAACTTGGGTCTATAGTTTTTCTTTTTAAATGTCACTCTTAAAGCTTGATTTCAGGGGCTTATTCATAATCTTGGGAGCAATTTAATCTTTTAATTAATATCGATAATAATTAAGAAAATATATATTTTTTTATTTCATCCTTCAATGTTGGATTGGATGGGTAGACTTCATTAGTGATTTTTTTTTTTATATAGGGTCATCATAATCTCAAACAAACATTTATTTTAGAGTTGATGCTTGAAATTGAGAGCATTTATTTTTTATCATATAATTATGTAAAAATTATTTGAAAAAAACAAAATTCTTAAACCCAATTGGGTTAATGAACTAAGTTGCGGGGTTATTGGGGTCATCCAATATGTCATTGTCTCAATACTTAAAAAAACAAAAGTTTTCATATTGAAGTTCTTTCATAAGCTAAGACATATTTTTACCAGTCATTTGGATTGTCTTTAAACCCATGAAATCAACCGATTCACATTGGGTCAGCTTTGATTCAGTTAAATTAAAAACTTGCGCTAAACAATAAGCCAGGTCGAGAGGTTTCAAAATTTTCACTGCTTGCCCGAGTTTAATAACATTTCCAAAGAATCCCCCACACTTTTAATTTTATTTTTTATGTTTAAAAAACTTTGGTTTGGTATGTGGCAGAGTGTGGGCCAATGAACTAGTTAAATATAATTATCTAACCACTTACAAGAAAAGAATGAGATATAAAAAGTATAATGTTGAAAATTTTTTTTTATTATATTATATATATCTTTATATATAGTTTATTTTATAAAATGTAATAAATATTTTGAATATAATATTATAGACATATAACTATTTTTTGGTGTTAAGAGAACATTGAAAATAATTTTTTTCTATGGTATCCTAATTTTATAAGACAATTTATATGATTTAAAATGTCTGATTATTATATAATATAACATGTTTTGTATTTGAATATATTTTCTAGCAATATTATCAAAATTAAAGTATTATACACACTAATATATTAAATTAATATACTTTTGTATTGTATATTAATATATCCTAATATATTATTTCCCATATAAATATGTTAGTAATTTATTATTTTATAAGAATATTATATTTTAAATTATTTTAATAATAACATTGACTCGAAACATTTAGAAATAATAATTTAATGTAATAGAGATCTTATGATTATAACAACTTTATAATTTTCTATGCAAAACATTTTTGTTCCATGAACTTTGTCTTCACTCTACATTCATTAATCAAAAATTAGATTCACTAATAAAATATAATTGAATATTTAAGATAAAAAATCCTTTATTAATAATAAATATATTTTACATAAAAAGAACTAAGTGCTATGTATAACTAACCAATTAACTACAGTGCATATTCACCAATAATCTCTCACTTACACTAATGTCAATTGCTCAAGTATCTAATATCATATCTCTCGATATGGTAATCATGCTTCTGTTAGGATATGTTTTTGTAAGAATTATAACTAACCAATGGACTACAGTGCATATTTACCAATAATCTCTCACTTACACTAAAGTCAATTGCTCATGTATCTAATACCATATCTCTCGATATGGTAATCATGCTTCTGTTAGGACAGGCTTTTGTGAGAGAATCTGCAAGATTCTCTTTAGTAGGTATTCACTCTATCTTTATATCTTTCCTCCTTTTGGTTTCTCTAATAAAATGGAATCGTTTAAGTACATGTTTGGATCTTTGATGAGACCTTGGTTCTTTTGTTTATGCAATGACTCTATTGTTATTACAATACAAAGCTACTAGATCAATAATACTAGGAACCATGCCTAGTTCAGTGGTGAATTTTTTTTATATATATATCTAACCAACCTTTTTTTTCATCTCAAACATAGAAATGTATTCAGCTAATTGTAGATTTTATTGTAGTCTCTTATTTAGAACTCTTCCAACTTATAACACCACCATTAAACTAAAAATATATCCTAACTGAGATTTTCTATCATTAATATCTGATTGAAAACTAGCATCTAAATAACCATGAACTTCTAGTTCATGTCCTTCATAGACTAAAGAGACATTTTTAGTTCTTCTTAAGTATTTAAGAATATTTTTAACTATCTTTCAATGACTCTCACCGAGATTATATTGGTGTTTACTCGTTATGCTCAAAATATAAGATACATTTGGTCTTGTACATAGTATCGCATATATAATGGATCTTATAGCTAAATAAAGAAATCTTTCTATCCTATTTCTCTCAATTCGTGTCTTAGAACATATATATTTGGAGAGACATATTCCTTATGAAATTGGTAAGTAACCTCTTTTGGATTGTTCTATGCTAAACTGTTTTAACGTCTTTTATATGTATGTGGATTAGGATAATCCAAAAAACCTTCTACATCTATCTCTATAGATCTTTATTCTTAATATATAGAGAAATTCTTGGACAACCAGATCTTTACTAATTGGAGTAAAATAATGTCATTTCCTATCAATAATATGTAATCTACATATAATATTAACAAAACAACTTAACTCCACTAACCTTTTTATAAACACAAGGTTCATCCATATTTTTTTTTATTAAATCAAGTTGTTTAATTTATCTTATCAAAATGGATATTCCAACTCCTTGAAGCTTGTTTAAGTCTATAAATATATTTTTGTAGCTTGCATACTTTGTTAGTAAATTTTTCAGATTCAAAACCTTCAAGTTATGTCATATACACATCTTTATAAAGATTCCCATTCAGAAATGTAATTTTGACATCCATTTGTCAAATCTTATAATCATGGTATGAGCAGCTATATCAAGAAAAACCCTTATGGATTTTAATATAACTATTGGTGAAAAGGTTTCATCAAAGTCAACCTCTTGTCTTTATCTATAACCTTTAGCAACTAGTTTAGCCTTGTACATTGTTATCCATGTCAATCTTTTTCTTAAAGACTTACTTACTTTCAATAGGTTTTATCCTTTTAGGTGGATCAACTAAAGTCCATACTTGTTTGGTGTGCATGGAATTCATCTTAGATTTGATGAATTCAAGCCATTTCTTGGAATCAATTTTAGATATTGTTTTTATGTAGTTAATAGGCTCATCAAGTATGAGCAACTCGTCATCCTCAGCTTCCATAAAAAGTTGATATCTCAATTGTGCATGACGTTTCATACTAGATCTACGGAGGTTTTCTGTTTTTTAAGTTTCAAGTTGAACATCAAATGTTATAACCTCATATATTTAGTTCTATTTGGATGTTAATTTATGGTACTTGAACTTCATTACGTTCTATTTTCCTCTCACTACTCCTTTCAAGAACAATTTCTCTCTCTCTAAAAATATAGGATATCTTAAAACAAACACATTTTGCTTAACAGGATGGTAGAAATAATATCCAACTGATTCTTTTGGATATCTCATAAACTTACAATTATCTGACTTAACTTCTAGATTTTCATATACTATATGTTTCACATAAACCTTACATCCTCAAATCTTTAAGTATGATAGGTTTGGCTCTTATCGTTTCATATCTCATATAAAGTCGTATCAATAAATTTGATGAAACCCTATTTAGAAGGTAAGCAATAGTTTACAGGGCATAAACCTAGGAAAAGACGGAAGGTTTGTAGAGCTCATCATAGACCTTACAATATCTAATAGGGTATGATTTCTCCTTTCAAAAACTCTATTAAGTTATGGTGTTCCAAAAGGTGTCTAATATGAGAGAATCTCATTATCTTTTAATAATCTTGAAATACTTGGCTCAAGTATTCACCATCTCGATCCGATCAAAATATTTTGATTCTTTTTCCAGTTTGTTTATCAAATTCATTTATGAATTCTTTGAACCTTTCAAATGATTCAGAGTTATGTTTCATTAAACACACATAACTATATCTAGAATGGTCATTAGTAAATGTAATGAAATAAGTTATATCCACCTATGACACAAATCTTTATTGGTCCACACACATCGGTATGTATTAGACCTAGCAATTTTTTAGACCTTTTGCTTTTTCTAGTAAAGAGTGTTTTGATAATCTTATTTAATAAACAAACTTCATAAGTTTCATACGATTCATAATTAAAATATCATTCTTTATGTAACTTAGTGATTCTGTTTCATTAATATGACATAATCTATATGCAATAAATATAGGGGTGAGTAAAAAAACTAAAAAACCGATTAAACCAGAAAAACCGGAAAAAATTTAACCGAATAAACCGATTAAAAAGCCAAAGAAAAAAATCAGTTCAGTTCGGTTTTGGTTTTTAAAATATTAAATCGATTGAATTGGACCAAACCGAACCAGTTCAACCAACATTTAAACTCACTATAAAAGGAAACCCTAAAGCTAAACTTCTCAATCCTTCAGCTCTCAGCCACTCCCCTCTCCCAAATGTCTTTCAAGTTGTCCCTCTCTCAGCACTCTCCTTCTCTAATGTTTTTCAAGTTGTCCCTTTCTCACCACTCTCCTTCTCTAATTCTCTCATTATTCTTTGATTCTCTATATCAAAAGATTCAAAACTCAAGCCTTTATAAACAGAAGATGAAGGGATAGAAAACGTTTGACCCCAAATTTCTGTCTTTCCCTCTTTCATATTGTATACTTCATCATTATTATTTATAAATAAAAGATGAAGAGATAGAAAATGTTTTTTGTTGTCTGTTTTTGCATAAAAAAGATGTGTATTAGGGATATTTTTGCCCTAATTTTTGCTATCTGATTTAATTATAGACAATCTCAGTTTCATGGATTTTACAGGGTTGTTTTGGGTTTTTTTATGAGTTGGTCCTCTTGTCATTTAGATCATTATTTTGCACTTTGTACACGGCTGAAATCCTTGCCATTTAGACCGATAAATTCATCATCCATCTTCTCCATTTGTTGGCATCAACTTGCCCTTCACATGAAACATAACTTGATCATATCAGTTTTTTAATTTTTTTCCTCAATTAACCAAACCGAACCAAACAAAAAATGGTCGGTTTGAACCGGTTTCGATTCTGAATTAAGAAAAAATAAAAATTCGGTTTAGTTGGTTTTTTAAGTAAAAACCAAATCGAAAATGCTCACCCTTAAATAAATATGAAAGATATTGATTATATAATATGTTTTTTTTTGTAGTTTATATTGAACATAGACATTTCAAAATCAAGTGTATCATTCATATAATCACCATATATATATATATATATATATAAACAACATATTATAAAAAGAACAACATTTGCCCTTAACAATAAATTTAAATTCATTCAAAGATAAGGAATTGATATAATGTTTCTAGAAAGTACTAGAACAAAATAACAACTATCAGTTCTAGTATTAGTCAACTTGATAAAGTAAAATAATAAGTTCATATAGCTAATGCAACAACTCTTACTCCGTTTCCAACTTGTAAATCCACTTCGTCTTTATATAATCTTTTATTGCAAATGTGAAAAACATATTCGATACCCAATACTTAAGAACTACTAAGTGAAATAGAAAAATAGTTTTCAATCATAAATATACCTAAAGTAGAAACTTTAATAAGTTTATTGCCTTTTATAGTTGCAAGATACTCCTTGCAATTCTTTCTTCAATAGTCATCATTGCCATAATGATGACAAGTATACTTATCTTTCTTGATCCCACTAATATCCTTTTTTGTTTTAGAGACAAAACTATTATTATTCTTGTTCTTTTTCTTAGATATTCTAGAAGACTGAACTATGTGAACATGATCTTTTTCCTTCTTAAGCGTTTCTTTAGCAATTTTATACATATTAAATAATATAATTCAAACAATATATCATCTGATTTATTTATATGATAATTTATAATGACTACAAAATCAAGTCAACACTTAACTCATGATCCATAGCAAAGCCTAATTGATCTAATTTTTCAATAAAGCTTAAGTTTTCAACATAGCCAATCAATCTACTCTTAATCCTGTAATTTACATTAAACAATTTTTTGAGATGATAATCAATCATTGATATAATTTGCTCATCATCATCAATATAATGTTAATATTTATTCCTAACTTTTTCTTTAATATGAAATTGGATTTTTTTCTTGCTTAAAAACAACTCTCACATTATATTACCAGTCCAAGAAATTTGATCCCGACAATTTATTAGCATAAGTATGTAGAGATATATTAATAATTTTGATCTATCAACTTTATCATGTTAGGATAACGATTATTAGTTCTTTTTCTTAATTATGAACTTCTTTTTCTTTGCATAAATACAAGTTCCCTTTCATGAGATGCAATTCACAAATGTGGGAGAATAAACCTGTGACATAATGTGACAATTGAAATAGCTATACTTATGACTAGCCAAACTCTTGACTATCCTGTACGAGAATCTACCAGTGATTGTAAACTTGTTCAGAATCAGCTCCTAATCTTCTTCTCCATCCAGCTGATTATATCCTGACCAACTTCTTCACGTTCAGGCTCAAAGAGAAGGTCATGCAAGAAATCATCATAAAGCTTTATATCTTTGAACTTGGAGGCTGCCTCATTGTACAAATCCTGAGATGCTAGAGGATCAGTTACCTTGTCAGCAGTTCCATGGAGAACAAAGAACGGAACAGTCACAGATTTGAAATTGCGCAGCAAATACGAGGATATACGCAATATCTCATGCCCTGTGCGGACCCTTATGGGTCCTGTATAGACCAATGGATCAGAATACTTGGCCAGAAGTGCTGCAGGGTCCCTAGAAACTGGAATGCCCCTTTTGTTTGCTCCTTTAAATTGGAACTTGGGGATAACCAGAGAGAAAAAAGGAGCCACAGCCTGCATGAAAAATAGAAAGTGAACGTTTTATAACCAGAAATTAAAACTAATGCAACTTGATGTTCTAAAGGCCTGATTCAAGTAAAATGGACTCTTTAACAAAATTATTAAAGGGCATTGTGACTTGTCTTGGTTCCATATATTAAAAAGTTAGAATTCTATCAGTCCCTCTATATGGAGACAAAAAAAAGTTAAATTGAACATAGCATTTAACTATAATGAATTTGTGGCATCTTCCAGGATTAATAAAATCTAATGAATTGGACATCAACTATGACAGCACAATCCAACATGTCCCAGTTATCAGTACAGAAGCTTAACTACAATGCATTGGAATATTGAAGTATTTCGAAATGGCATGCTTTGGCAAATTCCAAATTCAAAACTCAATGAATTGAACCTTAGCTCCTAAACCATGAAACACAATCTAGCATATCATAGTTATCGTCAATAAAATCTTCCCATCAAATCTCCCCATCGTCATGATTTAAGCGACAGAAAAGACTTACCCCAACAATAGGATGTGCAGGCTTGACACGCAAAGCTGGTGAGGTCAGTATAATTCCCTCCAGCATTTCTTCAATGTTAGGATATGAGGCCGCCTACTCAGTGAAGCAATTTATTAGTTCCACATTAATAATAAAACTGCTAGACCCAAAAAAAGAAAAAAAAAAGAATACAACTTCTTTTGAAAGTGTATTACCTTTAAAACCACAGCACCTCCAGTTGAGTGACCAAAAAGGAAGCATGGTACTCCAGGGTTCTCCGACTTAATCTTTTCCAAGAAAGCTCCCTGTTGAAACAGAAGTTAAAAAGTTCATCCTATCAGTTTTGTAGGTATTTTATGAATGATTAAAAAAATGCCTCCAAACTAAACAAAATTCGTGATGGAATCAAGTTCAACTTACTGCCAGACCAGGAAAAGAAGCAAGAAAATGACAAAATAACTGTTAACATGCTTAGGAAGAGAACTGTGTATGATTTAACACAGAGTGCAGGTCATGACACACAGTAATGATTATTCAAGATTTATTCTAGTAACATGGATGGATGCGATAAAGAACAGTTTTCCTGGCAAGGGATAGAGAAAAATGGACAAGGGAACTTACAGTATCAGCAACAACATGATCTAGTGAAGGAACATATCCATGCAACCCATCACTCCCACCATGACCTACGCAATGGAAAAAAAAAACATATTACCACACTGCAAAGTTAGAGACTTGGACTACAAACCCTTTGAAATGGAGAATAAAGGGGCAGTAATGGACCAAGAGAATAAAGGGGCAGTAATGGACTACAAACCCTTTGAAATGGAGAATAAAGGGGCAGTAATGGATATCAAAAAATTTATCAGCATAAACAGGCATTGGAATGCTCCAAACAAAATAAAGGAGTTATCAAAATCTGTCCCTTTTCTTTAATATGTGAAGACTGACCAATATCACATTCACCGATACAACATTGTTTCAACTTAAAGAACCTTCAAGTGGATCTTAGCAAATGTAATCACACCCATGCTATAAATAAACTGGGGATGAAGCTTCATAACAACCTATTGACTATAAAGGTAAACACACCAAACACATGAGCATCTTTATAAAATCTAGCTACCTATCCAATCCATTGCATAGACACCAAAGTTGCATGAGGTTAGTTGCTTTGCGAATTGAGCATATCGTCCACTGAAAATTGAAAGGCAAACAGATAGAAGTCAAAGATCTTTTATTTGGAAAACCCGGGGGAAAAAACAGATTAGCTTCAGATGCCAAAGATCATTTACTGATAGGATAGATTAGAGATGCTAAAGAAGTTCGAAAGTTGACAGAAGTCCTCAAATATTACCTGTGCTCATTAAGGCCATGAATAATAACCAAAATGCCCCTGAAATCACGAAGCAACCCTCATATCTCAGTACAGAATCAACACGGAGGAAAAGCAACAAAAAAAAATGAAGGTAAAGTTATACATGCTAAAGATGTGTCATATGTAGAACAAAAACCATAATTAATCAGAGCGAAGCAGCACCATAGCCCCTTTATCCTTTCACTTAACGTAACGCCTGATGAGCAGAAAATACAACAATATTTCACGTTTCCAAGTTCACAACATGCTCATTCTCATATAGAAACAGCATCTTTTTGCATACAATAATATAAAAAGATCAGCAAGAAACAAATATCAATCACAACAAAACAATAGCTATATTTAGCAAAAGAAAACATTTGATTGTCTTTTCACTTCGCAAACAAGCAAATCCATTCCATTTCTATCTCATCAGCTTCTTGGATTGAACCAGAACAATCAGAAACTCAAAAACCCAACATTGTAAAACCAACCCAGTTACTAAGCAACTGCAATTTCCAATAGAAAACATAAATAACTACCTTCTTTAGTTACTTTAGAATCCCTTGTTTAATCCCACATACACAGTGACTTTTAAACAGCGTAATTATAAAATCAAGCCCGAAATTGCATGCTCTATCTTTCAAGTCTTTTATTCCAATATTCTCATTTCTCTGTCAAGTAATGAATAAATAAATAAAGCAAAAATTTTCTTAACAATAAAAAAACAAAAAAGTAGAAAATGAAAAATAAAAACTCACTTCTTTTGCCCGGTTACCGGAAACCAAGACCTGGTGAAGAGTGCATTTCGTCTAACACCAAAGAACAAGAACGTACTCCACCGGCAGTCTTCGTTACCGGTCGTCATATCGATACCCTCAGCAAGAGCTCTCCTTTTTATGGTATCTTCCTCCTCCAATCTCCATCGTTTCACTGACTTTCTAGGCGATTGCTCCGCTGCGGAGTCCGCCGTGTAACTGCGGCGGTAACGACGAGGGAGGAGAAGGAGAAGGGCGGAAAAGAGAAGTGAATGAATGTAGAGGAGAGAAGTTCTTAGGGTTTTCAAGATTGGGATTATTCGATTGCTCGCTCCTGATGTTAGTGGCTCCATCTCTGCCATCGTTGACGTGGTGGAGGGAGACCAAAAAGTCAAAGAAAAAAAATGGCCGGCGGAAATATCAGATTTTTAGAGAGAGAATTGGTGGTGGAGAGAAATGGAGAAGGAGTCGCGAGAGATTTTGGGCGTCAAGTGAGGGTATTTATAGAGGAGTAAAGAAATAATAAGGGTAAAAGTTCATTTTGGTACCTATTGTTTCAACCTCCTCTTAGTGACCCTTATTGTTAAGATGAACTTAATGTAAGATTTACTGGAAATTTGTCATATGAATAAAAAATGAATCTGTGTGGTTATTTGAGGTTTACATGGTTGTTAATTTTAGAATTTTTGAGATTAGTCGAGGTACGCATAAACTAATCCGGACACCCATGTTAATAAAAAAATAATTTTAAAAAAGGATATTTTTTTATTAAATATTTAATTCTCAAAATGATTATTGACACGTCATCTAATAGATAGATAGATAGATAATATCTGGAAAGTTTTCTACACCTATAACTTCTTTGAAACCTTAGATGGGAATAGAGAAATTAAAGAAAATGAAAGAAAAGGATTGGAAAAATTGACATGTTGCATTGAAATGGTAAGTATTTACATGCAACTTCTTGGAAACTTTAGGATCGGTGCTGGGATTAGAGCCGTGTGGGGCTAGCCGTGCAATCAGAATTTCATAAAATTTTTAATTTTTTTATTTTAAATTTAAAAAATATTATTTTAATATATTTTTAAATTAAAAATATTTTAAAAAATCATTGCTAGTACTTTTTCAAATACTTTCTAGAAGGTAGAGAAAGGGTCAAAGTGGAAGATTGACAAGACTTTAATACGAAAGATACTGATAACGGACATGAAAAGAAACTGTTAGGTAGAGTGCGCAGAAGGAAAGATTCATCGAACCGATTACGTGGCTTAATGAGACATGCATATCAAGCGTTTACTTTTTCTGTAGTTGTAATGGACGGTGGTGATGAGGGTATGTAGGATAGTTATTGTAATTAGGGCGACATAAGAATTTAGAGGGGAGGTTTCAACCACTAATTGATAGCTGGTGTAGCTTCAAACCCCATGGAGGTAAGAGACAGTTGGAAGTTAAAGGGGACCGGCAACTGGGTGAGAAGGTACGGCGAAGGCATCTTAATTAATTCGTTAGTATATGCAACAACATTATCTTATTTTATATTCTTCAAGATAAACATTTTTATTTTATAAAAAATAACAAGCATATATATATATAAATTATTTTTCAAAGTATTTTTTATTTCAAAATATATTAAAATAATTTATTTATTTTTTATATTAGTATATAAAAACAAAATATTCAAAAATACTAAAACAATTAATTTAAATAAAAATAGAATCTTATTAATATAAATTCCATTACTTGAAATATAAAACCATTTCTCTGGACTATTGTGTATTAGCCTTGTGCTAGTGCCGTGCTCAACAAGGACGACAATAAATTTAGCAAATTTAATTTAAGGATCTTTTAACTCTCATTTTAATTTAGAGTTAAAATATAACATTGACTTACAGAAATTTATTATTATATTCATTGATTGTAATTATATTCTCTAAAATCAGTTGCAATCCCAATTGATTATTTCTTCGGTTAGATTTCTAAATGTAATTGAAAATTTAAAACCCATAATTTAAAAGAGAGAGCAGTCGAGTAATGGGATAGGCAAGTAGTGCTAGCGGAGGTTGAGCTGCGAGCCTTGAATCTGTTTTTGTATTTTAAAATTATTTTTATTTATTTATTTTTTGTTTTGAATTAATATTTTTTTGTTATTTGTAGATCATTTTGAAACGCTGATATTAAAATAATTTTTTAAAATAAAATAATATTATTTAGATTTTTTTCGAATGAAAAATACTTTGAAAAGTAACTGTAATCACGCTATCAAACACCTCAAAATATCAGACAATATTAATCATTCTATATTTAAATAATATTATTTTTAAGATTGAAAGTATTTTTGTTTTTTTCTGTGAGTTAATTACTAAGGATAAACCAAACAAAACCTACATAATTATATTGGGATCCTTTATTATTTATTAAGGCACGATTTTGACACACAGCATAATGCATGAACAAATCCGTCATTTTCATGAGAGAAATATAAACTATTGCTCCTTTCACTTTTGCTTGTTTGCACCAATCTCTTGGACGCTTCAAAAGGACCGGTTCTCTGTTTCCACTCATCAATTAAAGCGGTGCCTTTATGCTGAGGTTTTTGAGGGTGCACGAGAATACGATAATTGTTTTTAAGGTGATTTTTATTTAAAAATATATTAAAATAATATATATTTTTTATTTTTAAAAAATTATTTTTAATATAAACATACAAAAAAACAATTAAATTTTAAAAAATTAGTACCGGATATTGAATTGTATGCTTTGTTCGTGATGGCAAATTTGTTGACTGATGTTGTTGCTCCCTGAGAAAACAAGAGTTGTCTGAAAATGATGGCTTGCCGGCAGCACAGATGTTTGAATAATGACCATAGGGGGAAAAAGGGGCAAAAGCTTATGGAACAAGCAGTAGAAGATAAGATGGCTTTTGTATTCCAAAGCCGATATGAAGCTACAGAAAAGCGAATAATATCAGTGATAATGCATTCATGATTCGCATTCCGGCTACAGGAAAAAGTAAATTTTCAAATTAAGTAATCCAAGATGGGGAACATTTTGCATTATCTTTTGGAAAGATGCCGTCAAAATCCTCGACCATAATCAAGTTATTAAACCCACTTTTGCTAATTACTACTATCACGGGCTCGACCATAATCAAGTTATGAATCCACTTTTGCTAATTACTAGTAGAGTAGATAGGTTAACCATCAATTAAAACTATATTGTTTTAATATAAAAAAATTTAAATGATATTATTTTAAATTAAATCGAGTTATGATCATGTCATTAAAGTTTGACCAACTCAACTCTCATTTAATATTTTAAAGATCCAAACTTAGGCTAGATCCTTAATCAATTGAGCCATGTGAGATTTAATAATACTGGTTATAGTTATTAAACCTCACTCGGTCTGATAGGTTGATTTAGAAATCATTTAACTTAAAATTTAATTCGAAGTAGATTTTAAGTTGAATATAAATTTTATTATGATAGATTAAATAAAAGTATAAGATTAATTTATGAAATAATGTTAATTTTGTATTTGAATATAAAGAAAAAAACCAAGTTTGAAAAAAAATATGAAGAAACTTTTGGTATTAATGCATCAAATTAGCGGACACACACGTGTAGGTAAAGTAATATGTAGAAGACACAAAGTTGCAATAAAAAAAAGAACAATATGCAAAGATAAAAATAAAAAATATATATATATAATAAAAGGATGTCTACTTGAAGGGAACCTAGCAATGCAAAGACAAAATTGCTAGACATATATATCTTTATATTATATAACACATTTTTTAACTACTCATGACAATAACAAACAGAAAAAATATAGAAAAATAAAAAAATAAAAAAAATTTAAAGAGATTATAAAAAGAAGGAAAATTGGTGGGCTGCAAGGTACAGGCTTTCTCGGCTATGCTGTGAATAACTTTGGGCCCAGGCGTGGCAGTGGGCCCTCCTGCCCCCCGCCCTCCGCTTCCCTGACAAACGTTTTAACTAACGCACACTCGTTTTTTTAAGGAAAGTTTAAAATAAAATAAAAAAGAAAAAGAAAACGGGAAAGGAAAAGGAAGTATGGTTGTTATAATTTTTAATTGGACGGGTGTTTATAAGTGTAGTAGTAATTATTTTTTAAAATATATTAAAAAAATATATTTATTAAAAAATTATTTTTAATATTAGTATATTAAAACAATAAAAAATACTAAAATAAAATTAATTTAAAACAAAAATAATTATCAAATTTTTATAAAACATATATTAGACCACAACCTCAAATAGAAACTAAAAATTACAAAAAGATTATATATTGCCGATCTTTTCTTGATTTTAATTAGCTTAAGAAAAATAATCTTGGTATATACAAACTAATATAAGAACTAACATTCTAAATAAAATTATTTTAATAGCTGTAATTTTTATAGAATTAAATCAAATCAAAACCAACAATTGAACAATCTAGGAAAAAGATTACATATCATACAAACTTTATTATTTTAGGTTTGATCAAGGGTTTAAGAGCACACAAATATATCAACCGAAATTAAGTATCTTTTATATATATATAAAAAAAGTTATGAGATCACACTTCTTTCACCAATATAGTGTATTTAAATAAAAATAAAGGCTGAATTATACTCAATTTTCTTAAATTATAGGTCAAATTACTATTGGTCCCTGAACAAAAAATTATTTGCTCTATCTATTAATTCAAATTAATATTAATCAATTATTACATGAAATGTGTCCCGATTTGATGTATGAACTAGGGGTGACCGAAAAACCGATTAGACCGAGAAAACCGAAAAAACCAAACCATGAAAAAAACTGATTAAAATTTTAAAAAAACCGACCGGTTCGGTTTCGGTTTTATAAGACTGAAACCGAAAAAACCGAACCCAAACTGGAAAAAAAACGAGCCAAACCGGTTTGAACCAGTTTTTTTTCCAAAAAACTGAACCGAACCAAAACCGGTCGGTTTGAACCGATTTTGGTTGTTTTTTGTTTTCAAAAAATTTCAATTTGATTATTTTTTTTTGATAAAAATTGAACCAAACAAAAAAAATCACCCCTGATAGCAATACTTTGAAAGTATCATGCAATAATTTGATCAATGACATAAAATTTGAATAAATAGATGGATGGCATCAAACCAAACAATTTGTCAAAGATCAATGACATGAAATTTTCTTGGATATATAGTTGAGGGGTTTATGTATATCTTGATAAAAATTACATCTTCGTGGATATAGATTTCAAATTAAATGTAAACTTTAAAAATAGAATTAATGAAGTAAACCTCTTTGGTCATGGGATTTTGCATTTTTTGCATTTCTTGTTTTTAAAATATTGTCAAATTAGGTTTGCTCTCTATATTATTATTGTTGTGTTAGAGCTAACTCTAAGAAAAACTTGAAAAAAGAAAAGATTTTTTTTTTTTAGTTTAACGTGGTTGTCCGGGCTAGCTTGCGCACACCTCGACTAATCCCACGGGCCCTGAAGTTAACGACCATGTAAGTCTTTAGTGGTCATCATATGAGCAACCATAGGGCTCGAATTTGAAACCACAGAGGAAGCAAACTTCTTGATCCCAAGCTTTTACTTCTGGACTACCACCTAAATGGTTAAGAAAAGAATCACATGGATGTTCTACCTAGCTGTTCAAAATAAACATCGCATTATTTTTTTTTTGAGAAATTTTCTGATCAATTAATAAGAAATATTGCCAGAAGAGAGCTAACAATTTGAGATAGGAATTAATATTGAAGGAAAATATAAAAATTTCTTTGAATACATTATCCATTCTGCACGTGTAATCATAACAATTAGTCTTTCATTTACTTTAGGGAACAGTAATCAGTGCATGTCGCATTAATATGCAACGTAATATAAAAATGCTTCGATGTTGTGAATATGTTTTTCGGTATCATAAAAATTCTTAATTGAGAACTAAAAAGAAGATATGTATATTTTATAAAATAAATTGAAAAATATATGGAGTGATAAATAATAGAAAAAGTTGTAAGCAGCAAAAAAATAGATATGCATGTGCATGTAAATAAAAATAAAGGCAATTAAAATAAAAATGATTTTTATTGATTTAAAATAAGAAGTGAAAAAAATGTATCTCTATAATCAAAATTCTCTTTCCTTATTTATGTGTTTTTTTTCAAAAAAATTTTTATTTTTTAATCAGAAATATTGGTTTTTAATTTGAAACTTATCATAAATATAAAACAATTTTTTAATAAAAAATAAAAAAAATTCATAAATCAATAATTTCTATGTGAAATATCATGAAATATAAAATATGAGAAAAACCATATAAAATTTACCATAAAAATAATAAATTAGATATTGTTTTGCACAATAAATAATCATGATGGATTTTATTTCTTGAAAATTAAGCATATTTGCTTCTTATATAATCATTAAAAAACTAATTATTAATAGATCATAAAAAGCTATAATATTATTTGAAAATATAGAATAATCAGATAATTATTTAAATATTATTTGAAGAAATCTATTTAAAGTCAATTGTGTTATAAAATATTAAAACAATTTTGGACAATCTTAAATAAAGGCCAAGCATGCATGGCTCCGATAGATTGGCCGCATGCCTGACCCAAAATTAAAAAGCCTAGATGTGCTTAGGCTGGGAGGGCTAGATCTAAACGCATGATTATTTTTTCAAAAAAAAAATTATATCCTCCGTTATATATTTCTTTTTAAATAGCTTGAACAATGAATTGTCCACCTAGACAAATGACGCTTGTAATATTTGTTTACCATTGAATGAGGCTTTGGTGATCGAAAAATTAAGAGTCAAGTTTTTGGATCTTTAAAACCTGAATTTCAATCTTTTTTGACCCAAGAAGTGGAAAATTATCATGTTGATATCTAAAACTAAATTCCTAACCATTAAACACATTTTAATGTCAATTCTTTTAATGACCCTGATTTTCTACATTCATTTTCGCAATATATTAGGAGTTTTCAGTGTAATTTTTTTAGTGTAATTTTTTTTGTATACTTAATATATATATATATATATATATATATATATATATATATATATATAGTTCATCCATTTCAGAAGTCACCATTGACACTTATCAATTATCTTCTACAACACATAATATTCATTTCAAGATATCCCATTCTAGTACATGTACACAAGTTGTTTAATCCATACATAACTAAGTAATCTAATATTATAAGTTTACATAAGAAAATTTATAAGGAAGATAAAGTGATTTAAGGACATGCTAACAATGTGGCTAGAACCTGTAATAAATAATAGTTAAATAAGTAAAGAAAGTTCTTTTATGACATCATTAAATATATATCGTTTAATTCTAACATAAAATTAGGTAATATAAGAATATCATTATTGTCATTCTTTTAGATAAGTCAGTGTAGTATAATCATTCCAATACTGATCCCACATGCAACTATTCCCACTTAATAATTGTTATCTATTCCTCATTTTTTTATTAGGAAAATCATAAGTCGATTTCCCAACATAAATATCAATTCCTTACTTGTCATAAGTCATCCCTTTATCCATAGATATTTCTTTAACCATCCTTAGTCTCGATAATTCATAATTTATTTCATTAATCATCGCTATTCTCAACAATCCGTAATTGATTTCTTTCATCATTGGTATCCTCAACAATCCATAATTGATTTCTTTAATCATCGGTATCCTCGACAATTTATAATGTCAATGTTGATTCAACAACTAATAATTTATCTCTTTCATGATCGATATTTCAACAATTACGTATTGACATCGTCAATATCATACTCTCCATCATAGTCATTGACCTTATAGTGACCTTGTACTCATTTGCACTGTATACTTAGTCACCCTCCTCTTAGACTAAATGTCCTAACATACCATACCCTTAGTTACCCATATTACAACAACAAAGTATTAACATCGCAAGCTTGGTTTAATCATCTTCGGTGACTATATAATGCTTTAAACCATAACCTTACTTACCCACCTCCAGAGACTAAGTATACCTTGATTAACAAGTATTATCCATATACCGTCTTAGTTATCAATTCTATGGTCACTATGTATCATTAACATACCTTTTTTATCGACTCTACGATCACTAAGTATTATTCACATATCACCTTAGTCACCATCATCATGGTGCTGCGTTTCATTACATACCCTCAGTCACCATCATCACAGTATTAAGTGTTGCTACTAATTTTTGACCCCATAAAAAAATCAAGAAAAGAAAAAAGAAAAAAACCAAAATACAAGAGGATATACATGAAGAAAGCCTAGAAGATTGCCCAAGTTGGTGGTGAAAGACCAAAATGACAAGTGAAAAAGCACCAACATGTATAAGGTTGATAAAATTGGCAACCTAATTCTGATTGACAAAGGATTTATTTGGTGAAAATATTTTTATTTGGAGTTAAAAAATATAAATTTAGATAGATAAAGATTCATTGAGGATTTTGAAAGTCAATAAGAGCATTATCTGCCTTTGCGAGGAATAAAACTACCTTGTAATGTACCAATAATCTTGTCAAGGAATGGATGTAACTTGTTCACTAGGACCCTTGGCTATTAATTTAAAAAGCACATTTCAGAGTTTTAGGAAGTTCTTCCTTGGGAATCAATACCATCAGAGTTTCTGCTAATATTTTTATCAAAATCACCGTTTTACACGGTTCCTCTTTCTTTTCACCATAGTTAAAGTGTGAAAGAATGGGGTTCATCGACGTTGTACCCCATTCAAGGGAGCCTCTAAACTTATTTTCCGTCTAAATATGTTCCCAAATTTCATTTTGTTAAAGATTACAGGTTCCCTCTTACTGTATCAAGACCACGAAGCACATCCTGATTACTACTATGTACGCCAAGCATTGGAGACAATCTCATGATAGTCATTATGGGTGGTCCATGCTACTTCAAAACAAAATGGCATCTCCTTAACAAAAAGAGGTAGCCTACCATATCTCAGAAGAATAGGGTTATGATAAGAGTGCAGACGACATAGGTTTTTCACTTAAGATTTAGGGCACGAATTGCGCAAATTATTATTAGCAAGTGCTCGATCCATCCTCTTCACTATCTGTCTCACCTCATAAATATGTCTATGCCATTTAAAGTTTTGTCCCTTAGACTCCAGGTCCAACAAATTACATGCCACCAACACCTCAATCTCTAGTCATAGAGAAGGGCTCCCATGAATCTCTGAAGGTAGGATAATTTCATTAAAGTCTCTAATTAGTATCCATGATCCACAAACTAAGGATTTGATTAGGGTCAGATGTTCTGAAAGTTTGTAACGTACACTAGGAATCAGAGAGGTATAGATTTCTTTGATAAACTCCATGTCTGATTACTTACTTGAATCTCCAATGTAATGCATTGTGACATGGAAACAATTATGGATGTATTTGTTGTAGATAACGTCTACAGCCTCTAGAATATATTCATCAAACTCTTCATCTTAAACTTTAACTTGGTATCAGAGCATTATATTTTCAACAGGACTTCTAGCTTTAATTTGCTCTTCTCTCCTGATCCCCTCATGGATCCTACTGCATCTCAATCTACAAACACGCTGTCTGTATCTCTTCCTATTGATTCTTCATCAATTCTGCAATCTGCGTTAGGTTTTTCAATGGCACTCCGCCTGGATTTTTTGCGTCATCACTGGTTCATTCCCTTAGATGTAGTTTCCCTCTCACAATGGCAGCAATATCTTCCTCTGCACCAACTGTTTCGACACTCTCTGGACTCCCATTTATAGCGTCAATTATTCTTAACACACATCTTCATGGTGCTGCGGTAGTTCTTCTTTCAAATACTCATCAGGTTATCTCCTTGAAACTGACCAACAAATAACTATTTATACTGGCGAATGCAAATGAAACCATATTTGTTGGGTCAGGGTGTGTATGCTTTTGTTGACGGTTCCTATTCTTATCCTGCACTCTATGTTGCTACCAACGATACAACAACTCCTGTTATCAATCCATCCTTTCTTTCATGGAAGCAACAAGACCAGTTAATTATGAGTGCTCTCCTCTCCTCTTTATCTACTGAAATTCTACATCGTGTGGTTGATTGTGACACTTCTCATAACATCTGGCAAACATTTGAAAAATCCTTTGCGTCTCCGTTCCATTCAAGAATTATGCAATTACATGGGTCTTTTCAGGATTTACGCAAGGGCGATGACTTAGTTAGTGCTTATTTGCAGCACGCTAAGGTTTTATTTGATGAGTTAGTTGCTGCTGGTCGGCCTCTTTCCTTAGAGGACTTTAATCTTTATGTGTTTCGGGGTTTACGCAGTGATTTCAAAGACTTAGTGACCAGTTTGTCTACACGGGCAGACCCTTGTCATACTCTGATCTTCACAGTTACTTGCTCACTCATGAATACCTAAATAAGAGCTCCCTTTAATCCACTTTTAGCTCTCCTATGACAGCACCTCTACTGCCTGCACCTTTACATCCCACAGCCTCAGCATTCTCAGCCTAGCGAGGTGGTTTCAATGGTTCTTCTGGCCACTCTTATCGTGGGCGTCACCGAGGTGGATGTAGAGGCTATCGTGGTGGGAAACAATGGCACACTTGGATTTGGTTGGCAGCAGATGTCTGGGTTTGGTTTTCAGCAAGGTTCCGTGAGTCTGGAACTGGTTGGTAGCAGCATTCTCGTGGTTTTTCCAACTCCAACAACAGTTTTTGAAATGTCAAATGTCAATTATGTTATGGCTTTGGGCATTCAGCTAAGTATTGTTCTCAATTCACCTCACAGAATTCACAGGCTACTGCTAACTTAGCATTTCAGAATCCTCAGCCCTCTTCTGCAAATTGGTTTCCGGATACGGGTGTTAATTAGCATGTGACATCGGACCTTGCCGATATGATGAGTTCAGAGCCCTATCTTGGCAATGATCAATTACATGTTGGTGATGGTAAGAGACTTATTATATCATATATTGCTCATTCTAAACTTTATACTCCCAAACACACTTTTATTCTATCAAATGTTCTACATGTCCCACATATTAAAAAACCTTTATTGTCTGTTCAAAATTTTTGCATTGAGAATAATATATTTTTTGAATTTCATTCATTTTTGTTTTATGTTAAGGATCTAATAACTAAGGAGGTGCTCCTTTCCGATCAGAGTAGCGATGGTTTATATGTCTTATCCGAGTCTTTTGCAACGTCCGTACCACAAGCTAGCCTGTCTACGTTTGTTTCCTCCACTGCTGAAGTTTGGCATTGTCGTCTTGGTAATCCTAGATCTCGTATTTTAGGTTCTTTAGTATCAAATAATAAAGTTTCATGTACTTCTAGAGTTTTTAATTTCAGTTGTCCATCTTGTCCTTTAGGAAAATCATCATGTCTGTCGTTAGGCCAAACTGGTCATAAAACTTATGCTCCTCTTGAGCTTGTTTTCAATGATGTTTGGGGACCTTCCCCTATGTTATCTATTGATGGCTATCGTTATTTTGTGATTTTTGTGGATGCTTATACTAAGTATATCTGGTTCTTTCCTTTAGTAGCTAAATCTGATGTGTTTAACATTTTTCATTAGTTTCAAGTTCTTGTTGAACAACAATTCGCCACCAAAATTAAGTCAGTTCAAACAGATTAGGGTGGTGAATATAGGAAGTTAAACATATATTTTAAAACCATTGGCGTTCATCATCGTCTAATATGTCCTCACATGCATGAACAAAATGGTATGGCTGAGCATTGTCATTGTCATATTGTTGAAACTGGCCTTACGCTTTTGGTCAATGTAAGGCTCCGTTAAAATTTTAGAGTTATGCTTTTAAAATGACTATATATCTCATAAATCATATGTCTACTGCTGTTTTAAATGGTTGTACCTTTTTGAAAGTTTGTTTAAATCTTCTCCTTATTACAGTTTTCTTTGTATTTTTGGGTGTCTATGTTTTCCATTGCTTCGTCCCTATAATCGACATAAACTAGATTTTCACTCTACCCCGTGTGTGTTTCTTGGCTATAGTTCCTTGTATTTGGGTTATCGTTGTCTTGATTTGTCTTCATCTTGTATATATATTGCACGTCATGTTAAATTTCATGAATATACATTTCCTTTTGCATGTTCTGAACAAGCAACACCCTTTCCTTCTCCATCTTTACAAACCGCACTCCCAGCCTTAACTTATTTCCCTACACCTATGATGTCTACATCTCCGCCCCTTTTGCCAATGCCTGCCCCCAGGGCATTTCTCCCCTTCACCTTGTACTATGAGTAACAGTCCCTATGCTCCATCTCCACTTTATTCTGTTTCTAACGATCTCTCTCCAAGTATGGTCTCTGTTTCTCTAGGTACGACGATTTCATTGACAGAGGTCTCTTCTCCTATTGTGTCTTCATCTCGGCCTCATAGCAGCCCACTTCGGGTCCTCCTCTGGCTCTTCTCCTGGCTTGCAATTGGTAGTTGATTTGTTGAATTTTGATTTTAGCAAGTTCCTCATTGTCCATCAACTCTGCCAGCTGACTCTTCTTGTAGCCACCACATGACACTTCATCCTCGCCACCCAAAATAGGCGCATCTTAGTGTGTCTCATTCCTCTGCTCCTGTGCGTTCTGTTTCTTTTGAGCATGAACCCCTCACATTCAAAGATGCTTTTTAGCATTCAGCATGGCAACAAGCTATGCAAGATGAAATTCGGGCTTTGCACTCTAATGGTACGTGGACTCTAGTTCCTTACTGTTCCTTTATGAATGTTATTGGTAGTCGCTGGGTCTATAAAATCAAGCGGCGAGCGGATGGTAGTGTTGACAGGTATAAAGCTCGTCTTATTGCCAGAGGGTTCACTCAACAAGAAGAAATAGACTACCTCGAGACTTTCAGTTCAGTTGTTAAGCCTGCAACTGTGCGGTTAGTATTTATTATTGCTGTGACCTGCGAGTGGTTTATTCATCAACTTGATGTTCACAATTGCCTTCTTGAATGGAATTCTTCAATAAGAGGTGTATATGGAGCAACCACTTGGTTTCTCTCATCCTACTTTATCATCTCATGTTTGTCGTCTTCATAAGTCTATTTATGGTTTAAAACAGGCTCCCCGGGCATGGTATACGAGACTTAGTGATTATCTCTATTCTTTTGGTTTTCGTGCCTCTAATGCTGATACTTCTCTGTTTATTTACTCTGCTGGCTATGATCTTATTTACTTGCTTGTGTATGTGGATGACCTTTTGCTTACTGGGAACAATTCAACTCTACTATGCCACTTGATTACCTTACTGAATTCAGAATTCAAAATTAGGGATTTAGGCTCTGTGCATTATTTCTTGGGGATTGAAGTCATTAAGATTGCCATGTGACTTATATTCTCACAACACAAATATAATCTTGATATCATTCAGTGAGCTGGTATGTTTTTGTGTAAAGCTGTTGACACGCCTGCTTCATCCTTGTCTAAGCTATTGATGACCTCAGATACCTAGTACTTTGATCCTACCCGTTACCGACAGATTGTTGGTGCTTTGTAGTATCTCACTTTTACTCGCCCAGATATTTGTTATGTTGTAAATAAAGTCTGTCAATTTATGCACTCGCCTACACATTGTCATTGGTCTCTTGTCAAAAGAATTGTCTAGTATCTCCAAGGTACGACATCTTATGGTCTGCACATCACTAAGGGTTCTTCTCTTTCTTTACATGGTTTTACAGATGCTGATTGGGCTGGTAGTCTTGATGACAGAAAATCCACCGGTGGCTACTTGGTATATCTCGACCATACACCTATTTCTTGGAAGTCTGGAAAATAACGAACAGTGGCTCGTTCATCAACTGAAACAGAATATAAGGCTCTTGCGAATGGTATTGCTGAGATCTGATGGATTCAGGATTTGTTGTCAGATCTTCATTTTTCCCTTGATCCAATGACTATCCTTTAGTGTGATAATTTGGGTGCTACCTACTTGTTTGTCAATCCTATCTTTCATGCTCGAACTAAGTATGTTGAAGTCGATTATCACTTCGTTCATGATCAAGTTGCTAAAAAGGAAATTGAGGTTCGGTTCATCTCCTCGCAGGATTAACTTGCTGATGTTCTTACCAAACCTCTTCCTCATGTGTCCTTCATTTATTTTCGGTCCAAGCTTCATTATGTATTTAGTATGGAGTGTTGTAGATAACGTATACAGCCTCCAGAATATATTCAGCAAACTCTTCATCTCTTAAACTTTAACTGTATTAAACTGTCGACCTGACGTAAGAACCCATTTACCACCTCCATTAGCTTTCACAATGGCTAGCTGCAGGTGAGTACCCTAAGTTCAGCCAAAAGTTTGCCACCCTCCCAAATTATGCATGTGTTTCGAGCAAAATAACAATATTAGGATGATATCTCTGCATTAATTCCTTAGATTGACGCTGAATTTTTAAGTTGGCAGCACCGTGCACATTCCAAGAGAGAACTGTAAAGTAATTGAAGAAATTCATAATGCTGAAGATGACAATGAACAGCAAATAACACAGCTCATGGAGTGCTGACATTCATGTGTCTCCCATTACTCTCCCGAGGACAAACTCTATTAACACTCACAGTAGAAGGCACAACCGAAAGCAAACGCATGTCCACCAATTGATCCTGTTCCATTGCTGTATTAAGTCCAGGATAATGAGGATTGTCAGCCAGGCTCCCCATAAGTTGCTCTGAGATTGCACGGATAGGGAGCAGCCCTGCCTTATTTTGATCACCGCCTAAGTCCTCTGATGTATTATCTGCAGCTTGAGAAGAACCCACAGAGAAAACTTGTTCAATGGTTCTCATATATATGAAGCGGAGACTGAAATTTCAGGTTTCAATTTTCCAGGTTTCCTTGACTTGTTTAGCTTTAAATCTAGTTCCATTAGTTCACTTGTTTAGCTAACAAAAGGTTTTCTGTTTCCAAAGTTTCTTGACTTGTTAAGCTTAGCAAAATTATTTTCCAGTTTTCACATTAACTTCAAGTAATGTGATAAAATGAGTGTCATAACCCAATTTTTTACCTTCATTTTTATATATATTCTAAAAAATCAAAAAACAACATGTATTTAGTGCATTTTAATCATTTCATTATTTTATCAAATTAAGTTAGGAATAATCATAAAAATCATAAAAAAAAATACAAAATTACAAATTAAAAAAAGTTTTGTTTATATATATATAGTTGGGGGGAAAATTGGACCAATAGTTGAGCTTCACAAATCAAAGTTTAAGTTTAGGAATTTCAATTAAATCCAACAATGATTCGGCTTGCAATTGAAAACTTTTTGGAAGAGAAATTGAATAAAAAAAACTTAATTTGACTTCAATTTGGCTAAGATTAGAAAATTTAAAAAGTCAAGGATGAATTTGAAATACATGATCAAATTAAAAAGTCAAATAGGGACTTATTTGAAGAAGAAAATTGAAATTGAAAGTCAAATTGGTTAAAATTGCAAAATTTCAGAAACCAAGAACTATAATTGAAAAGTGGCTAAATTGAAAAGATCAATTTAGAGATTAAATTGAAAACAAAAAAAAATCCAAGAACTACAATGAAAAAGAGAAAATATTCGAGGATTCAATTAAATCTGTCCTACATTGTTCTTTTCAATCAAGCCTTTGAATCATTCATCAATCAAAATTCCGGCATTTTCTCTCCATAAAAAGGAAAGGAAATTCACAAGAAAAGAAAAAAGGCCACACAAACACCAAGAGAAAAAATTGGAGTCCTTTTGCTCGATTCCAACAGATTCTGACCATTCCAATCCTCTATTGAACGTTGATTTTGTAGCTTAGAATAATCTTTTAATTTATCTTGATGTTATTGTGAAAAATAGGGTTGATTAGTGAAATAACGTAACTTATTTTTATATGTGTGATATAGATGGTGTTTGTTTTTATGGTGATTCTATTTTTTTTTTAAATTAATTTTATTTTCTTTAAATTATTTTGTTTTTATGTTTTGAATTATTTTAATATGCTAATGTCAATATTAAATTTTAAAAAATAAAAAATATTATTTTAATGTATTTCCAAGCAAATATTACTTTTAAAAAAAATCATTATTAAAATATCAAACACTACTAAAAAAATAAAAGAGTAAATAAATAAAAGGAACAGGAGGAGATTGCCATAAAAAAACTAACCATTTGTTTTTCTTAACTTGCATCATGGCCAAACATTTTTTTTTTTAAAAAAAGACAAAAGAATATATATTTCTTTGCATAATCTAGCATTTTATACCATGTTTAACATTTTTTTTAAATTATTGTGTTGCCATATTTTTAAAATATTCATTACATGTATTTTAAAATTTAATAACAAGTTTATTAAGTCCAATAAAAAACTTGACTCAAATTAAATATTCCATTGGATCTACATACCCAAGAAAATAAAATAACTCATCCTTTCTAGAAAATAAACAATAATAGTAATTTTCAATTGATAAATGACAAGTTTCTTTTGAATGAACAAGCCAAAGCTTATTCTTGCTAGTCGAATGCTCATTTTAAAATTCCAATACAAAATTATTCGAGGTAAATTGATTTACAGTGAATTATTACCTCAAATCTAAAAAAATAATAAGAATGCAATTCTTGAACTTCTAATAAGTAAGAAATTTCAATATAAAAATTTTCATTAACACCAAAGCAAGGAGTATTGAGATACCATATCTTATATGAACCTTATCAAAACTTCTTCTATAGATCTTTTTTAGGATTTAGATTGGATTCATTGAACCAAACATAGATCTATTGGTAACCAACTTAAAGCCAACTTACAAAGCAATTGATGAGACCAATCATACTTTATAATTGTTAGGTTAAAAATATGAATTAGGATTTAACTTATTACAGTAAATTAATCCATATATACTTAATAAATAAGCGACTTTAAACATAAAAAACCTTAACAATTTAAGATATGATCAACATTACGATTTATTTTACATAAAATGTTTTATGAATAATAATTTTTTTTAGTATAACCAATCTCTTATCTTAGATTTTAATTACTGGTTAAATTTTTTTAATAACCATACTAGATTGATAACTTATTTTTATAAAATTAAACTTTTCCCTTCAAAGAATCAGATACCCTGTTCTGTTTTTTTAGGTTTCCACAACATCGAGCTAGGATAAGTTTAAAATGATGAAAATTAGTCTTTTAAAAAAAAAAAATTCACTTTTTCTTCTTTCATCCGAGACACCTGTGAATACAAACTTTTGATACCCTTTTCGCATGGCTGGTTATATTTCTCGTGACTCAAGTTCTTTAAATTTAACCGCGGTGCTGTTGTTTCAGCTACAAACACATCTGAAGTAATCTTCTGTTATTGTTTGTTGCTTTTCCAATTTAAACAATCATTAATTAAGTTAGTAGCAAACTTCTGTGGTTGGAATAGATCATGCATGATCAGTAGCAAACTTCTGTGGTTGGAATAGATCATGCATCACGTGAACGTCTCCTTTAAATTTGCAAAGCTAAATCCTACATTATAATGACTGCAAAAAGAGAGTACCGCTGATTTAAACCAATACTCATCATTTATTTCATAATAATCGTATATGCGTCTGAATCTTGAACTTTCCAAGCTGATGTTATTACATGAAAATTAAAGAAAAAAGGGATCCTGTAGCTTCCAACATAATTAAAATATTCATGAAAAATCTAGGTCGTTCAGACTCTTGTCTCTCTAATCCCGTGGCCGCTGAGCAGCATTTTCCCTGGTCCACACACATTTTCCCACACTTTTCTAGAGATAATATCTGAGAATCATATAAAAAGGAAACCTATGGCATTCTTAACTTCACCATAGCAGATAGTGCAAGCTCATCGACTTACTTAATTCCACAACTTCTAAGTTCTCTTTGCTATTATTTGTTGAGTAATTGCAGCTAGCACTTGTTTTAGCCTTCATCATCATGGCACCAAACAGAGAAACA
The DNA here is from genome assembly GCA_007827005.2 of Populus simonii. Taxonomy (NCBI): domain Eukaryota; kingdom Viridiplantae; phylum Streptophyta; class Magnoliopsida; order Malpighiales; family Salicaceae; genus Populus; species Populus simonii. The sequence goes on from CM017481.2 coordinate 5,227,592, forward strand.
CTAGTTGACTCTTACTCAAAGAGTGGTAACAAAGCCCACAAGCCCCGTAGACTTTCAATGGAAAATCTCCAAAGAACGATATCTGACATCTCATTTGAACTCAGCAAGGAAGGAGTTGATCATCATGCGAAGCTCGCACCGATTTCTGAGATAGAAGATGCCAAGTGTGAGTGCTGTGGCATGTGTGAAGAGTGCACCCCTGCGTACATAAAACGAGTGCGAGACAAGTTCTCAGGGAAATTGGTTTGTGGGTTATGTGCAGAAGCAGTTAGTCAGGAAATGGAGAAAAATGGAGGCAATAAAGAAGAGGCCTTGAACGAGCACATGAATGCATGCGTAAGGTTTAATAGGTTTGGGAGGGCATATCCTGTCTTGTCCCAAGCTGAAGCCATGAGGGCGATGCTACAAAAGAGTGCAAGTCTTCGAGCCAAGTCCATTAGTCCTAGAGATAGATCAGGTGGTCACCAGAAGGGTACTACTGGCATTGCAAGGAGCTCTAGTTGTATTCCATCAATCACAAGGTAGATCACTGACCGGAGAATAATCAATTGAGCTCTTTTATGGAAGTGCTCTGGTTCATTTAGGATTGTATTTCTGTCCACCGTACGTCTTGGAGCTTGCTTCAAACCATATTGAATCTTCTTTAGTTTGCAAACGTACAAGACTCTTCTTTCCTTGTACTATAAACCACTTCGACTGATATATGTAGACATCTTCCTTCAAGTTACAATAAAGAAATGTTATTTTGACATCTAGTTGTTCAAGAAGCAAGTTTTAGGTAACCACTATCCCTGTAACTAGTATGATTATTGTAAGTTTCATGACTGCATGAGACCCTTTTTATACTGAAACCTTTCACAACAAGTATGGCCTTGAACCATATTTATTATCATAATGTTTAGTCCTATTCCTATCAACCTAGTGGTTATGCAAAGTCTTATTTTCTACGGGTAGTTTGGTTAGCTGTTTGGTTAGCTCTAATGTCTGATTTTCTAGTAAGAAATCCATATCATCTATCATAAAGATAACATCCACTTATTTTATTCTTTAGCATATAAGGCTTTATTAAAACTCTCTAGCTCACCATTATTAGTCAACAAAATATAATTCAATGATGGTGAGAATCTTCCATCAATACACTCTTCTCCATTATCATACCTTAAGCATTACAGCTTCACGTTTGTTTTAATATCAACTATGACCTTCCATTTCTTGAATGTTTCAAACATATCAAATATATTTTTTAAGTAAACCTATATTTTTTTTTTCTAAAGTCATTGATAAAGATAACATAATATAAGAAACATCTAAGAGATGCCACCATAAAATGCCCCTATAACTCTATGTGTACCGGTTGTTGTTACCTATTTAATTTTGGGGGTCCCCACACAAAAAGAGAAAGGAAAAGAGAAAATATAAAAAAATATAAAAAATTGTTGGAAGAAAACCAAAAATATATATAAGTGAAAAGAGGATACCAAAGCGCCCAGAAAATAGCCAAAGATTGGTTGAGGAGGATAAAAAATACAAAGATTAAAATTTAACAGTATATTTTTGACTGATGAAAGCCGTGTTGGCAAATAAAATTCAATTTGAGGAAGAGAAATTTAAAATTGAATGTTTAAGGACCCAATTAGATTTTGTTGAAGGTTTAATTGAATTTATGGAGGGTTTAATTGCAAGAAAATTTTGATTTTTTAAAGTCAATCTAGGTTTTAATTAAAAAAAATTAATTAAAGTTTAGAGGTCAAATTAAAATTTTTAAGAGTTAATTTGGTTAAATCAGGGTCTTAATTGCATAAATATTGAAGTTTGATTTGCAATTAGGGACTTGATTGAAAAAATCCAAAACTAAGGACTAAACTGGAAAAGGCGCGTGAATATAGGAGCTGAAATTGATCGAGTCAGGGGCCAAATTGAAAAAATTGAAAGTTTGTTGATCAATTGAGGGTCAAAATACACAAATTCAAAACTAAGGACCAAAATAAAAAAGATAGCCAACTTTAGAGTTGACATTTGAGTTTAACAGAGATTAAATTGAGTTGACTCTTAAAATCAAAACCTCAATTAAGACTTGATTGAATCAATAAAAAATTGAAGACTGATTTAGAGATAGAGACTTATTTTATTTTGTTTTTAAAACACAAAACAACTCCGTTTCATTTAAATGAAATGACGTGTTTTGCCCTTAAAAAAGAGAGGATAGAACGACGCCTTTTTGATGGTATTGCGTACAATCTTCTTCCTTTGGGCATGCGCTGCAGGCAGAGGAAGAAGGTTTTTGATGCGAACCCTAACGGCATTGAATGGAATTCGCGAACCCAAGATATATCTAATCCAAGTTTGTGCTTATCACAATGGAAGACCTGCTTCAAGGCAAGAAGACTATAAACCAACCTAATCACAATGCCTACACCTAGAGACGAGCAAAAAGGGTATAAATTCACAACAAAGATTGGTCACTTCTTTGAAGAGTTGAAAGTTCAATTAAGAACCAAGATTGACAACCAAAGGTTGACAAAAATCAGAATATTATTAGCCTAAAAGAAGTGTGCTGAAAATTATTCTCAAGAGTATTTATACCTCAAGCCAAAAACCCTAGTTTCCCTAATGGGTCACATATAAACCCAATTTAAATAATAATCAACCCAAGCTAAAACTAGCCCAAACTAATTAAAATAAATAAAATAAACAAGTTTGAAACCCAAACAAGTGTTTCCTCATAAAATAAAGAAAGTTTAATAGCCCAACTAATTTAATAAGACAAGTTCAGTTATTTCTGCATTCTGTCTGGCAGCAGCAAATCCCAACTTCAAACGAATGATTCTCTCTCAAGTTAAAGAATTAGAAGGCGTGCCAATACCGTTGGAAAGGTATGGAAGTCTAGTTTCCAGTCCAACTGGAATCACCTCAAAATTCGACTTTAGATCCAGTTATGATAAAAAAGGTAGCGAAAGGTCAAACTGACCGAATCCAGTCTTCTTCTCCCAATACTTGTGTAATGGTCTTGGTTCACCAATAAGCCCCTCTTGAACATGAATAAGATTAATCACGACTAATTATTTAATATCCTCTTGAAGTCCACCTTAGCCCACATATCTTGAAGAAGTCCATTGAAAGCCTCTTTGAACCTCTTAGCTCTAAGCCTTGTAACTGGATCAATCAGAACCTTCAATGGATCATTTGATGCTTGGATCACATCAGTTTTCCCCTCCTTTGCAGCGCCTCTCTCCCTCTCTCCCCCTCCCATGTGCCTAAAACCACGACACAACCCATGCCCTCGTTATGGACTACCATTGTGATAAAAGGGGCAGAGGGGACAAGCCCTGCGGGCGGCTGCATAGTGGTGGCCTAGCCGCCCTACCCTTTTAGCGTGACTGGATAGGAGTAGGGTGGCACATGCTCCCTTTTCCCTTTATAAATACCCTATCACCAAGAGGTGCAGGGGGGATGAAAGGACAAAAATGAAGGAGAGATGACAAGAACAAACGAACAAAAAAAGCAAAGAGGAACGAGAAAGAAAAAAAGGAAACACAGAAGAGAAAGAAGAGAACAGAAGAAAAAAACAAAGAAAAAGAGAAGAAAAGTAACCTCTCTGTCTCTCTCGCCATTAGCAACAACACCATCGTGAACCATAATTGTTCTTCCTAGTTGTTGCCTCAACAGCACCACCGTTAACGCCACCGTCAGGTCAGCTTCCCACTCTCCTCCTCCTCTTCCTCCTCCTCTTCTACATTTCTCTCTTTCATTGTTCTACTAGTAAACATTGGAGAGTGAATTATACTCTCCACTATTCATATAGAATATGAACAATGAAGAGTCCACATTTTTTGGGCCGGACCGGGGCTAACCCAGTCCCTTTAAAAAGGGATTTGTTGGGCCAACATTGACCCCATCCCTTTTTGGGTTGACCTCGACCCAACCAAGGTGGCTTAGCCTATATAATTAAGCCAAGCCCAGCCCAATATATTATTATATAATATAATAATAATATATAATATAATATTATATATTAAATAAAAAAACCAAAAAAATTAAAAAAAATTTAAAAAATCTTTTCAAAAAATTTGTGATTTTCTTCCGGATTTTCCACCGATTTTGTTTAATATTGATTTGTATTTTTAAACTGTAAGATACAAATCTGATATTAAAATACTTAATTTTATCTAAAATGTTGCAAAAGAAAAAATATATATAAAAAATAATAATCTTGTTTTCATGTATACGGCCAAGTCTTTAAAAAATAAAAAAGAAATCACATCGTATTCCCATGCAAAAATTCTAGAATATATTTTAGCATATATTTTGGGATTTAATAACCAGTTTATTAAAGCCTTGAGAATTTGGCCTGTATTTCAAAAATTACCAAAAAAATTATTTTATTTTCTTTTAGTATCTGGGATTACAAATTTATATGTAAGACATATTCTTTGTCGCACATGTGCGGCATCGCCACGATCGTCCACTTTATGGTTTTAAGTATCGAGAAATGGGGAAGACAAGGAATTCTTCTCCTTTATCCATGGAAAGTGGGAATGAGATTCACCACTTAGTATTTTGGTCATTATAAACTCTAACTGGTCTAAGAGATTGGGCATGGAGACTGGTTGCGTAAAGGGAAGATATTAGCATCCCAAATACACCCTACCTAAGGTAAACTGCATTGTTTAATTATCTGATAAAATACTAAGGTGTTATTGTGTTTTCTAATTGTAGGTCTATCTAAAGTTTAAGGTAAGTCCTCCTCGGTAAGGAGATCCTTATCTTATCGGACGAAAGCCTAACCGTTCTAATATCTATAAAAGAATTACCTTTTTAATATGGAGAATACGTTTTACGTATAAATTCGTAATCCCAGATACTAAAAGAAAACAAAATATTTTTTTGGGTATTTTTGAATTATTAGCCTAGTTCTCATGGCTTTAATAAACTGGTTATTAAAATCAAAATGCATGCTAACACATGTTTTTTGAATTTTTTTGTTGTATGAAATTACAATGTGATTTTTTTTGAATAAATATCCCCTACTTGATGAGAATATGGTGAGTTCTTAAAGGGCTTTTATACACCTAAAAAGGTGCAGGGAGATTAAAGTTTAAAAAATTAAGTGTAGCTAAACCTATGGAAACTAGGGGTGAGCAAAAAAACCGGAAAACCGATTAAACCGAGAAAACCGAAAAAAAAATAACCGAAAAAACCGAACCGAAAAAAAAACCGATTAAACCGATTAAATTTTTGAAAAAACTGGCCGGTTCGGTTCGGTTTCGGTTTTATAAACAAAAAACAAAAAAAACCGAACCGAACCGAATCGAAACCGATAAAAAACCGGAAAAAACTGAGCCAAACCGGAAAAACAGAGCCAAAACCGAGCCAAACCGGAAAAACCGAGCCAAACCGAAAAAAATCGAGCCAAAACCGGAAAAAACCTAGCCAAAACCGGAAAAAACCGAGCCAAACCGGTTTGAACCGGTTTTTGCCTTAAAAAAACCAAACCGAACCGAAACCGGTCGGTTTGACCCGGTTTTGGTTTTTTTTTTCAAAAAAAAATATTTCGGTTTGGTTACTTTTTTTGATAAAAACCGAACCGAACCGAAAATGATCACCCCTAATGGAAACTGAGTCATTCCCTAAATTTAGACTCAAGGGAGGTCGATCAATCTCCTAGACATGCCAAGGAAGGATGATCATTATTTTGGACTTGGCTGGACTTCGCTGACTGCCAAGGCCAAGCATCTTGGTTCATGCATGCGTGCCAGACCCACGTTATCTTAGGCTTGTTGCACTGCTAAGCCCAAGCGTCTCGGACTTGGTTGACTGTCAAGTTCAAGCGCCTCAGATATGATATGCATACAAGATCCACGTTACCTTGAGCTTGGCGCACTGTCAAACCCAAATGTCTTGGACTTGACTGACTGCTAAATCCAAACGCATGCGTGCCAGATCCATGCTATCTTGGACTTGATGCACTACTAAGTCCAAGCACTTTGAACTTGATTGACAACCAAGTTCAAATGCTCTAAACTTGGTTGACTGTCAAATTTAAATGCTTTGAATTTAATATATGTGTCAGACCCATATATTTTAAAGAACCAAACAAAAATTAAATAAATAAAAAATATAATAAAATTGAGTCATCAAAAGTATTGATGATATTAACAATTTTGTTTCGTAGTGGACCTTCGCGCCCGACATATATAGATCATAATGCAATGAAAATATTCTTTTGAAAAAAGAAGAGCAACCAAGAGAGTGCATGACAATGTTTTTGCTGGTAGACGTCCTCATCAAATCCAAAGTAATATTAAAGTTTTCGTTAAGTGATCCTCTGTGGACCACTAACTAATAGCTTAAAACCCTATATATTGAAAAAGAAATAGATCAGACCCTTGTTCCGAGGAAATGGGTCGGCTAGGTCCACTCATGCCTCCTTCATCAATGAGTACAAGTACAAAAACAAAGCACTAAACCTAGTTTTGGATGGTAATGCTCTTTACAGCATGTTGGCATAAGTTAGCTTTTCCATATAACTACTCAAAGGCAAGAAGAATTAGCATCTGATATTTTCCTATATTTATATTAACAATAAGAAATTGTACAAATTATATATAAAAAATAAAAATCTAGATAAACTTTTCCATGGGATAGTTGTGGCGGTATTGCTGGGGGTTTAAGAGATCGAACACTGATTAAATAAGTCGGAGACTAATCAAGATACATGTTGCTAGCTAGAGCTCAATTTTGAAATAATTTTGCTTCGGGTTTCCATTGGTTCGAACAAATTTAACACACAAATTATAAGTCGGTAAGCTAATCAAGATCCAAGAAGATAATTGTCTATATAACTACAGAGGCCAATGGTGACAGAAACCGAAGACTAGCTCTGTACAAAGATAAAGGGCGTTCTGCCAAAACATCATCAATTCCGAATTGATGGGCTAAGTGCATATTATGTATTACGTCCAAAATATATGTACCCTACAATTTGGAGATGCATGGGAGATTTGAACTTGGACTATCCGATTCTTAAAGCCTTAATTTTTTTAAGCCTTGTTTAAAAACTGAAATATTATAAAATACTAACGAATAATAAAATTAAAAGCATAAGTAACACAACTGGTATTTCGATCCACTTGGCCAATATTAGTGTAACACTATATAGAGATGGCTTGTGGCATGCCATGGTCTCGTCAAATTTTTTATAATATATAAAAAAATATTTATACGATGTTAATGTTTTTAAAAGAGCAAAAAAATTTAAGACTGTAATATGATTAATATATATATATACTAAATAAAAAAAATAATAGTAATTAACTATAAATAATAAGTTACCAATATTATACTCGGGAGAAGAAGAAAGAAAAGTTAATTGAAGACTCATTGTTGCTCTGTTGTTGACACTTCCCCATCACCAAAAAGAGCTCATTAAAATGGTTTTAACGTCATTGTGAAAGGTTCCATGACGACATTGAAAGAGGCTACACGCGTTGTCAGAGCAATGACCGAAAAGGCAAACCAAACAGAATATCATGAAGTGAGCATCTCATATTTATATTTAATCAATTAATTTAATTTAATTCAAAAACAAAATTTCTTTTAAAAAAAGCTAAACTTAATAGAGAATGACATATAAAAGGACCTGAGATAACCTGAGTCATTTTTAAATTTAGTGAAAAATCCTATAGCCAGCAAATAAAAAATAACTGAGCCTAATCTCCAATTAAATAAATGTTTAAGGATGAAACTTAAAAAATATGAGTTTAAAACAAAGGGAAAAAAAATACGTAGGTGAACCTTCTAAACTTTGATTAATCTTTCAAACTTACAACCCGTGAAATCCTAGACTCGGACTCAATCATGAAGATAAATCCCCAACCAATTTAATATTGAAGGATGAAATTGAAAAAAAATATCAATTTAAAAAATTTATCAAAATAAAAAAATAGCAATAAAATCTAATAGGAAAAAAAAATTAAAAGAGGATGAAATCATAAAATATCAATTTTAAAAATGATCTAAAATAAAACTAAAACATTTAAAAGAATGAGGACCAAATTTGACAAATAATAAAATTAAAAGGTGATGAAATTGAAAACAAATTATAATTTTATAAATTATTTTGAATAATATAAATAGTAATCAAAATAACATAGACTAACTCTGAAGGGAAAACAAATTGAAGGATTATTTAAAAAATTTAGAGGGTCAGACATGGAAGAGAGAGAAAATAAAAAGAGATTAGCGACATCAAACCAGAGGTTTGTTGGCCACACACGCTACCCATGATGGAGGAGCCACCAAGATGATTTTATCACCTCCCAAGGACACGAGTGTCATTAACCTGCTAGCGTGTGCGTTGCACATGTTAACTAGTTTTTTTTAATGATATTTTATATTTAGTAAAATATCAAATTACTTCCAAGTCAACTTTATTATAACAAAAATAATTAGTTGATAATAAAAAAAAGTCTCTAGAAGTCGGTTTAGTAATTTTTTTTAAAGATAATTAAGTTATTTTACTGTGTTAAAAAAAATAAAAAGATTAAAAAGCTCTTGGATACTGGTTTAATATTTTTTATTTATAAGAGTAATTCAGTTATTTTATTATATTCTAAAATTATAAAATATTTATTTTAACCTTGATCAATTCCATAATAATAATAAATAAATAAATTTCATGAAAAGAATATTTTATGTTGTGATTCCTAGTACAATAAATCTTGATTAACATTAATACGCTATGCATCTTATTCTTTTTTTTAGTTTTAATATTATCTTCTTAGTGTTTTGCCTTGTACCCCGTTGAAAGAAATTAAACTAATGAGAGATTCATAGTGGCCTCAAAAGCCAGTAAGTGTGGAATATTTTTTTTTATTTTTTTAAAATTATTTTTAATATTAGTACATCAAAATAATATCAAAATATTAAAAAAATATTAATTTAAAATAAAAAAACATAAAATATTTTTAATTTTTTTTAAAATCGATTTTAAAATGTAAAAACAACAGTGGAGTGTGAAAATCTAGAAAAGGGAGATGAGGACAGCATGCCGGGTATATTCCTTCGAGAAAGAGATGGTGGGTCCCTCTCCCCTTCCTCTTCAAGAGAACAAAGGGAAAGAAAGGAAAGGGTGTGCACGAGACAGCATTAGTGTAACGTAAAGACACTCAACTTTTTCTATCATTCCCTCTGCTTTGCTCTCTTTCTTTGGCTTCTTTATCATTTATACTAATCTTTTGACAGCCCCACTTTGCAGCTCTTCTCATATCTGCCACATTTTGTTACTCCTTCCATGTGTTTGTACTGGAGCTTTGATCTTTTGCTACTGAGAAGAGAATCCAAGATAATCATAAGAGTCCAGACAGAAGGGGTTAGTTCATCAATTTTGCTTTTACATGCAAGGAAAGAAAGTTATAGCCCTCAATTCTCCATTGAATTTACAGTTCAATGCAAAGTCTCATGGTTATCATAGCTACCATTTATGTAATGGTAGAGTAAAGTGAAGAAGAAGAAGAATCTGAACTCATTATTTTCCATAATTTCTTCTGACAAAAGTATTATAAATAACCAATGACAACGCATTGCTAGATGCTTTTAATGATTAGCGAATTCCAACCGAGTCTCATGATAGGCATATTCAAGGAACTTATTAAGGCTCCTTTTATTGTAAGAAGACACTAAGACTCATTTATTTGCCAAAAACTGCCCAAAGACGATTACAATTGTAATGTTCAATTCGAATTTCTTTCATAGAAATTCAATTCAGTTGTTATTGAACAGCTATGATTTTTCATTTAACCCCCAAAGTTTTAAAATCTTCTAATTTAGATATTTTCCTGTTAATTTCTTTATAAAATGATGCATTTGCACCCTCATATAAAATACTTTCTCTTCAAATTATTTTATTTTTATATATTTCTACTTGTTCTCAAGTTTGTTTTTGTAATTTATCATGACACCCTTGTAAAAGATTAGTGATTCTATTCCTATGCAAGCTTAAATATGGATGATCTGCCTATCTAATCAAAGAAACTTTATGCTTAGTCAATGAAAAATAATGTGAGAATATCTCACTGCAAGCTAAACCATGCTATACCTAGCTAGATTGGGAGTATTAACATCAACCCATTCAATATGTCTAGAAAGTGCTGTTTTAGTTTTACCACCCATCATTTTTACATTTCCATTATATTGTCCTAAATACCAATGAAAATAAATACACATTTCTCTAATGAAATAATTGCTATTCAAAATGAGTGGATTAGCTATCATAATTATTTAGTTTACTATGCAATTTTATTTATAAATTAATAATAATTTTATTTTTTAGTTTGATTAAAATAGAATTCTGGTATGTATATTAAACATATATTAAAAACTCTGCTTAAACTAAAATAGTTTAAGGTAATTACTTGTTGAGGCAAGTAGATTTTGATATAGATAAAATTTACTATTATCAATTATCAATCATTTTCACTTAATGTTTTACTGCTTTTCTAATGAAAGCGCATAATGATATCAATAAACCTCTTAGAATTTCAAAAAGATTATTTTGTTTAGTTGTATATTTAAACAAGGTTCACGAAATCAAAGGAATAAAACTCGAGATCACTCTACTAAAACAAGAACATAAGTTCCAGAGAGAAAAAATGAGGCAAAAAGAAGTTGAGAAAACAATATAAAGAGAATAAGTTAAATATTGAATTAACTGTTTTGCCTTAATTCTCACAATTTTGCCTTAATTACCATCCATAAAAGAAATAAAAACTTGACATATTTTTCTTAAAAACAAGACGTTTTTCTTTAAAAATTAACTATTTAAGAAGTTATTTTATATCAAACTCAAATCTAAATCCACAATAGATTAGCAAAAAAAAAAAAAACCTACAAGTCCCAATCTAGAGGATCATGTCCAAGTCGAGCCAAGCATGTACAAATGACTTAAGCTTAAATTCATTTTGTTTAAACTCATTTATGACTCTTCAACATTCCACTATGTAAACAATAAAAAAAAATTATATATTTTTAATTTGAGACAAGGTTTTGGATTTCAAATAAAATATCTACCAATAGTTTTTTTAGATTAAATTTTCATTCACTAACTATTTCTAAAATAATTTACAATAAAATTTTAATTTTAATTTTAATTTAACTTTGATTAATGTAATTCTTTAACCATTTTTTTTTTTATAAAAAAAAATACAAACCATAATTCATGTTGAATCTTACAAACGCAAAGCTCTATTCACATTAGCAAAATATCAAATGCGACGTAAATCTTATTATGGTAATTAAGTAGAATATCAAAGGCAAATCCCCATGTTCCATGGAACTTTAAACTTTTCAACGGTTACAGAAATCATTACCACTATCCCAAGTCATCAGTCAAAAGAGTATTTTGGTAATATCCGACAAAACTAAAAGCTTTTCCAACATCTGTCCCTATTTCTCTTTCAACCGTTCGTGTTCAAACACTCTTCAAAGAAAATCAAGGTGCACTTTTGTAATTATAACTCCAATTCATTTATTTACTAAATTCTCCTATTTATGAACTCAAAATCTCCTTATTCCTCTCAGCCTCCATCTTACTCTCTATATATCCGCTACAGTTATAGTTTTTCAGTATTTCCTTTCCTACTCTACTCTTTCGATCCAAGTAATTTGTTTTGAACAAATTATTGCTAATCTTTGAATTTTACTGTGCTCTAATGATGATATTTTGGTACGTCACTAGACATTTTACCTAAGTTCTATGGTTCTTCTCTTGCTTATATTATGCTAAAAAGGTTGTTATAACACTTTTTTCACAGGTGAACTAGGACATCTTCAAATTAGTTTCATTGGTTTTAAGATTTTTTTTTTCCTTCAGGCAGAGTATATATGGTTTTTCTTTTCATTCTGTAATTCATTTGTCATCTAATTTTGCTTGGTTATAATTTGGCACAGGGTATAGTAGTGGAATTGGTTCAACCACAGTACATGCATGCAAAAACAGTAAGTTCATGCTCTTCTTGTTTTTAGTGAAAAACCTTCTGTTTCATTTTTGAGTTGTTTGTTTTGTTTTTGTTTCTGTTAGTTTTGATAAATATACATTTTATATGCACTTCCAAGAAAAATAAGGATACCATATAGAAAGCTGTGTTGATATGTGCTTTTCATGACATGTTAGCAGCTTCAGATCCGAGGGACTAAGACAAACACCTTCTTTTGGATCAAGGGGGAGAGATTTTGTCATCAATGGAATCCACAAAAGGGCCTCAACCATGTCCAATGTTGTTGTTCATGCTCTTGTTCTTGTTCTTGAATTCTCGGATGTTGCATGCAGAGAATCAGGAACTTGAGCTTCTCTTGTCTTTCAAATCTTCACTCATTGACCCTTCCAAGTATCTCTCAAACTGGAATACCTCTGCCACTTTTTGCAATTGGCTAGGAATCACTTGCACAAACTCCTCTCGCATTAGTGGGATTGAGCTCTCAGGGAAAAACATCTCTGGAAAAATTTCCTCTTTAATCTTCCATTTCCCATATATTCAAACTATTGATCTCTCAAGCAATCAGCTTTCTGGTAAACTTCCTGATGATATATTCCTTAGCTCGTCACTTAGGTACCTCAATCTTAGCAACAATAATTTCACTGGCCCAATACCAAGTGGCTCAATTCCCCTCCTGGAAACATTAGATCTATCCAATAACATGCTGTCCGGGAAAATTCCTCAAGAAATAGGATCCTTTTTTAGTCTAAATTTTCTTGATCTTGGTGGCAATGCTTTGGTGGGTAAAATTCCTCCCTCGATAACAAAGTTGACAAGTTTGAAGGTCTTTACTTTGGCGTCTAATCAATTAGTTGGCCAAATTCCACATGAATTAGGCCAAATGAGAAGCTTGAAGTTGATTTACTTGGGCTATAACAATCTTTCTGGTGAAATTCCTGCAGAAATAGGCCAGTTAATTTCTTTGAATCATCTTGATCTTGTCTACAACAATCTCATTGGACAAATCCCATCATCTTTAGGAAACCTCACTGATCTTCAATACCTCTTTCTCTACCAAAATAAATTTACTGGTCCTATTCCTAAATCTATTTTTGGTCTCACGAAGTTGATTTCACTTGATCTTAGTGATAATTTTTTATCAGGTGAGATCCCAGAACTCATTATTCAGTTGAAAAATTTGGAGATTCTTCATCTTTTCTCCAACCACTTCACTGGGAAAATCCCCGTCGCTTTAAGCTCCTTGCCTCGTCTTCAAGTTCTTCAACTTTGGTCTAACAAGTTATCTGGTGAGATTCCAAAAGATCTTGGAAAACATAACAATCTCACTGTCTTAGACCTTTCCACCAATTCTCTCTCTGGAAGAATACCTGAAGGGTTATGCAGTTCTGGGAATCTCTTTAAGCTCATTCTCTTCTCCAATTCTCTTGAAGGTGAAATACCAAAGAGTTTGAGTGCTTGCAAAAGCATGCGGCGGATACGCCTCCAAGATAACGGCCTGTCTGGTGAATTATCATTAGAATTCACCAAACTTCCACTTGTGTACTTCTTGGACATCTCTGCTAACAAACTTTTGGGCAGGATTGACTCGAGAAAATGGGAGATGCCTTCACTTCAAATGCTGAGTTTGGCAAGAAACAGTTTTTTTGGGGGCTTGCCAGACTCGTTCGGCAGCGACAATCTTGAGAATTTGGACCTGTCTCATAATCAATTCTCAGGTGCTATTCCGAATAAGTTTGGGAGCTTATCAGAGCTAATGCAACTAAATCTAAGCAAAAACAAGCTCTCTGGTGAAATCCCAGACGAGCTATCTTCATGCGAGAAGCTTGTGAGTTTAGACCTTAGTCAGAATAAGCTCAGTGGCCAAATCCCTGCTAGTTTCGCTGAAATGCCAGTTCTCGGTCAGCTTGATTTGTCATACAATGAACTATCCGGGGAAGTACCAGCCAATTTGGGAAAAGAAGAATCCCTTGTTCAAGTGAACATCTCTCATAATCATTTCCATGGTAGTTTACCCTCCACAGGAGCATTTCTTGCCATAAATGCAAGTGCTGTTGCAGGAAATGATCTTTGCGGCGGTGATAAGACTAGCGGCTTGCCTCCATGCAGAAGGGTGAAGAGTCGTCTGTGGTGGTTTTATGTTGCCTGTAGTCTTGGCGCTCTAGTGTTGCTTGCTCTAGTTGCTTCTGGATTTGTTTTCATTCGAGGAAAAAGGAATTCGGAACTCAAAAGAGTCGAAAATGAGGACGGGACATGGGAGCTGCTATTATTCAATTCTAAGGTCTCGAGATCGATAGCAATTGAGGATATTATAATGTCCCTGAAAGAAGAAAATTTGATACCTAGAGGCAAAGAAGGAGCTTCATACAAAGGGAAGTCCATTACAAACGACATGCAGTTTATCCTAAAGAAAACGAATGATGTGAACTCAATTCCGCCGTCCGAAGTTGCTGAACTTGGCAAGCTCCAGCATCCTAACATTGTCAAGTTATTTGGATTATGCCGGTCCAACAAGGGTGCATATGTTGTGCATGAATACATAGATGGAAAACAATTGAGTGAAGTTCTTCGGAATTTAAGTTGGGAACGACGGCAACAAATTGCAATCGGGATCGCAAAAGCCCTCCGATTCTTGCATTGTTATTGTTCACCGAGAGTTCTTGTTGGTTACTTGTCACCAGGAAAAATTATCGTTGATGGAAAATATGAACCGCATCTCATAGTAAGCCTTCCCGGCTCGCTTTGCATCGACAACACCAAGTGCTTCATTTCTTCAGCTTATGTTGCTCCAGGTAACTGGTCTATTTCTCTCCTTGCTACCAATGGTAATTAATTGTATCTCAATGGTAATCCAAACATTAGGAATAATTACAGAGGTATACATTTGTCAGAATAATAGTAAGTTTTACATCTTTGTTTTACTTTAGTTGACCAATAAGAATCTAGCAGTCATAGGAATGTGATTAAACAAAAGTCCAATTATGCGCTATGGGCATGCTAAAAGGTTCTGTCCATGCACGCGTCAACCTTAAATTATTAGTGTCGTCAGGTAAAACTACATTATTAGTACTAGTTTACTATTTTCTAAGCCTTCACTTCAGAAAACTTATCAGATTAATTGGATTGTTTATGAAAATGTGGGGCACTTTGAGACCTTCAAATTAATATATATGACGAATGCAAGCCATTCTTCTTTGGCAAAGATGTGATAATATTAAAAGAATCTGCATGCTTATATATCTTCAATAGGAAAAAAAATCAATTTGCATGTGTAATCCATTGAACCTTGGCTAATGCATGGTCTTGCTTTATGTCCATGCATGTACACCATAAACTTAACATTGGGTTATATTACTTCCGTCTTGTAGAAACCAGAGAAACTAAAGACATCTCTGAGAAGAGCGACATGTATGGATTTGGTCTCGTCCTTATTGAATTATTAACCGGAAAAGGCCCGGCGGATGCTGAATTTGGCGTGCACGAGAGCATCGTCAAGTGGGCCCGTTATTGCTACTCGGATTGTCATCTAGATATGTGGATTGATCCAATGATAAGAAGGAATGCATCGATTAATGAGAATGAGATGGTCGAGACGATGAATTTGGCTCTACAATGCACAGCTACTGAGCCCACTGCACGACCATGTGCAAATGAAGTATCGAAAACCCTAGAGTCTGCTTCGAAGACAAGTTCTTGTGTATTAGGCCTGAAGTTTTCTTCCCTTTTTTAGTATTTGAATTAACTTACCTCCTGATTAATTTCTGTTCAGGTTTCTTCTTCTTCCTCTTCTTCTTTTTTTCTTTCTGCGATTTCTAATATGATTGTGACTCAAATGTTTTGTTTGATGGTATGTTTGACGAACACTACATACTACTATGAGTGAAAGTGTACATATAATAAATCCCATTATATGAATTGATGAACTGTAACCTCTTTATAAAGGGTCTTTTTAATTTCTTTCACAGGCCAACTAATAAAGTGTCTTTTGATTCAATTATCTTCTTTCTTTATCACCTTCATCATCATGGCATGCAGTACTTTATGACTAATGATTATGACTCAACCCTCCAATGCGAACGCAGCACTGATACCGATTCCCGAGGATGCGACACAATTGATTGACCATAAAAGAAAGAGAGAGGAACAGAACATATAAAAGGGGGGGAATTTTTCCAATTGAAACGGAATTGGAAAATAAATTAAAAGTTTTGCCAAAATAATATTATTTGAAAAAATTTAGAAAAATAATACAATTTCATCTTATTATGTTTTTTAAATGTAATATTTACTAAATATTATTATTTTTAAGAATTATATGATAGCTGTTTGTGTTTTAAAATAATAACATTTAAACATGTCACGCTTTTAAAGCACAATAATTGCCAATTGGTTGACCGGTTTGATATAGTTGTATAACTAGTTGATATTTTCACATAAAAATTATAATTTTATAAATTAATTTCTTTTTTCAAATATATTTTATAAGTAAAAATATATATTTTTCTCTAACTTGTAAACAAAAAAATATACTCCAATTAAAATCTTAAAAACATATTAGTTTTTATGAGTGATTATGAGGATTTGTTCCAAACAGATTGTGTAGATAGCCTAACAGATGCACTTATGGACCAATAAAACAAATTTAGGTTCAGGAGGAGGTTTGGTTGCATAAGATCAGATGATAGCTCCAAAGGACTATAAATTTTGATCTAATTGTTGGATCGCGCTCAAGTTTTTATAGGAGTTTTTGAAGATTTTTTTTTTTTTTATCATCGGATCTTTAGATTTAAAAAATCTAGCCCTAGAGCTTTAGTTTTGACAATTTTATAATTTTTCTTATGAATTGATCTACTAATTTAATGAATGGTTGATTAGTTAAGCATGAATTTAAATAATTATCGTGGTAATGAAATGCCATATCAATTAAAAATTTTATTGTTCTTTCCAATTGCAACATTTATAAGTGTGTTAGTTCACCAAAACATTTTTTATTCTGATACATTTCTTTATTTATTTGCATTTTAAATGCTAATTTTTCAATTTACCCAATTAAAACAAAGAAAAAGTAGTCAGGAAGTAGGGATTGAAGTGAAATATTACCAAAGTACATAGACTAAAATATAGTTTATAGAAGCACCTTTAAGCGAAAAATTCTTCAATAACATGATGTTGCTTAAAGAATTGCAAGGACACTTACAGGAGAAATGGTAAAAAAAAAAAACCTCAAAATGATGATTTCAATTGAATTTTTAATAAAAAAAAATTATAGTACAAAAACATATAATTCTTCATGAGAAAGATCATATACTTACTTTATCCCAATTCAGCACTTTCTTTTTTAGTGAAAATAACATACAGTAATTTTTTTTTTTTTTTAGAAAAGGTTCAAACGAAAAATCTTTTAGGGGTATGGAGCTCAGTAATGTTAACAGAACTACTACAACTTATTGCAAACATACAGTAATTTACACCAATGTAAAAATGCTTGTATCCAAAGATCGTTGCCCTGAGAATTTGGATATCCTTCTTATCTTTTTAAGTTTATTTGTTTTCAAATCTTCAGATACGAGTAATACTTAGTGTACTTCTAATTAAACCGCTTTATCCAGCAACAGGGGTGCTCGACATCCAGCTTTTTTTTAGGAGGCGTATTTGCATTTGTCCTGTTATAAAACTCTTCTGATATTCTACGAATCTCGAGGTTTTGAAAAATAAAATTATAAAGAGACCGAATCAAAGAATGTATGCAATCACCAATAAATCTGCATATGGATAGTATAATTTAGGTATCTGTGAATTTCTTCTTTCACACTGGTATGATGCGCATGACCTAAAATGTCTCAGTGGGAATAGTCCATGCCTGCTATATCCAACAGTACCAAGTAAGTGGATATCCCACTGGAAAACTCTTCTTCGTGGTTGGATGGCAGCTGGGTGGGTGGATTGTTTTGTTGGCCAGCATCCAAAACTATCCCCAGCTTCCATTTTTAAGTGACAATCAAGAGTACTTTTATGTGAGAAAGGGAGTAAGTTACAAGTAGATCGATGGAGCTGTTCTTTTCACTATATGCCTATGATCAGGCTATGAGTCCTTTGGTTTACCCCCCCTTCTTTTCTGTTCGTTCTCTTCCTTTTTGTCCTTCAAGCTAGAAAGTAGCATGTAGTTTTGGACTTTACATGGATATTCTTCTTCGGCTTTTCTCAACTTTAACGTTCCAAGTTATAGACGTTTTGGATTTTTTTTTCTTGGTCTATTATTACCGAGGGATGCCTGCCTCACAAGGATACTACGATAAGAATTTAATTGATTAACAAAATACACAAATCACCATTCTTATAATCCTTTCTTCTTCTTGTTTTTTCTTTCCTTGCGATGAGTAACGCCATTTATTTGCTTACGGGCATATATATATATATATATATGTGTGTGTGTGTGTGTGTGTGTGTGTGTGTGTGTGTAACTCTAAATATTTTTTAGGAGAAATTTTTCATTACAATGTCGTGCAATATATTGATGCATATGTAATTAAGTACAAACAATAAACTAAAAAGAGTTATTGGTATAAAAGAATTGCCCGCAAAAACACTAAATATAATTTTATTTGAAAGATAATTCTAATATTGGTATTTTTTAAAAAGGTTTATAACTTTTTAAATATATCTAAAATCAACCTTTCAAAAGTAATATTAAATCTAATCATAAAAATAGCATAGAATTAAAATTAATTAAAAAAAATCTGAAAAATTAAGAAAATTAACAAAATTGGCTCAAATAGCATCTTCAAGCTCTAATTTTAGAATCTTCCAAAGAGGGCTAGCATAAGCGTGCCGACAACACTGTAAACCTGGGCCTTTAGAATGACTTGAAAAATTTTAAACCCGTTCCAATGATCGGATTAAGAGTTATAGCCTTTTATTGCTTGATCTGGCACGACCAAATCTTCTATTGGCTTTAGCTCTATCTCATTAGTCTATAAATATGCATGTTAGGATATCTTCATGATCCATTAATGGCAAATCCCATATGACTGCTCAAAACCTTCACTTTTTTTCTAACCCAACTACATCTTTCTCTCTAAGTTGAAAAGAATTCGTCATTGAGTTCTAGTCTCCCACAAAATATAGTGATAAATGTTGCACATTAAAAACTACATCATCCTCTCTGGGTTGAAAAAAACTTTTCCTTGAGTTCTGGTCTCCCATTAAATATAGTTCTCGTTGAGAATCCCTGAAATTGTGTCAAGAAGGATTCAAAATTGGAGTCGCCACCTAGTAATTAAAAGGAAATTAGGAATCATAAAGCTTAGCACTGATTTTAAAGATTCAGGTAAGGGGTTAATCATGCTTAAGGGAAGAACAATATCATCCTTATTGTATACTTTCTTACGAAATATTACCTTTACAATGTGTTTTCTTCTAAACTTATTTTTATTTTTATTGCCTTTACTTATTATCATCAACATATTTTTTTTATTTATTATTTATGAAAAATTTGACATTGGTCCTTTTAAAATGAGACTCGTCGATTTGGTTGTTTGCCGGAAAAAAAAAAATCTTTAGAGGAGTCCCTTTTAAAAAGAGACTTTTCATTGTTGTTATTAACAAAAAAATCTATCATTGGTTCCTAAAAATGAGACTTTCTTATAAAAATGAGACTTGTCATTATAAGTCATTTCCAAAATGGGCATTAGACCATAAGGATGGTAACATTTGAATTCGATTTTGGCTCTTTAACATGGTAAGTTTCTAAATCATGCTTGAGAGTTGTTATTTTTATTTAATGGGATTTGATGGGATCACATTAACCTCACCCTAATTATATATCATATTTAAGTGAAAAACAATTCACGTCAATAAATTAAATAACTTTTATTTATTATTTTTTTCTATTATTATTATTTTATGAACATACAATTATCAACAATATTTGAGCCATAACATAGATATAAATCAATAAGAAATATTGACTTATACAGGTAAAAAAGTTAGAAAATGGCTAGAAAATCCAATTGACCAAGAGGCACGCATGCAACTCACATGCTAAACAATTGATTTTGCTAAGCTTGAACTCATTTATTCACCACATGCCTATTTAAATAAACATACAAGCCAAAAATGAAGAAATCAAATTGATTTGGGATTTTTCTTTACTGGTGGTTTAAGGTTTCTTAATTTGGGGACCTGCTGTGAGAGAGAGATTTTATGGTGGTTGATGCTTGTGATTTTTCCTTGTTGTTGAGTCAATAAGTTTGATGGATGGTGATTGAACTTCAGCCTTGTGACACGATCAAAATATTTGATGTCTTCTCCCAAGTGTAGGAGTGTCGAAGTAATAAATAATCCAGCAGGACCGGGATCGAACCATAGAGAGGTTAACTGTATAAACTACAAATAAAGAATTAGATAATAACAGAAAAGGAGTTGAAGAGAGCTTTGAGATGTGATATTGATATAAGGATTTAAACAAATATAAAACAATTGTAAAGGTTAGAGGATCCACTAATGGTATTTCAAATAAATATAATATAAATTCTTTTTATTATTCAACTGAAAACTACACACAAAGGAGGTTTCAATCGGATTATAATTTATTAACATGATTATATTAATTATCTTATTTGAGTAATGCCAATACTTGTAAATGTTGTCAAGTATTCATGGTGATAACTTATGTTAACAACAAATCAAGTTCCTTTCATAGCACAAGTGTCGGTTATACCATATAGTTGGGCTATGAAAATGCCAAGTATTTGTTGTACCAAGGGTTGTTCAACACAAATCTAGATTAACCATTTAACAAGTAAGGTATTAAGAGTGAGTAAGATAATAAATACAAAACATATTAGTATCAAATATTAAAGTCCATGTTGAGTTTATATTATACTTATTCTTACACCATTAGTGTAACTTTTTCACATTGACATAATAAACTCAGGTGAACATTATGAATAAGAGAAACATAGATAAACAAGATAAAAACATAATTATATCAGTATAGTAAAGGAAATGAAAAGCATAAACAAGAGATTAAGGAAAATATAAAATGGAATAAAACTTGAACATTACAAAATACAAAGAAAGAGAGCAAGAGCAAGATCTTGATCTGAACAACCAAGATGCCTTTATGCATGGCAAATGCCTCCTTTTATAGGCCAAAATTCGGAACTATTGATTTGATGACTAATTGTTGAGTGGGTGGCCACATCTTGACTTGGTGACAATCCTTATCTTCTTGTCTGAACCAAACATCATTGCTAACATCAGAATGTGAACAGATAGTCTTCATGAAAGTTCTGGGAAATTGTCTTAGCTTTCCAAGAAAACAAGAATTGACATATTTGGACTTCTAGAACTCGAGATATGGGCTAAACACTGAAAAATGTCTGGGCTACAGGATAAATTTTGACTTCTCCGTTGTTGCTACCATTTGAACTCGAAAATGGCACTTTTAAATCTTAGACTCTTATGAAAGTTTTAGGCCTATGTCTTAGCTTTCCATACATATATACCAGACCTAAATTCAAGTTCTACAGCTCCAGTTATGATCCAATAACCGGATGGTGTTTCAGTTTGGACTGAACCAGCATCTTTTTTTTAAGCTTAGCCCTCTCTTTGTCTTCTCAATTTCAGTAGTTAAACTCATCAATCAATCCTTTGATTTAATGTGATAGGCCTGCATTTAAAATGAACATTTACCATAAATTAAAGGTATCTTATATTATCAGACTTGTTATTATAAAACATGCTTTAGTTAAGGAGTTATTGATACTTCATGTGCAAAATTATGATATAAAACCTTGATAAAAATACACTTTTAAGTACTAATCACACCTCCAACCAGCTTATTACTAGTCCCTAGTAATCAAAGCGTTAAAATAAAAAATCAATTTGCAAGTACCACAAAGCAAGGCATTTGATTAGTACTTAAAAGTGCATTTTTATTAAGGCTTTATATCATCATATTGCACTAAAGTATGATTAAATTCACTAACTAAAGCATGTTTTATAATAACAAGTCTGATAATATAATATATCTTTAATTTATGGTAAATGCTTATTTTGAATGCAAGTATATCTCACAATTCAAATGATTAATTGATCTGATTAACTATTGAAAGTGAAGAGACAAAAAGAAGACTAGGCTAAGAGAATAGATACTGGTTCAATTCAAACTGGAACACCATTCGGTTATTAGATCATAACTGGAGTTGTAGAACTTTGATTTAGGTTTGGTTTATATGTATAGAAAGCTAAGACATAGACCTAAAACTTTCATGAGGAGTCCAAGATTTAAAAGTGCCATTTTTAAGTTCAACTGGCAGCAACAACAGAGAAGTCAGAATCTGTCCTGCAGCTCAGACACTATTTGGTTTTCAGCTCATATCTCGAGTTCTAGAAGTCCAAATGAGCTCTGAGTTTTTTTTGTTGAAAGCTGAGACAATTGCCCACAACTTTCATGGGGACAAGGTGCTCAAATTCTGATGTTAGCAATGATGTTTTGGCCAGCCAACAATATCAATAACCAGCCAACAATGTCAAAAACCAGCCACCAAGTCAATGATTGGCCACCAACTAAATAGTTCATCAACCAATCAATAGTTTGAATTTTAGCATATAAATGGAGGCATTTTTCATGTATTTAGTCATCTTATTTTTCAGATCAAGATCATCTTCTTGCTTTCTCTCTTTATAATGTTCAAGTTTTCTTTCATGCTATATTAATCTCTTGTTTATGCCTTTTCATTTCCTTTCATATACTTAGTTAACTTATATCATAATCATGTTCTTATCTTGTTTATTTATGTTTTTCTTCTTCATTATGTTTAGCTAAGTTAATTATGTCAAGGTGAAAAGGTTTTACTAATGGTGTTAGAATAGGTATAATATAAACTCAACATGGACTTTAATGTTTATATCCAAGAAAAATTATTATTAGCATGTCTTATCTTTTTATCTTACTAATTCTTAATACCTTACTTGTTAAATGGTTAATCTAGATTTGTGTTGTATAACACTTGGTGCATCAAATGCTTGATCCTTCATAGTTTTCGGCCGACATCGTTGTTATGATAAGAACTTGATTTGTTGTTAACATAAGCTAGCAACATAAATGCCTAATGATATTTATAAGTATGGTGTTACTTAGATAAGATGATTAATATGATCATCTTAATAATTTATAATGAGCTAATAACGATAAATCATCCGATTGGAATCTCCTTTGCGTGTGGTTTCCAGTTGAGTAATAAAAAGAGTTTATACTTTACTTATTTCTAATACTATTAGTGAATCCTCTAACCTTGACATCTATTTTATCATTGTTTAATCCTTATATCAATATCACATCCCAAAACTCTCTTTAACTCCTTTTCTGTTATTATTTTCTTCAAATCTTTTTCTTTATTTGTAATTTACCTCCTTGTGGTTCGACCCCGGTCTTGCCGGGTTAATTATTACTTTGACACTCCTGCACTTGGGATAAAACATCAACTCTTTGATCGTGTCAGCATTCATCATTCAACTTCCATTAATCTATCCAAATAAACAAACTCTCATTAAATTTATATATCTGCTTCATACTGTTGAAACAAGATATTAATAAACCTTCTTTTTATGTGCTCAATATATGAAAACATAGATGATGGGGCTTTTATTGAAAGAAAACAATATTCTGTTCTAATGTTTTTCTAAGGTTAACTTTCTTGGGTTGAGATTATTATCTTATATATATATATATATATATATATATATATATATATATATATATATATATATATATATATATATATATATATATATATATATATATATATATAACTTAAAACACAATGCATGTTTAACCCATGTAACGAGCTTTCAACTAATGACTCCCAGGCCAGTTAGTCTTAGGGCATTAGGTGTTGAGACACTCCTACGAGCTTAGTAACTCAGGTTGCAGATACTAATATGTAGATAGTGTAATATTTGATTTCCTTAAGCTTTTTCCTCAACCCATGTAACAAAAACTGGGCCAATAGCTCCCAAGTCAGTTGACTTTAGGGTACTAGGTGTTAAAACACCTCTTTGAGCTTAATTGCTTAAGTCAAGGAGGCTACGAAACCAAACTTATCTACTTTTTTATTTATTCAATTTTTTTTTTATTATTATTTTGTTTTTTTAATACAAATTATATACTATTCCTTTCCCTTAGTTGTTACCTTTAACAAAAGAACATAAATAATGTAATAATCCAATATGCAACAATCCAATATGCAACTCACAATTATATGTTAAAGTGTGTGTGTGAAAATGAAGGTTTAAGAATACTTGTTAAATGAGTATAAGAGCAGAATCAAGTGATAACAATACGAGAGTTTGTAAACCTGAATATTTCAAGAAGTATTCTGATAGACCTTGATAAGAATGTTTACTAAAATGCGTCTCAAGAGTCAATAAAATTCCTCCTTACTCTATCATCCTAATAACAGTTCTATCAAATGGTTTTAATAATAGCAAAATGTTAGTTAGTTAGTTTTTTTTTTTTAATATCAACTACTACCTTCTCCCCCCAACCAAAACGAGACATTGTCCTCAGTGTCCTAAGGTAGAAAGATAGAGTATAGAAGACATCACCTGAAACAATGCATATTGACAAACCTGAAACACACTTAAACAAATATAAGAAACAACAAAACACAAATATTATGCTATTAATAAAACCAAAAGACATAAGGTTTCACAAACAAAGGCTCAAATCCAATCTCAACTTTTTACGACTTTCCATAGTTGACCAATTTATGCGACTCATGGAGGGATCAATTACAGGGATGAAAGATTGTAGTTGGCCAATCAATTATTCAGGAGTAGCAACAAAGATTATGATTTGTCGTGCTGAAGATGTTAGAAATTTCTGTTCCACTGCTTGATCAAGAAAAGACAACAAATTATCATAAAAACCATTAACATTTAACAAACTTATAGGTTTATGGTGAATGTGCAGTTGGGCCCAAGAGGAAATATGAAAGATCTCTTCCAATGTGCCCAGACCACCTGGTAAGGCAATGAAGGCGTCAACATGGTTAAACATTGCATTCATTCGATCAGACATTGTGGAGACCTGTAGTTCCTCTCCAATTGTTTTTCCAATGATGTCCCCTTTTGCTATAGCTTTGAGGACAACCTCCAAAACTTGATTGCCTCCTAAACATGCAGCTATTGACACACCCCCCATTAACCTAAGGCCGCCTCCCCATACATTAAATGAATCTTTCTCTCAGCTATTACCTGAACAAGATGATTTGCTAATTCTAAAAACTCTTTTTTTTTCCAGGACTGGATCCACTAAAAACACAAATATTTCTTATTTGATGACTTGAGGAACCTGCCATTTCTACACACTTCTATATCTGTTGAATGTATGGGTTGAGTAGAAATGA
Source organism: Populus simonii (assembly GCA_007827005.2). Taxonomy (NCBI): domain Eukaryota; kingdom Viridiplantae; phylum Streptophyta; class Magnoliopsida; order Malpighiales; family Salicaceae; genus Populus; species Populus simonii. The sequence continues at coordinate 5,252,997 of CM017481.2, forward strand.
AGGGAAGGAAGAGAAGATTATATAGATAAGAAATTGAAATGTAATCATACCACCTACATGTAGGCCAGCTGGAGTCTCTGTTTTTTTTTTTTTGAAAACTTGTGTATGTACAACTAGTGATTGTGGCTCACATCTTCCCTTGGTTTTACATCCAAGAATGGTTTAAACGCCCTCTATGGGTCGGGGATAGACTTCCCATCCAGTTTTCTTAAAAACTGACAAACAGGGTCTTTTTTAGTCAGATTCCCAAGACTATGATGAGCATGTTCCTTATGAAAATGGGGCCATAAATCATGAATTTCACGATGCACATATCCACTATGATAAGACTTAAGAGTCAATAGAAGATTATCTAAAGACTCTCTATATTTTGAAATAAATCCCACCTTTTGATAATTTTCACAGGTTTTGCAGAATGCATGTGAGTCCTTGAACATGGTGGGCCAGTAAAATCCACTTTGTAAGATTTTTGCAGTTGTCTATCTTGATGAGAAATGACCCCCACATGCCTCGGAATGACAAAATTTCATGACACTACTTACCTCATTGTCAAGAATGCATCTTTGATATATTTGATTAGGACAATATTTGAATAAGTAAGGGTCATCCCAATAAAAGTTCTGCATGTCGCTCAAAAACTTTCTTTTGTCTTGGGTATCCAAATGAGCTGGCAAAATTCTTGAAGCAAGAAAATTGTCAATATTAGCAGACCAAGGTATTGAACTAAGAGAAAGTAAAGATTTATCAGGAAAGTAATCATCAATTGGTGTGATGTTAGATGTCGAATCTATTGTCAATTTTGACAAATGATCCGCATCAACATTTTTGGTGCCTTTTCATCCTCGATTTCTTCCTGTTTGAAAGTTTCAAAGATTTCAAAATAATGATTGACTTCCCTTTTTTGGTCATGGCATAAGGAAATGGAAGTGCTGGCGGGGAATCAGTCTTTTCTTTGCAATGTTTAGATTCAACCCCTTCCTTACCCTCAGAGATTAACTCATCATCTTTCTCACAAGGTTCAAGAGTGGGTTTTTCAATAATCTTACCACTACGAAGAGAAGTGACTGATTTGACTTGATCCATGTGTTAGCTTCCGGAGCTACTTGCATTTGCATTGTATTGCCCCTTGGGATTTTGCTGTGGATGAGATGAAAAACTTACATTTCTCTTGAAAACTTAAAGCAGATGTGAATTTTGCAAGAACATCTTTTAAATCTGCCATGGTTTGAGCATTTTGAGTGTTGATTGTCTCCTGCTTTTCAATGAATGCATGCAATGTTTCCTTAAGATTTCTTTTAGGAGGTAGAGCATAAGGAGGTGCATATCTATGAGAATTTTGAAATTTATGGTATGCTTGAAACGGTAGCTGTGAAGTTTGTGCATTATTGTTATTACTCTTCCAACTGAAATTTGGGTGATTTCTCCAACCAAGGTTGTATGTTTGCGAGTATGGGTTATGAGTGGGCCTTTGGAAACTGTTTAAAGCATGAGCTTGTTCATAGAGGCATTCCTTGAAAGAAGATAAAGTTGGGCAATCATTGGTTGAGTGTTCATTGGTTTCACAGATTTGACACACAATGTCTTGAACAGATTTTAATTGACCACTTTTTATCAATTCTAGTGCCTCGACTTTTCTAGCTAAAGATACAAATTTGCTTGAAGGTCATGATCTTCCCTAAGGTTGTACATTCCTCCACTAGATGTATGAGGTTGAGTTTTACATGGTGCCTCATAAGTGCCTGTAATGTCCCAATTTTAAGCATTTTCAGCTAGCAAGTCTAGGTACTCCATTGCTTCATTAGGGTCTTTATCTTCAAAAGTTTCATTGCACATCAATTCCACCATTTGTCTATCTTTAGGTGTTAACCCTTTATAAAAATGTGAAACCAATCTCCATGTTTCAAAACCATGATGAGGGCAAGTATTAAGCAAGTCTCAATACCTATCCCAACATTGGTAAAATGTTTCTCCTGGTTTTTGAGTGAAAGTGGTGATTTGTCTTTTGAAAGAGTTTGTTCAATGAGAAGGGAAAAACTTCTTTAAAAACTGTTGTTGCATTTCATCCCAAGCACAAATGGATCCTGACCTAAGATTTTGTAGCCATGTTTTAGCTTTATCTTTAAAATCTGATGGTGTTCATGCTACAATTTAAGTCATTATAAGTGTTACAAACTTCTTCAAATTCTCTCACATGGAAGTATGAATTTTGTAGATCTAAGCCATGAAAAGAAGGTAAAAGTTGAATAATGTCTGGCTTAAAATTAAAATGATATGCATCAGGGAGGAAAATTATACATGATGATGCACTTGTTCTTGTTGGATTTAGGTGGTCTCTAAGTGTTCTAACACGATTATTCTCATTATTCTTATTATGAAGTGACTGATTATCCTCTTCGGCCATATTTTCTGAAAATGATGAGGATACGCTACAAATTCTACCACTTAATGTACGTGACCAAAATCTCATGCACGTGTAGGAAGAGAATAAAAGGTAGAAGAAAACAAAAGAAAAAGAAACAAAACAAAATAAACAAAGTTATAAACCGGTAAGAAAAGTAGAAAGAGAAAATAAAATAAAAATTATAATTTTTACAGGAATTTACCTCCCCGGCAACGATGCCAAAAACTTAACACGATCAACAGATTTGATGTCTTCTCCAAATTGTAGGACTGTCGAAGAAATAAATAAATCGGTAAGACCGGGGTCGAACCACAGAGAGGTTAACTGTATAAACGACAAATAAAGAAATAGATAATAACATAAAAGGAATTGAAGAGAGTTTTGAGATGTGATATTGATGTAAGGATTTAAACAAATATAAAACAATTGTCAAGGTTAGAGGATCTACTAATAGTATTTCAAATAAGTATAATATAAACTCTTTTTATTATTCAATTGGAAACCACATACAAAGGAGGTTCCAATCGGATTATAATTTATTAACATGATTATATTAATTATCTTATTTGAGTAATGCCAATACTTGTAAATGTTGTCAGATATTCATGGTGATAACTTATGTTAACAACATATCAAATTCCTTCCATAGCACAGATGTCGATTATACCATATAGTTGGGCTATGAAAATGCCAAGTATTTGTTGTACCAAGGGTTGTTCAACTCAAATCTAGATTAACCATTTAACAAGCAAGGTATTAAGAGTGAGTAAGATAATAAATGCAAAACATGTTAGTATCAAACATTAAAGTCCATGCTGAGTTTATACTATACTTATTCTTACACCATTAGTGTAACCTTTTCACCTTGACATAATAAACTCAGCTGAACATTATGAATAAGAGAAACATAGATAAACAATATAAGAACATAATTATATAAGTATAGTAAAGGAAATGAAAAGCATAAAGAAGAGATTAAGAAAAATATAACATGGAATAAAACTTGAACATTACAAAATACAAAGAAAGAGAGCGAGAGCAAGAGCAAGAGCAAGATCTTGATCTGAATAACCAAGATGCCTTTATGCATGACAAATGCCTCCTTGTGGTTCGACCCTGGTCTTACCAGGTTATTTATTACTTCGACACTCCTGCACTTGAGATAAGACATCAATCTTTTGATCGTGTCAAGTTTTTGGCGTTGTTGCCGGGGAGGTAAGTTACTTTATAAATTATATATTTTATTTTATTTTTCTTTTCACTTTTATTGTTTTTCTAATTTTTTTCTTTGTTTCTTCTTTTTCTTTTTTCTTTCCTTCTACACTTGCATGAGAGTTTGGTCACACATATTAATGGTAGACTTTGTAGGAAATCTTCATCCTCTTTAGAAAACATGGCCGAAGAGGATAATCAGTCGCTTCATAATGAGAATAGTCGAGTTAGAACACTTAAAGCTCACAAGAATAAGTGCACCATCATGTATAGTTTTCCCTCCTGATGCATCTCACTTTAATTTTAAGCCAGATATTATTCAACTTTTACCTATTTTTCATGGTTTAGAACTAGAAAATCCATACTTGTATTTGAGAGAATTTGAAGAAGTTTGTAACACTTATAATGACTTAAATTGTAGCATGAACACCATCAGATTAAAGTTTTTCCTTTTTCATTAAAAGATAAAGCTAAAACATGGCTACAAAATCTGAGGTCAGGATCCATTCGTGCTTGAGATGAAATGCAACAATAATTTTTAAAAATGTTTTTCCCTTCTCATAGAACAAACTCTTTCAAAAGACAAATCACCACATTCACTCAAAAGCCGGGAGAAACATTTTACTAGTGTTGGGATAGGTATAAAGACTTGCTTAATACATGTCCTCATCATGGTTTTGAAACATGGAGATTGGTTTCATATTTTTATGAAGGGTTAACACCTAAAGATAGACAAATGGTGGAATTGATGTGCAATGAAACTTTTGAAGATAAAGACCCTGATGAAGCAACGGAGTACCTAGACTTGTTAGCTGAAAATGCTCAAAATTGGGACATTACAGGGACTTGTGAGGCATTAGGTAAAACTCAACCTCATACATCTAGTGGAGGTATGTACAACCTTAGGGAAGATCATGACCTCCAAGCTAAATTTACATCTTTAGCTAGAAAAGTCGAGGCACTAGAATTGAAAATTAGTGGTTAATTGAAATCTGTTCAAGAAATTGTAAGTCAAATCTATGAAACTAATGAACACTCAACCAATGATTGTCCAACTTTGCCTTCTTTCAATGAATGTCTTCATGAACAAGCCAATGCTTTAAACAGTTTCCAAAGGCCAAATCAGAATCTATACTCACAAACGTATAACCCTGGTTGGAGGAATCACCTAAATTTCAGTTGGAAGAGTGGTAACAATAATGTACAAACTTCACAGTCACCATTTCAAGCACACCATAATTTTCAAAATTCCCATGGATATGCACTCCTTATGCTCCCCCTCCTAGTAGAAATCTTGAGGAAACATTGCATGCATTCATTGAAAAGCAAAAGACAATCAACACTCAAAATGCTCAAACTATGGTAGATTTGAAAGATACTCTTGTAAAGTTCACATCTACTCTCAGTTTTCAGGAGAAAGGTAAGTTTCCATCTCAACCACAACAAAATCCCAAATGGCAATACAATTCAAGTGCGAGTAGCTCCGAAAGCCAACACATGGATCAAGTCAAATCAGTCACTACTCTCCGCAGTGGTAAGGTTATTGAAAGACCTATTCTTGAACCTTATAAGAAAGATGATGAGTTAATCTATGAGGGTAAGGAAAGGGTTGAACCTGAACATTGTAAAGAAAAGATTGATTCCCCACTAATACTTCTATTTCCTCATGCCATGACTAAACAAAGAAAAGTCAATCACAATTCTAAAATCTTTGAAACTTTCAAGCAGGTAAGGATCAATATACCTTTGTTGGATGCTATTAAACAGGTACCTTTTTATGCTAAATTTTTGAAAGACTTGTGCACCGTGAAGAGAAAACTGAATGTGAAAAAGAAAGCCTTTTTAGCCGAACAAGTAAGTGTTATTCTTCAAAATAATGATGCTTTGAAATATAAAGACCCTGGTTGTCCTACAATTTCATGCTTTATTGGAGACATAAAATTGAAAAAGCTTTACTTGATCTTGGAGCTAGTGTGAATTTACTTTCATATTTAGTTTTTCAAAGTCTCAATCTAGGTGAGTTAAAACCAATTTCTATAACTCTTTTACTTGCTGATAGATCTGTAAAAGTGCCTAGAGGAATAGTTGAAGATGTGTTAGTACAAGTTGATAAATTCATTTATCCTGTAGAATTTATTGTTGTGGATACACAACCTGTTGAAGCATGTAATTTAATTCCTGTTATTTTAGGATGTTCATTTCTCGCGACTTCTAATGCATTGATTAACTATAGGAATGGAGTGATGAAGTTATCTTTTGGAAACATGACATTGGAGATGAATGTTTTTAACATTTACAAGCAACCTGGAGATGATAATGATTTACATGAAGTAGAATTTATTGAAAAATTAGTTTATGATCAATTTGAAACTACTTCCAGTGAAATTGAGTTTAATGAATCTGAAGATTTGCAAATGGTTTATTTTCAGGAAGAATCAAAGGAAAATAGTAGGAGACCAAAAATTGAGGAATTGCCACCACGATCAATTGAGTCCATACCTTCAAGTGTTCAACCACCAAAACTTGATTTGAAGCCATTACCATTTAATCTCAAATACTCATTTTTGAAAAAAAATAAAACTTTTCCGATAATAATTTCTTACAAACTTAATGCTCATCAAGAAGGCAAGTCATTATAGACTCTGAAAATGCACAAAAATGCATTAGGATAGACCATAGCTGACATAAAAGGAATTAGTCCTTTAATTTGCACACACATGATTTATTTGGAGGAAAATGCTAAACCCTCTAAAGAAATGCAACAAAGGCTTAATCATAATATGAAAGAAGTAGTGAGGAACGAAGTCATTAAGCTTCTAGATAATGGAATCATTTATCCTATTTCTGACAGCAAATGGGTAAGTCATACCCAAGTTGTACCTAAAAAGTTTGGAGTCACTGTGATAACAAATGAGAAAAATGAGTTAATTCCAACTAGGACTATTACTGGTTGGCGCATGTGCATTGACTATAGGAAACTTAATTCAATGACTAGAAAAGATCATTTTCCTTTACCTTTCATGAATCAAATCCTAGAAAGAGTTACAGGTCATGAATTTTATTGTTTCCTAGATGACTATTCAGGTTACAACCAAATTGAAATCGCATTGGAAGATCAAGAGAAGAGTACTTTCACATGTCCATTTGGTACTTTTACATATCAAATGATGCCTTTTGGATTATGTAATGCACCAGCCATATTTCAAATATGCATGCTTAGCATATTTAGTGATATGATTGAACGTTTTCTTGAGATTTTTATGGATGATTTTTCTGTTTTTGGTGATTCATTTGATGATTGTTTAACTAACTTGGAAAAGGTTTTAAACAGGTGTGAAGAGAAGAATCTTGTGCTGAATTGGGGAAATGTCATTTTATGTTAACAAACGACATTGTACTTGGTTACATTATTTCATCAATAGGAATTGAGGTTGACAAATCTAAAACCGAGTTAATTATCATCTTGCCAACATCAAAATCTGTTAAAGATGTTAGATCATTCTTAGGACATGCTGGTTTTTATAGAACGTTCATCAACGATTTTAGTGTAATAACTAAGTCATTGAGTAATCTTCTAACAAAGGATAATATTTTTGAATGGACTGAATATTGTGAAGAAGCCTTTGTTAAACTTAAAAACTTGCTTACTTCTGCTCCTGTCATTCAACCTCCTGATTGGTCATTACCTTTTGAAATAATGTGTGACGCTAGTGATTATGTCGTGGGTGTTGTCTTGGGACAAAGAAAAGATAAGAAACCTTATGTGATTTACTATGCAAGTAAAACTTTAAATAGTGCTCAAATGAATTACACTACCACTGAAAAAGAATTACTTGCAGTAGTATTTGCATGTGAAAAATTCAGATCTTATCTTGTTGGCTCACCTGTTGTTGTTTTTAGTGATCATGCAGCATTGAAATATCTTCTTTTTAAGAAGGATTCTAAGGCTAGATTGATGTAGTGGATTTTGTTACTTCAAGAATTTGGTATCACAATTAAAGATAAGAAAGGCACCGAAAATGTTGTTGCGGATCATTTGTTAAGATTGACAATAGATTCCACATCTGACATCACACAAATCAATGACACTTTCATGATGAATCTTTACTTTCTATTTCTACAATGCCTTGGTTTACTAATATTGTTAATTTTCTTGCAACAGGAGATTTGCCACCTCATTGGAGTACCCAAGATAAAAGAAAGTTTTTGAACGAAGTAAAAAACTTTTATTGGGATGACCCTTACTTATTCAAATATTGTCCTAATCAAATATTTTAAAGATGCATTCTCGACAATGAGGTAAGTAGTGTCATTAAACTTTATCATTTTGAGGCATGTAGGGGTTATTTCTTATCAAATAAGACGACTGCAAAAATCTTATAATGTGGATTTTATTGGCCCACCATGATTAAGGACACATGCATTTTGCAAAACTTGTGAAAATTATCCAAAGTTACGATCTATTTCAAAATGTCACATGATGGCTTTAAATCCTATTCTTGTGATTGAAATCTTTGACTGTTGGGGTATAGATTTCATGGGTCCATTTCCTCCATCATTTGGTTTTGTGTACATATCAGTCGTAGTAGATTATGTTTCAAAATGGATAGAGGCAATTCCAAGTTAAAACAGTGATCAAGTTTTTGAAAGAAAATATTTTGAGTCGCTTTGGAATCCCTCGGGCCATGATAAGTGATGGCACATTTCTACAACAAGCCATTTGAGTCTTTAATGAAGAAATATGGAATCACACACAAAGTTGCCAACCCTTTATCACCCTCAGACAAGTGGACAAGTAGAGCTTACTAATAGGGAGATCAAACAAATCTTAGAAAAAACAGTGAACCCTAATTGGAAGGAGTCGTCTTTAAGACTTAATGATGCACTTTGGGCTTATCGAACTGCTTTTAAAACATCATTAGGTATGTCACCTTATAGGCTGGTTTATGAAAAACCTTGTCATTTGCCTGTGGAACTTGAACATAAAGCTTATTGGGCTATTAAAGCTTTCAATTCAAACCTTGATAATGCTAGCCAGCTGTGTAAGTTACAAATAAATGAGCTTGAGGAAATAAGAAATGATGCATATGAGAATTCAAAAATTTATGAAGCAAGAATTAAAGAGTTTCATGACAAAAGAATCTTGTGAAAAACATTTGATGGTGGTCAAAAAGTTTTGCTTTATAATTCTCGACTCCATTTATTTCCTGGAAAGCTAAGATCAAGAAGGAGCAGTTCATTTATTGTAAAACATGTGTATCTTTATGGGGACTTTGATATTGAGAATCCAAAGAATGACAATGTTTTTAAGGTAAATGGACATTGTTTGAAAGCTTACTTTGATAATTTTCCTAGTAAAAATGAATCCATTGGTTTGAATGATCCTGTATATAAAGGTTGATTATTTTATTTTTCTCACATTCTTTTTGTGTTTCTTTTTGGTGTGACTCTTGTTTTGTTAGTCTTTCTCCAACCCCGATCAAATGGCGGATAATGGCACTCTGTGACTCTTATGTCGTTTCTTTCAGTTTCCCATGATAACTGATATCTGTGTATATATTTGTTCAATTCCTTATTCCTTCTCTTTTCTTTACATCTCTTTTCCATTTCTCATCTAAAAAAATGGACACCACTCTTGAAAAATTGAAAAAGTATTTTCTCGTTTTGCTTTAAAATGCGATTGCAAAAATTTACCGTGCTAGGTGTGAAAGATTAAGGTTGTTAATGAACCATGGAATTCCTGAAGATATTCGTTGGATGATTAAAGCAAAGGTCCGATTATCAGGCGAGTCTTCAAATTCTTTTATTTCATACATGCCTGGGACAGGTAAAAGCACTTTTGCAAAGAAATATCGTGCAAAACGACTGAAAGTCTGTCATCGATGTGCCACATGAACTTGTAATGCACAATGTCATTCTTTAGGAATGGTATCTATAAACCGTGAAGATAAAATACAATTCATTAAGGATGGCTTGAGTAAGGAGTCTTTAGATAATCTTCTATTAACTCTTGAGACGTATCCTAGTGGAGATGTGCATCGTGGAATTCATGATTTATGGCCCAATTTTCATAAAAAAAACATGATCGTCTTAGTCTTGGGAATCTGACTAAAAAAGACCTTGTTTCTCAATTATTAAGAAAAATGGATGGAAAGCTTATCCCCGACCCATAGAGGGCGTTTAAGCCGTTCTTGGACATAAAACCAAGAAAAGATATGAGCCACAATCACAACTACTTGTACATACATATGTTTTGAAAAACAAAAGACAGAGTGAGACTCCAGCTGGCCAACAGATAGGTGGTATGATTAAATTTTCAATTTCTCATATATAAAATATTCTCTTCCTTCGCTTCATTTCTACTCAACCCATACATTCAATAGATATAGAAGTGTGTAGAAATGGCAGGTTCCTCAAGTCATCAAATAAAAAATATTTGTGTTTTTGGTGGATCCAGTCTTGGGAAAGAAAAAGAGTTTTTGGAATCAGCAAATTATCTTGGTCGGGTACTAGCTGAGAGAAAGATTCATTTAGTGTATGGGGGAGGTAGCCTTGGGTTAATAGGGAGGGTGTCAACAACTATATTTTTAGGAGGCAGTCAAGTTTTGGGTATCATTCCCAAAGCTTTAGCCAAAGTGGATATCATCGGAAAAACAGTTGGAGAGGAACTATAGGTCTCCACAATGTCTAAACGAATGAATGCAATGTTTGATCATGCTGACGCCTTCAATGCCTTACCAGGTGGTCTTGACATATTAGAAGAGATATTTCATATTTTCTCTTGGGCCCAACTGAACATTCACTAAAAACATATAGGTTTGCTCAATGTTAATGATTTTTATGATAATTTGTTGTCTTTTTTTTATCATGCTGTGGAACAAAATTTTCTAACATCTTCGGCACGACAAATCATAATCTCTGTTGCTACTGTTGAACAACTGATTGATCAATTGTTACCTTTCATCCCTGTAATTGATTCCTCCATGAGTCGAATAGACTAGTCAAACAAGGAAAGCCGTAAAAAGCTGAGATTGGATTTAAGCCTTAGTTTGTAAAAACTTGTGTCTTTTGGTTTTATTAATAATATAATATTTTTCTGTTTTGTTATCTCTTATATTTGTTTAAGTGTATTTCAGGTTTTTCAGTAGTCGCTGCTTCAGGTGATGTCTTCTATACTCTTCCTTTCTACCTTAGAACATTGAGGACAATGTCTCATTTTGGTTGGGGGCAGAGGGTAGTAGTCGTAAGTTAAAAAAAACTAACTTTTTGTTATTAAAACCATTTGACAAAACTATTGTTGTTAGGATGGCATAGTAAGGAGGAATTTTATTGACTCTTGAGATGCATCTTATTATACATTCTTATCAAGGTCTATTATAACACTTCTTGAAATATCCAGGTTTACAAACTCTCACATTGTTATCACTTGAGTCTGCTCATATACTCATTTAACAAGTATTCTTAAACCTTCATTTTCACACACACACTTTAACATATGATTGTGGGTTGCACATTGGATTATTACATTAATTATGTTATTTTGTTAAAGGTAACAACTAAGGGAAAGAGATAAGATATAATTCATAAAAATAAATAAATAAAATATTGATGATAATAAAAACATAGATAAGTTTGGTTTCATAGCCTCCATAACCTAAGCAATTAAGCCTGAAGGGGTGTTTTAACACCTGATACCCTAAAGTCAACTAACTTGGGAGCTATTGGCCAAGTGCTTGTTACATGGGTTAAGGAGAAAAACTTAAGGGAATCAAATATTACACTATCTATGTATCAGCATTTGCAACCCGAGTTACTAAGCTCGCAGGGGTGTCTCAACACCTAATGCCCTAAAACCAATTGGTCTGGGAGTCATTAGCCTAAAGCTCGTTACATGGGTTAAAGATGCATTGTATTTTAATTTATATATATATATATATATATATATATATTAAGAAAATAACAAAAAGAAAGAAAAAAGAAAGAAAAGAAAAGAAAAGAAAACGATAATAAATCCCAACCCAAAGAAGTTAACCTTAGAAAAACATTAGAACAAAAAATTATGTTTTCATCCAAGCAAAGCCCCATAATTATGTGTGGATATATTGAGCACAAAAGGAAGGTTTATTAATATCTTGTTTAAGAAGTATGAAGCAGATAAATAAATCTAATGCGAGTTTGTTTATTTGGATAGATTAATGGAAGTTGAATGATGAATGCCTTGTTTTTTGGATTTTGTACATTGTTTTTTTTTATTTTAACGCTTTAATTACTAGGGACCAGTAATAAGCTGGTTGAGGGGTGTGATTAGTACTTAAAAGTGCATTTTTATCAAGGTTTTATATCATCATATTGCACTTAAAGTATCATTAAATTCCCTAACTTAAGCATCTTTTATAATAGCAAGTATGATAATATAAGATATCTTTAATTTATGGTAAATGCTCATTTCAAATGTAGGCATGTTTCATAATTCAAAGAATTGATTGATTTCTTTAACTATTGAAATTGAGAAGACAAAGAGAGGGTTAAGCTTAAAGAAGAGATGCTGGTTCAATTCAAACTGGAACACCATTCGGTTATTGGATCATAATTGGAGATGTAGAACTTGTATTTAGGTCTGGTTTATATGGATGGAAAGCTAAGACATAGGCCTAAAACTTTCATGAAGATTCCAAAATTCAAAACGGCCGTTTTCAAGTTCAAATTGTAGCAACAAAAGAGAAATTGGAATCTGTCCTGCAACCCAGACATTGTTCAGTGCTCAGCCCATATCTCGAGTTCTAGAAGTCCAAATGAGCTCATTCTTTTTTCTTTTTTTTTTTTTATCAAATGTAAGAAGTATATAGATCAAAAATAGCAAGACAAACTTGCGTTACAAGCTGGAAACCAGCAGAACAGGACATACACCAGCAAAGGGAATACAACCCTTATCTAACATAAAAGGCAAGTGCATGGAACATTCTCCCCAGCATAAGCCAGCCAAAAATGAATGATGCCCTACATATAAACAGAAAGCTTGTGCTGAGGAACAGCCTCCACAGAACAAGTAACCATACTATGAACAGAGGGGAACATTCTCCCTATAGATACTAAAGCAAGCCTAACTTGCAGAACATGATTACAATACAAAAAGCGAATACTGGGGAACAACCTCCCCAGACAAGCATACTGAAAACAGAACAAGGAAACAGGCTCCCTTGAATCAAACAAAATAAAAGGATCCAGCACACCCGCCTAACTACCCGAACTAGGTATCAATGCCTCAGCCACCAAAGCAACATGCAATGGCAGCCAGCAACACCCAACCAGCAATTAGCCTAGCGTGAAACCTCAAACCAAGCAGGGAAAGCACCCATCAACCGCCAAGGGCAGAGACCAAACAGAGATGAAGCTGCATAAGAGATACTAAAATCCCCACAATCCTGACAAACAGGAACAGAGAAAACAAGCAAAGGCAAACCAACAAAGTAACTGCACAGGACATAAAATCACAAGCAAGAGCCAACCAACAAATTAATTGCACAGGACATAAAATCACAGCAAGAGCCAACCAGCAATAACTGTATAAAGCAAACCATACAAACAGTCCAGATGAACATGGCATCCACCCAAAAGTAGGAACCACGAACTCTGCCAGACAAAAGGAACAGATCATCAAAGGGTGGATGAGGGGGCAGAGTCATCAGAGCTATGCAGCGACTGAACTTTAATGAAGACTATTTGTTCAAATTATGATGTTAGCAATGAAGTTTTGTTCAAACAAGAAGATAATGGTTGTCACCAAGTCAAGAGGTGGCCACCCACTCAATAATTAGTGATCAAATCAATAGTTCTGAATTTTAGCCTATAAAAAGAGGCATTTGCCATACATTTAGGCATCTTGGTTTTCAGATCAAGATCACTCTCTTTCATTGTATTCTGTAATGTTCAAGTTTTATTTTATGTTATATTAATCTTTTGTTTATGCTTTTCATTTCCTTTACTATACTTAGTTAACTTATATCATGTTTATGTTCTTATATTATTTATTTATATTTTTCTTCTTCATTATGTTTAGCTAAGTTAACTTTGTCAGGGTGAAAATAGTACACTAATGGTGTAAGAATAAGTATAATATAAACTCAACATGGACTTTTATTTTTGATACTAACATGTTTTGTATTTGTTATCTTACTCATTCTTAATACCTTGCTTGTTAAATGGTTAATCTAGATTTATGTTGTACAACCCTTGGTACAACAAATACTTGGCACTTTCATAGCTTACTGTATGGTATAACCGACACTTGTTTTATGAAAGGAACTTGATTTGTTGTTAACATAAGTTACACAATGAATACCTGATCATATTTACAAGTATTGACATTACTCAAATAAGATAATTAATATAATCATATTAACAATTTATAATCCAATTAGAACCTCCTTTGTGTGTGGTTTCCAGTTGAGTATTAAAAAAAGTTTATACTATACTTATTTGAAATACCATTAGTGGATTTTCTAACCTTGACAATTGTTTTATCCTTGTTTAATCCTTACATCAATATCACATCTCAAAAGTTCTCTTCAACTCCTTTTCATTTTTTGTTTATAATTTTATATAGTTCACCTCCCTGTGGTTCGAGCTCGGTCTTGCCGGGTTATTTATTACTTCGATACTCTTGCACTTGGGATAAGACATCAATCTTTTGATCATATCAATTGCCCCCTAACATTTGTATGATTTATTTTGGAGAATGACTAAATTTTAGATTTTTTTTTATTTTACTTATCCGGTCATGGATGTAAATAAAATATCAATATACTTTCATAAGAACATCTCAAAATCTTGAAGTAACAATAAGACATTTAAAATATATTTTATTAAAAATGCAATGCAAATTCCAAAACATGTGGAAAACAAAATACAAAAATTGTGGCCTCAAAAACCTTGTTCAAAACACCCAAATGGCAAAGTAATGTTGCAACATCTATCTAATCTTCACATCAGATCTCCCATCTCTAACATTTAAGGCTTTTAAATTTGACTCATTTACACTCTAGCATTGGTGGTAAGACTAGGGTGTTATAGCTTTCATCAAATGCAATTAAATAGAGGAGCTTTTCCCAAAAAGCATAGCAATTGTCAATGATGTGTCAAACTACCAAAATGATTTCAAATGTTTGATCAAGACTTGTATCATTTTTGGCATTGTGGTACAAGCTAAATGTAAGGTATTGAATATGTTTCAATAAAACCCTGACTATGACTAGAAGTCGCCTCTCTAAAGCATGCATTTTTATATTTACCCATAAAATCACAACAAGACCCCAATCTCAAAGTAGTCTAACAAAAAAAAGCTCCCGGCCAGGTTAGATACTCACATAAATATATTGTGATGTGATTGCATAAGGCCAGATTCAATCTTAGCCAATTAGTATGCCAACTTTCTCGGTGCAAATTACAAACACAAATACAAAAGTGCAAGTTTCCTAAACCAATTTTAAATGTGGCCAATTTAACTCTACAATCCCACCGGGCATAAGGTATTTAAGTGTATTCCTACCAACAACTGTCTTATAAACAACATAAACCAACTGCTCCTCACTAGACAATCTAAAATGAATTAAAATCGACGATATATATAAAAAAAAAGCCTGAGGTATTTATAATTAATTATATATTTTATTCACGTGTTGATGGTCGATAAAAAATACATAATTGTATGTGTGGAACACTGAATACAAATGCTCCCCTATTGAGTTCTTCTCTTACGACTACGACGAGGCTTTGAAGGTGATGGGACTGCTCGAAGACAGTGATCATAAACCTTTTCAGTCCGTTCAAAAAACTCCGGCACGGTCAAAATAAAATTCGGTGTAGTGGCAACAAACAACCCTAAAGCATGGTAGCAAAATCTTGAAAACTTGGTGACTTCGGGACAACACTTGTTGGGAATGCGTTTGTTCTTGAATATTGCTGCCAAGGTTGCGTTACTACAGGATGGAAATTTTGTTGCTAGAGGCTTTTCACATCGATCCAAAACCTTAAAATACCCCGGAACTGGTTCGGGATACTTTGACGGGTTCCAAAAAGCATTTGTGTGTTTTGGAGAATTTAGCATTACTCCAACTGCGAAGAGCGTGGCCACAAAAATGAAAAGGTTATTTCCACCTGCCATGATAATGGACGTCAGATATGGATAAATGTTTTAAAGATATTTTAAAAAATGAGGATTATGTAAGGTTAATATAAAGACCTAGAGAGGAGGTAGGAATTTTCAATGATTCATAACATTTTTTCAGTTTTTATAGTATGTTCATTTAATTATTCATTAAATGAAGTTAAAATATATATTTATTCAATGTGAGTTAGTAACAACACACTGTTATTGAATCTCTTAAGTTAACTCCCCTGTATAAATTTTGCTGGATGCTAATTCACTTTACTTTACTTTCAAATAAAGTTTCATTGGTTCGGGTTTCTTTATTCAATTTTTTTATTATTTTTTATGTCTTTTTTATTTTTCAGATAATATTGATCTTATTAGTCAATATACAAATTTTTAACATGTGTCTCATAATGGAAATATTATCAAAATATACAGTGGAATGGTAAAATAAATAAATAAAAATTATGTAAGGGCAAAATCCATAAGAAGAAAAGTTGTTAAGGGTATTGGGGCAAAAAGTGCCTACAACCTTTAATATGTAAAGGAAACTCTAGATTTGCAGCCATGGCCACTACGGATGCAACAATGTTTGGTATAACTTATTTTGCATGGTAAAACAATGATGTGTTTTGGTTTATTAGATATAATAGAGTTATTTATCAATTTGTTTAAGCTGAAACACATTTATAATATATCACATAATTTATGATGAAGAAAATAAACATGTTTTATATTTATTTTATATATTCTATTATCTTCGATCTTTCTATATTATATGAACAAGGGATTAGTTTATAATATTATACGTATGTCAAAGTTTAAGACTAGCTTGTTTATGTATTTACTAAACAATTCAAACGAGTCAATCTCGAGAGTATCCAATGATTGAGCCTAATAAATTTAAATAAGTCATAAACATGAGTCTATTGCCAACAGTGGCACCCTATTAATATTGTATTAAATAATTTTTAGGAACGCGCCTATTAGCAGCACTCTACTAACTGTACCATCAATATTACTAGAAAGGATTGCCATGGAGGGGTGCCCTAACCATTAAAAAAAAAAAATTACTGTCATTGTCGATTGATGGTATCAACATTCTTATTTACTATGACTCATTACAATTATTTAACTTCTATTGTTTTTTTTTTTTTCCCGGGACTAGACAATCAACACAATTCAGCTCTATCGACTTCTCAATAATGGTAATTACGCTAAAGCATACATTTTTATATTTACCCATAAAATCACAACAAGACCCCAATCTCAAAGTAGTCTAACAAAAAAAAGCTCCCGGCCAGGTTAGATACTCACATAAATATATTGTGATGTGATTGCATAAGGCCAGATTCAATCTTAGCCAATTAGTATGCCAACTTTCTCGGTGCAAATTACAAACACAAATACAAAAGTGCAAGTTTCCTAAACCAATTTTAAATGTGGCCAATTTAACTCTACAATCCCACCGGGCATAAGGTATTTAAGTGTATTCCTACCAACAACTGTCTTATAAACAACATAAACCAACTGCTCCTCACTAGACAATCTAAAATGAATTAAAATCGACGATATATATAAAAAAAAAGCCTGAGGTATTTATAATTAATTATATATTTTATTCACGTGTTGATGGTCGATAAAAAATACATAATTGTATGTGTGGAACACTGAATACAAATGCTCCCCTATTGAGTTCTTCTCTTACGACTACGACGAGGCTTTGAAGGTGATGGGACTGCTCGAAGACAGTGATCATAAACCTTTTCAGTCCGTTCAAAAAACTCCGGCACGGTCAAAATAAAATTCGGTGTAGTGGCAACAAACAACCCTAAAGCATGGTAGCAAAATCTTGAAAACTTGGTGACTTCGGGACAACACTTGTTGGGAATGCGTTTGTTCTTGAATATTGCTGCCAAGGTTGCGTTACTACAGGATGGAAATTTTGTTGCTAGAGGCTTTTCACATCGATCCAAAACCTTAAAATACCCCGGAACTGGTTCGGGATACTTTGACGGGTTCCAAAAAGCATTTGTGTGTTTTGGAGAATTTAGCATTACTCCAACTGCGAAGAGCGTGGCCACAAAAATGAAAAGGTTATTTCCACCTGCCATGATAATGGACGTCAGATATGGATAAATGTTTTAAAGATATTTTAAAAAATGAGGATTATGTAAGGTTAATATAAAGACCTAGAGAGGAGGTAGGAATTTTCAATGATTCATAACATTTTTTCAGTTTTTATAGTATGTTCATTTAATTATTCATTAAATGAAGTTAAAATATATATTTATTCAATGTGAGTTAGTAACAACACACTGTTATTGAATCTCTTAAGTTAACTCCCCTGTATAAATTTTGCTGGATGCTAATTCACTTTACTTTACTTTCAAATAAAGTTTCATTGGTTCGGGTTTCTTTATTCAATTTTTTTATTATTTTTTATGTCTTTTTTATTTTTCAGATAATATTGATCTTATTAGTCAATATACAAATTTTTAACATGTGTCTCATAATGGAAATATTATCAAAATATACAGTGGAATGGTAAAATAAATAAATAAAAATTATGTAAGGGCAAAATCCATAAGAAGAAAAGTTGTTAAGGGTATTGGGGCAAAAAGTGCCTACAACCTTTAATATGTAAAGGAAACTCTAGATTTGCAGCCATGGCCACTACGGATGCAACAATGTTTGGTATAACTTATTTTGCATGGTAAAACAATGATGTGTTTTGGTTTATTAGATATAATAGAGTTATTTATCAATTTGTTTAAGCTGAAACACATTTATAATATATCACATAATTTATGATGAAGAAAAATAAACATGTTTTATATTTATTTTATATATTCTATTATCTTCGATCTTTCTATATTATATGAACAAGGGATTAGTTTATAATATTATACGTATGTCAAAGTTTAAGACTAGCTTGTTTATGTATTTACTAAACAATTCAAACGAGTCAATCTCGAGAGTATCCAATGATTGAGCCTAATAAATTTAAATAAGTCATAAACATGAGTCTATTGCCAACAGTGGCACCCTATTAATATTGTATTAAATAATTTTTAGGAACGCGCCTATTAGCAGCACTCTACTAACTGTACCATCAATATTACTAGAAAGGATTGCCATGGAGGGGTGCCCTAACCATTAAAAAAAAAAAAATTACTGTCATTGTCGATTGATGGTATCAACATTCTTATTTACTACGACTCATTACAATTATTTAACTTCTATTGTTTTTTTTTTCCCGGGACTAGACAATCAACACAATTCAGCTCTATCGACTTCTCAATAATGGTAATTACGCTAAAGCATACATTTTTATATTTACCCATAAAATCACAACAAGACCCCAATCTCAAAGTAGTCTAACAAAAAAAAGCTCCCGGCCAGGTTAGATACTCACATAAATATATTGTGATGTGATTGCATAAGGCCAGATTCAATCTTAGCCAATTAGTATGCCAACTTTCTCGGTGCAAATTACAAACACAAATACAAAAGTGCAAGTTTCCTAAACCAATTTTAAATGTGGCCAATTTAACTCTACAATCCCACCGGGCATAAGGTATTTAAGTGTATTCCTACCAACAACTGTCTTATAAACAACATAAACCAACTGCTCCTCACTAGACAATCTAAAATGAATTAAAATCGACGATATATATATAAAAAAAAGCCTGAGGTATTTATAATTAATTATATATTTTATTCACGTGTTGATGGTCGATAAAAAATACATAATTGTATGTGTGGAACACTGAATACAAATGCTCCCCTATTGAGTTCTTCTCTTACGACTACGACGAGGCTTTGAAGGTGATGGGACTGCTCGAAGACAGTGATCATAAACCTTTTCAGTCCGTTCAAAAAACTCCGGCACGGTCAAAATAAAATTCGGTGTAGTGGCAACAAACAACCCTAAAGCATGGTAGCAAAATCTTGAAAACTTGGTGACTTCGGGACAACACTTGTTGGGAATGCGTTTGTTCTTGAATATTGCTGCCAAGGTTGCGTTACTACAGGATGGAAATTTTGTTGCTAGAGGCTTTTCACATCGATCCAAAACCTTAAAATACCCCGGAACTGGTTCGGGATACTTTGACGGGTTCCAAAAAGCATTTGTGTGTTTTGGAGAATTTAGCATTACTCCAACTGCGAAGAGCGTGGCCACAAAAATGAAAAGGTTATTTCCACCTGCCATGATAATGGACGTCAGATATGGATAAATGTTTTAAAGATATTTTAAAAAATGAGGATTATGTAAGGTTAATATAAAGACCTAGAGAGGAGGTAGGAATTTTCAATGATTCATAACATTTTTTCAGTTTTTATAGTATGTTCATTTAATTATTCATTAAATGAAGTTAAAATATATATTTATTCAATGTGAGTTAGTAACAACACACTGTTATTGAATCTCTTAAGTTAACTCCCCTGTATAAATTTTGCTGGATGCTAATTCACTTTACTTTACTTTCAAATAAAGTTTCATTGGTTCGGGTTTCTTTATTCAATTTTTTTATTATTTTTTATGTCTTTTTTATTTTTCAGATAATATTGATCTTATTAGTCAATATACAAATTTTTAACATGTGTCTCATAATGGAAATATTATCAAAATATACAGTGGAATGGTAAAATAAATAAATAAAAATTATGTAAGGGCAAAATCCATAAGAAGAAAAGTTGTTAAGGGTATTGGGGCAAAAAGTGCCTACAACCTTTAATATGTAAAGGAAACTCTAGATTTGCAGCCATGGCCACTACGGATGCAACAATGTTTGGTATAACTTATTTTGCATGGTAAAACAATGATGTGTTTTGGTTTATTAGATATAATAGAGTTATTTATCAATTTGTTTAAGCTGAAACACATTTATAATATATCACATAATTTATGATGAAGAAAAATAAACATGTTTTATATTTATTTTATATATTCTATTATCTTCGATCTTTCTATATTATATGAACAAGGGATTAGTTTATAATATTATACGTATGTCAAAGTTTAAGACTAGCTTGTTTATGTATTTACTAAACAATTCAAACGAGTCAATCTCGAGAGTATCCAATGATTGAGCCTAATAAATTTAAATAAGTCATAAACATGAGTCTATTGCCAACAGTGGCACCCTATTAATATTGTATTAAATAATTTTTAGGAACGCGCCTATTAGCAGCACTCTACTAACTGTACCATCAATATTACTAGAAAGGATTGCCATGGAGGGGTGCCCTAACCATTAAAAAAAAAAAATTACTGTCATTGTCGATTGATGGTATCAACATTCTTATTTACTACGACTCATTACAATTATTTAACTTCTATTGTTTTTTTTTTCCCGGGACTAGACAATCAACACAATTCAGCTCTATCGACTTCTCAATAATGGTAATTACGCTAAAGCATACATTTTTATATTTACCCATAAAATCACAACAAGACCCCAATCTCAAAGTAGTCTAACAAAAAAAAGCTCCCGGCCAGGTTAGATACTCACATAAATATATTGTGATGTGATTGCATAAGGCCAGATTCAATCTTAGCCAATTAGTATGCCAACTTTCTCGGTGCAAATTACAAACACAAATACAAAAGTGCAAGTTTCCTAAACCAATTTTAAATGTGGCCAATTTAACTCTACAATCCCACCGGGCATAAGGTATTTAAGTGTATTCCTACCAACAACTGTCTTATAAACAACATAAACCAACTGCTCCTCACTAGACAATCTAAAATGAATTAAAATCGACGATATATATAAAAAAAAGCCTGAGGTATTTATAATTAATTATATATTTTATTCACGTGTTGATGGTCGATAAAAAATACATAATTGTATGTGTGGAACACTGAATACAAATGCTCCCCTATTGAGTTCTTCTCTTACGACTACGACGAGGCTTTGAAGGTGATGGGACTGCTCGAAGACAGTGATCATAAACCTTTTCAGTCCGTTCAAAAAACTCCGGCACGGTCAAAATAAAATTCGGTGTAGTGGCAACAAACAACCCTAAAGCATGGTAGCAAAATCTTGAAAACTTGGTGACTTCGGGACAACACTTGTTGGGAATGCGTTTGTTCTTGAATATTGCTGCCAAGGTTGCGTTACTACAGGATGGAAATTTTGTTGCTAGAGGCTTTTCACATCGATCCAAAACCTTAAAATACCCCGGAACTGGTTCGGGATACTTTGACGGGTTCCAAAAAGCATTTGTGTGTTTTGGAGAATTTAGCATTACTCCAATTGCGAAGAGCGTGGCCACAAAAATGAAAAGGTTATTTCCACCTGCCATGATAATGGACGTCAGATATGGATAAATGTTTTAAAGATATTTTAAAAAATGAGGATTATGTAAGGTTAATATATAGACCTAGAGAGGAGGTAGGAATTTTTAATGATTCATAACATTTTTTCAGTTTTTATAGTATGTTCATTTAATTATTCATTAAATGAAGTTAAAATATATATTTATTCAATGTGAGTTAGTAACAACACACTGTTATTGAATCTCTTAAGTTAACTCCCCTGTATAAATTTTGCTGGATGCTAATTCACTTTACTTTACTTTCAAATAAAGTTTCATTGGTTCGGGTTTCTTTATTCAATTTTTTTATTATTTTTTATGTCTTTTTTATTTTTCAGATAAAATTGATCTTATTAGTCAATATACAAATTTTTAAAACATGTCAATTGATTTAACATAATTTAATGGCAATGTAGAATTCTTATTGAAATATATAATAGAATAGTAAAGTATATAAGAAGTATTATGTAAAGGCAAAATCCATAAGAAAAAAATAATTAAAGGTACACAGGCAAAAGGTGCCAAACCAGATTGGGTATAACCAAGGAAACAATATGCTAACACATAAATTCTTGCTCTTATATAAAAGGTTATAATTATTCATATATATTGGTGGTGTTAAGCGGATAAGTTTTTTTTGTATATGATTCATACATCTTTGAGAGCAATACAAGACATGGAAAACCAGCTCGAAACCAAAGACATAGACCAAAAACCTAAATTCATGCAAAGGAAGAGACGTTTTTTACATATGATTCCCTCCCTAAGTACATATGTAAAAAAAACATCTCTTTTTTTTTTTGTTTTTATGAATACATCATACAAACACAACTTACCTGTATAAAATTTAACAAGAAAAAAATTAAAGATAAACTAGAATAATCTCTTTGAGATATTATAAAATTATAGAAACAATCCAAAAGACTAATTGCTATTTAAAAAGAAGTTAAACTAAAAATTTAAAAATAAGAGAGAGGATATTAATTAAAAATTTAAATTAAAAAATAGTATAAAAAAAAGGTCATGTGTTGCTTGGCTTAGTACGTCAAGCTCGTGCATTAGGCCAAAAAAAAAAAAAACCCAGGCGCGCCTAAGACTCGAAGTCCAGGGAAACACTTCCAGTTTTGTTATTTTTTTTCAAAAAATAAAAGTGTGGATGACACATTGTTCATGCAAGATGTTTTTAAAAATATAACATCTTAATAGTCTTTGAAAAATTCCATATGTGAGGCATGCAAAGGATAGAAATTATCAACATATGAAACTATGCTAATTGAAATTTTGAGGATGAAATTGAAAGAAATAAAGTTTGATAATAGAATTGATAAAACAAATCAGTGACCAAAAAAGAAAAAAAAGTTATGAACAGTGGTGCAAATAGTTAAAGGAGTATTAATGAACAATGTTTTCTATAATTTGTTTTACATAGGAAAACAATGATGTGTTTTAGTTTATTAAAATAGATATTTTTTATATTTATTTTTTATATTTTATCATGTTCAATTTTTTTTATATTCTATGAGAAATGGATTATTATATAATGTTATAAATACATCAAAGTTTAAGACTATCTTGTTTATAGGTTTACTAAACAATTTAAACGAGTCAAGCTAGACATAAGCTTAAACAATGATCAAGCCTAATAAATTTAAATAAGTCGAGTTTGAGTCTTATTTTATAAGCTCATCAAAAACATGAGTCTACAACTGAAGATTTTAAATAAAATAAAGATTGACTTATATTATTAAATAAATCTTAATAGGCACCTTTTAGTAGCACCCTATTAATATTATTTCATTTCATGCAAGTAAAGCTTCTTTTTTTTTTACTGCCATCGTTGTTTCTTGTTAACGAATCACAAGTACAAAAAGAATAAAAAGGATTTTTTTGTTGGCAGAGTTGAAAAGGATGTTGCACTCCCACGTCTTTTGGTGAGGAATTGCATGACGATGTATCAGAGTATGGTGACATTGTGTTTGGTTTCCAATCTGGTAAGCAAAAGTTTCATGGTTTTGGTTTGGCCCAAAACTGAGTAAAGCGAAGTATTTTTTGGGAGCTTCCTTATTAGAAGACCAATCTCCTCCACCATAACCTTGACATCATGCACATAGAAAAGAACATGTTTGAGAACATTTTCAACACTGTCATGGATGTGAAAGGGAAGACAAACAACAACATCAAGGCTAGAATGGATATAGCATTGTTCTGTAACCGTAAAAATATGAAGTTGGTTTTTGATGGTTCACAGATCGCAAAACCCAGAGCAAGCTTCGTGTTAGAGAAAAATACACAACTACTAGTCTACCAATGTCTTAAGAGTCTGTGTTTTTCCGATGGACATGCCTCGGACATGTCAAGGTTGGTTAATCTAGAGGAATACAGATTGTATGGAATGAGGAGTCATGACTGCCACGTGTTTATAAAAACACTCATTCCATTAGCTTTTTGTGATTTATTGCCAAAGCGAATATAGGATGCACTCACGGAGATCAGTAATTTCTTTAGATATATATGCTTCAGTAAATTGCAAACATATCACATTGAGAGGCTTGAAATGAATATCATCGAGATAATATACAAACTTGAGATGATATTCCCTCCATTATTTTTTGACTCGATGGAGCATCTACCCATACATTTACCGTATGAGGTAAAAGTTGGAGGATCAGTTCAGTATGGATGGATGTATCCATTCGAGAGGTTAGATATTACAGATGCAATATAATTCATAAAGTATTTTCATTATTTTTCTTAATTGAAAATATTTGTTTAATTCCATGTAGGTACTTGTTCAATCTTAAAAAAAAGGTCAAGAACAAGGCACATGTTGAGGCTTCGATATGTGAGGCCTATATTGTTGAGGAGATCTCAACATTTATCTCGTACTATTTCGAACCTCATTTGAGAATGAGAATCAATCACGTTCCATGGCATAATGATGATGGTGAAGTGTCTTCTAGTGAAAATTAGTCAATATTCTCCAATCCTGGAAGACCCACACCTAAAAATGTCATAAGGGGAAGATATTTGTCTAAAATAGAGTTCAAACAAGCACACAATTATATTCCTTTAACTGTGATGAGCTGATACCTTTTATTCAATAAGTATATGTACTACTTAAACTTTGTTAAAAATGTATTATTTATATATTGTAATATCATAAACTCATATAATTTTGAAAACCTTGTAGGCAACATCGACAATATTTATTGTCCAATAACTCACAACTGATCGAATCCCAAATCTTTCAATTACAAGATGAACAATTTGCCACGTGGTTCAAAACACATGTAAGTACTATCACAAACTCATTATCTCTTTCAAGTTACTGTATTTCATTACAGAATTCTTGTTTACTATTTATTGTTGTACTTGATATACAAGGTTTATCAAATGGGAAGGAGTGTTACTGTTTCATTGTCTTTACTAAGCCTGGGTCCTGAAAGAAAAGTTAAGTGCTACAACAAGTATTTTATCAATGGGTATGTGTTTCATACTGAAGAATACGAGCATGAAAGAAAGACATGTAACAGCAATGTTTGTGTTAAGGGATCGACTTGTAGTGAGTTTGAAGTTGACTATTATGGTAAATTAGAAAAGGTCGTCAAATTGCAATATCATAGTGAGCATAATAAAGTGTTTTTATTCAAATGTTATTGGTATGACACCACTGACAGAGGAATCAAAGTAGATCTTCACTATGGTCTGGTTGAAAGCTAGACTCCACAATGTAAACGATATCTTTGTTCGCAAAGTAATGCCAACTAGTTTATTACACATACACCCCTTTCTTTAGAAAGAACCGATCAATAGTTGATTGGTTATCTGTTTTAAAAACAAAACTCAGGGGTCGTGTAGAGGTTGTTCAGGATGAGAACGAAGACACAAGTGTGCGAGATGATGTCTTTCAAGTTAGTTAGTTGATTGAACCATATCGAGTTGCTCCATTAATTGACTTAGAAGAAAATTCAAATTTTCACGTCTTTGATGATAGTCTTGTTGATGATGACATAGAGAAGTTGAATGTTCTTTTGAGCTCGAGCGGACAAGCACAAGTCTATGAAGATGATGATGATATCCACATTGAAGATTGCGATGGAGTTGATGACAATTCAATTGAAGAAGAAGAAAATTCTAACAAACTATTAGAACACGAAAATGTAAAGGAATTTTTTATAATCTAATATTATTGATGAAATTTTATACCAAGAAATATTTATTTTATCACTGTTGTTATTGAGTTGTGTGGACAATTTTCAATTTAAGTATTTATAGGGAAGATAAAAGGCAATACAAGCACAATCTGTCATGAACCGTGCACATCGCCGATGGAAATACAAACAGATTAAGTTCATCGGTATTTTCCAGAGGCGATTGGAAATGTTCACGTCTACATTATCAATGGAAATACGGACGGATTGCGTCCATCGGTATTTTCCAGTAGCCATGGGAACTATTCACGTCCACATTGCCGATGGAAATATGTACAGATTGCATCCGTCAGTATTTTCCAGAAGCGATGGGAACTATTCACTACCTTGTTGGAGAAGACAATTAAAGTCATCTACAATTACCGATGGATTTACCAACAGACTGTGAATTCCAATGCATAGGCAATTAATTCATTTCTGACCGCGTGTACTCATCTGCAATTACCGAGGAAATTATCAACGGACTGTGAAAATTCTAGAGGGTTTTTTTAGAAATTTTAGTGCAAAATAAAAAATTCAAGTGAATTCACCGATGGAATCACCAACGGAGAAATTCAAAATAATATTATTTAATAGTCTGTCAGAAAAATCACAGTATAAATCCCACCGAGAGCCCCTTCAGTTCATTTTTTTCTCTCCTTCGCTTCTTCCATTTCAATCCAAAATATCTCTAGTTTTTGTGCTTTTAATCTTCATCTGGTTCTATCTTCATCTTCAAAATTTAAAAGGTATGTATTGTAATTCAATTTACTTAATGATTTTCAAATTTTCATCTTTTCTTTGTTTTATTAACAATATTTTTTTGTATTTTTTGTATTATACGTAGATAAAGTCTAGAAATAAACACACTATAAAGGTAAGCATTTTTCATTCCTAAAGTCTATAGTTTTTTTAAAAAATTTGTTGCCTATTTTATTTTTTTCATTGCTATAATAATTGATTATTTTGTTGAATTTTAATTGTTATTGTTGAATTTTAATAGAGTGTTTGATTGTTTCCATGAATTTTAATTGTCATTGTTAAATTTATATAAATGTTAGTTGAATATATAGAATTAAATTTTATTTTTTTTTCCTTTATTTTATTGTTAAATTTGTATAGATGTTAGATTATAAATAAGAATTTTTTTTCTTTATTTTATAGTTAGAAACACTTTATTATCATTTTGAAAATGTGATGAAATTGAAAAGGATGAAATTTATGGTATAAATAAAATAAAATCAGCTGGTTTGTGGCATATATATTGTCAATATTTGCAGGTTTGAAAAATTTGGGTAGTCTCCAGTATAAGGGAGGTGCCGCCGAATTTTTTTAAAATAATTGAATTTGATTATGTAATTATTCATTCAATTTGTGTAGATGTGTAGAACGAAATCAATAGCACGTTGTTAGCATATAGTCGTAGCTAGTTCTTCTAGCAGTGAGGATGATGTGCTCTTAGGTGCCGATCAAGAAGAGGCACTTGCACCGACTCACGACTCTGCCTTTTCCAGTGCGGTTTCACAGCGCAGAGGTGGTGTGCCTTCACAACGGGGTCAATCCACCTGCAAGTGCGAGGCACATTGGAAGGACGACATTTCAATGTAAGTTTGTTTTGGTTTTAGTTTTTTTTTATTTATAACATAATTTGTGAACAACTAATTAATACACAATCCATAAAATATTTATAGAAGTAGCATAGTTTAGAGAGTCACAAATAATATATGTGACTTGTAAGTCATATGTGCCATATGTGACTCTCTTAAATTGTAAAATGGCCCCAAAAAATCTCAATAAGGAGAGGGGAGGGATAAAAAAAGAGAGAAATAAACAAATAGACCTTGGAGGCACACCGAAGCTCTATTGACAACACCATCAATATTATCAGAAAGATCTCAATAAGACAAATCCAATGACATCAAGGAAAGTCACTAATGAAGATTAGAATGGACCACATGAGTTGCCCAAAAGTGGCTAGGGCTCACTTTTCTTGTGTGACCCACTCTGATCACCATTGATGACCTTTATTACTGTCATTGTATTCACCTCGTCAAAATTATTCCTATTGTACTTGTGATATCATCATCAAAGTTTTAGTGTGCCTTCGAGGTCTTTTTCTTCTTATATTTCTTTGTTTTTTCTCTCTCCTCGTAATTTGTGAACAAATAAGAGAGATAATAGGTACATCAAAACTCTAATGATGACACCACCAATATCATTAGAAAGATCTTGACGAAACAAATCTAACAACGCTAAAAAATATCACCAACGATGACTGGAGTGGGCCATAAAGCTCTCCAAAGATTAATGATCCCCTGCCACCTTTGCATAGCTCATGTGGCCCACTCAGTCTCTATTAGTGACCTTCCTTACTGTCATTAGATTTGTCTTATTGTGAACTTTCTAATAATATCAGTGGTGTCGTAAATAGAGCTTTGGTGTGCCTCCAAAATTTATTTTTTTTATTTTCTTTCTTTTCTCTCTCTCCTATTTCTTCTCTCCTTATTCTATTTTATTACATGCGATTTAACAATTTAAAAAAAGTTGAATATGACACATGCGACTCCCTAGTCACAAATGCCATCCATTATTGTTTTAATTGAATTACTTTCATAAACATTTTCTAAACTGTGTTATTTTTTTAACTAAATAAAATTAAGGGATATTTTTGGGCAAACCCAGTACTTTATGACATGCATGAAACATATTGATAAGGTTCATTTCTTTGTACTTCACTTTGAACACATCCCAAGGCATGTATCCAAACATTAGCACGTGTTTAGACTCTGTTCACTCACACCACTCTCCCAGGACAAATATTATCTATTTATTTTATGTGGTACAACCCCATTCAGGGAAGAAAACACCATGAGAATTGAATTGTCCTAGTTAGTGAGTCGGGCTGAAAGCTAGCCAACAAGAACACTCATCATGTAAAGGACCGCTATGCTAAAAATCTTGATGGTTTAATGATATTGTTTGTCCTATTTTTTTGTCGTACTTTGAAGTGAAAAAAAAAGAGAGAACTACTACACAATCACAAAGCAACAATCATATAGATGCATATAAATAGGAAACAAATTTCCCAAACTAGCATAGTGGGAAAATAATTCTCACTCTAGCACATAAACAATGGTTATGCATGTACTACATGTGCACCTATAGGTCATGCATATAGTACATGCACAACCATCCGGTTAATTAATTTCAAGGTCGTCTCCCATTTTTTTCTTCTTCCCTTACTCATTTCTATCTTCCACTGCTTTTTCTTACTCTTGCGCCACTCTCAACTCAAACAACCTTATCTTTATCTCCACCAAAAAAAAAAAAAAAAACCCATCCATATCTCATCTCCACAATATGCCTCACCTTTCGGTCTCTCTTTCCATCGCCGCTTCTCTTTAGACATCACCCGTGACAACAAAAAATTTCTCTCCCAATCACTACCACTGACACCTCCACCACCCATAAGCTACCCATTTAACCAATTGAGGTATATTCATCTTTCCCCATATTAATTTGTTATTATACTTGATTAATTTGTGAATTTTTAGTATAAATATTTTAGGGTTTAGGTTAGTGTTTTTATTGATTTTTTCTAATTAAAGATTAATTAGATATAAAATTTGTTAAGTGGATGTGTATATTGTCTTATTTAGTAAGAAAAATTAATGAAATATGTTGTGTTGATCATGTAAGTGTTAGGATTTTAGGGTTTAGGTTAGGGTTTTTATTGATTTTGCCTTATTGAAAATTAATTAAATATAAAATTATTTAAGTTAGTGTGTATATTGTCTTATTTAGTAAGAAAAAACGATAAATTATGTTTTGTTAATTATGTTTGTGTTAGGGTTTTAGGGTTTAGTTTATGATTTTTGTTAATTTTGATTTTTTTTAATCTAACTTGAATGATTTGTTATATTGACAAATTAGTATTATGTTTTGTTATGATTTTCACAAAACATGTCTTCTATAATGGGAATTTTATATTATTATAGTGGTAAAATCATTGATAATGATAATAGTATCATTTATCATGAAGGAAGTACCAAATTATGTAGCTTGAGATTAAACAGTTCATCTGATAAATTTAAAAATTTAGTGTGCCAAGGAATTGGATGGAATTTGGTTGAATTTTATTTTGACATTACTTGGAGGATGTTGGGTGTGGGTCATCTGACTCGTTATGTCGGTGTGCCTATTACTAGTAGTATGAGTTTTAATGCAATGGATAGGTTGATCACTGTAAATAGGTTGCTAATACTAGATCTCTATTTGAGTAGAAAACCTAAAGTAGGAAACTCTTTGAGTTTAGAGTTGATTCGAGTCCCAAGTTACAATAAAAAAACCACAAAATCATAACATGCAGCAGGTCCATCTAGAATAGTTGGCGATGCATTGAACTTAACATTGGTTCAAAACATGGTGCATATGGAACCTCAATTGGGTATGGTAATAGCTCCATATTGTTATGATGAATCTGAACCGAGTGATGATGAAGATATTGTCATATTGATTATGTAGTTGGGGATAATGAGAAAGATGAGCTAATAAACCAAACAATGAGACCCCTTGTTTCAAAATTTAAATATGCTAATGAGTCTGCTCATATAATGAGTTTTGATTGGGCTTTGAGTCTTAGGAATTTAGGCTTAAGTACCAAGATGGAGGTTGGATAAATGTTTTGTAATAAGGCTAATTTAGCCAATACAGTTATGTGGTGGCATGTAAAAAATTCAGTTCAATACAAAGTGTAATGTTTAGTGCAACTATAACATAAGCATGAACCATCATGTCAATGGTATTTACATGGGGTATATCACAATAATTATGATTCATTTGAGATTTTAAAATTAAAAGAGCCCCACACATGTAATAATCCAATGGCTATGCAAGCCGACCTTTGGATTGACTCTGATTTTATTGCTAATATGATGTTGACCATTGTCAAAGCTAAAATAAGTATTAAAATTGCAACCATTTAAGCAACTATCTATAAAGATATTTTGTATGATATACTGTATAAAAAACCTTGGTTGGTTAAACAAAAAATATTAGAGAGGTTGTTTAGATCATATAAAAAGTTTTTTCAAATATTGCCTAGGCTACTATTAGCTTTGAAAGAATCAAATTTTGGTATAATTGTTGAGTGAAATCATAAGATGGTTGATGGTGATACAATAGTATTTGGGAGGGTATTCTAGGCATTTGGACCTTCAATTCAAGGGTTTTAATATTGTCATCTACTAATAAGTATTGATGGCACTCACTTATATGAAAAGTACAAGGCAAAAATCTTGATTGTAGATGCTTATGACTTAAATAATTTGTGTTTTCTGTTGTCTTATGCTTTGGTTGAAGAAGAAATGAACAACAACTTGGCATGGTTTTTAGATTATTGATGGCACTCACTTATATGAAAAGTAGAAGGCAAAAATCTTGATTGTAGATGCTTATGACTTAAATAATTGGTGTTTTCTGTTGTCTTATGCTTTGGTTGAAGAAGAAATGAACAACAACTTGGCATGGTTTTTAGATTTGATTCGCCGACATGTCATGGGTAGATGTATTGGTTTATGTTTAAATTCAGATAGACATGCGGCAATTAAGAATATTATGTCACATATATGAACTAAGCCAGATGGGTACTATCATTATTTTTCTCACCACTTTGTAAGTAACTTCAATAAAAGATTTAAAAATATGGCATTGGAAAAACTATTAGATAAGATGTGTCAAGATCATATAATGGTGGTTATCGTTATGGAATTATGACCACTAATTTTTTAGATATTTTTAATAATGTCTTGAAAAGTGTTCATGGTTTGTTTGTAACGGCTCTAAGGCAAATTAACTTTTTTAGGACTAATCAATATTTTGTTGATTGAAGATCTATAGTTGATGATTGTATTAGTCATGGTGTATTGTGGCCTCCGCAAGTGCTTCCTAGACTTATTTTTGATGCATCAAAATCAAGATCACATGATTTGAGTATATTTAATATCCTAGATGGCGTTTTTCATGTTGAAACCCCCAGGTAATTAGTGGTAAAAGAGAGGTTCAACAACAGTTTGATTTAATCAAAGAACGTGTACATATGATAAATGATAGTTATATCATCGATCATGTTCACACCTTATTACATGTTGTACATTGTGGTATTTTTTGACTTTGAAAAATTTGTTAACCCTTTATTTTCTAACATCATTTATAGAAATTCATATGGTTTTTATTTTGAACCTTACTTGATGTTCCATCATGACTTGATTATACTAGGCCACGAGTTAAAAGATGTCTAACTAGATGGAGAGTTGAAAAGGGTCAATGTAAATCCACTCTTCTGCATAATGAGATGGATGCTAGAGAGGAGCATGCACAAAAAAGATGTGGGTTATGCGGTGTACCTGGTCATACTAGAAAAACATGTCAAAGTGGACAGCTTATGTGAAGACTTTTGTTTTAAATTGAGACTTTTATTTCATATCTTTATGTTATGCTTTTATTTTTATCCTTTTATTCTATATTCTTTAACATTTTTTTCATAGGTACACGTCATAGTACGAACTAGGGGAGGTGGATCTATGATAGGATATTCTGGCATGTGAGAGGATGAGTCCTTATTATTTTCAAGTCCTGATGATTTATTGGTATTTTGACTGTAGTACAAGCATCAGTCTTAGGATATTTGGGCTTGATGAGTAAGTTAATTTTTAATATATAACATGGTCACATGATAAATTATAAATGTAATTGAATACTTATTTTCATATTTTTATGAAAATCTCAGGGTGTTGTGATTAAACCTTGTCATCATGCCCTGATGGACCTAGATGATCGTGTTCGTCCTTATGCCATCGAGGTTGGATTTTTCAAGATCAATCATCTTTGAGGCATAAATATTGATCACGACTTGATTGCAGCATTAGTTGAGCTGTGGAGGCAAGAGACCTATAAATTCCATTTTCATGTTGGAGAGATGAAACTGACATTATAAGATGTTGTCATTCTAGTCAACCTTCTTGTAGATGGAATTCCTGTTATAGGCCCCACATCTCTCAATAAAGATAATTTATGTCTTCGTCTATTGGGACGGGTGCCTTTCTCTAAGGGATATAAAAGGGAATATATTAGGTTAACATTGTTGATGGAGAGTTTTGAGACCCCATTAGAGGGTGTTCTAAAGATTGTATTATATTATTATGCTAGAGCATATATAATGCATATGTTTCGAGCTATGATCTTCAGTTGTTTGACAAGGAATATAGTTCCATGTTACTTTCTGCCACTACTAGATAACTTTGTTGTCATTCATAACTACAGTTAGGGCTCAACAATGCTTACATATCTATATCATCAGCTTTCCCACGAGTACATATTAGACAAGAAACAAATCAACGAATGTTTATTGTTTCTATAGGTATAATTTGATATTATATTCTATTAAATGTAGTTAATTTAAATATTTACTAATTATTTTTATTGTAAATATGAAGTTATGGTCGTGGGAGCATCTTCACATATATTGTCTTGATGTTTGGAGAAATCAGATGCTCGACATGATTACGGGAAGACTACTCTCAATTGGAGCTCGATAATAATAATTATGAATGAATTATTAAATTTTATTTTTCTATAAATTTTTTTTCTAAATCAACTATCTTGAACATGTTTGTTGGGTTGGGGAGAGGATTAGGCATTTTACACAAAATCTCATCCATGTTCACGAGTTCTATCGGGATGAGTTGGATTCACATGAGCCTCACTAGGTAAGCGTGAACTTAATTGTTTATTTTCTTATTTAACTTCATGTTTTAGTGTGAATGTTTTTAATATATATGTTTTATGGTTTCATACATAATATGCACATTGTACATTGATGATTTGATTGGAAGAGCATCTCCATTATCCATGAAAGGAAGTGATTTATGTCTATCAGTGGTCCCGATGCACTGTTTTACCATAGTTGAGGTGCATTGTCAATGTGTCAGTTTGGATTGCATCAACACATACATGATGATGTTAACACACTTGATGACCTGCTTGTTGTTAATCATCGAGGTAAAGAAGAAGATGATTAGACGATGGTTCATGCATAATATATCAATTTTGGGCATGCTATGAGAGATCATATATTTACAGAGATGTATCCGTCTATTGAGTTAGATCTCTACATGTCTTAGTACATGAACATAATAAGGTGATTAATAATGCCACCATAGGAGTGTGTTACGAGACATCCGCGTGACACTCCACGTTAACCGACATGTAATCCAGATAATTATGAGCCTCATGCATCAAGATATAATATATTGGTATGTATGGAATAGTTTTTTTTAAAATGTAATAAAGTTCTTATTTATATCTTAAAAATGATAATATAATCGTTTATAATATATTAGATGAACTTTTGAATATGTGAGGGTTAGAAAGCTATGACCGCAGTTTGTGATGTTACTGACAATGTTGTGCGCGATGCTTTCAATACTTGGTTCTCATCGTGTTGTTCTTAACTTGATGAGGTTAAGGAGGCTCAGTGTTTGGACAATGCACTAGAGAAGGATGACCATGTTTATCATGCACGACGATGACATGCTCGTGGATATGATGGTGCAGGCTCATCGACAAGTTAATTTGTTAGATGTTTAACTATGTAATTTAATTAATTTATAATTGAATTGATATTCTTTATTGTAATGAATTATTTTGGTGTTGAGATTATGATTTTTTTCACATGCTATAGAAATTAGGTGATTCTAGTGGTTGTTGGTTGTTGTCTATTATTGTTGTTTTTGTGATTCTGTGAAATGTTGGCTTAAACTATTGTTGTTATTTTTGTTACTAGGTGTAACTATGTTTTTGCTAAATAGACAACTGAGATGGTTGAGACGGAGAACGTCTAGTATTTTAATAAATCGTGATTTTTTTATATGTGCGACTAGTGATTGTACATATAGGACATGCGCCACCACTATTTATGTGTTATAGTGAGAAATATATTCCCAGCTAGGAAATAAATTTTTTCATTGTATTAATGTGAGAAAATACTAAAAAAAAAAGTTGAGGGAGGTAGAGAAGAAGATGCCTTTATGTGTTTAGCCTATCATTTCAAGACTTCTGTCGTCTCTTAACAGACAACAGCATGGTCAAATGAAGAGATAGTCTTGTAGAATATTTCATGTATTATTCTCCCTAGAGAGGTACTTGAAAACCGCTAAAACGATGTAAAAATGAATTTAAGTCGATGAGTACAGTTCGGTTGTATTGAATTTGTGGTTTTTTAATCATTAATTGTTTAGATGCCATCCATCAATGCAATCCCAGACTTGTGGGTTGCAATTATAACTATATATCTCAGTTGGAGAATCGAAATTGAATAATTGTAGTTCTTCCTTGGAGAATTTACCTCTTTAGGTCATGATAAATTTTGATCCCATGCATGATGGCTTCACACTAACAAGCAATAAATCTTTGCATTAATTATATATAGAGCTGGTGTTTGAGTTAACATTATTACGTCTTTTTTAAACAATTTGACAAAAGATTTTAGCTTTCCTTTGGATATCAACCTAAACTATTAAATCTGAAGCATACGTTCAAAGCTTAAATGTACTAGGTAATAGGTTGTTGGTCTGATAAGTTAACTTCAAATCCTTCTCACTTTAAGATACATGATTTTCTTCTTTCTTAAAAATAATAAAGAAAAGAAGAAAAATCTTGGGGTGTTGGACTTTCTTAAATTATCATCCATCCATGTCAAGATTTGATTAAGACATATCCAGACTCTTGGATATTCTTAGGATTTGAATCAAACATGTTTCGATTTCTTAGAGAGGAAATGGCATAGGATAATTGGAAGAGCAATAACTTGGTGTGATTCGAAACTTATCTCTTATATTTCATGTTCTTAATAACTAAGTTCATATTCTTGGTTAGGTCAAAAAGGAAAACAATGTCTAGATGGAACTTTTTCCTACCAAGCTATATGCCATGCCATGTTCACAAGCTTTTCTTCTGACCCGTTTTTGCTTCAACGTCATAATGATGGTGCCTAAGGTTTTTCTTTTCTACTTATCTCTCTAGCAATGATGGTATTGATTGACATTAGAACCCTTTTCTCTTTTGCTCCATCAGAACAATTGGAGAGCCTCTATGGTTAGAAGATTCCACCACTAAAGATTAGCCTAAACATATAAATTTAAACTAGCTGACATTACAAGCATCAAACCAGCTAAGTTTTGCTGGCATGGATATGATATTGGTAGCTAGTGTCTTTATCTTAAAAGCCTCAAAATATCAATTATGGTCCTTGGAGACCATGAAAAAACCCATTTGGCTTCTTTCTTTCTATTAAAAAAGCTC
This sequence comes from Populus simonii, assembly GCA_007827005.2. Classification (NCBI taxonomy): domain Eukaryota; kingdom Viridiplantae; phylum Streptophyta; class Magnoliopsida; order Malpighiales; family Salicaceae; genus Populus; species Populus simonii. Next base: position 5,289,634 of record CM017481.2, read on the forward strand.
CTTTTAAAATATTCTTTTGCAAAAAATATTGCTCTTTTATTCAATGGGGTAAAAAGTGTTCATGTCAAACATAGTTATTGAATGTTTCTTTAGCTCATGACAATTGGTTTTGTTTTTTGAATTTTGCATCATTTTATAATATTAATCATTAAATACACCAGCGTCCCATTAAATAGCACAAGAACAACCCCCTTAACATGGCAATCATAGTGCTTTTGGAAGGTCATAAATGTTGCAGGTGCAATTGATATCTTGACATTCACATAGTCATGTTGTGGATTGAGAATTTGAATCAGCTAGTCACTGAATAAGGAATTTTATGTTAGGTGACGGATTGAGCATAACGAAATTGAAAAATTCATTAAACATAAAGGACTGTTTTAAATTTTAGAGGTGCTACGTCTCCCTAATTGGCTCCCCTCTCGAATTTTTAGTCCATTAGGTATAAAGTTCATAGCATCAACAATCGAACAATTAAAAATTTATTAATCGCTCAAGGAATTATCTTAAATCACCAGAAGTTTATATATGCGATTATGCAACTCTCTTCAGGAATTAGTAAATACTAGTTTACAGCCTGCACTACATTACAGATAGAATATATATATAAAAAAAATTGAATGTGAAAAAAAAAATTCAGTTCACTTAGAATTATTTGACATTGTTATGAAACATAATCCAACAGGTTAACTTTGAAACTGTCCAACCTGATTCTTGTCTATCTCGAGTTTAAAATTACTTCACATGGGACTTTTCTTGACATAACCTCATCGACATGGTAGATCCAAAAATAACCTGAATTATCGGTAAAAAAGTGTGGTTTGACTTTAAAAAATTTCAAGATGATATATTTTTTTAATATTAAAACGGCAACAAGTTGGATTAACTAGGGCTTCGTGGCTTAACCCATCAAACTCGTGATCTGGATCATGGATTCCAATGGATTTAACAACATTGTTTTTAAAAACTATTTTTAACTTATTGATATAATAAAAAAGTAAACACTCATGAAATTAAGCACCAATCAAATGCCATGATGTTTGTTTGATACTGCAATAAATTTATAGAAAACAGACTGAAATAAATTATGATGACCAACTCAAAATCACCCAAATGTTAAAGGATAAAATTGAAAAACAAAGCCATAAAGGATTCAATCGAAAGAAAGAAAAAAGGAAGATGGTGTAAATGTTAATATTTGGCTTTGATTAGTGAAGAACTATTTGTGTTATTAAAGATGAATTTATTTAGATTGATAGCGTGTCCAAATTAGATAAAGAATTAATCAACTTTATCTTGTACGATATAGCATGGTTATTTTTGTAATTATATAGTTTATTTGGATAAATTATTTAGGAAGTTCAGATAGGTTTCATCAAAAGAAGATCAATACAAGTTATCCAAAGATAACTATTAGAGAAGTGTTTTTATGAAACATGAATAAAAATCCATTAAGAACGTAAAAGAAAGACTAGGAAGCTTGAAGATAATGCTTCTAAAAGGTTCTTATTCCTATCACACAGATAATTATATAAAGAAGGACAATTTAAAGTATAAATAAAGAGAAAGCAGCACTAGGTAGAGTGGCACTTGCAGCGGAGCAAGAGTGTCCAACCAGCTAAGGAGTTACATAGAGTTTTGCAGCATATATTCTTGAAACACGAGTGAAGTGCGAAGAAAATGCTCAATGAGAACAATTTAAAGATTGCCAGGTGTTTTGGCAAGCTTCTACGGTAGAAGACAAAACATAGTGTTTATCTTGACAAGTAAAGTAGTATAGTTACAAATGATTTGTAGTAAAAAAAAAATCCTTCTCTTGTAATCTTCTAAACTAGTGAAAGTTGTTTATCTTGATTTTGGTTGCCCATAAGGGTTTTTTATCTTTTGAAAAGTTCTTCATAAGGTTTTTCCTTCGTAACCAACTAACTTGTTCATTTAAGTTTTTCATACTTACATTTATTTGGTTACTGATTAGTGGTTAGAAAGTGTTAGCAAAGTGCTTCTTAACATATAGAGAGAGAGAAATGACTATCAAGTGGTATTAGAGCAAGGTCACTCAATTTAGAGTGAGATTTATTTACCTTGATGAACATGTTAACACTGACTTCACCACTGTAACTTAATGGTGAGAATTATGTCTACTAAAAGGTGAGGATGAAAGCTTTCTTCAAATCACTAGATGAGAAAGTTTGGCACTTAGTTGAGCATGGATGGACCATGCCTAAAACACTTTTTAGCAACTTGAGCATAGACAAATCCATTTATGGTAATTGGAATAATAAAGGCCTGAATGTTATATTCATGAAAGTGTCTTTTGGTGAATTCAAAAGAATCTCCATGTGTGAGATAGCCAATAAAGCATGGGATATTTTTTAAGTTACTTATAAGGGAAGCAAGATAGTGAAAAATTCCAAATGTCAACCTCAATATTCGAGGAGATAAAAATGGTGGAAGATGAATCTTTTAATGAGTTTTATGCAAAATTTAACAATATTGTAAATTCCAAGTTCAATTTATATGAAAAAAAAATAGAGGACTCGTGAATTGTAAGGAAGATTCTAAAATCCTTGCCTGAAAGATTTTAGCCAAAGGTAATAACCATAAAAAGAAGCAAGGATCTAGACAATATACGTGTTGAAGAATTGGTAGGTTCCTTACAAACTTATAAATCTACATTGTCTTATCAAAAGAAATGTAAGTTCATTACACTTAAATATGTTAAGAAAGAACATGTTTATTCTTTTGATAATGATTTTAATAGTTAAGATATTGCTCTTGTAGATAGAAAATTCAGAAAATTCATGTTTAAGAAAAAGAACAATATTAAAGATAAAAGAGGCAAAGACTTTGCAAAAAGAAATGAGTCAAAAAAGACTGCATGGATTTGGTTGAGCGGATTCTCTCTAAGATAAAGTTGTGGACCTCTTACATATGCTGGTCGTTTGTAATTGATCAAATTCATTTTTTTTTTCATCCAGGTATATTGATCTACTATGTTTATCCTTCCTTATTATATTATCAAAAAGATTGAGAGCTTATTAGTTGTTTTCCTCTGGAAGGGTTCATCTATTTCCCCTTCAAGGGCAAAGGTGGCTTGGGCTTCGATTTGTTATCCTTTGCAGGAGGGTAGAGGGATTAAAATGGTCGAGACTTGGAATGGAGCAGCTATCCTGAAGCATGTTTAGAGGTTACTTTTAGACAAATCCTCAGTTTGGTCAACTTGGATGCATTATGTACTACTCAAAGGTAGATCATTTTGGCATGTCAGGCTACCTTTAGTATCTTCTCTATAGCCAAATAGACATCGTTTATGTGACCTTTTACCTTTCAGGACTCTATTATCTACTAGATTGTCTTAGGATGCAAAGGTTACAGACAATATTGAGGATGGTGGTTGGGACTTTCTTTCAAGTAGTTAGGACCTCCAGTAGATAAAGGATTGCATTAAATTCCACCCCCAGGTTAGCTCTCCGGGTCACTACGTCTGGATAGGTCATTCTACGGGGAGGTTCACTAATGATTCAGCTTGGTAGGCACTTAAAGATTCTAGGCCCAAGAATATTATGCACCATCTTCTCTAGTTTTCAGAACATATCCCACAACACTCCTTCATCTTACGGCTTGCCTCTTTGGGTTGTCTTCATACTATGGATAGACTATAGACTTTTCAGATCATCACATCTATGATATGTATCTTATGTGGTTCACATGTGGAGACCCATGATCATCTATTTTTGAGTGCTCCTTCTCGGCTTCAGTATGAAAAGAGATCTCATACAAGACTTTATTACCTTGGCCTTCTATGTCATGACACCCTTTTCTTCAGTAGGCTTCCCTTCTGTTTCGGGAGTGGAAGGACTTCACGCATATTATAGCATGATTGTCACTCTCAATCATAATTTACCTTATATGGAATGAGAGGAATAATCATGTCTTCAATCAACGTTATCGATCACAGCATGATGTGGTGGAAGAGATATTCAACTTATTGAGATTAAGGCTTCTAGACATAGAATCCTGGTACCAGATATCTATAGAAATCAAATCTACTTGGCAGCTTTAATTTCTTTATTTATTTATTTCATTTTGATTTGATGCTAGCTTTTGAGCTTTCTTGTAGTTTATTTGCCCTAATTTTATAGGTTTCATGACTTTTGAATCTGAATAAGGAATTCATCATATTTCTTGGGGTATGCCCATCGTATCCCTATTCATATTTTTCTTCATATACATCTTAACTTACTCCAAAAAAAAACAGAGTTTACCTTTTGGTGGTTTGATAACTAGGATAGCTATCATGGTCAAAATACCTTTACATGACATTGAGTTAATAGTCAAGATGTATTGAAAGATCTCAGTTATAACTTTTATCAAATCTGAAGGTGGTGATCAGTAAAACAGGGTCATAGCATAAAGAGTCTACCTCCTCTCAGCTCGAAACTCCTCAAATCAACCCCCTACTCCTTGTTATTATAAAACAATTATAAGTATTATCAAACAAGTTTGATAGTTTTAGCGATAAGTGGGAATAGAGGATTGATGCAATTGATAAGTTGCTAATAGATATGCAACAAGATATTGTGCAAGTTAATGACAAACTTGTTCAACTCTGTTTGGATGTCGAACAGATGCATCAATATGTTTTTGGTGAAGATGAGAAATAGGATTGGTGTCAAACTAAGAGGCAGACAATGTTGTATATACAAGGGAGAGCAATCAAGCAAATAGGCAACCAAGCCAGAAGCCTTATAAAAAAAATTATTGTTTTTGGAATTTTACTGATTTTGTAATCATTAATGAATATTAAATATTTTTTTCAGTAATAATTAAGATATTTTGTTAGCATATGAATCTCTATGATAATACTTGATGCATGTAGTTGCATAACAATATCTGAAGCATAATAATCTTTTAACAAATTATGAACTATTAGGATGAAACATGTGAAGTTTTTTGAAAAGGTTATGAACTAATTGCATGAAATATGTTAGGAACTAATATAATGTTACTGCATATATATTATTAATTATTTTATGCTATATAACATTATTTTAATTATGCTTGCAAGAATACTTTAATGAAGATTATGTTTATAATCAAACTATCTAAACTACTTACATGCTAATTCATCGTTATTATGTTTTGTCACAAATCAACCAAAAGGGGAGATTATAAATCTCAAAATATTTGGCTTTGATTAGTGAAGGACTATTTGCATTATTAAGGATTAATTTGTTTAGATTGGTAGTTTATCCAAATTATATAAAGAATTAGTCAAGTTTATCTTATAGGATTTAACCTGATTAATTTATGTAGTTATGTAGTTTGTTTGGATAAATTATTTAGGAAGTTCATATAGGTTTTATCAAAAGAAGATAAATACAAGTTATCAAAAGATAATTATCCTATAAGTGTTTTTGTGAAACACGAATAGCAGTCTATTAAGAGTGTAACAGACTAAGAAGCTTAAAGATAATGTTTATCAAATGTTTTTATCATTATCACATGGATATGTATATAAGGAATGACAATCCAAAGCATAAATAGAGCAAGAGAAACATTGTGTAAAGCAGCAACTGCAACGGAGCAAAAGTGTCAAACCAGTTAAAGAATTGTACAGAGTTTCACAACATATACTCTTGACACATGAGAGGAGTGTGAAGAAAATAATCAAGGAGAATTGTTCGCAGAAGAGTTGGAGAGCCTGGTGACTTCTAGGGAGAGTTCTTATGTAAATTGTTAGCAGCTAGATGTGCTATTTAGGATGATAATAGTTTGAAAATCGTCAAGTATTCTAGCAAACTACCACGGTAGTAGACAAAATGGAGTATTTGTCTTGACAAATAAGTTAGTATAGTCACAAAGGATTTATAGTAAAAAATATTCCTCTTATAATCTTCTAAACTAGTGAAAGTTGTATATCCTTGATTTGGCTCCCTCTGATGGTTTTTTATCTTTTTAAAAGTTCTTCAAAAGATTTTCCCTTCATAACCAAATAACTTATCCATTTAAGTTTTTTATACTTATATTTATTTAGTTACTAATTTGTGGTTTCAAAGAATTAGCAAAGTGCATCTTAACATACAAGGAATAGAAACAGGACCGTCATATGGAATTAAAAAAAAAAAGAAAAACGAAAAAAATGGCCCCGACACAATGGTTCAACCTTGAAACCTGACTCTTTGAATAGTTTGGATTTAAAATTAACCAGTATTAGAGTTTTTCCAATGTGATATAATAACAAAAATGAATGCTTATAAAATTGAAATCTCTTAACCTGACTCCTTGCTTTGCTCCGGTTTTAAATTAACTCGCGGGAGATTTACCTCAATGTAATCCAATTGACTTGTCAAGCCTAAAGACAACCTCTGGTAAACAATGTGGTTTATCTTTCAAAAAAAAATCAAGATGAAATTTTTTATTTTAATATTGAGACGACGACATATTAGATTGGTTCAGGTTTCGTGACTTAACCCGTCAAACCCGTGATTTGGATCATGGACTCTACTAGGTTTACTTAATGATATGATAATAAAAATAAGCACTCGCAAAATTGAACACCAACCAATTGTTAATGCATTTGTTTGAAACTGTAATAACCTTAAACAAAGCAAACTATAATAAATTATGAAGATTAATTCAAAATTAATAAAATTTTAAAAGATAAAATTTTAAAAAAAAATCTAGAAAGAAAAAAATTAGAAAATTGAATTAAAAAAATATAAAGGGAAAAAATATATATGAACAATAAAGGAGTTTTACCCTAGTTTTTCTAATAAAGGAGATAATATGTACGGAGAAACTAAGGCCACAGAAAGTAAGATGCATAATATTTCAATTAACATGTCTTGATCATTTGTCTAAGAATCTACTCAATCATAAAATTCAAATTGAGTATTAAAGCAACGATTTTGTCTCAAACTTTATAAAATCTCATTGCCATCATGCCACGTAGATTCTAGTGCATGGTCATCAATCAAATCCAACCCCTCCCCCGACATCAAAAAACAGGCTTCCAAGAGGGCTCTGGCCTCATGTCCTTTTCAACTGTTAATTTCTTCATGAATAACCTTAGTGGCATGCATTATTTTGTTTTTGGGTTCAAGCACATGAAAATTTTGATTTTTTTTTCAGGAAATTAGTGTTATTAGCTAGTCCAATTCCGTATTCAATGGAAAAGGGAAAGAAGTTTGATTTCAATATTTATTAAATTTGATGGTTAGTTTTAGTTTCCATTCAAAATATTTAAATCCTGTGATGCATGGTTGATTCTTAATTTTATTTATTATTGTTTCTTGTTTGTTTATTTCTTGTGAGATAAGTGATTCTTGTACTCTCCCTTGTAACCTGTCGTTTTTAAGGTTATACACTGCACATCTCTTCATCGACACATCATTTCAATTCACATAGAAAGACGAAATACAAAGAGAAGTGCAATAAGCAATGGTGGGACTTTCTTTAACATTAGCGTAGACAGATTGCCTTGTTTGGTGGGAGAGATAAGCTTAGACTTTTTAAATAAAGTATAGAGCAGAATGCAAAGAGGAGCAACATTAAAAAAAGGGGCCATACACAGAGATGGGCAACAAAAAACGGGGTCCCAGATGCCATTGCTGCATCATGCTCATTACAGTATCAAGGCACTTCAAAGCTTCTGAACCAGTTTCAGTTAATTTGTTCTAATCTGTTTACTTTCAGGATTTATGTTTTGTTCAAAGTGTCACACAAAAGACCAGTTCATGAACATGAAGCAAATGCAGTGAGCGCTTTCTTCTTCGTTCAATACCTTCCATGCCACTGCTCTCTCATAGGAGACTGGCCTTCCCATACTTGACAGGCAGATACCACCTGGAAGGCACATAAAACCCTGCTGACAGCAATTTGCAACAAGTTAACAACAATACTTGATAAAATGGAGGAAAACAGTTACTTTTCTTTTAGTGGATCAACCTGGCATGAAAACAAGTATTAGCGGCTAGCTAGTATCAAAGGAACCAACTTTGATAGCACATAACTCTAAATAAAAAAGGGACCTTCACAGGCAGCCAGTAAGGGAATTTAGTTTTAGTTCAACATTTTTAGTTTGTATAAAGCTAAAGCACGCCCATCAAAAGATGGGGTTACATTCAATGGATCCAAGTGAGAATGTTCATGCTAAATCAGCCAAAACTTAAATGTGTATTACATGGAATTATGGTCCGTATGTTTAGCCCTAAAAGGACAATTCAGTTTCTCACTTGCTTTAAGGTTGCGTGTTAATTTTCAAGGGAAAACATTATTCCTTAATATCAGGAAACCTGTTTCGATTGCATAAGCTCATAAAGCTTGAGAAAATTGTGTTCTATTGTTTCCCAGATGTTTACTTAACATTTGGTCACTAAATACTCATCGCCAAGGTTCTTGACATACTCTTGCTGGCGCCATTAACCTTGCAAAACAAGTTGAGAACATATAGAGATTTGAAGCTCAGGAGGCATTTATATCCTAGTTAGAACACAAATTTCATTTCGTGTTTCCCTACATCCCAGTTCCTGTTTAGACGATACTTTATTCTTCTGTGTTAATTTTTCTTACCAACTTGCCTTACGTGCATTCTAATAGTTATTGTACCTGCTGCATTATTTGTGGGAACTCTGAGCACAATGTTTTCCTTCCATTATCATCAAATATCTTTTCCAAAGTGATGTCTTGAAGAGCAACCAAAGTTGTCTCAAGCATGTCAAGTCCAGCCTGATTTGAAAATGTGAAAACCGGCAGAGTCTGCACAGAGCACTTATCAAGTTAACATATTTTAATAATGCAAATCTATGTTCTGCAATGCAGAAAGGGAGAAGAATAAAGTTCTTTGATTAGAAAATAAACAATTATTGATTCATATGGAGACAGTAAAGGTCAAATCTGCACTAGAGCACAATGCAATAGGCTGATGGGAAGAGAAGATTTTAGAAGCTAGTTCCTAGAAGGGACATGAAGCATCTCGTCATTTTTAAGACAAAAAGGGAGGGTTATGTCCAGGACTATGCATATTGTTTCAGTGCCATTCTCTTGTCAAACTATAGTGCATCATACAACAACAATGAAATACATAAATGTCCCCAATGATTAGAGAATATTTTAAAGTAGACTGTGATAGAATAAAATTGTATCTGTATTTTAGAAATACCTTCAAAGAGCAGCACACTAGTGCATCAGAGTGATGCCAGAGTGTTTTAAGAATAGAATCACTTCCTTCATTTTTAAGCAGTTTCACACCTAGATATATCCTGGAAATAAGATCAGACAGTTTTAGGCTAAATCATTGAAATGAAAAACAAATTAAGTAGATACGAGTGTTTAGGATAAGTAGATATAGATACAAGGATCCAAGACAAAGATCAAAGTGCCACACCTGTAGCTTTCGCATATCCAACGAGCAAGTGTGTGCGCTTCAGGAGTTCCATGTGGTGGCCAAAAACCAGCATGAGAACCAAAATGAGAAGGGGAGAGCGCTAATGCTACCCGCTGAACAGAAGCTATGATACTACGAACATACTGCCGAGCCATGGATGCTACATTCTCTTGAAGGTGCATCTCAAATGCAAATTGGAATGCTATTGTCATTACTGATTTTGTGCACCCACTGCGGCCTGAAAGATCACCTGATGCTCTGTTTCCAGCAGGTCCAACCTCCAGAGCAGATGCAAGGTCAAGTGTGCGGTTTGGACTCGACGCATCCTGCATCACATGAATGGGAAAAAGGTCAGGAAGTAGGAACAGACATCAAGCAGCAGTTTTTAATAGATCAACAAGAGCACTAATAACATGACAAAAACAGCAAGACATCATTTCCACTTATCTTATATGAACACTCACCATCCCAGAATCAAGAGGAATTATGCGGAAACCAGAAGGAATAATAGGAGCATCATCAGAAAAAGACGCATCAATTGGGGCAAAGATGAGTTCTGCGCAAGTGCCAACAGCATTCTCATCCACGCCACTACAAAGCTGAAGAAATAAGGTAACCATGAACATTAGAAATCAACAACGAATTTAAGTACATTTTGTTTGGATAAAAACAAACGTGGTAACTTAACTCTTTTGCAAGAGTGGATGCTATAATAAGTGTTGGCAACTTAAAAAAAAAAAAAGATAAAACTTAATATAAACACAAAGTGAAATATCTGTAGTAATGAAAATTAATCAAGATGAAGTAACATTTACTTGTAACAGGAAAACATCACCCGGCATGAGCATGTCCTCCCGATAGCCCATATTTTCAAGCTTAATGACCTCTATAAACTGCAATGGACAGACAGTATTATTCAGCTATGACATGGCATTAGAAACAGCAAATTGCAAGGATTTTTGTCAGAGGATGGAACCAAAAATGAGAAAATATTGAAACCCAAATGATCAAACAGTGGAGTACTTGCCTCTTCATTCTCAATTGTGTGAGCCAGGGGGAGGATAACTTGACCCCCAAAATTTCCAGCTCGAGACACTGGCAAGCTGCAAGGACCAGCTTTAATGGCCGAAGCTGCATAAGCATCAATTCCATTGTCTGCCCATTCTGATCGATGTTCACGCAAGAATCTGAGAAGTATTGCTGGAGGCACGTTCTACATGACAAAAAGAAAGAAAGAAAGAAAAGAAAATCACTTCGTTGAATTGCTAGTTAGTTTCTTTTAAGGTAGAAAGTAATACGATTATTGACCATGAAGGATGTTTCAGCTGACAAAGTTGCAACTCCTTGATTTACATACCGACAAATATATACATTCAGCATCTAATGTTTGTAGAAGTATCATTTTCAAATTCTGCAGATATCCTGCTGTCATTGAACACAAGCACTGAACTTACCTGTAATAACATGGATGCTTTTGCACAAAGCACTGCATTGTTCATGGATGGAAATCCATTGTCATACGAAAAATTTACTCCCATCGTTTTGGTAGGAGAAGAGTTTACAAGAACTGTTACATCATCAATGCCATCACTTTCCAACAAAGACCATCCCTCATCCGCAAATCCATTAACAGCTTCATTGAAGCCCCTGTAAAATAGGATGTGTTAAAGACCCTGATGTGTTGATGATAATACTTACAAGTTTAGTCCAAAGAGTAACCGCTATATACTTGCTCAGTCTTTGACTTAGTGCACGTAGAGCTGCAGGTCTTCTTCCCCAACCAGTGACATTTGGCTGGGAAATTTCTTGAGAAATCTGCCTCAAATGGCGTAAAGCCTGCATAAAATGCCATGGTTATATCAGATTCCTTGGATAAATAGAAAGTTGATGTCCATCAAAATTACACTATCCTTCGTTTAGTGCAGAGAAACCATCAAGCTAGAAATCATAGCATGATATGTTTCGCATAGAGAAATGCAACAGAAGAACATGAAGTGACAATATCTTGAATAGAGAAAGTCTTACCGCCATTGTTGTCTTCTGGGCAAGCAACGTCGATGACTCATAAAGTGGGCGCAACACTTCAGGAACACTCCAGGGCTGCATGAAGGTAATGATTTAATTCGAATAGCAAGGGAACAGGTACACTCATAATACAAAGTGACAAGATTTGCATACCTCCAAGTCCATATGATCAACTATATGAATAATTGATCCACCTCCTTCACATGGTCTGATAAGATACCCGCTAGGCAACATTTCTGCTCTCACAAAATGCTGAGTGGGTGGCATACTTGGACCATTTTGAGTGTTGTTTAGTGATCTCTCACAGACCTAGTAAGCAGCACAATTAAATTGGCACCGTATCGAGAGAGAGAGAGAGAGAGACTTTAATCATAAAAATTTGACACTTTGTCACATACCACAAGACTACCATCCTCCAAAACAGATGTGTAGCGCAGTAACAAGAAGTCACGAGCTGGTGCCAAAGTTGTAGGCGCATAGAGCTGAACCAACACAAAGCTCACAAGTGAGAAGATTCAATAACAATACTAAGCCAGAAATAACTGGAGTGAAACAGTGAGTTCCATACCTGCATATAAAGCAGTTCAATAGTTCCACCATTTGCAGTGGACATCGCATTGATAACATCCACAGCTCGGCAATCACGAAACCATGATGGCCGATCCTTAAGGATTTCAGCAACCTACACAGGAAAAAATTAATCCTTCACTAATTCACAACCAAGGATTGTACTCTTTACACCAAGCAGAGGAAGGACATACTCTTGTCGGTTCTAGACCCACAAGGCCGCATGCACGTGCTGCCACACCAGTGCAACCATGAGAAATAGCAACGATTCCAATGGAATCCGGACCAGGCTGCACAGATACACAAAATTAAAAGGATATTAAACACCAGAAACAAGACTTTGGACCCATCCCAAGTTTAAGAAAAAAATATTATCAGTTAATTGGTACTAGCACATTAAAATAAATGTTAATTATGGCACAAGTTCTGCTGCCAAGCAACAGGATAGCATGGGACTAAAAATATCAAGATGGGGAAGAATCTCATGTGTCAGGAAACAATGTATGGATAATGCTTCAAATGAAAGAAAAGCTCATTTCTGCCTTTTTGCTTTAGCAACTTACCTTGTCACCATATTATAAACTAAATTATTGGTTTAACAGGAAGGCGTGAAATATTTTATGCATCCATTGGTCAGATTGCTTTGTGAACTCATTTTTATTTCCTAACTTAGGTTATTAAACATTCTCTTACCTTCTTCGATAGAAGAGAAGCATGTCAACAGGAAAAAAAGGGGACATGTTGGCATGTAAAAAAAAATGGGATAGTGGCATCTCAGGTATTTGCGTGATGAGATCTAGGTGTTGCTTAGAAGCATGGCAAGATTATAGTGTTTCTATTTAATTTATCGAAACAGTGTCTAAGAACGAAGGAATGGGGTTAACAAAGTAAATAATGATGGTAAAGTAAGCAGTAACCTTCATCCCAGGCATTTGGACCCACTCGACGGCAGTTCCTGTGGCCTTCGAAAGAAACTGTGCTAAATTCTCCTCCGCAATGGACAAAAGTCTAGAAAACATACAAACACGACCTCTTAAGCCACTTTGCAGAATACAACAAAGGAATTGTAGAAAACGAGGCCAGAAAATAACCCAACATGAACAAGCTGCAAATATTCCACTAACCCTGCAGGGCTGGCATCCCTTGGTGGATGCTGAGGAGTCAAGTGGTGCTGACCACTGGTCACCACGGATTCACAACTTGTGTCTGTGGTGGCAAGGGTTGTAGCCTGCAAAACAACAAATTAAACTCAGAAACCACCCAACAAAAATTGAAACAAAAAAATATTTTTTTTATATACCAAGATTCAGTAACAGCTAATTACCACGAAAACTTGAAGTTATCTATTTAATTAGCCAACGAACAGAATTAAGAATGAAAAGAAATTGCTAATCATATGCTGGCCTAACAGCACTCAAATCAACTTGAATTCAACATGGAAAGAAAATTCATAGCCCAACAAAGAACCATATTGGTTCTGAATTTCATTTTTATTTTTTTTCATCCTAGTTTCTCTCATAATTTAAGTAAATCAAAACAAATTAAAAAAGAAAAAGGGGAGATCCTTACATTTTGTGTCTGCTGGCGGAAGTAACTATTCTCATACACCAGCTGTGACACCTGCTTTTGCAACCTATCGTTCTCCTCCATTAACAACTTATTCATTGCTGTCAATTTCCTATTCACAGCTTGCAGCCGCGATGCCTCTTTCCTCTGCTTCTCTCTACATCTGTACAGATTAAACACAAAAAGAAAAAAAAATTGTAAGGAATCGAAGGCCAAAAAAATAAACTAAATCTTGAACAGTAAGATCACTTAACTTTTGGTCTAATATCATGTGTAACTAAGAGGATTTTACCTTCGATTTTGGAACCAGACTTTGATTTGCTTAGGCTCGATGTGAGAAAGAATAGGGCATTCCCTGATCAACTGTTGGCGACGCGTAGAAGTTGGTTTAGGACATTCATGGTAAAGCCTTTCTAGTGCTTCCACTTGCTCTGGTGTGTACCTTACGTACTTTCCGTTGTCCATTGCTATCCTAGTACTTCCATCCTTACACGTCGAGCTTACACCCATCATCCCTTCTACCATTCAAACAACAAAAATGAACAAGAATCGAACAAATCAACAAAACGTACTAAGAAAAAGAAAAGAAACATTCCCAAAGCTTCATCCCAGATAGATAAATACATACATGAGGGCTACGAACGAAAGAATTACCGTTTGGCGAAACTTCGGCGCAGATCGGAGAATACTAGTTGGCTTAAAGGCCGAACACCAGCAGGACGATCTTAAGGTTTCTCATGCTTAAGAACAATCAGGTTTGATTTGTTAAGAATATAGAATAACAACCAGTTCAGGGATTTTATCTCCCTTTGTTAAAAAAGAACACCTTTGTTTCTTTCTTGGTATTATGCGCAGTGGACAAGTGTTTTCTTAGGTCTACAACATGTGAGGCATGAGAGTTAAAAAGAAGCGAAGAGAGACTCTTACTTACTAGTTGTAGCTGAAGTGTTTTTTTTTTTTTAAAGTGAAAAAGGAGAGGGCCAGAGGGGAATATTGGGATTGAGGAAGGGAGGAGTAAAAGAGAACACCCCAAATACCAGACAGAATATCAGAGCATGTTTTTTGTTTTTGGTTTTGTTTTCACATATCCTGTCATTTCACGTCAAATCAAATATCATCATTTTCTTCATTTTTTTTCTTAATTCCCAGCTTGTATGGTTGCTGTGTTGCTGTGTTGCTGTATGGCTTTGGTGCTTGGTGCAGATTATTTGCTGTTGCTTTAGCTGCTGGCGAGCTGCTTTGTTTTTCTTTTCTTTTGTTTCCACTCCTCCCTTTGGTTGTGGCACTTTGAAGCTTTTTCCACTTTAAAGCCCCACACACTACCTAATCACCTCCTCCTCTCTCTAGATGGAGGTGGAGGTGTGAGAAAGCAATACGTACTCTTGCTAACAACGCGTGTGCTTCGCCGACTTGATCGTCATGGTGGATGAAAATGCCTTGCGTTTTTTTATCTTCTCTCGTAACTATGTTTACTCTAATCCATTTTCTTTTATATATGTGGGAACTTGATACAATTTAACAAGAAATAATTTCCCAAATAGAAATGACTCGAGGATGATTGCAAGTTAATGTTGCTACACATAGGCAATTTGCATGGTTACTTAGGACATATCTATGTATCTGTTTATACATGTATGGATAATAAATGCAACAATGAATGTGGTGGTACTTATATAAAAGTTTTTTTTATTGATAAATCCTGTAATGATATATCATAGATCATTAAGGTAGTGTTTGATTATTGTTTTATGATATAAAAAATAAATACAATGGAGATAGAAATGTGTTTTGATTGAATAAGAGATAGAGACAACGATATAAAAGTAAATATATCTCTATGATAATTTTAAAGTTAATTTTTGTAATTTCAAAACAGAAGGTATAGAAAAGATATATTTACAGAGATAACAATTATTATTTTTTATTCCTAAAATATCCTAGTAAAAATCTATCAATTTCAAAACTGTCTAATTAAAACATTTAAGAATAAAAATAGTTATTATCATAATCTTAAAACTCAACTCGAGAGCTGATCTGGGCAAAGCCTGGGTCACTAGTCGAGACCCGGGTTAAGGATCAGGTTGACCTGGGCTAGTGTAAGAATAAAAGTAGTTATTATCATAATTTTAAAACTCAATTTGGAGTCGACCTAGAGTAAAGCTAGGAGCACGAGTGGGGTTGACATTTGACTCGAGTTAATATGAAAATAAAATTGGTCATTATCATGATTTTAAAACTTGATTCAGGAGTTAACTCTAGGCAAGACCCGGGTCACGGATCAAGAAGATCAACACAGGTCAATGAAAGATAAAAGTTGTTATTATCATAATTTTAAAATTCAACTCGATGATCAACCAGAGCGATGCCTAACTCACAGGTCGAGAGGGTCAACACAAGTTGACTAGAGTCAACATATAAATAAAAATTGTTATTATCATAGTTTTAAAACTTAACTCGAGAATTGACATGATACAAGGTTCTAGTCATAGATAGAGAGGGTTAACCTAGTTGACTGAAAAAAAAATAATCAAAACAACTTTGTTTTGACTAAAAACATTTTTCAAAAAAGTCAACTGGCTTTTTACCTTAATCTTATCTTGGGTTGATTTGGGCATTTTATCGAGTCAAGTCAAGTCAATCTTCCTCTATTTTTTCTTAAACTCGGACCAGTATACGCCTGGGGTCAACCCGTGAGGTCTTAACTGAAAAAATAAAAAATAATCAAAACAACTTTGTTTTGACTAAAAATATTTTTCAAAAAAGTCAATTGGCTTTTTACCTTAATCTTATCTCTGGTTGACTTGGGTATTTTATCGAGTCAAGTCAAGTCAAGTCAATCTTCCTCTATTTTTTCTTAAACTTGGACCAATCTAGGCCTGAGGTCAACCCATGAGGTCACTCTTGGTTTTATAACTAAAGTTATTATAATATTATTAATTTCAACACTCAATATAAACTAAAGTTAAAAAAAATATCTAATTATTTTTAAAAATATTCAAGTTTGACAATAATACATATTAAGATAAAATAGACTTTTTATATTTTATTATGTGTTGTCCACCATAACCAAATAAGATATAAAGATAATTATTTTATTTGTACATCACTACCAAATACAATTATATCTTCATCTTTTTTTCTATTTTGTCCTCACTGTCTTCGTCTCTTCTATCCTGGGACAATAACCAAACACTAATTGTCATGTATATTTAATCCAATTATTTAAAAACATATGTTTTTTTTGCTTTATTATTTATATATTATGTTAAAATTTTGTATTAATGCCATCTTAAGAGAGAGTTTGATTTTTTTTAATAAAAATCTATGAGTGAAAATTTCTCATAACATATCTATTTTTAGTTATTTTTTAAAAACAAATAAAATATCAAATTGTAAGTTTTAGATTAATAAATGTGTTGCATATTTTTACCAAGTGCAAACCGAGAAAAAAAAAAGATAAAAGAAAAATATTGAATATCAAGTCAATTTAAATCAAAAACTCTAAAGTTGTTAATAGATTAAATTATGTTTTTATTTACACCCTTATCATCTTTCAATTAAATCCTTAATAAAAATGTAAAAATAAATTGTTAATAGTAAGATGAAATTGATGGGGGTGTAGTGGTGTTTCTAAAAATAGTTGTGCTAGTGACAAGAAGTTAGTGTTTTTTTTTTAATTATCGATAATTTATTAATGAAATAGCCATTTAGATAATAGGTAGAAAAAACATAATATATTTAAAAACAATAAACTAAATAAAAAAACATTGTTCATTATAAAACCAAAATGAATTACACGTTCTAATTAAAATCATAGAAAAAAATTAAATGTTCAAAAATAGCATACCAAACCCTCTCAAAGGAGAGCATTAAACTAGTTATCAACTAAAAACAATACATTACATAGAAAAAAAAAACCCAATTAATTGATATTTGTATATGTTGGGAGGCTGTATAAGTTGATTACCCCACAATATCTTCATATTTTCTTAGTGAAATAAGACATATAATACATTAAATAGTAGCACCTGATATTTTAATCACTTCAAAATTAGTAGTTATGAATTTACTACATACCATGTTTTATAATAAAAATAAATATTTTCTTTAAACTACTATTTGTTGGTGTTGTAATTTTATTTCTTTTAACTTATTAATTAATATGATTGAGAAGTAATTATTGAAAATATAAAAGTTAAATAATTTTTATCGACATAACCAATAAATAGTGAATGGTCTGTTAAAACGATAATGGCTTGTTGCAGATTTTGTTCACATGTTTTAAGGGAAAAAAAAACTCTCAATATAAAATGTGAAAATTAAAATTGGAATCATCTTCATAGACGAAGTTAATTGAACTTAGATATATCATAATGGAACAATGAAGTTCGTGCTTATGACTAACATGATTAATAAATCTCCTTTTCTCACATGAACCACATTGGATGCTGCCTTGTTACAAAGTGGATATACTGTACCTTTTTCTTTTAGTGTGTGTAATTAAATAAGATACTTTTTTATCATGAATATGGTGTATAGTTAGTGTTAAACAATCGAAAGAAATACAAAAATAAGAAATGAAAAGGCTAGAGTTTTATTGGAACTGCATAATGCAATCAAAAACTCAGAAGGAATCAGTTTAACCTAAATACAAAGAGATTATATATAGGCTAAATAAAGAAAAATAAAAAGATTATTCAACCCTTAATAAACAATAAAACAAAATAACCTTATATTTCTTAACATCTCCCCTCAAACTCACAATGTGGCAGCTACAGGCATCGAGAGTTTGCCAACTAGAAAACGAAAGCGAGAAATAGAATGCAACTTAGTAAAGAAATCTGCAATCCGCAAAGAAGAAAAAGAAACAAAAGGCAAAGTAATGGTGTCATGCTTGAGATGATGACGAGTAAGATGACAATCAATCTCAATATACTTAGTTCGTTCATGAAAAATCGAGTTTTGAGGAATCTGAATAGAACTTTAGTTATCACAATACATAGGAATGAGATGAGAAAGAGAAACTCTTATATCTATAAGTAACCAACATGACCAAACAATCTCTTTGGTAATAGATGTCATAGCATGATATTCTACTTCGGTTGAAGATTGAGAAATAATAGGTTGTTTCATGCCCTTTCAAGAAATAAGAGAATCACCCAAAAAAAATACAAAAATCAGTAATAGGATTGCGATCTGTGAGATCACTGTCATGATCAGTATAAGAGTATGCACACAACTCCAAGCAAGAGATGGATGGAAGTAGAAGACTATGAAAGATTGTACCCTGAAGATATCACAAAATACGAAGAACACCTACCTAATGAATAGCAGTAGGAGAAGCAACAAACTAACTAACAACATGAACAACATATGCAATATTTGAACGAGTAATAGTGAGATATACCAAGCACCCAACAATAGTATGATATAAAGTAGGATCTAACAAAAATAAACTATCAGAATATGAATACTTTGTGTTAACCTCAATGGGAGTACCTATAGTCTTATTATTAGTAAGTCTAGCCCGCTCAAGAATATCTGCAACATATATCAACTATTAAAGAAGATAATCTCTAAGTAAGTAGTCTACCTCAATACCCAAGAAATATCGTAGAGAACCTAAATCATTCATTCCAAACTGTCTAGCTAACTATGTCTTCAAAATTGAAATATCATTAATATCATCACTAGTAATAATCATGTCATCAATATATAAAGATAAAATGATACGACCTGAATCAGTGCACTTAACAAAAAGAGCAAAATTATGACTACTATAAACAAATCCGAGGGAAAAGATCACAATAGAAAATTTCTTAAACTAAGCATAAGGTGTTTGTTTGAGAATATGTAACTCTTTATTGAGCTTGCAAACATACCCAGAATCATGTAAAACACCAAGAGGGGGCGCCGTAGAAATTTCTTCTTAAAGATCTTCATTTAAGAAGAAATTTTTAACATCAAGTTAAGAGATATATCATTGACGAATCGAAGCTACTACAATGAGAGTACAAATAGCTATTAAACCAAGCATAAGGTGTTTGTTTGAGAATATATAACTCTTTATTGAGCTTGCAAACATACCTAGAATCATGTAAAACACCAAGAGGGGGCACCGTATAAACTTCTTCTTAAAGATCTCCATTTAAGAAGAAATTTTTAACATCAAATTAAGATATATGTCATTAACGAACCGAAGCTACTGCAATGAGAGTACGAATAGTTGTTATTGTTGCAACAAGAGCAAATGTCTTCTCATAACTCATATCATACTATTGAGAGTTCTTTTGCAACCAACCTAGTTTTGTATCACTTAATAGATCCATCAAAATTAGTCTTGATCTTATACACCAAAACACAACCAACAACACTCTACCAGAATAACAAGTATGATCATCAATAATAAAAAAAAAAAAAACATAATATCGAGACCCTCTTTTTATGGCAATATAAGAAAGTCCTAATACATCATAATGAATAAAATCACATGGAGAAGAAGAAACAGAAATACTTTGATTAAAAGGTAAAGCAGAAAAATTTACCAGTTTACATCCACTATAATAAGAAATATCATAAGTTTGCAAATTTTTTAAAACTCATGTGGATACCAAAAATCTCAAACAAGAAGACAAAACATAACCTAGATGAGAATGTCATAAATAAAAACTAGAAGACAAAAGACTCAAACGAAAAGAAGATAAATCAACACTAATAACCGCAACAACTGACACTTTTAACTCATCTAAAATATATAGTCCCCTCTTTCTAGAACATGTTCTAATCGGTTTCTGAGACTATAGATCCTATACACAATAAAACAAAGAGGAAAAGATAACTAAATAATTACTAGAATCGTAATATTAACCAATATAAGCAAGATTAATTCAATGTGAGTTTCAGAATAAAATAAACATTAGGAAGAGTCAAGTAAGGTGTGACAACATAACCAACACCTGCTAAAGACATAGGAGTGTCATTAGCAGTCATGACAAGAATAGAATACGAATGAGACACAAAAGAAAAAGATGAAGAATCTGAAGACATATGATATGAAGCATCAGAATCTAATACTCATTCAAAATTCGACATACCTGAAGAACTATAAGATATGTAACCTACAAAAGAAGAAGTAGATATAACTTGTGGATGTAAGGAGAGAAACTTTTAAAATTGTTCAACCATAGTATTAGGATTAGTGAAAGGACCTGATGAAACTATTGTTGCAGTATTAAACTATGGTGGTTTGTAACCTTTAGTTGGCCTATGAGCATCAGATTGTGATTGGTTTCCAAGCTTTTAAGCTTGAGATTGCTGCTAAGATTTATTTGTTATCTCAACTTAGGACAATAAGTTTTCCAATGACTCTTCTACTTATAGAAACTACACTCGTCAAAGGCATCACTTATGTAAGGCTTATTCTGATTATTAGAGAGTGGTTTCAAAGATACTGCTAGCACATAAGGATTAGAAGTTGAAGTAATTCCCTTTTCAAAATAAGATTGAAGACGTATTTCTTCAGCCAATAACTCACTAACAACTGAGTCAATAGAAAGAAATGGAGAATGATGTAAAATTAAAACTTTAAATCTTTTAAACTCATTGCGAAGTGCCATTAAAAATTGTATCAATCGATGCCGAGCAATATAGGCATCACATGCCTTTAATTCTACTGATTTTGTAAGAGCCAATTGATCCTGAAGATTTGTCATAGTAGAATAAAACTCCTGAATACTCATATTCTTCTTGTGAAGAGCTCGTATGTCATTTTCTAATTGATAGTGCTTTGAAAATTTTAATTGAGTGAATAACTTTTGCAGATAATCTCAAACCTCTTTTAATATCTCATACTTCGCTAACTGTATACCTATGGAATGCTTAACAGAATTGTTAATCCAAGTAATATTTTTTGCATTGTTTGACTCGTAGGCATCTATCAAAGCAGCATAACCCTCATCAATATTCCTAGGTTTCATAGAAGTTTCACTAACATATCACCACATCTTTTTACCCTTATAAAAATTTCTCATCACATAACTCCAATACAAATAATTCTTTCAATCTAACCTCATAGTCACAGACTGAAACGAATCGTCTCTTTCAATAGCCATAATCAATAAACAAAAAAAAACTAGAATGCAAAAGAAAGGAAAACAAAATACTAGATTGTAGAAATTGAACGGATACCCTCTTGAAATTGTACGGTCACTCAAAAAAATAAACAAATTGTACAATCACATAGTTGAATTCGCAAAAGTTGTGTTTGAGATTAAGTCTCATCCCATGAAATTTGGTTCTGATACCATATTAAACAATTCAAAGAAATACAAAAATACAAAAAAAAAAAAAAGAAGGAAGCTAGGGTTTCATTGATACTGCATAATGCAATCAAATACTTAAAAGGAATCATATTAACCTAAATACAAAGAGACTATATATAGGATAAACAAAGAAAATAAAAAGACTATTCCACCCTTAATAAACAATAAAACAAAATTACTCTATATTTCTCAACCATTAGTAATAACAAGATGGTAAAATTATAAAATGATGAGATAATTTTTATTGTTCAATAATTTCATGTGATTAATATCACAGAATTACTTAGGAGCATTTTAATTAATTATGATGGTTTAATTATTAATATATAGTAAAAAAATTTCCCACTATTAAACATATTCAACTATAAATGGTTTAATTAATATGTATAATAAAATATTGTATTCTACACCACCATCAAATCAAATCAAGTGTAGAAATGATAATTATAACATGTGTGTTCCATCAAATGTGTTGATATTTGTAATACTGAATTCAACTATGCTTTTTTGATGATTAAGTGAAATTATAAAAATAGTATTGATTTTTTAAAAAGTATTTGTACATTTTTAATTAAATTAGGAAAATTAATACATTAATAAATAAATTTATTAGATATTAAGGAATGTTAGATAATAATATAAATTATATATTGAGGTTTCACTTAACAATTTTAGGTATTTAGTTGAATTGATTATTTGATATGGTATCAAAATTTTAATAAACAAAGAGTCACGAGTTTGGGTCTTATTACCCTTAATCTCTCTTCTAATTAAAAATCTAATTGATAGCGCATGGTAGTATGAGGTTGTACAGGTTTTAAATCTAAAAAGCTTTCACTTGAAATAATATGTTAAAAAAATAATATAAATTATATCTTAAAAATTGATCAAATAATTAAAATTATAAGATTATCTGTTTTACATGAAATATTCCACATAATATATTTTACAAGAAAGAAACTTTAGGGTGTTTGAAAAGTACAAACGATATGAAAAATCATAAACCTTCTTTCACCGTTAATTATACGTACTATCCTTTTCAGAAACCAGCAAAATATCTAGAAGCCGGACAAAAGAATTAATTCGAGATTTTGAATAATGAAGAGGGCAGGTTGCGTGGACAAAATAATGAGGGTTGTTGCATGCGCCCCCTCAATTTCTATACTCATCGCCACCTTTCCTCTCTCATCATCATCTTCTCTTCTATATATATCCAACCATGCCAGCATGACATATGAAATGACTCCTTTCCCTTTCCCCTTCAATTATAGAAAGATCCTTGAGATATTTCCTCAAGAACAATACAGTGATTAACACTTGTCATGTTATTATCAAGATTTAAGCTCCTAGATTCATTAATTAATACAAAGTGAGAAAATGAATTTTCATCGATTAATACCATCATTATTGGCATAATTATCATTTCATTAGTATTTGTACTATTATTCTGCTGATAATTAATTTATCTACAGAATCATAGATAAAAATATTCTATTAATGAATCTTTTATCAGTAATTTTTTGTCTTTCAGTAAGTACGTTAGTAATAAAAAAAATATTATTACCGATGGATTTATTAACGGGAAAAGCGCGGTAAAAAAATTTTACCCGCTTCATCGTCGGTATTTCCCTCGAAAAACTTGTCATATAATTGATAAAAATACCCTATGTAATTCCGTCGATGATTATTTAAAAATATTTTTTTAAAAATATATTTAATAAAACTAGAAAATAATTAAATTAATATAAATCAAGACTCCATAATACTCAAAACTGAGTTGCTTTGGAAAAAAAAAGAAAATCAACTCAAACAAATTTGTAACAAATAAATAACACAAAAAAAATAAACAACAACAACAAATAAATAAATAAATCAACTAAAAATAATTTCATATGAAAAAAATAAAGTTGTGATTGCTAAAAAATTAAAAATCCTATAAATAAATCAACTAAAAATTGATCTCATATGAAAAAAAAAATCATACAACAACATTCAAATAATTATTAAGAACATAAAATTTTAAAAATAAAATAAGAAAACAAATATAATGAAAAACAAACACACAAAAAAGAAGAAAAAAAAATCTTACCTTAATGTATTTGCGAGTGAAATTGAGAAGAGAAAAGAAAAACAAATTCATAAAATATGTTAATTAAAAAAACTGAGAAGAGAAAAGAAGAAAAGAGAATAAGACATACATAAACGTGAAGGAGAAGAGAAGAAGTTGAGGAGAGAAAAGAAGAGAAAGAAAAAAAGGGCTATTGATGATTTTTACATAGAAAGAAGAAGAAAATGCTCGTCTGTTGTGAAATGAGAGATTCTAGTTTTTTTATTATGGTATTTTACTGGCAGTTTTACCGACGGATAATTAAATATTAATATTTGTAATCATTTCGTCGGTGATTTCTCTATAATATTAATTTAAAATTTTAATTTAATAAAAAAATTTCAAAACCATCAAATATCACCGACGACTTTTCAATTCGTCGATAATTCCATCTGTAATATTTAATTTAAATATTCAATTTAATTGAAAATTTTCAAAAACCCTCCAAATAACACCGACGACTTTTCAATCCATCAGTGATTTCATCTGTAAAGAACAGTAATTAACAGTGCAATTGGGAAGTGAACAATTCTAGAGCTCTCTGAAAAATACTGACGGAATTTTCCGTCGGTAATTCTGTTGGTATAAATGACACGTTATCATACGTTTTGGTTTTGTTTTAATTCTTTTTTTTTCACTGTAATTCTCTCAATATCAGGGCGGAGCCACGTAGAGTCAAAAGAGGGCAATTGCCCCCTTAATTTATTTTTTTTTAATATTTTTTATATTAGAATATTAATATAATAGGATGGTGAGAGCTTGAGGGGTTAACAAACGCAGAGACGCAAAGAAAAATATTGTTAACTTGTATTTTAATATAATAAATAATATATATAATATATGTCTTATGTTTAGGTTTCCAGCACTCACTCTAGCTCATTTCTCATTTCCCCAAATGTTTTCCTTTTCTTCTTCTTTTTTCCACTCACTATCCGAGAGCTTTTCTATTTTTTTTGAGCTGTTGTTCCCTACCTCTTTTCCTTGTACATATTTCTTTTCAAGTCCAATTAAGCAAGTAATCTTTTTCATTTTAGATAAATTTTCTTCAGTTTTTCTATTTATTTTATTATCTAATTTTAATTTTATTATTTTATAATTAGTTATTAAAAATATTAAGATTTATAATAATTTAGGGGTTTTGATATGTATAATGTTTTGAATCAATTAAAGATGAATGATAGACACCAACAAGATTTTGAACAGTAGACATTGATTTGATTGTTTTGAATTAATTAAAGGTTATATAATTTTCAATTGAATTGGTTACAGTATGAAATTAAACTTTTTTACGAGATGAACAAGTAAATATTCCAATTGTTATCAGTGAGTAAAGATTGATATTTGTAGAATTAAAATTGTTTTAGCTTGAGATTGGTCCTTTTTATGATGTTAATTTCATTGTGTCTTCCTATAAAATAATCAGGACAGATGATTAAATAATTCATATTTTTTTTTGTTTTCGTCAGACAATTTGTGTTTTGCTAGAGCCTGGAGAAGAATTAACACGTGCGTGCAAGCCTGATTTTAATCAATACATATTAGTTTTTTCTTAAAAAAGGAAAGAAAAAAACTATTTTTTGTAAGTTTTTTTCATTTTAAAAGTATTTTTAAATTAATTTTACTTTATATGAGTTAGTATATTTGTTTCAAATTGATTTCTAATGCATATTTTTATAATATAATATTTGTTAATAATTTGCCCCCTCATTTAAAAAATTCTGGCTCCGCCACTGCTCAATATATACCGAGAAAATATTCCCGTCAATAAAATTCACTACAATTTACTAACGAAAATATTCAATCAGTATTTCAGTTTGTATTTATCAATTTTCTAATAGTATAGTTAGTATACACTAACCCAAATACTGCTAAAAAATGGTTCAATTTACATAACTATTACCGTGTCTCAAACGAGGTAGTCAAATTTCTTATTAAATAAAATAAAACCATTTCCATTAAACTTCATCTTCTAACTAAAATCTTCAAGATAATTTGGTCATCAAGATTTGACAAAATGTTTATCTCAGGATGTGTACGCATACTTCAAAATAGGTAAAATTAACGTGTACACAAAGCCTTTCGTGCACTTTATTATTACTTGCAACTTCTTACGTGGGAATCTTCAGAGCATGGTTGAAAGCAATGGGCTTAATCAGATGAACTAAAACGACAATTGTGTTCATATATAGGCAGGCCGGCGATGCTATTGTTTCTAAGAAAATGAATTTCGGAGGATGTGGAAACTACAATGGATCATAGGGAAGAAAAAGGTGTGTATGAAAGCAGAATAGCAGCAGTGATATAAACGTATTTGTTGGAGAAAAGAAGAAAAACCTGTAAAAGGTGGAAGACTGCACAGAGATTCACATCAATGGAGATGTGAATGAGATGTTAGAATCTTGGGTTAAATATTTGACCTTTCGAGTTATCTTGCAACCTGAGATATTCACTGTTGATAAAGACATTAATTTTTCCGAAGTCTTAGAAAAGACGGTCAGCAAAAGATAACATGAAGAGAAATGAATGAATCTAACTTCTTAATCCCTCCATTTCCGTGTTTCCGGTCCACATTGTTGATTATCGAGGTGTCAATTTCATTTGAAACTATTTTGGTCTGAATGACCAAAACATCATTGCTTAAATTGAATTTCTTTGTTGCTAATAATTAATCCAATTTAATTTAATTTAAGACAAGATCGTGTGCATCGTGGGGTTCATTGAAAACATGGAGAAAAGAACCTAGCTCTAGGCTAAATGCCAAGTATTAAGGTTGATTAAATTTGCTCAATTGCATGCGTAATTATACTTGGTTAGGTTAATAAGTTTCAGAGTTAAAAGAGTTTGTCATATTTGAGCTTGCTGAAGCTGTGAAGGGTCTGATATTGTGTGCCTGGCAAGAGGTAGAAAACATTATTTATAAGGGGATATTTGAGATCGTTATAGTGATTGTTTTTTAAAGTATTTTTCATTTAAAAATATATCAAAATAATATTTTTTTTATTTTTAAAAATTATTTTTAACACCAATATATCAACACGATTCAAAAATATTAATTAAAAACAAATTCACTACCAACTTCAGGGATAGTAGGGAATCATAACACGTATAAGTATAAGTTTGGAGAGCACACCTTTCTCTCTCGTGCCATTCCTTTCCAATGTATACTCATTGATCGAGTCAGCAGCATTTACCACAATACAATCAAGTCAATCCCTTCCGATCCCACTTCGAAACCAACCTCAAATTTGGGAAATTTGGGAAAAACGAAAAGGATACTTTTATGCTCAAAGCAAATGTTATTGGTTAAAACCCTAGCAATGGCAGACCAAGAGTAGTGGGGTTATTTTCATCCTCCTGTGCTCCGCATCCAAAGATGGACTTGAAATGAAAATCTCTCCCCTTTCAAAGAAAAAGACTCAACATACGCGTCTTTAAGCCCATGATCTTGTACACTTTTTCTCCATTATTCAACTTTTAATGGCTTGATTAGAGCTTTTATGGAGTCATGATCTTGAGAAAATGAGAATAAAATAGATAACGGTGGGCATGAAACTACAACATCAATTGCCCAACTCTAAAAAGAACAAAGTTAATTTGTGTCTCTCTCTTTCCTTTTCTTTTTCCAAATTAACAATATGTCAACGATTGCGACAACGGGCATGGGCTGGTAAAAGTAGGAGCATACCCCGCCACTCCCGCTGCTACCATGGAAATATGTGCCGCTCATGACAAGATATGTCGTGTTAGAAATTTTTAATTTGAGATTTATAAAATAAGAATACAATTTACATAGCCGACATCGCCAAAAAAAAAAAAAAAGCGAGATAAATTAAAGAACTAAATAGCATTTTAAAATTGAAAAGCTATTCCAATTGAATGGTCAAAATATTTAAAGTTTGTTTAATATATTTTTATACAAATGGAAGGTTTTAATTGGAATTGTATTAATTAGTTATTATTAATAAATAGTTGTATCAACACTAAATGTAATTTTTCTAAATGATTTTTTTAATTGGAGTGCATATATATATATATATATATATATATATATATATATATATAAAACAATATTTACATTATTCAAAAATTATATTACCAATTTGACTTTTTAAATAGCTTCGACTTAAAGATGCTTTGACAAATCAATCTCCAACCTCTAAATGATTGTGTGTTTCTCCCTAAACTTTTTAAGTTGTAACACATTTAACCCCTGTGATAAAGATTTTATTTGAGAGTGTGATAAAAATTATTTTTTAAAGTGTTTTTTCTTTGTAAGTGTATTAATATAATATTTTTTATTTTTTTTAATTTATTCTTGATATCAACACATCAAAATGATAAAAAAAACTTAAAAAATTAATTTAAAACTAAAAAAATTCAAAAAAATTTATAAATACAGTTGGATTGCAATTCCGTAGTAGACCTTAGTCTTGTTAAATTAAAAAGAAACAAAAATACATTGGGGGTACTTAACTTGGTTTTAAGAAAACTTGGCTTCCCCATTATCTCTCAGTGTTTTGACTCTTACAAAAAAAAAAAAAGGATAATTATATAAGATTTAATTTTAATTTATAAATTCAAGTTTGAAAATATGCCTAATACAATAACAAAAAAAAAAATCATTCCAACTTCGAATGGTATTATGCATGCATAAAAGAACCCTAATTTTCAAAGATAAATAATTTTCTTTCCTCCGCTGTTAGCATTAATTGAGTCTGTCTTTTCTTCTATTAAATTCTCAGTTATAGTATCATTTTTATTTTATTATATATGAATTTAAGCTTGCTATATTAGTATAAATTATAAATTAGGCATGGAGAGAAAGTGAGTATTTCTTTTCTTTAAATTAAGTCGGAGTCCCTTCTTTTATTTTCCTTTTCTTTTGGTGCTTCATCTAAAAACCTTAAGTTGACGAGAATTTGGGTCCCTCTTTTATGAAAATTATTTTATTTTTTCTATGTCTTATGATGCATGTGCTGGGCACGTAATTTTTATTGATTTATTCCTGTTAAAGGTATGTTGGATATGAGAGATTTCAAAGATTAAAGACTTATTACTTAAAGCCGTGTTTATCAGGGACTGATTTGTAGTTATCCCTTTTATTTGCACAGTCTTAGCACTGTTAGCCCATGAAATGATGACACTTGTCCACGTTGATTGTAGCGTTTACTTAACGCCAATAGACCTATCTGTGGTGTGCTAGTCCACAGGTGTTGTGTTGCCCGTGCAGGCGTGAAGACTGAAGACTTCCACCTCACCGGCAGCCGCCTCACTTCTGCGAGTAGCATATTTTTGTTTTTGCTTTTCTCTTCATCGACTCTCTGTATCGTGGATTTCTTTGCCTCTTTGTTTCACACCTTTTAATACGTTTTTAATGAGATAAGTTAAATTGTTTATTTATATGATATAAATGATGAAAACTATATTTTTTAATTGTTAATTTGTTAAAAATATAAGAAAATTTTTCTATTTAAAAAAATATTTTTATCTTGTCAAATTTAAGATAAGTTAAATTATTTTATTTTTGACCCGACCTCACCGGGTTAACCTGGAATCTTTGATTTAACCGTAGACCTGACCAAAAATCTTGGTTTGACTTGAAAAACAATCCAAAAATAAAACTAAAGTAAAAAAAAATTAATCACGTGAAAAACATAAAAACTCAAAAATTCTAGAATAAAACGGATGAAACACAAAAATAAAGAACACTCGAATGAACACAGCAATGTGAACTCAAATTCAAACTAGATTTCATGAAATCAAAAGCACAAAAAAATTGTAAATCATTGAAGGATCAAGAATTAATGGTTCATTTACTTTGATGATTTGGTCAAAATAGGTTTCGGTTCAAAACCGAAACCTTATGATTAAAAATCATTATAAACATGTTATTAGTGCAAATAAACACTAAATTATTTGTTATTCATACATAAAAAAGGATTCCGTGCAAAGAAATGGACCAAACGTGGTCTGAATCTAGAGGCTAAGGCAATGTTCTTTCCAAGAACATAAAGCACATGCCTAGAAAGTTTCCAACAAAGACAGCCTCTGTCAAGCCCAGAAAAATAGCATTTTTGGATTCTAAAGCATTATTTTTTTATCCCAACAAATTATAATATCATACACAAACATGTTTTAATTTAAAAAACTAACAGAATACATCAAACAATCAAAATGAAGCATGAGATACCAAACCTATAAACTAATAACTTAAAACAACCTACATATTCATGTAACATGGATTCAAAACTGGTTTTCTACACCCATTTTTGTGCATGAACATGCTCAATAAACTAAGGATAAACAGTCTTGCATTAACATGCATAACTTAAATTAAACCAAAGCTAAAACAACATTTATATATGAAAAGAAAAACTTAAACATAAACTTTAATACATTAAAAATATAAAAACAAACTTTTTTTATGCTTCTAAATATAAACATAAACAAAATAAATAACAAAAACAATATAAATAGCCCACAAATGACTTACTTTTGGGTCTGTAATGTATATTTGGAACAACTATTCTCTCTTGGTTTTTCTTTGGAAAGTTTTGTCTTTCACAAGCTTATAAAGCTTAAGAAAACTTGATTTTTACTCTTGGACCTCTAACTTTATATTTCTTATTGGTATTACTCTTATTTTTCTTATCCTTTTTTCTTTCCCTTTTTTTCTATTCTAGCCCCTAAGCATGTTTGATAAAGGGTATTTATAGGGTTTTAAAAAGTCTTGAATCCATTTCTAACTTCTTGATCTTAAGATGAGTGTTATAAATCCTTGATAAGGACCCATTGAGGAGCCTTTGTGTGTGAACACATGAAAATAAAATCATTGTTTGTTAGATAGTTGCATTGTCGGGACTGGCTGAGATGCCCACTTTCAAAGCTTCGTCGGAGCAATTTTGACATCGTCATCATCTAAGACCACCTGAATTTGATAGAATGGGTGCACACCTTTCATTTGGATCCAATTTTACTCAATTTGGAGGTTTGTAACTCCATATTCATTCGTTTAAAGGTGTCAACCTGATTAGCCCTAAATATGAAAATTGAGTGATAGCTGAACAAGGACAAGATGTTAGGTACTTCTATCGAACAAATGGGATGTAAACGTCTAATTTCATAGAAATAGGGTTGTAGAGAAGATATTCCTCTTTCATTTGTAAAAAAAACCTCATGCTATTTATAGGTCTAAAACTCTAGAACGAGCTCTTGGAAGATGCAACCTGATCATCGTGAACTGCCAAAGAAGAAAATGAACAGAGGCTGAACGACGTGTCGTGTAGGTTAAAACCATGAAAGTTAGGGTTTTTAATTTGAAATTTGGCAAAGTTTCTATTTAGTCATTGATCTTCTAATTGCAGCACATGCACCCTTAATTGACATAAAAAAAAACTTTTTAATTGTATGCAATTTAACCCCTACTAAACTCAAATATCAACCTTTAAATTAGCCATCATTTTCATTTTGATCCTTGATTCTGAATTTGTGTATTTTGACCATCAATTGACCAACAAACTTTCATTTTTTTTTTTAATTTGGCCATGATTTGGTCAATTTCAACCCCTATAAAAATGTGTCTTTTTCACTTTGATCCTTGGTTTTGAATTTCTTCAATCAAGTCCCTATTTGCCCATCAAACTTCTATATTTATGTAATTAAGCCGCTGATCTGATGAAATTAACTCCTGAAAATTACAATTCGACCCTCAGACTTTAATTTCTTCCAATTAAGGCCTAAATTGACTTTTAAAAATTAATTTTTCTTACAATTAAGCCCTCAATAAATTCAAATAAACCTTGAAAAATTCTAATTGAGTCCTTAAACATCTAGTTTTGAATTTTTCTCCTCGAGTTGAATTTTCTTTGTTAATAGAGCCTTAATCAATCAAAAATACATAATCAATTTTTTTTAATCTTATATATTTGATCTTCTTTAACCTGTCTTCGGTAATTTTCTAGGTGTTTTGATAACTAATATATCCTTTTTTTATCTTCTTCCAATATTTTTTGATTTTTTTATATTTTCTCTTTTTCCTTTTTTATTTTTGTGGGGTCCCAAAAATAGACAATAATAGACTTTATATCAATAATGAAAATAGCAACATTCAATAGTAAGTGTTTAATAATATTATATCTACAACTTACATGTCTAAACTTACCATTTATAAATATTATTTTAATCCCTTCCAGTTGATAATTGATTGTCATAGTAGACTCAAATTATTCGCATTGGCTTTGGCCAACATGAAATATCTTTTAAGAAATTTTAAAGCCACTTAACTTCCTCCACAGCTTTATCTAAAGCTATAAACTTTGATTTCATCATGAATCTAGCAAAGCATGTTTTTTTAGGGGATTTCTAAGACGCAACTGCTCCATCGAGTTTAAAGACATATCCATTAGTAGATTTTAAATCTTAAGTATTAGATATTTAATTAGCATTATCATTCCTTTTCAATATTGTTTGGTATCCAATACAATGTAACTCATAGTTTAAGGTGCATCTCAAATATTTGAGTACTTCGTTAATTTCTTTCTAATGTTCCATACTTAGAATATTATTAATATACATCAAGCTCTTAATTATTCAAGAATGTTCCAATTGGTAATTCTCTCATATTTGTTTATGAATATATGTACATTTATGTCCATTGATGTTATGAAAGAGCTATTGTTATATTTAGAAAACATTCACAGAAATTTCTCAAAATAATGAGATATGGAAAAAACTAATCCATTAGATATTCTATAAATTTTCATTCCTTCAACTATATATATATTGACTTGCAAATCCTTCAACACTTCTGTCCTTTTTTCTTTTTTCCCACTTTTGCAAGTCAATACATTTCTTTTTAAATGAAGCTTTGAAAATTGTACATTTCTTTTTAAATGAAGCTTTGCAAATTGTATGTGTGTGTGTGTGTGTGTGTAATTCATTTCTTTGTTGAAGGATTTGTAAATTGTATAATATTGGCAACATTCAAGTTTTTTATGTCAAACTTATTATTTAATATTTTTGATAGATGTGACCATGTATTCATTTTACCCAAAATTAGTATGTCATTCACATAAATATATACAATGACATAACCTTTATTTTATATTTTTTAAATAAACACATTTATCAACCTCATTGTTTTAAAACTCATTTAACAACATAATATTGTCAAATTTTTCATGTCATTATTTAGATACTTGTTTCAAACCTTATAATGACTTGACAAGTTTATAGATTTTCTTTTCTTGCTCTTTAACAAAAAACCCTTTAAATTGTTCTATTTATACCTTTTTGTCAAGGTCATTTAAGAAAGATGTCTTTATATTCATTTAAGGAATTTCTAGCTTGTTAATAGCTATGACAACTATTAACATTTGTATGAAAGTTAGTGAATGTCATTTTATTGTATGAGATCCTTTGACAACAACTCTTGCTTTGTAGTTATCAACAATTCTATTCGATTT
The DNA here is from genome assembly GCA_007827005.2 of Populus simonii. Classification (NCBI taxonomy): domain Eukaryota; kingdom Viridiplantae; phylum Streptophyta; class Magnoliopsida; order Malpighiales; family Salicaceae; genus Populus; species Populus simonii. Next base: position 5,323,072 of record CM017481.2, read on the forward strand.
TATCTTTTTCTTGAAGATCTATTTATAGTCTAATAATTTATTTTTAGATGGAAGATATACTAGTTTTTATGTATAATTGTGTATAATGGATTCAATTTTACTACCGACTGACTCTTTCTAATGTGAAGCTTTAGAACATGACATTGTCTCTTAGTAATTTCAAAATTTATTTTCTAACAAGTTGAAAAATAAAAATAAGATGTTTTGACCTTTTACTCCTTCTTAGCTCAATTTCATCATCCTTTATTTGATGATGAATACTTGAGCTTGTCTTATTTGTCCTCATAAGTGAATGAATTCTTGTGTATCCATAAAAGTAAACATATTTTTAAATAATACAACATTACTAAATTCTCAATATTTGATTTATGTATAAGAAATTAATATGCACTACTATTATAAACATATTATATAAATACGCAATCTAAAGTTTTATGTCATATTTTGACCTTTTATAGATAAGGTATTGCCACTTTTCCAAGATAATTCTCACATTTTGATGCATTTGTAGGATGTTTTTCTACATTTTCACAACTTATATAATGTCATTTTCTAACTTCTTATAAGGTATTTTATTAAATATATAATCAACAACTAAATTAACTCCCCCTATAAGTTCTAAGTTACTCTCGAACTTATCAACATAATAGTTATTTTTTTTAGAATTTGATTCATATATTCAACAATGTCATTTTATTAAAGTTAATAAGGAGTTGTGGTTTGGTAGATAATACTATTTTAAGAACAGAATTCACCAAAAGATATTTCATATTCTCCTTCTCAATTGTTTCTTATTACTTTAATCATTTTGTTAAGTTGGTTTTCAACTTTATATTGTAATATTTAACATTTTAAATCTTTTCTTCTTAACAAGACAGGTTTAATAATACATAGGGCAATTATCTATAAAAGTAATATAATTCTTTTTCTACCTCTAGTTTGTTTAAATTTTAAATCATCAATATTCAATTGAATTAAATCTAAAAATTCACTAGTTTTTTCAATTATTTTAAAAGAAGACTTCGTGAACTTCGATTATTCATAAACTTCACATATATGGGTTTTTTTTAAAAAAAAATTGATAATAATTCAAGATTAATTAATATTTATATAAAATTATAACTTACATGTCCTAACCTATCATGTCACATAGCATAAAACTCAAACAAGTAAGGATAAAAAACATTCTTATTATTAATAATCTCATCCTTCATTATAATAATCATTATATTCATTTTAAAGTGACCATCACAAAGATACTATTTTTCTATAATCATTCTATTTTTAGTGAGTATAATTTTATAACTTTTAAAGAACATGTTGAAATCATTTTTGATAAAAAAAAAAATGAGTGAGACACTAAGTTATTTCTAATATACATTAAAGCTTTTTAGATACCATCTTCATTATCACCTTTCTAATATCAGTACCTTTGAGATTGATGAATTTTTCATGTATAACTGTTTACTATCTATCTTTTTATAAGTGCAAATCATCCTTTCTTGATCTAGATGTGCCTTATAACACTAATATCAACCCACTACTGCTCAATATTATTGATTAGATAGACTTTAAAGATTATTGTAGAAATCTCATCTTTGACGCTTAATATGATAGGTTATCAACCTTAGTGAGATTGACTTGAACAATCTTTTCTTTCATAAGGTTGCCTTGTTAAGCTTTATTTATGCAATCATTGCTTTAGTGTCGAGTCTTACTACAAATGAATCGGTTCCCATTTAATTTTTTTACAATGCCCTTTCCCTTCACAACAAGGTTTTTTTTTATTATTATTGTGGTTCTTTTCCACTTGTTCAATAATGTTTTTTTTAGGGCTAATTATCCTTTCGGATAAATTTTTTCCTTTATCCTTAACTTTAGAATGAGATCTTCAACTTCTATCTCCTTCCACTTGTACTTAAGATAGTTTTTGAAGTCTTTTCAAGATGGTGGCAATTTCTTAATAATTACAGTCATATCCCTTCATCAATAATATCATGCAAGATGAGTTCAAACTTTTGAGCCTAGCTTATTAATCGACCATCTTGAAGTCAAGAAATTTATCGACTGTGAACTTATTTATATTTGCATCTTCAACTTAGTACTTTCAATTCAAAGCTTTCCATACTATTTTTCCTCTCATGATTGAACTATACACATTATATGGTGTGTTATCCAAATCATCCAAGATATAGTTCTTTCACATAAAATTATTATGTATCCATCCATGTATCCCAAACTACCATGATGGTTGGATCATATTCATTATCTAACAATTTTGGCGCATCTTTAGATAAGAACTTCATCAAGTTCATATTAGATAAAACAACATTAATTATTGCCACCTTTAAAGTTCAAAGAATTGGATTTTTCAGGTTCTTCACCATGCACTACAGAAGGTGATATGAGAGAATCCTCTCTACCATAACCACCTTTAATTATTGCCACCTTTAATATTTATCGAAGCAATATTGGCTATCATCCATCTCTTCATAATATTTTTTTCTAAAAATAACAGCTAAATATACATGATTAGAACTTTGGCTTAAAATATGAAAATACAAAATTATTGTATAAAAATTATAAACTATTTAACTATAGAATGAATTAAATTAAATAATCAAACAAGTAATAAATACATTTAGCCTTAAAATGTGTCAAATTGTTTAGTTTAATTAACAACATGCAAAAGTTGCTTAACTAGCATAATTAATAGAATTATGAAAACATATAAAAAAATCTATTTAAACTTAGTGTGCATATAAGAACATGGCTGATCAATCATGGTCAATTATTGCCATTCTTGGTCTATTATAGTCTATCAATCATGGTCAATTATTATTAATCTTCATCTACTACAATTAATCTATCATGGTTGATTTTGTTGGAAAATAATGTTAACACTTTCCACATTAAATAAACACTAAAGTATACAAATAAAATAGATGTACTTACTTGTTGAAGAATTACATCCGAATAAAGAAAGCGGGTTACATTGTTGTCAATAATTTGAATCTTTTTGCATAAGGTTAAATTATCTCTTAGTTGGGGCAAATAATCTTGATGCAAGTAGCCTTTTAGGATCTAACAATGACACCTTGAAAGATTGCACTATCAATCAAGTTCTATGATGACAAGAACTTAAAGCTCTAAAATAGACTATGAATTAAAAAAAAAACTAAAAAAATATAAGGTAAATTATAAGAGGTAAAGGGTTATTGATAACAATAAAGATTTTTTTAATTTTTTTAATTTTAGACTTCTAAATAGCCCTCTCCATCCTCTATTTATACAAAAAAATTTGAACCAAAACTATTGTTGAATTCATTCTAGTAATTATCATAAATAATTTTCATTGCTTTTAACCCTTAATAACATGCCATAAAATAAAATAAAACCTAATTTTTTGGCCTTAAAAACCAAACATTTTTACTTATAAAATAAAATGTTCAAATAGTAAAAGGTTATTGATTAGATAAGTTATTCACGGACTGACAAAAATAATATTTTCAGGTCTAAAAACTATTTTATAGAAATTCCAAACCCAAGTCCGTGTCATGTCGAGTCAAGTGGATGCATGGCTTACGCCTAAAGCCCGCATATAGCCTAAAATCTCTTTCCTTTAAAAGCTCTGATACCCTAGAGATTCCATTTAAACTTCACAAGGTTTCATCATATCAATCACTTGAAAAGTTTGTAATTTTTTAAAATGGATGCAACATGTTTTTAATTTTTGGTTTGAATATGTGTCAATCAAGAAGATCAATTTCTTATTCATCCATAAGTGATTTAAGACATTAATATTTTATGTTAAATTATTTATGTTGAAGAACTTTTTCTAATAAAACCTTAACCATAAATATGAGTGGTCCCGTCATTTAAATGAGCCTCAAACATGTCAATTAATCATATTCTAAACTAGTTTTTCCATCAAGGAATATATTATACAAGATTGTGAATTTTCTTTTTCTCCACCAAATCTACTTATAACCTAATGATGAATCTCATAGAACTAATGTGTCCATGACCATGTGAATGCAATCTAGCTGGACTATAGACATAGCCTATTTTTCTAAGGTTGTGTTTTTTTTTAGTTTAAAAAATGTTTTCAAAAATATTTGATTTTTTTTTCAAATTTTTTTTTATAATTTTAAATTGTTTTGATGTGTTGATATTAAAAATAAATTGTTTAAAAAATATTATTTTGATACATTGTCAAACAAAAAACAAGATAATTGTTTATATAATTCTAAGCACTAATTGCCAAAAAAACAAATGCTAGTGGTTTCCAAATACTCAAGTCAAATCAAATCTCATGCATTCAAACAAGGAACACCAATTTTTCTTAGGCAAGAATTGTGAACATTGAATTTCATATCTTGTCCATGTGAAAATTGTGTTACATTTGTGAGATCCTCTTCCTTGCATTAGAACATTGACTTACTGTTATCGATACATAACTCAAGCCAGAAATTCTAACAAAGCAACCACCAATAAATATAATTTCGAGATACACATGTCAATATATAACTTGTCCAAATACATCTTTCGGCGTGTCTAGCTTGCTTCCTGCTTGTACATAAAAGAAGACAACGTGTTTCCTCGGCGTGACCGACTTTTTTAAACACCACCCCCAACTCTCGTCTTCCTTTACTGTGAAGACGACGTCGCTCTGCCCCCCATCCTTTCCTCACTAAATTTTAAAAGTGATAAAGATGGAGGAATTAAATATATGATTTAAGGGAGTGTTTATTTTCGTGGTTGATATTATTTTTTAAAGTATTTTTTATTTAAAAAATATTAAATTAATTTTGTTTAGGTGATTTTAATGGTTTTAATGTACTGCTAACAAAAATTAAAAAAACATTAACATACTATTTTAATGTATTTTTAAGTAAAAAATACTTTTAAAAAGTATCATATATCACATTATCAAAAACATACTAACTATAATAAAAATAATTATTTCAATCAAAGTTTCAATAATGATTTTATATTAACTTTCAAATGTACTTTTTAAATAAAAGCTTTGACCTTATAAAATTACTAATTTCAAATCAGTTTGGTTCATGATTTATGATTTTTTTTTTCAATTATCTATGTTTATTTTTATGTTTAAAAATGTTTTTGAAATTTTTTTATTTTTTTTTTATTATATATAGGTTTGTAGAAGTTGAATGCTAATTGTATTGGGATTTAAGTAAATCATTTTACATTGATGTGTGATCTAATACAATTTTTCTTACAAGTCCACCCACCCATACACTAAGAACAACATTGGAAGAGTTAATTATATCAATTATCCTAAGTCATTGTATAAAAAATCACATTATTAGCATAATATATGATTTAAAATAGATTTATAATCAAATTAAGATATTTACAAACAATAAAATGATTAACACCATATGATTTTTAATAAATAAAAATCTCTTAGTTGTGAAGATGTTTAGTCTTTGAAAAAATCATATACATGCATATATCCAAAGTTATTAGACTTTGAGTATTATACAGATTTTTCTTTTGTTAATAATTCACTCCACAACTCTTTCAGTGTTAACCAAATAAATTGTGTATAATTAAAATTTAATATATTTTCAAAAATGTATATATATATAAAAGAACTTAAAACGTCGTTCGTTTGTTTTTTTTTTCTAGTTATATTAGGGGGGGTGCTCTTGGAAAATACAACCCGTAACCCTTGTCCCTCTGCTTTTCTTTACCCTTCCTCTTAATTCTCTCTCTGCTTGCAGGGAAGAAGAGGGTGAAGTGGGGGTTGTTTTGACGGGGGAGTGTAGAGGGTGGCTGGTTCTGGGAACAACACAATCTCTCTCTCTCCGATCATCCATTGCCAGGTCTCTAGGGTTTGAACCATGAGGTCTGTCATCAGAGCCGGTACGGGACTGGTGCTAATGGGTTGAACAGCGAAAGGAGGAGACAAAGGGTTTGTTTACTTAACAAATAGTGGTCTGATTTCTCATGTTTAAGATCATCAAATTCATGTATGAGATTGCATTATTAGCAGGGAAGTGGAATTCCAAGACAGGCTTTTGTCATCATAGGAAATTGTCTTTTTTTATATATATAACTTATGACCAACTTTCCTTGAGATTCTTTTTCAATTTTCCATATTCATTAAATGTCCCAAGCTTTGACAGGTTTTGACCTAGCATTTCGCCCTAGCAACTCCTTTCACACAATAGAAAGAGCGTGTTTTATGTCCATGAAAACATAGGGATGGAGATGGAGTATTGGGCATGCATGGAAGGCAACCAAGCCTGACTATATATATATATATATATATATATATATATATATCTTTCATCAAGTAGATTTCTTAATTTAATTTTGTTTGAATTTATCATTAAATTTTTCATAATCGTCTTCGGTAAAAGCTTTGATAAAATTCAATATTTATGTGGACTTAATGTACTTTTTCATTGAGTGTCAAGTAATTAATTAATATCATGCTATAATTACAAGAAAAACTATTCTTCTTGTTAGTACTTAGTACAGAATCCACTAACCCATCCTGAACCTGAAAAGGAAGAAAATATTCCCCTCTCCAAGGACGATATCAATCTCCAAACTTCTATCTATTTTTGTTTGTTTTTATATTTTAAAAAAAATTTGAAATTTTTTATTTTATTTTTTGAAATTGTTTTAATATTAAAAATAATTTTTTAAAAATATTAATTAGATTTATTTTCAAATTAAAAATATTTTAAAAAAATAACTATTTTTACATCCTCATTCACACACCCCCTTTGGCACTGGCACTCGACCCTACCTTTTGCAGCTTGAATTCTTAAATTTTTCTGTGGGGCTATTTAGAAAAATAACTATATTTTCTTAATTTGTTTTTTTAAATAATAACCACACTACGCATTGAATATGGAAGGCGAAGATGACCGGTGAACAAAAGGCTCGCAGAGCATTAGTCAATGAGGCGGGGAAAAAAGGTCCGAGAGCGAGTGGGACGGCCCGAGCGTGGGATGACCAGGAAATAGTGGGACGGCCCGAGCGTGGGATGACCAGGAAATAGTGGGACCTGAGCGGCGAGGAAATAGAGAAGAATGGACCCGTCACTCCTTCAGATTTGGTTGGGACTGTACTTCAAATCCTATTTTTCTTAAGAAAAATATATTTAACTCTAGAGGAGAATATTCGGCGGCGCCACTTTATTGTCAAGCAAATCTCGGTTTCTCCAACAAGTTTTTTTTTTTTTTCCCCTGAAAAGAACCAAGTAAAAAAAAAAAAAAAATACAATATAACACAATTATTTTTTAAAAAAACAATTTACACAATGCAGATAGTTATTATCTTTGTGAACAGTGATCCGGGTCCCATAATTTTTTCACTAAAAAAAATTAAAATACAGGCTTTTTTAACAAGTATTTTGATATAAAAATTTCTAAATTATAAATTAAAATGATTATTCACATATTTAATTAAATAAATTGATAATTTGATAAATAAATAACTATGATGAAAATATTTAATCTCGCAACATGAATAATACACTCAATTGTCAATAAAAGCAAATTATTAATTTTTTCAATCAAAAGATTCTATATGCAAATAAAAGATAAAAACAAATTATTAACAAAAGAAAATCGAATAAAACAATGAAACACAACTATCTATCAATGCAATATTGAATGGTGAGCTGGAAAAAAAAACAACAAAAAACAATAGAAAAAAAATATATTTGGGTCAATCTAGTTAACATGTTAATCTCACAACTATAGGCGTATAATTAGGATAGACTCATGAAGAAGGAAAGTGAAAAAAAATGATGAAGATTAATTCCCAGAAAATTATTTGTTGCACGATGAAATTGAAACAAAATAATGTTAAAAAAAGATCTAAAAAACCCAAAGTCAACTTGTGTAAAGTTTCAAAATTCTTAATCATATTCATGAGGTCAGGATTACCACATAGAAGGTATTAAAAAAATCAAATGTTGAAAGATAAAATAAAAAATAAATTAATTTTATAAAAGGACCTAAAAAAACCAAAAGTAACATATGCTAACCTTTAAAACCCATGACCCCAGCCATGAGGCCAGGACTAACCGTGTAGAAGGTGAAAAAAATAATGAAGAAATTTCTCAACTAAAAAAATGATAAGAGATCAAATTGAGAAAAATAAAAAGGCAAGAAAAAAAGCATTCTAAACAAAAAAAAAAATGAGAACCAAATTCAATATAAAAATAAATTAAAATCAAATGCTCATGGATTACATTAAAAACAAATTTTAATTAGTAAAAGGTTAAAAATAAATCAAAAGAATAATGATAAAATTTGATATGGAAATCAAATTAAACTTAATGTCAATGATGAAATTGAAAGAAAAAATCAAATTTAAAAATTATCTGAAAAAAAATAAATAACAATCAAAAGAATAAGAACCAAATTTAAAAGATAAAAAAAATTAAAAAGGGATGAAATTGAAAAGTATTTTTAATTTTATAAATTATTCTAAATAAAACAAATAGTAATTACAACAACAAAAACCAAATCTAACAATTGAAGGGCCTCTTTAAAATTTTGAAAGTGCAGACATGTAAACTGAGGAGGAGAGAGAGAAGAAGGGGGGAGTAAAGGTCATCGATGCTAAATCGGTCAGCCTATGGCCACACGCGCAGCCTTCTCGCAGAGGAGCCATCAAGACGATTCAAAAGATGTCGTGAAAGGCAGCGTTTGACCACTGAACGATCTAGCACGTGCTACCTAAATGGCTTAGGGGCGTTGCATGTGCGTGTTAGAATCTTTTTTAATAATATTTGTATATATTAAATTATAAATTTACCCTTAAACAAACCTAGTAATTACAAAAAAAACCTGAGCAGAAATACACATATGCCTTTGAATGTAAATCACAATAATCCAAACTCAAGGGCATGTAAGCCATTTTATTATTCATAAAAAATTACAAAGACAAAAACACCCCTAACTATTAAGCTTTAAAGAACTTTTAGTATTAAGATTTGCCCTGTTAAAATTTTGGAATGATATATGAAAAATTACTAAATTATCCACAATAGCATCCTTTCCTTATTTTGTTTTCAAGGGCAAAATAGGTTTTTCACCCTAAAGTTCTCCAAAGCCATCTACTCCCTCCTCTTTTTTCATTTTAATCTCTTGTCTTTCAATCTCACTCTCCTTTAACAATTTAGCCTAAATTAACCTATAATTTGATCCAATAAGAGCTAAATAAATAAAAAATAAAAAAACATCATTGTGTTTATAGTATTTTATGAGGGGATCTGTAATGTATTGTTTTCTATAAATTCCCCACACTTCTTAGATTAACTTATAATACTATTACGAATAGTGCAATTAATAAAGATTTAATAAATTATGCAACTCTCAATACCAAAATCAAGTTACATTACTAGAAATAGCTCAAGCGTAGCTTGATAAAATTTAAAAGAATTGCACTATTATCTTAAAAATAAAAAAAATAAAAAATAGTGGAAGAATTATTTGTGCAAGAAGTAGTGCAGCCGTTACAAATATAAAATAGAAGAGCACTTTGAGCCTCTGAGGTCCTCGAATAGAAACTCTAGTCTGTAATTCATAAAACGCATAGGATCAATGACAGGCAATCCAAATTCAGGTCCATCCCTAGTGCTTGGAAAGCAGGCGGCTGTGCTGGAAGACGAGGAGAGCACAAGAAGAGTTATATTTCCATCAAACATATCTACACATCTTAGCCCTAAGATATTCCCTTCAAAGTCTAGCGTCATTTTCTATCAAGATTGGACAAAACTCTTAAATTTAACCTCGAATGGAAGAAGTACACAAAAACAATAAAGATGGAGAGATTCTAAGGTTTCATAATTAACTGTTAAACCTTTGAACTAGGCATTGAAAATAAGGTGGTTTTTCACCATGATATAATTATTTTAAAAAAAAAACATATGAGGTTAAATTTATTAATTTTTTGCACAGTAAAATTACTAATTGAATTACACTACTAAAAAGAGCTATTAGCAATTATCTAGTCTATGTTGCAGATAAAAATCAATAATATATAAAGAACATAAATTAATACTAGAATAATATATAAAGAAGTCAAATAAAAATAAATTTCATAATAATAAATTTCAAAATCTTACTATACTTACATTAATATAGATAAGTCACAATTTAATAAATATGTTCTAATTATGGAGGTGGTGGTGGAAACAAACAAAGATAATGTTAATCATAATAAGATAGATCGATATATAGAGGTCGAGGCTTAGGTTGATATAATGGTGTAGATGAGGGATATATAAGTGTTGTCATTTAAGGAGCCACATGTGATAACATTGATGAAGTCATATGTGCCGATATAGCTTGATCTATATTTGATAAATCTTCTTAGACTTAAAATAAATTCAAGACAAATGCGACCATTTCTACGACGGCGTTACATCCATGATCGATCGTTAATATTAATAAAACTAACATAATTAAAACCAATAAGAATTTTAAAATATTATTTAATATGTAATATTTTTCTTAATATATATTTACAACTTTATATAATAAATTATAAAAAATAACTTCATTAATTACTATATTAAAAGGCAAAATGTTATAAGATCTATAAAAAGCAACCTATATTAAAATTATGATTGAAAAAAAAGAAAAAAAAAATCTCAAGATATAAAATAACCATGGCAAAATATTCTGAAAAGTCGATTTAAACCTTGCCCATTCTCCACCTTCTAGCAATCACGAATTACATATCAACATATTCAATGACCATGCAATTTTGCTATGAACAAAGTTATATCCCAAAATATATACAAAGTTTTAAGTTGCAACAATAAATTTGGACAATCCAATTTGCACAACCTAAAAACTTGACATGTTCAATAAGTAATGTGACATGAAGGGTTAAATGATATGAGATTAGTAGTGTTAAGAATGGAAGAACGTAAATCAATGGCATTACTTTAACTAGAAGGAAAATACATCATAATAAATAAAGAATGGAAGTAAATATATGATTGCAACCAATCTAAAGTTTTTCTTCATTTACTCTAACAAGTACAAACTACAAACCATTCACAGCAAGACAGAACATGAAATATGAAATTTTGTGAAATAAATACCACTAATATCTTTTTTAAAAAAGTATGTGATTGAAATAAATTGAAACTTCAGTCCTCAAATAGCCCCTATCTCATAGGCGTAGTATAATGTTAACCAAATTAGCACTCCTTTTCTTCTGCCTATGCTAGCCCCACCAATGATCATTGTCACTTTACCTTGTAGCCTATAAATTCCACATTATAGGATGAAGACAAGAGAGGAGTGGTCAGGTTTTAATCCATATCTTAATTAAGAACTAAAAGAACAAATCTAGAGGAGGTAAATATTACATTTATTTTATAGCAATTAGGTTCAACTGTTTCGTAGCTAGCTAGATCAAAGTGTTAGAAGGTAATAAAATTAATATTACTTTCTTGGAAATGTAGCAAAACACTTTTTATGTTAATCTAATCACTTAGAGCTAGAAATGGTCTTGCAAGTTTTTTTTTTTTTCAAATCAAGATTACAAATCTTGAAACTGAAATAATTATTTGGCCTCATCATTTAATGGAAGTCACAATCAAGTGTAGTAAATTAATATAGGAAACTGTTCTTCTCCACTACTTCATAAGAAGCTATTATTTTCAGATAATTAATTTATCTTAGTATTATCTTCCTTGAAATCGCATTGGCCTCTCGTTGGCTAATTAGTTGATCCATTCTTTATGTAAAAAATAGCTCGAACAAAATAGAATAAATGTATAAATTACATGTGGGATTCTTCCTAGAATGAAAAGACACACTTGGATGTATCTGAGTTTTCCTTCAATTCTTTTTTTGCCAAAAAAAAATTGACACTTGAGAGAAATAAAATTCAAGTCATTAAAAATGTAAGACATACAGATCAAGGGTCTAAATTCTGGACCTTGTAAACATAATTTGTCTTAAACTAAATATTTTTTTATTATATCTGTCTTTTCTTCTTTTTTTTCCTACTCATTTTGAATCAATCCTGAAATGTTGAAAAAGATTCAAGAACATAATCAAGAGAAAGGAACCACATGGACCAGAAGCAATTGAGGACATACCTTTGGTTTTGACAATAAACAAACATAAAAACCATCGTTTTCATTCATTTAAATCTAAAAGAGAACTAGTCATTTTGCAATGCTAGTCCAACAAGGCGAAACTAAGCATATTAATTACCATGTACTTGAACTACTATTAGATAAACTCATGGATGAAGATAGATTATCTTATTATCCAGAAAGAATTTGAGGCCTAAGACACTCCCATAACTTATAGCATATTCATAGGCTAACAACTTTGTAAGGTAACACATGGAACCATAACAAGAGAAGCAAAATGTTGACACCACAAGGCTTGTGTTTCTCCTTAATATTTAGATTTGGAAACACAAAAAAAAAAAAAAAACAAGTCTTTCAAAGGTAGCCTATAGCATATTAACATTTCATTTGTGCAAATGAAACTACAATAGTTATACTTTCGGAAGTAAAAGGTCACTTTACATGTATTATTGGTGAATGCAAAGACATGAGACAAGAAAAACCTATCTTTTATTTTAAATAAGTTTAATGTTAAGGGAACTCCTACAGTTTTTTCCTGTGTAACATCATTGACAATACAAATAAGACTTAATCTTTAAGATGAAATATGCATATAGGTTTCTACTTATACCTGTTATCTTTGCTACACCAAATTTATTACTTGCAAGATTAAATCCTTTAATATACTTGTTAATATGTTATTTGGTCCTTTAAAATCATGGGGTTGTCAGTGCACTGGGAGCACAGATTCACCAGAGAAGAAATTAAGAAAGTGATAAATGGAGTTTTTGGGGAAGGAAGAAAGTAGATGGGTGTTTTAGAGAAGGAAAAAAGGGGATATATATGTGGGTTAGGGTTCTTTTTTAAGAATGAAAGGTTCCTTTCATGAGATTGGTATGCTTGTGTGAGAGTTTTTTAAAAATTCATTGTTGATTCTTAATATATTAATTTTTTTAAAATTAGTTATTTTTTTTTTAGCAATTCAACATCTGAATTATTCTGTTGCTAAAATTCGATGCTAATGATTCTCTATTTAGTAGTACTACTGCTTAGAGGCTTTTTTGTCTTTCTAATTTTTTTGAAATAGTATAATTACTTTAATGCCTTTAAAGACAAAACTAACATAACTCTTATATAAGGGTTTTTTTTTCATTTTATATTGTTTTTTTTTTTTGTAAATTCTAAAGCTACTTAAGGGCATTATTGTAATTTATATTAATTAAATATCATTAAAAAAAGATGCTTGCCAGATTGTTGATGTTTCCTACGTTGTTCGGGCAACGCATGCAGGGTTGTCCAACCATGAAACGCCACATTCCAGGGTGACGTTTGAAAAGTCTCGATGCCCTCAACACAATGGGATTACATGTGCCAATAATACAAATTGGGTTTGGCGTCAATGACTGTTTGTGTTTTTTCCTTTTTCTCCCTTCTTACCTCGAATTCCACACTAGCTCCTTTATAAAATCAAACTAACCCTTGCAATTTATTTCCTCTTCACATTAGATCTTTGTCATTTTGATTATTATTATTTTTTTATTTTACATAAGCCATGAAATTACAATATTTTTCAATATCACCCTCTTTTATTTTTTAATCTTTTAGATTTGGTTTCTATTTTTTATTACTATTTTTTTATTTTTAATAAGCTATGAAATTATAATTTTTTTTCGTATTTCACCCCTTTCATTTTTTTCTTTCAGATTTGATCCTTATTTTTTTTTATTGCTATTTATTTTATTTGGGATTATTTTTTAGGTTATAGTTTTTTTACAATTTCAACCTCCATGAGTTTTGTTTTCAATCAAATTTGATCCCTATTTTTTTTATTGCTATTTTTTTCCTTCGGCAAATTTTTAAAATTGATATTTTTTTCATGATTTCATCCTTCAAAATTAAATTGGTTGGGAATTAAACTTCTTAATTGAACCTAGTTCAAAGATTTCATGAGTTGCGAGTTTTAGAAATCAGACTAGGTTTAGGAGGTTTGCCTGAATTGACTTGAATTTTTTTTCCTTTTTAATAGCTAATGGTTCTTTTTACCTTGTTTTTAGAGTTTTTCTTTACTATTTTTTTTTATTTTTCTTCTATGAGATTAGTCTCGGGTTCATGACTAGAGTCACCAATTTAAAATGTTAAGGTGGGTTGACTTTTATTTTTTGGGTCTTTTTTTAAACTTATTTATTTCAAACCTTGAATATTTAATTTATTTAAAATTGGTATTCCAACCCTTTCTTTTCTTTTGCTTTCTATTGGGTTCTCCTAATGATGTGCCCATGATTGTCGGATTTGTGGGTTAATCCAGGTTAACTCAGTATTTTTTGTTGCTATGGGGTTACTCTCGAGTTCATGACAAGAGTTACTAGTTCCAAAGGTCAACGCGGATTGACTTTTTTTTGTCCCTTTTTAAATTGAATTATTTCAATTTCATTGTTCAACATTTAATTTATTGAAAATTGATCGTTGTACTTTTTTTTCCTTTCATTTCTATTGGGTTATCTCAATTATTTTTTAGGTTGTTTTTTTTTTTACAATTTAATCCTCTATGAGTTTTTTTCCTATCAAATTTGATCCTCATTCTTTTTATTGCTATATTTTTTCTTTTTGAAAATTTGTTAAATTTATATATTTTTTTCATGATATCATCCTTCAAAATCAAATTGGTTGCGAATTAAACTTCTTGATTGAACTCGACTCAAGAATATCATGATTTTCATTGTCATAGGGCTTACAGGTTAACCCAAGTTTACTCATAATTTTTTTCCATTGGTTTTTTAAACTAAATTTCTCCTTTTCATTTTCATCCTTCAACATTAAGTTATTCCATAATCAATCTTCATGATTTTACTCAATTTTCTTTCGAACACGGTCACCTTAGTATCTTGACTAAGTCAAATATTTTGCATCTTGACCTCACTAGGCTCGAATCGAGTTTTTTTTTTACTTTTTTAATTTATATTGTTCTCTTAATTTTTTTCATTGAACATTTTATTTTCTTAACGGATATACTAGTGCTATATCTTGACACAAATTTGTTATATGAGACTCACGTTGACCCCCTAAAGGTCGTAGGGAAGCTCTTGCACATAACATCACCATCTTGGATGACCAATTAAAAGTTACTACACATGTTTTGGATATGTTCCCGTAGATCTTCCAAATCATCGTAGTTGTCCAAAATCATCTTTGTGAAGATGTATTTCTTAGGGATGAGGGTGTGCAAGACTCATCTAGATAAATGGGATCCTTTTATCTTATGAGGACTGTAGAACTCATCTTATATGTATCTACTAGCCAAACTTATCCCAAATTATTTTTTAATAGGCTCTATGAAGCTAGAGAATCATAGCATGGAATGGTGGGATTGATAGCTAACATTTATCCCACGGTGGCCAAAGAGACATGTCTAGAGCGACCATTTATTATGAGAGCTTCACATCACTAAGAATGACATCTAAAGGGATTAGGAGATTGTTGGGGTGGAAAACTCTCCATGAAATTTTGTCCAGCCTCCTCTGGATAATGCAATTATCTCCTGACCAAAGGGATAACTTGTGGTTGAGAAGTTGGAATTGAGGGAGCTATATCATGTGTTAGGACTTGCTAGGGTGGCACGACCTGATGGTACCCCTGGGTTGTTAGGATGACTTGAGTAAGGGCTTGCACTTGGTTAATTAGTTATTGAAACTCTGATGGAGCAGACTTGACAGCAACTGCAGGGAGGTCAATGACACGTTCCATCATAGGGATATCTTGATTTTTTTTTACCATTAATAGTGATTAGGTATGTCAAAAACCAGTTTAAAAGAACAATTGATGGCTTTTTTATTAGTTTCCCACAGACGGTGCCAATTGATGATGTTCTCAAATCTAATATACTTACTAATGAGTGTTTTTTAGTGTTTGGACAGTGGGTAATCACATGTTCATATCAATAGTCCTTTCTCTAGAGTTCATGAAGTTGATGGTTGGTGGTAAAAGGCTTAACACCTGCAAAACAATATATTTTAATGAAGTTTAAAGACCTTCATATGATAAAGCCAATGATTTTATTAAATGATTGCAATAAATAAGAGAATGAGCTTTAAATTATAAGAACAAGATTGTTTGTTCTTATTTTTGTATGATAAATGCTCTGAGAGTTAAAGTACAAATACCTAGAGAATAGAAATTATGAAACCATTACCTGAGTGGTTTCGGGGGTATATATGATCTCTGAACCTTGTAATGTTGCTTAAATGGAGAGGTTGAAGTGTTATTTTCTCTTGATAGTATTAATAAGAGATATATAATTCTTACATAACATTAATAAAGGATAAATATCTCTTACACAATATTAATATTGATTGAAATATGGTATGCTCTTAGAATAATTTTATACATTTAAGAGTGAAGAGAAATGATTATTTTTTACTTTTAACATTTTATGTAAAGATATAAGAATAAACAAACAAAATCTTATGGCCCAACATGACCTATAATGACAATCAGGCCTAAACCTATTTGGACTTGGAACGCTGCCAAGCCCAAAGGTAATAGGTCTGGAAGCTTGCCAGACCTATGTGTAATGACCCAGACTTTTAAATGCTTTATCATCATTCCTAGTGATCTTGTACGTTAAAAAAACTCAGGTTATTTTTATATAATATCATGTACAAGGATATAAAATTCATATTTACACATTAGTAAGTTTTCCAACACTTTCAATATTACATATGGATATTTTGATTACAAATTTCTTCTTAACCATTACAAGGACCAATCTATCAAAGAGACTAAATAACTTGCTAACCCTTAAGAAATGTTGATATCTTTAAAGATAATTTCCTGTAACACATACAAGTTTATTGAATTTAATCGACATGCAAATAATCATAATGACTAGTATTTATCAATCTATATTAGCAACCTGATATTATTAAGATGCTTGTATAAAATCCATGGTAGTTTTCAACATTACACTTTTTCATCTACCATTGATAAATTTCCTTCCTCCATTAATACTTATTTTAAACCACCATCATCCCACTTCTAATAATTCCTTAACTTACAATGTATTTCCTTGATTGTCTAAATTTTGACTTCACACTTCTCATAAAAAAAAATATAATCTATCAAAAATACAACATACGACGAGGTCAACCCATTTCTTAACTCCATACTAATTTCATGGAATGATCCTTGAAGTCATCATTAGGTTGAAACCATTTAAAGTAGATTATAAGTCATTTATTTCCACATGTGTCTATCCACTAAAGCCTCTATTACTATTAAAAAGATTGACATTAAGTAACCATACATACTTGTCAATAACCATAACTATAAAACCTTAATCAACCTTAGAAATAATCATTTAATTGTGATTCCTTTACAATATATTTTTTCCATAATACCTTCCGATTTCTTTGAATTGATATTTCAAATATTATATCTTTATTATTGTATTACGCATAATATACCATTATATTGACTTATATAATCATTCATTGTAAATACTCTTACCTCAATTTCAACCCATCAATTTCATTTGTTTCTTTTGGTATCTTCCAAGATTATTTATGGATCGTCAATCAATTATAAAAATTTTCATAGTGTATTTTCCTTTTCATTGTATTCTTTCTAAATTTCATCTTTTTATCTTACTTGCATATTAAATTCATTCCATTATTTCATTTTGTAACACATTTATTTGTACCACAATATATTCCATTAGTTTATTGAATTCACATTTCAATAAAATTTTAGCAGAGTTTCCTTTTAATTTTTTATCATTTCTATATCTTCATTTCCTATTTTTCTTATATAATAGCAAATCATTTCATTCATCACATCTCATGGTAGCCTCATGCATACCCCAGTTCATCATCTATTTGTTCTAATATTAATTCTTTCATCATAATAACATCATCTTTATAATAACACATAAATTCCCAATCATCTTTTTATATTAATATTTAATACTACAAAAGATATACTCAACAATTATAAAACCAGTGACTAGGTCAACTTTGTTAAGTTGTATGTGATGGACTTGCAACACATATAACAATACAATAATAGGTTGGTTAACACTCGACTTCACAATTCAAATACAACTATTTATTAGGCATGTTTAAAAAATCTCTACATTACGACTTTCCAATTCAAATTTTATTATAATTTCACTTATTACCAATTTACTAAATTCACATCCATCTCTTGGTTTTTATTTACCAAGGATTATATATTACTAGTTAAGCATTTATATTACTTTCAACTCTTAATTATCATAAAAAAAAACTTATTGGCATTATACCCTTGGCGAACGTCATCTATAACGACCTTAAATTCTTAACCTTTATTTACTTTCCATTACATCTTAATCATGCATCTTTATATATTTATGTCAAATGATCATTTATATAATGTATATTAAGCACCATATATAGTCAATATATATATTGTTTTCTCATCTTAATAATTTATAACAAGAAATGAAGTTCCTCTTTTGCTTTTTCAAGATTCTCTTCAAGTTCTTTACTTGGCATACAAACCCTTAACCCCCGTATACATGGACATCAAAACAATGTCAACATCAACCAAACTGACATCATTTTTCCCACGACTAATCAATTCTCTGTTAAAATCAGATAACTAGATATCATTAGAGGAAAACTAATCAATTTATTATCGATATCAGTTATACTGATATCATTAGTCCCACATATATGGACAACTAATCAACTCGATACCAATATCAGATACACTGATATCATTAGTCCCACACTCGTGGATGACTAATCAACACGGTATTGATATCAAATACACTGATATCATTAGTTCCATACATGTGGACATCTATTCAATTCGATGTCGGTCATTGGTAACCACTGATGTCATTATTCCCTACCTCAGGGTAGGCTAATCAATTATGTCGGTCAACAGTAACCATTAATTCCATTAGTCTCCACCTCGTGGAAGTGTAATAAATTATGTTGGTCATTAGTAACTACTAATTCCATTAGTCTCCACCTCTTGAAAGATTAATCAATTTTGTCAATTCATCCACAACATTACTTTCTTTCTTTTTTTCTTTCCTGCTTCTTTTTACATTTTCCAATAAAAACAAACAATTACCTTCCTAACCATCCATTTTGAATACTAATAAACCTTTCAAATTCAAATATCCTTTTCGACTACCAAGTACAATAGTGCACTTTAAATTTTTATTTCATTCTTCTCTTTACAACATATATTAATTTCATAATGATGTGACAACAAGTAAGCAATAATTCAGTGAAAAAACATACAAAGGCTTAAAAACAAAAAAGTGTCAAGCACCTACCTTTTACTCGCGAGGATCCTGCTCCTTCTGCCTGGAATCTCGCTCTAGAAGTCTCCCCTGTTATAACAGGATTTACAAATTGTTAGTATCATATCAATTTAACTTATAAACCATATTTGAGTTCCATATTTTACACACATTTCACAATTTATAAATATAGTTATTTCATATCTCAGACGCAACGCATTCATGTTAGAAAAACATATTTCCCTTTTTTATCCAATTATTCCAAACCAATTTAGTCGGACTCACAACTTATTTTTATCCCTCCGTAACAAATTTAACATTTAAATCTCATAATTCTAAACAATGTTGTTACTATAATAATATATTTATGTATTAGCATCATATCTTTGTACTCCACCCTTTTTCATGTGTTACATCACTATATGATTTCGTTTGTCACCATACTTTTACTTAGTACGATGATATAATTCCTTCATCATTTTATTCAACATGTGTTTTCGGTCAAGAAAAAAGGTAATCACCCCTTTTCATTTCTTTCATCTCCTAACACTTTTCTAATGTCGTTACATTTGGCTTTCAAGCCTTGATTATCAATTAAAACACATCCATTTATCTACACTATCCAGTTTTCATGTTTTTTTTTTATTGACCAAAAAAATAAACAAATCCATAATCATGGAATTCTCTTTAGTATTTCATCACAACTCATCACACAAAAGTTTTTTTAGCTACTTTTGAACCATTAACTAACAAAACACAATTCAATCATATTCCTCCTCTTAAATTCTCATTTGGCTGATTGGCTTTCCATAATGAACCATGGATTTTCTCAATTCAAATCAACATTTTAGACCTTCAATCAGATTTAATGTACATTAGTTTCTCATTTTCAACCAAGCTCTTCATATCTCTACTCTTGGCCGAATTTGACCCATACACACACATGTAATTCTTTTTTAATTTATTTACTATAATTCATCACATTTAAGTGTATATAACCCATATTCAAACAACTAACACATTTACATAAAATTACTCGTAATTCTATAGAAATTCACATCAACTACTTAACTTCCTTAGGCAACCACATATGGCTGACCTTACTCCAATCAAGAACACAAAGTTTTTCTTTTCATTTATTTAATATTTTGAGTTATTCCTACTATATTCCATCATAATTACATTAATCCATACCACTTTCACATTGCCCTTAATTCCCATCCAAAAACCCTAAATCAATATTTGCAAATTTTAATAGAATTTCAATCAATTCTCACTCTAACTTGTTTTTTATCAACCCTAATTCTTTATCCTTCAATTTCCTTGTTTTCCCTCTCTAAAACCTTACTCTCTTTCGCATGATTCTCTCCCTCAAATGCTTAGTTTTGGTGTAATTCCTCTTTAAAACCACTCACCCCACATCACTCTTCTAATTTTTTTAGAGAATCTCACCTTTTTTGTAAGAGAAATAAGAAAAAAAAATGAAGCTTTTCCTCCTTTTAATAGGTGACGGAATGAACAATAACCAGGGAGGAAGAATGTCTGCTTATTTACTGCAATGCCATTGCTATAAGTCTATGATCAATTTCTTTATTTTTACTTGACAATTTGTACTATCAGAAGACTTTTTTGAACTCTGATTTATTTGAAATGTTAACTCAAGGTAGAACAATAAGTTAGGCGACTCCTTGTAAAATCTCATCTTGATTCAATGGTCATATTGAGAGTTAAAAACGATAGCGTAAAACTAATCAGTATGTGATTTTATACTAAAAATCTATTTTTTTTTGTTCAATCCTTACATGTATCGTATTAATTAATCCACTAAATCTTTGGCATCGTTTCTTTATTTCAAAACATATTTATTATGAATTTTTCCTTATTCTTTTATTTGTCGAAACTCATTATCGGTTTTGCCAACATTACAAGTTTTAACCCAAAATTCATAAATCTCTTTTCAACTTCCTTAATACCTTTAAATTTAATTTTGAAGATCATCCTCTCCATTACCCATCATATTTATTTATTATTATTATTATTATTATTATTATTATTTCTCTTCACCCTGGGTTTCCTTTAATTATCGACGATCTTACTATCTATGGCCTGATGTTCATGTGGGGGTTTACACATATTTGTCTGGCCTCAATGCATAGCTGATCTTAGGAATGTTGGATTTGAAAACTCGTCAGACCCATGTCTATCTAGGCTCAGCACATAGCTGAATCCAACATGTAGCTGAACTCAAGAATGTTGGGTCTAATAACTCACCAAATTCACATATCTTTATGCAAAAAAAATAAAATTAAAGTACATTGATCCATCATTCTTGCATACACAAACACCAAAAAAAAGATAATTTCTCGATATAAAAAAAATACTTGAATTCATCTATTTTTCTTTGGTGGTTATTTCCCTCCTCATTGGTCTAGCCTTTCGTTGGCCTTTTATAAGGCCACAACAATTGGTTGTTCCCTAGTATGTCTCTTACTTTCTGGAGAAAGATAAGTCTTGCTAGGGTGTTAGTCTTTTGCTAGGACTTGGACAACAACAGTCCTGCCACGGTTGGACTATTGGTGATAAGTTTAGATCCGGACTCTAGTGGTGTGTTGTGAGTTGAGGGAGATCTGATTGGTTTGGGAATCGTGGTAGACCAAACGATCTACATTTTCCCCGGGTTGAGCTAATACAATTTGGGCAGCATTTCCTTTTTTTTTCCAGGTGGTTTTCCTTTGTTTTGAGAGGAAGAAGATGAAGAAATAGAAAATGTGAAACGACGTTGTTTTTTTTTTTTTTTTGCTAAGGTGGTCATTCTTCAATTTGGCCACTAGAATTATAATATTTTACAATCAAGCCCCTGATTTCATTAATTAAACTAATTCAAAGCTTAATTAAATTTCTAAACTTATCAATTCTTCAATTAAGCCCCTGATTTCATTAATTAAACTAATTCAAAGCTTAATTAAGTTTCCAAACTTATCAATTCTTCAATTAAGCCCCTGATTTCATTAATTAAACTAATTCAAAGTTTAATTAAGTCCCCAAACTCATCAATTCTTCCACTTTTTGACCAAAATGACTCCTAATTTTATAATCTCATCCTTGTTGGTCCTCAAATTTTTAATTTGTGTTGTCTTGACCCAAATTTCGAATTCATTTTCTCTTTTTTTCTTTGACCAATATATGTTGTCAAAAATTAGGTTATGACACTACCCATGACTATTTCGGCTAAGCGCGAAGCTAAACACAAAGATATTGGGTCTGGCAGCTCGCCAAATACATATATACTTAGGTTTAACATGTAGCTGAACCCAAGAATGTTGGGTCTGACAGCTCACCAAATGCATATATACTTGAGTTCAACATGTAACTAAACTCAAGAATATTAAGTCTAATAGCTTACTAGATCCATATTTAATTAGACAAAAAAATAATAATTTAAAGTACATTGATCCATCACTCTTGCATATACAAACACAAAAAAAAAAAGATAGTTTCTTGACACAAAAAAATAGATGAAATATTCAAATTAAATTGCTTTTTCTTAAAATTTATTTTTGTTTGAAATACTATGAATCAACAAAATTTATTAACGTTAATTAAGTGTAAGAAAATGTTTATTAAATAGTTGTTTCATGAAGCATTCACTATAAAACCGAATTCCATATATATAAAATTAATTCAATAAATGTGTTCAAAAAACATTAACTCGATGTAGGATCACACACCATCTACTTAATTCAACATGTAAGCATGATTAGTTTCTCTCTTTTCAATAAAATTAGTAAATTAGTGTATAATTAGTTTTTTCTATCCTGAGTCGCCCTCAAGACTCGCTCCCTGTCTTGATTTTATTTATGCATCATAGATTGTCGACTTGATCCAGATCTTTAAAGGAATAAATGGCCCAAAGTGAAGCAGCACACCTTCTCCACCCAAAAGTTATACTTTGACTGAAGCCCAACAGATTTTATTAATAATCTATTATTATCCTCCTTGAATTGGATTGGATCAAACAGGATGAAGGCATTCTTCCTATGTTCTGTATTTTAAAAATATTTATAAAAAAATTTAAATTTTTCTTATTTATTTTTCAAATTAATATTTTTTTATATTTTTAGATCATTTTAATCTACTAATATTAAAAATAAAAAAAAATATTTTTAAATAAAAAATATTTTAAAAAACAATTTCCATCAAACCTCTTCCGGCCGAAAAGCAAGAGACAGGGGAGTAGGCCGTAGGCTCCTTGAAATTCATTTACAATCGCTTAAGCACCAAGAAAAAGTGGTTGCTGGGTTGGTTTATGGGCAACGTGCCTTTTGTTACATAGGCTAGTTAAAAAACAAAAAAGCAAAGCAAAGCAAATGGGCTTGAAATAGAAGCCTGTCGGGCAGCCCGGGACCGAGTTCAACAAAACTTGACCGAAGAACCTTTTTCAGGTTCTAAAGCTCTTGCCCTTATGCGAGGACTCGTTCATGGCTGGCTTATGGAGAACGTTAAGGGAGAGGTCAAGAGGAAGTAAAAACAAATAAAAATCAAGTAGAAGTAGAAGTAGAGTTGCCAAGAATATACGTGCAACTTCAAAGTGTAGCGTGATGACAAAAAGTTTGAGATCTGTACAGTAGGTCTCGAGTTCGAGTCATGGCGTGCATCTTTTGTAAAAGCCTGAGACAACAAAGATTTTACTCGCTCACCTGGATCTACTAAATACGCTTTTTGGGGAATGAGGTTTCCTCGAATCCAAACGAATCCAAAAAAGAAGAAGTTAAAGTTTTCTATTTAATAAAAAAATTTAAATAATAAATAAGATATATTTATTAATTAAATATATTTTATAAAATAAAGATTGTTCTCACTTAACAAAATGTCCAAAATACAAATAAAAATTGCTCAAGACCCATTTATCAGAAATAAATAAAAATATTTTAAAAAACTTTATTTATAACTTTGCTCAGAATCTCCTTTTCTTCTTAAACCGGCTCTGATTAGATAAGACTAATCATCATGTGATCAACTTTTTCTTTTTTAATATTCATTTAAATTATTTTTCAAGTTGCCAAGAGACTCCTTTGACCTTAAATAACTTGTGTAAACTAGTAATCGTTTCTTATTCTATGAAATTTATATTCAATATTAACATTTTGATTGAGGACTTGCAATTAAGAAATCTCATGAGTATTAATTGTTCTAATCTATATAGTACTGTACTTGGCTTTTGAAGGGGAGGGAGCACTGAGGTTACTTCCTTGGATTAAAAGGTTTGTTAATTAGCTTAGCGAACAACATTTTATGACTACTTGTATAGATTTGTAATTACTATCATGCCAAGTTTTTATTTTCAATTTGGAAAAGTCAAGTCAAGTTATCCCCAAAAAATAAATAAATAAATAAAAATAACATTGGATTTTAGTTCTACAAAATTGTTCAATGTAATAGTTTTATTATGTAAAAAGTAGTAATTATTACTCTTGGAATTTTGAAGGATTAATATTGTTATTACTATATAATAATAATAATAATAAGTCTATTTCCTTTTCCTTTCCATGTGATAAAGAGAGAAACTCTACAAGAAACCATCAGCACTCGTTTTTACGGGTATTAAGTACATAGATAAAAAGGAATATTGTTCTAAATGGGTTTTAATTTTCCCTAATATTTTGTGAAATTATTATTTAAAAATAAAACACCAATTGCTTTATAATCTTCAAGGCCTCGAGTGCGTGATGATTTTTACGAGGAATATTTGTGATGAATGTTATTCAAATTTAATTAGCGTATTATCTTTTGTTCTTTCTCATGTGATAAGGAGAGAAATTCTACATAAAAAAAATTGTAGCAATTCCGACCATTGGTATTAAATATTGAATTATTTACAAGGGGATAATAACAAATAAGAGACCGGACAACTTAGGGGTGACAATGACGGGGCCCAAATATTAATTTGCCGTTCTTTAATAAATAAAAAATTAAAAAGTTTTTGTTCCGAATTTACGTGTAGCTAGGCAAAATATTGTGAAGGGGCATCAAATTCTGATTTTTTGACTTAAAATAGCCTCAAAATAATGAGCTGCATGCATTCGAGTTTAGAAAGATATTATCAACCTTTATTAAAATAGAAATAATTTTTTATTACAAGAAATAGATTTGAACATGAGATTTTTTCAGAGGAGAATAATTTTATTATAAGTTGAGCTACGTGCTCGCAAAATATGAATCTTACCCTCCGTGCCACTCTCTTCCTCTTCTTCTTAATATATATTTATTTGTATAATAAAGTTCAAACTTCAAAGTTTTATCTTCAAAATATTTTATATATATATATATATATATATGTATATATATATATATATATATATATATTATCTTTTTTTTTTAATAACCCGGGATGTCCGGGCTAACTTACGCACACCATGACTAATTCTCGGACCCACTAAACATTCTGCAAAATCAATAAACAGATAAAACATCACGGGAATGATAGACATATACAAAAAAAAAATCAAATCCAAGTACAGAAAAAGTAAACAAGGCTCTTCCTCTACTAATACACTAACTCAAGTGTGTGTGAATATATATTATCTTTGAAGAACAGAATTGGAGGTAATTTTATTTTTCAAATAATTGAGCATCCTTGAATTCTCCTACTGAATCAATCCAAATTACAAAGACCCACTCCTTCCCACGTGACATGTCACAGGAGGGACGCAACACACGTGTATTACCCACAACTCACGTGACGGTGCGGCATGTGCAATCACGTTATAGTAAAACTATAAGAAGAGACCTATGCATGGCCATCTCGAAGCATCCATCAACATAAAGAGAAGATGCTGTCGATGACCGACACGTGCCATTGACCACCGTCAGTTTTGGCTTTTGACACGAGCCAAGCACTCACATGGTTCCCTGACACCTCCCTCAACCTCTATCACGTGCATATTGGACCCCAACCTTGCAATAAATACTTTTAATATATAAATATACTTCACCGATTATTATTTTTTTTAAAAAAAAAAGATCTAAGCAAAGGAGAAAAAGAAAATCTCTGGTACATGAAACCCTCCACGCCAAGCAACGGCCCAGGTGCTCTCTCTTTTCCAGGCTTTCCTTTTAATCCAAGCATAAAAAGTAAAAACAAAATAAAAATAAAAATAAAAATAAAAATAAAAATATCTCATTCTACGTTGCAATAAATAGCAGAACCACCACCTTATCAATAGTTAGAACCAGCCTATATAGGGATTATTAATGTCACCATAATCACAACGGACCCACTCACTAATAGAAAAAAAAATCATTTGATTTGTTAAATAATTTCTATGTTTAGTAGCAAGACATGAATGTAATTATGTTTTAAATTTTGACTTTATATAAATTAATTTTTTTATAAAAATTTACTATTTATTTATTTTTTATCTAAAAATTTATATCTCATCAATTTTAACCCCTCACACACCCACATACACAATATATATAAACCATTTTTTTAATTCCCAACTAACATATTATTCACCGCAACAACAAGTGATACATTATCATTTATTATTTTTTTTAAATAAAAGGCGAATCCCCTTTAAAATAAAAAGAAAATAACTAGTTTAGGTGTGCGGGTCTATCTTAAACAAACACGCCCAAGAATTTTAAAAACAATCCTAGACACATTGGTCACGGGAAAATAAAATAATAAAATTTTATTATTTAATATTATATTTTTATTAATTTTTCATTTTATTTTTTTAATTTTATCCTTTAATATTTTATATTATAAATTAATTTTTTATATTTTTTTATCGTATAATAAAATAAAATAAAAATTAATTAAATTTAATAGAATTTATGATCTATATCAAGATTAAGGTAGCTGTTAATTATTTCCTATGAGTTTTTTCTCCCCTTCAACTTGTCAAG
Source organism: Populus simonii (assembly GCA_007827005.2). Lineage (NCBI taxonomy): Eukaryota > Viridiplantae > Streptophyta > Magnoliopsida > Malpighiales > Salicaceae > Populus > Populus simonii. Next base: position 5,350,374 of record CM017481.2, read on the forward strand.
TCTATTTAATTTGTAACCCGAGATTCTTCAAGTTTAACTCATTGTGCCATGTTTAATTACTACAGTAACAAAAAGTTTTGTTGACCTATATATCATTTTTTATGCTAGATTTTTTTTGGTCCAAGCTACAACTTAGCGCGGGGAATACTACAGTGATAGCTGGAAGCTTTTGGTTGCAAATATATCTTTAATTATAGCAATTAGGAGTCATTCTCACATTAATGTTAAATAAATCCTACAAAAGTGAGGTATTAGGAGAGTTGATATTCACAATGAGGTTAATATTTCAAAAGTCCAAGTCAATACTTGAACTTCTATTTAGATGTCCTACATGCCTCCTCCCTACCTGAAATAACCTAGGTATGGAGCAATTAAAGGTTTGAAAAATAATATATTATGGTCAAGTCATATTTTTTTTTTAAATGGAATATTTGGGTTAGTTTACACGCATCTTAATTAAATTTTTGAATTCTTATACCATGTTTATAGAAGTTTTTTATATAAAAATAGGATAAGTCACTAGTTTTTTATATAAAAAGATATGATTTCAGGATAATATAGTGAGTAGAATTGAAACCCTGAATCTAAAAAAAAACATACTTTTTAAATTCAAGACGATTACTACTAGATTAATCTCTTAAGGTTATTATTTTTACTGGTAAGAGAACTTTTGATGTACGTATTAATAAGAATAGGAAGATATAAAATAAAATAAAAACTTTAATATATTTATTTTAAAGAGGTTTATATTGATAAATAGAAGAAAAATAATTTAAACAGCTGAAGAATAGAAGGAAAAAAAATTACTTAGACATTATTAACAAGTGAAAAACAAAATGCAAGCCAAGTTTATTATCTGTAGACTCGTTCGTAATCCTACTTGTCAAGATAAAGAGGGATACACGTTGGGAGCATCACGACCGTTCATCTTGATCAAGGTGAGCTGTAACCATCGTGCTTACAAATGGGATTTGAATTAAAAAACTGAACTAGCAGGGTAGATAATGATAATATTTAATAATAATTAAAAACAAATTAAAATAAAGTAAATATCAGAGAAGAAAAGAGGAAAAAAAAAAAAAAAAGGGGGTGGGACGATTCCCGAGGGAAAAAAATTAAAAGCAGAGTAGTCGGGCTGTAAACTTGGACGCTAATGCTCAAGCTTCAGCGATAAACCTGCTGATTGGTTCCCTAAGGAGTTGAATTTCAACACTATAACAGCCAATATGTAAAAACTTTTTTTTTTTTTTTATCGTTTTGACAGATTAACATTAAAAATAAATTTTAAAAAATAAAAAATATTATTTTAATATATTTCGAAAAAGATATTTTAAAAATAAATAGTTACCAAATTTAATTGTAATTATTTAAATTGTTAAGTACTTATATTAGCCTGCATGTCGTCTTAAAAGCATTTGATTACTTTACAGTGCACCCTTTTTAAGTGTTTGACATAATTGTACATGGTGCCATGTCAGTAATTCACTAGTACATGATGATTTTATGCAGTGTGGCTCGTGATAATTGCTTACTGTGTACTACTATTTGATCATCACCGCCATCATTCCATGCACGTCTGATCGATCTCTGTATCAAAAATACTATGTGGGCCATGCCATTAATGAGATTGACTCTTTTCTCTCATTTATCTCATGAATTTACAGTATTTGGTCCCCAAATCAATAACTACCCAAAAATATTAGGTTTTAAGGATATGGTTAATCTTTTTATTATTGTTCTTTGGATAATGATTTTTTATTTAAAAAATTAACTCAATAGTATATAATGCCGATAAAAATTATAATTCTCAAAGTTGTTATACCCTAAATTATATAAATTTTTATAAAAAAATTTAAATATTTTTTTTTAAAATTTATAACTCAATAACACACTAACTGCTTATATAAATATAAAAACCGACTTAATAGAAAGAATTTAAAACTTAGTAAAAGAAAGATTATAATATGAAATTAACTAGAAAAATAATTAAAACAATAAAAATATGAATTTTTGGTTTAATTTAAATGATATTCAGAACTCAAACTCTATATAATTGGAAATGTATAATTTTTTTTTTATAAAAGAACTAACTACGCCAAATGCGTTTAACAATTAAACATAATAAATATTGTAGTAAAATCACATCTATCTATCTCTATATATATATATATATATATATATATATATATATATATATCTTCATTAGTATTTTAAAAACAAAGTGAAACAAGGAGTAAATTAGAAACATGAAAGTTTCTAAAAGCAAAGGGACACAAAAGTAACTTCACAGAAGATTTTTCTTTAGCTCAATTAAAGCATCTTTAATTATATATATTTTTTATTACCACTTATTTTTCACTTTTTTCTCTCCTCCTCTTCACCCAAACTCTTTGATTTTTTCCTCGTCAACATCCTCCTCCATTTTAGCTGCCGCCTGTCCCCTTCAAGCGCAGATAAACCCTCCCTTTTTCTCTCTCTCTCCTAAAAAGCCACCACCTCGACAGCAGCAGCAGCTCTCTCCCTCTCGCTCTCCCTCTCTTCTTCTGCACACACAAATTAACATTTCCATTTCCCTTACACAACTACATCACTCTCTTAACCTTAAATTCTTGACCTTCTTCTTCCTTAAAGCGACAAAATAAACTATGGAAGCACCAGAATTCTATGGGGCATCCGGGTTTTTCAGCTCACAATTCACAAGTAATGAAAAGCACCACTCTTTGGACTCTAATAATAAGTCCATTGGTGGTGGTGACCATTTCATTGTTGAAGACCTTTTGGACTTCTCTAATGAAGATGATGATGCCATGATAACTGACCCAAACAATAATAATACTACCGTCACTGCCACCACCAACTCCACGGACTCTTCCACCGTAACTGTCGTTGACAGCAGCAATTCCTCCTCTTTCTCGGGCCGTGAGCCTTCTAGCTTTAACGGCGATATTGGGTCCCACCACACCAATAATTTCTCTCATCATGACGTTCACTTAGGCAGCGAGCTTTGCGTGCCCGTAATTCCTTACTTTCATGCATGACATTGACACCCCTTTTTTCTTTCCCTTTTGTTTTATCTGTTTGAAGAGAGAAAGATTAAAGAAACACATCAATATGCTAAATATGGTTTCTGTTGTTATGTGCAGTATGATGATTTAGCGGAACTAGAATGGCTATCGAATTTTGTGGAGGAATCATTCTCCAGCGAGGACTTGCAAAGGCTTCAGCTAATATCCGGCATGAAAGCTCGGCCAGACGAATCATCCAAGAGTCGACACTTCCAAACTCAAGGAGACACTGATGACAATAACAATGGCGATGTCTCCAATATTAGTAACATTAACAATACAATGTTCAATCCTGAAACGGCTGTCCCCGCTAAGGCTCGGAGCAAACGGTCTCGGGCAGCGCCGGGCAATTGGGCCTCACGCCTTCTTGTGCTCTCTCCCACGACTTCATCCTCCGATACTGAAATTATTGCTGGGCCGACCCCGCATCCGAATTCTGGGAAAAAGACAATTAAGGTTGAGGCGCGGCAGAAGAAAAGAGATGGTGGTGTTGAAGGTTGCGATGGTCGCAAGTGCCTGCATTGTGCCACGGATAAGACGCCGCAGTGGCGGACTGGACCCATGGGGCCAAAGACGCTGTGCAATGCGTGTGGTGTAAGGTACAAGTCGGGCCGGCTTGTGCCTGAGTACAGGCCTGCAGCTAGCCCAACATTTGTGCTCACTAAACACTCAAATTCGCACCGTAAGGTGCTTGAGCTCAGGCGACAAAAGGAGATGGTAAGAGCTCAGCAGCAACACCAGCACCAGCAATTTCTTCATCACCATCAGAATATGGTGTTTGGTGTATCAAACGGTGGTGATGATTACTTGATTCACCAACATGTGGGACCCGATTTTAGGCAGATGATCTAGCAGTAGGGGCAGTGTATGATCAGGTGGGGTCTTGAGAGTTTTAGCGGCGAAGTTCGTTAGTGAATCTCGTTAATTTTTTCTTAATTTGGTAGGGGCTAATTTTCCCAACTTCTTTTTCCCTCTAAATCTCTTTAGTTATGTTTTGTTGGAGTTTGCCTTTTATCTGCCAAAACTCTTTGGAAACTCAATTTTTCCATAATTCAGGTAATTATCTCCTCTCTTTTTATTACTTCTCTAGAGAGCAAGGATAAAAATCGAACCTGAGCTTCTTCTTCTTTTCCATAGAAGGAGAGGGAGTACCATATGTTCTTGCCTTGACTTGCTCATTAAAATTGACATATTATTCTTAATTACTAAATGAGGAAAGAATAACCTTTAGCTCTTCAAAAGAAGAGTATAAAAGCAAACGGTCAGAGAATTCAGTGCTTGTTAATTCACTTGTTATGATGATTTTTGTTTCTCTCTTTTGAACGCATTATATATTCATAATTTGTGTAACTGAAGAAGAATGGGCTAAAGAAACTCAAATTTGTGAGTTGTTTAATCCCCCGTTCCAAACAGGAATTGAGTAAAATTTGAAAAAAAAAATTTATAAAATTAAATTTTGATATGATTTTGAATTATTTTAGTGTGTTATATCAAAAATTATTTTTAAAAAATAAAAAAAAAATTATTTTATTATACTACACCACAGTCCCAACTAAAAAAACTCTTCATGGGACAACTTAAGTCATCATATGACATTTTCAGTTTGTATTGACATCTTAACATCTCTAGATGATAGGTCTCGATCCAACCTAGCCTTTTTACTTTGAACACAATATTAATTAACATGTAGTAAATTGATTCCTCATTCATGTATATAGAAACCTTTGTTAAAGAGATATGCATATAAGCATGAAATTAAAATGTAGAGGGTGTAACCATCTAGGTGGTGATCCAATGGTAAGAGTTTGGGACCAAGAAGTTTGCCCCTTCTGTGGTTTCAGGTTCAAACTCTGTGGTTGCTCATATAATGGTCACTGAAGGCTTACATGGTCGTTAAATTCAGGATCCATGAGATTAATTGAGGTGCGCGCAAGCTGACTCGAACATCCATATTAAACTAAAAAAAAAATATAGAGGGTGTACAAGGAGATCAAATAAACTAAAAGCACGTGAAGGGCTATCGGTTTGTATTATTACTATCAGTCGCACATGAATTTCAGTGAGAAATCTGGTGTCGCCGGTGGTCGGTTGGGGGTGAGCCCTTTCCAGAGAATGTTAGAATGCAGGGCAGATTCAACAGATTTCTCACATCGTTTTCGTAACTTGAGATCCGATTGGCCATTTATTACTTGGTATCTTCTTGCATGAATTTCCACGACTTCGAACTTCGAGCAAAAAACTTTAAAGCCACCAATACGTGCAATTCAGGACTCGTTCATTTAGCACGTCATCGGACATCATTAATCAATGTTCTATTACTATAATTTTGTTTGACCTTTTAAGTTATTTTTTTATTAATGTCGACCTAGTTTGAACTCCAGCACCCATGCATCTTTCTAATGGTTCAGTGCTTGATTCTCAGTGTGCAAGGGACTAGCTGGTTTGATGTTAGCTGGGTGGGTTGACATGTAACATTCTAGTGTTATATTTCCCAAAAAAACAGAAAGCCTGGGCAATGGAGGAAAAGGGGAATCAAGCTACAATCGATGCTATGAAATACAGACAGAAAATTGAAGAGAGTAAGTTATATGGATAAATTTGAAGGGGTTAGTGAAATTAATATAAAGGTTTTAATAGTGAAATGATCAGGCTCCAGTATGCACGATCCTAGGCAACACTAATCCATAGATCTGTTGTTAAGCTTATGTTGTCTTTGGATCAGATAGTTAACTATTGGTTAAATTATTAATTATTATTTCATTACAGTACTATAGTTTACTTCTTTTAATGAACATTTTGTCTTGTTTGCCAGAGAATGAAATTAAAATGGGAAAAGAGGTATATAACAGCAAATTAAAAACTAGACTATTTACCAAATCTGTAGATGTTAGTTTATTCTGATTAAAACTAATTTATTACTGTATTAATGGAAGCAATGTTTGCGGTGGTCACATGCATCTCTTCCATGCCCTCATGGTGGAGTCAGTAGTACATGATGCCCTCACAAATTAAAACACACACCACACTTTGTGCATCCTCACAACTAGTATTATTCTTAAAGCTGTCAAATTATATTTGGGAAATCATTACAACATAAATTATCATCTTTATTATGTTATCTTCCAAGATCACTACAAGAAAATCAGAAAACGTTGATGCAATATTTTGTGAGCGTGTAAATATCATTTTATTAATAATTTAAATCGTCAATAAATTTACCGATGGAAACAAGTTAAGAAGAAGTATGAGACTTAACCTATTAGCTAATCAACAATTTCTATTTATATGTGTAAGGCAATATAAGGTAGAGATTACAACACTAGAGTAGTCTTATAGTATTTCTTATATATATACATTCTATAATATGCTATCTCAAGCCGAGGGTGAAGGATCGACCCGAAACTTGAATCGAAAAGCAGTAAAAGAAGCAGTAGGAAGTGGCTTAGTAAAGACATCTGCAAGTTGATCTTGAGTAGAGGTAAAACGAATCTGAATCTCTTTCTTCGCACCCCTATCTTGTACAAAATGATAATCAATCTCAACATGTTTATTACAAGCATGAAATATAGGAATTGCAATAAATAAGTAGCACCAAGATTATCACACAAATAGTAGGAGCAGAGGCAAAAGGGATCTGCAGATCTGCTAATAAATATTGAAGCCATATAACATCAGTAGTGCCATCTGCTAAGGCTTTATACTCAGCCTCGATAGAAGAGCGAGCAATTGTGCATTGCTTGCTTGATTTTCATGAAATAGGTGTATGACCAAAGAAAACAAGGTAACAATCCGTAGACTTGCAATCATCAATACTACCTACCAAATCTACATCTGTAAGCTATGTAAAGCAAAGGAGGAACTATGAGTGATATGCAAGCCATAGGATGTCGTACCCTAAAGACAACACAGAATGCGTTTAACGGTAGCCTAGTTAGAATCTGTAGGAGCATGCATAAATTGGCAGACTCTGTTAACAACAAAATAGATATCTGTTCTCATAAAGGTGAGATATTGAAAAGCATCCACGATTTGACGAAACCGTGTAGGATTAGAAAATAAGAAATCTGGCATTATGGTAACTTTGGAGGTAGAGATAGGAGTATCAATAGGTTTGCAAGAAGTCATACCAGGCCGAGTGAGGATGTCAATAATATACTTATGTTGTCATAATATGACACCCATATAAGTGGACTGAACCATAATGCCAAAAAAATAATGAACAACGCCTAAGTCATGAAATTTGAACTCTAAGCTTAGCAACTATATTAGGCAGTGAAGCATAGTAGAGTTGCTATCCATAAGCAGAATATCATTAATATAAACTAGAAGATAAAAATATATCAGCACCAACAAACAAGATAAATAAGGAGGTGTCAACCTTGAAAGAATGAAAGCTAATAGAAAGCAAAAAGTCATTCAAACGAGTGTACCATATCCGCGGGGCCTGTTTTAAACCACATAGAGACTTATACAACCGGCACACATGAGCGGGAAGAGTAGAGTCAACAAAATCTGGAGGTTGTTTCATATAGACCTCTTCGACAAGAACACCATTGAGGAAGGTATTATGGATATCAAGTTGATGGATCTTCCAATCATGCGAACTCACAATTGAGAAGACTAATCTGACAGTAACTTTCTTAATAACAAGACTGAAAGTTTCAGAGTAATCAATGCCTTCTTGCTGAGTAAAGCCTCTAGCAACTAGGTGCTCCTTATATCCCTCAACACTATCATCCATACGACGTTTTATCTTGTATATTCACTGATTGCCCACAACATTCATTGAAGGATGGAAATGAATTAAGTACCCAGTATTGTTAGAGCGCAAAACCTGAATTTCATCGCTCATAGCACCATGTCAAGCCCCATGCATGTCAAAATCAGAGAATACAATGGGCTTATAGTTAAGAGAAGACATTACCCGACAAATAGGAGCAGTAGAGGTGGCTGCAGATGTTGTTAGAAGGGTAGTTTTTGGCAGTCGAGGACGAAGAACCATGGGGTGCTGACGAGCTGTGGGACAAGGAGGAGAAAAACCTGAACTTGTGAGCTGTTGGAGAGGATAAGAGGAGAGATCAACAAAGAGTTGCAGATCAGCTGGAGAACCTGTCAAAGGGCTTGAGCTCGCAGCAGCAAAGGTAGGAGAACCTGCGACAGAACCAATGTTATATGCAGTGACAAACCTGGAAACATGCAACTCTGAAGTAGAAGAACTTGTTCCTGCATGATGATCATTAGAGAAATAAGCATATGGTGATATAGGGGCAGAGCTGGGTGGCATTGGGGTGGTGGCAGACATGGTTGGAGAATAGGGTGCCTAGTTGGGTTGGATAGGAGATGGGGCAGAGCTGCTGGTATTAGTGATTGGCGGGGTAGTTGGGTGAAATTTTTAAGAAGGATTCAAGGTGGGAAAGTATGTAGGCTATGAGGAGGTGGCTTGAGAAGAAGTAGGAGGCTTAACCTATTAGTTAACCAACCTTTTCTATTTATATGTGTAGGGTAATATACAATAGTGAAGGTAGAGATTACAACACTAGAGTAGTCTTATAGTATTTCCTATATATATTCTATAATAAAACACATTGTAAAAAAAAAAATTATTTGTCAGGATTTTCGTCGGTAAATGGTAATGCCGATGGAATATTAATGTTAAGAAAATAAAATGCACTGACCAATTTTCATCAAATATTGATGATAGTAAATCACGATTAGGATATGTTTTTTACTTTAAATGATAGTTTTGGAAGAGTCTCAAATAAGAGACCACAATTGATTTTACAACTAAAATCAAATACATCATTTGAGGAGAAAAAAAGAAGCTATTTGGATCAAGAAGTTTATCATTGAATTACGTTTGGTTCTTAGCATTGTTGATCCAGTAACCTTTTACTATGATAACAATAAAGTCATGGTGCTAGCAAAAGGACCAAGGTCTCATCAAGAATTCAAACATGTACTTAGACGATTCTATTTGATTAGAGAAATCATATAGAGAAAAGATGTAAAGATAGAGCGAGTACCCACTAAAAAGAATCTTGTAGATCCTCTTACTAAGATAGTGTCTCAATAAAGTCATGCTCACCATATAGAGGGATATGATATTAGATATATGAGCGACTGAATTTAGTGCAAGTGGAAGATTATTAGTGAAGATGCCTTGTAGTCATCACTAATTTTATTCATATAAAACATTATTATTAATAAAGGCTTTCTTTATCTTTAATATTCATCTATATTTGATTAATGAATCTCATGTTTGATTAATGAATCTATAGTAAATATAAAGTCTATGAAATAATAATGCTTTGTATAAGAAATTATTAAGTTGTTATAATTATGAGATTCTTAATTCATCAAAATATTGTTTCTAAATATTCCTTGTTAATGTTCTATTAAGACTGGATATCAATTAAAGCTATTGAGACACATGCATATTATGTTCATTCCTCTATAAAAGAAAGCAGTTACTCTCATAAACTAAGGTATAAGGGATACCTGAAACTAATATGCAAGTGCTTATCAAATGATATATACATTGAACCAACCTATAAGAGAATTCCATATAGAAAGATCACCTATATCTATAGAAAGACTCACATAATTGTTGTGTAAGTGATCTTAGACTTGAGATCATTAGGTTATCTTATATAAAGAGTGTTATGCTTTAATATTGACCACACATTGTCCTAATCAAGAGTAATAAATAAATCAATATTGGATAAATATAAACTATATGAAAGTATTTGAGTAATTAAGAGAGGACTTATCACCCTTAGTGAATTGAAGCAAATATTTTATCTGTTTTCAAATAGTATTGATTGTGAAACCTTGGCCAAAGTGAAACTAGTTTTGAAAAGAGTTTCAAAATTTTATTTAAATAATCAATTACTATAATGTTGAGAACTAAAATGATTTAACAAATCAAACATACCTCATGCTATAATGTCTAAATCAGAACATTCTTAATGAAAGGATAATAATTACACTAAGAAACTGGACACTGAAAGGTTAAGTCAAACCACTTATGACTTTTCAAAAAATTTGAGGGATCATGAGGGGTTGCTAGACATTGTACTTAATCTTTAAATATAAGTCAATCAATTTTTGAATTGACAATAAATTAAAATGTTTAATTAATTTAATTTAATTTAATTTAAGATTATGATTTATATTTGAGCCAACTTATCAGAGAACCGAATAGGTCACACACATAATAATAATTGGTCAGAAATTAAAATTAAATGATTAATCAAGCATGACTTGATTGTAAATAAATTTTAGAAATTGAGGACTAGGATGTAATTAATACAGGGTATTACAATTCTAGACCTAGAAACAATCAAGTAAGGAATTGATTGAATAAACTTCTAAAATTAACCTATAATAATATATGTGATATTATTTAAGGGGTAACTTGATATTTTTCTATTTATAGGGTTTTTAAATTTTGTTTATAAATAGAATATTATGCCTTTTATCTTCTAAAAGAAAGTGAGCAGTGCATAATATAAAAACACCTAAAACACAAAAGAAAAGAGCTAGAACTTTAAAGTATAACAATCTATCTCTCCTAAAAGAGTTTATGATATTTTTCATTGATGGTTCGTGTGGATTACCATTAGAGATCGGATACTTGGACGATTTGTGGTTTGCGACCCAGCTTTGAAGCAATCATTCAAAGATAAAAAGAGCATCTAGTCTTCAGGTAATCTTCATATAAACCCTAAAGGACTCTAGATATGTCTAACGAGATCCTTGAAATTCTTGAGAAATTTTAAATTTATTGTTTTAGTTGCGTGTATGTGTTTCGGGAAATCCAACTTCAAAAACGATCATTCATTGCTTATGAAACCTATATAGAATAATATTGATTTTATGAATTCTACCAAAAAATATTTTTTCCTAAATTTCCACCTTAACAATAAAACTGACAAGATGTGTTTGGTTCCTATTAAAATAACTCATCATTTCTTTAAGTATAACACACAAAAGTTATTAAATCAAACTCAATTTCATGAAATGACAACAAATTCAATTTCTCTGAAATCTCAAACAAACTCCAACATATAAATCATATATTAATACAAAAAAATTAATTAGAAAAGTTGTAAAAGACTTAAGTATACAAGCAAACTATAAATATTACAAAATAAGTTCAGTAAATTAACCTAAACCATAAATGGGTTACAAAAATAGATGGGTTTGCTTACTTTATGTATAGAAGCTTCACATTAAAAAATCAACGATGAATGCTGACACTACTGATAGATGCATGTAGATCAATGATGACGGGTTGGGGTGGTCGAATTTATGAGAAAATATGGGCAGGGCATTTGGTATTTTATTTTATTTTTTTTGCAATAAGAAAAAGAAGAAGAAAAATGAAGAGAGAGAATTGTCATTTATAACTTATTTATATTTACAAATGGAATAATTTCATCCCTAAATAATGATATATCAATTTTTCGATGAAATTATCGACAAATTTTTATTTTTTTATTTATTTTTCTGTTGTTGTTTGCTAATTTTATGATAGTTGATTCGATTAGCAGATTGCACTAAAAGGAGGCCATGGCAATTAAAACTTGGGATTTTACTAAGAGGTTCGATCCATATTCAAACCCTAATGGAGGTCAAGATTTAGGAACTAGGGAAGGTTACCTTTTATTTTATTTTTTATTTTTTTTTGGTAACCCGGGGTGTCCGGGCCAGCTTACGCGCACCACAACTAATCCCCGGACCCACTAAACACCCTACAAGCCCAGTAGGCATGTAAAACACCGCGGGGATGACAGACGTACACGCTAGGACTCGAACCTAAGTGACAAAGGCAAGGAAACTTTGCCTATGCCGCTGGGCTACAAGCCCTGGTGTGAAGGTTACCTTTTATTGTATACACCAGATAGAGAGAGAGAGAGAGAAACTCGGAAAAAAGCAGCAGATTGCAAGAATTGTTATTTTCAAAGCTTGAAAATTCCCTTAGCTAGCTATGTACATCGAAGAGTACCCACAGCTTAACTTGATCTAAAGGTGCAGAATATTATAAGATATATATGATTACATGTACTAACTTAACAAGTAAATGTTAATCCCAGTTACTTTGGGTGGCTACATGCATGCATCTATCTGCTTCCACATCCAACTCTGTCTTTCATCGAAGTAAATTGATGGTCCAAGGCCATTGTTTGCCGCAGGCTACCTCTTCCATGGTCTTATAATACAAGAGAGATGTTCCCTCTTGCACAAATTAACCACGTGCATCTTTTGTGAAATTGTTTTATCTCTCTCTCTCTCAGAGAGTATCAACCACATAATAATTAGCATTGACCACAAGAATATTTTTTTTTTTGACAACCTCTTCTTGAACTAATTAATTAAATATTAGAGCATTTGAGGGTCTAGCTTAGTGGTCAACAGGTGAGGTTTGCCTTGCCTAACGTCCCGAGTTCGACCCTCTATGTGCACGCTTGTCACCCCCGCGGTGCCTTACCTGTCTACTGGGCTTGCAGGATGTTCAATAGACCCGGGAAATAGTCGTGGTGTACGCAAGCTGGCCTGGACACCCTCATATTATAAAAAAAAAAAATAATAATTAAATATTAGATGATAATGTGGGAATTAAATAATCAATTATTACCGAAGGAGAGTTTGAAAAGGATGTGTTTTTTTGTTTTCAAGATTACGATAATTAATTGTTGTCTTAATGAAAAAAAAAAGTAGGTTTGAAATATCCATCTTCTAGGTGACTCAATAGTATGAAAAGCATCCCCTCTCTTAAAGGACGCACTCAGGAAAGTTGAAGCAATGATCAGAGAGAGTGGGATATACGAGTAAACAAGGCAGGCTCCATATCAGAACCTTAATTTGAAAGGGGATATTTTCATGTTCATGGCCAAAGGGCTTGTCTCCTTTGCATAACAATCTCTGACAATGACGTGGTATGCATGTATGCTTTTAGCAGATGAGTTTTCCTCAATTGCCTTAACATGGGAATAAGTAACCCACCAATTTGGGCAAACATCACGTTTGCTTGAACTTTTTCTTAGAACTAGCATAGTTGTAAGGAAAAATAACAAATTTTATAAACTAGTACGCCCTAAAAAATAATAAAAATTTTAGTTAATATATAGGTTGTGATTTGTGTTACTAGGGGTAGCACAACCCTTAATGATATAAATTTTCAAAGATTTAGATTTTTTTAAACCAACTATAATAAATAAATAAAATCCAAAAATAAATAAAAAATGATTAAAAAAAAATAACATTTCATATGTCTAATTTAAAGACTTTCCCGATGTTAACTAATTATAACAAAGTGACTCCTATAAAATCAAGCATGTAAATTTTCTAGTCAAATTTGAGCACGATTTGACAATTAAATTAATTTAAAGTAAGTTCAATGAGTTCAAATTGCTTCGCTTTGTCTATTTAATTCATAAATGTCCTCACCAAACATTCCATGTCAATTTCTTATTGGTTGGAAAGAAAAAAAAGAGAGAGGAGAGTTTTTTTATTCAGGAATTCCACTACTCCCAATAGCAATTCAGGTTGGTTTCAAGAGCATAAGTTAGTTGCACTACTAAGATTAATGCAACTGAGTTGTATTTGTGTTTTTTTTTTTTTTTTTATCTTCTCTTCTTTATATATATATATATTAAATTAATTTTATAAAATAACTAATATGATATTATACTAGTTATTTCCTGCATAACATAAAATTTTATAAAATAACTAACATGATACTCATCATGCCATAACAGAATCCATTCGTGACGGAATAATTACAATAATTTGAATCAAAGATTGTTCAGATGTCAATTAGGCTATGAGTTTCCCTAGATGCGACGGTAGAAACTCTTGAGAAAGAGAGAAGATCCTCAATATGAACGTTAAAGAGTTTGGAAATTTAGTATTACACTAGGATGAAAATCTTAAAAGAGAAGAATATCTCATATGGGAAGGTTCTGCAGCATATATACATGAAAGTAGCATGCATGTGGAAGTGAACAGGAAAGGTAAGAACATATACAAAGGACTTCGAGAGGAAGAGAAAGGTCCAGCTAAAGCTCCACATGCAGGTGTATTGATATCAGGGAGACATTAGGACACTATCCCAAAGCTATTTTCAAAGGAATGGGAGACATTAGGACACTATCTCATCAACCTCCCCACTTTCTCATGTGCATTTCACGTTACCTAATAATATTAATCAGGGAGGGGCTCTTTCAGAAATCAGAAATTGGTAGCGGCATGCTCCTTACCTAAATTTAACTATGTGATTCTTTTCGTTATTCATGCATGTATGGGCATGGATAACAAGAACAAGTCCAGTAACAGCTTGGAAGTCGGAACTCAATATGGTCATGCAGTTTGCCTTCAAATGGAGAGGACGGAGAGAGAGAGAGAGAGAGAGAGAGAGGGATTGCAATTCACATGGTCAATACTGGAAATGCCCATGAAAAATTTGATCAACCATCAGGAAGTGAGCAAAGACAACAGTGTCAAATTCGCGCTTAGAATCGTAAGAAAGATATGAAATCCAACAAAAAATTCAAAATCTTGCACCTATGACCCTCCTAGATGGAATGTTTATGCATCAGAAAGGAAATCACCAGAAGCAGCAATGACTTCAATCCATCAGCTATTATCTTCCTGCAACTCATCTTATCCTTATCGAGGTACACTGGGACCTAATTCTGAATAAATGGCAAATTAGCGCAATTATTATTAACAATAATAAGCACCGGCAAACATATTAATTAAAGAACTGGTGTGTTGAATCACAGAAAACCTTATGAAATCCATTCAACATTATAATGCAGTCATTCATTATAATAAAGCAGCATGCACTATAATAATATCCATGCGCAATGAAAGAGTGAGGTAGTTTACATTCCACTGTTAGGACTGGACAATTCACACCTGTGCAACTTTATAATATACTTCATTGACTCGGACTTGATAGAAAATAGGAAGAAAAGAATGGCATACATATATAGTATCATACAATTAGAAATAAGCTAGAAGAAATAGCTAACCACCAGAGATTCCAGTTGACTGAATAATGGAACAAATCCACTTGAACTAGGAATGCACAGGGGTTGAAGCTTTTGAATTTCAAGAGTGCGATCAACCTCAAGGCTCTGTAATGGTGCTGCTTATCTTAAGAAAAAGCACTTGTAAGATCAACTTTCCAAATGCTGAAGAGAGTGCTAGATACAATTTCAACATGCTGGATTCTCCAAATAAAAAAACAGATTCTACAGAAACGTAGAGCTCCTTATAGCGACAACAGGCAACACAATCCTGGAACACTTAAAACTTGAAATCTTGGTACAGCACCTAAGGTTTGTTTTGACCCTAATATGAAGTTATTGGTTATTTGTGACACAGCCGTTGATCCTGGAGATTCATGATCATTTCATAGTTTCTAAGGAGAGCCAAATTCCAACAGCTTAACACAGTATTAATCAATCCAATCTGGCACATCAAGGGGAGAAATGATGGGAAATTATCTCAGGGAAGAAGCACAATCTGTTCAACCCCTTTTGGCATTGACAACCAAATGGCTATTTACTTTCACCAACAAACACTTAATCTTTAAACGAGTCCTGCAAGGTGGAATAGCTACGGTCACACTTGTAATCAGGTGGGGGGAAACAGAGGAAAACAATTACTCTACATACTAGAGAAAAAAAGAATACAATAGCATGCTTTCAGACTAGACTCTTGGGATTTTTTAGGGGATAAAAGAGCAATTATAATTGCATTGAAAAACATAAATAGATACAACAAGGTGAAATAAGACATTCTCCTCTCAAAAGGAAAGGAAATGTAGAAAAAGGAATTGCAATTTTATTCAACAGCAGTGCACTGCTTTGCTCCGGGAGAGGCCAAAGAGACCTCCCTATTCCACAGCACATGCCTCCTACTGGTGATGAGCTTGTCTATATTGTTGTGCCGAGTGAAAAGCTTCAACACCACAACATCACAGGCATAAAAAATTTACACTGTCTGAGGAGATTATATAATTTCACATATTACACAATGAAAAAAAGCAAGCTACAGGGACATGAGAAAATGATAATAAAAAATGTATCATGTGGAGTTACTACATGAGTTTGGAAACTTCTTTGCCTTGGCAAAACAAATTTGATCTCTAAATGTTCATGAGATAAGCTAGAGCTAATGTTTCCTGAATAAAATTGGAAACATCAATTCGCAAAATTAAGTCCGATTATGGTGCCTCAATTGTGGGGGTGCACAGGCAGTCACTTGCAGCACTAAAAGTGGTTTATTTGGGGTTGTTTAGACATCCTAAGATGGGCTGAAGTAGCAGCCCTTATTAGAAAAGAGTTTAGGAACTCTTTGATGGATAAAAGTGTTTAAAATAGAGCTGCTGTTTTGGAAGGTAAAGGGGTTGTTGTGGGAGCTCCAAAACTTAATTATCTTAAAAAATATGAGTAATTTTTATGTGGGAAAAAACATAATATGTGTGTGCATGGAATTAACTTACATTATAATATTTTTATGTTGAAAAGTTAAGTATTGGAAATCCAAAGCTTAATATGTGATAATGTAAATACACAAATATTCATGAGTAATAAGTATTTAAATTATTAAAAGAATATTAAGAACTAAATTATTAATATTTAAGGAATGAATTTGATGTAAGATATTGTGTAATGCAAAAGAGGCATTGGCTGCGGGATCCTAGACAACTAGGATAGGACTAGTGAAAGGAATAGTTAGGTATTTATCATATCATCCCTTTTAATTTACAACAATTTATATAAGTCTTTATTTGCAGTATTAAGATAATGATTTGTACATATATGTTGTGGGATGATAAAGACTCATGGAGTCTCGATGTGGTGATTATTTTTATACAAGTGTTTTGTGCATGAAGCCAACCACATGAGTAGGGCTTGTATTAATAAGTTGTTTATTTATATGATGTTTAAGTTGTTATCTGAAAAGTCAACCACATGAGTGGGGCTTAGCTTGAGAATCTTGAATTGGGAAAACAAGCACACGAGGTGTGTGTGGGGCTAGGGTCAAGGTCCCTTAGAAAGCATGTTGGATGCATTTTTATGCATAGGAGTTGGTCATAAGAGTGGGGATCTAAATTGTTAACATCAAATCGATCGTGAGGAAATGAGGACTTGATTATAAAATTAATGTACCAACCACAAGTGTGGAGGTAATGGGTAATTTATAGTTAACCTTATGAGTAGTGACTAGGAAGATGTTGGATATACATCTCCGGCGTGGAAGCTAAGTGAAATAAGGAATTGATTGTTGTTTATATTAATGAACCTCTAAAGGAGAATTACGAAAGGTTGGAAATGATGATCTTTATTGTTAAGTTTATCTTATGGTATTCTTGTGTGGAAATCATCATTTTGGGTTTAATGCTATACGAAAGAGTTAGCCTATAAATTAGGAGCTTATATGTTAGATGTTGAAATAAAAGGTTTTGATTGGTGTAATGTTAGATAATAATATAAATCATATTTTGGAACCTCACATAACAGTTTAAATTTTTAGGTTAATATGGTTCTTTGGCATAATATTAGAGTTTTGATGACCAAATGACCATGAGTTCGAATCTCATCATCCCTATTTATTTGATAAAAAATTAAACACAATGTAATGTAAGTAAATGCAAGTTTCAAACCCAAAGAGCTTTCACTTGAGGGGGTGTGTTAGAGAATAATATAAATTATATCTTGGAACTTTACCTAACAACTTAAACTTTTTAGGTTTGGATGGTTCTTTGGCATGTAATATTACTACTAATTGTTGATGTAGGAAATGTTTGTGATAAATGATGTAAAATATGAAATTTGTGGAAATTGTGAAAGTAAATTTAATATATGCTTTATTTTTTTAATTTCGTGATGTGATGATATACCTTTTATTATAAGTTCTTAATATGCTTATTTTAATAAGTTCTTCACGTGCTCCTCAAAACTAGACTAGTATGATAAACTATTTAGATATAGGACTTTTACCAATTTCCATTTAGCTATAGGATTTATATATTTTATGATATTCATATTAGTTCTTGAGAGAATGTAATAAACACAATTGTTGAATTATCAAGGATTGTTATTTTATTATGATAAAGTTGTAATAATGACGATAAATTTATTCTTTTAATTGTAAATATATGATTATGATGTTTTACTATTTTAAGTCCTTCCATCATAGTATTGTATTGAAAAATTTGCCTACGATGGTTTTGATTGGAAATATATGTGGATGATTATGAATAGTGTTATCAGGTGGGTATGAGTACACCCGAGGTTGTGAAAAAAAGATTCCATGATTCTTATGTATTTTATTATTAGTTATCTTATGTGCCCGCATAGAAATTATATGGGGGCATTACATGTTCATTATCCAAAACATGCAAAGAGAAAGGGAGAAAGAGAGAAAGCATAGAAAAAGAGTATGTTTCTTAACCAAATCCTCTCTAGATTTGTTATAGATGTTTACCCAATATATTTTGATTTTGATCAACCCAGGTAAAAAATCGATCTAATATGGTCAGGTGATATCGGGTATCTAATGAGTCAAATGAAATTATTATAAAAAAAAATCTCATAGGCATGGGAAAAATAATGTGCAAGTCCACAATAAAATTACCTTTTTGCCCATCTTAAAACAAACCAAATAACTAGCTATTAAGGCTAATATGGTCTTTTCACATGAATCCATTAGGCATTACCATATCGATAAGAGATTAATTGGTCTTTTTATATTTTTATGAATAGTAAAATGACTACATTATTCTTAAAATTAAAATTCTTAAAACTGGTGTCTAAGGGTGTTTTTGTATTTTCAATTTTTTATGCATAATAAAATGGCCTAAATGCCCTTAGAAGTTGAATTTTTTTAGCTTTAGTTTAGGAGAATTTTGGTATTTTCATTATGATTTGTTTTTGTTATTTTCATGTTGGTTTATGGGCAGTTTTGTAATTTAATAAATATAAATATTATAAAAAATTATTGATACATGAGCAGCATATATGGGGTAGTCTGGTGATCATACACCACCTTCAACGATGATGTTTGAGTTATTTTAGCGTCTCAATCGTGATGTGGTGACACAAGTACTAAAACAAAATTCGGTGGTCTTTTGCTTTTTTTCTCTCCTCGATTTTCATGTATATCCTTTTAAAATCTCAAAAAAAACCCTTTAATTTGTTATTCCTTCATATTTAGTTTTTACTATTTTGATTAATATTTATTCTTTTTTGAACAATTTATAAATTTAGAATTCTTTTTTAATTTCATCCCTATTTAAATTTTTTTTATTTTTCATGTTTGGTTCCTATTTTTTTATTGGTATTTATCTTATTTGAGATAATTTTTAAAATTGATTTTTTTATACAATTTCATCATTTTGAAGTTTTTTTCTATTAAATTTAGTCCCTATTTTTCTTATTGCTATTTTTTCATTTTGGCATTTTTTTTCAAACTGATTGTTTTCTTAATTTCATCATTCAATGTTATATTGGTTAGGAATAAAGTTTCTTGATTGAGTCCAAGTTTAGGCTTTCACAAGTTGTGAGTTTTTAAAATTAACCCAGGTTTAGGAGATTCGCTCGAGTTTGCTTGATTTTTTTTATTTCTTTTCTTAATCTCATGTTTTTTTTAGTTTCATCCTTCAACATTTATTTGATTGAAGATTAGACTCCGTGAATTTTTTTATTTGCTTTCTATATAATTTTTCACTGATTTAAAAATAACCCTAGTTGTATTCGGTTTTTTTATTTGTTGTTCTTTGTTAAATTTAGCTTTTTAAAAAGATATATTTTGTTTTTTAATTAAATTAAATTAATTGATTAAATATAAGCATGAGATGCTCATTTCATGATATTTTGTTCTTTTATTTTTAAGTTTCATCATTCGGTATTTATTTAATTGAAGATTAGGCTCTGTTAATTTTTTTATTTGTTTCCTATTGGATTTTTACTAATTTGAAAATGATCCGGGTCTTTTTATTTGTCGTTATTTGTTAAATTTAGTTTTTTAAAACATATATTTTATTGAATTAACTTAAATTAATTGATTAAATATAAGCATGGGATGCTCACTTCATGATTTTTTTTAACTCATGTCATTTAAGTTTATCACTTAACTTTTATTTAATTGGAGATTGGGTTTCGTTAATTTTTTTTTCATTTTCTTCCTATAGGATTTTTCACTTATTTTGAAAATGGCTTTGGTTATCTCGAGTCTTTTTATTTATCATTCTTTGTTAAATTTAACTTGTTTTAAACTAATGTTATTTCTTAATTAAATTAAATTAATTAAATTTAAGTATAAGATGTCCACTTTATAATATTTTGTTTGATTTGATTGAATATAAGCAAGGAGACGGGTTAGAAGATTTTGATGCTAACGTATTAGCCACTAAAAAATTTTCTAATGAATTGAACATTCTTTATTTTAGCGCCAAGAAATTATTTGGGTGTCATTTGTTGTGAAATGTAGGCCCCACAACTAGCTATCTATAAAGTATAACGAATATACAAGTGCCCTGACAAATAAATAATACATGATTCAAACATTTTATCCTTAATAATTCAATAAACCCCACTCAACAAGTAACACATTCAAATTTTTAAAACAAACGCAAGTTAAAGTTAATCAAAATGACTCGACAAGAATGATGAGACTATGACACTCAAGATTATAAAAGATAGTTGTTGCAAATCTTTTCAGCATTTTATTTTGAAACAAAACACCAATAAGGTTAGAATGAACATGTTGATGGATATGAAAAAACAAATCTTCTCATGTTTCCAAAAAGTATAAGCTGTAAAAATAACATTTCACAAACGAAAGAAAAGATCACAAAATAAGCTATTGCATGTCTTGAAAAGATATTCCTTGTTAACCAGGCATACTTTGGCGCTAGATATCAGTTTAGTCATCTTCTCACTTTATAAGTTAAAGGAGATTTATCAAGGTAGTAGACTGCCAAATTAGAGTGAAAACAGATACAAGATTAGTTAACATGCCCAAAAAAGACTAGTAAACATAAGCTGAATATAAATCATATACAAGACATATATGTTTATATCATGATATAGAGAAGCCAAAGTAATTCAATATTGAGCTTTAGCATGCATGCGGACTTTTGAACATCTAATATAGAAGTTTCAAACTAAAAAATTATCTAGACTCAAAAGTTCAATGTACAAAATTCCAAGAGTGATCAGTCATAAGTATATGCAAACATATTTAGAGAAGCTATTGTGCAGTAAGCAGGAAATTATCTTATAAGAATTGGTAGAAATTTTTTTAACACGTGTCTAGAACCAAAATTTAAAATATGGTAGCTAATTAGTTTTCAACATTAATAGTAGCAAGCCTTACTTAGGTTAAAGAAGCTAGATAAAAACCTTATTTTAATATAGTAGAGATAGGTCCTCTCATTTAGCTAACCAACCCCAGTTCATTCCTTCATTCCTTATGCTCCCACCAAGGACATGCACTATTGGATTTCCCGAAACACATACATGCAGCGAAAATAGTAAGTTTAATTTTTTTTTTTATCTCAAGGATCCCGTTAGATAGATCTAGATTTGTTTAGGGTTTTTATGAAGATTACCTGGAGATCAGATGTTCTTTTTGGCTTTGAATAATTTCTTCAAGGCTAGGTTGTCGTAAACCACAAGTCATCAAATATTGCCTCTAATAGTAATCCACATGAACACTAATAATAAATCTCCTAAATCCTTTTAGGAAAGATCGAGGTATTGTTATGTCTTTGAGTACTAGCTCTTTTCTTTTGTGTTTTTTAGGTGTTATGTAGTATACAATTTACCCTATAAATGATAAAATATCAATTTGCCTTTTGAATAATATCACATATATTATTTCAGGTCAATTTTAGAAATTTATTCAATTCAATCCCTATTTGATTTTTCTAGGTTTAGAATTGTAATTCCCTATATAATTATACTTTAGTACTTAATTCCTAAAAGTTATTTACATCAAGGCACACTTGATTAATCATCCCAATTTAATTTCTGACTAATGGTTTTTATATGCGTTATCCATTAAGTTCTTTAATAAGTTGGCCTAAATATAAATTACAATCCTAAATAAAATAGAATTAAACAAATTAAATTATTATCAATTCAACAATTGATTGATTTATATTTAAAGATTAAATACAATAGCTTACAACCTATCATGATCCTCAAATATTAGAAAAGTCATAAGTGTTTTGACTTAACCTTTCAGTGACCAATTTCTCAGTGTAATTATTTTATCTTCATCAACAATATTTTAATTTGAACATTTAAAGTGTGTCTCCTATGTCAAATTATATTTGTCCTTAACACTATAGTCATTAATTCTTTGAATAAGATTTAAAACATTTTACAAATCTCATTTCACTTTGTGCATGGATTTACAATCAATATTATTTAAAAACAGATGAAATATTTTTGTTAATTCATCAAGGGTGATGAATTCTCTCTTGATTACTTAAATACATTCTTATAAGTCTTGATATACTCGATATCTGCTCATTCCTTATATTTGATCAGGACAACGTGTAATAGAATCAAAGCATAAAATTCCCTATGTAAGATAACTAAGTGATGTCAAGTCTAATGATCTCTTACAAAAACCATCACATGAGCCTTTTCATAGAGATACGTGATCTCTCCATATGAAATTCTCATACAGGTCAACTCAGTATACATTTCATCTAACAAGCACCTGCATATTAGTTCTAGGTATCTTTATACTTTAGCTTATGAGAACATATATTTCCTTTCATAAAGAAAAGAATATAATATGTACTAGCATCAACTACTCTAATTAATGTCTATTTTTAATACAACATTGACCAGAAACATTTATGAATAATGCTTTGATGCAATAAGAATATCATAATTGTAACAACTTTATAATTTTCTTTGTAAACAATTTTTGTTTCAAGAACTTTATCTTTACTCAAGATTTATTAATCAAATATTTGATTTATTAATTAAATATTTGATGAATATCGAAGATAAATAAAGTCTTTATTAAAATTAAATATATTTATATAAATAAAATCAATGTCATATGTAACCAATTGGTTACATGACATATATGCTAATACAACATAAAACCTTTAAAAAGGGTGAAATTAACTATGTTAAAAGAAATAGTGGTGAATGTTTTAGCAAATGATAGTGTTAAGAGTCGTTTCAAGTTCATTTGGCTAGTTGAGGCACATATATCTCCTCATATTACTTACATGAATATATTTGTGTTGTGAGTGATTTTTCTTAGTAATTTGCAACATATATATCCTCTTTTATGTAAATAAATTGACTTTTGGATTTTGTTGGCTAATTGTAAATTTCAATTCTTTTATATTTTCCCATCAACAGGTGGTATCCGTGGTATACTAAAATTTTATTTGTTTTCTATAGGATTTTTCACTTATTTTAAAAATGAGTTTGGTTATCCCTAGTTTTTTTATTTGTCGTTTTTTGTTAAATTTAGCTTCTTTTAAAGTTGTTTTATTTCTTAATTAAATTATATTAATTAATTAAATTTAAGTATGAGATATCCACTTCATAATATTTTATTTTGTTTGATTGAATATAAGCAAGGAGACGGGTTAAAAGATTTCAATGCTGACTCATTGGCCACTAAAAAAATTCTAATGACTTGAACATTTTTTTTTCAGCGTAAAAAAATTATTTGGGTGCAGCCCGATGTGTAACACAGACCTGTAGGTAGTTATCTCTAAAGTATAACAAATATACAAGTGCTCACTACAAATAAATAATACATATTTCAAACATTTTATTCTTAATAAGTCAATAAACTCCACTCAACAAGCAACACATTCAATTTTTTAAAACAAACATAAGTTAAAGTTAATTAAAATGACTCGATAAGAATAATTTTCCCTTTTGTGCTTTCTACACACATCGCCAACTTAGACTGTATTAACAATAATTTCCCCCCTTGACTAAGGTAGAATGATGAGACTATGGCATTTAAGATTATAAAAGACAGTTGTTGCAAATCTTTTTAGCATTTTATTTTGAAACAAAACACCAATAGAGTCAGAATGAAAATGCTGATGGAGATGAAAAAACAAATCTTAATAATGTTTTATGTATTAAAAAAGTATAAGTTGTAAAAATAACATTTCACAACAAAAAAAAAAGATCACAAAATAGGCTATTGTGTGTCTTGAAAAGATAATCCTTTGCTAACTAGACATACTTTGGCATCGAGAAAAGAATAAAAAAAAATTACTTTTAATTGATTAATTTTAACATATGTCGTTAAGAGTTTGCTTCAATGGAAAGTTGTTTTTCATGCATGAGTGTCGACTCTAAATTCACCTCTCATTACAATAAAAAACTTCAATTTTTGCTAAATCTAATATCTAGACACTTAGTGTATGTTTGTTTAAGCTTTTATTTTTGTGTTTGTTGTGGGGTATAACCCTTTTTAGCACAAAACACAAAAAGTAAAATATGAAAATTGCTGCAAAATTATGTATCAAAAAGGCATACAATAATAAAATATTATAATTAATAAAGAGTAAATAGAATATATAAGAATAATGGAAATGGAGATTAGAGGGGAATGGAGACGGAGCGCTTTTATTTCATATGAATTTATAGTTATATGTGTGTACAATATTCTCTCAACAATGCTTATATTTATAGACACATGTACATAAATACTTGTAAGCTCAAAGTCATAAGAAGATGTAGATTCAAATGAACATGGAGAGATTCAAATAAACTTAATGCTGATGAATAAACATAATAAAGAAAGGGTGTAGAAATGCCTCTAGACATCCATATACAATATATGATTTTATAACACTCTCCTTTAGATGTCTATTGTACAGCCTTATGCATTGAAAAATTGCCTCATTAAAAACCTTGTCAGGAAAACCCAATGGGACAAACCTAGGCCAAGGAAAAAAAAGTGCAGTGCGTATTGACTCCCCCTCGTGAATATATCATCTCATGTCTTTAAGTTGTCTCATTCTAATATTGTGCTGCAATCCTTCAAACTTTTTCATTATTAATTCTTTAATGAACAAATTTGCTAGATTATCTTTTGAACAAATTTGTTGAACATCAATGTCACCACACTTTTAAAGGTCATGTGTGAAGAAGAATTTTGGTGAGATGTGTTTTGTCCTATCTCCTTTGATGTATCCTTCCTTTAATTGAGCTATACATGCAATATTGTCTTCATATAGTATGGTTGGAGTTCCTCTGTTGGAGGATGAACCATATGTTCCATGAATATGTTGAGTCATTGATCTCAGCTTCACACACTCACGACTGGCTTCATGGATTGCAAGTATTTCAACATGATTAGATGAAGTGTCAACTAATGTTTGCTTTGTAGATCTCTATGATATAACAGTATTACCACACGTCACGAGATAATCTGTTTGAGATCGACCTTTATGTGGATCAGATAAAATCTTGCATCAGCATACCCAACTAATTCATAATTAGCATTATTTGAATAAAATAAGCTCATATCTGTATTTCCTCGTAGATAACGAAAAATGAGTTTAATTTCATTCTAATGTCTCTAGGTAAGAGAAGAACTATATCTTGCTAGCAAGTTCACAGAGAATGATATATCAAGTCGCGTATTATCAGCAATATACATTAACGCACCAATTGTATTAATGTATAGGTACTTCAGGACAAAGTAATTCTTCATTATCCTCACGAGATCTAAAAGGGTCATTTTTCACATCAGTGACCGAACAACTATTGGTGTACTCAATGGATTGCTTTATCCATATAAAATCTTTAAAGGACCTTCTCTATGTAAGTTGACTAATGAATGAGAATTTCATCTACTAAATGCTTGATTTGCAAGCCAAGATAAAATTTTATTTTTCCCAAATCTTTCGTCTCAAACTTTTTCTTTAAATAATTTATTGTCTTTGGTATCTCTTCATGAGTTCCAATAATATTTAAATCATCAACATACACAACAATAATAACAAAATTAGATTCTGACTTCTTTATAAAAACACATGGGGATATAGGATCATTATTATACCCTTCTCTCAATAAATATTCACTAAGACAATTATACCACATGCATCATGATTACTTTAATCCATATAAGAACCTTTGTAACTTGATTGAGTAAACTTTTAGGGGATTTGAATTATATGCTTCAAGCATTTTAAATCTTTCAGGGATTTTCATATATATATCATTATCAATTGACCCATATAAATAGCTTGTGACTACATCCATCAAACACATATCTAGCCTTTCATGAGTTATCAAGCTAATGAGATATTGAATTCTAATTGCATCTACTACATAAGAATATGTTTCATTATAATCAATGCCAAGTCTTTGTGAAAACCCTTGTGTGATTTTATTTTCGCACAAATACCCATCTATTACACCTTTAAGTGTCTGGACTACAGGTCCAAAAACTTCACGTTTTGCAAGTGAATTTAATTTTGTCTGAATTGCTTCTTTTTTATTTTGGCCAATCATTTATGCGTTGACATTCTTCGATAGATTTAGGCTCAAGATCCTCATTTTCATTAATGATATCAAGCGATATATTATATGAAAAAATATTGTCGATAATTATTTCATTTCGATTTCATCTTTTCTTTGTAGAGACATAACTTATCGAGATCTCCTCATTTTTACTATTTTCAGGTACTTGAACCTCTTTTGGGGTTTTATGATCAATTATGTCTATCTCCTCATTTTCTTTCTCAATAATGCCAATTTGATTATTTCCTCCTTTTCTTTTCCGAGGATTTTTGTCTTTTGAATTAGTAGATATACAACGCTTCTTGCGTGCCATAGACTCATTTGCTATAATTTTTAGCGGATTGTCCTGTTGGGATGCAGTAGCTAATTTGCAATGTCTTGCAAACGAAGTATCTTTTGAACTTCATGTTCACATTGTTTTGTACGAATCAAAATTCAATAATAACAACGCATTCCATGTAATATCTTTATCCAGTTGTTTAATTTCTCCTCCTAATGCTGGAAAGATAGTCTCATCAAAATGACAATCGGTAAATCGTGTTGTAAATGAATCACCTGTTAAGGATTCAAGATATTTAATTATTGATAAGGACTCAAACCCAATATATATTCTCAGCCTCTTTTGAGGACCCATCTTTGTATGTTGTGGCAGATAAATTGAAACATATACCGCATAACCAAATATTCTTAGATGAGAAATGTTTGGCTCATTACCGAAAACCAATTGTAATGGGGAGAATTTGTGATACGTTGTTGGCCTAATGTGTATAAGTGTTGCTGCATGTAAAACAGTGTGCCCCCAAGCAGAGACAAGAAGTTTTATTCTCATGAGAATGGTTTTGTAATTAACTAGAGGCGTTTAATAAGTGATTTAGCAAGACCATTCTGAGTATGAACATGGGCAATAAGATGTTCAATGTTTATTCCAAGTGATATGTAATAATCATTAAATGCTTGGGATGTGAATTCACCAACATTGTTAAAACGAACAGTCTTGATTATATAATCTGGAAATTATGCTTGTAATCTAATAATTTGAGCAAGTAATTTCTCAAATGCCAGGTTGCGAGTTGATAATAAACACACATATGACCATCTTGTAGATGCATCTACTAAAACCATAAAATATCAAAATGGTCCACATGGTGGATGAGTGGGCTCATAAATACCACTAATATTGAGCTTATTTTACAGCATGATGTGAATCCATATTTTCTTCATAAAAAGGAATAAATATATAATAAGTTCATAATAAGACATAATTATTATAACACAATCTTTTTCATTAAATAAGCCAACATGAAAAGAAGAAAACAAAATACATTGAAATATACTAGCATAAACGAAACACTGAAAAGATAAACATAATTTTAAATTCTGATATTGTTATATTAACTAATTATTATCATTACAAGAAATATTAACTTTCTTATTAGTTTGCTCAAAAAATCTGCAACATCAAGGTGTGTCATATCCAAAGAATAAATATCATTATTACCTTGATGTGGTTGAGAAAAAATATTTCTATGTTCTTCTCCTTTCCTTTCAATGGGGACTGATATAAATCAATAAGATGTTTGGCGGTATGATAGGTACAAGACTAATGTCCTTGCATTCCACATCGATAACAGACATTTTCTACCTTTTTGGTATCTCCGTTATTATATTCTTCCCCCTTTCTTGTTTCTCCTCATTCTGTGAGGGTTTGTAAGAATTTGACGAATTGTGACCATTATAGTTGCGGTAATTAAACTGTCTTCTCCCATGGCCACATCCTCGGCTTCTATTACAATCACGACCATTATTATTATTATTATTATTATTATTATTATTATATCTCGTAGCATTCACTTTAAGGGAATGAAGCTGAACCAATTGGTCGTGATTCATGATTTTTCATTAAAAGCTCATTATTTTGTTCAGCCACAATGAGACATGAAATCAGTTCAGAATTTTTCTTAAAACCTCGTTCTATATTGTTGATGCAGAAGCATATTCGAGGCATGAATAGTAGATAATGTTTTTTCTAACATATCATCATCGGTAATATTGTCTCCACATAGTTTCAATTTAGAACTGATATTAAACATTGCAGAATTATATTCTCTTAATGATTTAAAATCCTGCAATCGTAAGTGTATCCAATCATAACGAGCTTTTGGGAGAATAACTATCTTTTGATGGTCATATCTTTCTTTCAAATTTTGCAAAGAATAAGGGGATCTTTGATTGTGAGATACTCTATCTTCAACTCCTCATGAAGATGACGACTTAAGAAAATCATGGCTTTTGCCTTGTTTTGACTAGATGCTTCGTTATCATCTTTAATAGTGTCTCCAAGACCCATGACATCTAGATGAATTTCAGCATCAAAGATCCATGACAAATAATTCTTGCCCGTAATATCAAGTGCCACGAACTCAAGTTTGGCAAGGTTTGTCATTGTTACTTAATTAAAAAATATTAATATTGTTAGAAATTTGGTTATATATATATAAAAAAAAGATAGATTTTAAAGCACAAAAATATTTATAAAAATATAAATATAAAACGAAGATCAGTACATAACATTGTTACACTTGAAAATAATTTTAAGATTTGTCACAGGTTTTCATCCTATATACTTAATCTCAAAACAAAATATAGAATATACAGCAACAATAGAAAAACATACCTTCTACTTCTTATCAATAAACCAAATATAAATTATCTGCTTCAAGAAAAAAGCGAGGAGAAATTCATGCTTCTACTTTTTACCAAATATGATTGTCTACTTCAAGATAAAAACGAGGAGCAATTCGTGCTGATAACGTGTTATAAAACTATGTATTAAGAAGTATACAATAATAAAACAATATAATTAATAAATAGTAAATAAAATATATAAGAACAATGGAGATTAGGTGAGATAAAGAGGGAGCACTTTTATTTCATATGAATTTGTAGTTATATGTGTGTCCAACATTCTCTCCGCAATGCTTCTATTTATAGGCATATATACATAAATACTTGTAAGCTCAAATGTCATAAGAAAATGTAGATTCAAATGAACCTGGAGAGATTCAAATGAACTTAATGATGATAAATGAACATAATAAAAAAAGGAATGTAGAAAGACATCTAGACATCCATATACAATATATGATTTTATAACAAAATTTATGTTTTTATTGCTGTATTTTTTGTTTTTAGTGGTGACTCATCACTAAAAACAAAAACAGAAATTTAAACAAACACACTTTTAATAATACGCTTAATAAAAAAAAGATAAATCAACTCTCAATTGTTTTAAGAATTTAGTTTTTTAAACAACTCAGCTATTTATGTTTTTATACTAGATTGCCTTAATTCCACCGAAATAATGCTATTAAGTTCAAATTTTTATAAGAACTTAGGGTTCCTTGTGTTTTAGAAAATTTTTTTGAAGAAAAATGTATTTTTATGAAAATTATTTTCCAGAAAAATAAGTTATTTTTTATTATTGGAATGTATTAAAAAATATTACATAAATTTTAAATAATTAAAAAAATACGATGCTTGTAAATATGTTAAGTGAATATTATGATTTAACAATGTTAAGGAAAATATCTTGAAGGTTAAAATATTTACTTATAAATTAACACTATTTAGTGGTTGAATAGAAAAATTTATTTATTTATTTATTTTATAATGTTTATTTTATACTGAAAAATAGAAAAAAAATTGTTTTTAGAAAAATATCATATTCAATAATCCAAATCTTAAGATAAACCGTATTTATAATAAAGAAAAGGAATTTAGTTATTACCATCGTCATCCATATAGACAGGAGGTAGCATTAGAGCCCAAGTAGCACCCGCAATCCCTTTCTCTCAGGCAATTATCATTTTACACTATAAAATGGAGGGCAATACAGCACTCTCTGGTAAAGTGGTCTCCGTGGCTACTGGTGAAGCTCACTCCCTTATTCTCACAGGTAATATATGTATGCATACATTGCAGATTCATTTCTTCATTTGTTACATTGATTTTGGGATAGTGAAAAATGTGATTTTTAATTGTGGGTTGGTCTAATTGTAGGAGATGGGCGTGTGTATTCATGGGGTAAAGGAATGTTTGGGCGACTTGGGACTGGTTCAGAAGTGGATGAGCTTGTTCCTGTACAAGTAAAGTTCGAAACTTGTGTAGAAAAAAGACTCAACTTTGTGGGGGTTGCTGCTGGTGCTTATCATAGTCTTGCTCTTGCAGGTTGGTTTTATTAACTTTTTATTGATTTGATTCTTGATTTGTACTGGCTTGTTTTGTTTTGAGACATAAGAATATAGGGTGATGTTTTATTGGGTTTGGCTGTATATTTGAATGAGAATTGAAATGTGTAAATTTTATAAATTGATTGCTTATGAAGAATCTGCTTTGTTATAGTAGACATTTGATTATGTAGAAATGGTTGAAAACTTTGTCCGACTTTTAAACAGCATAAATGGTAGTTTAAGAACTTTTTGCCATTTGATTTTTTTCGTAGGGTTCTTTTGACATTAATATATCACATATCAAAATTATGTCCATGAGACTAGGGCAGGGCATATACCATAGTTTCGCTTTTGATTGTTAGTTTCTCACATTTTCCATAGGCTTTGTGCATTTTTCAGTTCTTGTGGAACCAAGTGAAGCTCCTAATACTTTGGGGATGGTTGAGGTTCTGTGAAAGATTTTTCCTTTTCTTCTGTGTCTTATTGCAAATTGCTGGATGATTTGAAGTTCAGTAGCTTTCTTGGGTGTATATGATAGTTCTTTCCGTACTATGATGTGAATAATAAACTTAAAGATCTGTTGCAAGAAAACGATTTACCATTTAGTTTGGATTCGGGTTGGATTGAGGTAGGGATTTGCATTAGTAAAGGAGGCAGGTGTTTAATTCTATGGTTTCTAGTTTAAGCAGACTAGCCCATTTGTAGCTTTTGTGCCTATCAACCTGTGCCCAAGGAAATGAGGCAGGTTGATCGAAGCTTGCCAATTTTAAATCGTGTCCCAAAGGATCGCTTCACTTCCTCCGTATTCCAAGGTATATGGATTATGGAGTGATATTCCTCTGCTGCTTACATGTGAAGAGATTACCATAAAGCACATACCTGTAGTTAAATGACAAAGTCAATATAAGCTAGTTAACTATAGTGCTGACTTGTACTTATAAGCAATTTCTCTGTCAAGGTTACTTTTAAGCACTACACTCTAGGTTTGGATTTCTTTTGCTTATCCAAAGTCACATCTTATATATATATATATATATATATATATATATATATATATATATATATATATATATATATATATATATATATTGTTTATTAGTGTTATTTAGCTAAGTATTGTATAACTGCTAGATGAAGTTTTGGGGTTATTATAGGCTAAGGCTACATTTTGACTGAAACAATTGTGAGTGTTAGATGTAAAGAGAAGGTTTGGCTACTCTAATGCTTTGTTGTCCATGTAATGGCAGATGATGGATCGGTCTGGTGTTGGGGCTACAACATCTGTATCCTTTACAGCTAGTGTCCTTCAGTGTTAAATGCACTCCTGCTGTTAACTTTGCGCTTGCTAATGCACTTTTTTTTGTGCAACCTTGACTGTCGTATGGATGGCCAACTTGGTGTTGGTGGAGAGAATTATTCAATGCCACACTTGATGGACCAGTTCCTTGAGTTGGGCTCCCTAGGTTCATTGATAGATCATTCAGGAACAAAGAGTGAAGGACCAGTAAAGGTATGGAATTCTTTGTATCACTATTTTGCATTTAAAAGTCTGGTTTGTAATTCTGTTAATGTTGTCTCTACTGTAGATATGCTCTATCAAAGCTGGAGGAATGATGTCTCTAGCAATTGATGATCATGGTGCCCTTTGGATGTGGGGCAATTGCCCGCAACAAAGAAACAAAACTGGAAGTAGCATCTCTTTTGAGAGTAGTTTCATTCCGATTCCTGTTCGTGATTTCCATGGCCACTCTGTTGTGAAGGTGGCATGTGGAAGTGAACATGTTGTCGCCCTGGTTAGTGCTGGAGAAACATATAAAGGTGAGGATCTAGTATGCTACTCGTGGGGTAATAATAACCATGGCCAATTGGGTCTGGGAGATAGAGAGAGCAGAGTCCATCCTGAGATTGTTGAAATGTTTAACCAGGACTCTTCTTGGGATGTTTATGAGGTAGCATGTGGAGCATGTCACACAGCTTTACTCACTCGCAAAAGGAGAACAATTGACCCCTTAGAAAGTGTGTGTTGGACATTTGGCCTTGGGGATAACGGGCAGCTTGGGCATGGAACTACCCAAAGTGTGCTAAAACCTGAGCCTGTAAAAGAATTGCCAGGACAAGCCTACCTGATCTCTGTTGACTGTGGTTTATTTCACACTAGTGTTGTTTCGTCTGTGGGAGATGTTTGGTCATGGGGAATGGAAAAGGGTCTTGGCCTGTGCCCAGATGCTAGTTTTACTGGAACAGACGCAGGGGATGCTGCTTCTCCCCTGCTAATGTCAGGCTATGGAGTAGATGGGCCCATATTTCACAATCCAATTCAAGTTGCCTGTGGGGCTGCCCACACTGTTCTTGTTGCTAATGATGGATATAAGCTTTGGTCATGGGGCAGGGGTACGAGTGGTGTCCTTGGAAATGGTAAGACGATCAATTGTTTTGCTCCCAGTTTTGTATTATGGCCTCCACTAACAGAGGATTTCAAGCAACCAGAACCGAAAACTGTTGGTGAGGAGAGCAATGGTTCCAAAGCAGTTGCAGAAACAGACAAAAGGTTGTCTTTGGCAATGGAAGAGATAGAGCTCCTTCAGTCAAAACTTTCTATAATGGAACAATATGGTGGCATGCTTCATGGATTGGTTTTTGGCAGACCTTTTACTTACCAAGATATCCCAATCTCATTGCAGAATTCAGGTAATTTTGACATCGCAAAAGAATGGGAGAGCATGTTAGAATCGGCAGATCACAGTAAGCTTCGTAGATTGGAATTGTTCTACCGAGACATGCGTGCAACTATCAAAGACAAGATAATGAAGAGAAGGATTCAGGAGATTATAAAGGAGTGTCTGCCTTCTTCAACTACAGCAAAGTAAGGCTATAAAAAATGCGATGCATTTCTTTCACAATTGAAGATCAAACATGCATGGTAGTTGTTCAGCTACGCTATCTTGATTGAGTCCAAAGATTTTCCTTGCTCCATCCTTCAAAATCCTTCAAAATTGGAACTTTCAGTGTGATATAAATTTAAGATGTAACCTATGGTTAAATAAATAATAATTAAAAAAAATCAACTTTCACTTTTTAGCAACGTTTCCAAATCCCTGCGATTCAATTTCAGATTCCAATTTTTTCTTCCAAATCCACATCCATTTCCTATCGACAACAAGAGTTTTATTTGTTTGGTCAAACATCAAAATTACACCCGAACTAGTTTTTGATTAATTTTACTCCCAAATCATTATTTCTCAAATATGACTTCTGTTAGAATCATTTAAAATCGTTAAATTATTCTAAAATGACATGGTTTATTATAAAATAAAAGTACAATTTGGAAGAAATATGAATGAAGAATTTTAAAATAGATGAAAGTCTTTAATTTAGAATTGAAATGAAAAATTATTTAGTGGTCAAATTGATTTTGTCCATGAAGGTTTTTTTTTTTTTTTTGAGGTTTGTCCTATTTATTTCCATCATTCTAACAACCATTTAGGATAATTGTGGATTTTATGTTATTTTATTTTTATTTTTCTAATTTTTAAAATAGGATTTAACTAAGATGGTTAGTAGATTTGTTTAATATCATTTTTATATATTGAATGAAGTTGTTTTTTTAATTTTTATTCAAAAATAGTCTTAAATATGTTTGGTAAAAAATAAGGTAATCTGTTTTGTCAAATTCTAATTTATACTACTTTTTTTCTATAAAAACTTATTTGAGCTATTGTTTTTATTAAATATACTTACTTTTAATAAGATAGGTATGATAACTATGTTGTTGACTCGTTTTATATATATATATATATATATATATATA
Organism: Populus simonii; assembly: GCA_007827005.2. Lineage (NCBI taxonomy): Eukaryota > Viridiplantae > Streptophyta > Magnoliopsida > Malpighiales > Salicaceae > Populus > Populus simonii. Next base: position 5,385,034 of record CM017481.2, read on the forward strand.
TATATATATATATATATATATATATAAAACGAGTCAACAACATAGTTATCAGACTTATCTTATGGAATAATCTGGAAAAGGCTTTGGTTGTTGGGTTAACTCATGTCAATCATTTTTATTCAAATGACATTGCTTTGTTCTTTTAAAAAAAATAATTGATGTTGATTTAGCCGTGTTTGGTTGGGTCAACGAGAGTTCATCGAGTCATTGTCTTTTTTAGTTCCACTCATAACCAAGCCCTAATGAGGCTTTGAGTTGCGAGTTTCTTGAATCAATACATTAGGACGAACCATGTCGGGTTTAACTACTATGGAAAACAATAAGGAGGTAAGTTATAAATTTTCAAATATCAAATATTTAAGTTAGAACACTATTTAAAAACAAAAGGATTAAAAAAAATAATTTTTCAAATGAAAAATTACATTTAACAACTTATAATTTGATCCAAAATGCGATTACCCATTATAGTTTTAGAAATTACCATTACATCTTGGTCAACTAAACTTTTCAAATCTCACAAATTGACCTTAATATTATCATCTATATTAAATAAGAAATGACCGAAAATGATAAATCAAATCTATCTTTTTCTCTATTTCTAGCTTCGATCGACACTCTCTTCTCTCTCACTAACCCTAATTGATCCTGAGATTGAACCCTAACCTAACTGATGGATTTATCTTGTACTAAATCTTTTAGATCATTGTTGATGGATTCTTCTTGCAATCGTTTCATTTAGAACTCAGCAACAAAAGTATTTTCCAAATTTATTTGTTGAATCATAACATCGTAAATCATTGATAATGTGTTATTTGTTTATTTAAAATTATTAACTCAACTATTTAATAGATGTTGTACCCGGTGAAACTTATTTAATTAACAATTTGTCAATTTTAAAACTAGAATCCTTATCCCTAAAAATATCCTATATAATCGATTTTTTTGTTAAAATCAAAAGTAATCAGAATATAAAACATGTTTGGGGTAGTGGGAAATCATGTATTATTGTTTATTCTTTACACCATTAAAAAACCCTAAATTATTGAAAATAGGAACCCAAATTATTTACATGCTGTATAAAACAAATGTAATTCATGTTGAAACAATCTTTTGAACTTATTTTAAGCAATGTTGAACATAATTAATAAGTTTTTTTTAGAAACCCTAAAAATAATTTTAGGGTTTAGGGTTTATGCTTTCCTATCTTTCTTTTTATATTGTTTGGCATATATGTTTAGGGATTTCAACTCATATATATGGGATTAGTATGGTTAATAGAAGGTGACATTTTGATTGGTAGATAGATGCTTGTTTTAGTTTATATTTAAAATGTGCATTTGCCATGCTTGTTTGGGTATGTAAGGACTTTTAAGAACTTATTTCTCACCATTGTACAATACAAAATGCAAGATGTGATTGCCCATCTTGGCAATTCTTTGTATGTCATAAGAAATTGTTGCTTTGACTATATGTCTTAAATAAACATATTGTTCATATGTAAACAATTTTATGACATATATTCGTTAGGGTTTCAAATAACATATGACATATAACATATTTGTTGATGATGTCTCAGTGTATGGTATATTGAGTATGTATAAATAAGAAAGGGATAAAGAAATTCACACACACACAGATGATGATAATGATGCTTCTTATTTAACCCCTAAGAATTCCGAGGTGTTATTCAAGTAAACATAATGATAGCAAGCTACCTGGAACTAAGTATTTTATTGGCTATGATGATAAAGTTTAAAACAACAATAAAGTGAAATTAGTTATTGAGGAAAAAGATTTAGATTCAAGTAAAGATGATAATGATGTGTGTGCTGATGTCAGTGTTGTTAGTGGTGATGTATGTGATGGTGTTGCTGCTAGTGGTGTTGTAGGTGGTGTATGAGTGGTGGTGGTGATGCTAGTGGTATTGTGGGTGTTGTTGTAAGAGGTGATATGAGTGGTGGTGGTGGTGATGCTAGTTGTGTTATAGGAGGTGTTGTTAATGCACATGATATGAATGGTGGTGGTGATATTAGTGGTAATATTGGAGGTGTTGTTAATGGTGTTGTTGGTTGTGATGTTGTGAGAGTTGTTGTTAATGGTGTTGTTGATTCTAGTGTTATTGGTAATGTGGTCATTGATGTTGATCTTAATTAGGTTATGGGTTCTATTGGTGATGATATGGGTAGTAATAGTGTTGGAGTTGGGATTTCTAATGGATATAGTAAGGATGTTAATGATTATATATGATGATGTTGAAAAGGATGATAAAGAGTCAGAAGATGATGATTATATCCCTTCTGATAAGAAAGGATATGAGTGTTTTTTTAATAAAGTTAATGATGATGATATTGAATGTTGTTATTGATCTAAGAGTATTAATGAGTTTGGTGAACAAAAAAGTGACAATTTAAGTAAGAGGAATAAGAAAAAGAAGAACATGAATCTGATACAAGGTTTTAGTGAGAAGAGATTTAAGGTTATAGTGAATGGATCTATAATTTTTGAAGAATGTCAACTTTTAAGTAATGTAAATCACTTCAAAAATATATTGCAAAAATATAAAGTGAAATGTAAATACCAACTAAAAAAGTATATTAATCAGAAAGAAAAAGTTGCAGCAAGATATTTAGGGGATGGTTGTACTTGGAGAAAATATATGTTCTTTCTCGTTCCTAGTACCGATACATTTATGGTTAAGTCATTAAGAGAGAAGCATAGTTGCATTCGACCTACATGTATAGAGGTTGCTAATTCAAAATTAATGGAAAAAGAGTTGTTGTCAATGATCAATACTGACCCAAACATTTTAAATGAAGCACTCAAAATAGTTTTGGAAGATCAATTTAGGATTAAACCACATAAAAAGCAAGTATGAAGAGCTAAGAGAAAGGCAAAAAAGTTGGTTAAAATAAATCATATTGATTCTTTTAATAAACTCTAAACATATATCTGGTTGTTGAAGGAATATAATCCATGCTCCAATATTTTTTTATGTTTGACCCTAATTACAATTTGAATGAGAATTCACCATGAAGGTTTGAGATGGCATATCTATTTGAAAGTCATGAAAGATGGCTTTGTGAATGGATGTATGTAATTTATTAGGATAAATGGATGTCATTTGAATGGTCCATACAGATGAGTCTTATTATCGGTTATGGGTTTGAATGACAATAATGGATTGTTTTTAATGACATGTTCTTGTTGAGTGTGATAACAATGATACATGATGATGGTTCTTATATGTACTATATGGATCCATCTAACATGGTATGCATCATAAAGCTATATTTCGTTATATTTGAAAAGCAAAAGGTAATTTTTATTCTTAATAAACAAAATATCCATTGCTTAATATGTTGTTTATCTAATTATTATAATTTTTTGTTCTTTCAAAGTCTTTCAAAAGCAGTATTTGAGGTATTCTTAAATGTGACACATAGACATTGTGCAAGGCATATCTATGCTAATCTAAAAAAGAAAGGATTTCATAGATTAGAAATCAACATTGGATTTGAGAGTGCTTCCCAATCATACACAATTCTTAATTTTATCAATGTTGGGAAAGTTGATAATGAGGGTTTAAATTGGTTTGACAATACAATGAAGATTAGTAGTGTCACCAATAATTTAGTAGTCCCTTAATAACTAAGAAAGGAAATATGGAAATTTGTTGGTAGTGTTATTGCTAGAAAATAAGGTTAAAGTTGATGGGTAGATTTTAGGATAGGTTTATTCATGTTGCTAGTTGAGAAACAAAGATAACTTCATATATATATAAAGAAGATGCTTGATAAGTGTTTTGAGAATTTAAGAAACATGAGAATGATCTGAGCTAATGCAAATAAAAATCAAGTATATAAAGGCTAAACTAGATTGTGTATTGATTTGGAGAAAGGATATTGATCATGTGGTGAGATGATCAAGATTGAAATTCAAGGCAGACATGTAGTGCCTTGTGTGTATCACAAAAGAATTGAGTTGGAAGATATATGTTGTACCTATTACACTATAAAATATTTAATTATCTTTTAACTAAAATGTCCTTAATTATAATTTGAAAGAAATAGCTAAATTTAAGAAATATTAATAAAGTAGATAAATAATGTTAATTAAAATAAAACTAAAATTGACCAAAATTAAATAGCGAATTTAATAATTTTCATCTTTTTAAAAAATAATCATGTCAATTAATTTATATTATTTCTCCAATTCAATAAATTTTTAATTTATCTATTTTTTCCTCATAGTAATTATAGGTTTTTGAGTAAATCATAAGGCTTTTATAATATTTTTTTAAACAGGATGTTTTTGTCAGATCTTTAAATTTTTTAATAATCTACACAATATCATAATATTGAAGGGTCATTATAATTTACCCTATCTAATTTTTACTAAGTATAAGAATTAAGTTATATTTTACTAAAAAAAAAGGCTTTAATTGAAATTGAAAGAAAAGAAAGGAGATGTAGAAATAAGGATGGTGATTGTACCACCTTTTCCCCGAGTGTGAAGAGGTTTTACCTTCACATAAATGGAGGTGGAAAATTTTTTTTAAAAAAAAACTAACTTATTCAGGTATAATGATGGAAGTGGTATCCTCTAACTCTATCGATCATCATATATGAATTTTTATGTATTTAAATAATTTATTATATTTATAATTTTACAAATAAATATCTAAATAATTTGTGTATTTTTTCTAAAAATATATTATTAAATGTGTTTGATAAGTATTAAATATTTTATTTTTATGGTCTATATACTTTATTTAATGAAATTAACTATGAAAAAGAAATATCAATTATTAGTAGTAAATCATTAGTGGATAGCTAAAATGGTAAAGTGGATGAGGGCCAAGATGTACGCTTTCTATATGGTCTCTAGCTCGACTCCCTCTACCCAATAATATTGATAGCCATAGACCGTATAGTGTAAGTCATGTTTCATAAGTGTTGTTCGGAGTGTAGGGACCTAATTTGGTGCGCACAAGCTGACCCGAGATACCCTATATAAAATATTAATTGTGGTAGGTCTCTAATGATAATGAACTAGCCTTCGTACCTGCGTTTCACCTCGGGGTCGAATAACTTTTTGAACAAAAAACAATGTTTAGGTACTTAAAATGAATAAAAAAAGACACGAAAAACCATTTATGACAAATATGTAAAAATGTTGATTAGAGCTAAGTCAGCATGAGACATCCTGTCAAACCCGTAGTCTAAATTATGTGACTGGAATGAACCGATAAAAATAAAAGGAATTGTAAAGCTTTTTTTTAAAAAAAATATAAACTTTTTTAAACTTATGACCCGGTCATTGAACTTGAAGCACCCAATCTAGAAAAATCACGAAGTTTAATTCTAAAAAAAATTAAATATTAAAGAATGAAATCAAAGAAAAAAAATATAATCATATAGAAGGATTTTTTTAAAAAATAATCATTAAAAAAAAGATAAATCATAAACTTGATTTGAAGGATCATATTAGAAGCTATAAAAACTTTTATAAGAGTGCAAAGAAAAAAAAATTAAGAAATTAAAAGTAAAATGACCGAATTGAAATACCTTATATATACAAATTAAGAACCAATGGTTAAATTAAAAACAAACAAAACTTCAACAAAAAGAAAAATGACTAAGAAACAACAATCAAAACTCAAAGGTTTGAATTTGAAATAACAAAACAAATAAGGGCCATAGTGTATTTATGAGGGTAGAAGAGAGAAATTAAGGAAGAAAAAAAAAGAAAGGGTTGCTGGCGATACCAGATTTGGAGCACATGCGCTATCTATAATGAAAGAGGAGACGACAAAGCATAATCTAAAATGAAGAACAACTATTTTTGACAACTTGCACGCTGCTTTTGATAATAAATTATTATTTTAATGGTAAATTATATAACTATCCTCAACCAAACTTATAATCAACAAAAAAATTGAGGTTAAGACCAAAATATCCCTCGCAACAAAGAATTAAATATCTTACATTCAAAGGTACATATGCAAATTCATTTGTGTATATATAAAAAATACTTACATAGTCCTACCCACCCCTACCCGACACCATTTAATTTTTTTGCTCATGAGGTATTTGGTTATTTTATTATTTATAAAAGCATTGAATAGATAAAAATACCTTTAAACAAACTAGTAATAACTTATATATCATGTGAAAATACCAAAATATCTCTACTTTAAAGACATTTATTTTTTGAGGAAAAGAACAAAATAATCACCAGTGATGAATAAAAAAAAATGAGGATAGCTAAAGTGAATCTCTCATATCTTTTAATATATTTGTTATATGGAATATTGAAAATTAATTATGATATTTTAGTGAAGGCGAAGGCACAGGCACAGGCACAGGCAGGGATCATTTAGGACTTTAGTCGATAAAATTTTTAGATGGTGGGATCCAATTTATAGGTTTTCGTAATAAATTGAGGTTGCCCTTTCCCATAGAAAAAACAACGGGTAGATAAAAACGCTGCGTTTATTACACATGAAGATGAAGCAAACCGATAAAATAAAATAACAGTCTCTCAATCCTGCTTTCCTTCCAAAACCCCTCCAGAACCCTAGATCGTTACTCCTCCTTCATTTCCGTTACTCCTCCATCGAAATGCCTGACGTCGCAGCGGATTCTGCGGCTTCTGCCAGCGGTGGCGAGTTAGTCCCATTCGTGCCAGACACTGAAATCGCCGTGGTGTACCCGCTTCACCACGGCCTAAAACCTCCAATCTCTCGCGTCTCAATCTCCTGGGCCCGAGGAAACAATCTCCGCGTGTCATTACTCCGTAACCCGCCTTCCAATTCCGACTCCGACGGAGAAATTGGGGGAAAAGTTGTGGAGGTAAATCTCGACAGCGGAGCCGCCGACGTCAGAGAACCAGCGCAGTGGAGGCGCATTGCCTACGGCTCTGTTACGCCCTTCGCGCTCCTTCAAAGTCGCAAGAATTCAGCTTCAATTTTATCTAAATTACAATCAAGTCCCTCTCCATTTCACCTTGACTGGCAAGTTTTGAATTGTTGTTTTTAAAGTATTTATGTTTATTTATTGAATTATTTTTAGTAAAAAATGAGATAAATTATTTTCTTTAGGTGGGAGTATGTAATGGAGTATAGCAAGGACATAAAAGAACTACTTGGGAATCCGAAGTCAAATTATAATCCTTTAATTGAAGATCCTAAAGAAGTTTTAAAGGTGAAATTTCCCTGGCTCAATTGTTTTTTATTTATTTAGAGTTTAGAGTTAGTGGTTGATTGTTTAATTAAGTGAATCATTTTGTGTAGAAAGGTGAGGAACCAACGAGCTTAAAGGCAGCATGGGAGCTGATGGAAATGTTTTATGCAGACAAATTATGTCAGAGTTGGTTGCCAGAACGCCTTGTCGATTGGTTGGCTGTAATGATCATTTATGCTTTCTATCTTTTGTGATTTTTTGGGGGTTGTGTTTGATCAAACCCTCTTGTTAATTCTGCTGTTCTTATTCTTGCTGGGCTTGCCAGGATTATGATTGCCTGTTATCAGGTGACCAGCCAGCTGTTCATTCAAAACTTGTGGAGTTTCAAGGGACACTAGTTACCTTACAGGTTTGATTATGTTATGGATTTTTTTTTCAAGTTCTATTAAACAGTTTGATTTTTTTCTTTGCTTAGCTAAGTTTCTAATAAATTTGTGAGTGTAAATGTTAAACTTATGCTCTCATATGATCTGAAATTGATTTTGCAATTTCATGATTGGGAAAGGTGGCAAGCAATATTGCTAAATGTAATCCTGTTAGTGCATAAAGTTTTCTCTGTATTGGGTTGTCCATGAATGGAGCTTGAGTCTATTTCTTTCTACTATCTATGGGAATGCTGGATGTTTGGCAAGCCTCTCCAGCTTAAAATGTTGAAATGAGATGAAATTTGGTTGCATATGTTCAATTGAATCAATTCTTAGATTGGACTTTTGTTCAACTTATTTGACATTTATTATATCCAGGGTCAAAACCTATGTGAACTCACTTTTTTCTCTTGTGAATATCGGATCTTATATGATTGCTTTATGCAGGTCATTGAAGATGATCCTAAATATTGGGAGGTGATATCATCTGCACTAGCAGTTGGTTGGCTAGAGATTGTGGTAAAGTGGTCTTGGGTCCAGTCTTTCCTGTAGTATGTTGAGTGGTATAGTTCCTCTTATAGGCAATGAAATGATGACAAATGTGTTAATGCAGGACTTAATGTTTTTTTCTTGCAGGTGAAACTTTTGCGCTTGCATGGATCTTATCATCTGGATCAGATTGTCGTTAGAGAGGTTGGTAAGAATTTAATGATGATTGATTGAATATGTACACACCATTTGAAAATTATTCTTAAATTTCATTTTCTGCAAACTTTTTATGCCTTTTAGATTGTCACCTTGAGAAGGATGCTATTTTTAGTTACTGTTTTTGCTTGCCTGGCCAAGTATTGGTTGGTCTGTAAATGTCAATTGACATTAAAATCTTAACTGTTCATTTAATATAAACCTCTTTGCTTGAGAGCGTCTTTATTTGACATATGTGGAGTTTATGTCTGTCCATAAACATGTAATAACCATACATTTGATGATTGAGCTGATATATTACAATTTGAGGATCGGGAGTGTTTGGCAATGAGGTTGAACTTGCTTTTCATCAAAATTTTAAATTTTTTTTTGCTTCAATTAATTTTTTTAGTGTTTTTGGATCGTTTTGATATACTGATGTTAAAAATAAATTTAAAAAAAAATAAAAAATATTTTTTTAATGTATTTCCAAGTGAAAAACACTTTGAAAAACAACCTCAACCACACTCCCAAACACCCTCGTACAATGTTTTGTCCTTGATTTTTTTTTAACCAACCAACATAAGTTGTTTGGGTTTCATTTTTAGGTTGAGTTTTGTGCTTCTTGATTCATTATGTGAATCTTTATCAAAATGAAGATTCCTTGGTATCCATGCATCTGTTTTCACATTTGCATTTTAAGTCCTGTGTGTTTTTCTGTTATTGAGCAGACAGAGAATGGGCTAGTTGAGACTGTAGCTGTTCTAATTTCAATGATGCCACGCATGCGTCCAGAATTAAAAAATGGAAAATTAGGTGAATGCTTTAAAGCCAAACCTGATTTTATGAAGGTACTTGTGCCTTTTAGTATTATATTTGAATCTTTCTATCTTCTTTTCCTATATATATATATATATAGTATTTTCACAACCATGTTGCTTAATATCTTTTATTTTCTAGGCATGGGAGAAATGGCGAGAACAAATAACTAAGCTGGATTCCAGTGCATTCTGGGTTCTATGCGATCACCGTCAAACCAGGGAGGGCTTGAAAAATCTGATCCAGATCATGCTGGGAAACACCAAGATTCTCTGCCCTGCAACATCCCATTGGATAGAGCTGTATATATCTCACTTCCTGTTCATAAGGCCATTCACTGTTGTAAGTGCATAGTTACTATTCTTTAAGTTTATCGAATTATTTGTGTCTTAATCCTATGCTGCTGATGATTTTTTTTATCTTTTTGCAAGATTTGAGATTCCATTTAATTCTTTTCTTGGGTCAGGGGTTTGAAAGCATGTACAACCTAGCTCAGAAATGCGTTAAGATGAAACCAATGTCTAGTCCACATAAGCTGCTGCGGCTAATAATTGGAATTATTGGGGAAAATACTGAGGTGAGCTATTTGGATCTGAAACTGCTAGGTTGTATTGTCCATTGTTTTACTCCCTTTTGTTCTTTTTTCTTATAAACTCTTTGAGTTTTCAAACATTTGCAGGTTGTATTGGCTGAATGCTCAAGAGGGTTTGGTCCTTGGTGAGTTTTATTAATTTTTTCTCTATCCTCATTTTGGTTCAACATGTAGAAGCTTATTTTATTGTCTTTTAAGAAAACTTCTACCAAACAACCCTTTTAAACTATATTTTGATGACTTTTCAACAGGATGGTGACTCATGCCATAGAGTTATTGACTGCTAGGAGTGACCAAGCAGATATTCTTTTACACAAGGAGCATGATGACATAGGGGGAATAAGTATGGAAGAGCTCCATCGTCTTGTCTATGCTCAAGTTCTAACTTCTCACTTCTTGACTTGGCAAGTAAGTGCAAACTGCTTGAATCATGGCATGCTAATTAAATCCATTGTAATAATGACAGATTATGCTAGAAGGTTAGTTTTAATATAAGTAGTAGATCAGTACATAATATTTCATACTTGAGATCCTCGAATCCAAGCTAACTTGTGTAATGAATACGGAATGTACAGTATAGTTGAATATATACAAAAGTAGGATTTAAGGAGAAGGATGTGCAATTTAGTACACAATTGGAAATGAGCTCAAGAATAAATCATTCACAAATTTGAATTCCTGTAGAAGAGGCAGAATTGTATCTAAACAATGGTATAACTTTGACATCTAGCACGGGCTGTCATGAAGGAGCTCCAACACAATCTATTTTGATGCAAAAGTAGACCTGACCTGTTTGGATAAAAAAGAAACTCAAATGTCCTTTCATTTATCCTTATGCTAGGAGATGTTTAACTTCAATTTACTTTCTATTACCTCATTGCATTTAGAAATTCAGTTTCAGTTAAAAACGAATAATAAATTCTGCCTGTTCTTGGAGAGAGCCAACCCAATTACTTTGGGATTCAACCTTAAAGTTCCTGGTTGTGTACTTTTCAAGGTATAAGGTTCTTGAATATGAAGTGTGGAGGTTGATATTCTATCTGTTCTATTGCTTATTTTTTAGGCACTGTTTTGTCTTATTTTTGTCCTTATTAACTGCCCCTTTTTGTGTAATTACCTTGGCAGTAATTTACCCGTTCCTATTTTGTCAAGTATTTCTTAATTCAATTCTCTTCTGCCTGCAGATTGCTCCTGTTTACTTGACATCGTGTATGAGGCAAGGAATGAGTTTGTTGGAGGTTTTATTACACAGGCAGCCTGCCCAACACAATCAATTGTTGCTTAAGGTAATTGGTTCATCTTGAAGTGTCATCCCTGTGTCAATTTTTTGGATGCATTTATAGTTGATGTTTAAATCTTTGATTGATAGACATTTGTCTGTCTGCCTGCAGAATTTAGAAATTTGCCGTCTGTATGAACTCGACCATGTTAGCTCAAACATTATGAAGGTATATGAAATCTTAAAACACATCCTCGACTTTATTTATATATGAATACACCAAAATTCTTGTATCTTTGAGATCACTGAATTCTCTGCCTGTAGCTTTTGTTTATAGTGAAACTTAAACACGTTATATTGTATACACGCAGAAGTCTTTTAGTGCCAGATTCTCCTGAGTATTGCAAGACTTTAGGTACATGGGCATTTATACTAACAAATTTAATAATTGTGTATAGATTGCTGGAGTGTACCACTGGAAGCATGGTAGGAAAGGTTTGGGAGTTTTCTGGCTTCAGCAAGCTCGGGATGAATTTCTCCTTAACAAGATTGCCCAGCAGTTGTTTGATTCTGTTGGAAAGTCAATCTCTGGTGAAAGCTTCAAGGTGGTTGTCATTGCAATCATTGATTTGATCAGCCAGCCAATGCTAAATTACTTGAGCTATAATAATAATAATAATAACCTTGGTAATTTTTTTTTTCATATTGTTTGTCTATACAGCAATGGGAGGGTTTAATTGAATTGTTGGGTTCGGAATCAAAGCCTGCTGGGAGTCTTGAGTTTCTGCACAAGTATAAGTTTTCTCTAATTCAGCAGTGATCATAATCCTCCCTTTACTTCTTCATTTCCATTTCTTTTTATCTTTTCATTTTCAATCTTGGTTCTAAAACTAGATGTGTCACAGGTATAGGGATTTCAAGAAATTGCTACAGCAGGTTTGTGATAGGAAAACTCCAGATGCTGCTCGGCGTGCCACTGACTTGCTCATGTTGGTATGTTTAATCAACAAACTTTCTATCCTATTGATGTGGCATCAGTCAATACAATCTACAAATTCTAAAGACCCTGGATCTTGTAATGTAGTGCACTTGTTGAAATATGAAGTGGTTGCACAAGCAGCAATAGGCTGTGATTTTGCAGTCCATGCATTGCTATCTCGGATCTCCTGTTTGGATGGAGTTTTTTTTTAAAATAATTTATATGTTGCAAGGTTTGGTATTTTATTAGTTTCTGTTTTGTGAATGTGCAGCTTATGAAGAACCCTTCTACTCCTCAACGTTTCTGGCTGCCTCTTCTTTATGATTCTGTAAGCTTTCTCTCCTTTCCTCCCTCAAACATTAAATAATATCTGAGATAGCAAAGAGTGCAGTGTATTGTAGAAGTTTATTATGTGCACGCCTTGGAATTTCCATATTTTGCAACTGGTCTGGATTTTTTTAAATGTAAATTGCCAGATTACATTTTTTTGCAGGTTTTCGATATTGAGCAGGCTAAGCATATTTATTTTATCTCAATTTCTTGTTGAGTTTGAGATTTTGTTTGATATATTTTAACAGTAGGTTTTCATGTTACAGAATGTGCATATGATTAATTGAGAATTCATGCATGCCCGACTAATTGCTAGTTGATGATTCTTTATTGCAGTTGACACTGCTTAGCTGGCAAGGGCGACCTTTGCTAAATGTCTCCCAAACAAACCTTTTGTTGAATAAACTGCAAGAATTGTCCATGGCAAGCCTGCGACCAGGCATTGTTGCCACTGACTCGCCAGTGGAGGCATTAGACTCTGTTAGGCTAGCCCTTGCTACAAATCTTGGGCGTGCCATCTTAGAAGAGCAGTGATGCTTTGTTTTTGACATTCATGAAGATGTTAATGCACAGTACGTTTTGCTACCTTATCTATTTTCCTTGTGACCAAGCATTCAAGCCAAATGATCACCATCATTTCAAAGGAATGTTGATGGTGGATTTGGAATTCGGTACATGCTTGTGTAACACGTTTGTTTAAGGTTTTGCATAGCCAATGTTTCACAAGAGAAACCACCACTCTTTCTAGAAGTTTTACTTTGAGAAGGCTGCAGACATCGAACTTCACATCTCTTTGCAGAATTACATTACAAGTCTCTGGTTAGCAGAAAAGGAGGTGCCCAGATGCTAACACATCTCTGCTATTGAAGTTTTCATCTGAGTTGTATCGATGATGGGTTGCCATGGAGAAGTTTCAACTATTGTTGTATAATGGTATGCTTAAAGAAATGCAAATGACCTAAGTTTGAACTTGATCGATTCCTCAACTACTAGAGGATTCGTTTCCGATGTAATCTTGATCCTTCGTCACACTCGAGTGATGCACTACTCTGTCTGAACAAGCATTTGCGTGCCCTCATGCTCAGCATTACAGCATTCCAAATTTTTTTTTTTTTAAAAAAAAACCTTCCAAGCACTGAATTGGAATATTTTGTGCAGAAAATAGGCAAGGAAAGATGGAGGGAGTGTTGAGTTAAAGATGAGATATAGGAAAGAAATGCTGTTGGAGAAGGAGAGATAAGAGAGGGAGAACAAACAGGAGCAGGGAAACAAATCAACCAATGCCTTTATACTAACAAAAGAATACAAGCACTACAATCAACATAATGAAGCTATACCAGGACTGCACCGTTTAATAAAGAACTACCACTCGCTAACATTGAATTTATCGAGAAAAGAAGAAGAACCTCGGAAAGGTCAAAAGAAAAAAATGCAGCAGAGAATAGACAAAAAAAGATAAAATTGTAGGGCTGAAGAAATCTGGTGAGCTAGAGTCAAATAAATAGTCCTGGATCTTCTACCATTTTGGCCACCATGCAAGCTTGGCAAGACTCATCCCCTATCAACTTTTCTTCACTCTGGACTGCTGATCCTGGTAAAGAGCGACAGGAATTAACTGACAGAGTACTATACAAGTTCACTGCAACTTCCCAAGGCAGTCCTACTTGTCCAAGCATGCCATAGGGAGGATTTTGTTCGGGTCATCTTCGCCAAAGACAAGTTAAACCACAGGACAAGGCCTGCTTAGTTACCATGTACATCACTTCAGTGTGTTACAGTTTCTTGGGTAAATTGTAGTTCTTCTTGAGAAACTTTGATGCTGCTTCATCATTCCGGTAACACAACACACGGAGAAGCAAGTTTGGGTCAGTAGGATTCCACTGTCCTGAAGTTGGAGGTAATGGAAGTTTAGACCTGGCTGAAGAGCCATATGTCTCCAAGGTTACACGTCTGTAACGCTCAACTAGACTCTCTGTATCTGTTTTGAGGAGGGGAAGGATACTTCTGACTGTGGTTGAAAACTTGTCTATCAAATCGGCGGGCAGGCCATCCCCATTGGCCCAAAATAGATCTTTGAGGGAATTGAAATCATCCTCTATTATCTGAGAGTCCTGGAGCGTGAAAGCACGAGAAGGGCCTCCCGCAAGCAAAACAAACAGGAATCCATCAAAGGAAGCTCTCATTATGTCGGTAACAATTCGTGTCCGAACTCTTTCATGTATTGTGTTTGAAATGATCAGCAAATTCCGCTCAAGCTCCTGGGTAAAGGGTTCAATCCTAGAAGATGATGGCTCTCCAACATACAAACCATCCCACAAAACATGACTCAAGTCATGGAAAATGATTTTGTAAGCAACAGCCTCACTTAGTTGTTGAACTCCTTCTATACAAGCAGCTGGTGTTAGTTCAAACTTTTTTGCCAAACCATTTGTAAAGTCTTCTGCATGAGCAGATTCTGAGTTCCTCAAATGGGTTATTATTCTCTTCTCTAATACATCGAACTCTGATCGGATTCTGTGCAAAGTATTTATACGAACACAGAACTGGGGCACCCCAAAGGAATTATCCCCGTTCATTGTCACAACCTGTGAATTTCTCTTCTGAGTGTTTGGTAACTTATCTTTCTTCTTCCACACAAACTTTGATCCTGCAGTACATCTGGTCAATGCTGGCATATTTGGAACATATGTATTTCGTGACCCTACAAATCAGACCGATTGATTGCAGTTGTTAGAAACTCAAGAAACTGAAGCCATGGACATATTTGAGCTTAGCAAACATTTACCACAGCCAGATTTTGCCTTGGTTGCATAATACTGAAGGCATCTGTCAAGACCAGCCATCAAGTCAGGTAGCAGTGCTGGATGCATTGGTATTGGCAGCTGAAAATATGCATCCAAAGTTTCATCAATAATCCGCAAAACTTCAACGGCAGATGGAGCGTATCCTTCTCGATTTGCCTGCGGGTTCCAGACCTACACAAGCTTGTTAGCTCACGGAAAGGTAATAACAGATCATATGAAAAATACATCAAAGAAAAGAATGGACAGTCAAAACTGACAGGTACTGGGGAGAAAATTCAACAGGAGTGCATATGTTAGCATGGAAGGTTAAAAAATGCTTGCACAAATCTATCACAAGTTTGCAAACTATCATAAATGTCATAACAGAACCACTTTGATGGGCAGACTATCCAATTAAACATAATATCTCATTGCCAACATTCAACTCTAGCCTCCTCGATGTATGTCTCCTTCAAAGGTTAGCTTTTTTACAAGCCAAGATTGCAATAGCATAATGGATTAACTTTCAAGCAAGTCTTGTAACATTGTGACATAATCAATAGTAAGTGAAACATGTCTATGTTGACATAGTTGACACCAAATTCAATAGAATAAATCAGCAAGGTTGTGCAGTGGTGGATTTAATGATGGAAAAATCAATACAGAAACAGCAGTACAAAAAAGTTAACAAGTACCTCTTGTTGCAAATTCCTGTCAACCCATTCCTTAAGTCTGTCTAGTCTTGCTTTGATCCATCCTTTCACCAGATTGGCAATTGCAACTTCAGCTTCATAAGGAGGCATTTCACGGATTATTGCCTTCCCACCATCATCACTGTCCACCGAATCTTCTACGGCAATCTGCACCAGATCTTTCTCCAGTTTATCTGCGGCTCTAAGCACTTGCACGGCATCTGGTGTTAATTCCACTATACTAGATATGAATTGTTTTATCTCATTTCCATAGCAAGCATGAAGAGTGGCTACAGCAACACCAGCCGAGAAAGGATGCCATCTTTTCAGTATTGGACTAAATACTTGATTCTCGTTAACTGCCAACTCACCAACATCCTTTGCAAGGATGGCAAGAATAGGAAGAGGGTTTGGCTGGTTTTTGGATGCTCTCCGGCTTGAGTCTGCTTTCTCCATTCTCTAATTTTATACCAAATAAAACAGTCATCTAGCCAGCCAAGAGAACTGATATAAACATAGATGCATCTCTCCATCTCTCTCAATGCAATTATAGTGTTCATGGAAGCAGCTTATGAAAATAAAAAATTTACTTGGAGGCTAGCTTTTGTTTATGAGATCACACTTAATTTGAGCTTAAACTATGCTCATCACAGGTAGCACTAAGTTGACCTCTTGACAGCTATCTTAACCCAATTTGAATAGCCAATATAAAGATATATTGCATATGCTCATCTTAAAATAAATGGAAAATATAAAGCCACCAAAAGAAATCTTTTTTGAAATTTATATAAAGATATATAGCAGACATTTGAATTTTATTTATTTATTTATTTTTAAGGAAAAGGAAGCCTTTATTCCATTCTTTATGGTAAGTAGTCACACACATTAAGATATTGATCAAGCATTGGGGAAGGAAAAAGAAATAAAAAAAGAAGAGCAGATCTTCCAAGAAAAGCGATGTAACAAGTTCCTCAATCCTTCATAAGCTCTCTAACTATTATAAGGTGCTGACCAAGTACACAACACTTAAGCACTGCATTCTGAATCCCATTCCTAAAGGTTCATGCAGTGTAGAGATAGCAAGTGCCCTCATACTATAAATGAGAGCAAGGTCATTGAGAATTATGGCTCTCATGTCTCATGTCTATCGAATAGGTTGCAAAGACTTACTTGAGCAAAAGCAGTGCGTAGTGATGATCTGATGTAAGTTTCAATCCTGGTACGAGCCACATCTACTTCACTTTTTCTCTTTCTGCGATACTCATTAGATATATCCTCAACCAAAATCTTGGCTGCCAACACCCCCAGAGAAACAATTCCCTGCATGGTCTCGGCATTCCCCCTGTCATAAGTGTCATGATAAGCGAGGAGTCTTTTCTCTGCCCATCCCAATATTGAACTCAATGTAGAACTCAAAATCTTGGAGCATTGCAGATCCTTCGTTGTCTTCGCATCTTTTGCAACTTCTGCTAGCTGACCATCAGCTGCATCAAGCAGATCCGTTTCTACTTGGCCAGTTGCAACAAAACGGTGAAATAAAACCCATGTGAAGCAAAGATTGTGGAGCATTTGATTCATTCCAAGGATTGTCCAAGTCTTCTTTATGTGTTCCATCAGTTCATCAATTTCATCAATTATAGATGTTTCGTCATTAACATCAAAGCAGGCTTGTAAAAGCATTTCATAGAGTCGAAGATTCAATGGAATCCCATCAGCCCAGTGGCATATCTCTGAGAGAGACCCATCAGATCTACTTGCTAGTGACATAACAGCACTGCGAAGCACTTGCATGGACTCGTTATTCTTTCCAGTCTCTATAGGCCTATCCATAGCTCCATGGAGAATTTGCTGCAGCCGCTGTGAAGTAGGATTTGACTTATCAAGTGGTACATGGGGATGCAAAAGAAGTCCAGCCTCAAGAACTTTCATGGTTCTCTTCTGCCACATTTCATATTCTTGTTGATCAGTAAAATCCAAAAGCTTGAGCTGTTGCAGTAGCTCTAGTGGAAGAACAATCGACTCAATTCACCTTCCAACCTGTAACAAGCACATTAATAGGGCTCCATAATAGCCATGAACATGCGTGTAGTCAAATGCTATCTCGGCTAAATATACTACAAAAAGGCTCAACATACCAGCATGATACAAAGCGGTCATCAAATGCATTACAATCCACGAGTACATGGTAATTAGTAAAATGATAGCTCATTTTAACAATAATATATATATATATATATATAAACACCATAAGCAAAGGAAACCACACTTGGATAAACTTCCAAGACTGCTCAATAATTCATATCAATCAAACTATTAAATTCAGACAAACAACACAAAGTTAAGAAATTCTACACTGAAAATCCCATTATGGCACATTGACAATTAAAAAATCCTAGAGCTACAAATTTTCAGAAACTTATCTTTCTGTAGGAAAAAAAAAAGAATCACCATAAAACTACATTACTAATTCTCATTTGATTAACCATAATTTAGAGCTTAAAGTTTTCCTTTACGACACCAGCAATCATGATCGACACTAATTATCCAACAAAACATCGAGCTTTACCAGATCAAAAAAATTCAACAGAATACAGGAAAAATAATATAAAAAAAAAACCCCAAAAAAAGACACTTTCTTTAAAAAAACCTACAAAACAGGGGGAAAAAACTGGACGGTAAGTCACGGGGCATGGTCAACAACAGCATTGCTTCTGTCTGCTTAGTCAAGTCCCGCATTAATCGATTATTTTCGAAATTAAACTAAAAAAGAAAAAAAACAAATTGAATAAAATCTAACCTGACCGGCAGCAATCCTCAACAAAGCCCTTCTAATCCTAGAATCCACAGTCTCACTGACCCGCATTTGAGCCCGCATCAACTCACCAACGGTCAAACCTCTCCTTATCTTCCCCTGACCCGACCCCGGACTCTTCTTAGAACCCGAACCTGGAGACTTCAGCCCCAAAGCTTTCTTCATTTTGCTAGCAGCAGCAGAGGTGAGCGAGCGTTGCAAAGCAGGCGAGTTAGGGGAGTGAGTCGAGTGGTTGGTAGGTGAGTCAGAATTGGAGTTGGGAATGTAAGTTAAGGGCTTGCCGGAGGAAGTACGACAAACGGCAACGAAGATCTCGTAAGCGGTGGACCGGAGGTCGGAATCGGAGAGTTGGGTGCCGAGTTGGCCTAGTGGGGAGCCGAGATCAGTAGTGGTGATAGTGGGTTTAGAGAGCATTATGGATAATGGCGGTGGCTTAAGCGGTGGTGGGATGGAATCTCTCATAGAGTGGCCTAACGAGAGCTCTCTAAAGAGAGAAGCCATTTTCTTGTATTTTCTCTAGAGAGAGGCTCTCGAGAAAGGAGGGAAGCGTGTGTACCTGTGTATATATATAGAATGAGAAAAGTGAAAGGATTTGTTTTTTTTATTATTTGGATTTTAGGAAAAAGTGTTTTTTTGTTGGACTGAAACGGTGCCGTGTTTACAGCATAGCTACTACAATGGGAGTGGGACCACTTGTCTTTAATGGTTAAAAATGATTTAAGACGTGCTTTGGTTTGTAAAAGAACATATTTCATAGTTTTTATTTCTTTGGGTTTTTAGCGGGGGGGGGGGGGGGCAGTTGTTTAATATGAGTCTCAAATAATATCAATGACATTCAAGTCGTGGATACCATATATTATTTTTATTCTATGATATATGATCGCGAGTCATAAATAATATTTTTAATTTTATACAAAATTAAACTTAGAGCACTCATACCCTTCCTCTTTTCTTGCCATCAACAACCTCTCTCCTTTTCTTTTTATATCATGAAACTCATCCAAAACACTATGAGATCACACATCTCTCTATCATGATATTACTATATTTCTCTCTCTATCATACATCAACCTATTTCCAGCCAAAACAACTACAACTAGTCACCATCATTATCCATATTTTATATTTAGAGATATATTTAACACTTTTTCTTTATCAATTTGATGTCATTTATGCTAATATGCGTTAATTTGATTTTATAAAATGTTAGGGTTTTGAATTAAGGATTTAAAAAAAAAACAAATTAGGGTTTTTTTTTTTGTAATTAGGTTAATTAGATATAATTTGAGTTGATAATTAGGTTATTTTGTAAAATAATCAATGATTTTGGGTTGTTGTTGATTGTGGATTAACAAAATTATTTTGTTAAAGTTAGTGTTTATTTAAGTTAAATTATGAATTATACCAAATTCAATATAAAATAAGATAATTAAATGTAAAATACATGAATTAGGTTGATAATTTTGTTATGGTATCAAAATTTTATAAATTTAGGTGTTTACCGATTATTTTGATGAATTTAGGTTATAACTGATTATGTTACTATTATGATTTTATTGATAAATTGTGCACTTTGATTAACCCCATGATATTAATAAATTAGATTTATATTTTTTCATGTTATTTGATATTCATCTGGTAATTATTTGAATGCTACAATTAATGGCATTTTAAATACTAACCTAAATTTGTTAATGTTGATTAATACAACTCTGGTCATAGGAGAATATTCATATCGGACTTCTAGAGAGTTGGGTTAATAATATGTTTGACATTGTCACTCAGATGCTATTGTCCATTAGTTCCAAGTAATAATAAAATAATATTGATTCTAACCAATATGTTATTTATATAAATTGTATATGAAAAAACATACTAATTTTATAGCTTGTCATGTCAAATGGTGTAGAGTTAGACATTTTATGGTAAATCTCACTCGTGTTCTATCAGGATGAGTTGGACGCATAACAACCACATCAGGTATGAATTACAAATGTATTGTATTTTTTTATTTGAATGCAAATTATTTTTTTTATGTAATATAAGTTTTTCATATGTTAATAGGCTATATGGATGTCATATACAAAGTTCTTAGTACTTTTAGCTTTGCTTGTATACCATGAGGGATCTGACCTTTGGTTATCACATGTCTTACTGCATTGCTTCAACATTGTTAAGATGTATTGCTCAGATCGGGTAATGTGATAATTTAGACTATCTCAACATATACCATATTATATTGATACCAGTGACGAATTGCATAGTGTTAGTTGTCAAGGTAATTGCAAAGGGGATTGATTGGTGATTCATGCATCTTATTTAGATCTTTGAGATTCTAGGAGAGATGGTGTTTTTCAGGAACAACATTCAACAATTAATGTTGATACCTATATGAGATGATATCTTCCCATTATACAACATTTTATTACACATACCTAGTCATGTTTTCCAAGGCGTCCACGCAATTCGATGCATTATGTGCTTTGATATCTGAGACAGAATCGATTGATATGCAATATTATTTTACATACAACATTTATTAAATATTATTGATGTTATTATAGATGATAAGAACTAATTAGTTCTTAATGGATGTATGTAGATTCATTACTTGGCACAACAGACTTGGAAAACAACAACGACTATCTGTGAAGATATCAATGAGATTAGACATATTTGTGGCCAACACTATGCTCAATTTATATCATGGTGGACTTCAAGAGGTTGGGAAGACTGATTGTCTTGAAGCGAAATTAGCAAAAGATGGGATTGTTTATCGTAAGAGTGTTGAGAATGCTAGTCCATCCATGAGCTGGAGTGATATGGGTCCTCCTCACCCCTCTATGGATGTTACATACATGTTCTCAAATTGGACGAGTTGGGGGTGGTGCTTCAGGCCCGTCCACGAGTGCTCAAGACCTTTTCATGTGCTGAGACAATTATTAGATATAGTTACATGTTATTATATATATTATGATAATTATGAATAAATATACAGTTAGTTTAACTTTAATAAAATATTATGTTATGTTATGTTAATTATCGATCTAATTTTATTAATTATAATTGAAGATGTTATGTGTTACTTATGTGAATTGTGTTTTGAGGTTGGAAAATTGGAATTGTGCAAATTGTAATTTTTTTAGGAAGAGAGTTAATGACGTAAAAAACTAGATGTGTCTCTTAATCAAGTTCCAGATAGCATTGCAACTCGCGTGTCACAATTGACATTAATGACTCACTAGTTGCAGATAATAAATGTGACTTGCATGTTGCATGTGTTATCTGCAACACAATCAAATGTGTTAGATCTCTAAATATATATATAATTGTAGTGTTATATAATTTCTTTTAGATTCAAATAGGATATAATAATATGAAAATATATTCAATTATCAAATAAAATATTTAGTTTAGATTAATATACAGATAGCTGATCTAATGATATATTTAATGTCAAATTAGAAAAAGTAAATTCAATTATAATTTGACTAGTATCTTCGCAAGTGTTAATGTAATTGAATAGTGAAATTCAATTATCAAAGAGTGCCTTGTAAGGTTTTGTAGGGATCACGCCTATTAGGCATATAGGGTTGATAAACTATAAAAATAAATAAATAAATTCACCAAAAAAAGGAGAGAGGGATTCAAACCATTATTCTCCCTTTCCTTTTCTCTTCTCTTCTCTACACCCGAGTCTCATAACCATCATATTTATTGCCTTATCTAATATCGAAGATTAGAAATTTATTTAAGATATAGTCAGTAGTTGATGGAGGAGTCATAATTCCACATCTTGTAGTACAAAACTAATACCATTAAAACATCATTCAATTTGTGGTTACTTTTTACTTTTTATGCTATGGCAACTTCAATGTTACAATTGGGAGACCAATCAACCTTTGCAAATATTATATTATATTATATTAACTATAAACTAAAAGATGAAGGGGTTTTATTATTTCACTCCTTACAAAGCACTATTTATTTCAATCAATGCTATTCTTTTTCTAAAAAATCATCCTTTGATATTAGATTTTTTTTATTGAGTTATCACACTTTCATGATATAGATCGTAAGTTTGGAAGGTTAAAAGGGTTGACTCAGGTTTTTTTTCTTTAATTTTTTTTCATCCTTTTATATTAGGTTGATTGAAAATTAGACTTCATGATTTATTTTGTTTACTTTCTATTATGTTATTTCAGCATCATGACTCGAGAATAGTACTTAATGGGTTAACCCCAGTTTACTCGAGTTATTTTTTGTGTCCTTTTTTAATTGATTTTTTTTCAATTTTATCATTCAACACTGGGATGATTAAGAATTAAGCTTCATAATCTATTTTGAATTGCTTTCTATAGGGATATCTTGGTCTAACGATCAAGATTGCAGGTTTTGATATATTTAACCCTGTTAAATCAGATTTTTTTTTATTCTCTTTCTAAGAGATTATCTTGGTCTCATGACCCGGGTCATGGGTCCTTCAACATTTGATTTGCTTTTATTAGGTTATCATTATCTTATGACTCGGGTCATGGGTTTGACTGGTTAACCAAATTGACTAATTTGTTTTCTTTTTTTTCTCAATTTTATCATTTAATATTGTGTTTGAATAGGAATTAGGTTTTATGATTTGTTTTGATTTGCTTTTATTAGGTTATATCAGCCTTATGACCAAAGAATAATGCTTAACGGGTTAACATGGATTGACTTAACTTATTTTTTATGTCATTTTTTAATTAAATGTTTTACAAATTTCATCATTTATCATTGGATCCGGCAAGAGTGATTGAAAATTAAGCTTCATAAATTGTTTGATTTGCTCTCTATGGAGTTATCTCAGTCTTATGACCAAAGTCGTGGATCTGACAGGTTAACCTAGGTTAAATCAGGTTTTTTGTTTAATTTGTTTTCTATAAGGTTATCTCGATCTAATGAACCGGGTCATGAGTTTAGTGGATTGACTCAAGTAATATTTTATATTCTTTTTTTTATTGATTTCTTTTTCAATATCATCCTTCAACATTGAGTTGATTAGGGATTAAAATTCGTAATTTGTATCAATTTGCTTTCCATGAGGTTATCTTAATCTTATGACCCAAGTCGCAGGTTTGATAGGTTAACTTGAATTGGCTTTTTAGGTTATTTTTTAATTGATTTTTTCTATCTTTCAATAATATGTTGATTAAGAATTAGGTTTTATAGTTTATTTTAATTTGCTTTATACCCAATCTCATAATCTAGGTCACAAATTTGACATGTTAACTCGGGTTGAATCAAGTCAAGTCAATTCAATATATTGTTATCTTAATATTAAAAGAAAAATATCATCTTGAAATTTCTTTTAGTTAAATTATGTTTTTACATGTTGTATGAGTTGCTTTTGGACCTGCAAAGTCAACCTGGTTACATCGAGTCAATCCTCACACGATTAAAACTTTTCTTTCCACTAGAAAAAAACACATTAGCAACATCTAAACTTTTTTTTACATTCAAGAAAAACTTGACTTGACCCACAATGTAACGCGGGTCAATGATTTAGTTATAATTAAAAGAGGAGGTGAGTTCGATGTTCACTATTTATTGGAACACCTCCTCACAAAGTACTATTCACTATATGAATGATTTGATTTTTTTTTGTACTTAATGTTTTTTATTAATTTTTTTCCCAATATCATCCTTTAAAATTTGGGTTATTAGTTCTGTAATTGGTTTTTTTGAGTGATTTCTTTTTCCAATTTATCTTTCAACATTAGGTTGATCTTGGACTTCATAATTTATTTTGGTTTGTTTTCTAAATAGTTATCACGGTCTCAAACAAATATCTTAATATTGGGTTAATGCTCAATTTTATGAGTTAATATTTTTTTATCATATAATTAAATAAAAAATAATTTGAAGAAAAACAAATTTATTAAACCTAGTGGAGTCTATTACATGGTTCACGGGTTCATTAGGCTAACTTGGATTTGATAATTTGTTTCAATTTGATTTCTATGAAACTATTATAGTCTCGAATAAATGTTCTAGTAATGGATTGGTGCTTGATTGTGTGAGTATCTATATTTGTTATGATATAATTAAATAAAAAATAGTTTTAAAAAATTAATATGGCTTAAGAATTTACTTGTAGATCCCAGTTTCCACAATCATACACCTATGACACTATTTTGTGATAATCAAGTTGTCATATATATTGTAACTAATCCAGTGTTTCATGAACAAACTAAACACCTTAAAGTGGATTGTCATTATATTCGTCAGCAAGTTTAAGCTAAACTTATTCAGACTACATATGTGCGCACTTATGATCAACTAGCTAATGTATTTACTAAAATCCTATCTCATGTTTAGTTTCATCTATTGTTAAGCAAGCTTGGATCGATTAACTTGCTTGATCTAGCTTGAAGGGGAGCCTTTAGAAATTATTGAATCAAGGATATGGAAGGGTGAAGAAAATTTGAGAATTACAATCTTTAAAGTTTTATTGATGGAATTATACAAGTATATATGAATTAGAATTGGAACCGAAGGATATGTAATAATTAAGATATCATCTAAACAAGATATTAAATAAACTATCTTAAGTAATGTAATAACTTCAGAGATCTTTAATACTCCACCACCATTAATCTACAATCCTTCAATATATTCAACCAGGCAAACATTTACAACGATAATAAACCCTGAAATATTGCTTTAAGCAATTCTTGATCAATGATAATAAACCTTGAAATATTGCTCGGTACTTTTAGAAATCCTCAACACAATATATTATTTGTATCGCAAAGTTCACGAGATTGATTGATATATCAAGTTACGTATATATTTTAAAATACATTTCCATGGATTTTTCTAATGAAAACACTTCATATTTTCTTAGGAAAATAAATATTAATTGATTAAAATAAATTTTAAAAAATTGTATAGACCAATATTTTGTACAGAAATAAAATAAGAATCTCAGTAATTAATGTAATTCTTATTAATTAAAGAGTTTTGATTTAAATTTTCTTTTATAATAAAAGTAATACGTGATATTGATTATTATAATTATAATAAATAACGGACATAATCTTTAATGATAAGTATAAGTTCGTAGCTTCTATAATTTTATTATTAATTTTCTATTTCAATCAAAATAGTAAATCAACGTCAATTCATTCAAACAGCTAACAAAATTATTCCTCTCACCTCAACACATACCCATAATTAACGATCTTAATCTATTCTTAATCTCAACAACCTTGTAAGAAGTTAATGATCTCACTAAAATCTTTCCCAAGCAATCTCTCACCGGTCCACCACGACACAAGATTCGAAAGCAAGAAAAGAAGAAGCAATGCAATTGAGGGTCTAGCTGCTATGGTCAACCGTGTGACTTGTTCCGCCCCTGTCCCGGGTTCGACCCTCTATGTGCACGCCTGTCACCCTCGCGGTGCCTTACCTGCTCCTGGGCTTGCAGGATGTCCAGTGGGCCGTGGGGAATAGTCATGGTGCGCGCAAGCTGGCCCGGACACCCCTCGTAAAATCAAAAAAAAAAAAAGAAAAGAAGAAGCAAGGCTTCACAAACTCATATGTTGTTAGCATCACAAACTCCTTACAAAGGAAAACAGGAAATATCTCGGAAATCTCACTACATCCATATGATGAAATTGCATGCTACTTTTAGTTTTTCCCGTGTTTGATTGAATGACTCGAAATATTTGATTGAGTGGATCAGTCGATTAATTTGAGATCTAACTAGTTTTAGATTAGTAAGAAATCTGTTTTTTTAAATTAAACTAATATATTTTTTAATTATTTAAAAAATTAGGGATTTAATAGATCCTGACAACCTTATGATCAAAGAGGGTGTTTAAGAATGAGGTTTTAGTTGCTTTTCAAAGTACTTTTCACTTGAAAACACATTAAAATAAAATATTTTTTATTTTTTAAAAAATATTTTTCACATCAGTGCATCAAAATGATCTGAAAATATATATAAAAAATTTAATTTTTTTTAAAATATTTTTAAAATACAAAAATAGACTAGACCTCTGTTCGCAGGCGTGGGTCTGGCAATGACTAGCTAAACACAAGTAAATATACATAATTTTGCTTAAAGTGATGCTACGAGAATTATTATTGTGGAGTTAGTCTTCCGAGATCAAGAATGAAAATACAAAAGAAAATAATGTGCACAGTTCTTTGTTCTCATGAGCGAGCTTAATCTCCTGTTATTCTCCCAATTTGACCTCCACATGTCCATGGTGCAGGAAACTGGGACTGTACAATGGAAATATCCTGAATAGTTGACATCACTGCCTAAGGAACTTAGTGATCGTTTATATTTCTCAATGACATTATTGGCAATCAAGACTTTAAAATAGTATTATGATTATGACATATGGATCGTTTATGTGTTAATATATTTTAGTTTTAACCAATCAAATTTTAACATTTAGTAAAAATAAATAAATTACACATGGGTCCATCTTGCTATGTATACACAGATAGTAATAAAAAAAATATAATATGATATTAATTTAAAAAAAAAATATGAAGAAGGTTTTCAACTAAATACTTTGAATCACAATTTCTTAATTTATTTTTTAAATCAGTAGGTTTTAGTGTAAGATGCATTTTGAATATTTTTCAGTAAAATATAAAATTAAAAAAATCAAGAAACTCTTCTCTTATATTAAATCATACTACGTTAAAAGCATTCTGGCTATTCAAAATTTATAACCATATAAGAGTTTAATTATGTATTATTTGATTTTTTATTATTTTTCAATAAAACACATTTTTTAATAAAATTACTAATTCAAATGATACAATAGTTTTTCTTTAATAAATCAAGAATAATACAAAATTTAAATTCGATACACATAAAAAAATAAAATGTACTATATAGTATACACATAATTATAATGATTACAGAAACACACACAAAAAATAATAATAATAAAATAATTAATTATATAGAAAAATAATTAAATAACTAAAATGACAACTAACTAGGTAGTCAGCAATAATTTTTTTCTAAAGTTTAATTTGTTTGAAAATATATTAAAATAATATTTTTTATATATATATATATTTTAAAATCATTATATCTAAATAATTTTAAAAAATTAAAAAATATTATTTAAAAAAAATAATATTTTTTTAAAACACGACATAATCACGTGTTTAAAATCACGTATAATCAGAGGACATGGAGTATTTGGGATTGGATGTGTTGAGTTGAGATGATATAAAAGTGTGAATGGGGTGATAGTTACAGCTCACCAGAAGTTATCAAGAAAGCTAAACGCGTGAGATCATATGCCACCAAACTTCCTTTAGAAAAAAGAAAAAGAATGGGGAAACAAAGCTCGAACATCAAGGCAGAAATAAGGTTGTGTTTGGAGCTTTTTATTAATCATTTGATTGGTGGGGTCAGCAGATGGGGTTGGCTGAAACTTTAAAAGAAAGGTTTTTGAAAATCCAAGTCCTATATTTGATGGATATTCTTAATATTTCACCATCTATAATTATTATATATTTAATTTATAAAGATTCTAAATATCTTAAAGTGATATTATTTTTTATTTTTCTGAATATTAAGTGATAAAACTTACAATTTTTAAGCTATTTTAGTAAGATTTAAATCACTAAGTTAATATTAAGAAAATGATTCACTTTTACATTCAATTGATTCACCTAAAATGTTTTTATTTAATTTAAGTTATAAATTAATCCCATATACTGCTGTTAGAAAAGAAGAAGAAAATCAAACAATACAAGTATAATAAAATGCTTATTTATAGCTTGCAATGCTGCCCAATAATCCTAGAAAGTAATATATCATTAAATATCAATAGTTCTTTTTTCTTTGTATAGTTAGGATGAATAAGAAATCTTTGTAAGAAAATGATTTTGGAACATTAATTAATCTTTGCTATACTTGTAAATTATGTTGCAACCCATTAAAGATCTTTGTAGAACTAGGAAATTTCTAAAACAAGCTGCTACATTCTTGTAGGAAACAAATCCTTGCTAAATAGGAAGTCCACAAGTCAAAAGAAAGTAAATAACAAAAATCATACAACTTATTCTTACCTATATCGAAAGCTCTTCCTGAACTCTGATTCACCTAAAAGTTTATCCCAACATAGAAAAATACCTCTGGAATCATCTAGTAAAGTTTTAGTTCAATCCAACAGTTTGATTTAAAGCTATACTCAATAGCGTAAAACTAGACAATAAGAAATTTTACATCAAAATTCAAATCTAACCTTGTTTGGATCGTATCACAAATGCTAGTAGTATGATACCAATAAAAGAATTAGAGTTGATCTTCATCATGATTTGATATAAATAAATAAAAAAAGATATACTTCGAAACATCAATGATGCTTTTTTTTTTCCAAACAGTGCCTTTAGAAATGATTATAATAGAGTTGATTGGTTATCCATTGTTAAAGAAAAACCTATAAGTCATGTCCAAGTAGTTGAAGATGGTAATGATGAAGTGATCAAGGAAGATGATGTCTTTCAAATAGATGAGTTAGTTAATTCATATCTAGTAGCTCTATTTACCGAGTTAGAAAATCCAAATTTTTATGCCATTGAGAATACTTATATTGAGGTTGATGTTGATGAGTTAAGTGTAATATTGAATAATAGTGCACATAGAAAAGTCGATAAAGATGATGAGATAAAGAGATAAACCATGAAAATAACGGAGAAGATTGAAAATGCAGAGGACGATTTTGATTAAAAGGTGACTATATATATATATATATATATGAATGAATTCCTGTAGGATTATTCCAATGCCGTGGTTCCTACAGTTACTGTCATGTACTGCCTCATTCATATAAATAGGAAAGGTTGACTAAGAGATAAGTAAGGCCATTATATTATTCTCAACTTGGTATCAGAGCCCTAAATAACTTTAAACTCCCTTTCTCCCTCTCCTATGGACTCTTCTTCTCAGCCATCAGCTACCTCTCCCCCTGCTGCATCGCTGGTACAGATCCTCTCCTCTGTCGCACCATCAATGCAATTGGTAGGTGTTTCTTCCTCTGCCTCTATCTTATTGTGGCCAATGCCAATAGATGCTGGCCAAAATCTTGCCAACCTGAACACCACTCCTCTACTGCAGCCTGCCTCTACTGCTGCCATCCACTTTGCTTCGGTGGACAACATTGTTTCCCTCTCCTACACTTACCAAGTTATCTCCTTTAAATTGATAAACACAAACTACCTATATTGAAGAATGCAGATGAAGCCATATCTCCTAGGCCAAGGAGTTTTCAGGTTTGTTGATGGTTTAATTTCATGTCCTCCTCCATATGTGTGTGCTGTCGATGGTACTTGTCTTCAGGTAAATCATTATTTTCTTCATTAAAAGCAGCATGACCAACTCATTCTAAGTGCACTGCTATCTTCGCTCTTCATGGATGTTCTTCATCTTGTTGAAGATTTTGAAAGGAGCCATAAAGTTGCATGATACGAGAATTAGACAGAAAAGCTAAAGCTTGCTCAAGCGTGCGATGATTTGATCACTTGGTTAATGCAAAGAGCTAAGATGTTATTTGATGAGTTGGCCGTTGTTGGCCAGCTTGTTTCACTAGAAGATTTTAACTTGCATGTATTTCATGGTCTTCAGAGAGAATTTAAAGACTTAGTCACAAGCCTTGTGACCAAGGCAGAACCTTTTTCGTATGTCGATCTCCATAGTTATTTTCTAACACATGAATTTCTTCACAAGATCGCCCTTCAATCCATGAGATCTACTGTCATCAATACCCCTTTACTACCCACGCCAAACACACCACTTTTAACCCTTGTTGTACACCACCAGCCTTCTGGAAATTTTGGCAGAAAAAAGAGTTGGTTTCATGAAGGATGGCACCCCAACTATGACAGTGGTAGAGGGAATAGGTCTACTGCTTCTAGGCCTGATTTTTGCAGCTTCAATGGACCTTCCAACATTGAAAGGAGGCAAGGCAATTGGCATCGAAACAGAAGGCATTCTACACGCTCACATTGGATTAATATACGTTGCCAATTATACCAATCTTTTAGCCATACAGCTCCTCACTGTTCTCAACTTCAGCACCATGGACATGGATAACAACCTAGTGCAAATCTGGCGTTGAGCAATGTTTCCTTAACAAGTACTATTGATTGGCTTCCGGACACCAGTGCTAATCAACACATCACACCTGATCTTGCAACTTTGATAGGGTCAGAACCATATCTCGATAATGATCATTTACATATTGGTGATGGTAAGAGACTTTCCATATCTAATATCGATCATACTAAAATACATACACCACATCATATTTTCACTTTGTCTAACGTTCTTCATGTCTCACATATTATGAAACCTTTGCTTTCTGTTCATAAATTTTTTCTTGATAACAATGTTTATTTTGAATTTAACTCATTTGTTTTTATGTCAAGGATCTCAACACCAAGGCAATACTCCTTTCCGGTCAGATAAGGATGGTCTTTATGCTTTGACTAGGTCTTCTATCTTGTCAGTTCCTCAAGCTTATTGGTCTCATTGCATATTTGCTTTTACGGATCTGTGGCATCGTTGACTGGGTCATCCTACTTCTCGTATTTTTAAATTATTAGTTTTGAAAAATAAGTTACTTATAATAATAACAAAGGTCTTAATTTTCAATGTTAAGCTTGTCCATTAGGAAATTCGTTGCATCTGCCTTTAAGATTTACGGGTTACAAAACTTCTGCTCCACTTGAATTAATTTTTAGTGATGTTTGGGGTCCCGCTCCTTTCTTTTCATCCGATGGTTTTTGTTATTTTATTATCCTTATTGATGAGTACATAAAATATATATGGTTTTACCTTCTTTTTGCCAAGTTTGATGTTTAGTTTGTTTTTCATCAATTTCAGACTTTCTTTGAGCGTCAATTTCATTAAAAATTAAATCTGTTCAAATTGATTGAGGCGGTGAATACCAAAAATTATCTACTTTCTTTGAGACCATTGATGTTCATCATTGTCTAATTTTTCCTCACACTTATAAACAAAATGGCATAGTAGAACATCGTCATAGACATATTGTGGAAACCAGACTTACTCTTCTAGGACAATGTAACACACCATTAAGACTTTAGAATTATGCTTTTGAAACCTCAGTTTATCTTATAAATCATATGCCTACTCTTGTCCTCGAAAATAGATCTCCGTTTGATTGTTTGTTTTACCAGTCTCTAGATTATCATCTGTTTTGCGTCCCTTTAGGTGTCTCTGCTTTCTGTTTTTGCATCCTTATCATAATCATAAATTAGACTTTCGTTCCTCTTTATATGTGTTTTTCAAGTGTAGCTCCTCTCACTTTAGTTATCATTGTCTTGACATTGTATCTCAATGCATCTATATTTCTCGTCATGTTTGTTTTCATGAACATGTGTTTCCTTTTGACATATCTGAATAGATTGCACAATCCTCCTCTCTTTCCTCAAACCAACTCACCACTATCCTCCTACCCAATCTGCTACATTCACCATTGTTTAACACCACTCTAGACTACAAAACCCACCCATGTGTCTCTGTTGCATGTCGCCCACTCTCTACTCACTCACAACAACACCACACCTTATCTCTTCTATCACCACATGCATATTTATCTAACCATCCTACTGCAGGTACATATTGGCGTGCGATTCCTCTGGTTTCTAGCAAGACATCTCTGTTGCTGTTAGGTCACCTTGCTGTCCCCCTTTTCTTTCACCAATTTCTGCTAGTGACAACTCTACTGTAAACCCTTCAACTACGATAACTTCTTCCTTTGCCTTTCTGGTTGGACTGAATTTGATGGTTGATTTCTCTTTAACTGTTTCAGCAAGATACCATTTTGCCATCCTCTCTTCCTACCTCGCCGCCCATAGTTAGTAGACACCCTATGGTCCTTTGTCAGCAAAAACAAGTCTGGTTGTTTCTGCTGCCGCTGCTACTCCATCTCGGGTAATGTCCTCTCCTACCTCTGAACCCATTGCATTCTCTGATGCTGACTGGTATGAGGTTTGACATGATGCTATGTGCGATGAAATTCAGGCCTTGTGCTCTAACCACACCTGGTCTTTAGTTCTCTTTCATCCTTTGATGAATGTTGTTGATAGTCAATGAGTGTACAAAATAAAGTGTTATGTTGATGGTAGCATTGAGCGCTATAAGACGCACTTGGTTGCTAGAGGTTTTACTCAGCGAGAAGCCATTGATTACTCTGAAATGTTGAATCTGGTTATTAAGCAAACAACCATCAAATTAGTCTTTTTTTTATTGCAATTTCACGTAATTTGAAGATCCATTAACTTGATTTCCTAATACTTTCCTCAATGATGTTCTTACCGAAGAGGTTTACATGAAACAACCTCTAAGTTTTGTTGACTCTACTCTTCCATCCAATGTGTGTCGATTGCACATGGTACACTAGTCTGAGTGATTTTCAGCTCTCTATTGGCTTTCCCGCCTCCAAGGTTGACACCTCCTTGTTTATCTTGTCTGTTGGTACTAATATCTTTTATCTTCTAGTGTATGTTGATGATATCTTGCTTACGAGCAACAACTCTCCTATACTTTACAGCCTAATACAGTTACTGAGCTTAGAGTTCCAGTTTCGTGACTTAGGTGCAATTCATTATTTTCTAGGTATTGAAGTCCAGTCCTTTGGTTTGGGTTTAATGCTACTCTAACACAAGTATATTATTGACATCTTTACTCGGGCTGGTATGACTTCCTACAAACTAATTGATACTCCAGTTTTTACTCGGGCTGATATGACTTCCTACAAACCCTATAAGGTTTTGTCAAATCATGAGTGCTCTTTAATATCTCACTTTCAAGTGCTCATACAACTGCTTTGCTGTTAACAAAGTTTGTCAGTTTATGCATGTTCCTACAGATTCTCATTGGGCCGCCATTAAACGTATTCTTCGCTATCTTAAAGGTACGACATCCTATGGCTTTCATATCACTCTTAGTTCCTCTTATGCTCTATATGATTTTATGTATGTAGATTGGGCAGATATTATTGATGATCACAAATCTACGGGTGGTTACCTTGTCTTCTTTGGTTAGACGCCGATTTCATGGAAGTTAGGCAAGTAACGCACAGTTTCTCGCTCCTCTACTAAAGCCGAGTATAAAGCCTTAGCAGACGACAGTGCTGAGGTTATCTGGCTTCAGTATTTATTAACAAATCTGTAGATTTTGTCTGCCTCTGCTCCTATCATTTGGTGTGATAATCTTGGTGCTACTTATCTATCTGTAAATCCTATCTTTCATGCTTGTACTAAACATGTTGAAGTTGATTATCATTTTGTACGATACCGAGTTGCAAAGAAAGAGTTTCAGATTCGTTTTATCTCTTCTTAGGATGAAATTGTAGATGTCATTACTAAACTGTTTCCACTACTTCATTTACTGCTTTTCGTTATAAGCTTCGAGGCGATCCTCCATCCTCGGCTTGAGGGGGCACACACACACACACACACACACACACACAAGAATTCATGTAGGATTATTCTAATGTTATGGTTTCTACAGTTACTGTTATGTATTGTCTCATGTATATAAATGAGAAAGGTTAGCTAAGAGATAAGTCAAGCCATTCTATTATTCTCAACTGTGATTAATTGATTTAGATGTGATCTTGTATTGGGTAACAAAATTTTAAATGCATAAAATAATTGTTGGTGTTTTATAATGCATTATATTTATATTAGTTAGGTAATTTTGTTATATATTTCTCTAATTTGTGTTCATTGTTTCAATTTTTTGAGATACTTTTTTTTATTGTGGATTTATCTTGAGCAATTATTGGTTTGGAGATAATATCAAACAGAACAAAAAAAAATTGAAAACTACAATGAATTACTAATGAAATATTATGTGAAAAAAATAAATAGTGATTGATTTGTCAAAAAAAAAAAAGGAGAATTGTAAAATTTAATTTTTGAAAGTGAATATTCCATCAGTATTATAAATTATCGATGAAAACAATATAAAAATAAAACATAACAAGATATTTTGGGTGACAATATTCTGTTGGCAATCACTAATTACCAATGAGATTTTTTTTCTAAATATTGACAGATATTCTATTAACTTTTCCTAATTTTCTGGTTGCGTGACTGTCGCATGCCACAAAATTGTTTCATTAATTGTTTTAGGATTTCCTCAAATATCAATTCATATGAGAACCGACCCAATCCATTGTATTCTTCGTATTATTGAAGGTAATCTTGGGTTTTTTCTTTTTCTTTTTTTATGAATGTTTAGAATGGTGGCTTTAGAGGTCAGACATTCTTCTATTTTTCTTTTATAGGTCAAGGTGGTTTAGGTCAAAATTAGGACCCAAACCCTAATCTTTAAGTCAATGATTTGATCGCTTGAAAAACATTCAAAATAGTCTTAAAATTTGGGAAATTCCAAGTAAGCTATTTTTCTGGTTTGATTAAATTTATACTTTAGTTACAACTTTTAAATGCCGCAAAGAGCATTCAATTAGGTTTTTAGATTAGGGATAGCAAGCCCAAAATAAACATGCGAAACATAAACAACAAGTGAAAGAAGTTGTCATAAACTTGAGAGAAACGAATAAGGTTGCTAAATTTACTTTCAATTTTGTTCTTTTCACTATTTTATAATGACTAATGATATAGTCGTGAAAAATCATCACATAAAATTTTTTATTTGTTTATAAATTTATCAATATATTTATTATTAATAGACTCACGGATAATTTATGAATTATAAATTGTCAACAAAAGGTTTTTTGATATATTGTTTTTGTTCCCGAGTTCATGGATTACCAGTTAAAATATTAAATCTGTTAGTGATATAAGGTAACTTGGAAATAAGTATTAAGCATAGTAATGGTTCTCTGAGCTATGACGAGTCGTCCTTTTCTCTTTGCATATTGCTGTGGCTGGGTGAAAATAAGTTGTTGGCTAGCATTGAAAGGCACCGTTAGACATGTAGGAAGCTCTGTGAAAAGTTTGGCATAAAATGTATTTAAGCTAAACTTGCACCAATTGAAGTCCTCCTTACCTGAAATAGTGGAATGCTCACTGGTTGCTTTCTCCGCTATTGAGTTGAAGTCTTAATGGTGAAGGACAGCCTTTACGGATCTGGTTGTTTCACATGATACGAGTCTTATTTTGTCCATTAACTCCATTGAAAGATAGTAGCTTCTGCGGGAGAGTGGGCAGGTTTTTCACATTAATTTCCATCTTATAGAATTATTGATTACCATTTTACTAGAACAGTAGTTCCACTTTTGTCTACCCACACACTCAATAATTCTGCTATGATAATGTAAGGAATAAATGTAATGCTAACGGTTAAGCCTAGTTTTGGGATTCGGCAATAACAGCCTTTTCATCAATCCCAGTTTGAGGATTCAGGTGATTGTCATCTGTTCCTTCTACGACTTTGCTTTTTATAATGGGCAATTTGTGCCAAGGATAAAACATCGTCATGTATGTTAGTTTCATACACGATGCATGATTTGCTATTCCATGTTTTAACGGCCTATCTGACATTTGAAGACATTATTTGAGCCATCATGTACGTAGTAAGTTTTCTTGGAGGTTGATGAAGTACTTCTTATTTGGCGAAATAAGATCATGATTTTCTTAGTGCTGAATCCTTGGAACTATAATCCTCAAATGAAGTCAAGCTGTTCATGCTCTTCCATTTAGAAGTGATTTTATGCTCTTTCCCTTTCTGGTTCTTGTTCATTTTAAGTTAAGGAGCTGTTTCCATTCTGAATTTTCCTTCTTATAAGCTGGTCAGTATGGAGAAATCATTCTTTATGAATTGCATATGACTGTAGGAAACAACCTAGATTGTAATTTAATTACACAGACAAATCAAGATACATTTGATTTATAAGATATCGATAAGCCATCAACTACATATGACTGCAACTCCTCAAGACAAAGGCCATATACAAACTATCATCATCAGCAACATACTCCAGCGATATTTGATCATTGGGTAGTAATCCTTTAATCTTGTATATATTAACATTCTGCTGGTGCAACTCCTAAGCAGCGTTGAACTGGTGATCAATTCAAGAGGTATGATAGCTAAATCTCACAACTCCAATTGATCAATGATTTTACTTCTTTGGCACCCAGCATCCATGTAATCCATAAGGTAGACCGTAAGGGAACTTTGCTCTTGCAATCTCTTCAAATGTGGATCCGTCAAGTAACAGTGCGTAACCATCTCCATTTTTCTCACTGATCATGGAGATCAGCACACCTGCGACCATTTCCATATAATTAATAATTAAAAAGAAGATTTAGTCATGAAGTCACTGGCTAAACTTTATTTTTTAATCAATATTTGAGGTGTTTGTTACGTTAACAAGACTCAAATAAAAAAGCAATATCCAGAAGTGATACTCTTATTGAATTTTGTTGATTGAATTTTTTCTTCTTCGATATAATTAGGGTTACAGAGGGGGAAAAAGCATGTAGCTCGTTTAAGAATTGGTCTTTGGACGAGTCAAACTCCTTGTACAATATCGATGTATATTTCTGATAATATGTAAAAAAGAAAACAAGTGTTTCAGTTAGGTTTTTTAAAGGTTTTCAATGGCAAAGGAATAGACAAACCTCAATACATGTATAGAACTGCCCTTTTGAGCCAAGTGGATCTCATATTTCGAATTTGTTTTTGAGGATTAGTACTTTTTCATAGTAATTATAATGTTTGGTAAACAAGAAAATGTGATAGCATTTACTCACCATCATCCTCTTCTGTAGCACCTGGGCGAGCCACAAAAAATGGTTCCGACGGCACAGCACCCTCTTCGTACCAATTCTTTGCCTTCTTCTCGAACAAATCAATCTACGTTGGTATTTACCAAAAACAACATTAAAATTAACCTTCGAAGAAGTTAAGCAATATTAAACCATTTGCATGAAATTGTAAACCATTTTTTTTAATTAAAATTAAAAAACCAATTGCAGGAAATTGAAAGTCAAAGGCAATATATATGTGTAGTAAGTAATTTTGGTAGTCGTGACTTTTACCTTAGTGAGGGTGTTGGGGAAGTTACAAGGGCGATGTGCTCCACAAGCATAAGCATATCTATATTTTTTGCCCAAATATGCAGGGTTAAAGCTGCACATGTCCATTCCTTTCCCATGCTCTTCTGGGTCCAATGCTGCCTCCAATTTTCCATATGGGCTCCCATCCAAAGGAATTACGAACCTCCCGACCCTACGTACATATACGTGCACCACTAAATTATTAATATCTCCCATGCATCTAGCTAGTTGTTACTCTATATCATGGCATCAAAAACAGCATTTTCTTTGTTAGAGAAAGTAAATTTCTTTATATATATAGTTTCAGCTCAACGTGAAGCATAAGCTCATTATCCGAACTGAAGAAATTAAAACAAAATAAGTATAATAATTAATTGTGGAGCAACTACATAAAGAGGACAAATTAACTAAATGATGATAGAATAGTTTTTGACAAACATATGCATGTCTTTGTTTACAATAAGCATAACATCATTGACAAAGAATAAATTACCGATAAAAGGGAGATTGAATAATTAATTAATCAATTACGTACCTAGCATCTGGCAAGACATCTTCACCCATAAAAGCCCGAAGATTTTGTAGCCTAAGCCTCTCCAAAATAGTCGTGTCCGCATTATGCTCACAGCAATCGGCAATGATGGCAGTCACCCTCCCATCTTCATCTTTCTCTTCATAAGCATTGATGAAATGGAATGTTACATATAGAGGCACTTCCACACTTGCCACCTTCAAAAATCCCAAAAAATAATACCATATAAAATCAAATCTACCCATAAATTAACTTGCAGTATGATTAATCATATATATGACCATTAATGGTCCTGATCATAATTAATAATGATGATGATGCAAGAGAGGAGAGAGTGGACTTACTATATTGCCACTAGCTTTACACATAACATGCATAAACCCTTTGGAATCCGGGTGCCACTCAAACTTGTACAATGGTGTGGGCTCAGCTTTTAGTAGATTTTGTGCACAATATCTCAATGGCATTTCTGGCACTATCACATAATGTTCAGTAACCGGAAACGAGTGGACCCATCCGGGAGCAGGCCCTCCACGACAATCCACCCGTCCGATTACTTTCCTCTCGTTACTTCCAGGTTCCATCCTCACCACCAAGTATCCAGGCTTCAACAAATCAGGCAACAAAGTTAAGAATTCAGTGTCTGTCACAATTGGATGCGCCGAATGTATTAGACCCCCTAGTGAATCACTATATTCAAATTTTCCTAATGTGTCCAATGTGTTTGGATCCACAATTATTGACCCTTTCTGTGTTTCTGTTAAGCAAACAACACGTCCATCGCCGAGCTTGACCACGCCAGTGTTGGCGTTATCAGTCAATGATGCCCCGGAGAAGAGGTTAACTAGTTCTCCAATGTAGGCGAGAAAATTATC
Source organism: Populus simonii (assembly GCA_007827005.2). Classification (NCBI taxonomy): domain Eukaryota; kingdom Viridiplantae; phylum Streptophyta; class Magnoliopsida; order Malpighiales; family Salicaceae; genus Populus; species Populus simonii. The sequence continues at coordinate 5,424,040 of CM017481.2, forward strand.
AAGCTTTGGAACCTCAGAGAATTCACGGTAACATAGTTTGTTGTTGTTCTTTGCAGCCTTGTAAGCCTCCGATTCGATTTGGCGGTGGCCAGAGATTAATCGACCATTTTCGAAATGGAGTCTGACTAATGTGGCATAGCCATCGAAAAGGTGCCGGAAGTTGTAGCTTCCTATGTGCCACAGGCCTGGACCATTTCTAAGATACGTTCCATTCTGCATGAAATCAAAGTCAGGAGATTAACCAACACTAATTAAAACAAGGATTTAAATTTAACTCTTCCGTTTAAGGTCAGGAGGTACGTTTTGTTTTAATTCTATATAATAGCAGTGTATATTGTATGTTGTATGATGGTATGGTATTTACTTGATTTACAAAGTTTGGAAAATCTTTATATGGATGCGCACTAGCTAGATCTTACATCTGAATGTAGGACAAGGAATGATTTGAGCCCCACGATCAGTCATATAGTATAAATAAAAGGATTATTGTAAAATTAATAAAATATGGATTCTTTCCTCCCATATCTCGGACCAGTTACATGATAAAGCTATTTGTAGCTCATTTTATATGCTGAAAAAATAACGAATTAATCTCAACCTAACAAATGCACGAGGTTTTCATGTCATGTAGCTTAACGTAAGAACATAAGAAGAGAGGATTAACAAATGAAAATCTTGATGGTAAGCTGCTATATATCTTTTTGTGTATGAAAATGTGTTGATGATGAGAAAATAAATCCTTGCCAAAGGAATTTCCTTGCTAGTCATATATATATATATATATATATATATATATATATATATATATATATATATATATATATATATATATATAATGTCTGTGATAGCCGTCAGGTAATTGAAAGATTTTACATACCAGCCATAAAGGAATTTCTCCTTCAACTGCAAGCTCTCCTTCCCATCTCTCTTGCTGGACACTAGTCCATGCAACATGATTCCTGTCACCAGCAAGTTCCTTCTCTAGTGATGGAATCACGGTTGGTGCTTGGGTTGCAACTTTAGTGACCACTGAGTCTCGAGGGTCAAGTTTTCTTGCGAAAATACCCTTACCAAAGGAAAGCCCTTCTCTTTTGCTCTCATACTGATCAGAAACCATTGCATTTGATGGTGAAATGCAGCGACCAATTTTGGCTGAAAATGCCAAGGAAGCCATGAAATTAATGAAGTTATATTAAGAGAGTGAATTGTCTTAATTATGTAGTAAGATGGTTTTGAGATTGTTAGGGCTGTAGAATGGCATGTATTTATAGGAATACCCAGAGAGACGTATACAAAGTTGGATAGACATGGGGATTCGTTTTTGGCATCTTAATTAGTGGAATTCCATTCCACTAGAGGCCACTGCTTACGTTATTTGTCCTTTTTAATCTATAGAAATTAATAAATCTAGTGTGGGTGTACTCTATGTTAAAGAAAAAAAAAAGATGCTCCTGGCTTGTATATCCAAGCTCACTTGACTTCTTAGACATAAATATATATGTTCAAATCTTCTAAACCGATGTAGCGCTGGTACATATACAATTAGTAATATATTAGTTCTTTTAATTTGTTTAGATTAGTTTTAGTTTTTATATTTATTTAAGAAGTTGTATATATATATATATAGAAAATACTATAGAACTACTTTAGTGTTGTAATCTCTACCTTTACTATTGTATACTATCCTACATATATATAAATAGAAAAAGGTGGCAAACTAATAGGTTAAGCCTCCTATTATTCTCAACTTGGTATCAGAGCCCTAAATAACTTAAAACACCCTTTTCTTCTCTTTAATGGACCCTTCTTTTCAGCCACGGTGCAGACTTCCTCTACCTCTGCTGCACCACCGGTGCCAACCTTCTCCTCTACTGCACCACCATTGCAGACTTTCTCTTCTCCATTTACACTAGAGGCTTTCCCTGCTCCTATCATACCTCTACAAAACTTGTTCTCTTCCTCTGTTCTGCATTTTGCTCGTGCTGATATTGGCTGGAATCTTGCCACCATGGATGTTTCAAATTTGTAGACTTTTGCTGCCGTTGCTATTGTTGTTCATCTTGCTTTAGTGGATGCTATTGTTCCACTGTCCAATAACCCATCAAGTTATTTCTCTAAAACTTACAAAACACAAATTACTTGTATTAGCGAATGCAGATGAAGCCATATCTCTTTGGACAAGGCGTTTTCCAATTTGTTAATGGCTCCTTCTCGTGTCCCTCTCCTCATGTGGTTGCTGCTGATGGTATTTCTATTTAGGTTAATCAATTTTTTCTTCGTTGGAAATAGCAGGATCAACTTATTATAAGTGCATTGCTTTCTTCGCTCTTAATAGATGTTCTCCATCTTGTTGTTGACTGCCAAACCTTGCATTCTATTTGACGCACTCTTGAGCAAGCTCTCGCTTCTCTGTCTAATTCTCGTATTATACAACTTCATGGTTCTTTTCAAGATCTTCAATAAGGTGATGATTCAGTCACTAGGTTTATCCAAAAAGTTAACGCATTATTTGATGAATTAGCCGCTGTTGGCCAGTAAGTTTCGCTATAGGACTTTAATTTGTATATGTTTCGTGGTCTGCAAGGTGAGTTCAAAGACTTGGTAACAAGTCACGTGACCAAGGCAGAGCCTCTTTCGTTCATCTCCTAACTCATAAATTTTTTCACAAGACCTTCTTTCAATCTATGGGTTATGCTATCATTAGTGCTTCTGTATTTCCACGCCAAACCAGCTCCTTTTAGCTATTGTTGCCCAACGTCAGTCTTCTGGTTCCTTTGGTAAAGGCAAAGAATTATTTCAGAGAGGGTGGCATCCCGATTCTAGCAACAGCAGAGAACACAGGTTTGATTTTTATAGCTTCAACGAGCCTTCCAACAATGACTGGAGGCAGGGAAATTAGCAGCGAACTAGGGGGCAACATGGCTCTTCATAGTGGTCTAATGTCCGGTGCTAGTTATGTCAAGTCTTCGGCCACTCAGCCCCTCAATATGCTCAACTTCAGTGCCATGGCCAATACCTTAGTGCAAATCTGGCGCTGAGCAATATTTTCTAAACAAGTTTTGTAGATTGGTTTCCTGACATTAGTGCTAATCAACACATCACACCTGATCTTGAAAATTTGACAGGGTCTAAACCATAACTTGGTAATGATCACTTACATGTTGGTGATGGTAAGGGACTTCCCATATCTTATATTGGTCATACTAAGATACATACAACACACCATACTTTCACTTTCTCTAATGTTCTTCATGTCCCACATATTCAAAAACCTTTGCTTTTGGTTCAAAAATTCTATCTTGATAATAATTTTTATTTAGAATTTCACCTATTTGTGTTTTATGTCAAAGATCTTAACACTAAGGCACTGCTATTTTCCGGTCAAAGTAAAAATGGTATCTATTCTTTGACCAAGTCTTCTGTCATGTCAATTCCTCAAGCTTATTGGTTTCTGCTTATGCTGATCTATGACATCGTTAACCGGGTCATCCTACTTCCTATATTTTTAATTTTTTGGTCTAAAAAAATAAGATTGCTTGTAACTCTAAATGCCTTAATTTTCAGTGTCAAACTTGTCCATTAGGAAAATCATCGTGTCTGTCTTTAGAACCCACGAGCCACAAAACTTCTGCTCCACTTGAATTAATTCTTAGTGATTTTTTGGGTCCTTCTCCTCCTTTTTCATTTGATGGTTTTTGCTATTTTATTATTTTTGTTGATGCACATATAAAATATATATGGTATTACCCTTTTGTTGCAAAGTCTAATGTTTACTATGTTTTTCATCAATTTCAAACTTTCGTTGAGCATCAATTTTCGCTAAAAATTAAATCTGTTCTAACTAATTAGAGCAGTGAATATCACAAGTTATTCATTTTCTTTCAGACCATTAGTATTCATCATCGTTGACCTCATACTCATGAACAAAATGGAACAGTTGAACATCGTCATAAACATATTGTGGAAACTGGTATTTCTCTTCTATGACAGTGTAAAACAACATTAAGATTTTGGAATTATATTTTTGAAATCTCTGTTTATCTTAACAATCAAATGCCTACTCTTGTCCTAGACAATAGATCTCCTTTTGATTGTCTTTTCAATGGTCTCCTGATTATCATTTATTGTGTATGTTTGGGTGTCTTTGTTTTTCATTTCTGCATCCCTATCATAATCATAAATTAAAATTTTGTTCCTCTCCATGTGTGTTTTTAGGCTATAGCTCTTCTCATCTTGGTTATCGTTGTCTTGACACAACATCTCAACGCATTTATATCTCTCGTCATATCCGTTTTCATGAACATGTTTTTCCTTTTGATAGATCTATATAGATTGCATAATCTACCTCTCACTCCTCTAACCATTTTGATCCTACCTTTCTACCTAATCTCCTCCCCTCTCCACTGTTTCACTCTCCTAAGGATTGTAGGGTCCACCCATATGCCTCTCCTTCTCATACACATGTTTCTGCTCATCTGCAACAGTTCGAAACTTCACCTTATCCATTACCACATGTATGTCTATCTAATAATCATGCTGCAGGTACAGGTATAGGTTTACCCCCCCTCTACTTTGCAGCATATCAGGTATGTTGTTGTTAGTTCTCCTGGTTGTCTTACTACTGCTTCCCAATTGTTTGCCAATGACCAGTCTGCTACGAGCTTTGCCTCTACTATAAGCTCTGCCTTAAAGGGATGTGTTAGAGAATAATATAAATTATATCTTGGGACCTCACATATTAATTTAAGCTATTGTATTGAGATGGTTCTTTGATGATTAGAGAAAAATTATTTAAAAAGAAAATATTTAATAATATAATTTTGAATTAATATTTTTATGTAGTAATTGTATTCCGTATAATCATGTTGCTTATATTTACTTTTTTTTTGTTAGGGCTCTCTTATATTAATTTAGACCAATTAGTCTTGTTAATTGTTTTATAAGATCATAACTAAGGTGTTGTCTACTAGGTTGAGAAGGGAAATACATGAAATTATTAGTCCAAATCAGCCAACTTTTATTATATTTTTTTATAAGCAAAAAATTAAGCTAGGAAATGGCAGAAACAACAAACCAAAATGACACGAACAACAAAAACAGTGCAACATCATAGCCTATAAAGATACAAGACACTGATTAAATACCAAACAAAAATCTATCCTATAGTTGAATCCTTCTTAAAGACATAAATCTTTATAACCCCAGCAACCTTAAGGAAATTAAAAGTTTCAACCCTTTATATTGGACGTAGTGTTAGAGTCAGTCTTAACAATCCTTTTTATAATAAATTAAATTTATTATATGAAGTGAAATTGTTAATAATCCTTAAATAATAAATGAAGTTTTTTATAGTATGAAGAAGTAGCGAATTTAAAGACTAATCTTTAAAATTAAGTCTTCAGAAAGTATTTGATTCAGTTTTGTTGGACAACCAGCTCTAAGTTATGAATTTTAGATGTTTTAGGTTTAAATGACATAGATGGATTTCATAATGTGTTAGCACTCCGTACTGGTTTGTATGTTTAGGTTTTTGGGTTGCCTACAATAATGTAATGTTTCTAGAGGAATTTAAAAAGGCAATCCATTATCTCCATCTCTTTAAGCTGGCTATGAAAGGTCTTTCAGTCCTGGTTAATTGAGTGGCAACTAACGACATCATCAATGGTGTTACTATTTGGGTTTGAAGGTTAATTTCCACCAAAAAATCTCTTATCGGAATTAATATGGACAATGATTTCTGTCTTGGTATAGCTAATTTACTGAGATGTAAATAAAGGTTTACTTGGAGACTGGTGATAGAGAAGGTTTGGAATCATCTTTTTTTCTTGAAAAAGGAAGCTGCTCTCTTTAGATAGAAATTTGTTCTTAATTAAGTTAATGCTTTCTGGCCTCCATATATACTTTGATATGATCTAAGTAAAGCTAGATTCAGATTTTGGCATAAGATTTCCTATCGTAAAATTTTATGCTATTAAGCTAAACTTCGAATCAAACAGTTGAATTGAGCTAAAACTTTACCGGAAGATTCCAGAGGTATTTTGCTATGTTCTGGTAAAATTTCAAGAAGGCTTTGCCATATAAGTCAAAATAGGTTGTACAAATTTTATTATTTACTTACTTTTGACTTGTGGACTTTCTATTTGGCAATGATCATTTTTCTATAAAGATGTGCAAGCTTGTTTTGGAAATTTCTTAGTTTTACAAGGATCTTTAATGGGTTGTAACATAATTTTCAAGTGTGGCAATGATTCATTAATGTTCCAGAATTTTTTTCTTATAAGGATGTTGTTAATCCTAGCTATACAAGAAAAGGAGGACTTGTGGTATTTAATGATATATTGGTTTTTAGTATTATTGGGCAATATTGTAGGCTATAAATAAACCTTATATTAGAATTGTATTGTTTTCTTTTCTTTTTCTCTTCTCACAATAGTATAGGGAATTAACTTATGATTTTTATTTTTATTATTTCAATTATAGCCCAATGCTTGTTTGAGCCTAATTAATAATTTATTTTTAGCTAGGATTTAAGGCTTGTTTAGATTAGGGTTTAACCTTACTAGTATAGGTTTTGAATTAGTTTTATAAGCGAAACAATTCAACTCACAAGGGTAGATCCATTATGATGAAATTTTTAAAGTACTTAAACTCTTGTAAGCCTAAGTTCCAAAACCTTTTGATCAATAATAATTCTAAACTTTTCAGTGTGAGAGATTCTTGCATTCTTTAGTTTTTGAACGAACTGAATTTGACTTATTAAAGATTAACTGGCTTCGTGACATCATTCAACTTCATTCCAATAATGTTGGTGCCTTGAGATAGTTTTCTATTATGTCACACTCTTATTAAACCTCTTTTGAGTTTTTAGAATAAAAAGAGATGCTGAAATTGAGAAGACAAATAGATGGTTAAGCTTAGAAAAGAGATGCTGGTTCAGTCCAAACTGGAACACTGTTTAGTCATTGAGTCATATCTAGAGCTATAGATCTTGGATTTCAATTTGGTTTATATGGCTAGAAAGCTAAGACATATGACTAAAACATTCATGCGGAGTCCAAGACTCAATTCTGCTGTTTGGAAGTCCAAATCTTAGCAACAACAGAGAAGTCAGAATCTTTCCTGCAGCCTAGATATTGTTCAGTGTTCAGCCCATATATCGAGTTTTAGAAGTCCAAATGCACCAATTCTATTTTTGTTGGAAAGCTGAGATAATTTTCTAGAACTTTTATGTGGACAATATGTTCAAATTCTGACGTTAGCAATGATGTTTTGTTCAGACAAGAAGATAAGGATTGTCACCAAGTCAAGATGTGGCCACCCACTCAACAATTAGTCATCAAATCAATAGTTCTAAATTTTAGCCTATAAAATGAGGCATTTGCCATGCATTTAGGCATCTTGGTTTTCAGATCAAGATCATGTTCTTACTCTCTTTCTTTATATTTTTATAATGCTTAAGTTTTGCTTATATTAATCTCTTGTTTATGCTTTTCATTTCATTTCCTTTACTTAGTTAACTTATATCTTATTTATGTTCTTATCTTGTTTATATGTGTTTCTCTCTTTCATTATGTTTAGCTAAGTTTATTATGTCAAGGTGAAAAGGTTACATTAATGGTGTAAGAATAAGTATGGTATAAACTCAACATGGACTTTAATGTTTGATACTAACATGTTTTGTATTTGTTATCTTGTTCACTTTTAATACTTTGCTTGTTAAATGGTTAATCTAGATTTATGTTGTATAACCCTTGGTATAACAAATAATTGACACTTTTATAGCCCAACCATATGGTATAACCGTCACCTGTGTTATAAAAGAAACTTGATTTGTTGTTAACATAAGTTAACATCATGAATACCTGACAACATTTACAAGTATTAGCATTATTCAAATAAGATAACTAATGTAATCATGTTAACAATCCGATTGGAACCTTCTTTGTGTGTGGTTTCTAGTTGAGTAATAAAAAAAGTTTATACTATACTTGTTTGAAATACCATTAGTGGATCCTTTAACCTTGACAATTATTTTATCCTTGTTTAATCCTTATATCAATATCACATCTCAAAGCTCTCTTCAACTCCGTTTCTGTTATTATCTATTTCTTTATTTGTAGTTTATACAGTTAACCTCCCTATGGTTCGACCCCGGTCTTGCCGGGTTATTTATTACTTCGACATTCATACAATTGGGAGAAGACATTAATCTTTTGGTCGTGTTAGTATCGGACCTTTAATGATCAAACTATGACGAGTTTGAATCTCAACACTCTCATTGCAATTTTTAAGTCAAAATAGATTTTATTTGAGGAGTAGTGTTAGAGAAAATAACGCAAGTTTCAAGTATCACGTTTTATATGAGAAAAACAATAACATAAGTTACATGATTGTAGTTTTGTTGTATTCATAAGATTATACTAACAATTCAATTATTAACGATATGTAAATTGTTTCTAGTGATACTAACCGATATCAATTATCACCTCAAAGGAATCGAGAGAAAAACACCAACAAGATATTTACCTTAAAACTTAAAGAATATAAAGTATCTCATTACTCATTATGTCTCTACCAAACACTTATCTTATGTTATTCAAGGTCATGTGAATCAAATGCTAGTTATCTCCATTCTTATAATGGTATAAGAAGCACTGAATGATCCCAAATAGGTAGAATCAATGAGAAAGGAGATTTGAGCACTGGAAAAAAAAAATCAAACATGGGATGTTATGCCCTTACCAAAAAGAAAGAAACATTTTGAATATAAATGGGTATTCATAGTAAAGCATAAGCTACATGGCACTATTGATCGATATTGTCATAACCTAAATTTGACACTATTTGCTTTAATTAATTTTTTAGGGGGTTAAAATCTAGGAATTAAAAGATCAAGTACCAACACTTGATTAAGAGTGTGATTTGTAAACTTTTGAAAATATTAAGGATTATAATATGTTTTAGTTTAAACAAACTATCAAATAAAATTCATTTTCAATTTTGAATCAAATTTAAATTTGAAAAAAAAAAATTGTTTGTGCTTGCTTAGGACTAAGAGACTCCTATGTTATAATTTTATAAATACACATTTTAGGAGATAAAATGGGAGATGAGCAGACAAAAAATCTCCATAGAGAGCGGATCTAAACACAAGAAAGAAAAAAAAAAGCCATTCATTCATCTCTCTTGTCCCTCATTATCACTGAATACATACATAAAATCAAGAGAATAAAACACAGCAGCTTTATCTCTCCTAGCCATACACACACAAGACAATAGCTAACTTCTTTTGCCTTCTATTTCCCAACAAAATAGCTCATCAAATCAACAACACTTAGCTGCAAATCTCCCGCCATTCCAACCATAATCAACTTCATTTCTTCTTAACCACAATAGCAACCAGAAGTCTTCTAAACCAACCTAACAACATCTCTTCATACCTATGACAATTTCAGCAAGAAGTAGTATTGATTTCATTAACCTCATCCCAATCAAGACTTGACAATAACTACCATCAAATGATCTTTTAGCAGCGACAACCTCATCTTTTTTCCCTCTTTGTCAGACACTAACCCATACATGCCAACCATCTATGATAGCCTTCTTATCCAAAAACCAACAACAAAATCTCACAGCCTCAAAACCATCATCGACCGACACTTTCTCCTCAACCACAATGCAAGGCAGTCTTCACAGTAGATCCATAACAACCTAACAATAACAATGAGAAGAGAGAAGAAGAAATTATAGTAGAGACACACACACAAAGAGAGAAAGATCTAAAAAATAAAAATAAATAAAAAATTATTGCCTTATATTTTGATTTCTTTATTTTGTAGGTGGTAGTGTTCACGTCACCAGCACAGGAAGAAAGAAGAGAAGGAGCATAACCTGATCTACCTATTGTGTTCGTTTTACCAGTAGCAATGCGTGATTCCAAGTGCCACCATTGTTTTTGAAACTTTGGTGACTCCAACAACTCTTCTTAACCGTCCAACAATAAATTTTGGATGATTTATTTTGTTTTGATTACATGTGATAATTGTAAGTGTTATATGATTTTATTTTTTAGCGTTTGTTAAAATAAACAGCTAAAAAAGGAAAATACCAAAAACAATTTAGCCATTTGTTTTCTTAGAAAAAATTGCATTATGACCATGCTAAGAAAAAAAGAAATATCTTTTGCATAATTTAGTGTTTGCTATGTTTAGCATAAAACAAAATATTTTGCATATTTTAGCATCGTAAAAAATATGTTTTTGACATTTGTATTTTGGTATTAAAAAAAAGTGTTAGTTTTACATGTATTTTTGGGCTTGATAACAAGTTTATCAAGCTCATTAAAAGCTTGGTCTAAAAAAATATCTCATTGGGCCTACATATAAAAAACAATAATCCAAATCCATTACTTTTTAATTTTGAAAATAAAAAATAACAAAGTGTTTTGAGTAAAACGATCCAAAGCCTATTTTTACCATTCTTGCAAGTCCAATAACCATTGTAGAACTCAACCCATGATTGTTTAAGGTAAATGGATTCATGAAGAATGTCAACCCTTGTATTTACTGGCGCCAAAGTCAAAAATATTGATTTTGGTATTTGATAATTCCATAGTCAAGAATATCAACCACAATATTTACTGACGCTAGAGTCAGGAATATTATAGGCTGACCATTAATAGCATAACACAACAGAACCTTAGCAATTTAATACAAAATCAGTAATGTAACTTACCTTAGATAAACGTTTTAGGGGTGATAGTATTTGTAAAACCCCGTTAAAAAAAATTGAACCAGCCAAAATCAGGAGGAAACATAAAGAAACCGGTCAAAGAATAATCTAAAGGATACTAGGATAAGATTATCTAGCATCCAAACACAACCTATCTCATTTAAAAAAGGGTATAATGCATTGAGAGGGAAAATAGTTGACTTTTCCTCTCCCCCAAAACTGACAACACAACCCTAGTTGCAGCCCCTCGCTTGCAAAATTTCCATCAAAACCACTCTTTCCATGTCACCCTCATTAAATGCTTGAATGAGAGGAGAGTTGAAAAGTGAAAAGAAAATACAAAAAACATAAAGAGAAGAAAAGAATAGAGGGCCCATTGGAACAATAAAGAGGAAAGGGACGAAAAACAAAAAGGAGGAGAAGAAAACCACCAAAACCTCCCCCAAATCCTGTCTAAAATCATGTGGTAAGAATAACCTTATACTCATATGTGTTATTTTGATATTTTAAAGCAAAATGAGAAGGAAACCCCAAATGAAATAACCTAAGGTTCTTGCACCCTTGATTTCCAAAAATTAAATAAAGAGATTGGGAAATTGAGATGGGAAGGGTATAATTTCAGATTCCAAACAAAAGAAATTGATGCATATTGAAGAACAAACCTTAACTAAAGCCAACTTGTTGAAGGGATGAAAAAAGGATGGAATGAGATGATGAAATGTGTTAATTGTGACCTTGATAAGCACTTAAGAAAATGCTTGAGTTGAAACAATTTTTTTATATATGCTAATGCCTTATTTTAAATCATGAATTGAAGAACTTGTTTGATTATGAACTTAGAAGATTGATGTATGATAACATAAACATGTTTATAATGGAAATGCTAATTTACGTGAGTAAACTAGAAGAGAAGAAAATGTAATGTTCGACCAATGTAAAGAACAATGAAGGAAACTTTTGTATGATGAATATCCTTATATAAACAAAATAAATGGTAGAAATTGAACTCATGTGTAATGTGAAATTAGTTATTAGCTTGTGTTTTATGATTTGTAATGGTATAATTGAGAATGATGAAATAAACACTTGATGTTAATGCCCCATGTTTTGGCCCCATGGAAGCTTGGATAGGAGAACCCTTGGAAATGTGCATGTTTGAACTTAATTGTATACTACTTGACAACATTGAGATGAACTTGATGAGATTATGGAAAAGGAATATGATTCTTAAACATGCTTGATAATACTTTGTAAGTTGGAATACCTAGAACACCTTATGCCATGCTATAATGAATGAGAATTGATGATATCATATGAAGAACTCAAAGTATGCTTGTTAAAGAAGTGACATAAGCTTCGACCATCTTTGAAGAAAATAACAAAAAAAGACCTTCATAAAGATAATGGTGATTAATAGGTTCTCCTTAATAATGTTTGATGAATGGATGAGATTATAATGAGATGGAGACATGACATATTACCCTTATTTCATAGACTTTTAGAGGTGAATTTGGTTGTGGTTTATGTCTATAACCAGGTTGAGATATAATCTATAAGAAGAAAACTTGGTATTAACTATATGTATGAACTTAGGGAAAAGATATGTCAAAATGACTTAGTTTTCGTTGATTATTTTTAGTATTAAAATAACTTAGTTTTCATTGATGATTTTCAATGTTCAAATGACTTAGATTTTGTTGATGATTTTCAGCGTCAGAATGACTCAGTTTTCTCTAATGTTTTTAGTGTCAAAGCAAACTAGTTTTGCTGATGATTTTCAGTGTCAAAATAATCAGTTTTCTTTGATGACTTTAAGTATCATAATGATGTAATTTCTATAGATGACCCTTATTAAAGTTGTGAATGAATGTCTTATTATGGTATTATCACTATAGAAATGCTCGAACACAAGATATGTTTGTATGAATGTATATGTGTACTAGTATATATGTGGAAATGATCTTTGGCGGTACTTAGATAAAAACAAATAATGAGTAATGGTCATTTTGTGTGTCAAGAGGTGTAACCAGAATTGGATCTTCGACCGGACGAGGACACACCACGAGAGGAGCAAGGAGGTGATTTCCACCATTATCTAATTTTTATTAAATTCATGAAGTATTAATGTATAATGTTACTACCTGATTTTAATTGATTAAATTACGCATGAATTGCAATGAATGGTGAGATTATCTTTAGCTAATATTGGTTAACCGGGATTGATTGATGAGATTAGCTTCGGCTAATGGTATCCACATAGAATAACCGAGAGGGAATTACCTTCGGCTAATGGTATCTAAATTAGATAGCCAAGAATGAATTATGATATTAGCTTTAACTAAGAATGATACTAATAGTTGCATTTGAAAGTAGTCATTGATACACTAAAGTAAAGAATAATGATGTATCAATTACAATTGGTATTAAGGTTTAAGGATCGTAGACAAATTGACCAAAGTCAGGAAAGAATAAGCATACATGGAAGAATGTCAAACGTACAAGGGATTCCTAGACCATAATACAAGTTATTAATTGATATTGAATATAGATCAAAGAAAATAACGCGACTTAAGGTCACACAAAGATGTGAAGCAAAATGATAAAAACAGAACTAATAGGAAGTTATTAATAAAAATCTACCTGTTTAAATTGTTGACACGATTACAAGTATATGTTCATTGTCCAATTATATTATAAGAAATTATTTATATACTTACATTAAGTTTGGTTTGTTACAGGGACGTCTCATAGCCATAGCACTTACAAACTTCTTCTGAAGTATTTTGTGATAACTATGTAATAATATGAATAGACAACCTGCATTTTGTAACAAACTATGTAATGGTCATGGATAAGCAATTTGCATTATTGTAAAAACTTATGATGACGACCTTCAAAGCATGTGTGACATGTAAAATCATTTAATAATGTTTAATTATTGAAATGATAAATGGTATTACGTAATGCACCATGGAACGTGATATATATAAACAATGTATCATAAATCTACGAATTTCATGGGTTATTACAATATCTTTTTTTTTATGTAACTAGTCTCAGACCATAGAATTTATTTTAACTAGTTAGGGTCCTAACGACCATAATACTAGGTAGTGACTCCTTAAACAAGACCTTCCATTATAAGAATAAGATGTCAGATATATATTCTTTTTCTTAATTTTTAAAGGTCATTGCAATGTTGGGTGCAACATATTTAAAGCAAGGTTAGTTACTTGTAGCTTTACAAGAACTTATAGTATTGATTATCATGAGATTTTTGCACCAGTTGCAAAGTTATGTATTATTTGGGTTTTATTATCTATTTCGACAAAGTTTCATTGGCCATTACAATAGTATGATGTAAAAAATGTCTTTTTACATGGAGATTTATCTGAATAAATCTATATGAAAACACCACTATGATACAATGCTTTTGACAATACAAACTTAACGGGGGCAAGTTAAAAAAAGGCATTGTATAATTTAAAACAATCACCAAGAGCAAGATTCAAAAGATTTTGGCTAGCTATGAAGAAATACAATTATAATTAAAGTAACACAAATTATTCATTGTTTTTTAATAGATGTAATGGTAAGATAACTACATTTATCATATACATGGATGATATGTTTAATACTGGTATGATATTGATGAGATGACAATTTTAAAGACTCACTTGGTATCTGAATTTGATATGAAAAACCTTGGAGTATGCCTTGGGTACTTAAGTTATAAGGTCTAAACAAAGAATATTCTTATTAAAATGAAAATATGTTTTGAAATTGGATGTCAACCTATCAGTAAATTTATATAGCAAAATCATAGTCTTATGGAACTTACTAATCAAGTTCTCGCTGACAAGGAAAGATATTAAAGACTAGAAGGTCGATTGATTTATTTATTTCATACTCGATTGAATATCATTTATGATGTTAGTGTGGTAAGTCATTGCATGCATAATTTAGGTGAAGTTCATATGAATGTTATTATTAGAATTTTATGGTATTTTAAGTCGGCACCTAGAAAATGTCTTATGTTTTGTAAGTATAACAAGGCAACTATTGTTGGATATTGTGATTTAGATTGGTAATCAAAGGAAGAAATACAATGTTTAACAATTTGTTACTTTATTTTCATTAAAGGTAATCTAGTTACTTAAAAACAAATTGAAGGTTATTTCATTATCTAATGCAAAAGCTAAATAAAATGAAATGATTCAAGGAATTTAGGAACTATTATAGTTAAAAAAAGCTTATAAGGGATCTTGGTTTTCTTTCTAAAAGAGCTATGAAATTATATTATGAAGATCTGTCTGGTATTAAGATCGCAGGGATTGATATAACATGACCAAACTAAACATATCGAGATTGATTGTAATCTTATATATGAGAAGTTTAAAGAGAAAATAGTTGAATTTTTGTAAGCGAAAATTATAGAACAATTGGTTGATATTTTAACTAAGGTTATTTCTGGTTGATCCTTTAATGACTCACATGTCTAGACATGGGTGATATGTATGATTCACCTTGAGGAGGAGCATTAGCATAAGTTAAAGGATTATATTTTCTAATTATAGAAATTGATTGTATAATTTCCTTTCATTCATAAGATTATTTTATATTATATGGATTGCAACTATTTTTCCTAGTATAACTAGGTAACTAATATATTATAACAATATAAAAAGGCCTTTTTAAGGTTAGAAATAAACATAAAATTTACTTTGTTTTGACAAAAAAAAAAAGGGTATGTTTCTTGCTTATTTTTGTTGTTATGTAGTTGGTGGTTATTAAGACATAAGAGAGTTTTTGATATTATTGCATCAAATTATGACAACATTTATTCTTTGACTTTTCAGAGTTGCATATTAGGTTAAATATATACATATGCACTCTGTGTGCTCAAACAAGACCTTTACACATCAATGGTATTAGAATGTGCACAAATCCTATTAAATCCATCCAATTACTTTATAAAAAGCTTTATTGGGTGTTTTAAAGTGGGATATTAATGCGTCACCCTTGGAAAAACTTAGAGCTTGAGGTATTATAGGAGTTTTAAGGGACCACGTGGGCATTTCATATGTATTTTTCTTTACCAATATGCATAAAGTAGTTCAATGAAGTGGAAGTTCTTACTATTAAAAAGGCATTAGAGAATGGTGTTGTCTACAAAATGAAATGAATTGAATATTCGAGTCAAACTCAATAAATGGAGTCAGTTACATCTAAAAAAAATGTAAAAGAATAATATCTTAGATAAAAAGAATGAACCAAAAAAAATTCTAATTATAAAATTGAGAATGGGTCATCTATCGTAAAGTTGGATGATATATAAACTCATTTAACAAATTTAATATGATTGAAGAGCTTGAAAAAGATATAACGATCTAACATAATCCAATATATAATAGATACGAGAAAATAAAATAATATAAAAGATTGAGAATGAGCCAACCATCTTAAAGATTAAGTCTTTTAGATGGAATCTAAACTCAAATATGAAATATAATATGGTAACATAGTCATTAAATTCAAATGGCCTAATAAAGATTTTAGAGTACAATCCACTTGACAACCTTAAAAGATTTGTTACGAACAATATCTAATATAGAAGAATAAATAAAAGAATCTAATATATAAAGCTAAGTATGAATTAACCACCATATGACTTAAGTCTTTTGGATATAATCCAAATTCAACTATTAAATTTATTATGATTTTGGAGCTTTAAAGATGTTCAATGGCCCAACATAGAACTTTGATGTTAAATCGCTTGACTACTTTAAAATATGAGTTGTATGTAAAGAAAAATCCTAGTTTTCAAGAGTTAATATAAAACTATTTTTGGGGCTTTACAAAAAAACTTAAAAATTTTAGATTAAGATTGTTTTTTTTTTTTACATGAGATTAGATCTTTAGTGACAATAAAAATGATGATTTTCTAATGTATTACAACATTTAGCAAAACAAAAGAAACTATAGTTTCACAAACTCTAAAACTACAACATAATTATAGAGATCATTCCAATTTGATAAATTTTGAATGTAAAAAAATCTATTTTCAT
Organism: Populus simonii; assembly: GCA_007827005.2. Lineage (NCBI taxonomy): Eukaryota > Viridiplantae > Streptophyta > Magnoliopsida > Malpighiales > Salicaceae > Populus > Populus simonii. Next base: position 5,440,839 of record CM017481.2, read on the forward strand.
TTGAGAAATTAGTGAGGCAACCCTATTATACTTGTGATAAGCCTAAACCCTAATATTCATAGTATAAAAGAATCCTTATTGAAAACTATATGGCTGATAAATAATCTAATAAGCATTAGAATTCCTAACCTAAACAAATCTTAAAAAAATTTAATAATTAAGAAAGTAATATAATAAAAATTAATAACTCATGTGATATGTGTTGAATGTCAGGCTCTCTAACTAGAAAAACAAAAATCATCATCAAGTTTACAATAAAAAAATCAAACTTTTCAATTCTAAGGAAATGCATAACTTCAAATAAAGCATTGTTATCAATTTATGATTGAGATTGCTTGCTCAAAATAACTTAAAATTAAAATTTGGCAAAGATATATACATGTAGAATTATTCAACTTAGGCAAAACTTCTTAAGACCTAAAAAAATCAAGGTCACATGAAGTCTTAATGCTTAAGAAAGCAAATAGATCTTTACCCGATGCTTGAAATTCAGATTTGATATTACTTTTTATATATTCTTTATTGTAAAGATCATAATTATTTACCTTTGCTCATTAATTTTTGTAAGGCTACCCTTTATCTATAACAAAAGCCATAGAACAAGACAAAATAACATAAAAAAAATCTTTTTAACATCTTGCATCAATTTAGTCCTTATTTATAATATCTTCAAATGACTTTTTAGAAATTATTGTGCCCCTAATGTCCTTTTTTTGCAAGATTGACATCCATAATATAAGGATCACAATATGTTTCTTCCTTATTCAACTTAATTTCAAAAGATCAAAGTTGTTTTTCAGCTACCTCTTTGACTATGTTTTCTACAATATGATGGGATAACTTTGATATTTTAAAACTAGAAGTGTTCGAATTTAATTCTTTCTTTTGTACTCTCTTGAATTCATTAACTTGAAAATTAACTTTAACATTTCCACTACCAATTCCCAAACTTTTCATAGGGATATGAGTTAGACATTTTCTCGCTTGCTTGACTTAATCCTCGTAGAACTTTCAACTATGTAAGGCATCCATAAGGATTTGTAATAACTATCCTAAATGTTTTTCCAGCTTGATATTTTATAAAGTTGAACACAAGTCAAGTGAAAATAATTTAATTGTTCAAATATCTTGTATAAAATCTCTCCATGATCATATTGTATAAAATCCAAAATTAACTAGTATTACTAACACAAACTCTATCATCTTGAATATTGTACTACCAATCTTCAGCACTATAAGTAAGTTTTTATCTTATGAACACTACAAGATTTCACAGTTTTGCCGACAGAAATATTCTGTTGGTGTATGATTAGAAGTTCGTCGGTGATTTATTTACGGACCTCGTCACCGATGGATTATGTCTGTCGGCTTTCGCTTCGTCGGTGATTCCCCATTCCGTCGCTATATCGGTCGGCAAAACAAAAAAACCATTTGCCAATGGTTTTACGGACTGAATTTGCGCGCCAAAAAAAAGATTCCTGCTTGAAATATACCGATGGATTTTTATTCCGTCGGTGATATCGTGATTTACCGACGGCTACTTACCGTCTGTAAAGCTGTCGGTGAGTGTATGAAATACCGACTGAATATATCTGTCTGTAAATTCATTGGTAAGTGCGGCAGCTACTGTCAAATGCCAATGGATTAAGTCTGTCGGTAAGGCTGTCGGTGAGTGTTTAAAATACCGACCGAATATATCCGTCTGTTAATGCGTCGATAAATGCTACTGTCAGATGCCGACGGATTCATTTCGTTGGTAAAACCCTTGGTAATAGTTTTTTTCTAAATTTGTTTTTAAAAAATTATTTAGAATATATAATATAAAACTATATAAATTAATGGTAATAAAAACTAATTATGCAAATAAAATTTATATTAAACATAAAAAAAGTTAAATAATATTCATTACAAACTGAATATGTTTCAAAAAAAATATTAAATGAAGTTTTAAAAGTAAATAATGTTTATTACAAATTAATATAAAGGTGGAGCTGGAGGAGGAGGAGGAGATCCTGGAGGAGGAGGCTAGTGGTTATACGGCCAAAAGGATTAGGCGCACATGTTCCACTATGAGTTGCATGTTCATGACCATTTCGCGAAGTTGTTCATAAGCCGCTTTTTGTTGTTCATAGTCCGCTTTTTATTGTGCTTGAGACGCTTTGATTTGTTCAGACTCCGGTCTTTGTTGTGCATGAGACGCTTCGAGTTGTGCGTACTCTGCTGATAGGTGGTCGTATTTGTCAGTGAGCTGAGTCGTGTGTTGCTGCAATGCCACGAACTCCTTAGATTGGGAGCTCGATATTGATTGGGAGTTCCCAATGGTTGAAACACTATGGGTCGACCGCAAGTTGTTGGCCGTAGTGTTGGAGAGCCCGTAAACCAGATTTTTATCTGGTCCACCTGACGATCCAACCTCCATCCACAAATCCGGATCGAATTCCGGATTGGTCAAAAAATCATCCCCGTATCTCTCCCTCAACCGATTATTATAGATCTCCTAAAAATAATAATAAAAAAAAGTAATCATCAAATTCAATTCAATAAACATAATAACTTACAAAATAAAATGGTTGAACAAACATACCACGGAATGTTGAGCACGGTTATCAACGAACTGTTGCGCCCCCTTTTGATGGTCTTGACTCTGCACGTGCATCTCCACAAATAGCTCCATCGGGCTCGGCTCATGTCCAAGAGACGCAGCCTATAATGAAAAAAGATATATTAACAACAACTTAATTTAACGATATATTTCATTTAAATTAATCTTACCATCCGTTTCGCATGTGCAGCAAACGAAACAGAGCCGCCAGTGTGCGTTGTAACCGAGCCATGAATTGCTGATTCCGGTTGCCAGCATCGGACTGTGAGCGTCGTGTGAACCGCTCAGACATCACGTGCTCAAGATAGTGCGGCCATATATCTTCCGGGATGTATATCGGTTTGAAATCCCTCTAAACCAGCAACATCGTTCCAGCCTTGGAAACCCCTATCCCTCGCGGTTTTTTTTGCCCTTTTTTGTGCTTCATACCAAAAATCACGCAACCTACTTCACGCAACCAAAAATTACATTTCAAAACATAAATTTTTGTCTATAAAAAATCTTGTATTGTTTTTTATCTTACCTAGTTGCCACGTGATTTTCCCACACCCTCCTCACAACAGTGTTATGCTCACTGTCCGAGCAGAATTTGTGCTGTGTATAAATAAACAAGTTTAAATAAAAATAATAATTTATTTACAATTATATTATTAATTTATTAGAATAAGCTGAAAATTATAAATTAACACCAACCTGAAATCTGTCAAACCATGCATTGATTTGAGGCATCCATTCAGGATGCTTGGATATCTGACTCCATTGAAACAATGGAATCTCCAACAACGATTTAAACGCTGATGATATTACTCGGGCGACCTCAATGTTTGTGAACTTGAAAATAAATGAAATATATTAAATAATGATTACTTCATAAATTATGTTGTAGTTTTTTTAAAAAAAAATTAAACCTTAACAAACTTACATTGAAAGGTGGTCCTTCCACTATGCCTCGTACTTGCGGGTAAATTGATTCCGCTGTGAAGGCACCCCGCCTCTATGCTGTGAAGTAACGCTGGAAGAGGCAGCATCGGTTGACGACACAGGTGATGTAGGTGCCTCTTCTTGAGAGGCACCTAAGGAAATATCATCATCGCTGCTAAACAAACTAGTTGCGACCGTACGTGATCGACCAGCTCTGGTTTTCATTCTACACATTTACACAATTTTATACAAATAATTATATAATTAAATTCAAATGTTAAAAAAAATTCAACAGAGATGCTGTCAGAGAGGCAAGATGACGCTGTCAGAGATGCATTTAATGCACAACCCTTTGGAATTCGCGCAGTCCGTCGGTAATTTTTTCGGTAAAATTGACCCGCCGACAAATTACCGACGGACGTATATTCGTCGGTATTGATGTCGGTGATTGTGGCATTTTAAGTAATTATTTTTGAACTCTCTGTGAAATGCCGACAGACTTAATCCGTCGGTTTTAGGGTCGGTGATTGTGGCATTTCAAGTAATTATTTTCGAACTCTCTGTGAAATGCCGATGAACTTATATCCGTCGGTATGGACGTCGGTAATTGTGGCATTTCAAGTAATTATTTCGTGTTACAAAATATATCATCCATGATCTATAATTATTTCAAGTAATTATTTCGTGATTATGGCATTTCAAGTAATTATTTCAAGTAATAAATATTTTGTGTTTCAAAATATATCATCCATAATCTAAATTACATGAAAAAAAAGGGTTTTACACAGGGCTTCATTTTGGTAGTTAGTCAGAATTTTCTTCTTCTTCATCATCAATTGAATTGTCATCACCTTAATCGCAATCTTCAATATGGATATCATCTTCTTCATCGACATTTGCTTGTCCGCTAGAGCTCAAAACAAAATTCAACTCCTCTGCGTCAACATCAACAAGACTATCATTGAAAACACAAAAATTTGAATTTTCTTCCAATTCAATCGAAGGAGCAACTCGATATGGTTCAACCAACTCACTAACTTGAAAGACTTCATCTCGCACACTTTTGTCTTCGTTCTCATCCTGAACAACCTCAACACGACCCCGGAGTTTCATTTTTAAAGCGGACAACCAATCCACTCTTGATCAATCCTTTCTAAATGAAGGGGTGTATGTGTAATAAACTTGTTGACATTGCTTTGTGAAAACAAAGACATCGTTTATGTTGCGGAGTCTAGCTTTTGAATTGATTTCGACCAGACCATAGTGCGGATCAACTCTGATTCCTCTGTCAGTCGTGTCATACCAATAGCATTTGAATAAAAAACCTCTATTCTGCTCGTTATGATATTGCAGTTCGACAACCTCTTCTAATCTACCATAGTATTCAACTTCTAACTCACTACTAATGGATCCTTTAACATAAACACCGTTGTTGTATGTCTTTCTTCCTTGCCAGTATTCTTTAATATGGAAAACATATCCATTGATAAAATGCCTGTTGTAGCACTTACATTTTCTTTCAGGCCCCAGACTTAGTGAAGACAATGACTTAGGCGCACTCCTTCCCATTTGATAAACCTTGTAAGTAATGTACATCAATAAACAATAAATGAACGAGAATCTTGTAATGACATGCATACGTACAATAATTTTGCAAGTTAGAATGAGTTTGTGATAGTGCTTACATGTGTTCTGAACCACGTGGCAAATTGTTCATCTTGTAATTACAAGATCTGGGATTCGGTTAGCTGTGAGTTATTGGAGAGCAAATATTGTCGATGTTGCCTGCAAGTGATAGTGAGTGTATGATATTACAATATATAATTAGCAGTATATTACTCACAAAGTTTAATTAGTATTACACATATATAAACTTACTGAATAAAAGGTCTCAGCTCATCACAGTTAAATAGAACATAGTTGTGTGCTTGTTTGAACTCTATTTCCGACAAATATCTTCCTCTTACGACATTTTTAGGTGTGGGTCGTCTAGTATTGGAGAATATTAACAAGTTCCCACTAGAAGGCACTTCACCGCCATCATCATGCCGTGGAACGCGATTGATTCTCGTTCTTAGATGAGGTTTAAAATAGTACGAGATAAATGTTGAGATCTCCTCAACAATATAGGCCTCACATATCGAAGCCTCAACATGCGCCTTGTTCTTAACCTTTTTCTTGAGATTAAACAAGTACCTAGATTGAATTAATCAAGTATTTTCAATTAAGAAAAACATAGAAAATACTTTTATATATGAATTACATTGCAACTGTAATATCTAACCATTCGAATGGGTACATCCATCTATATTGGATCGGTCCTCCAGCTTTTGCCTCGAACGGTAGATGTATAAGGAGATGCTCCATTGAGTCAAAAAATGTTGGAGGGAATATTATCTTAAATTTGCATAGTGTCTCGACGATATTCGTTTGAAGCCTCTCAATGTGATCAACATTCAACTTGCTGGAGCATATATATCTGAAGAAATGACTGATCTCCATGAGTGCATCCCATATTACCTTTGGCAACAAATCACGAAGAGCTAATGGGATGAGTGTTTGCATAAACATGTGGTAGTCATGACTCTTCATTCCATATAATCTGCAGTCCTCTATATTAACAAATACTTCTCCATGTGCATACCAACACTGGTAATTCTCCATAAACCCTTTGTGTAGAAGATGCATCATTACAACATTTGGATGCAAATACTTTTTATTTTGACACTTCCTGTATGGACACCTAATACCGCCTCCAGCAAAATTTCTGGGAATAGATGTTGTGAAATTAATAAAATCCTGAACCCCGTTACAATAATCCATCCTCCATAATCCTTGGGGTGAATCTCGATACATCCATGAACGATCATCCATGACTTATATCGAACCTCTATAAAATTATGATGACATCATGTATTAATAAACTAAATTAGGTAAATAAACTTGCAAAAATATTACTTTACCTTGAGATTATTCAACAAACCAATCACAACTTCTCATAAATATTAAATATTCATTATCATTTATCAACGTCCATACAAATTAAAATTTATTAATTTACAGAAATTACCACTCCACAATACCATTAATAAAACTTTAAACGGACCCATTAAGCAAGCTATTAATTATTTCAAAACAGCACATGTACTTTGGTAGTTCCATAAAAGTTTTAACAATTTACAAACAAATACAATCTTACAAAATCTAAAACAAACCATAACAGGTATAGAATTATACATTCATATACTACAAGTTTGTTTGAGAAATAACAATAAAACATGTACATCTACTAACAAAATACATATACTAAAAAAACAATAAAATTAACATTTAATTAAATGTTAAAATTTAAAAAGATAGAATTACTTACAAAAATTGATAAAATCCGTCGGTAAATCAGAACACGGATGTTGTGACCACAAAACTTCAAGAAATATAACTTGTTATGCTGATATGAGGGAGATTTTTGTTTGGGGGGAGGGGGGGCTGGTTGTTTGCAGATGGGGAGAGTTGGGATTAGGAAGAAGAAGGAAAAATAGGGGAGGATAGGGTTGGCAGAGCGGACATATATTAACTCTTTCCGACAATTTCACCGACGAAAACTCCATCAGTGAATCTGACGGAAAAATCAACACGTCACCATACGGATCTGCCATTTCAAATCCCTCGATGATTCTGTCGGCAATTTAAACGGCGAACCGGTCACGTCACTGTACGGGCTGTCATTTTGAATTCGTCAGAAAAAATAACCCACCAAAACCTCCACGTCAGCGACCAGCCTTTTTTTTTAATTCGGAAACTTTTCCATCTGTAATTTAGTCGGTAACTGCCGACGAAAACTTTCCGTCAGTAGTTACTGACTGAATTACGGACGAAAATATTTTCGTTGGTAGTTACCGACTGAATTACAGATGGAAAAATGTCCGTCGGTAATTTCGACCTCAAATTACCGACAGACATATTCCGTCGATAAATCCGTTGTTATTTAGCGAATTTCTGGTAGTGGAATCTTACCTTCTGATGACTAGAAATATTCTTCAATAAAAAGTATGCTTTCATATATGATATTTATGTAATAAACTATTTCTTCTAAAAATACCACCATATAATGAAATTTGATCAAAATTAAAAACATGTCTATAAAAATAGCGAATGTGAATTAAGTCTTCAATGCATCACTTTTTATATAGACATGATGCCTATATAGGTATAGGTTTATAGAAATACATTTGGGTTTTGATTTACCTCAAGGTACATCACTAGGCATGTCCCTATCTTCATCATGATCTCTATTTATGTCTCTCCCTAATAGTTGATCCAATTGATTAAATCTTTGTGAAATGGTTCTTTACATGGCCTCTTGAGCCCTCATAGTATCTTAGATGGCCTTAACTTTTTGATTTGCATCGCAGGGTAGGATGACATTGCCAACGTCTTCATTCATCAAATAGGCCAACCTTCTTTATAAACCATTTTTATGAAGACATAATGCAAATATGGATTTGTAGAAATATATCTACGGTTTGTTCTGCCTGGAGGTAAGTCTATAAGCATATCTCTTTTCTCATCATGATTCTTGTTTGCGTCTCTCTCGAACAAATGATCCAACTAATTAATCTTTGTGAAATGGTTTTTTTATGTAGCCTCTTCAGCCCTTATAACATCTTAGATGACCTCTACTCTTTGATCTGCATTGTAGAATAGGATGATGTTACCAACATCTCCATCCATCAAATAGGTCGACTTGCTCTATACAACATTTCTATACAGACATGATACCTATATAGGTTTGTAGAAATACATCTAGGGTTTGACCTGCCTCAACGTAAATCTCTAAGCATAATGTTTCTCTCCAACAATTGATGTAACTAATTAAATCTGTGTGAAATGGTTCTTTACATTGCCTTCTAAACTCTCATAACATCCCAGATGACCTCTATTTCTTAATCTGCATTGCAGGATTTGATGTTGTTGTCAATGTCCCTATTCATTAAAAATATCTATCTACTTTATACCAATTGGTATAATATATAGTGAAAAGAAAGAAACCAAAGTTTCATTAGACTTAAAAATTACAGTTAAATTATAGATATAATTTTTATTTGATGAATTTTAAATATAAAAAAAATTATTTTTTTAAAATATAAACTGCATAACTCTATTTATACCAGTACAATGCCTTAATTATAATCCAGAAAACAAATCCATATTAAAAGCTATATCACTAACATTATAATTTTTAAATTAAACAAATCCTGAGAAAACACAAAAACAAAAAAAAAAGTAATATAATAAGAATAAATATATCATAAATTACGTGATATGCGTTCAATGTCATAAGCAAATTCATGGGTTCCCTTTAATTTCCATTAAATTGCAAAGAGTTCGTTTATATTTTATTTAAGATGAATAAAAACGCATCCAGTTCTCCAAATACATGCATAGTTCATATGTTGCGCCTATTTTTTGTTTTTGTTTTGGATAAGATGTGCTGAAACCTCAGGATTATTAATTAAAGCGTAACAAATTATTCAACTTAATCAGTTTTTAAATAAAAAAAAAAATCAGATCCAAATGAAATGAAAACTTGAACTTCCATGGTCTTCTTAATTTTTTTTTTACCACTTAGCCAATGAAAGATTGGCAAAGACACAAATCAAACACTGAAAATATATTGCAGCGAGGCCATAAGGTTGGTAGTGTGATATTAATTTATATTTTGAATTAAATTCATAATGCAAATATATAAAAATGTCAGATGGTGTGGACGAGAAGATATTCCAATCACGTCAGTCACTTCAATCGTGACATACGTACATGGCGTTCACAAAATTTGTTCTAATTAATATATAAAGAATATAGCACGTACAATGCACTAAAAATTAATTAGACCAGACAAAGTTTTGCTTAGAGTGGTGGAAGAAAATTATGCTTGATTACTGTCTGAAAATTGGGGTCCAAGCCGACAGTAATCGGAATCACTGCCCAATTTAGCTTAAACAAGGGAATCGAAAAGAACAAGAAAAAAAAATGACAAGAAGAATTAAGAAACCAAGGTGGCATCCGACCGTCCATGGTGGAGCCGATAAATACAAGGTTGAGATTGAATTTCAAAGATATAATGATGTTTTCCAAATGAAAAATTCACCATTTTTAATGATCATGGTGAATTTAATTTCTCCACTCAATTTTCCTTGTCCATTCCTCTTTGGGAAAGTGGGAAACCCCCATTTTTAACTTTACTTGATACTATTACCCTAATTAGAGGACTAGTTCGATTGTTGATAATTGCAATCCGGGTCCATATGTTTACCACTTACTTGCATTTTATGCACCAAATATTAAAAATCTTTGTTTTCCACGAACGGAAACACGAGTCTCGATTTAGAAACATATTATATTTTAAATTTTTTAATTATAATTCTGAAATTTATAATCGTATTGTTTACTATTATGAATAACATAAAGAAGAATACGTTTCCAAGTAACAACGAGCAGATAGTTTTTTGTTTTTTAGAACTCACACCATTTATCCCATTGATTATTTATAGGAAGAATCCCAATTCAACCTTAAATATTCTTAAATCTATAAATTTTATCAATTTGATTCCAAACATTTCAAAAACAATTCTAAAATATCGTCTTCTTATTCATAGTTTAATTATTTTTATCTTTATAATGTATATATATAAAAACAAAAGTGAGTTAACTTTTTCATTAAACGTTTTTTCAAATAAATGTTTTTTTAGTGTATAAAATATGCAAATTAGACTTAAATTATCAAAATAAATTGGCAATGGAATATACTAATGTCTCAAAATCCGATATGTTCAGGAACAAGGTTATTTGATGTTTGGATGGTGGTTAATCAAATGTTCATTTTAATATTTCCTTCTTCATAGCCCATGAAGTACATAATTGATTGTAGAAGATTTGGTACGTAGAAAACAATCAATTTCAGGGGAATTTAGGGACCGTCACTACAAGATTTAACAGTTTTATCGACGGAATTTTTCCGTCGGTGTAAGACACATATTCCATCGGTAATTATATTACCGACGGAATCAAAGATGGAAATGTTCCGTCGGTGAATCGTTCGTCGGTAATGTTTTGTCCGTCGGTAAATCCGTTGGTAATAGAATTACCGACGGATTTACTGACGGAACAGACACGTCGGTAATAATTTTTTTATTACCAACGGAATTACCGAGGGATTTACCGACGGATTTACCGACGGACTTACCGACGGAAATTCCGTCGGTAATTCCGTCGGTAATTATTGAAAAACATTTAAAAAAAATTCATTTTATAAAATTATAAAATAATTAAATTAACATAAATTAACACTGTATAATATATACTCAAAATGCTTGGAAAAAAGAATAAGAAAATCAATTCAAACAAATTTGCAACAAATAAATAAATAAAATAAAAAAATAAATTCAACTAAAAAATTAATTCATATGAAAAAAATGAAGTTGCAATTGCTAAAAATTTAAAAATCCTATAAATAAATCTACTAAAAATTGATCTCATATGAAAAAAAAAATCTCACAACAACATTTATACAATTATTAAGAACAAAAACAATAAAAAATAAAATAAAAAACAAATATAGTGAAAAAAATCATGAAAAAGGAAGAAAAAAGAAAATCTTACCTTAATGTAGTTGCAAGTGAAGCTAAGGAGAGAAGAAAAATTTCATTAAGCATATTAATTAAAAAAAAAACTAAGAGGATAAAAGAAGAAAGAAGAAGAAGACATACCCAAGCATGGAGGAAAAGAGAAGGAGATGAGGAGAGAAAAGAAGAGAAAGAAATAGATAAGAAATGATGTTTTTTACATAAAGTGAAGAAGAAGAAGAAGACATACCTTAATGATGTTTTTTACATATAGTGAAGAAGAAGAAGAAGAAGTAGAAGAAGAAGAAGAAGTAGAAGAACAAGAAGAAGAAGAAGAATAATAAGAAACGGCTCTGTCTCTTGTGAAATAAGGGCATTCAGGCTTTTATTGGGACGATTTACCGACGGATAATTAAATATTAATATTTTTTAATTATTCCGTCGGTAATTCCATCGGTAATATTTAATTTAAATTTTCAATTTCGTAAAATTTTTTCAGAAACCGCCAAAAAATTACCGACGATTTTTCAATCCGTCGGTGATTCCGTCTGTAATATTTAAATGAAAATTTTAAATTAATTGAATTTTTTCAGAAAACCGCCAAATAACACCGACGACTTTTCAATCCGTCGGTGATTTACTCTCTGGAAAATACCGACGGAATTTGCCGTCGGTGATTCCCTTTGTAATTAACATGATGAACAGTGTTCACAATTTACCAACAAATTTACCGACGGAATTTGTTCCGTCGGTAATTCCGTCGGTAAATTTGTTGGTAAAAATGACACGTCATCATTTTTTTTTTGCTTTGTTTTAATTTTTTTTCCCACGGTAATTCCCTCGGTATATACCGAGGGAATTTTCCGTCGGTAAAATCCCTCGGAAATTTACCGACGGAAATATTCCCTCGGTATTTCCGTTTGTATTTATCAATTTTCTGGTAGTGCGTTTGATATAAAGTCAATAACTTTAAATGAAGATTATAATAAATAAATAAGAGCTTTAAATTCTAAGAATAAGAGTGTTTGTTCTTATTTTTGTATAATAAATCCTCTAAGGGTTAATGTATAAATGCTTGGAGAGTAGAAAAAGTGAACGCTTTATCTGGGTAGTTTAGGGGGTATTTATAATCCTTGAACTTGTTGTTTTGATGGAGTGGAGAGACTAGAGAGTCATTTGATTTTGATTGCATTAATGAGGATAAAAATATCTGACACATCATTAATAAGGAAAAAATATGTCTTACAGATCATTAATGAGATGAAAATGTGGTAGGCACTTTGAAAACCTGATGGTTCTAATATGGATCTTTAACGATCTCCAGACTAACTGAGTTTGGTCCATAGCTAAGTCCAGGAGAGATAGGTCTGTCAGTGTATCATCATGTTGACTTGAACTCAGTACATGGCTAAACAAAAGTACATTGAGTTTGGCAACTTGCTAGACCCACGTTGACTTGGGGCTCAGCTCATGGCTAAACGCAAATATATTGAGTCTGGCAACATGTCAAACTCATGTTGACTTGGGCTCAACACATGGATTGACCCAAGTATATTGTTGTCAGACCCATATTTTTTGGTTCAACACATGGCTAGATTTAAGTATATTAGATCTAGCAACTTGTTAGACCCATACTAACTTGGGTTCAGGACATGACTAAACCCTGAACCCAAGTATATTGGCTCAAAAACCTTGTTAAACCCACGTAACTTGCGCTCGACACATGGCTGAACCTGAATATATTGGGTCTAACGACTTGCAAGACCCATGTTGACTTGGGCTTAGCACATGGATGGACCCAAGTATATTAGGTCTGATAACTTGTCATACCAACGTTGATTTGGGCTCACCACATGGCTGAACCCAAGAATATTAGGTTTGGCAACTTGATAAACCCATATAATCTTAGGCTCTGCATATGGCTGAACCTATGTATATTGGGTCTAGCAACTAGTCAAACTCACGCAACCTTGAGCTTAGCATATGGCTGGACACATGTATATTGAGTTTGATAACTTGTTAGACCCACGTTAACTTGGGCTTAGCATAAGACCTATGTTGATTTGGGCTTACATGGCTAGACCCAAGTATATTGAGTTTGGAAATTTACGGGACCTATATTGATTTGGGCATAGCACATGGTTAAACCCAAGTATATTGGGTTTGACAACTTACCAAACCCACATAACCTTAGGCTTAACAAATGGCTTAACTCAAGTATATTAGGTCCGACAACTTGTTAGACCTACACTAACTTGGGTCCAGCACATGATTAAATGCAAGTATATTTGGTCTGGCAATTTGCCAAACCTATGTTAACTTGGGCTCAATATATGGCTGAACCCAAGTATATTGGATTTGGCAGCCTGCTAGTTTGCTTGGGTTATCAACCTATGATAGGTTTAGGCTCTTTTATAAAGCATCAAAATATTGAGTCAAAAGTTTGACTCGTTAGTTGCCCCCAAATCTTTATGTTTTTTTGTGTGAAAAGACTTGAAAAGCCATTTAGAAGGCAATCAACCTGATTTGTCTTGTCTTTTTTAGAAAGAATAGCGCTTCCTATATTGATCTTAAATGCTATTATAGAAAGGCAAAACAATATTTTTTAGAAGACCATTTGGCTTGTATAATCAATTTCATATGTGTTTAGCCTTTCTATGGTTAATATGTAATGCCACATGTCTTTCATGTATTGGTGAGAATAAGAGGCGATGACTTGTCTAATTATTTATCTTTCTTAATCTTATTTTTTACTTTTGCTATAATTTCTTTCTATATTATCAATATTAGAAGCCTTAGATGAGGAGATCAAGTTTTTTTGTTGTTTCGTAGGAAAGTCATCTTCTAAGTAAACACATAAAACACACTTCAACTTTTATTTTCAAATTTTCTTAAAAATGACTTCTAGAAAAGGCAAGAAAATCATGTCTTCTAAGGGAGATTTTAGTTTTGATCTTAAAAATAGAATTACTCTCTAGGGATCTACGACCATTAGAATAGGCTATTAATTTGCAAGTGGCTCTACTCAACCCTTTTCCACTAGAAGAGGGAATGAAACTGTCCCTTATGAGGCTTTAAATCTCAGGGGACAAATAAGGTTACCTAGGACACCTTGGGATGAGGCAGAGAACATTGTATCATATGAGCAAGTAACCCTAGGTAATTATAGACAACCAGAGGACTTTACGATACTCTTGCCTAAGGTTGATAATCGTATTACCTAGGTCACTAGCAAACCTGTTGACAGTAATTTTATTATTACTAACCCCATATGTATATACGAGTTTGGGTTCTTATTTCTCTTACAAGGGTTTATGAGGGATTTTTTTGTTACTTCAACTTGAGTATAGCTTAGCTCCGCCCTACAGTTAATGTGTTCAGACACTACTATTCGTTAACCAGCAGTGCTAAGGGTAGGCCTTCCATTCCTTGGTTCTTTACCTTTTCCACTAGGTCAAGAGTGCCTATAAAAGGTACCTTTCGAGGAAAATCCACTTAATCAAAGAAGTGAAGGGAAAGATGAGTGATTGTGAAATTTGAGGGTATGATTATATCTCAAAAGGGGTATGGTGCTATCTGGGGTTGTTTTCACTTTTGGAAAGTGCCTTATACTAGTGTGAATGACAAACCTCTTCTCAATGAGAAGTAAATGGTATACAGTAGGTTACATGCACTCCAAAATGAGTACAAAATCAACTACATAGCTCAAGGGTTTTATGATCCTTCTGGTAATTTTAATTTAGTGTGTTATTTTAGTTTCATATGTTATTCATTAACAAATTTTTTCCTTAGGTAGGATCATTACCAAGAGTAATCGAATAAGAGTTCAGCAAGTCTACACAATGCATGCCTAGCCATGTCACCTCCCCGATACATAGTCGTGCCTCTTTATGTGAAGATCCTTTAGTCTCCCTCCTAGAGAACCCTTGGTACATAGGAGGAGGGTACAAATGTAGCTTTTATGGATGTTGAGGAGCTCATAATGGCTACTCCTTCAACCAAAGTTAGGCACCAAGACATTACAATAGGAAGCTGAATTATGAAGGAGAGTCAATCTTCTATATTATAGGGTCCCAAGGTACCTACTGTCATATCAGTCATTCTTGACATTGGTTCTTGCTGGAAGAGAAGGGTCTCTATTGCTTTTAACTCTGATGTAGAAGTAATCCCTCCTATAACTAGCACTCTAGTTTCACTTAGTCTAGTTTATATATTTGTTGGGTATTCCAGCTAAGTTCCTTACATTATGAGGGTTAAGGACTTTTTCTCTAGGCTGAACTTAGATCGTGCTCCCCTTTACTTTCCTCACCTTAACGAGGAGAAAAGAAACATCATAGAGTCTATCCTATAAGGAAGGTCCATCATTGGGCCTGAAGGTTATGGACACCTTGGACAAGTTTCTCACTCTTCTTTCCGATATTAACGTGTTGACTTGCCCCAATTATTTATGTC
The DNA here is from genome assembly GCA_007827005.2 of Populus simonii. Classification (NCBI taxonomy): domain Eukaryota; kingdom Viridiplantae; phylum Streptophyta; class Magnoliopsida; order Malpighiales; family Salicaceae; genus Populus; species Populus simonii. The sequence goes on from CM017481.2 coordinate 5,456,436, forward strand.
ATTTAGCTATAATTGGGTAGATGGTCTTCTAGGTATGAAAAGTCTTTGCATAATTTTAATTTTCTAATGTACTAACTAGTCTTAGTTAATAAGAATTTGAATTTATTTTGTTGTTTATTATTGTTTAAACCTTTATAATGTATGCTCACTCGATAAGTCAATGGGCTGAGGAGATAAGGGTAATAGAAAAGGCCATTAAGCAGTATCACGTTGATAGGATATAAGTACGAAGACTAAAGGAGGAGAATCTGCCCATGCTCAACTATAAGAGGAGCTAATTGGATATGCTTTACTAAGGAGAAGCTTGGAGAGGCGTATAACCAGATAGACTTCTTGGAGAAAAAAGGTAACTGAGTTTAGGGAGTCCAAATAAGTCTTAAGGGAGGAGTTGATGACGGATAAAGAAGAGGCTTTCCAACTTGTATTTTTTAACAAAGACTATAGGGGATAGGCACTTTTTATCCATAAACAATTTTTACTTCTTTAACCTCTTCAAGGGAATGCAAGTGGACTTCAGGAAGTCGTTTCCTAACGGTCAAGTTCTTGATTTTAAGGATGTCTTCCTTGTTAGGGCCGCTACAATCAAGAATGGTATCTATCTTGCCCAAGAACTGGGCATGGATATGTAGGAACTTTTTGTTTTGAGTAGACATTATTTTCCTTAGTCTTATGGGCATTTATCATTTAATGAATATTTTAGCTTTAAGAACTAAAGTTGGCCTTAAAGCCTTTAAGTGTTTATTTTTATATTTTATAAGTATGAATGTAAAGCCTTTAGTAGATCTAAAAAAAAATTAGGTAGTCTGTATCTCAGCCTAAATGGGTTTAACGCCCTATACTTAGAAAAATATAAGAAATATTCCTTTAAGCAACTTGTATGAATCTAACACCAATAATTAAAAACAATTACCAGACTGCATGGGTCCAATTTCTATACTTAAAACAATACTTATTTTTTTATTGATCAAGTTGTATGTGCCCCACACCTATTCTTAGAAAAATTTTGAAAAGACTTTTGGCATTTTATATGGTCCAACACCCATATTAAAAAACATATATAAAGTTTTATTGGCTTTAAGCCTTTGGGTCCTTTTAGTTGTTGCCCCATACGTAGGACAGTATATCTATATTTCAATTTGACCATTCTTGATAAGGACCCTAGTGACGTGGTATGATGCTAGGGGAATGTGCTAGGTGAGGACTGTATTGGAGAGTGGTGCTATTTCGCTAGGGAGACCACATATCAATCCCTTGAGGACTGTGGGGATATTGCCTTTAGGGAGACCTCATAATCATCCCTTAAAGACTGTAGGGTTACTACCCTTAGAGAGACCTTATACCCATCCATTGAAGATTATTGGGCTATTGCTCATAGGGAAACTACACATCCATTTCTTGGAGATTACGGGGCTATTTCTCTTAGGCATTACCAAGATAATATAAAAACATTGTTATTTCAAATAAGACATTCATAGATTATAAATTTATGTTCTTATTTACTATGATATAATTTTGGATGATTAGAATGCTAGGCGTGAGGGAGACTCTTCCTTTTTATATCTTATAAATAATAAGTGTTTATCTTGACCACTTTTATGACTTTAAAAGGACCATCCCATTTCGGTGCTAGCTTGCCTATTCTTTCTCTATTTCTTGTGGCCTTCAAGTTTCTTAAGACCAAATCTTTAAACTTGAGTATTCTATTCTTGACCCTAGCATTGTGATAGTGAGTAGTCCTGACGATGGGATTCATTTCTAACTGCAACAGTCAAGCGAGATTCTTTCAAGAAATCTAAATTAGCCCTAAGGCCTTGTTCATTGCCATTTAAGGTATAATGAACCACTTTGTGATTTAGACATCCAATCTCAGTTGGGATCATGGCTTCAATCTTATAAGTAATGAGAAATGGAGTTCAGTAGTGGATGTTTTCTGAGTTGTTTTGTAAGCCTATAAGATTTTATTTAGTAGTTTTGCCTATTCTAACTTGGCATCTTTTATCTTTTTTATTGAGTTCGTTGAGCAAGACTTTGTTAGTTAGCTCAACTTGACTATTAGTTTAATGATGTGATAATAAAGAGAACTTATCATTAATATGAAGCCTTTGACAATGCTCTTGTATCTTATGGTTATCAAATGGTGTCCTATTGTTAGTTATCAAGACTTTGGGAAGTCTAAATTGGCATATAATACTCTTCTATAAAAATAAAAGTACTTTGTTGGTGATAATCTCTACTAAGGCTTATACTTCAAACTATTTAGTAAAATAATCAACAATTACTAGGATAAACTGTCTTTTTCTTGTGGCATTAGGGAATGGACCTAGTTTGTCTATCCCCTATTGGGCAAAAGGACATAAGGAGGTTATAGTGGTCACTTTTGCAGATGACTGACAAGAGATTGAGGTAAATCTATTATATTGATCACATTTCATTACCAAGTCTATAGCATCATGGAGTATATGGTTGGATAATAGAAACTGTTCTTGTGCTCTGAGCAGGAAAAGCTTTAGAGCCTGTATGTAGGTCATATATACCCTCGTGTATCTCTCTCAAAACATAAGCACTTTCTTCAAAGGATAAGCACTTCAGTATTGGAGTTCAGGTGGATCTTTGGTATAGAACATTATTAATGACACAATACTCCACTATTCGCCTAATTAGATGAATGGTTTCTTTTTTTATTTGAGGATAGTCCTATAGTAAGCAAGTAATGCATGATTAAGGTTCTCCAATCTTTCTTAATGTTTATGGGAACAACGACAAGCTCTTTGTCGCCCATACTCAGTTTTTCTAAAATTTCAATCTAGATATCTATAGAGAGATGTACAGGATTGGAGCTTGCTATTTTAGGTAAGAGATCTCCCAATGATTTTCTTCTCTTGGAATACGAGTGATTGAAATGCTTTTTCCTTCAGCTTCCTTGCAGGAATAAGATTGGACCTTTTGAAGATATTGCTACATAGTTGGTTATTTGGGCTTATATATTTATTGGCATTAACTAACCACCAACTGAGAGTCATTATAAATTTAAAGTAGGTATGTATTCAAGGCCTATGTAAGGTTTAATGTTGTTAGGAGAGCTTTATACTCTGACACATTATTTATGGTTGGAAACTCAAAATGGACTCTATATTTAATTATTTGATCTTTAGGACTAACAAGTACTATCCCTTCTTCACTCCATTAACATTGGAAGAGCCATTAACATACAATTCCCATGTCGGGATCTTTAGATGTTATTCTATTGGAGCTTCTGGTTTAGTAAAGGAAGTTACGATTGAAGAAGGGGATTTAAATGTATCTATAAGACCTTTAAAAAAGCATTCAACAAAGAGTTTGGTTCTATACTGAAATCCAAACTCTCCTAATTCAATAGCTCATCTCACTAGGTGTCCAAAAATCTTTAGCTTATAGAGGATCTATCTTATAAGTTGATCTGCCAAAACTATGAATTGGTGAGGTTGGAAGTATGGTTTCAGCTTTTTAGAGGTGTTTACTAGAGTGAAGGCTAGTTTCTTCACTTTCAAATATCTTGTTTCGACATTATAAAGAGTTCGACTAAAGTAATAAATTAGATGTTGCATTCCTTCATCCTCTTTTACTAGAACAATACTCATTGTTGAGTCTAACATGCCTAGATAAAGGAAAAGACTTTCATTCTTCTTTGGCTAAGACAATATCTTGGGAGATGAGAGATGAATTTTGAGCTTCTTAAAAGCCTTCTGATAATCTGAAGTCTATTCAAAGTAAGCTATATTTCTCAAACTTTTTTAAAAAAATATAGGGTATACTCCCTTAGATAAGATATGAACTAATTCAGGGCAGTCAATCTCCTTGTGAGGTGTTGAACCTCCTTCACTGATCGAGGAGGATCCATGTAAAAAATAGCTTAAGTCTTTTATGAGTTAGGCTTGATTCCCTTGTTGCTTAACATGAAACCCAAAAACTTTCCTTATTTAATGGCAAAGATATATTTTGGAAACATTAAGTTTCATCTAATGATGGACAAGTACAAAGAAAACTTCTTTTAAATATAGAAAACACTGCTTGAAGGTCATGCTTTTCACCAACATGTCATCAACATATCCCTCGATAATCCTTTTAAGTTGGTTATTGAATATTTTATTTACCATCCATTGGTAAGTGACTCTATCATTATTGAGCTTAAAAGACATAACTTTGTAACAAAATGTTCCCCTTTTATTAATGAAAGCTATTTTTTCCTCATCATCTAAATGCATTAAGATTTAGTGATATCCAAAATTAGCATCCAAGGAGTTCCGGTATTCAAAACCCATAATAGAGTCAACCAATTGATCAATATTGGGAAGAGAATAATTATCTTTTGTGCAAACTTTGTTCAAATCCATAAAGTCAACATATATCCACCACTGGCATTGTTTTTCTTAACCATTACTATATTTGTCAACCAGACAAGATACATCACCTCCCTAATAAAACCAGCAGCTATGAGCTTATCTACCTCTTGTTTCATTGCTTTCTATCCTTCACCTCTAAAATTCCTTTTCTTTTTCTAGATTATGTAAATAGTTGGGTCTACCTTTAATTTATGGGTAGCAATCTCGAGATTGATTCTTGGCATGTTAGAGGTGCCCATTGTAAAATTAGATCTTTGGATTTTGAGAAGCTTTATTAGCGACTGTTATTATATTGGTGTTAGGGTGGATCCCATTTTCGTGACTCCTTGCTTATTTTCCCAAGAACAACATCCTTTAATTCTTCAGCAGCTTGGTTCTAACCTCTACCCTTTCTTTTAGAAATCCTTGTTAGTCTAATAGTAGGGCCTTCTTTCCTTTCATATGAGTAGGGGCACACTGCCTTGAGATCACCTGATTCCCTTGTACTATGGCCACTCCCTTCTAAGTTTGGAATATTAGCACTAAGTACCTAATGTTGATAACATTGATCTACTGTAGAAGAGGCATACCTAGAATGACATTGTAAACCAAGGGCATGTCAATAATCATGAAGGTTTGTTGGAGGGAGTCACGTTTAGAGGGAGTGCTAATAGTGACTTGGATTTCCATGGTGCCTTTCATTGATACGTGTAAACCTTCTATCCTAATGAGAGAAGTCTTCACTAGGGTTAGTCTTAAGGGAGATGTTCCCATTTGTGCCACTAATTCATATGAGATGATGTTAATCGCATTATCATCTTCTACCAACACTCAATGTACTCGATAGTTAGAAAGGATTGTAGAGATTACTAGAGTATCTTTATGTAAGAAAGTTATTCCCTCTCTATCTTCTAGAGTGAAGATGAGCTCATACCACTAATTTATAAGACGAGCAATTACAAAGACTTGTTTTCTATATTTTTTTTTTTACCTGTTTAGGAATCACCTCCTATAGAGGTGCCATTTAAGATCACATTGATTTTAGGTAGTGCCAGTATGGATTGACCAAGCTCTTCTCTTCTTTACTCGAGATGGGAATCCCTTTTCAAAAACTAGCGGAGATAGCCTTTAGCTATCAATCTTTCAATTTTTTTCTTCAAGACATAACACTCATCTGTGTCATATCATTTATCCTCGTGAAATAGACAATACTTCTTGGATGTGCAAGTACTAGGTGGCGATCTCATGGGTGAACTAATGTGCAAGTACTGGTATTAGACAAGTTCCTTATCCTAAATGGCCACAAGGACTTCAGTAAGAATAGAATTTAATAAAGTGTTACACATTTCAGGGTAACTCAGGTGTTCCCTAATCAGCCTCTTTTGAGTTTTCATAGGATTGTTGTCCCTCCTAGTAATCTAGCTTGGAAGACCTTTCAGGAAATTGTTTTTAGAGAAACGAGGAGGACCATAGTATAACACACTTGTCTCCTCTACTCGAATATGGTTCTTCATGGCTTGCTTCACTTTTAACAATTTTCTGTTCCGTAGGGCATATAACTCTTTCTACATAGCTTTTCCCTTTACTTTACGTATAAGGGCTTTAGAAGCCATAAACTCTATTAATTCTTCAACCTTGAGCATTTTTTTATTAAACCTTTTCAAGTATGCTCGTGTGGACTTATTATCTACTTGAGTGATCCTATAAAGTTATGTGAAACTATTCTTTATTAGGATACTTGTATTGAATCACGCCATTAGCATAGTACAAATGTCACTAAAGCTTGTAATAGAGTTTAACTTTAAATTATTGTACCACACACGCATTGATCCCTTAAAAATTATAGGGAAGATCTTACATATGGTATAGCTATCTTGGATGACCAGTTTCAGGCTTCTCTACATATTATGTACATGTTCCATTGGATCTGCAAGACCATCATAATTATCCAAAATCATTTTGGTATAAATGTATTCCTTGGGTATACGAGAATGCAACACTCGTCTTGGTAGGGGAGAGTCTTAAATTTGATAGGGGGTGTACACATCTCTATGCATCTACTCTCATGTAAACTACTTTCCACTCATATGTCTGAGTTATAGGGAACTTGAGATTTCTATCGTGGAATGGCGAGATCTATAGATATCCTTTTACCCTCGATGGTTAGATAAACATCTAGAATACTCATTATGTGCACGAGCATCATAATGATATAAACTCTCTTCAAAAAGGTTGGATGACATCTGAAGTTGAAAATGCCCTATCGTTTCATTCTACCCATACTTCTTTGGGTAATGTGACTGTCTGTGTACAATAGGTGTGGCCTTCTACTGTGAAGGTCAAAATGAGGGTGCAACAACTTGTTGAGGTGGTGCTGAGACTTGTTGAAGTAAGGTTTCTTTTGCTTGTTGATTTGCCCATATTTATTGGGTGAAGAGTTGCACTTGGTTGATGAGTTGTTAAAGGCTTGGATGGGCAAAAGTGTTTATTACAGTAAGGAGATTTGTTATACATTCTATTATAGGAGTGTCTTGGTTTTCTTTCATTGATAATTAGAAGGGATATCAATAATCCAATAGAAAAAATAATGGCTTTTTGAAAGTTTTCATAAACAATGCCAAATGATGATGTTAAATCTTAAATGCTTAGGAATGAGGTTATTTGGGTTTGGATAGTGGTTCATAAAATGTTCAATTCAATATTTACTTTTCCATAGCCCAGGAAGTACATAATTGATGGTAAAAGTCTTGATACCTGTAAAATAGTCCTTTTTGGTAGGATTTAGAAACCCTCTAATGATAAAGCTAGTGACTTTAAATGGAAATTGTAATAAATAAATAAAAAGGCTTTAAATTAAAAGAACAAAAGTGTTTGTTCTTTTTTTATGTGATAAATTATCTGAGTTAAGGTATGAATGCTTAAAGAGTACATTCGCATGAATTATCATTTTATGATGAATTTGCTCTTTCACAAAGAATCAAAATATTAAGTGAAAAAAATCTAACTCATCAAGAAACAGTTGAGGAATGTAAAAAATGTTTCTAACCTAATTAATAAAATTTATAGACTTGAGATATAATATATATACATATTATTATATATTTTTTTTATAATACACACACACACACGAAAGACACATAAATTCAACTTATTTATATAATCTAGTACATAGTCGAAATATTTTTTTGCATAAAATATATTTGATCCCATTATATCTAATGCGATATACAATTGAAGATTCCTTTCAAATTGCAACATAAAATGTAGATGTGGGTTCAAAATTGAACCATTCATGTAAACGGGAAGCATAAACGTTGCCTAATGACTCGATGATTTAAAAATTCAACATTAGCGAGACAACAAAACTACTAATCACCCACTTGCAGTAAGTGCCTTAATTCAACATATTGTCCAGTTTTACTTCGTTGGAGGACCGGTTGTGTTTCATAAAGGAATCAAGACCCTTGAAATTGCTCACGTCTCTTCTTGCCTATTGTTGATTCCCACAACTGATCAATCAGTCTCTACAAAGTATGGCAGACAAAATTAGGGTTTCCCCACAACGAAGTAATACTTTCTCTTAAGTAATCAGGTGGCCAATTAACTAAAGTAATTAGTGGAGAGAGGGCCCTAAAACCATGACTCTAAAGTGGGCGGTGATGATTCCACTGACGTGTCATGCCCGCAACTTGTTTTCATAGTTGGTAGACTTTTTTCTAGAAAAAAGATTTATTTTGTGTCGTGCTTTACGTGTTAGTGATCCTAATTAACTATGACATGTTGAGTAAAATAAAGCAACCTATGATGATATCTGATCGAAGTCTCAACTGTACAGAAGAGCTACTCCATAATGGTTTTTGAAGCAATATTAATGGTGGCTAGGAACAAGGTCTAGATGCTATAAGAGCTAAGAAGAGCTGCAAAAACTGATGCTCCACTTTTACTTCTCAACTTCTTCCATGAGCATATTTCTAGTTGACACTTTGTATTGGATATTCGTCGACTGTGAAATTGGCTGGCTAGTCTTAATCTTGACTAGAACGAGGACTTTTGTGGCTGAATTGACATCTTTGATGCAAAATAATCAACGTACGTAAGAAATAATAATGGAATGAAGATCACTTCTCCAATATAAAAAGAAAACCATTTTAATTTGACGCGGGTTAATATAAGTCCTTCATATAATTATGTTAATTTGGTCTTGACAATATTATACAGAATTTTATTTGAATTTGTTTGGAAAAATCTTATAGATTTTTCGAACCTAAAATCTAGCATAATCTTAGGAATAATTTTGTATCTAGCTAGTTTAACGTTCATCAAAGCTTTCAAATAGCTTCTTGGTATGCGTGTTTTCATTGTTATTTATTTATTTATTTATTTAATATGATGTATTTCTTGTTTACAATATATGTTTATCATTCAACCTTAATCAATTTAGCCAGTTTTTTTTTTTTTTCATTCCATTATGTGTCTGATGGTATAGCTGGAATGCACCCAAATCCATATCAGCTTATGAAGGGAAAACAATTATTTTAGCGGCAGGGAGGACACAGGCATTCTCTTTGGAGAGTGTTCTCTTGGGTTCTTTATTCTAGCTATATATATAATCTATGTAAAATGGATATAGTTGAAATGATCTTATATATATATATATATATATATATATATATATATATATATATATATATATATATATATATATATCTTGAATGTCCTTATTCCCCAATATATAATTTGTTAAAGTTTTGTTGGTTTGCTACATGATATTAAATTGTAAACTATGATCACCTTGTAATTTCTCATAATATGAGTTGCAATATTCTCTAAATTAACTTTAATATTGTCTAAACTTTAAATGTATAGTATGAAATTTAGTGTTTATAGATTTTGGATCAAATTTGAATAACTAACTTGTTCAGCTCCATGAAATCCTTTTCCAACTACAAGGTGAACGATCCCACTAATAGTGTGATGGAACCCTTGAACTTTTGAAAAAAAGTATATTAGTAAATTAGTGTTTAATGATGGAAATTCTAAACAAAAATAAATAAATATGAATAAAATAAATATAGTATAACTAGGGTGAAGGTTTCTCGTGAATTAGTTGAGAGATATAGATGAAACTAATCTTAAAATAATGTACAAAACACTACTAGAAATTCATTTAAAACCAACAGAATTATCGACGGCCACTATTATGTCTGGACTTCAGTTGGTATATATATCGCATGATGCGGTTAATAGAGTGATGGTGTACTATTTCTGATGGCAAAGCATGAAAGCACTTTAACAGTGTGTATCCTCACTTTTCAGCTGAATTAAGAAACGTGTGTCTTGGGTTGTGTACAGACGGATTCAACCCATTCAAGTTATTTACTGCTCCTTATTCTTGTTGGCCAGTCATACTCATGGTTTATAACTTGCCACTAGGGATGTGTATAAGGCTGGAGTTCATGTTTTTATCTATTGTCATACCCGGTCCGAGCAGTCCGGGCTAGAATATAGATGTTTGTCTTCGACCTTTGATTGTTGAGTTGACGCAATTGTGGTCTTCTGGAGCTTTGACTTATGATATATCGAGGAAATAGAATTTTGTTATGAGGGCGATTTTGATGTGGACTATCAATGATTTTCCAGCTTATGGAATGGTTTTTGGTTGAAGCACGTATGGAAAACTAACATGTTCATACTGCATGGAAAATAACAAGGCATTCACGTTAACAAACTGAGATAGAGCTTCTTTTTTTTACTGTCATCACTGTTTCTTGCTAATGATAGTAATTTTTCTATCAGTAAATGTAACTGTAATATATCAATAGTAATTTTTTCATCGGTATTAATGTTTGTATTTGATAATTTTCTAGTAGTATCTAATATCTTATCAAGAAACATCTCAATCTAAAAATTTAAATTATTAAGTGAAGTTTTAATATATAATTTATATTATTTTTAAACAATAAAAATAATTATAATAAAAATATTCTTGTATTGTTTTATCCAAAGTTACTTTCCAGAACAATATTATTTATTAGAGTAAGTTACCAAAATAACAAGCTGTGTCATATTTCTTTCATGTGAATTATAACAAGCTGTGTCATGGACGATATGGCCGATGTATTAGGTCGCGATCAATAGAGTCCACCTTGAAACAATACAGCCTTTGTTCTACAAGATTCCATGACGTCCAACTCTATCATGGCCTGCATAATCATTATTCTTACTGGAAAAGTCCAATCGTGTTTTTTAATTTCTTTGAATTTTTGTTTTACTTTAAATCATTTTAATTGGATAATATTAAAATAAATTTTAAAAATAAAAATAAAATATTATTTTATAGTATTTTCAAATAAAAAAAATATTTTAAAAAATAATATTTATTACAATGCCAAATACATGAGTTTTATTTTTTTATTCTTGGATATTTTGAAAATGAATTTTTTAGGAAATAAATGGTTGCAAATGCACAACATATCTCGCTTATCAGTCTGGTAGTTTTGTATGCAGTAATTTTTAAGTTTTAATGATATCGATTTATTTGACGAGGAATAGGCATTCGTGCCCTTTAGTTTAAGCTGGTTTAAAAGTGTAAGTGTGGTTGCGGTTATTTTTTAAAGTGTTTTTCATGCTGAAATGTATCAAAATAATATTTTTTTATGTTTTAAAAAATTATTTTTAAGATCATCGCATCAAAACTATCCAAAACATACAAAATAAAATTATTTTTTTATAAAATATGGTTTGCACCGCGTTTCCAAATGATACCTAACTTCCAATTAACCTTTTAATCAAATAAATAAAGAAATCAAGTGCACTTTTTTAATTTTCTTCTTCTTATTATTTAAAAACAATTGGTAGAAATTAACTTCAATTTCATAGGATTTGCCTGTGCATCCACATCATGCTATGGATAGAATTTTAAGTTAACTTTTAATTTAAGTCAGGAAGGTGTCGGTATTTTGGATATATTTTTTAGTATTGTAATTTTTTTAATTAAAAAACATAAATATAATATATAAGCTTAATATAATTAATTGAAAGTATATAAACTGAAAAATCATATTAATGATAATTGAGAAGCAAATTTATCTTCCTTGAAAAGCTTAATTAAAGATTTGCATATATGTGTGTGTGTATATATATATACACGTACGCGCGCGCAAATATCTTACCTGGCTAGATTTTTTTTTTGTATTTTTTTTAATTTATCTTAAATGTCAATTCTTGTTATATTATGTATAAATAATTTTTATTTTTATAAGTGCATCATTCGTATACAATTTATATATCTAAAATTTAAAGATAACTTATAATAATCTCTTGAAATGTTATGAAATTATAGAAATAATTCAAAAGATTAATTATTATTTTTTAAAAACATATTAAATTAAACAATTTAAAAAACTAGAGAGATGGTATTTGTTAAAATTTAAATTTTAAAAAATAAAATTAAAAATTAAAATTAATTACAGGCCCTACATAAAAATTAATTTTGTTTTTATAAATACATCATGGAAGTATATTTATTTATCTAAAATTTAAGAGGAAAATATTAAAGATAAATTAAAATAATTTCTTTAAAGTATTATAAAATTATAAAAAAAAATTAAAAGATTATTTACTAATAATTTGTTTTACTAAACTTAAAATTTGAAAGATATGTTAATTAAAATTTAAATAAAAAATAGTTAATGAAAATTTAAAAAAAAAAATGAAGTAGAGGCAATCCCTGCTACACTAGGCACGACAAGCCCACATGCCTATAAAAAAGCCCGTGTGTTTGGTTTAGTTATTTTTTTTTATTTTAATGGACGATCCTATTCATCTTGGCAAATGATGTGTTTTCAAGTCACGACCAGAAAATAGGGATCTTTAATATTTTATCTAGTTTTATAATTTTATTTATCACAACACATAAAATTTTTTAAATAAATCACAACACATTTTTTAAATTTTATTTTATCTTTAATGTTTTTAAATAAATCACAACACATAAAATCATACTAATATAACTTAGAATGATTAATTTTTTTTAAAAAAAATAAAGTTTTGTTGAAGACCTCAGATTGATATTCTCAATAGTTTTTTTGTTCACTCTCAGTATTCGACATGGACACTGCTAGAACAAAATGAAGAATCATTTCGTGAAGCTAAAGCATAAGCCCAACCGATATTTATATTACTAAATGAGTCCATTCAGTCCTGACTTCAAGTAATATTTATAAATATCAGTTGGGCTTTTGCTTTAGCAGAGCTATAAGAAAATTTGTGTTGTTGGAAATTTCATGCCCGGGCCCAATTATTTCCTTAGCTTGATCCTTTTAAATTACGGGTGTTAAAAAAATTCCTAATCAGTAATATTTATATTATTTGATTTGATTTAACTTGTGAAAGTTTGATAATATAAATATTATGAATGATAGTGGATCAAAAAACATAATAAATGCATATCATAAGTTAAGTACAGGTTGAAACTTTTAAAACCCGCTTAACTTGACCCAACCTATATAACTTAATATAAATAACCTAAGTCTTTGATATAAATAATTTTTTTTTCTTCTCTCTCTTTATTTTATTTTCTCTCGCCTTCACGCTCATAGTCGCCTATCATTTTCTTAATCTCTCTCCCTTCTCTATATTCTTTACTTTTATATAAATTATAGTTGTTCATTTTGAAGTTTAATATGATAAAGTGATAGTGCATTTTACAATCTTAATCTTTTATGTACCAAGATACCATAAAAAAAAAAAAAAGCAATCAAGAATCCAAATTGGACTTTTATTTTCTTAGTCAAATCGCAAACCTAAAAGCATTTTATAATCTCTTCCTATTGGTTTGTCTTTTTTTCATATTGCACCCTAATTGTTCAAAATGTTTGGTTGTGATTTTTTTTTATTTTTGCTTTGTACTTTTATGTTGAAATTGTGATAGTTATTATGTTGTCCCTAATATATGCAATTTAAGGGCATTATCTAGTTGTAATAGTTGTACGCAGATATTTTTTTAGAATCATCAAAGAAAAAGAGTATTAATATACCCAACTTATTAATATCGGTAATATCCACAAAAACTTTAACCCAACCCAATATATTCAACCCTCTCAGGTCCAAAAAATTAAATGGACCGGGTTTATATTTTGGGAAACATTAGAAGTTTGGTTAGATACAATTATAGATCAAAACCTAACCTACTGTATCCACAAACACGCATACTTATAATTTATTAAAAGAATTGAACCAATCAAAGATTTTAGGTTGGCGTATAAGTTTGGCTACACCATTGACTCGTGTTATGTCACGGGTCAAATCAATATTTTTTTGAATGTTGTAGGTTAGATCAATATCTTTCCGAACGTAAAAATAAATGTGTTGGAATTACTAGTGTGTTTCTTAAAAACAATAACCATGAATTCAAAACATATTGTATATTAGATGATATTCTTTTAAAAATTGAAACGATGATATACTGAATGATACTTTTTTAATATTAAAATGGTAATATATTGAATCGACCTGGGTCGGCCTGGTTTAATAAAAGAAACTCGCAGGTCAGGTAATAAACCATGTTAATTCTACAAAAATCAAATAGAAACAAATTGAAAAACTCAATCCTCAATTAACTCAATATTAAATGACAAAATTGGCAAAAAAAAATGATATTCAATTAAAAAAAGCTCTCAGTGAATCTAAATTAATCAATCAAACTCACAACTTGAGTCATGTACCTAGATGGACTTAATAATTTTTTTAATTCCTGAGAGTATTTAATGTATATTTATTTTAAAGAACGACCGGGATAAGTGTGTGAGATTCAGGTAACAAAAGCATGTCTAATTTTTTTAAGCTAGATAACAAAAGGAGGCCTTTTTATTTTAAGTTAAATTAAGAAAACATAGATCATTGAATGACAAAGGATGGATATTTTTTTAGTTTGAGGGACTTAAAATGCATTAAATAGCAAAAAAAAAAAAAACAAAGAGCTAAAGTGTAAAATGTGGATAAAATTTAAAAAAAGAAGAAGAAGAAGAAGAAGAAAAGGCATGCCATACACACCCCTGGCCCATTAGAAAGAAGCATGGCCCACACCATACCTTTTTCTTCTAATTGTAAAGGGTTGACGACTCCAACCTTTGTTTTTCTTAAAATAAAAAAGACACAGACAACGCGTTGTGCAGCCTAAAAATTCAACGATTAAAGGGTTACTTGAAAATTAGGATAATAATATTTTATGGCTAAAACTTTGATTCAAAACTCATTTTTGACCTAAAACACCTAAAAATCACCCTAGACAATGCTAAATCTATTTATAGTCTCAAACAACCTAAAAATCAATTTAAAAATCCAAAATCAACCTAAATTCAAAAATATTCTCAAGTTTAGATCTACCATCATAGACTATGGTAATATCAAAGAACACCTTAGTGGAACTCCCTTAATTGAATAGAACCTGTTGATGTGTAAATCGATTATTTTGGTGATCGAGATCAATGTCAATTGAGACTTTCTCTCTCTACTACCGGAATCTTGCAACTCTCTCTTTTCTCCCCCAAACTAGTGGATAAAATAAAGAAAGTCTTGTATCAAAATTGAATTTTAGAAAATAGAAGGGACTGAAAAGTGATTATTTGGGAAATTGGATGACTAAAACAAACTTTTTTTACCACCTATCTTGAATACCTTTTCCATCTTGGTCCTCCATCTTTCAATTTTTCCCTTGGTTAATAAATAGGAAGCAATTGGCCATTAATTTCACAATACAAGGACTCAATCGAAAAAAACAAAAAATTATGAATTAAAATGAAAAAAAAAAATCATTGCTGGGTTTTCACCTCAAGGCTTAGTTTTCTTTATAATTATAATTATAATTTATAATGGGTCCATCAAGTTGGGGTTTTCAACATTTTAGGTTGGAGAATAAGTTTCGTGGGTCTCCCCCTTTTAATTTATTAAAAGAAGAGAAGTGGTCCAAATCGAACCTCTCTCTAGTGAAACTGAACTCTTCGAGTCCTGAATTGCAGCAATTTCCATTCAAGAGATTAAAATATTCCACTCGATGACGAGCACCAAAGAGTCAGTGACATATAATGTCAATTTAATTCTACATTGTATTTTGCGTTTTTTTTTTTTTGTTTTTTATTATTATTATTATTTTCTTGAGACCTATGCTGTCCTTCGTCCGGAGCCTTCTGAATTGTCAAAAATCTGTGGATAGGCTAACTCCATTAGATCCAGCCAGTAGCAGTCACGAAAGATCTTGTGAATATATTGTTTTCCCTACTGAAAAACCCCAACATCAATTACTAGAAAACATGTTGTGCCATGCTATGATACCCTACATATTTTCCAAAAGCTTTTGGAAAGACAAGAAGGCAAAAAATTTAATGACCACCGTAATGATTTGGAGGGCTTGAGTGTTTGGAACAGTAAAGGTCCAGTTCACATGGTCCGAATGTGTGCGTTGCCCATGGCCTCAAAAATCTATGGTCTAGGGTCGTTTCTGCCATGCACTCACGTGGCTCTAATTTGTCTGCCTATCCCGACAATAGTTTCTCTTTTTTTCTTTTTTTTTTTACGTTTAGGGTGATTGTGATTAAAATTGTTTTTTAAAATAATTTTTTTTTATTTTTTAAAACTTATTTTTTACATTAACATATCATCACCATATCAAGAAAAAATCATTAACATAGGAGAATAGGGAAATTTTCTACAGGTAAAGTTACCACTAGATAAAAAAGCAAGGAGCATCCGAGTACATTGCAGCTTGGAAGTTGGAGCATTTTGGACCCTTCTGAATGCAATGTTGTTGTCATTCTTTATTGCTTTTCTTTTTTCCCTTCTGATTTTCCCTTCGGGTCAGACAAAAAAATGAACTCAATCCGACAAAGGTAGTCCTATCATGTTCTGTTTTTGAAAACGGTGCTTCTTGGGCTTGCTGGCCATGGAAATGTTTTTGTCTTAGCCTCATAAAAATGTAATATCTTTTATCTTAAATACTATGCCCGACAGCAGCTCTATCATGAAACACCAGCTGTAAATAAATTTGCAACTTAAATTTCATGAATGATGACATATCATTGCATGAATTGCATTTATCAATTCCGTGAAACATGATGATGACTTGACAATTAATTTCGACGGTTAAGAATTTACAGGTTCATGCAAAAAATTAGAAAAACACTCCTTACAGAGAAATACTAGATAGGTGTCCAATGATTTGCAGTAGGTTGAGATGATTTTTTTTAGTGTAACAAGACATCATAAAAAGATAATTAAAAAAAATAATGATTATCAATTTTGAGAATCAAAACTAGAAGGTTGAAATTTTAAAAAAAAAATCAATAAACAAAAAACAATCTAAAAGAAAAAAGTACCATCAAACCCAGGCGAGAGCCAAAACTCGCAAATAGAATCATGTATACAGGATAACAAATAGAAGGCAAAGCAGGAAAAAGAAGAAGTTTAATTTTAAAAATAATCAAATTTTAAAGGAAAAAATCAAAAAGCATAAAAAAAAAGCAACCTAAAAAACCCCTGAGCTACCTAACCAAACCTCTTGCCTATATCATGAGATGCGGATAACTTAATTCAAAAGAAACCGAAGTAAATAATGAAGTTCATTTTTCAAAACGAACAACTCCAAAAAATGTAATCTAAAAAAAATATCAACATGTGTTAATGTTTCAAACTCATGACACTAGCTATTGACTAAATTAGAAGCGCCTCATTTGAAAAGTCATTATTTTAAAACTTGAATCAACCTAATGGGTTGACCCATGATCTAGGTGACCCTGGGCATAGGTCGCCCTAGGTTTCAAAAGAAATTGGGGAGAATTGATTCAATGTAAAATAGTCAAAACCCGAGTTAACCCGGGGCAAATCCAGTCAAAATTGGGTCAGAACTTGTTAACAATTTTCCTTTATTTTAATTTTTTGTATTTTTACTTCTTTTATAAAATAAAAAAATTTGGTTGACATGGGTTAACTCGGGTTAACCTACTCGACCCATGACCTAATATTTGTCTCGGATCAACTCCTAGGTCGGGTCTAAAAACTATAGGAAAAACCAAGGAGACCACATTCCAATAAATCAAATATCAAATGATAAGATAAAAAAAAAAATCAAAGATAGAAGAAATAGAAATTAAGAGAATAAGGACCTCATTCAAATAAAAATTACAAAACAACCTAAAAGTTTGAATCGAAGGGAAAATTGAATAAAAAACTATATAAAAAAAAAGAATCCAAAATAAATAATAAAAATCAAGAGAATGAGCACCAAATTAAAAAAAATAAAAAATCAAGATTATAGATTTAAGATGAAATTGAAAACAAATTAAAATTTTAAAAAAAGGATTAAGAATCAAAATTATAAGGGCTTAACTTGAAATATCATCAAATCTTGAATTTATGGGCAAAATTGAAATGAAAAATCAAATTTACAAAAGAATCCAAACGAAAAATAAAAACCAAGGGAATGAGAAACAAATTTGAAGAAATTAAAAATAAGATCATGGATGTAAGCCTAAAATTGAAAATGAATTAAGAATTAAAAAAAGGGCTAAAATTCAAAATTAGAAATCAAAACATTGAGGGTTAAACCTGAAATATCATAGAATAAGATAACAAATTTGATCTAAAAATCAAATTCTAAAGGACAAAATTGAAAAAAAATCAAATTTAATATAATTAAAAGAATAAGGACCAAATACGATAAAATTAACGAATAACATACTCTTCTAGTTTTTGGAAAGGGTAGCATGTTTTTCGAGGATGAAGAGAGAGAAAATAGGGGAGAAACAATATCATTAGAGCTCCACCATGTTTGGGGCGGCTACACGTGCCCCACCACCATGAAGGGAGTAGCGAGATGCATCAAATGCCACCCCAAAATGTGGTG
Source organism: Populus simonii (assembly GCA_007827005.2). NCBI lineage: Eukaryota > Viridiplantae > Streptophyta > Magnoliopsida > Malpighiales > Salicaceae > Populus > Populus simonii. The sequence continues at coordinate 5,474,691 of CM017481.2, forward strand.
TTCAGCCAGCAGAAGGCACCACACACGCCGCCTAAAAGTCATGGGTACCTCCTACTTGTTGGCACATGCACCAACGAATATCTTTTTATTTAAAATAATATTATATTTAAATGAAAAGACTAAAATTCCCCCAAGTTAACTTGCCAATTACAAATAAACCAACAGGAAGTTATGAAAATGCCTTTAATCGTAACCTTCAGAAAATTTAATTTAAAGGCTCATTTGGGCACTGTATTGCTCAAATAAAAGTCCTAGATACCCCTGTGAATCTTAAATTGACAGTTTTATGTTGTGGCAAATACCATTTTACCATTAAAACCAAGTTATTAATTTTATGTTGTCATGGGCAAAATAGTAATTTCATCGTGCACGTCCACAATGAAATGTGAGTGTGTTCGTAGTGAAACATTGATGGGGTTTAGTTTTTATTTTTTAATGAACACAAAGGAATACCAAAACATAGTAGCAACTAGATTGGCTCGTGTTATACTGCGGATCAGATCAATTTTTTTAATGTAAAAAATATCTAAAAGTTGTTAGTGTATTTTCTAACAAAAAAAACAAATCTTGAAATCAAAATATAATGCATATTGGACAATATTAGATGACATTTTTTTTTAATATGGAGACAACGACATATTGGATCAGCCTAGGTTAACTTATCAAATCTACGACCTAGGTCATGAGACCATGATAACCCTATAGAAAGAAATTAAAAAAATAAAATGAAGGTCAATCCTTAATCAACCCAATGTTGAAGGATGGAACTGAAAAAAAATATTAAATTAAAAGGGATGAAAAAAATACCCAGGTCAACTGAATTATCATGTCAAACTCACGACCCAAGCTATAAAATCGAGATATCTCAATAGAAAAAAATCAAACAAAATTATGAAACTCAATTTTCAACCACCTCAATGATGAAGGGTGAAATCGAAAAAAAATCAACTAAAAACAAGACCTAAAGAAATAGCACAAGCCAACTTGAGCTAACTTGTTAAACATGTGATCAAGATTATAAGACCTAAATAACTTAATAAAAATAAAATAAAAAATATTGAAGTTCCATTTTCAATAGATCAAATATTGAAGGTTGAAATAGAAAAGAAAAGAAAAGAAAAAACTATATCCATAAGATCAGGATAATTAGGATAACTCCACAAAAAGCAAATTAAAACAAGTTATGAAATTCAATTCCCAAACAATTTAATATCAAAGGATGAAATTGAACACTAAATTAAAAAAAGAATATCAAGTAGTTAGAGGGTGAAGTTGAAAACAAATTTTCAAAAAGATCCAAAAAATAACACGAGTCGACTCGTGTCTACCTACCAAATCCATGATTTAGGTTAGAAGATTGAGATAACTCTATACAAAGCAAATAAAAAAAATATGAAGCCCAATTAAAAAAAATCTAAAATTAAAAAAGAATCTAAAAAATATGAAGAGAATCAATTCATGTCAATTTATCAAACACGCAACCCGGGTTATAAGGTCAAAATAATGTCATTGAAAGCAAATCAAAATAAATGACAAAGCTCAATTTTCAATCAACCCAATATTAAATGATGAAATTAAAATACAAATCAATTAAAAATAAACCAAAAAATAATAACCAAGTTAACATGTTAAACTTGTGATGTGGGTTATAAGACCAGTATAACTTCATAAGAATATAGATAAAAAAAACAATTGTGAAACTTTACTTCTAATATATCCAATGTTAAAGGTTGAAATCGAGAGGAAAAAAAAAAACTAAATCCATGAGATCAAGATAATGTCATAGAAAGCAAATCAAAAAAATATATGAAACCCAATTTCCAACCAACTCATTGTTAAAGGATGAAATTATAAAAAAAAAAATTATAAAAAGTTATAAAAAAATGATTTAAATTAACCTGAGTTAACCTTTTAAACTCATGACCTGGGACATAAGATGATGATAGATTCATATAAAGCAGATCAAAAAAATATTACGAAGCTTCACTTCAAACATATCCAATATTGAAGGTTGAAATAAAGAAAAATAAAAAATAAACCCATGAGATGGTATATTATCTAACATAAAGAAAAAAAAATTACAAAGCACAATTCCCATAATAACCTAATATAAAATGATAAATTTGAATAAATAAACAAATATGAAGAAGATGGGTGTTAACGGGTGAAAATGAATAAATAAATATACATACATAAAATGTGTGTAGAAAATTTAATTCGTAAACATTTGTTGTTGTTGTGTATCATATTAGGTATCGTTTGATTATTATCTCAAGACAAAAGATATGAAGATAGTAGGGACAAAGATAATATATATCTTTTTATGTCTTTGTCTCTTCTATATTTGTCACTATGATTATACAATCCTAACCAAACACAATATTATTAGGAATTTTAGAAAGCTTAATTAAATTTATTCGGGACTTAATCGCAAGGAAAATCAACTTTTAGAGTCAATTTGGATGTTAATTGAAACAAATTAAAGCTTGGAGACTAAAATTGGACTCTAGAAAGCTTAATTGGTCAAATCAAAAGCTTAATTACATAAAATTTAAAGCCTTATGGGCAATTAGGAACATAATTGAATAATTTGTAAATCAAGGACCCACTTGCAAAAGATGTGTGACTTTGGGGACTGAAATCGATGAAATCAGGGGTCAAATCAAAGAAAATTAAGAGTTTGTTGATCAATTGAGGGTTCAATTAAACAAATCAAAAACCAAGAATCAAATTGTAAAAGGCGCTAAAATCTGGTGCTGACAATTGAATTTAACAGGGGTGAAATTGCATAAAATTAGGAGTTCATAAAAACATTAGAAGCTCTAAATCTGCCAATAAAAAGAGAGGTAATCAAAGGAGAAAAAGGAGAGGAGAAGAGAGAGGGGGAAAATAAACTTTGATTAAGGATCAATTCAGGGTTTGATGGATTTAGTTCGTTTTGTTGGGTTTGGAAATAAAAAGAAAGAAAGGTAGCATTAGCAATCCATCCATATTTGAAGATTTCAAGTTCGAAAGGTATATCCTTATAAACTTTGAAAATGAAGTCCACAAGGCCTGCTGGAGTTTTTTCTTGTTTAATGCAATGTGTTTGGGTATATTGATGTGATATTTATTTCCTTAATATGTTAAGTTTCGTTTTGGTTTGATTTGAAATCTCCCAAATATGGAAGCAAGGTGTTGATCTTGTCCTATTTTAGCTAATGCATGTTTCTAGGTTTCTGAGCTTTGTTTGGTTCTAATTGAAGGTTTAGAAAGACATTTGTAACCCAAATTGTGTAAATATGTAGGCTTTTTTTAAGTTGGTAGAGTTAAAGATTGGATTTAATGCTAACTTATGACTATTTGTTGTTTTGGGGAATTCTTTTGATTCAAGTATGTTTGGTTTTGATAATGTGTCCTGTTGGAACCAAGAAAGCATGTTTTAGAGGTTAAAAATGGTCATTCTGTGTTTTTAAGGCAGTGTTCTTCGTATTCTTAGAAAGAACATTGCCTTAACTCTATGATTTGGATCAACTCTAGTCCAATTGTTTGCACATAAATCTTTGGACAATTTATTTAGCAAATTATCTAGGGTGAGAATACATCAATAATATATATTCATGCATTTAGATCCTAGGTTTTCTTCAGTTACCCAGAATATATTTTGACAAAATTGTGGATTTTGAGTGATAATCAATGGGTTTTGATGTTTGATACTTTATCTATGTTTAATTACGAACACAACCATGCCTTTTATTGCTTGAAATCGGGTCTAGTTTGTGTTAAACGTTGTTGGGATTAGGTTTGAACGTTCTTCGTGTTCTTCCTTTTTTTCATGTTTGATCCATTTTGCTTGAAAGGTTTTTTTTAATTTTTATGCTTTTTTATGTTTGATCTGTTTTGGTGTTGTTTTCTAGTTTTGGGTTAGTTTTCGAGTTCACCCAGTCTGGTCAACCTAGTCAAGTCAAAACCAGGTCAATCATTAGGCCCTACTTGGTTTGATTTTTTTGGTTCTTTGGTTTAACGGAGTATTTGAGAAAACCCCTTGGGTCTATTCAGGGTAGTTTTTTTTGTCAAACATGGCCTTACAAAAAATACAAAAATAATACTAAAAAAAATATAGTAATATAAAAATGTTTTTTTGCATGTTGCATACGGTTAGGTCTCTCAAAAATACAAAAATCATGTTTTTTTGCTAAATATAGATATATGCAAATACATGTGTTTTAGCATTTTTTTTTTTTACAAAATATATATTAGCATGCATTTTGGATTTAATAACTAGTTTATTGGATCTATGAGAATTTAGACAATATTTCAATAACCTTTACAATTTTTTAATTCATGAGAATTAATAGTCAATATTCTCGTATAAATGATAAACCTACAAGTAGGCTAGTATCTAAATATCAGGAGTTGACCAGAAAATTCTCAGAATAATTCTAAATATTCACCAATTTTAATTGGAAGTATTTTTCATTACAACACACGAGTTGTGGAAAACCCTTCTACTTTCCATGATAGGTGAACCTTGTCATGACACTTACATGGATTCTTTCTATAAGAATTCATTTGGGCACACGAGTTCATAGAAAATTCAGAAAACCAGATTTATTCACGCGAATGAATCTTCACCTAAGCCATAGATTGACTACCGGTTAGAAACTCATCAAAACTTTTAAATCACATTCAAATCACACATTACAACTTACCTTAGGTAGGGTGCACTAGAGGTGTTAATATCTTTCCTAGCCACAACCAATCTCTTACCCTTAGAATCTCTGATAAAACGTTTATACTCGGGTTTCCTAACAACCCTGAGCCAAACAATTAGGTAGCGACTTCCTTGACCCCCAACATCGCGCGTCTATGTGTGACAAAATAGTGACTCCACTAAGGATTGTATTGTTTTTTACGACATTGGAGTAAGCTTTGTGTGTTTCATATGGTTCAATTATTTTAATGTGTTTAAATTTTTGCATTTTTAGCTCATCTTATTTTTATTTACACTTTAACATATTTAATCTTGTCCATGCATGTATATTGGATATGAATACATGTTTTCATGCATCATTTTTTATTGCTCTAGGATGTGCACATGGAAACTTCAGGTTAGATAGGGGAATAACAACTTACCCCACGACTTTGTGTCCGGATTTAAGTTTGTGAAACCATTCAACTCTTTGCTAAGTGTTTGGACTAGTAGTGATTGGTATATGTGTCATCTCACTAGCTATTGAACCCTCATATTACCTTCACGAAGGTAATCACTAGGACAACAGGAGACCCTTTTGAGATTAGATAGTGTGTATCCTCTATCTCATGTAAAAGGATTAGAGCCTACACATAAGATGTATGTCTCCGGAATAAACATTATTGCATTAAGACACACTTAACCTTAAGCATTTTGCATTGCAGGACTTTGAATTGATAGCATGGCCACCATTAAATAAACGACTTTTGTCGAATATGAATGGGAATCTGAATCCCTGCAACTATTAAAAGGGGATTGCTTATGTAATATCCAACATCGGCGGGTGAGGACTTGGGGGAGGGCCTTATATGAGCATGCTCACCTTGACTAGCAAGATGCGTTTTGGGGCCATGCGTGGCTGCCAAGAACAAATCCGTGAGGCTCATGGACCAAAGCGGACAATATCTTGCTAGTGGGGTGGGGTGTTACATCTGGTATCAGAGCCCGGCTCATTGGTTGTCCGATGGTACCAACGGGGGTCGTCGGGCTCCTTAAAGGGGGTGGATTGTAATATCCCACATCGACGGGTGAGGACTTGGGGGAGGGCCTTATATGAGCATGCTCACCTTGACTAGTGTTGCGATGTCGCGGTCGCACAAATTAATTACCCTAGCTTAAAACACACAAGATAGTATAGAGCAAGCAAGGGGTCGATCCCACGAGGAAGTTTCAAGTCAGATTTTTATGTTGTACGTTATGTAATTGGGGGGATTTGGTTTGTGATTATCTAAACTATGACAGCAATTAAACTAGCAAACAAAATCAATTAAAATCGAAACTTATCAAGAAAACAAACCTTGGTCGCAAGCACACATCCACCTACAGAAATCAGAACTGATCATGGAAACGAAACATCAATTTATATTCTGAATATTTATCTCTTCTTAACATTGGTTAGTTAACGGATCCGCCGTATAACTAGCCCTAACCATCAAACAACCACAGTGTCCGCACTAGTAATTTAATTCAATGGCAGCCTTAAGAACTAGATAAGTTGATTAATCAAGAAAACATAACTGTCCGCAGTCTATGTTTGATTTGATTGAATGTTCTCCCTAAGATTAATAACGTAGATCCGCCACAATTATTAAACTCAGTTGCTTCACAAGTTCATATACCACAACTCCGGTTTTGATATCAAACTTAACAATAGATTGTCTACAATAATAACTTAGAGTCCGCTCTAGCAATTAAAATAAACAATCATAGGAAAAATAAGCATAGGAGAACAAACATATTCATCATATAAACTGAAAAGAAAAGGTAAAATAAATCTCACAGTTCTTGAAATCCGAAGGTTTCCGTGTCCTTGCAACCAAGAAAAAGTGTTTAGCCTTGCATGTTTGTTGAGCAACTAATCAAAAAGAAGGAAGAATGCATAATTTAGGGTTTCTTAGAGGAAGGGGGCGTTTTTCTCTTCTTGGTTGGCTGCCCCCCTTCTCTTCTCTCATTCTTTTTATATCCTAGGAAACCCTAGGTCTCTATTTTACAAAATAGTCCTCCATTAAGTAGACTGTTTACATTTAAGTACTTCAATAACTATTTTCCTAAAAAAAGAGAAATAGCCTTGCATGAAATCTTCAAGCTTTGACTTAGAGGAGCTAAATTGCTGAAATAAAAACTTGGATATCGGTTTAGATGCTTCGGAACGTAATTTGGACGAGTTTCTTCACGAAACTTGTTTGCTGGCAGAATTCAGATGTCATCTTTGAAAAATCATATCTCCCTCATATGACATCGTTTTTGGCTGAAATTTGGAGCGTTTATAGACCTTTGAGTCATGAATCCAACAAAATTGAGTTTGCATCAATTGGACGTCTGTAGCTCCAGATATTCAAGTTGGAATGGCCGAAGGTCAACACTGGCAGATTGCGAGATTTGACTTTGAAGGCTGCGATTTCCATGCTCTTCCTTATTTTATTTTCTTGCCTTAGATGTCCAGAAAGGTATGGATGTTAGCTTTTTAATGCCACTGGAATCACTTCATTTCAACCTCTAGAACTCATGCTCTGCACAAAACATCGACTGAAGGTCAAATCTGCCAATTATCTCCAATTTACTCTTTTTTGCATCTTTCATCCAAAAGTGCCTTCAAAACATAAACAAAGAATATCAAGGCATTTTATATATAAAACATAGGCAAAACACTAGTTAAATGTGGGTGAAATTATTGAATAATATGGTTGCATCAACTAGTAAGACGCGTTTTGGGACCATGTATTTTTTCATAAATTTTTGAAATTTCAACAAAAAGTGAATATTTTAATATCAGGTCAGCATCTTACAATGTAAGTCTAGAGTCCTAATATTAAATAAAATTGATGGAAAATATGCGAGGGACCCATAAATAATTTTAAATTGGTCCTTGAAATTTTTTAGAATTTTTAGGAATTCATTTGGGGCCTGTTTGGAAAAAAAAACTATTTTTATTCAAAACAAAATTATCAAAATAGGTTTAAGGGTGTATTTGCCAAACATCTCTTTAGGCCAAAAATTCCTCAACAAAAAAGTAACCAAACAAACAAAGCCTTAGTACCTGACCTAAAACAAAACCAATCAGGCTGACTCGAAAATAGTGGTTCAACCCTGAACCGAACCGAAAACTATGGTTTGACCTGAAACTAAAGCAAAACAAACAATTAAACCAAAAACATATCAAAATTAAAAAAAAAAAGACACAAAAACATAAAATTTTCTGACAAAAATATATCAAACGCCAATAATATGAAGAATACAATGAACATTCAAAACAAAACTTAGCAAATACAAATAACAAACCAGACAAGTTTTCATCTAATCAAGGGCAAGGTTTTGTCTATAATCATGCGTAGATCAAGAATCAAGTATCTATTTTCTTCAATTAACACTAAAAAGTCATAATTTGATCAAAAAGTGTGTGGGCAGTCGAAAGAACCCTAGAATCTAAATGCATGAATACACTTTATTGGTGCATTTTAACCCTGGATTATTTGTTAAAGATGACAAGCTAACATGTTTGTGCCAAGAATTAACCCAAAACAACTAAAAAACAAGAGGCTAAGGCAAAGTTCATCCGAAGAACATGAACTCAGAATCTAGAAAATTTCCAAAAATTGAAGGACTAATGTTAAAACCCAGATCTGGCCTTCTAGACCTTGAAACACATTGCTTTAGGTCCCTACAAACCGCATTACTAATACCAAGCATAGTTGAATCCAAAGAACTAATAAATAAAATCAAATCATCAATAGCATGCATAAAGTTTCAACTTCATAACTGCAGCCTCAATAACAGCCAATAAAAACTTCAAATTTCGATTCTCAACTGACTTTTTGAACACTTCAAACTCAAACCATGCTCGGGAAAAAGAACATATACTAACAAAACAGAAAAAACATCAAACACCCATCGCCACCTTTCAAAAGAATCCAAAACTACCTTTTATCAAAATCAATCATAGACATATTGTCTTAAAACCCAGTAACATGAACAACAACTCCAAACAAGATTTAAACAATAAAAACAATATTTTTACGTATTAATCAAAACAAAATTAGAAAACATCATAACATTAAAAATAAGTTCAAAAAACATCAAAAGATGTTTAAATATTAAGAAAGCATGAATGGGAAGGTCATATGGACTCCACCTCTGAGTTGTTACATGGTTATATCTTCTCCAAACTTGTTAACTATAGCTTGTTGTTTTTTCTTCTCTTGTCCTTCGTTCTTTCGCTTTCACTCTCTTTTTTCCCAAAGCTTATTAGACTTTCAATGTTAGGCTCTTGAACCTTCACTATAAGGTCTATTAACAAAGTATTTCCCTATGTTTTTCCTCTCTCTATTTTCCTTTTTTAAGCTCTAATTTTCAATGGTATTTATATGGTTTTTCTTAGGTTTTATGGTGGATTCCCTCAAATATTGATCAAAGCTTAGCCCTTTGATCAAAGTGAGAGGATTCTAGACAAAAGCTAACAGTTGGAAGCTCTTGTACTAGGCTGGTTTTGCAATGGTTGTTTTGGTTTTAGGGGTACTTCGTGGTTTTGCTAAACTTAGAGGGCAATGAGTTATTTTTGGCCTTTTGATCTTGAGAAAGAGGTTTTAAATTCGTTGATAAGAAACCATTAAGAAACTTTAAGTGTGAACACATGAAAAAAATGAGGGGTTTTCAAAAATGGGTGCTATAGTCAAGGCTGATTGAGATGACCATTTTCAAAGCTTTGCTAGAGAAACTCCGATATAAACGTCATTGAAAACCACCTGAAGGTGTTAGTGGAGATGCATACATTTCATTTTAGACCCAATCTTGCTCAATTTGGAGGTCTATAGCTTCATATTCATTCGTCCAAATGTGCAACTTGATCAACTTGAATTTTGAAAATGCAAGGAAAGCTGACCGGGAAAATGATATTGGAGACTTCTATGGAAGAATTGGGATGTAAATGTCCAATCTAATAGGCATTGGGATTTAGAAGGGTTGTTCTTCTTCCATTTGCAAAAAAATCTCATGTTATTTGAAGGTCTAGAACTCCACAACAAGCTCTTGGAAAGTGTCAACCCGATCATCGTTTTTTGCTAGAAGAAGATGAAAAAAACCAATGGATGACGTGTCATTCATGTCCTTTCATTAAAACTGAGTAACACATCTTCTACTAAAAACCATGAAAATTAAGGCTTTTAATTGATTTTTGCTAAAAATCAATTTAGTCCTTTTTCATCTAATCATGGCACATGCACCCTACACCCTTAATTGACTTGAAATCCTTTTAATCCTTGCAATTACACACCTAGGAATTCTAATTTGAATCCCTTTATTCAAATAATTTTTACAAATGAGTCCTTGTTTTTAATTTGTTCAATTTCAACTTTAATTGACCACTAAAATTTTAATTTCTTTCAATTTAGCTCCTAATTTGGTCAATTTAGCCTTTACAATCACATGCCTTTTTCAATATGGTCCTTGGTTTAGGATATTTTGAATCAAGTCCTTAATTTTCTATCAAACTTCAATATTCTTACAATTAAACCTTTGATTCGTCCAATTTAAACCTCCCAAAAATCAATTAAGTTCCCAAACTTAAATTTCTTCCAATGGACACCCAAATTGACTCTAACAACTTATATTTTTTTGCAATTAAGTCCTCAACAAAATTAATTAAGCCTTCCAAAATTCTTATTGACTCCTTAACCATCTAAATTTGTATTTATTTAACCCAAATAAAAATATTTTCACTAATGAAGCCCTTTGTCAATCAGAATTGGGTTGTCAATTCTGCAAATCTTATATATATTTTGATCCTCCAACTTTTCCACTTGTCATTTTGGTCCTCTACCACCAAGTTAGGCAATATTCTAAGCTTTCTTCTTGTATTTTATTTCTTGTATTTTTTAATTTTCTTTTTTCTATTTTTTGGGATAAAAATAGGTAACCAAAAATGGGGTCAAAAGTGGGTAACAACACCAAGGACCAAACTGAAAAAGGCGCGTGAATGTAGGAATCAAAATTGATTAAATTAGTGGTCAAATTAAAAAAATAAAAGTTTGATGGTCAATTTGTATAAATCAGGAACCAAGGATCTAATTGGTAAAGGCCCTGAACTTTGTGGTTGACAATTGAGTTTTACAGAGGTGAAATTGCATAAAAATTAAAGTTGAGAGGCAATCATAAGTGCAATTAAAAGAAAATGGACTGAATGGAATTTAGAAAAATCTTAAATTAAAACCCTAATTTTTAGGGTTTAGCCTAGACAACGTGTTGTTCGGCCATTATATATCTTCCTCTTCGATAGTTTTGACTAATCGACCATTATATATCTTCCTCTTCGATAGTTTTGACTAATCGAGTAGTCATCTTCAGGCAAATGAATGTGGCGTTTCCGACCACCTGAGGGCCTGGAACCACCATTATTCGACTGAGAAACACTACCTCTACCAAGATCAGTTACTCCCATTAAATATTTACATCCTATATTCTCCATTGATCTCAACAACATCTTGTCCCTAATCAACCTCACTACACTTTTAGATTATGAGTTGATCAAATTGACACTTTTAGATTATGAGTTGATCAAGTTGACACTTTTAGATGAATAAATATGAAGCTATAGACCTCTAAATCAAGCAAGGTTGGATCCATATAAAAGGTGTGCATCCCCTCTACTAACTTTAAGTGGTTTATAATGACAATGATATTAGAGTTGCTCCAACAAAACCTTAAGAGTGGGTAACTCAGTTATTAATGATTGTAATACTTGTTTTGCAAAACCACAAATTTTTTTCGAGTGTTCACACTTCAAAGATGCTTGGAGGGGTCATATCAAGGGTTTAAAACCTTTCTCTCAATATCAGAAGGCAAAAAAAAAAACTCATATTGACCTCCAAGTTTTGCAAACAAAACCATATTTGAGTTTGTTACAAAACCACCATTGCAAAACTAGTCGAAGACAAAGTTTCCAGCTGTTAAAATTTGTCCAAAACCATCTCATTTCGATCAAAGGGCCAAGCATTGATGAATGATGATCAATCTTTAATTGAATCCATCAAAATCCTAGCTTGAACCCCCATAAATATCCTTGGAAAATCAAGACAAAGGTATAGCAACAAGGAGAGAAATAAGAGAGAGGAAGATGGGATAAAAAAATTCAAAGTGTGAAGGTTTGAGAGTTTAACACAAAGATTTTCTTAACTTTAAGAGAATGTAACAAGCTTGGGAAAGAAAGGACATCACACATTGTTAGAGATTGAAAGGTATAAAATAAACCTCTTTTAATCTAGCAAGTGATGTCCATGAGACACACCTCTAGCTTTTCATGGTATATTTCAAAAATGTTTTGAACTTATTTTTGGTGATACATTGTATTGATCTTGTATTTTGATTATGCATGAAATGTTGTTTTTCTTTGCTTAATTTTGATCTAAGTTGTTTGATACTATTTACTACATGTTTAGGAAATTGTTTTATGTTTATTTTGCTGAAATAAAATGGTTTTTGTATTCTATGAAATTTGATGTTATTGTTGGTTGTCATTGTGGCTATAGTTATAAAGGTGGAATCTAATGCTCAATTTTGGTGATTTGATGTTTTTTGTTAGTTCTTTTGATTCAACTATATTTGGTATTGGTAATGTGATTCATGAGTACCAAAAGCAGTGTGTTTAGAGGCCTAGAAGGTCGTTTCTTGGGCTTAATAGTGGCTGGGTTTCTGGGCATGTGGCTGGTTTTCTAAGTCAGTGTTCTTGAAAAGAACATTGTCTTTACCCTATGATTTCGACCAGTTTTGGTCCATTTCTTTGCACCCACACCTTCGTTATGCTTGTTTAGTTAATAATCTAGGGTTTATTAGCACTAATGACAAGTTTTTGATGGGTTTTAATCCTAAAGTTTTGGTTTTGAACCCAAATCCATTTGGACCGAATCATGATGATTTTTTTATGATCGAAGTGAATGGATGCTAGATTATTGATCCTTACATGATTCACAACATGTTTATGGCCTTGTTTTGATCGTATTTGGTCTAGTTGGATAGTCATTTTGCTGGGATTAGTATGAATGTTCTTCGTGTTCTTTAGTTTATTTTTTTGTTTGATCCATTTTTTATCAAAACTTTTGAGTTTTTATGTTTTTTTAAGTTTGATTCATTTAAATTTCGATTTCAGTTTTGGTTTAGTTTTCAGGTCAAACCAGTAGTCTTTAGTTCGGTTTATGGTCGAACCGAAGGTTTTGAGTCAATCCGGCCGGGTCAAATTTAGGTCAAATAGTTAAGGCTTTGTTTGGCTTGCAATGTTTTTGCTAAAGGTTTTTTTTTTTTTTTTTGCTTAAGGGTGTGTTTGGCAAACACCCTATAAGCCTATTTTAAGCAATTTTATTTCAAGGAAAAATAAGTTTTTGCCAAACAAGGCTTAAATAAATAAAATATTAAAAAAATTCTAAAAATTACTTGAGCATTTTAAAAAAATCTAAATATTTTGGCATGTTTAAAAAAATATATTGCATGGATTTTATAAGTTTGTAAAATTCCAAAAGATTTTGGCCTATATTGAAAAGAATATTAAAAATTTTATTTTTGGAAAAAAAAATATTCTTCACTTTTAATAAAGATAAGAAAACCTAAAAGGGATTAATATAAAAAAAATATTATTAGGATAACAATTTATTATCACTCACTTTAATGCAAGGATAAAAAACTTGTTTGAGGTTAATATCCAAAATATTATTGGGAATAATACAATTCACTCATTTATAATATAAGAATAAAAATCACAAAAGAATCTTATCCGAAATATTATTTAGAATGACGCAATAGTCAAAAATTTCAATTTTACCTCGAAAGAAGCCTCAATGATAATTAAGGACATTTCATCTTTGCGGACCAAGTTCTTGATCTAAGAAACCAAGGTTTGTTCATCGTAGCAAACCCGTTATAATAGGCTGATAGAAACATCATTAGACCATTGCAAACAAAGAAAAAAACCAATGCAGCTTATCTCGGGTAAGGTGTACTAGAGTTGCTAATACATTCTCTTTACGCAATCAGTCCCTCATCTAGAATATCTGAAAAAACAGTTAGGGCTCCTAGTAATCATAATACTAGGTGGCGGCTCCCTAAACCAACCAAAGGCCATTCCAAGACATCACTCGGGAAGTATCGTCACTCCCCTACGAAGAGGGTACAACAATTATTATCATTGCAACTATTACTATCATAAAAAAAACTACTACCATTATTACAATTATTATTATTATTATTATTATTTTTAAAATGAAAAAAAATCATAAAGTTGATTTGAAGGATAAAATTAAAAACCATAAAAACTTTGATAAAAAAGGAAACAAATAAAAAATCAAAAGAAGAAGGGTCAAACTAAAATAAATATTATTACTTTTCAAAAAAATTATAAATTTGATTTGAAGGAAACAATTAAAAAATATAAAAACTTTAACAAAAGAACTAAGGAAAAAAAAGAATGGGGATAAAATCGCAAGAAACAAATAAAATCTATATGCCATCTAATAAAAATTAAAAGAGTGGGGACCAAATTCGAGAGATGAAAAACTTGAGGATAAAATTGAAAAAACTTTCCAATTTGAAGTGGTTTTTCCAAATAAAACAGGGACTAAATTTGAAAAGAAAAGAAGTTCAAGTGCTTATGTGTTTTTTCCATGGTCAGCGTGAAAACCGAGGCATATGAGAGAGAAATGAAGGGGAAAAAAGAAAATCGAATTAGCGCCAAATTGGACATCATCATCATTATACACGTGACATCAAGGAAAAAAGAGAATGCCGAGATGTATCTAATGGCATGGTGAAATTTTTTTTTTCCACCATCGCAGTCATCCACATGCGCCGCCAAAATGCAGCGAAGTGGTTGAAGCGCTGATGTGCTGATGAGTGTTGTGTACACATTAACAGATTTTGTTTTTTTATGTGTTAAAAGACAACAACATCACCCCTTGGACCAAATATTTATTATTAAAAAACCATCATGAAATGATGAATTAGCCCCTGCTTTGAGAATTATTTTTTTTAAGGTGATAGAGTCATTGTACTCTTCTTAAAAAAGAAATAGAAAACAAACAATGTCTCAAGATGTAGTTAAGTTAAAAATTGCTTTTAAAAGTACTAGCATAAATTAACTGTAAAATTTTCTTTTATAAAAGAACGAAGAACAGTTGAAAAACAACAAAATAAACCCTATAAAAATACTAATCTACCACTATAGAATAGTTATGATAGTTTTTTTCTCGGAAGTAAGAATGTAATTCTATTATTATAATCTATAGCAAATCACGTCTAATATACAGTGTTTTCCAACAAGAATTAACTTTTCTTTTAATTTGGACTTTTGACTATAGATTAGGAAATATACTGTTCGGTAAAAGTAGATTTTACATATAAAAAGATAGGCACGTGCACTATAACCAGCCCTCACGTGATACTGTTGTTGACAACAACACTCCAGCAACCAAATAAAGGTCTCCGACGCAAGCACTATCTTTTCTCAAAAAAAAAACCTTTTATTTTTTGGGCCCGGCAAATTTGTACGGTCATCGACTAAGATATGGACACATCAACATCACCAAAAAGCTTAAAGGGGGTTGATTTGACTATAATGATCTGACGGCTAATAATTCAATAATAATTCCACGTGGCGGATTATGGTTGCCCGACATGGGGCATCAAGACACCTAGCCCTATGATCTTGATGGGCCTTAAAATGATGGACCTATAATTTGCAGCCATATATAACAAGGAAGAGGTCTCTTTCAAATAAGGCTGTTTTGCTGGTGTGTTCGAGAAGTCAAATACTAGCTAGTGATTTGCACCTTTTCTTGGAGGGTCCCGAAAGAATTTCTGAAATTTTCGATGCCGACGAGAAATAAAAGAAAATTTACGCCCAAAGTGCAAGATATTAATGGTTTTTTTAAAAAAAAGTATTTTAAAAATTAAAATATTTTTTATTTTAAATTAATTTATTTATATTGATAATATAAAAATAAAAAATATATTATTTTTATACACTTAAAAAATAATTTTAAAAAAGAACTACTACCACAGTACCGAAAAAACTTTAAATTACTCCTTAAAATATTTTATTTTTTAATATATTTTTATTTAAAAATATATTAAAATAATAATAAAATTTTATTTTTAATATTAATATATTAAAATGATCTAGAAATAAATAATAATAATTTTAAACTATAAAACATTAAAAAATTTAAAAAAATATATAGTCACCTTACAATGCCAAATATTACTGTAACTTGCCCGTACTCAAAGCACAAAAGTAATCCTTAGGTTATAAGAAGTCTTCTTCAAAAAGAAAAAAACAACCCAAACATATTGCTCCATTAAATACTCGTGTCTAGAATATTTTATTTTAAAATATATTAAAATAATATTTTATTATATTTTTAAAATTATTTTTAACATCAATACATTAAAATAATATAAAATTTAAAGTAAATAAAAAAATTAAAAAAAATTAAATTTTTTAAAAATAAAAATAAACAGGACCACAATAATAATTTCGAACAAATCTTGGAATATATTGAGTAAAAGGACCAACGACTGATTAAAATATTAATAAAAAGCAATCATACGAAAATCAGACGGATTGTCGGCAAATGAGAAAAGGGAAGAGCACAAATCTAACATGTGATAGTTCACACGGTAGCCAAATTAAGGATCTTCTTCGGGCCATTATTTGTTTGCTTTAGTACTTAATTAATTAATTGCATACAAGATTGTTGTCCATGTGCTCTTAAAAAGTTTTGGGGGGCCCAAGCGCAAGATCAATTAATTACTTGAAATATTTGCTGTACGTATACACAATTTCTTTTTTCAATCATATGTTAAAAAAGATATTTTTCACGTCAAATTTCTTTCACTATGAATGATTTACTTGCACAAAACATCCAACAACTATCCCAATTGTCCTTCAATTTTCTTATGTAATTGATTAACATTGACTAAATTTATGGTTAGAGTGTTTTCAAGTGTTCAAGACAGTAATAATGAAAGGATTTCATTGTTTTCCTGTTGAAAGGATGAGGAGACAATTTTATAGCCGGTTGGAGACGCGGGTCAATTTATATTTTTAAAAAATTCAATTTGTTTTTTGCTAAAATTTTTGTATATATATGTTTTGAATCGTTTTGATACGCTGATCTTAAAAATAATTTTTAAAAAATAAAAAAAATATTATTTTAATATATTTTAATATAAAAAACATTTTAAAAAACAACTATAATCAAAATTCTAAACAGACAGGGAGTCTTCAACGAGGACTTTGTTTAGAGGAAGCAAAGACAAGAATGTGGTTTTGTGGTCACCAATCTTATGTCAAAATAGACAATATATTAGCTATCTATTACAAGTTGTACAATTTAATTAATATCATCTTCCATCTTTACACAACAAGTTGCAGAAATAATAATAATAATAATAATAATTTGTTTCAGCTCTAAATTAACTCTATTTAATTATTTCATCCAGCACAATTACTGGATGGGTGCTTGGTCGGTTGAAGCCATGTGGGTTCTACTGGTTGAAGAAAAAGAACACATAATGATTTAACTTAGGAATTATGCACAAGCTGGCATGGAGGCTGATGGATTTTACGTTCACATCATAAGGGATTTCTTGCTAAGTTGCAACATGGTGATGTAAACTCTCTCTTTTTTTTTAATTGAAATATTATCTGAACATTTAATTTTGGAATATGCCTAGAAATATTCTTTGAAATATTCTAGAATACCTTTTAGGCTTATCACTACCTATTCAATTTACCGATGCAATATTAGTAATTAAACATTAATTTTGTTGATTTAATTTTTACTGACAGGATCTCGTGGATAATTAATGTTCATCAAAAAACTTATCATCAATAATTTATATTTTATCAGTCATTTTGTTGGTAGTATAAATATCGATAGATTTACAGACAAAAAAGATATGCCAGGCAAAAAAAACTACCAGTATCACTTCGTCGGTATTTTCATTCGTAAAGATAGCATATCATTAACAAAAAGGCCGTTTGTAATTCCTTTAATTATTCATGTCTAAATGATCAATGAAATGAACCCATCGGTGATTAAATAATATTGGTGGCATTTTCAATAATTCTTTTCCAATTCTTTCTAATATATCAATGAACTTATTCCATCGGTGATATCATCACTAAGTTGTTAAAATCTGTTTTTAATAAAATCTAATAAACAGAGTAAACAAAATAAAATAAATTAAAATTAAATAAAAAATCAAATATTTATTACAAATTTAAAAATTTATTAGTTCAAATACAATTCTTCTAGAAGAGACAGGCTAAAGTACAAGGAGGAGGAGTTGGGTTTTTGCTGGGACCAGGAAGCAATAAGGGAGAGTACATGTATAATTCATTTGTGATTTCACTTTCATATAAAATTATTGGAGTTCGGTCGTTTCAGCACTATCACTTTCATTGCTATTTCTTTCAAAAATTATCAATGAAATATTTTTTATCAGTGTTTTCCTTGTTATTTGCTAATCTTCATGTAGTGATTTAAATCTATCAAATTTAATTTCAAGGGATGGTCGTTGTATATTAGTGTGAATTAGCTCCAAAGGAGCACTAAATCTATGACCAAAAACTCTTAAAGACAACCTAGTAGTTGAACAAGAAACTTCTTAATTTACCTAAAACTAATTGATTTAAAATCTCTGAACTAGGATGTCCTTGCCTCCGGTGCTAAGTCTCCATAAGACAGTAAAGCCCAAGGAACAATAAAGCCCAAGGAACAAACACGGTTGAAGACTCGAAAAAGACAAGAGAGACCATCGGAGAGAAGGATTTTCTTGGTAATGAAATCCTTAACAAAAAAAATAAAAATAAAAAGGATAAAATTTAAAATAAATAAATATTATTTTCAAGAGCAAATTGTTGAAAAAAATAAATCTTCTAGATATGTGGTATAGGAATAACATTGTTTATGGTTAAGATATGCAAGGTGTTTTAAAGTGAAAAGTATCAATATTTGCAAGAGAAATAAGAGATTTATCTAAAAGATTGACGATATAACTAAGATGATGTTTTAAATATCACACATGAGTTATTGGACATGCTAGTTTGATGTAGCTCATTTGATATCTTTGTATCCGATAATTAACAAATTCAACTTTGTATTATTTATAAAATTTTAGTACTTCTTTTTCATCTTCAATTACTCGATAATTTCCAGAATCACAAATTTCACTTTTTATAGGTCAAAAAATTCTTTCATAAAATAATCTATCTTTTTCAGGTTTATTAGTTTTGTAATGAAAAGTATAGGGTTTTGTAACCTCTCCAACAATCTTTAGTCCAAGCACTTATTTGTTGAGGCAAAACTTATCTGATTTAAGAACTTGTTTATTTTTTTAATTTTAAAAATATTTTTGAAAAAAGTATTTTTTTTGTTGGAAATTAATTTTTTTTATGTTTTTAGATTGTTTTAATGTGTTGATGTCAAAAATAATTTTAAAAATAATTAAAAAATTATTATTTTGATATATTTCTAAATAAAAAATATTTTAAAAAATAATCACTATCACACTTCTAAAAATCCTTAAATATAAAAAGATATTCTCAAATGAATTCTAGGGATAGAGTTGATGATCGAGTAAACACCGTTTTGAGATGAAAATAGAGACTAACTTGAAATACAGGGGATGGATTAACAAAAATAATTGTTGAGGGCTCACTAAAAAAACAATTAAATGGAGAGATGGGCCAGCTTATAAGCCGGGGAGAAACGACTCCGACCGTGAGGCAATGCGACCTTCAATATCTAATTATTTTAGTTCATTCACTTTATTCAAATCGTTGAATTCAAAATTAATTTTGAAATTTAAAATATTTTTGATATCAATAAATTAAAAGAATTTAAAAATAAAAAATAAAATTTAATTTAATGTTAAAAAAAAACCTTCAAAAACATCGTTGGACTGCAATAGTCTTGATATTTGAAACATAACACATAATGTAATGAATTATGTGTGTTTGTTTTTGTGATTGAGGTTGATATTTGTGTTTACGGTCCATAAAAAATATTAAAAAAACAAGAAAAACTAGTTTTTATGGTTAAGTTTTGTACATTAATAGATTGTACTCAACTTTAACCATAAAAATAAAAACATTCTCGTATAAAAATAAAATTATGTTGAAATCTATTGTAAAAGTATAGAATATGTAACAAAATTTATACAAACAAAATCCACAAAAACTCCATAGAATATCGAACAAGAAGCTACATATACGAAATCTAGAAGGTTTAGATACCTAGTGTTTTTCTTATTCCTAAATTCTAGAAAATTAGTCTGGTTATATCTTACTTAAATTTTATTATTTAATTAAGGAGGTACAATTTAGAAAAATAATATATTCTTGTAATTATATACGCTATTAAATAATTTCAAATCAATTTTCTTTTTGGAGAGGGCGGGGAGCCAAGGCTCCTGCAAGCTGTTCAAATCATAACCACAACCTGTTCAGGTTGTGTGTTTTAAAGCAAACACACCACGTTTGGTACAAAGAATTTCCATTCCGGGCCACCGCTTCTCTGTGGTAATTCATTAGTTCATGTGATAGCAGGTTTTTGTGGGTCTACGATGTTGACTTGAGCTAATTTACTCGCAGGTGTATGGGGGTAATTTTGTGCTAACACAGTCAGTGATAGATTTAGTGTGATTGTGATTTAATTTTTTTTTTTAAAAAAATATATATTAAAAAAATATTTATTTTATTTTTTAAAAATTATTTTTCATATTAATATATTAAAATAATTTGAAAATATAAAAATAATAAATTTTAATTTAAAAAAAAAACACGTTGATTTAACCAATGTTAATCAACATCTTATCCTTTGTTTTCAGTTATATATATATATAAACTTTATTTCATTACTAATTCGGGAAGCGTACTTCTATACACAATTGAAAAATAGGATTGCTGACTCAAATATCGCTTTCAATATCTTATCGCTTGTTAATTAACTTATAAAATCTCTCCAAAGATGTTGTTCTCGAGGTTTGATATTTTTTTTATTATTAATGTAGATTATTGGATTAGTTTACGTGTACCTCAATTAATTTTATGGAATCTAAAGTTAATAACCATGTAAGACTTCAGTGACCATCATATTAACAACCACATGGCTCGAGCTTAAAACTACATGCAAAACAAACTTTTTAGTCCCAAACTCTTACCACTTGATCATCTACTAGATATTTATTTAACAACTAGTTGGGTTGGACCTTCTAGGCTCTAAACTAAAAGCTTTTTCCCACATTATTATTTAATATAAACCCTAAATCCTAACATTAAAGCCCGATGATAATAGTTTATAAAGTATTAATGATTATTTTTTAAAGTATTTTTTATTTAAAATAATATTTTTATTTATTTTTTAAAATTATTTTTGATATAGCAAATCAAAATGATAGTAAATATAAAAAATATTAATTTAAAATAAAAAAAATTTAAATTGTCTTAAATATACTTAAAAAAAACAAATATATTCTTAACTCATGTATTTCTCTATCACTCTCTGACTAGAACTAAGGAATATTATAAATCCTGCATGCAAAAAGAAAAAAGAAAATTGAGACTTCAAGAAAACAACAAATTAAGTAATAATGAGAACTATGATAAAGCCAGTCAGTCAATCAAAATAAATTATATGCCAGCCTGTTGGCCCTACTAATGGCTCCTTTCGCCCCATTGTGGAAAGATCACCATGACATCGACACGACTTTACCTGTCATCTGGCCTATAATTGTACCAATTAAGGGACCCTTGCCCTACAACCATACGCCACCACTCACGTCAGCATTACATATTTGCTCTGGAGCGCATGTTCACCTAACGTTGATTCTTAAATCAGATAGGCCGTTTGTTATTACATTATCTGTTAAATTTTTTCAAAGTGTTATTTTTAAAAAATTTATTTTTAATAATAGTACATCAAAATAATTTAAAAACATAAAAATAATTTGAGGTTAAAAATATAATAATTTTTTTTTCAAAAGCATTTTTAAAATGCTAAAACAAATTAATTCTTAACTACAATAAAAAATTATACATAAAGTTAAAACCCCTCAATGTTTTATTATGAATTGTGAACAATGCAATTCATAATAAAATGATGATTTTATCCTTCAAGAACCATAGAATTGAACACAAACTTAGGGCTAAAATAATATTTCACACTTTATTGCATAGTATAATTACGCTTCTGCCCTTAAAAAAACAACACAGTTTATAATGGAGGGACTTTTTGTGATTTTATATTTTTTATATAGTATAATTACCGCAGAGCCCTTAGGGTCAGTTTTTTTCCCTAAGATTAAGAGGCATTTTTGGTTTTTTGATTTAGGTGTTTTTTGCAATTATAGCGTGAGGTTAAGAATGTTCAGATCTTTTGATAAAAAAAATATATATAATTGGTGTGTGCAGAGCAAATACTAGCAGGTGGGTGCAAAGCAAATACTAGCAGGTAGGAGTTGTCCACACCCTTTGAGCAACGTGTGAAACACCTTCCAATGGCCATTGCATCTAGGGAGGCTTTCGAAGCATCATGCCACCATCCTACACAGTGGACTAGCGTGTGTTAACTTCATTGCATAGTGAAGCTTCAACAAAACCTTTTCTCCTCCCTTCTCTTTTCTCTCTCTCCTACACCTCAAAAGGTGTATGACCTTGCAAAATTGTATAGTGGTTCTCAATCTTTTAATTGTATTGAATTTGATTTATTTGTTTTTTAATTTCATCTATTGACATTTGATTTTTTATGTTTTTTAAATCAAATTTGATCCTCAATCTTTTGATTCCTATTTATTTAGCTTTTAATCTTTTTTCTGATAGGATTTTATTTTTCTATTTAATTCCTAATTATTTGGTTTTTTTTGTTTAATTTGATCCTCATTCTTATGATTGTAAATCCTTTTATTTTGAGTTCTCTTATTGATTAATTGTTTTTTTGGCAATTTCATCATCTATTATTTAATTTCATTGAATTTTCATATTATATTTGATGCTTATTTTTTTATCATGCTTTTAAAATTCAGTCCGGGAGTTGACCCCTGTCATGTCCCAAGTCACAGGTTGGGTCGAATGACAGGGGTTATTGGGGTCAATCCAATTTTTTATTGTATAGGAAGTAAAAATGATATTATTTTGATAAAAAAAAATTAATGGTAGAAAATAATCAATGGATTTTAACATGATTTTCACCTAGCTAATTGTTTGATTTTTTATTTAGCTAAAAAGTAAAAGTGATATTATTTTGATAAAACAAATAATGGAGCAAAAATTCAATTATGATCTTATTTCTTTTGTTTGGTTTTTCTCTGTTACAAATTTTCTTTTTTAGATTTTTTTCAGCTTCATCACTTTCCATTTGATATATATCAGATATGGTATTCATTCTCTTGATTGTTGTTTTTTTTTTTTTTTATCATTTTCTTGGTTTGTTTTTTTCTTTTAATTTTGTCCCTCAACATTTTATTTTATTTTATTTTCAGATTTAGTCCTTATTTTTTTTAATTGCATTTTGTTATCATTTTCTTAATTTGTTTTTTATTTCAATTTTATTGCTCATCATTTATTTTAATCCAATTTTGATTCTCGTTCTTTTAATTGCTTTTTTTTATCCTTATTTTATTTTATTTTTCAATTACGTCCCTTATTATTTTTTTCATTAGTTTTTATACCATATTTGGTCCTCATTTTTTTGATCACTATTTCTTTCTTTTAATTTTTTGATGGTTAAGAATTTTGTTCAAGATTATATTTTGATTTTTTGTACAAGTCATTTTGATCTCATGATCAAAATTGCTAGTTTTAAAAATTAACTCGATTTAATTTATTTTTTTTATTTCATCCTGTTATTGAACCTCGAGATTGTTTTTTTCATTTCCTTTCTCTTTGATAATCTCGGATCAGAAATTAGTTAAATTAACTCAAATTATCACTTTTTGAATATATATTTTTTATTAAAAAAAAACTAACCAGCCTCGTAGCCTAGCACTGTCAAAAAAACCTAGTTGGTAACTACACGTGGTACTGCATGGTCGTTACAGGCAGCTTCATTTTGGGCATGAGCTAGCGCCACGGACCATCATAAGCCAAGAACACAGTTTCCTTGGAGGGCCTAGCGGCAGGCATCATATGCTAATTAAGAAGCTGGTTGGTATGTAATCTGAGCGCATATACAGTATTTTCGTCCATATATATAATTCGCAAAAAAGCTAAGCCTGCTTAATATTTTCTATGGAACAAGACTCAATGCACCGTTGATTGTTCAGTGCACTAATGATTTTTTCCTCCACAATTGCAAGGAAAGTTTTTTTTTTTTTTTTTATGGGATTCAACTTATTTGAAGGTAAATCATTCTCTTTATATTTTTATTATAAAGTAGAATTACTAATTTATCCTTTAAAAACAAAAATTATAAACAGGGGCAAGGGATTTTTTGGTTTTTTAAACTTTTTTTTAAACAATATAATTACTTAATTACCTTTGCAAATTTGTTTTTCTTGAACTTAAATCCAAGGATGTTCTTGTCATTTTATTTTGGATTTTATGTAATTATTGATTAGAGTGGAAGGCAAATAGGCCTTTTTATATATAAAAAATATATTTAAAAAGAAAAAAAATTGTGGGAGGAGCTTGGCCCTTTTGAAAGTGTATGCGGCCTTTTTCAGCCATCAAACACCACCTTTCACTGTGACATTTGAAAAAGCACACCATGAGCTTTGCAGTGGAGGCGCACATGGCAGTGGAGAATAGACAATGTGGCTCTGGTAGAGTTTTTTTTTTCTCGTCCACCTTTTCTTTCTCATCTCTTCATTTATTTTTTTATATAATGCGGTCTTTATTTTTATTTATTTTCATTTATATTTTTAATCTTTTGTAGGTTAATTTTGTTTCTCAATTTTGTCCCTGGTCATTGATTTCATTTAACTTTTATTTTAAATTTAGTCCTATTTTTTTTATTTCTATCTATTTTTTTAATCTTTTATAGGTAATTTTTTTTATTTTTAATTTCATCCCTTAACAATAAGGATTGCAATTTAATCTGAACCCGAAGAATTTTGTCCTGACCTGCCTCAAAAGGGTTTATTTTTTTTATGGTTACCTTACTCAATGAGTAATGAATAGGGTATAAATATTATCAAAACATACTTAAAACCTGCCCAAATCTAACCCAAAATGTATATTTATATTATAGAAATATATTTGTAAAACACACACACACATATATAATTTTATAATTTAATTATTTAATACACACACTTCAAATTTATACATTAGTTAATTTATTTTTTTATTTAATAATAAATAGTTGTGCTTTGTTCGCTATCAACCACTTTACTTATCTTGCATTTTTCCACTTTATAATTTTTTTCATTTATATTATTCGTTGCATTCTCTCTTTATATTTAATTGATTATTATTTATGTCGATAAATATTATAGCTAATTATTTTGTTTAAATATTTTGTATTATTCATCACTGTCATCGGTAATTATTTTCTAATTGTTTTTGTTTTTGTTATGTGTAATGATTAAAAACATGTGTTTGTTTTATTAAGAAATGTGATGAATTTGTTACTCTTTTGCTTAAGAACTTAATTGAAAAAAAGAAATAATACTAATAAATAGAACAATTAGATTTGTTAATTTTAAAACTTTATTTTATTTAATTCAATCGTTAATTTTCGGTGTGGGCAGCTTTTGTGGTCATAAAATAAAATATTTATATAAAAGAAGTGAATCAGTAAATTCTTCTAAATATTAATAAAGCTATATTTATGTAAAAACTGTTTAACTACAGTAACAACGAAACTCGATAGAAAGAAAGCTTCACAAGAAAATATCCTCACCGCTGATAAGGTAAATAGAAAACAAAATTACAGTGAAGTAAATCCAAATTAACAGGAAAGAGGGTCATCAGGACACGTGGCATGGAAAGGCAATGCCGACAATCGCAATCAGAAGGAGGATTTTGGGCCCTTTCCCTTTCAGATCATGACAGCAACTGTGACAACCGACCTTTTCCCTTGCCACGGCACGCTCCTCCTGTCTTTACAGGTGCCAGATTTCCCTTTTTAGAATTTTTGACAAATTAATGTTTCGGAAACGTGGAGTCAATTACTTGTCTTAAAATAGGACCTCCTAGAAATTACAGAGAGTATTTTAGCCATATTTTATTTTATATTAGTTAATGATTTTTGATTATATCGTGTTTGGAAGTATGATTATAATTAATTTTAAAAATATATTCTTTTTAGAAAAATATAAAAATAATATTTTTTTAAAAAATTATTTGCGCATAAAAATAATCTGAAAATTACTTAACTACGTTTATAATTTTGTTTTCCTTGAACTTGGGTTCAGGGGTGTTCTCGTCATTTTATTTTGAATTTTATGTAAGGGCAATTGCATCATTTGATATATAAAAATTATATTTAAAAAGAAAAAAAATTATGGGATGAGCCTGCACCTTTGTAATTCTCAATGGAGGCACATAATATTAGAAAATAGTAGAAATTGTAGAGGCCTCCGAAGACCCTAATTGACAAAAATATGGATGCGAACGATCAATGTCGAAGCCTGAAATTTATTTTTGTAGGGTTGAAATAATAATATATGATAAAACATAAACTTTTATATGAAGCCAAGGTCAAATTAAAGATGCATACAATTATTAATTTTGATGTTTTTCTTTTAGTTGAAAAATACTTTTTTGAAAAAATTCTCTAACACAACACTTTCTAAGATAAAAATTGCACCATAATAATAAGAGTGTGTGTGTGTATATATAATATTAAAATTAATTTTTTTTATATAATAAATGAAGAAGTGGTTAATTTAATTACTTCAATGGAAACATCGGATTGACAATAATTATTTTAATTCTAGTAAGAAAGTATATATAGTAGGCACGTATCCAACTGCTATATTAATTATTGTAAATAATAACAATAAAATAAAATAAAATCAGTGTGAGGGTATACTTAGTATGCTATTCTTAGATGTTTTCTTTAGATTCTATGGCTAAGAATGTGATTGTTAGAAATGTAATTACTAAGTTGAAAAATCAAGAATCTTAATAATAAGTTTTTATGGTGTTTGTTTTATGCTGGAAATTCATAAATTTTTTTAAACAAGTTTATTGTTATTTGACTTAAAGCCTGTAAGTTCCAATAATGAATTTATCTTTATAAAAAAAATTTAAAACTAGCAAGTAAAATAATAAATCTACTGACAAATTGCATAACATATATATTATGTTAATAATTTTAATAATATAATAAAGCCATTAAAAAAATATTAGTTGTTCAAATAAGTTATAAGGCTACAACAATTATATATTATTGATAAAAACAATGATATATTGGTCTGTTTAAAATAAAAAAATAAAGGTAATTAATTAAAAAAAAAAACTAACTAGGGGATGGTAGATTCCTCTAATTTCAATAAGGAGTTCCATTCTCAAATTTTGAGAGAATGAGATGTCCAAAAATGTTAAATTTCTTGACACTTATCATTTCTTTATAGTTACAGGAGCACTTTATTTATGTTAAGTCAGTCTAATTAGCCTTGTGAATGGCCTCTTTATACCTGAAAAGAAGAGTAACGATGGAGGTCATAAGTGAATATCAATCGTCTTTTATCTGGTGATAGATGTTGGATAGTGTGATTTATTAACAAATGAGTTTGCGCAAAACATGAAAGGTGATAAACCTAAATTTTATTCAGCTTGAAACTCTCAACCACCTAAAAAAATTAGCCTTGTGAATGGCCTCTTTACTTCAATTTTTTTTTTTTTTTTAAGTATGAGATCCACCTTTTATAGGTTCCCCTCAACCTTTAGAAACCCTCCCCAAACCGTGCTTGCATTTTTCATTGCACACGGCTTTTCCTATGTATACATCTAAAACTCAGTTCCCTCCCCAGACGGATCCCCTATGAAAGATAAATACTCATTTACTCAATCTTTACTCGTATATTGCATGAGCATTTCATAATGGAAATGGATAATTTCTTTTGTTATCCTTATTTAGTTTAGGGATATTTTCGATTTTCATGTTTTCATAACCAATTATTCATGATTGGACAACTTGTTGATACAAATAATATCCAAATACCAAACCCGCCCCCTATATAACTTTTGTGAAATAGAAGAAGCTCTTGGAAAGATCAAAAAAATAATTTGCTCTTCCTCCGTAAAAAACTCTTCCAATAATTCTGAACCTAATCTTTTCAAAAAAATGCGTACAGTACTTTTGTGTTTACGAGCCAACGTTTTAACACAAGAAAGTCGAAGTATATATTTTATTCGATACAAACTCTTTTTTCTTGAGGATCCGCTATAATAATGAGAAAGCTAAATATAGGCTTACCCTTCTTAGGTTCCTCTCGGCCTCTTAGAATATTTTCTAAATATAGGCTCTTCCTCTTTTGGTTACTCCAGCTATTTAGAAATTTTTCTAAGTATAGACTCCTCCTTCATGAGTTTCTCCACATATTAGAAACATTTTCTAATTTACTCGGATTCACTCAGATTGACTTAGGTTAACCTGCTAAATTTCTAACCTAGATCATGAAACCCTGATAACCCTGTAGAAAGCAAAATAAATAAATAAATTCATTAAGCCCAATTCCTAATCAATTCAATATTGAAGGATAAAATTGAAGATAAAATTCAATTAGAAAAATAAGTTGAGTCAACCCGGGTTAACCTGCGAAAACCTAGTCATGAGATCGAGATAACCGCTTAGAAATAAAATTGAAATAAATTATGAAGCTCAATTACCAATCAACCCAATGTTGAAGGATGAAATTGAAAAAAAAATCAATTAAAAAAGAACATGAAAAAACCACCCTAGTCAAGTTAATCAACCAAACTCATGACCCTAGTCATGAGGTTGGGATAACTTTAAAGAAAGCAAATTGAAATAAATTATGAAGTCTAATTCCCAATCAACCCAATATTAAAGGATGAAATTGAATTTTTTTTAAAAAAGATAAAAACAACCTAAGGTAGTTGGGCTAACCCACAACGTTTGTCATGAAACAGTGATAACTCTATAGAAAACAAATAAAAAAAATCATGAAGCACAATCTCCAATCAACCCAATTTTGAAGCATTAATTTGAAAAAAAAATCAACTAAAAAAACCAAAACATATCCTGATTCTACCCGGGTTAACTTGCCAAACCCGAATCATGAGATCGTGACAACTCTATAGAAAGAAAATAAAGAAACAATTATGAAGTTAAATTCTCAATCAACCCAATGTTGAAGGAAAAAATTTAAAAAGACCAAAAAGAAAACCCAGACCAACCTGGCTAACCCACAAAACTTGTGATCTGGGTTATGGGACTGTGATAACCCCATAGAAAAAAAAAGAAGCAAACTCTTAATCAACCCAATGCTGATGGATGAAGTTGAGAAAAAAATTAATTAAAAACGAACAAAATAAATGAGATGAGTCAACCCGTGTTAATCTGCCAAACTCGGGTCATAAGACTAGGATGACTACATAGAAAAAAATTGAAACAAATAACGAAGTCCAATACCCATTAAACCCAATGTTGAAGGATGAATTTGAAAAAAAATAAAAAACATTAAGGACCAAATTTTAAAAGGACAAAGTATTTCACTATTCATTACAGTAGTGAAATGCCAATCTCTTTTTATAAAGGATTAAACTATAAAAGGCCAAAACATTTTAATATTCATAGTTTTATAGTGCTGCCTTCTCTAATTGCATGAGACAATAATATCAAATACAAAAATCATTTTAAATAAAGATTTTTTTTTCCAACAAAAAAAATTATATACACATGTTTTTTCGACATGTTTTTGTAGTTAAAAAATTTTGTGCATATATGTAATAAAATAAATTGAGAACTATGTATGTTAATGTCAAAGAACCAATTCAGCCCAAAAGCTTAAGCTGTTAGGTGAGGTCCTAAAATATGATTTATATTATTCTCTAATACACCTCCTCAAATGAAAGTCCTTTGGGCTTGAAACTTGCATTGCACAGGCTCACATTACCTTATGCTTAATTTTTATCAAATAAATGGGGATAGTGAGATTCGAACTCGTGACCGCTTGGTCATCAAGGCTCTGATACCATGTCAAAGAATTAATTCAGCCCAAAAGCTTAAGCTGTTAGGTGAGGTCCTAAAATATGATTTATATTATTCTTTAACATTTAATAAATGAAAAAAAAGTTATAAATGATAACAAAAAATAAAATAGGAAAAATCGAGAAATAGATGTAGATCAAGATATTTAATCTTGCAAAACGGGAATTTTATCCGATTATATTTACTAAATTTTTTAATTAAAATAATTATTTATTCAATCAAATATTAATAGAAATAGACACACATATTAAATTAATTAAATAAAAAAAGAAAAAAAAATGCAATGCAAGGCTAGATATATTCGATATATCATTTGAAAATAAATATTTTTTATTTTTAAAAATTTCATCTATACAAATTATTAAAAAACAAATAATAGATGAATTAGAAAAACCTCTTAAAAATTAAATGCATATTAAAAAAATAATTGTCATTTAAAAGAGGCTTTATAAACAAAATAAAAGAGAGAAGATGTATTAATATAAATAAAAATAAAAAAATTAATTTTTTAAAAAAAAATCATTAATTTTTTTTAAAATAATTTAGAAAAAGAAAAAGGCTAGGCGCTCATAGACATGACAGACCAGACCAACTAGCCTGACCCATTTTGTTAGGGCCCACACATGGGCTGCTCGCTTGGGCCATTTTTTTTTTTATCTATCCTAGTATTTTTTGAAAATAAAAAAAAATCAAATGAGGCGTCCCCTGCTAAGGTAGATAATGCATCGTCTAATTTTTCCAAGACATAAGGTTTTTTGACCCAAACATTCATTTTTCAAACTATTTGTTTACCTAAAACATATTGAAAACACCATAAAAGTCATAATAAATCTGTACATAACCTTAAAAATCCAAAAAACCATCCTAAAATCCGAAATCAACCCGATATAAAAAATCTTTCTAAGCTTATATATGTTTTTCTAAGCACTTTCAAGGTATAAAAATCACATAATATGAACTTTTCTAATTAAATGGAATCATTTGATACAAACATCAACTGTTTTGGTGGCCGAAATTGGGGGTCCATGATATTTGTTTCTCTCTACAACGAAATTTGGCGACCACTTTATCTCCTCTCTCAAACTAGTTACTAAAAAATTGAAAAAATAAACTTTTATACCAAAATTGAATTGATAAAATATTAAGGTACAAAATATTTTTTTTTGTAAAAAAGTATTAGAACTAAATTAAAATTTTTTGTGTGAACTTTGAAACCATTACCCATTTATGATGTCTTTTTTACTTTGATCCTCTATCTTTTAATTTTATTCTTAGCCAACAAATTTAATTTAATTAACTTGAATTTGGCCCAAAAAAGATACAATCGCACGAAAAACAAAATTGAGGATGAAATTAAAAAAAATAAAAATTTTGAACAGTAAATATATGAGTATCAACAAGAGATTTATTTCTTACTTT
This sequence comes from Populus simonii, assembly GCA_007827005.2. Taxonomy (NCBI): domain Eukaryota; kingdom Viridiplantae; phylum Streptophyta; class Magnoliopsida; order Malpighiales; family Salicaceae; genus Populus; species Populus simonii. The sequence continues at coordinate 5,506,005 of CM017481.2, forward strand.
TGTTTTCCATGAACAAATGGGAAACTTTATGAGAAACTAATACAAGACGTTGTCCTAATCAGGCTCAACATGACAGAAAGTAACTTTATTCCCAAGACCACAAACTGAACAAAGAGAAGTAGATAGATAGCAATTGATACAATAGCTTTCTTTGCTTTCCTCCTTGCTGTTGAGTTACTATTTCACACATAACTAATTTTTTAAATATAAACAAACAAACCATACAACTTAATAAGGTCTGTGAGTATAATTATTTTTCAAAGTGCTAATTTAGCCGTTGTACTTTTGCTAACGGTCTGAATTTGCCAAATGAGAGAGACTGAAGCAAACACTTTATTACACAATTATCACCTTTAAAACTTTATCTTCACGCACGTCAAGCAAACATATGGCTATAAACACTGTTCAAAATAACGTTAAAATGATTTTGATAATATATATGCATATGTAGCAAACATGTCAAGTAATTAATGATTAGTGCGCATGATCAATGAGAAAAATTGATAATGATGTTTGAAGCTGATACCTAATAAGTTGCTCCCATCGTAATCAAGAATCTTACTGTGCCCAGAGTGAACAGACTCTAGACAGAAATATATATATATATATACGAGAATACTAAAAACATCTGATAAGAAAAGGAGGAATTGCTATTTGCCAGTGTATAAAGGTTGAAACGACATTGGTACGTGCCGTCGCAGATGTTTTGGTTTTGTGTTTCACTTTAGGTGGACCAAGCCTCAGGGTTGGAGCATGTGGAGAGGACGTCAAACAGAGAACTAGACAAGAAAACAAACGAATTTAGGGCCCTAGCAGAAACAGAACTTGCAGCTATAATTAATAATTTAAATGGAGATTTTAAGGGTTAAATCATTTTCAATGCTGTTCAAGTTATTGTTTAAATATGCTTACTATTAGCCAATTAATTTTTGACCTTGGTGAAAACATACTCACAAAATTTTCCTGCCATTTTTCCTTGTCTTCCATCTCCCATGCAGGAATAATCAATTTGTGATTGCTTGAAATGACAATATTGGTTGTAACAAAAAAAAAAAAAATCTTTATTAATTGAATATATCTATATTTATCAACAGTAAGAATATTAAGAGTCTAATGCTTAAAAACTCTTTTTTTTTTCCCTTTCTTTGCGAGGAATTGAATATATTTATATTCTATATAAAAATATTGACTGTTCTTAGTATTTTGATTTGGAAACCAATGATGAAAACTATAAATGTACGTATGGGAGCCCACTCATTTAAATGTCAGTATTTTTGTGAATGACAAATTGTACAGCAGTGTGGATTTTGAAATAATGTCATGAATTAATGTAGCTGAGTAAAAGTCAAAACCAAATGCTAGCTCCTGTCTTTGAAATTGATTCCATAAAGTCAAGAATAGATGCTAGCTCTTGTCTTTGAAATTACTGCTGAATTTGAGACATGCATTCCTGTTGACGATAGAACACAATTTCTCTAGATAGTGACCCAGTCGCATAATTTCAACTCTCTCTCTTTCATTCATCAATGGGTTACACCTTACAACCTTTTGTATTTTTCTTTTTGGTCATCTCGTCAGACTTGCGAGTACATGTTATTTGCTTGTGGCCCAGATTTTGTAGTGTCGAAGTAGGAGGAGCTCAATTATTTATGAGTGCGAGAATCCAAGTAATGAAGGCCTCTTGTTTTTCTTTTATATTCCCCTGTACATTTCGCTTTCAATCCTATAGTCTTAGGCTTTCTGGTCATACATATGTGTCTGGCTTTTACTTTCAGGAATTGCCCTTAGTTATTCTTCATCTCTTCAGACACAAGTGATTACCGGGCCCTTTTACTTTTGCAGAATCCAATTGCGTCTTAATTTGGAGCACTTGCATTTTGTAAATGATGCGAACCTCGTGATCACATGGTCACGCAACCCACACGCAAAGACAATAATTCCTGAAAAGCCAAGTAAATTAGGTTTGATAGGAGTGTGACACAAAGATAACTTGTATCTAGGTACCAGCACTATCGGAAACGGAGACCCCCACCTAACGAATATTCATTCGCGAACGAGAAGCATAAGGATGACATCACGAAGACAGTTGTTATTCGATAAGTCGTTTTCAGTTCTTTAGGGAACCAAGGAAGGGAGATTATCCCACCAACACACAATAAGTGCAGCAAAGAAGTTTATTGATATGAAAATTAATCTCAAAAGGAAGTAAATAACAAAATTCGTACAACCTCTGTTGACCTGTATTGCGATGCCTTTCCAAACTCCGATTAATCTGAAATTTAAAACCAAGGTAGGATAACATGTCAGAAGACTTCACGTACAATTTCAGCCCGATCCAACGGTCAGATTGAGAATTATGATTGTTACCGTAAAACTAGATAGGTGCATTTTTTACGTCAAAATCCGAATTTGATCTTGCCTGGATTGTATCATTAATATATTTTTATTTAGTGAAACATATTTTTCATATCTTAATTATACAACAATAAAGCACATGATAATTGTTTTGTATGAAATATATTTTCAAAAAGTATAAAAACCATGATAGGTGTGTGGGGCGAGATAGCAAAGATAGATCATCAATAACAAAGAGTGAAATTGCATTATTCTAGGTTTGAGTTAAATAAAAAAAAATAGATCATCGATAACAAAGAGTGAGATTATATTTTTTGTTAAAAAAGATAAAAATTCTTGTTTAAATACAATATTTCATCATCCAAAAAACCTTGAAAAACTAGTTTTTCAAATTTATATAGAGTTTGAAAAACATATTTGAAAGGTTCTCCATGGTTTTCCAATACAAGTTTTCAAGTATTTTCCAAATAAAGAAATAACATGAATAAAACACATACACACACAAACACTTTTTAACAATATAAAAAAATTTCATATTTAATTAGTGATGTAGATTAGTTTTTTCTAGATGATTGGCCAATGCTCCACTAGGGATTGAATGAAGAAAATTAACATAAAAAAATAATTTATAGACGTTGCTAATATGTTTTTTAGAAGTAAGAAAAGCATTAATTGTCAACTAAAAATTCAATGCATACATTTAATAAAATATATTGAGGATTACATACACCAATAAATTTTAAAAAGAGTTATTAACACTAACTAAGGACTAAGTCGTGAAGCTAAGAAATAGATATCGATTAAGTTATTAAATCTTGTGTTGTAGTAAACTCTTAAGTTTTTCTTTTATTATATAAAATATTTTTTTTTTCTAAAAAGAGTAATAATTTAAATTTTATTAAAACTAACTAATTTTCAAGTATAATTCTTTATTTTCCTATCAATATTTTCAATTTCAACAAAAAAAAATCTAACTTTTTGCTATATTCCATCCATTTAATAAAAATTAAAAGCAATTAAAACACATAAAAAATAGACAATCTCAAATAACAATAAAAATGTATTTCTCTAATTAAAATCCATTTACCTCATTAATGTGCTCAATTTTTTCAGAATTGTTTACCAAAATATTTTTTCTAGACAACATTTTACCATAATTCTAAAGCCAAGTTTTAATTAAAAAATAAAATTTTGATAATTTTAATGTCAATGTATTAAAAAACATAAGAATAAGACAACATTTGAAGGGTGATGTGAGGGAAAATCTTTGGTAGTGTGATTAAACTTGGCCCAACAGGTCACCCTAGAGACCATCCAACCTGTCTTATTGACTCTCTCAGCTTTCAAATTAAACTTTATGGAGGTTGACCCAATTCATTCAGTTAACTTGATGAGTTCAAAGATGACCTATATAATTTGGTCAAAATTGAGGTTGATTTAAAAAAATTTCATGAAATCAATTTTTTTATATTGAAATATAAACATCTTAGATCGACCCGGGGCAATCTATCAAATTCATCCCCGTGTCATAGACTCGTCTTGGTTTAATAATTTTGTTTTATTGAAACTATTTTTATTTAATTATAAGATAATAAGAATAAACTCCTACAAGAACGTCACCAAATTTTAAAAAACATTATGATGGGCTATACAAAAAGATTGCTCGTTAGTATTATAAAAACATAGCTATAATCTTATTAAAAAAATCAAATGGTATTTAATAAACACCTCAAAATGTATTTAAAATTAATTCAATGATTTAACAAAATTATATATCTGATAAGAGAGTTTGGATACTATAACTAAAGAATTTTTTTCTAGTTTATAGTTGTACTTTTTTTTTTCTTGAGCCATTTCTTTTGACTAGAGTAAAAACCTTTTTGATCAAATATATGGTACATTAGTGCTCCTCTTAAGGTAGAGTTTTATCTGTGCCTTTCTATCTTGAATAAATTACATATAAATGACTTTTATAATGAAGAGATATGTTACAAGATAATGATTTAAATTGTTCCTTTTGTAGAAAAAAGAAGAGATTGAAACCATAACTTATATTTTACTTTACTATGAAATGGTTTGAAAGTTATGGTCCCAGTGGTAGATTGGTTAGGAAAACAATTGATCTTGCCTTAATCTCTAGATGAATTTTTCTTACTATGGAATGATGGGGATCTATGCATAAAAAAGGTATGGTGTTTATTCTTCGTTGGTATAGCTTGTTCTTTGGAATGCTTGTAATAATCTAGTTTTTAATGAGAAATAAATATACTAGGATGTTGTGTATTATTTTTTTTCTATCGGGTTGCTATTTGGGCAAAATATAATGACGGGAGTTTCTATTATACAAGGTTATATTTACTTTGTTCATCAAATTGTATTCTTACATGGACTAACAAGATAATTATTAAAAGTAATTTTTCTTGGCTGCCACTTCTTATAGGTATGCTAAAGTGGAATATTGATGCTTTTTCAAATAGCAAACCAGGACATTCAAGAATTTGTAGTGTTCTTAAAGATCATGAAGGGAAATTCCTTTGCATTTTTTCTTGTTCCACAAGTAATATTAAATCTAATGAAGTTGAAGTCTTGGCAATTCAAAAAGCTATGCTTTTGAGTATTATTTTCTTTTTATGCTTCTACAAATCAATAGGCTATGGAGTCAAATTCTTACCATGCTATTACTTGGATTAAAGGAAAAAAATATTATACGGCCTTGGTATTTGTAAACTAAATTCAATGATATTTCCAATACCTACAATAGACTTCTTACTATGTGTTTTAAATATGTTCACAAAGAGAAGAATCATGTTGCAGATTACTTGTTGAAGCAATGAACTTTTAGAGAAGATGACTTAGTTATCTGGTTATAGTTTCTTTTATTCAGGGTCTACTACTGCTCTCTTTATGATTGTGGATTATTTGGTTAGGAAGTTTTCTGACTTATATGAGTTTTTCTTTTTATACTACTCTCTCTGATAAGCCATGTTCTTAATTGATTTAATAGATGTTCAAGAAATCTCTCACATTTAATAACAAAAAACAAAATTATGTATGTAATATATTTTTAGTTAATTAATTCGAAAGAAATTAGTTAATTAATTTTAAATAAATTTAATTTAATTTGAAATGAAAATAAAAATGAAAGGCCCTAACATGCCACACATTTTATTTTATTTTAAAAAGGAAATAAATCGATGCATTGCCTACAATGGCAGACGAATCTTACTAGATTATCGAGTCCTTTCTTTTTGGAAAGAAAAAACTACTTTTTCAAGCATTATTTCATCTAAAAACCAAGGAACACCTTATAATCTCAATAAACCCGTATATAAAACAATGTTTAATCTATTCAAAAGCAAAAAAATTCTCCCAAATAAAAAAAATAATCTTTATCCCCAATCTACTTTTGAAAGATTATGGTTAAAAAACCTTTAATGGAACTCTTCTCATGAAATGAAACTCATTGACATAAAGAATGATTTTTTTAGTCGTCAAAATATGGTTAACTGATAACTTTCTTTCTCCTCTCATGTTTTCAAGCAACTCTCTCTACTCTCTCTAATTTAGGGATGGAAACATGAACAAAATAAAGCTTTGGATCACAATGTGAAAACCTTTAATTTTTTTAAAAATTTATTCTCTAATATTTAGTATGACATGCCATGTGTCTCCTATTTTTTTAGTTTATTTTATAATATAATATTTAGGATGATATATCATGTGATTGCAATTAACAGAATAAAAAAACCATGAATTTGAAACAACTTAGTTAGAAAATATGACAGAAGAAAATAAACCAATGTTAAAAGTAGTTTGTTTGAAACTTGAAGGTCAACCTAAGTGACAACACTATTGTTTTAGTGTCACATTACTTGATGGCACATTTTGAAACTTTAGTTGGTTGACACCTTCCATGAGAAATTGATCGATCAGTGATTGCCAGAAAAAACAAAATATCAAAAGAGAAAACCTTATTATAGAGGTGAAATTAGACAAAATAAACAATATTAATAAAAAGAGAAATGTCTGAAAAACAATAGAAAGAAAGTAGTAAGAAGCTAATTATATTGGGTAGCAAAAAGTACAAATAAGTCGACAAGCTTTGTTAATAGGTCGTATCAAATATAATGACCTAAGCAACCTAGAAGCTTGAGAATCAAGTGCATTAAACTTCAGGTTGTAAATGAAAATACATGTAGTGGTTACTACAGAGAACATGATGATTAAATCATTTGTTGAGAATATGTTGAAAATGGCTTAACAAAGTAGTTATAATATAGAAAATGATCCAAAAATAATCGCAAAGCTCGTAAACAAATTGACTAAAATAATAATCAAGCCCTATGGAGAGGGAGAGGTTGTGAAAGTTGTATGTTTGCACAAATAATTATATGTTTGTATTTTGATAATTTGAAAGGCTACATAGCTACATATACAAGTTTATAGGCACTACAAATGAAAATATAATCAAGATGTCCTTAATATTATCACAACCTACAGTAAACTTTTTATTTTGAATCTTATGGTTTTCAAAATGTTCCACTTCTATCTTCTATCCTTTGAGGTTAATTTTTTTTCTAATATTTCCTATAGGGTTGGAGAGAGTTTTCAATATGGATATTTCATAGCAATTATCTAACTAATCTTAATAGTAGGTCTATTTTCATTTATTTTATTTTGATAAAATTTTATTAATTCAATTAAATTTTGTTTTAAAAAATCATAGGTTTTTTATAATAGACCCATCAAATATCATTCAATAATAAAAATGAGACCTACTATCCAATCATGATTTTCTTTTATAATCCTCTCTAAAAACACTTATCACATCATCATTAACAAATTAAAGCAAACCAATCAACCATCGAATGTACAATCATTGATTAAGAACTTGAAATTTACACTAGTAGTGCTTGAAGTCTATGCAAAGGATGTGATTCTACCTAATGCTGGTGGGGATTGTCAGAGGAGAAGTGGTTGTTGGCACGGTCAGTTGTGTACAACAACATAGTGGTTTTGCTATTGTTGTTGAATAGTGGAGTTAGGGTTTTGTCTTTTCACTTCTTATGACGATAAAGAAGACGATACCAGTCTTAAGTGGATTTTTATATTATTTGTGTATTAAATTAGCGAAAGATAAATAAAATCCCTTGATTTGTAAATGGGTTAATATTTATGTTTACTATTATCTGTTACCTTTTTCATATTTTTCTATGTATGTTTTGATAAGAGAACGTTGAAGATATCCAAGTATTTTTATTAATAATTACAGTTGAATTTATAAATAAGAAATAGAAAAAAATAAAAAAATAGTGATCTGGTCTATCATCAATTTTATTGTAAGAAATAAACTAATTGACTTGGATATTTTACCTTTTTAATTATTGCGTACTTGTTATTTGGCTTTTTTTTTTCATTTTTTTTCATGACCATGATTTCTAATTTTCAATTTAGTCATTTCACAATTATCTTTATTAAGAATTGATTTTACAGTTTTACTAAATTAGCATAGTATTAGGTTCTTATGATGTCGAACAAATATATTGATGGTCGGTTTGTCATAACTCAATTTTAATCAAATAATTTTTCAGTGTTTTGTGATATTATGAAATTTGTTGTAAAATAGGAAATATTATGCTTTCCCTATATAGATTTATCTTGTATAGTATGCTACACTGTTTCATATGTATATTGCCTTAATCATATAAACAGCAGAGCTAGCTACCTAATTAAGCTAGCCTCCTAATTATCACAAACTCTATTTCAACTTGGTATGGAAACCTTTCTATCTAAACATATTTGCGTCTTTTTCTCCTTCACTTTGACGACGCAACTCCTTCTCCTCCTCTCTACTACAGACGTGTTGAGTTCTGCTTCTTCTCTACTTTAGATTGCCAAAAGAGTAGTGTAACCTTATCTCTTGTCCTCCTAGCTCAATTCTTCTCGAAGGTGTCGCGATCAGCCTTGCCAAACATCTAGTTCTGCTGTGTCGTGCGATCAGTTCTTCTCCAACTTGTTGCAGAATTTGGCAATTTCAGTTATAGTCTCCTTCCATTGACATATCTCGCATTCTTCCTCAACTATGGATCGTTCTGTTATTGCTGTAGCTGGTATTAATGTCAACTCTCCTTCTTTGACTCCTGGGCTGACTACTACAATCAATGCAGTCATAGTTCCCTCTACTATGACAACAACTATAATTCCCCTCTCCAACATACAACAAGTCATTAATCTCAAACTTACTAACACCAATTATTTATTTTGGTGTATGTAGATGAAGCCATATCTGATTGGCCTAGGAGTTTTCTTGTTTGTTGATGGCTCGGCTCCGCACTCTTCTCTATTCGACCTGTCTAGTAATCTTTCTGCTACCTCTGCCAATTTCAGTTATGGTCCTTCTCAAACATTTCTGACATGGAAATAGCAAGACCAACTCATCCTCGGTGCTCTCCTTTCCTCTCTCTCAATCGATGTTCCATTTTATGGTTGATTGTCTAACCTCTGTTAGTGTTTGGTGCACCTTAGAACATGTTTTTGCCTCTCCATCCAACTCTCAGATTATGAATTGCATGGTTTTCTTCAGGATCTTCGACAAGATGATAATACTATCACCCTCTACCTACAAAAAGCTAAGGAATTATTTGACGAATTAGCCACAGTAAGCAGACCTATCTCCCCCATTGATTTTAACCTATATATTTTTCTGGGCCTTCATGGTGAATTTTGTGATTTGGTTACAAATCTATCAACCAAAGCTGAGCCTCTTCCTTACACTGAGCTTCATAGTCATTTGTCTACATATGAGTTTTTATATAGGAGCTCTCTTCAATCCATTTCGACTGATGCACCGCTGTTGCCCACACCTACGCAGCCTCTTTCTATGTAGACAAAAGATCCAAGATTAGTTTTGGAAAGAACATTTTGTTTGTCTTTGCAAACCTACTAAGTAAAGCACTTAACAAATCTTTGCTCCTTAAGTATTGTATAAAGGGGGTATCTGTTGCCACCTAAATTTTGACTCCATTTTTTATTTTATTTTTTGTTAAAACTAAAAATAGCAAAAAAACAACAAAAAACCTAAAAAATATGTTCTTAATGTCTTTACATCAATTTTAGTTTCTTTTCCTAAGAAATAAATTAAAAAATCTATTTTTGATCGTTTAGTTGTTAATGCGCCTTTTGAGTTGACATTGATGTTGTTTTTTTTCAAGAAAAAAAAATCAAAATGAACAAAGGGACCAAATGTGAAAAGAAAAAAGTAGAGTGACCAAATTGTTGTGTTTAGGTTACTTGGTCACTAAGTTTGCTTCGAGACCAAGCATTTGAAAATCACAAACTTATTTTGCCTATAAATAGGTGGTTGCACCACACGCTTAGAGGGGAATTTAGGAGAGGATTAGTTAGAGGAAGAAAAACACACACACACAAGCCGCAAGCCATAGGATAAAAAATCCCTACTTTTAACAAACCATTTGCCTCATCTAATAAAAAAAAGAAGGAAAAAAGCCAGACCATTCATATGGCCTTCACCACGGATGACAGCAGCAAAGCCAACCTCACAGTGACAACAACAAACCTCACTAGCTTCAATTCGTGCTCTTCACATTTCCTTTCCTAAGGTGGTAGAGAATCAGCACCAATAGACCCATCATCTTTTACTCCCAATCGATTATAGCGAGGAACAACAACGTCTCTAAGCCTTTTCTTCATCTCACTTAAAACCAATAACCCTTATCACCGACAACCATTGTAAAGCACTATAAGCTCTTCCAATGGATGACCCAAACAACCATAACAACCCCCATTTCTCCTTAAGACTGAATCAGATCAACATCTTAACACCAACGAGTAACTAAAATCTACAGTTGAGAAGCAAATTTGTAGTGAAGAAGAAGAAATAAAGTTGTTTTGTTTGTGGAGGTTTGTTTTTTGCAGGTAATGGTGACACTTATCAGAGACACATAGAGGAAGAAAAGGAGAAAATCTCCTAGATTTGCCTTTTTCTTTTACTTGCGGCGACGTGTGTTCCATACGCCTTTAGTGGTGATGGCGCGTGGATACATGTTCCACCACTATTCCTCCAGCACCAAAATCTTCCAGCAATGTTCCCAGGTTCCAATAACTTCTCCAGATGATTTTTTATCTTAAGGTCTAATTTGCAATTTTTAGATGTTTAATGTGTGTATTTAAATTATTGTTCTAAAAACATGTGTAATGTTCTTAGGTGTGTAAGTAACATATAGTAAAAAAGAGAATGTGTGTGCATGTGTTTATTTCCTTTTCATTATTTTTTTTTTTACTTTTTGTTAAATAAATTATAAAAAAAGGGGAAAGATAAAAAGATAATTTTTTTAATAAAATATTTTAATTGCATACAGCCAAGTCTCTCAATAATAATAATAAAAGTCATATCTGGCTTAAAAAATAAAATATATGGTGTGTCTTAGTATTTTTATATAAAATTCAAAAAATACATCTTTGCATGCATTTTGGATTTAATAACCAGTTTATTGGATCCATGAAAACTTGGTCAATATTTTAATAACCCTTACAAATTTTAATTCATTTAAATTATGGACTTACAAGTAAGATGATTTTTAAATATCAGAAGTTGACTAAAAAATTCTCAGAATTATTTTGAATATTCACCAATATTAATTGAGAGTATTTGTTTTTACCACAATATACGAGTAGTAAAAAACCCTTCCGTCTTTTAGGATAGGTGAACCATATCAAGGCATCTACATGAATCCTTTCTATAAGAATTCATTTGGGTACATGAGCCTATAATAAATTTGAAATGCCAGATTTATTCACATAAATAAATCTTCATTCTAATCTATAGATAGACCAACGATTAGGAACTTATCAAAACTTTTAAATCACATTCAAATCACATAATGTAGCTGACCTCATGTAGGGTGTGTTAGGGGTTTTAATACATTCCCTAGCCACAACCAATCCCTTACCTTTGAAATTTGGAATAAGACTAGTACACCTGAGTTTCCTAGCGACCCTAAACCAAACAACTAGGTGGCGACTCCCTTGACCCCTTGACATCGTGCTCTTAAATAGGAGAAAACCCATTTAAAGCTTGTTCTTAACTAAATATATTATTAGTCTAATTTTCAAATTATTGTTATCATAAAAAAATATATAAAAACATTAATGTATGACCTAAAGGTCATCAATCTCCCCCTTTTTTTTTATGATGACACTTAATATGCAACTTATATATGAAATATTTGTCTCCCCCTATATTTTGCAATGCAATATATAGGAGACATCTAAACAATCTGTTATTAACTAAGTAAATGATATAAAAGTTTATTTTGAATAAATATTTATGCATCAAGAAATTAGAATTTATCCCCCTAAATATATGCATATATTATTGAACTACAATTCACCTTTTTTTTTTTTTTGTTGCAAAGATTCAATTCATATCTATTTCTCCCCTTTTGGCATCAATAAAAACATAATATGAAGAGATAAAAAGATACAGAAAAATATAATGGAAATTGTAAAAAGGAATAAACCATACATTACATAATCTTAAAATATAATCAAGATTCATTACCAAATAAAGGAATACTTTAAAACACAAAAGCATAAAACATAGATAAAATGCAAATGTTCTTGGTATAATGATCTATGGTGATGGACAACAAGATAACAAATTAGCCATCATGTTCTTTATCTTTGAAAATTCATCGGCCATATCTTCCTAAATGGTACGCATGTGTGATAAGTCATAGACGATGTGTGATTGTGTCTCTCTAATGTAATGCACATTTGTCTCTAGCTGTGAAAATCAACTTTCTATTCTAGATCGCCAAGAACTCGAGGAAGCTACTTCAGGCGATAAAACAGGTAGTGGTGTTTCAAACATAGCTTCAATTTCATCATCATTACCTTCGCATTCTTCTTCTTCTTCATGCTCTTCCTCAACATAAACTCTAAAATGGTCTCTAAAAACCCATGCACCATATTCATTCAATACATATTTCATTTTGGTGAGGGTCATATTATCTATTTTCATGAGCTGATAATATAGATTCCTATCTGTACCCGTCAATAGAATTTTGAAATTCTCAAAAATAGATGTCAAAGTTTTAGTATAAGGAAAGAATTTCTGCTTTTGATTGTGAGCCATAATTATATTTATAATCTTAATGTACACAAGATTAATCAGACAACCTCTTATCATGCAATGAATCAAGCACATGTTCATAAAGGTGACCTTATCATAATGCATTTTCTTTGGCAAAATGTTATGTGCTATGATTCTGTGGATAATCTTAGGTTGTGAAAGTAAATCTTAGGTCTTAATCTTAGCACCTGGTGTAAAGTCCAATGTATCAATGTGCAAAGCTATTGTTTCATAGTACATAAAACCTTTTATAGTAGGTATAATTTTTATTTCAAATACCCTAGGTCCTTTATTGAAAATACAAAATACATTCATAAGCATTTGACAATCAAATTCAATGTATTTATCTTGCAAGCTACTAAAAATTCTAGGCTCAACATCAATCTATATATTGGCAAAAAAACATTTTAATCAATTTAGGATTGCTAGGTTTCTTCAAATAAAATAAATTTCTCAAACCCATAAATTCATAGATTCCATCAATACTAAAAGCACACAAATCAATTCCTAATCCTCTCTTAATGGTTGTAGACCTATTTGCAAAAGAACTAAAAATTATTTGAACATTATCACCTGGTATAAGGTAGGATCATTGACCCTTTTGCTCATTGATTCAACATCTCTTTGTCATTTCTTGAGTGTCATTGCTCTAATGTATCCAAGAAATAACATTAAAAGTGTTTGATTTGAGATAATATGGTGAAATCTTGAGAGGGGGTTCAGTTAAGGTTTTATGTTCTTCAATTGGAGGTTTTCTGCTACTGTTGAAAGATGACAGGTGTAAATATACTATTGAGCAACCAGTCAACCAGTTGCTTTGGTTTAAGTTAAATTGGTCAACTGGTTAAAACTCAAAACAAGAATTTCCCAAAATTCTCTTAGGATCCTTTCTTTGCACTTAAAATGAAACATTTCCATGTAAAAATGATATCCTAAAAGCAAAGGAAACGAGAGTTGAAAATTTCAAATTTTTGATGGTAGCAATATTATTAATGCTCTAGCTTAACTGGTCAGTCAATTGATCTAGTTGTATTAACAGGTCGATTGGTTCATACAAGATTCATGTTTTTCTGAATTTTCTCTTTCACATATGTTTTATGAGTCAAAATATATCTTTTTATCCAATTTATAGACTAAAAGACTGAACAAACTCAAAAATCAAAATCTCATAAATTTGATAGTAGCCATTCTCTATTTTTCTAGATCAACCGATCAGGAGGTTGAACTGACTATAACGAACTGGTTGACCGGTTCATTTTATACTTATACTATAATTGAATTTTGGAGTAGAACAAATATTTTATGCTAAGAGCATATACATTTTATCACTTAAATATGTCCAACTTATTTATAATAATGTATATACACATAAATAATATCACAAATATCTTTAGCATGAATAAAGCCTAAAATTCTCCTTATTTCACAAAAGCAGTATTTACTTAAAGGCTTTGTGAATACATTTGTTAATTGGTGTTCAATGCCCAAAAACTCAAGTACAATATATCCTTTAGTTATGTGATCTCTTAGGAAGTGATGTATCACTTTTATGTGTTTTGTACGTGAGTGTTATATAGGATTCTTGTATAGACTTATTGCACTAATGTTATCACATTTAATAGGTATATGATCAAATGCAAGTTCAAACTCTTCTAAGGTTTGTTTCATTCATAATATTTGAGTACAATGACTAGCCACCGCTATATATTCTGCTTCAGTTGTTAATAGGGCTATAGAGTTATGTTTCTTACTAGCCTAAAGTACCAGTGACGATCCTAGAAAATAACAAGTTCCACCAATACTTTTTTTTTTTTTTTTATCAATTTTACACCTGGTAAAGTCATCATTCGAATAGTTAATTGAACTCAACTCGCTTAATTTTGGATACCACAACCCTAAATCAATTGCATCATGCAAGTAACAAAAAATGTGTTTTACAACAGTTATATGAGATTTTTAGGACATGTTTGAAAACATGCACATAGACAAACACAAAACATAATATCAGGTCTATTTGCAATTAAGTACAAGAGTGAGTCAATCATACCTCAATATTTGGTAATGTTTAGGTTCTCACCATCTTTATCCATATCAAGCTTTGATGAAGTGCTTATGGGTGTATTGACTTCCTTGACATGTTCCATCCTAAATCTCTTTAAAAGATCCTTATTGTACTTGCTTTGATTGATGAATATGTCATCCTTTTTGTTTGATTTGCAATCCAAAGAAGAAATTCAATTTTTCCATCATGCTCATTTCGAATTCTTCTTGTATGCACTTTGCAAAATCCTTACAAAGACATTCATCAATGGCACCAAATATTAAATCATAAACATAAATTTGCACAATCAATATATCTTTTCCTTCTCTCTTTGTAAAAAAGGTGGTATCAATTTTACAAATGTTAAAACTGTTTTCAATAAGAAAGGTATTGAGTTTATCATATCAAGCTCTAGGTGCTTGTTTTAAACCATACAAGGCCTTTTCTAGCTTAAAATCATGGTTGAGAGAATGAAAATTTTCAAAACCTTGAGGTAGCTTAACATACACATCTTCCATGATAAAATCATTTAAAACTGCACTTTTAACATTTATTTAGAAAAGTGTAAAGTTGGGATGATAAGTATAGGTAAGAGCATTCTTATTGATTCTAGTCTAACTACCGGTGCAAAGGTAGTTTCATCATAATCAATACCTTCTACTTGATTATAACCTTTAACAACTAATTTACCTTTGTTTCTAACCATTGTCTCATGTTCATCAACTTTGTTCCTAAAAACCCACTTTGTTCCTATGATAGATTGATTTCTAGGTCTAGGGACTAGTTCCCATACAATATTTGTTTCAAATTGGTTAGCTCATCTTGCATAACTAAGATCCAATTATCACCCATTTTAGCTTCAAGAAATGATTTAGGCTCTATATACGAAACAAATGCAAAATTACCACATATATTTCTAAGAAATGCTCTAGTCTTAGTACCTTCAAAAGGATTGTTAATGATTAACTTAGAAAAGTGAGAGCTTATATACCTTAGCTTTTTTGGTGGAAAAAATTAGTTACATACCATCTATTATTGATGGCATGTGTTTGGCTGGTCTTTATCCATTCCTTCAATATTGTCATCTATAATGGTCTTGTCATTAAGAATTAAATGTTTAACACTTTTATTAATGTCATCTAAAATCTCAACAATTTATCATTTTGAGTTTCTTGAAATGTGATATGTATGGATTCTTTAAGACAAAGTGTTTTATTATTATAAACTCTATATGCTTTGCTTGAGAAGGAAAAACCAAGGAAAATTCCAAGATTGGATTTTAAATCAAATTTATCTAAGTTGTCGTTAATGTTAAGAATAAAACATTTTGAATAAAAAACTTTGAAATACAAGATGTTAGGTTTCCTCCATCTCTAAAGCTCATAAGAAATCTTTTTAAACTCTGGTCTTAAAGTTACACGATTTAAAACATAGCAATAGGTGTTTATGGCTTCCACCCAAAAACATTTTGTTGGGGAGTTCTAAGTGTTGAAAAGTTATGGTGGTATCCTTTTTCTTCACAATATGATTCAAACAAATCAATAATAAATTCAACATCATAATCACTCCTTATGTTTATGATGGAAAAACCTTTTCATTTTCAACTTTCTATGAAAATTGTACAAATTCATAAATAGTTTCATCTTTTGATTTAAAAACAAAACTCATGTATACCTTGTAAAATCACCAACAACCACAAACAAAATTTTTAGGTATTCATCACAAATGAACAAGCAGTTGACCAATTCATTTGGTATTTACTAAACGGTTAACCTGTTTATGCATAATTCTTGTTTAGACAATTTTAATCCTAGTGAATTCTTAGAACCGTTTTATCAATTCTTCTAAATTCTTACAAAGTGAAGTGTGTGTATTCATTTTAATTTATGTTATCAAGTAGAATATAAAAATGTACAGTGAGCACTAAAAATGAATACTTAAACTAAGTCTTTATTTTGCTTCCTTCTTGGACTTCCATCATACTTGTTGATGTGTTCATTTAAAACCTATTTAAAGCTTATTCTCAACCAAGCTATTATTAGTCCAATTTTCATATTATTTTTATCATAAAAAAATATATAAAAATATAAATGTATGACCTAAAGGTTAACAAATATACCTATTGAGCCTTTCTAATTGTTTGCCTAAACTCAACATGGGTTTCTTTAAAAAGTGATTTAAGATCAGGGTCTGGTCTGAAGGTTTAATCCTCACTTCTTAAAACACAGGTATTGGACCCGAGAGGATGATAAATATTGAATTGAGCTTTTAAACTCATTTTCTTCATTATATCCCAAATTAAGCCTGTGAGCTATCACTCATTCACTTTCAATGGACTTTTTAGGATCTCATTGACCCAGTTCAAATCAACTCATGATATGGTACAAAAAAATGTTTTGAAATTAAAAAAATCCCGGCATGTATTCTCACTAAAATAAATAAATAAAATAATTAATGAAAATGGAAATAAATAATAACAAGATATACAATAAAAGAACATGCTTTCAACAACCTTCTAGATAACATGGGTATAAAAAGTTGCTTAAACCCATTTTGTGAAGTAATCAACTGCCACCAAAATAAATCGATGACCATTACTTTCTTTCACTTTTATGAGGCCAATCACATTCATTCCCGACATCGTGAATGGCCAGGGTGATGACATGTTATGAAGAGGAATTGGTGGTGCATTTTATTTTTCAGTAAAAATCTAAAATCTAT